>CM068368.1:829889397-831348165 GCA_034769895.1 Magicicada septendecula
CATTCCATTACGATCCGGAAATCGATTACGGTGCAGACAGATCAGTAACGATTGGAGAAATGTCAGTCGTTTGTCCGCATTGTAAGGTGTTGAAATTCAGCAGTGAATCTCCTGGGTTGTGTTGTGCGGGTGGAAAAGTGAAATTGCCACAATTGGTCCCGCCACCAGAGCCATTACGCTCATTAGTTTCTGGAACGGGAAGTGATTCTACCCATTTCCTGGCCAACATCCAAAAATACAACAGTTGTTTCCAAATGACGTCGTTTGGCGCAACGCATATTGTACGGGACAATTTCATGCCCACTTTCAAAATTCACACAAATGTATGCTTGTGAAGTTTTGAAGTTCGTAGAAATGCCTGCAAACTCTGACTTAAGCAACTATTTTTTTTTGTTTTAAGTGAAATGAAACAGGATTTTGTGAGGAAACAGCTAAAAACAAAATACACGCAGAAAAAAGTTAGTGATTTTTTAAGAAGCTGTAGGCTTGCTAGAATATGTACTGTGCAGTGAAAATAGAGTGTTTTGTATTTAAGTACTGTATTTAAGTTTTGTTTTGTATGTAAGTTACGTACTACAGTATAAAACTGAATCGAATTTTTTTAGTAAACATCACATAAACAGGTACTGTACGTTATTTCTTATTTTATACCTCTTCTACTACTAATTAATAGAGTATTAAATACGGTACAGTATTTTTAACAAGAACATGCAGTAAACCTCTTGTAGATTCAAATTGGGTTTCAGAATGATTTCTTTTATATTGTCTGCTATCGGTAACCGATAGACACGCAAAAACTCGCGATCAGTTCTTAATGTTCTATAATTCGGACTTTCAGCAATTCGGACTGAGCTTGGTCCACATTAGTCCGAATTAGTGAAGTTTCACTGTATATGTATTGATACAAAGTATATATTAATGTGTGTTAGTATTGATAGAGTCAGTATAACATGTATCCAGGTCAGAATGTCTCAAGTGCAAAAACAAGAAAAGTTTTCACCTCAAGTAGCTATAAAATTATTGAGAATTGACAACAAACGAGTGAATATAGATTGTATGATTTACATATTCAAGTAGGCGGTGTCTTTTTATGACTCTGAATAAATTTTAGGAGTTCAAACGGAACATGCTACTCTGGAAAATCAAACTGATGATGTCGGTCAAAAGTTTACACGTAACAGAAATACAGATATCTTGCAATATGTTTTGTGGTAAGTCAAAGCACTATTTTTAACGTTATATAACCATATTATATACTGATCAATTACTGATGAATTTAGTACAAAAGTCTCACATGAGCTTCTTTAAATCCACATTCAGTGTATTTCAAATTTATGCCCTTTTTCAATAGTACTGATTTAGTTTTTATTTAAGACCTACAAAATATTATGCTCAATGTTAAATAATATGTTGGATTCAAAATACTATTTTATTGAGAAAAATCTTCTCTCTCTCTCTCTCTCTCTCTCTCTCTCTCTCTCTCTCTCTCTCTCTCTCTCTCTCTCTCTCTCTCTCTCTCCCCCCTTATAACTGTTCAGGGTGAGAGAGAGAGAGAGAGAGAGAGAGAGAGAGAGAGAGAGAGAGAGAGAGAGAGAGAGAGAGAGAGAGATGTTGGAGCTGTGTAATTATCCTACGACATTTGGCATTTTAACATACATGATGACTTTATAACTGGAGCCACAATGAATAATGTTATAATTAATATAAAATACTTAATAATTCAATTTCCACACTGTCCTAGAAATTATATAAACTTGTTTTTATAAATTATGTTACTTTTTAGTCCTTTAATGTACTAACCACCTATAAACATTATAATCTGACTTGTACAAGACGTTAGAAGACTGTACATTGAAGCCATTAACACTTCCTTAATATAAATATACAAAAGATTATGTTACTGTAAATTTTATTTTGGGGTTTACTTTCCTCTGACAAACACATTTTTGTATTTGAAAGTGGAACTTAAATGTTTACCATACCTTAATGCTCCTTCTTGTTAATACATAAATGCTCTTAAGGTAAAATTTGTTCTTACAAAAAATTCTGCTATGGCCTGTGGCCTGTATGAACAACAATTGTCTTGACATCAGAAAAACATAATAAAAATATGAAAATGAAGTTTTTAAAAAGTGTTGTAGGAATATACTGTATTTGAAAAAAAAGTGAGAAAAAGCATGAACAATGGAATAATTGCACTGAGAAGAGTGGAAAACATCCTGTCACATGGAAACAGGATGGAATGAAATGACAAGACTGATAGATTAGAATGACAATGCGATGTAAGGGTAAAACATCTTTTCTGTTGTCAATTATCACACATGACTGAAAATCCTCCTTAATATTTTCCTTTCAAATAAGTTCAGTTGATTTTCATCTTTCCATGACATAACACGGGTTTCTGATATAAATGTCAATATGAGCTTTACTTAAGAGTTTTGTAGATAGTTTGGTGTTTTCTTGTTGTTGTTGTTCTTCTCTAGCACGATAGATCAACATGAGCCCTGGTTTCTAACACCAATCTTCTCCAATGTCTTCTATCCATTGCCATCTCAGTGTAACCATCACATCCTGATATCTCCTAGCACATTATCCAGCTATCTTATCCTAAGTATTTCTGCTTTTATAGACTTGTGCCCTCATGATTTTCTTTGGCATACACTGATCATCCATCCGTCCACTCTAGCCATTGTATTCGTTGAGCCTTTATGGATCTTACAATGTCCTCATGCTTCAATAGCTAACTCATCTATCTCCTGGTTATTTCTTATTCTCCATTCGTCGTCTTCTTTACCCAGGCCATAAACACCTTACAATTTTTTTTTCAAATCTTCTTAGCATTTCTTATTACTTTTTTTGTCAGTGTCCATATCTCGCCTTCATTTTGTTGTCATTGTTGTTGTTATTGTTAATGATCTAAATTCAACAATCCTTAAAGAATTACATCAAATTACAGACAAACAACTATATAATGATTTTTTTGCTCTTCTTTGTACTACACCTTACAAACTTGATGCATTCTTAGGTACATTACATATAATAAAGATGGTACCAACTCATGCAACATTTGAATCTTGTGTCTCGGTTAACATTTAGAAGTAAACTTTTTTAGAGACTTTCAAGCATAAAGATTTCAATAATCTGCAGGCAGAAGTGTGAGAGAGATTACAAAGTAACACTCGGATGGAGCGGAATCAATGAGGCAGCATTAGTGGAGAAGAAACATTGCCTTACAACAGCAGGCAAAATAAGATATAAAGAAACAGCAGCAAGAGCAGGAGTTTGTGTGGTGTAATGCTAAAAGTATAGAATCTGAACTGGTATGGATGACCACATGTAACGAATGCTGGACAAAAGGTGGGCCCAAAAAAAAATGGAACTGCCAGCTAACAGAAATAATGATAACCAAAACTTTTGTAGGAAAAAGAGCAAATGAAGAAAACAATGCAGAATCACTGATGGAGAGATTGGCAGGAGCTGAAGTGAGGATGAAAGAAACATTTTATAATATACGGTAGTTTAATTGACATACATATGGAAAACAGTTTGACAAATCGACCATTTTGTTTTGAGTCACTCTAAATCAGTGCTGTGGGCAATACCAAAATATAAGCAAGTCCCACTGCACTTTGTACATGTGCAGGAAATACACAAAAGGCTACAGAATTCAACAAAACATGTCGTCTTTCAGTGATTACAGGTCACAGTGGCATTTTGGGAAACGAAAGGCATGACGAGATCGCTACAAAGGCAGCACAGATGCAGCCTAAACCTCCACTGAAAGTGACAGCCAATGCTTACTTGGAACAGATTGAGGTGTGCAGGAATGAGTGGTTGAACACCTGGAAGAAAAACTTGAAAGGCAGAAAATTATTTGACATACAACCAAAACCAAATGATTCAAGCCTATATGATTGACTCCCAAAGAAATTGGAAACCTTTGCTGCTCGAGTAAGGACAGGACATATCACAACAAAAGAATGCCTTTTCCGATACAAGCTATCAGAGTTCCCACTTTGCAAAAGATGTTCAAGAGAGCCAGAGACATTGCAACGTATCCTTCTTGACTGCAAAGAGACAAACCCACTGTGCTCTAAAATAAAGAAACTGGTCCAAGACCACAGACATCCCAAGTCTTTAATGTCAGAAATATTGAGGAACAAGTCTTTGCTGGTGATGGCTGCTGGACTGTACAACATGCATCGTGTTGTTCGTGTCCTATAAGACTGGTTGCACATATTAAGAAGTAAGTAACATTTTGTTCAAACATCAGTATTAAAAGTCATCAGAAAATGACAGCAGTCTCTACTTACTGCTATGCTGTCATCTAGCTTTCTCTGCCATTGATCGGAGCGCTCTATCAGGTCATTCCATTTTTCAGAAAGTTTGTTCACTTCTCTTCGTATACATCGTGTCAATTCTCGTGCTTGTTCTTCGGCCGTTCGGTAACCTCGAGAATCTCCATCAATTTCTCTTCCAACTGCAACACAACAATAACTAAATATTAATGTAGATCTACTATAGTACAAATTATTTATTGAAAATTAACTTAACAGAATGAATCATAAAATGTGTGACCTTTTAAAATGTGATACGAATATGTGTTTAATAAGAGGGTATCTTTTATTCTCTTCGGTATGCTGAAAAAACAGTAAATTTTGTACTTTCAAAATCCTTTAATAATAATTTGTCACCATTTTTACATTCTTGAATCTCTTCGTTTACTTCCAAAAATATCTGAACAAACTGAGCATGCCACTGGAAGTGTCTGAACTGATCCCACTAATTTATGTGTGGGCCAACAGTAGGTAGGTCAACATTCGGTAAGCAAAAATACTGTACACTTTATAAAATAGCCTCAGTCAAATCATTAACATGATCCACACTTTGATGTGTTAAAATGTTCTTAGAACACTCTTGTGCTCTGTGTTCACCAATCAGATTGTTGCCCCATTAACATAGTTGACATAGCATAATGATTCATTACTTTTCATTTGGAAACACAGATGACATTGTTATTTTAGTGATTCTATAGTTTGTAAATTTTATAGTATTATTTTAGTTGTCATGTTGTAGTTTATAAGGTAGTAATTGTGGATGTGTTGAGTCCACGTGGACTTGAAATAAAGTTGTCAACTATGCTAACGGGGCAATCTGATTAGACAATTCACCATCAGAACATGTTTATAGGAATGCATTATTTACAAACAGTAATGCATTAGTACAAATGGCTGAAGATATCCTCCAAACTTACTTCTGCTTCCAACTAAGGGGGGGGGGGGAGAAGCACACAAAATTTTATAGAAGCTCAGTTTATGACAAACTAGTTTTACTATGAAATTTCAATTATAATATTTTTTATTGTTTTCTGTACGGGTCCGAATCATGGGCACCAAGAAAGAAAGATTATAGACAGATGGAAATGTCTGAAATGAAATACCTTAGATCTGTGAAAGGTTGTATAAGATTAGATCACATAAAGAACGAAGATATAAGACAGGAATTAAAAGTACAACCAGTAACGGAACTAGCGAAAAACTATAAAAAAAGATGGAAAAAGCATGTTATGCGCATGTCTCCAGAAAGAATTCCAAGAAAAATCCTGAATTATAAGCCAACCGGAAGAAGAAATGTTGGCAGACCAAGACGGACATGGTGAAGCCGGAACAGGCAACCTGCCTAATCCTGGATAGATAAATGATGATGAATGATGATTGTATTCTATTATTTATAAAAACAATGCCAAAGTTTTAAAATGCAACTCCTGAATGAATGTTTATACAATGAGACACGCAGTAATATAAAAAATAGGCTTTACTTGGCAATTTCTTAAAATTACAGATCCACTAGTCACAGAATGACTCACATGTGCATGCATTCATGTTTTACACACATATACAAAATATTCCTAGTGGTAAAAATATTTTCTATTCCATCCGTTAACTGTCAAAAATGATGACGACAAAGGCAAGATCTGAATGATAGAGCACTGTACTGTATAGGTATTATTAGGAATTGAGCCGTATAAAGTAGGTAACAGTGGGGTACGACAAAGCTACACAACTTCCCTTTTAGCAGCACAAACCTCATCCTGAGTTCAATTCACTTCAACAGACGATAACATCAGTTCCAGTCATCTGTTACACTGCCGCTGTACTGTGTTGTGTTTGTTTGCTTACATTTCGGTCACAACAAACTTATCAGAGTACAGCTTTATAAGATCTGATATTTTATATCCAGTCAAATCATAATTTCTGAATTTCTTGCCGTTTTAAATAACAGTTAAAAACATATATTTTAGTAAAGTTGATTAAATTTTATACAGCCTGATATATTATTGAAGTCCATGAAAGGCTATATAAAAACTGAATACTTGTATAAGAAAATAATTATTTTGTAATGCACACACACACACACACACACACACACACACACACACACACACACACACACACACACACACACACACACACACACACACACACACACACACACACGTTGGTAGCTATCTTCTTAATACATTATACAAGATACAAAATTCAGAAGGCTGAGGATGGGAACAATATGTTTCCTGAAACATGTCCCAAATAAGGGAAAAACATCTTGAGATAAATAATTACAAATATTAAACATATTATATATACACTAAAAACTTGTTTATCCGAATTTGATGGGACCGTGCCCGCTTCACATAAACGAAATTTCGAATAAACCGAAACTTCTATTTCAATAATAATACATATGTAAGTATAGTAACTTTATGTAATAATAAAAAATTTTAAAGTTACTTACAGTGAATATAACATAATAAACTATAAAACGGGACCGCACTGTAAATTATAATTTTTATGAAACAGTCAAAGAATACCTTTAATAATGTATAAAGAATTTTTAGTACTTACAAGTACACCTCTAGATATTCCAGTTGGCGATTTTTTAGTTTTTTATCCAAGATGCATTTCAGAACAGTTGTGTTCCATCTTCAATTGGATCATTTAGTAAACTTACATAACATTTACAAAACATTTCCACTCATGTGAGCGTCATCGACACAGGTACACATAACACACAACATAAAACACAACACTTAAAAAATTTTAAATTTTAAAAATAACGTTAATATTACAACGAAAACCGAATCCAAATGGACGATTTAAAAATCGAAGCTGGCCAGCACTTGTTGCCCACACGTCATACGGAAGCCGACTAACGATAAACTATCCGACATGCGACCTTTGTGCATACTCTTCGAGGTGTAATCTAATATTTTAAATGTAACTAAATCCCTATAATCCTCTTTTCTGTTAAGCAGTGTTTTTTTACTGGCTCTTTGTTTGTATTTGTAAATATGGTATTGCTCATATATTTTTGATCCTTCTCTGTTCGAGCTATACCTTAATACTTCTAATGAGGTGTTGAAATTGATGTTGTGTTGTCGGTGGCTTTTTAGGTGTTGTGCCACAACTGACGAAGGTTTATGGTGATTTCTGGCAGCATGTTCATTGAACTTTTTACGAAAGGTGCGGTCGGTACAGCCAATGTACTTCTTATTGCAAACTTCTTCCCCTGCATTACAAGTAATCATATAAACGCCTTTGGCTTCTTCTTTTGGTGTAACTTGTGTTTTCTTGTTTAAGTTGTGCCTTTTAATTTTGTAGGCTGGATTGAAGCCAAATTTTTTGAAAATGTTTCCTATTTTTAAGGAATTTTCGTCTGTGTAGTGCAGTGAAAGGAAGTTTGTTTCTGTTCTATTGCTAATGGATTCTGAGCAGTTGTTAGTTGTAGGCATATTGTTTTTATTCTTCATCCTTGTTATTAAATTATCTATTAAGTATTGGTTATATCCATTATTTCTGGCTATTGTTTTTATTGTGGCTATTTCTTTTATGTATTCTGTTTTGTCCAGTTTATAATTAAGTAGGCAGAAAACCATGCTTCGAAAGGCTGCCAGTTTGTAACTATAAGGATGGTTTGAGTCATAAGGAATTTACCAAATCTGTCTGTGTGGGTTTTCGGTATATTCCTGTTTTTATTTCCTCATTCGTTTTGGTGAAAGTAATATCTAGGAAGTTTATTGCATTGTTATTCTCAATTTCGTGCTTGAATTTAATTTCTGAGTGGCAGGAATTCAGATATTTCAAAAATGAATTAATATCTTCCGCTGTACCCTTGATTATGACAACGGAATCATCCACGTATCGGCCATAAAAAACAATGTTATTTAGAAATGGATTGCTTTCTGAGAGTATATATTTCTGTTCATAATCATCCATAAACAGCTCTGCTAACAACGCGGACATCACATCTCCCATGGCTGATACGTGGATGATTCCATTGTCATAAACAAGGGTTCAAAAAATTTGGCTTCAATCCAGCCTACAAAATTAAAAGGCACAACTTAAACAAGAAAACACAAGTTACGCCAAAAGAAGAAGCCAAAGGGTGTTTATATGATTATTTGTAATGCAGGGGAAGAAGTTTGAAATAAGAAGTACATTGGCTATACTGACCGCACCTTTCATAAAAGGTTCAATGAACATGCTGCCAGAAATCACCGTAAACCTTCGTCAGTTGTGGCGCAACACCTAAAAAGCCATCCACAACACAACATCAATTTCAACACCTCATTAGAAGTATTAAGTTATAGCTCGAACAAAGAAGCATCAAAAATATATTAGCAATACCATATTTACTAATACAAACGAAGAGCCAGTGAAAAAACACTGCTTAACAGAAAAGGAGTACAGGGATTTAGTTACATTTAAAATATTAGATTACCTCGAAGAGTAAGCACAAAAGTCGCGCGTCAGGTAGTTTATCGTTAGTCGGCTTCCGTATGATGTGCGGGCAACAAGTGCTGGCCAGCTTCGATTTTCAAATCATCCGTTTGGATTCAGTTTTTGTTGTAATATTAACGTTATTTTTAAAATTTTAAATTTTTTAAGTGTTGTGTTTTATGTTGCGTGTTATATGTACCTGTGTCGATGACGCTCACATGAGTGGAAATTTTTTGTAACTGTTATGTAAGTTTACTAAATTGAAGATGGAACACAACTGTTCCGAAATGCATCTTGGATAAAAAACTAAAAAATCGCCGACTGGAATACCTAGAGGTGTACTTGTAAGTACTAAAAATTCTTTATACAGTAAATTATAGTTTCTACAGTACTGGAACAGACCTATTGCTTGTTCGTACAGTAATCGATCATACTTTTTTGCCTAAGCTTTCTACTTTATATCACGTAGAATCGCTTGTCTACGCTATTGAATATAGATTATAGCGACAGAAAAATGCTTTTGTGTATTTTTAAAATTTACTAAAAGTTGTTTTGAATAAACGAGTTTTCAGTGTATATCAAGAAATAGACTGTAGCAAAAAATGTTTATATATATAACATAACAAATTTCAATAATATAATAAAATTTGTGGAACCTTACATTCTTGGAGTGCCAATTTATATAGCAACACAAATTGATATTTATTTAATTTGTGTATGTAATCGTAATAAGAAGATGCTACGTTATTTATATTTAAAATTGTTCCATTATTTATTTTTTTATTAAACAAAATCTTTCATTTCGCATATTGAAATAGTACTCATTATTAAATCGTTTGTACGACACTTTCGTACACAACTTATAGCTAACAAATTACATACAACAGGTTATACATAAATCTTATTAACTAATTTTAATTAATTAAATATTATTGCTCTCGGATTACTCATTGTGTGGTCATCTTTTTGCAATTGCTGATTAATTTACTTTAATAATGAATTTACTTGTATTCCAATTTCTTTAATATTAATTGGTTTTAAAACTTTCTACTGCATATGCATTCTCCTTTATCAACAAAGACTTTATTAATTACGTTAACTCAAAAATCAAATATTTCTCTTATCATTTATGTTACTCTCAATTACTAAATTTTATACAAGATATATTATTCTAAATTTCACTCTGCTTTTACATTTATGTACAATTAGTTATTTTAATACAGGTTGAATGTCTTTCATTCTAACTTTAATTAGTGTCTTTCAAATGTCTGTAATTATAATGGTTTTTCATCATCTTGTTTGACGTGGTTAATCATCCGTACGTCCTCCTTTGGTCCTCAGTCCGTGTCCTCCTGGTCCTCTGGTCGGATTCCACTGCATGTGCTGTTTAATAGTCATCACGCCTCACATCATATGCTGCAGGTGTGTCCATAGACCTCCTCGTATGTGCTCTGCTGCTCTGGTTGGACTTCCAGTTTGTCCTGTGACTCTTACTATAGATTTAAAATAGCATCGTCGACTGACATAGCCTCCTGTGGCAACGGTTGAATCGAGAAGAAGAAACTTTATTAGCGCGACCTGGTATTTATAGTCAGGTCATGCAAAAGCTCAGGTCTTAACAATTTTCAACTTGTCAGATTCTGTCGAAGCGTCTTTCCCCCCACTCTGGTTCAATTCACTATTTTCGCCTATCTTCACGAATTACAAAGTCTGTTTCACCACACCACTCGATGCTCAATCGATCACTAATTTTTATATCTTTACTATACGTAAATTACACTTCTTTATTGTAATTACAAAAAGAGCTATTCACTTTTTACATATAGTAATTGCACTTTTCGTCACATTCTTTCAGCACGGTCTTTTAACCCTTTGTTCACCTTTAATTTCTATACACTTTGGTGTCTTTTGTTTTACCATATCGTACATATTTTTCTTATAATTATAATTAAAATAAAACATAAAAACTATCCTACTTGAAAAGGGTTGGTTACATTTCAGGAACGGACAGGCTTCACAGACACAAACAAAATACGCGTGTACACAACGCTAGCGACAGGTGTGCCGGGAATGCGTGTCCATGCATGAATTCTGCGCTCCCTATTTTTAACTACGATACAGCGTATGCAATCTGAATCATGTTTATTAATCCATATTTATTTATTTTTATTATTTATTTAATTTATTTTGGCAATGCACAGTACCGTTAATGGTTGTACTGTTGCAATATATATATATATATATATATATATATATATATATTGCAACGATACGTTTAGCATAAGTCTGTGTATCAACCCCTGACTGAGGTATGATAACATACAAACGCACGTATGAGATGTAAAAGATGTAAATAATAAAAATAATGTAATAATTAAGCGTTAGGTAGAAGAGATAATAAAAGAAATAAACGTATTAATTAATTTTAAATAAATAAATAATTGTAAGTGAGCCTGCATATGGAATTAAAAGCCTAGTTGGTTTTTAAACGCAGTGAGGGGAGAACAAGCACGCACCGACTGGCAAGGGTGACGTCACAGCGACAGGCAGCCACGTGTGTATCAGTCTGCATGTGTGTGTTAGTGGTAGTGTGTAAATGAAGAACAAGTTGAATATGCATACGATTGTGGAAAATTTTACACGGTTTTTTAAGTACTGAACAAAAACCAGAAGTCACACGAATCAGAGACATATGTAAAAATAAAGCTGGCGCGTGGTGCTACAATTAGACATTAAGTGGTCTATGATCGTGGAAACCGTTCAGCTACCATGTGAAATTTTGCCATAACTTCCATAGTTTACACACCTTAATGTTCATAATTTGCATAGGTTAAGTTTAATAATGTACCTAACGATTTGTAAAAGAATATTTATAAAAAAGTGTGCACTTCATAGAATAGGTTGTAATCAGCAATTAAAGCGACATGCGGACCTGTTCAACTTTGTCCAAACAGTTTCCAACAAGAATTGAATGACGGCAGTAGTATAAAACCCCAGCGAGCGACACACGCTTTCGCAGATCACAACAGACAGTACGTGAAATCCACGCATCTCGCAACCGCGAATTTTACAAAGTTAAGTAATGTTTTAAACCGTATTACATAACTTGAAGTGCGATGGAACCGGCAGTAAGTCGGTGAAAGTAGTAGTGAAACACGACTTATTTAAAAGACTATAATATCGTAATCTACGAGGAGTCGTAACGTCGATGAACTTCAAGAAGTCCATGTAGAACTTCGAGACATCCACGAGGGACAAGACGAGGAGAGGAGAGGAACCAGAGCAAAATACTAGAGGACGCAGGGACAGCCACATGCAGCTACATCCAGCTGTACATCATTACGACCAGAGGTCCACGTCAGAACTCAGCATCCAGTAGACGGAGAGAGTAATTTCAATGACGCAGAGACAGAGAAGGTGATACCCGAAGAGGATCCCAAATTCGAGAGTCCAGGTGACGGTAACGACACAGTTAAATGGTTGCAGAAATATGCAGTTGAAGTCAGACATTTATTTAATATTATAAATGACCCTGTGGTCTATCGAAAGAAGGCTCTAGATTCCATATACAAGTTTACATAAACTTTATTATATTTTTATTTTTTATAATGAATAATAAATAAATGTTCAAAGAATAATAATTGATAACAAAGAATATAAATTTATTAATCTCATAAATAAATGGTCAGTATAGAAACCATATTGTATTATATTTTTATATTTTATTATATAATTAAAAGCAAGTTACGATAACGTAAACTCAAGTATGAGAGTTACTTTAATTGAAGATTGTTAATTAATTGAGACATTAGTAATATAATTAATTAAAGTAATAGAATGGTCTCTATTAGAATTTTTAATAAAT
This sequence comes from Magicicada septendecula, assembly GCA_034769895.1. Taxonomy (NCBI): domain Eukaryota; kingdom Metazoa; phylum Arthropoda; class Insecta; order Hemiptera; family Cicadidae; genus Magicicada; species Magicicada septendecula. The sequence goes on from CM068368.1 coordinate 829,902,040, forward strand.
GTTTAATTAATTAATTTTTTAATTAAGTGGTATATAATAAAAACCACACTTGCTAAGACAAGATGAATATTCAATTTCGTACGTGTTAATCACGTATTATAATAATTATATGTGTTATGTATTATATGTCTGTGTAAATATTCCAGGTCATATATGTCTTATGTTTGTGTATAATATGTCTTAGAATATAAGAGATAAGATTTTAACAACGTTATAATTATATTATATTCGTATCGAATATAAGGGTTCCAATAGTAATTAACCCACAAAATAATTAATAATATGACAATTGCATTTTTTAAATAATAAACAAAATGAATATGATTTTATTAACAAAGTCGTACTAATTTCACAACCAGTACTAAATCCTCTGTACTCTTTACTTGTATTATGATATTCACGTGCTTATCCACACTCAATCAACTACCAAAGCCTGCGACCAGTGGCGGACTAAGCCCGTCGAAGGCCCGGGGCAGCGAAACTAAATGAGGCCCCCGGTCTGCTTAGAAATTGATGTATTTGTAGTGTACATTTTGTAAAAAATGAATAATATAGATGTAATGGCTGAAAAAAAAAAATCAAGTATTTATAAAGCGTGTACTCTACGCTCTAGTAATTGTAATATACATACTTAAAGATATAGGTGAGAAACTTAGAATACGAATCAGCATTTAGCACAGCAACCATCAGGAGAGTGGAAAGAAATAATAAAGAATAGAATAAGAAAATTACCTTTTATTTTATGTCTGGAAACAAAGCTTGTACAATTATAATATCAGATAGTTTCGTAACCTTAGTACGAGATAGTAGTTATTATTTATATTATTATAGTACATGTTTTCGTGCCTTTATTTTACTGAAATTCTCAATAATGTCGTTGAAATCTATTTCATTTGAAACTTTTCTTTCAATTGATAAAATGGACAGATTGGCTAGTCGTTCTTGATTCATCGTAGAGCGAAGATAATTTTTTATTAGTTTCAGTTTAGAAAAACTTCTCTCGCATGATGCGACTGAGACACAAATGGTCAAGAAGTATTGGATTATAAGTAATGTACAGGGTAATGATTCACTGAAGTCCCATTTAATTATAAATTGAAGGATTTCTTGGGCTGTCCATCTAGCAGTAACGTCCACACTCGTATCGGTTGCACGTAGATGCCTACGATACCTTTTTATTTCTTGCAGCACCTGCTCCTTATCAAACTCATCGTAAATTTCTACCAGATTCTCCAGTGCTACAGCCAGAGCGTCATCGGAAGCTTCAAGCATAAATTTTGTTTCAACAATTTGGAAAATTTTGGTGATTTCCTTCATGGCCGTGTATCGTTGTGACAATTCTTGTATAAATCGGTCTATGCATTCAGACATTGATCGACGAACTTCTTCTTGAATCGATAATCCAGCGTCATGAGCTAGTTCACCCGGCATTGTTTTAATTACCCTCCTTCTTCCTCGTCGGTCAATGTTAATGTCCATATCATTGCATTTTTTAGTGCCAAAAGTAACAGCATTGTCTATAATTGTAGTTCGTTCCGTCACTACAAACTCATTCAGGGTTTTTAATTTGGCGAGTCCTTTATCCAAAGTCATTTCTGGAGACTGTAGATATTGTTGGACTAAATTTACTTCCTCCAGTATCGTGTGCCAAAAGTTGATGTAGGTCAAAAAGGTAAAATCACATATAGCTGGAAGGAGCAAGCTTGCTGCAGATCTAGTATCAAGGTTTGCCTTGGATGGATCTTGCATATCTTCCAAAGTGCTCAGAATTGTTTCCACGTTTTCTTTTATGACTTTAACTGTAATGAGCACTCCAGCGAGTATCAGACAATTGTTTCAAACTTTTTCCTGTTTTTTCTACAAGTAATTCCCATCTATATGTAGAAGATGAGAAGAATGAATATAACTTCTCTACAGTTCCAAAACAGGTGACGCTAGAGGGAACACATGAGAATGCATTAACTCCAGAAAGATTTAAGGAATGATTAGCACAGGGACTGAACAGAGCTTTTGGATTGACTTCTCGAATTTTTCGTTGTACTCCTCCATGTACACCTGACATTGACGCGGCATTGTCATAACCTTGAGCCCTGCACAATGCAATATCCAGCCCATCTTTTTCCAGCTGCTGTTGAATATCTTTTGACATATCCTCTGCAGTCTTTCCTGACATAAAAAAAAAACCTAAGAAGGATTCTCAAACTTCCACAATGTTGTCTTATATATGGACGTATCTAATTATTTGACTCATTTGGTCAGTTCTGCTCTCATCGGGAGTGCTGTCAAAAATTATTCCATAATATTTAGCCTTTTTTATATCTGCAATAATTTTTTCCTTAACGTGTTCACCCAAAATAAAAATAAATTCATTTTGTATCCCTTTTGACAAATAAGAAGGTACTCTCTTTGACCCACCAGCGGACTCTTCAAGTTTTAAACAATGCTCTTTCAATTCTGGATCATATTTCGCCATCAACTGCACCAATTCTAAGAAATTTCCTCTGTTTTCCGATGAAACGTCTTCACGATGACCGCGGAAAGCAAGGTTTTGCTGGGCTAAAAATAGTGTAATATCTAAAAGGCGATGTAAAATGTTTCTCCATTTCTTGGTCTCATCATTAACAATCTTCTGATTATCTTTGTCAATGGTTTTATTAAGTTTCAAGACCATAGAGAGTGTTTTCCATTTTTCTAAATTTGATAGATGTTCAGGCGATGATTCATGCTGTCATATCTTTGGATTTAATTTCCACCACTGACAGAAGCCAGAAATAAATTTATTTTTGTTGGTATCGCCCTCAGAGGCAAATAATCGGCAGCAAAAATAGTACAGTTTCTTTGTTGATGGTGAGTATAGCATCCATTTCCTTAAATATTTAGTCTCGTTCAAATGTGAGTAAAACCACGACGAAGTTAAACAACGATGTGTTCCTTTAGTGTGTTCACCTGGTCTTTCTATAGATTCAAAAGGTCCCTCCTTGTTTTGATATACTTCACGACCCTTTTCAATAATCACAATTCTGATATGCTCTGGAACAGGTATTGGCCAATGTGCAGTATCACTGGATGAAGAGGAGTGAGGAGGAGTCGAAGTTAGATGCATCAGAAATATGTTCATTCTCAGTAATTTTCTCATCATTACTATCTTTTATCATCTTTTTTTTCAGTGTCACTTACGTCAAAGTCTTCATTAAAATCACATACAGTAGGCTTTTCACCTGTGTTTGTAGTCTCAACATCAATAATTATCTGTACGCCGGAGCCAGATTCAACAGTTTGATTACTCTTTCCTTTGCCATCTTTATTTTCTCCACGAGCGGAAAGGTATTTGGATAAAGATCCAGCGAGTGATTTAGCCTCTTCAGTCTTTGCTTTTCTTAGCTTTCTTTTCTGAGAGCCAGATGGGTGAATTCTTTTCACTAAAAAAAAGATTCGCAAGATTATTTCGGTGACAGATCATGGCCTACACGTCCATTAACAGTAATTTTTGCTCTCCGTGTAGCCTGTACGCTCGTAGTAGAGAGTAGATAGGTAGAGTGGTTGACAAATGAGAAAGGAACGCAGCGTCATTGAAAGATACCAGACTATTCCATTTTGGGGGAAGTACGTGCATGTTGGCAGTGAAGAATGGAGTAATGTGTGCAATCACGTAAAAAAATATGAAGAAGATTTATTATGTAAGGAACACTTAATAGATGAGTGGATGGAGCGCTTCATAATTACATGTAATGACAGTGACACAGACGACGATGATGACGACTATCTAACGCATCAAAGTGATGATAACCAGTCCTATATCTCCGGAATTCATCGCCTGCCATCAGATGAAGACGAATAAAAGGTATGTATTCATGGTGATAATGCTACATAGTCGCTTACAAACTAAGCATAATACACATATTTAAGATAACAAAGTAGCATAAAAACATAACTTACAATAAGATAAAAACATAATATATTAATAAGCTACATGTTTACAGATGTGCGTTGTAAATTTAGGTGACATTACTAACATTAAAACGTATGAACAACTACGGGAATTCTTGTTTCAGGCTTACAACATAGTTTTTGCATTCTGTCAGCGTTAATTCAAAATTAAATTGTAAGTAAATACATCTTGTTTTAAACATATGAAAATATACGAATTTGCTATATTTCAATGGATACTTTGAATACGGTAATGAATACTAATGTTTTTACAGTAGCTAGTAGCAGTGTGCACGCGTGTTGTTATGGTGAGTAGCTAATAGCACACACTCCGCATGACGTCACAGTCTGTCCTTTCTCATTTGTCAATCACTGTACCATCATGATCATAAATGCATGGTCATTTTCAAATGAATGTTGTGTATAGCGTTTATATTGCGGCTGACAATAAAGCCAATTTTTTCAGTGGATAAAAAGATTATTTTTAAAGCGAAGCTTTTTATGGCAGGGGTCGGCGGTCTCCACGGAGAGGAGTGAACAGAAAAATTTCATCACACGAGAAGTAAGACGCGAGAAGCATTACGCACGTTCGGGGATCCCCGCTCTCGTGGCCGCATCATCGTATATACAGTACCACTCTCTCTCTCTCTCTCTCATCCCCTCTCTGAGGGCCCGATCTCAATGGTTCTGTAAATCCCTACTACATTTCTTTCTATGTCTCTCTCTCTCTCTCTCTCATCCTCACGTGACTAAAACGCGCCAGGGCCTGTATTTCTCGTAGGCCTCGGTGTATTTAATAAATAGAACGTGGCCAACTTGCTTCTATGTGGATTTCATACTGTGAGTGTTTGTTACAAAGTGTATCTTAACCTATAAACAACAAGTCTGAATTTTTAGAAACATTTAATATAAAACTGTATGATAACTACTGTGTATCATAGTTCCAAGTTACAACAATGATATTTATTTTACAATTTGATAAACCATTATTTGTTTGTTAAACATCATTATTCTACAATTTGTAACACATTTCGATATTACAACAAAGTGTTATTTGCTGTAAAACAGTGTAAAGAAAGAATCTAATGTTTGCAAAGGATTACAGAACTTTAAGTGTCCATGCATTTCTGATCCTGATAGTATGTACTAGAAAATTTCGAGATAATAATAACCTAATTAGAAATGTAGGTACTTACTTTTTGGGCTCTTCTTAGATACACGATAATACAATCACTGTTTAAACTCACTTAACACGCCATAACAAAAATCAAAGAAAAAATTATATTAATTACGTAGTATTTCTAATCGAGCTTTATGAAGAATGAAATGAAATGAAGTTAACACGAAACTCAAGGTATTCTAGAGCGCATGCGCGAGTGGACTGTTTGGGTTTTCCCCGTTCTGATGGGTATTCCCCGAGAGTTTCAAATGGAAGTTGAAGGGAAGACCCGCAGTGGCTATTATCTTCATTTGGTCTCCTAACAAGTTACAAGTTATAACGTAATTTTACGACAATAAGGTTCAAATTGATTGCCCTCGTTGCTATTCTTTAATAGGTATGTTGTTCCTTTTACGAAAGAAATCATCACATAATTTCTCTGTCGTTCGGATCTATTATTTATGTTTCGCGCCGAAGCCGCCATAGAGCGAGCAGGTGCACCCCTTTAAGGCGCTGACTATAACTAGATAAAGATTTATGCAATATTGGGTGTGTTCAGCAGAAAAAAAGTTACAAAACGTTTTTTTACGGTTAGTTCCGGCGTATAAAGTCTAGATGACTCTAGTGTTGATCTTGTTGTCTACAGTTGGTAAAAACCGATGCTTAAATCTAAATGACTCTACTCTAGTTCATCTAGTTGGATTTTCATATTCATAAAATAAACTATATAATAATTATGTATAACCTTTGAAAAAGTAATTTTTAGAATGTAATACTTTAGTTAAAAAATTAATAAATTACTGGTAAGCTCTTCACTGCACTTATGCACGTATTTTTAAACTGTACTTATAGTACACCTGTGTAGATGGCATATATATCAAAAAACGTTTCATGTAGAATAATTGCGTCTAGCAGACAACTGGTTATCATTCTACAGTTTTTAAGTTTCATGCAACGTTGTACAAAAATTCTAAAAGTTCTGAACACACCCATTGACAATTGCCATGGCTTGATAATAAGTAAGTAGGTACCTATGTTTATATTTTGCATACGTATGGGGCCTCGAACTCCAAACTGCCTCTTATCTACTGAACATATTTTGGCCTTGTTTGGGATTTGATTAAAATGGTCTGGTCCTGGGGGGGGCCGCCCCCTCCACCCCCCCTAGTCCGCCACTCCCTGCGACCTAGCTGGGAAACATCAAGGTAAATACTGCAGAAGAAGAGTATACCTTCGAGACGTGGGTAAGTGCGCATAAATGAGTAATAGTATATGTGCAAAAGTAAGTGTCTAAAAGTTTCGTTGTATAATATATATATATATATATATATATATATATATATATATATATATATATTGTAACGTACTGCTTTTGAGGCGTCCACCACTTACGAGTGTATTGCAATTACAGGTTTCGTTAATTCAGCCCCACAGTTGTACGCCAATTCTGTAACGTACTGCTTAGTATGAGTTAATAGCGAAAACTTTGTATGTGGCTTATTGGGTGTTCGTCTTATTTAATTAAGCTTCTAATATTATTATGCACCAATCTTGTAACGTCTCGGTTTGAGATATTAAAGTTTCCGCCTCTCCGCAGTCGCCACTTATGAATTATAATAACTGACGTTTCTTAAAAAAAATAAATAAAGGATTTTCTAATGTGTTACTCAATCTAAATAGAAATCGAGAGTGTGTGATTTGGGGTCAAGGAGTGAAGTTGTTCAGCCTTATGAAGAAGAGAGAGTAAGTATCAATTATTTACACTCAGTTTAGCCGATTTCGGATTTCTTTCAAATTGTTCGCTGTGATTTAAATCAGCTGATGGTGAGATAAGTTTCTACGCTTAGTTCAACCAGCCTACACTGCAGCATAATTTGGTCCGATGTGTCGATTTCTTCTGTTTTTGTGCTGAAATTGATTACAACTACCCACTACAAAAAATTATAACACTTTATTATTCAAGATTATTTTTCAATAATATTATGTATTTATATTATTGGTTTTTGTTTCCTGCCACCAAAATACAAGTATTACAATTGCTCTTTCCTTCAATAAAACATAATCTCGACTTCACAGAGTAAACATGGAATTGTCTAAAGAGAAAAACATATATGGTTTTGTTTACCAAATTTTTACGCTATAAAAAAAAACATCAATTAATATATAATTCTTAATAATTCCCCAGGGTTCAGGGTAAGTTCTTTTTGTTACGAGAGTGTCAGAAATGGATAATTACTAAGCTTTACAAATACCGAAAACAATTAAATAAATTTGTTATTTTTCGTTTAGTATGTAGTTCCAGGGATGTCCGTAAGAGAGCAGCGTGTGTTTGTTTACTTAAAAAAACATATGATTAGATGACTATTTTGTTTTCTATCTCAACGTTCGGAATGCGTTTTCTTCTTGAACTATTACTCAAAATGTTTATATTACCTCGCTCCGTATGGTTCTTACTGGAATGAAGCTTTTTCTGTTGTGAGGTCCGTCTTGCGTTATAATTTCCTTACGGTCTGGCGCATTTTCCGATCGTCAAACTAGAACTATGGCGAAACCAAGTTGAATCATCAGAAGGTTTTCTTTCACTATTTATTAAGATGTAGGACCATCTAATTTTGACAAATCATGGATGATTTTGAAGTGGTCATGTTGTAAGTTAATTTAGTATCAATTTGCACTCCTCTCAAGTTCCGAAAAGGTTATTTTTTATTATAATTGTAGTAGCATCTTTTTCTCAACTCTACGGTTTTATTTCCAAATTTTTTCTTAACAATACTTGTTATTTTCGTCACTCTTAGTAACCCATAGTATTTTTATTATACAGGCAGTTTGTAATTATTATAAATTTATATTTTATTTACCGAAAAATAATCCCTTTCCATTCCGGTTTCTTTATTAATTTGGTTTACATAATAAGTTTTTGTTCATTTTCTTATGACCTTGTATATAAATATTTGATAATTTTATTATCTTTAAATAAATTTATATATATTATTTATTAGTCTCTCATAGTATTCCTACACTGCACTACTTCCTGCTGCCATCTCACTCATAGTATTATTTTAATTTTTTATTATCCTTTGATATTTAAAAGTTATGTTTTTTAAAACTAACCCTGGGTCATCCTATATTACAACACAAATATTTTAAAAAATATAACATTAACTTATGTATAACAATTGGTTGTTCATACAATATAAATATTACAATAAACAAATAAAATACAAAATCAGTTAGTAGTATTATAGCCTACTCTCACAGTTTTATAATAAGTTACCTTCACTTTTATTTTCTTTTACCTCAATGGGTACACTATAACTCACTTTGCACCATATATCACTCAAATTGTTTATCATGTTGAGTGATATAATTTAATTTTGAGCGAGCCATAGGTTACCCATTTCTGACCTCTATGTTATCATGAGTTAATTTATTGGGACCGGGTTATGTAACGTTACAAAAAATATATATATATATATATATATATTACGTATTACTAACATCAATATATTATTTTCTTTATGGGAATGTTTTCAGAATTATGTAATATGCTTATAATTAACTATGTTAATTGTGCGTTGTCTGGTAAAGTATTTGCATTTAGGGTGAGTACTGCTGTCAGGTTGTACTGGGGCTGGTGGTTCCAATGTTTAGTGAAGACAAACATCCAAGAGGTCCACAAGGACAAAGATAACGAACAAAAAGTCATGTAAGAGCTAGAGAGAAGGTTAGACAATGACAGGATAAAGAAGAATGCTGAGGATGACTTATAGAATAACTGAGATAAATGGAGGAGAACATTGTACAGTGATGTGCGATGATCATTATCATATGGCACACAACAACAACAGTAAAATTCTGGAAACATTTAAACAGTCAGCTTACCTTCTGTATCACTAGTATCTGACAAAGGTGGTTCATTGGCTATGTACTGTCGCCCACTGAGCAAGTTACTCTCTACTACAGGTCGTTTGTCCTCTAACTGTCTTCTAAATGCTCTATGATCATCCTGCACAATACAAAATATTTCTTGTAATTAAATAACTAAATGTAATGAATTATACATACAGGTAAATTATTAAAAAACAGTTGTTTTGATGGTTCACCTTCTTCATTAGCGCACTTAATATTAGTGATAAACTGTACTTTCACTTATGAACACTTACGTTTCTTATTTGCCTCGAACGTTTCGGTGTGGTGTACACCTTCCTCAGCGAGGTTTAAATACAGAATGTCATGAACAGTTGTAACAATTTATCAGGTTGTGTGTTGTTAGTATTTTGTGTTTTGGTGTTTTTGTTTAGGATGTGTCTGTGTAGATTGTTTATTAACTCGGAGGTGTATCCATTTTTTATCGCTATGTATTTGATTGTGTTGAGTTCTTCCTGATAAATACATCACACTTACATACTACAACTCCAACACACACAAAATCTCAAACACATTCAGGAAACACAACTATAAAATAGCTTACAGAACTAACAACACCATCAAAAAACACATAAACGATACAAACACAGACAATGACACATACAACAAAACAGGAGTACACAAATTAAACTTCAGTGATTGCAACCATTTCTACATAGGCCAGACGGGAAGATCTTTTTCTTCAAGATTTTCCGAACACATAAAAGGCCTTTCTAATAGCTACATACACTCCGCATTCGCCACACACATACAGACTAAAAACCACAGCTACACCAACATAGAAAGCAACCTCGAAATACTACACTACTTACCAAAATGTAGGAAACTCAACACGGCTGAACAGTATCAAATATATAAACACCACACACTACAACCAAACAACATATTAAATGACCAACTACACTTTAAATCATACGTACTATTTGGCACAATCATACAGAAACCAAACTATACTTTGAATCTAAGCGCCAACCCCCTCCCACCAAAAACCCCCCACACACATCCCACCAACCTGTGAAAAAATCCGTTACAACTGTTCACGACATTCTGTATTTAAACCTCACTGAGAAAGGTGTACACCACACCGAAACGTTCGAGGCAAATAAGAAACGTAAGTGTTCACCAGTGAAAGTACAGTTTATCACTAATATTAAAAAACACACACATGGACAATAAGTCAAATTTTATAATCACCTCAATACAACTTAGATTTGTATACATACATAATAAATTTATATTCATATGAAAGTATAAAATGCCTCAAATATATATTTAAAAACTTTTTGCTACAGTATTTAATATCACACACACACATGTGCACGCACGCACACACATTCACTATTGACCTAGAGACAGCTAAAAACCCTTTCCAGACAGATCTATTTCCCTTTGTCAAGCTTCTCTACCTGTAGTGTTCTTTCTCTTCGTGTGCTTTCATCTCATGTTTGGCACCTTTTCACCATAAATACCTTGGTCTTCTTTCCTCCTAGTTCACTGAAGTTGTCAGAAGATCAACACTGCAGTCAATTTCCATTTTAAGTCTGTGTTCAACATCACAACCTTAGACTCACAACAAAGCACCAATAACTTTACCTATCCTTTCATTGTTTTCTCTTAAAATTCTTTGGTCCTGCCATAAGGAGTTTAGACACACTAATATTGTAAGGCTATACATAGTACTCATATGCCACAGTTGTCAATTCATGTTTAATAAATAGAAAATTTTGCTACAATCACTACCTAATAATCACTTAATATCATGTCACATAGACTCAGTGAACTTATGTTCTCAGTGATGGAAAAAGTCCTTCCACTGAATTCTATAACCATATAACATACTTATTGCTTTGAAAAGTTTTTTGATTTTTTAGCTATTCCGAGGGAGATATGCCAGCAATTAGAGCCCGTCAAGTCTGACACGAGTTAGCATTGTTCGAGGGTGAGTGACGGAAGGAACAAAGGGCAGTTTTGACTTCAGTAGCAAGGTCTCGATGGAGATTCCGAGAAAGTGGCAACGTCCTGATGACAGCAACTCGTCATGTCAACGTGGACTATGAGAAATTCAAGTAGAGAAGCCAGCCAGCCAATTAGAAACGAGGATTCAGAAGGGAGTAACTGTAGGGGATGGTCTCGAAGGGAACCGACGACCAGAGAACAAATCCCGAAGAAGAACGTCCCTCTCCAAATGGTGCTGGGTGGAGAATTCACAAGAATCACAGACTAGAGGCAAGAGTACCGAGGGAAATCCGACCAATTGTGCTATCAGAACTATTTTGGTGGGAAAATGAAGTGTTCGAAGGAGTAGCAAGAGTGGGAAAGCGAAGGGCATAAACACTGAATGCAAGAGAAGACGCTCTCGCAGTATTACTCTAATTTTCTCTCAGTTTCCATAAAAATTTTGTTTTGTGATATTCAAACTGGTGTTCGGTATTAGTGGAAGTTCGGGAGTAAGACTTGAAGCGTTGAGCCAAAACAGTGGTATTCGCGACGATGCGCGACTAATGAACTTTGTAAAACTCTAAGTATTACATTAATACAATTCGTGCCATAAGAAGTTGTATAATGCAGTAGTAATATACTTAACTCTTTATAAACGAAATGAATCGGTATACAACATAAGACTTAATTTGTGATACAAAATTATTTCGTAGAATAGAGACAAGTGCCGATGATGTTTTATATGTGCCTAATGAACTTGAAATCAATCTAGGCGTTATGGAAGAGTTGAACATGTATTTAAACAATACCAAAGTGCGTGGAAGTATCGAACTAAAATACGCATAAATAGACTGACCCGATACGAATAGACAATATAATCCTTAGCGCAAGTATCGCGACTTAAACTGTAATAACATTATAAAAACTTATAACGGATTTCATGAAGTGCGAACTAGCATTCCGAAACAATGTACTTATAACAATTGGAAGTGCGAGTTACGAGTGGTTCCAGGACCAGCATCAATCGTCACCCAGCGGATCCAAGCGGACACATGCAATGGGAGCGAAACACTACGATGACTTGAGTAATGTACCAAATAACCATTTATTATAATTCCTAGTTTATCGTAATACTGCTGACCAGTCACTTAGAACTAACTGCCTGAGATATTTCAAAATAGAGCCATTATAAATACGAATCCATGGTTAAGAATAAATACTATTATAGAATATTACATATGTATTATCTTATTAGTGCAGGTATATGAGTATTTCATGTGTATATGTGTTTCAATATGTTACGAAGTATATCACTTAGTGCAAATCTCAAGCACGCAACATTGATAGTTCTTAACGTCATCAACTATGTCTTATTTCATGATACAATAACTACACACGAGTATGTGTAAGCATTTGATTGTTTTTCTTTCAGATATTTTAGATATGTTATAGAGTTTAATTATCTCTTTGAAATAGTAGTATATACTCTTGTTACATAATTTCTTTATGCAATGAATACGTGCAACATGCATTATTATAATAAATTTAATTTATAATGGATTCGATAGTGTTGAGTTAATTTATTTTAAGACCTGGCATACAAGACAATTCTTTCAAAGTCAAATCCACAATTAATTATTTAGACTCAATATACTTTAACAGATACCACATTCATAAATGTTTTAATTATTGAAGTTTTATTTAGTAGTGGAAGACAAGATTAATCAATCTTTATTGATAATTAGACCACTTGATTGACAGCATTGTCGATTACCTATTTGAATAATTTGATCAAAATGTATCTATTAACACTTGATTAATAGGAACACCCCTATTAACGTTATATATGGCTGCCCAACGCGTGGCATGATAAGATTAATATTGCAGGAACTAGACAAACTAACCTGTAGGCCAATCAAATATTGATTAATTGAATTGAATATTAATTAATCAATATGCATACAATTATACATGGCGCCCAACCTGAATGCCGATTAATAAGGTCAATTCTTATTAATAAGCTGGTTAAGTGCAGGCAGCGGTAAGCTAGAGTAGTTTGTAGTTTGACAGAACAATAGTATAAGTACTAATATAAGACAGATTATTAGAAACCAAAATAACTCTGAATGATTACGCGAAGTCAGTCAAGAATGGCGACTAATAATCCCGAAAGCCAGGAGTTTGATAGCAACAACGAATTGAATATAGAAGGACAGCAGGAGAGTACGACGTCAAGCGACGACGTCAGCGCGGGAGAATCAGAGACAAGGGCGAGGGGACAGATGTCCCAACCCGGTGAAATGAATTTACAAATGCTATTTGAATTCTTTAAACAACGAGACGAGAAGATGCCTGAGAAATTAGAGCAGCAAAACAAAAACAAAATAAATTAATCACAGAGAAATTTGAGCAACAAAAGAATGAAGTTAAACAACAGACGAGAGATGATCTGAAACAGATGCAGGAAGAACTGAGCGAGAAGCAAGACAAGACGCGTGAAGAGATGAAACAGCAGCTAGAGCAGCAAAGCAAAGAACAAAAACAAATGCAGGAGGAATTAAAACGGCATAATGAAGAACAGATTAGCAAAATAAAACTAGATTTACAAGATTACGCTAAGAAGTGGGAGGAGAAGATCAGCGATCTACAAAAGAAGAGTGAAAGTGGAATAAAAGAGTTGAAAAATGAACTGAAGAAACAGGTGAGAGAGAATAAAAAAGTGAGAGAGAAGGACCATCATGAGTGGCAGGAAGCCATAAATCATACACAGAAAACAGTCGAACAGATCGATCAAAATCTAGATAACCTTATCCAAGACACAAATAATAGAAATGAAGAATGGAGAAGAGAAATACAGAATAACATAACACAACAGCAACAAGAACAGGGAGAACCCGTCAATGTACTTAAACAGAAAATCGTTGAAGTTGACAACCGACAGTGTACAGCAGAACAAAAGACCACGATGACAGAGAAAGAGAAAGACGTAATAATTGAAGAATTAAAAGGCCACATCAACCACATTAAAAGCGGACAAGAGAGGCTGCAGCGACAAATAGCTGAAGCCGAAGTTGGACCGTCTACGAGAGTGAACGGGAACAACAACTGCGAGCTTAAGTACAACGGAACGGACCGTTTTCCCATTGAGTTTTTGAAGGAACTGTCTGAACTTCAACACATGTACTATCCAATGGACAATGTTAAATGGATCGGAAAAACTCTTGAGGCTGATGCAGCGATATGGTGGCGCGTAGTACGTGATCAAATAAAGAACTTTGAAGAATTCAAGGAGATCTTCATGCAAAAATATTGGGGCCCGGAGAAACAAGACGATGTCAGGAATAATCTAGAGTACGGTCGTTTTGATTGGAGAGGAAGTATGAGCGCAGTCCAATATATGGAGCGGCAACTCTTAGAGAGCCGACAATTAACACCTACACTCATGGACCGCCAATTAATTAGGAAAATTATGCGTCATTACAGACGTGAATTGGAAATTGCCTGCGTGACGAGAGACGTACGAGCTATTCAAAACTTGGAGTCATTAATTTCAGAATATGCGATGATTCAACAGCACAATCATAGAGAAGACAGATTCGTATGACATGGAGAGAAGTTGAATGACCGAAATATGAGAGGGGTGGCGCAGAATCAACACGCCGCTGTAAGCAAGGCCACAGAACCAAAGCCAACCCACTGGCAACACAGAAAGGGTGATGGTGGTAATTATAGACAATTCCAAAAATTCGGTGAAAAGCCGACTGTAAATACTTAATCAATAGGCATAACGTTATAACCAAGATCCGTCATGATCATCGATGATATAAACATTCACTGGATAAACATTCGCCGCATCCCCAAACAACTAATACAAGCAGAAGGGACGGAAAGGTATGGGCCATCCGAAGAAGCATTGGAGTGACTGGCTGTAGTCTATCAGCTTGGGACCACAACAAACTACTTTTAGTTTAAAATCTGAAGGTGGTGATAATAAATATTCTTCAGTATAAAAACGGACCATCTTGTTTTACAGGGAGTGGCAAAGATATTCTTGACTGAAGTCAAAAATTTCATTTTGCACCTTGACTTATTCCTTTTATTTATTTTTTAAACTTATTTCTGCAATACCATGATATAAAACAATTTAACAGATTTTATCTCCTCCATGACCACTGATCTTGTTTCCTATTCAAAACCTACACTAATAGTATCAAATCTGCTAATGGATGCCTGTGCATTTCCCACACAGATGTGCATAATACTCGTATTATAATCAACAACGGTAATAAAAACTACAAAAAATATACTTTTATCATCAGGTTGAATATAAATTACAATAAACAAGATTATTTTACCATTACACAGAAACACAGAATCAACTGAAGTCTCTATACAATCACCATCACAAGTGCTCCTCTTTGTGGAACAGACATAAATTAATATACTTGACGATGTGATGTGGCAGATAAAAAAAAGAAGGAACAAAGATAGGAACAGATTTGCAAACATAAGCAAAAGACACACAGAGACAGAGTTAAGTAGAGCATGAGAGAGAGAGAGAGAGAGAGAGAGAGAGAGAGAGAGAGAGAGAGAGAGAGAACAAATGAAGTTTTTCCATTCCGTCTCTACAAAGAATCGTTTATTAACCAACTTGCTGCTTGCTAAGCACTTCAAGATTAATATTTAAACTTCCTCCGATGTTATATTAATCTCTTAACATCTCAGCAGTCTTTCAGGCTGAATAAAATTTATAAAACTACAAAAAATTACTTTTTACAAAAAATGTCTTAGCCTATGCTACTGCTGACTACTGGTGTTTAGTATTGCTGTTGAGACATAGTACAGCCATTCTTATCAAGTGACATTCAAAGCATTTAGTGTTCCAGTACTTTCTATGCTGTCAAGAATATTAATTTAGTTTCTGAAAACAGCTGTAATTAATGGTTTACACTTGTCAATGGGGACATATCCACCCATACTTTTGTATTAAGTGCCTATTGTAAGTGCAGTGACTTTTAGTTTATAACTTCTATTAATAAACTGAATTACAGTAAACAATAATAAACACCGCAGCTACATCCTACGAATTTAGTTTTATAAGTGCTCGGTCTATTACATGTGGTATTCAGACACTGAACATGCTCTAATTGTGTAAATATTTTTGTTCTTTTTGTCAATCCATTACAAACACAATAAACTATACATAAAAAAGAAAACAATGTCAAGTGAAAAAATTACATGGACTCAGTACGAAGGTTAATGTACACTGAATTATCATACTAAATAGTAAAAATCATAACACCAGTATTATGTATGGTTGCAGTACCAAAACAGGTACGTATAACCTCTAAGGAAGCTCAAAGATGAATATGGGAAAAAGTTCCAGAATTCTCATAACTGTATAAAAAACAATTCTATGATATACAAGCATTTAAATATTTATGTCAGGTTAGGTTAGATTCACATCTATGGACAGTGGTGTAACCAGAAGGGGAGGATGAGACAAGCTTGATGGTTTGACTCCTCTTTATATTATTAATTTAAAAGTATTATATGCCTTTCATTTCTACAATTTATAAGCCTTATTTTAACATACACAACTGGCTTAGAAATAGGCGTACATTAAGTGATTATGGAATTTTGCTGAAATTTCTAATAGCTCTGGGGGGGGGGTGATTGATCCCCTGATCCCTTTACCCGTGGTTATGCCACTGTACATGGATACAGAAGATACAATGAAATATACAGATGACATCGATATTAGAAGACTATTCACACAGACAAGGATTACAGATAAGAGAAGAAAAGAGATGATCCATAAAAATGCCAGGAGCTTTCTATATGAAATCTGAACAGGCATTCTGACCGTAGCAGCACTTGAAGTGCAGAAAAACCAGGCACAGATTTACCGAATGACGAATAGGAGAAACCACCAGGGGAAATCCACTCCCGTGGCAAATAATCAGTTGAGACAAACAATTTTCATCATTTTGTGTTTGTAGAATTGTTCTGCAATTATCAGTAAATAAAAAATTCATATCATGTTATGCAGGTTCATGGGTTGCTCTAAAATTACTTTAAATTGTAACTGTACCTTACCAGTGTTGATTTTTGTTTGGTTCATACCAAACATGAATAGTGTGTATTTTAAACTGTAAGTGAATATTATTAAAAAAACAATGAAATGACAAACACCGATATGATTTTACATTTGTATGTCAAAAAACTTACTGTGCTGATAATAAAAACACTGTATTTGTATTATTTGTATCATCACTCATTCCTATCAGTTGTACTTTAGGCCTTTAAAGAATTGTTCAACTATCTATAATTACTGAGGCCAGTGGTCATGAGAGTCAGATGTGATAGTGTCACATCTGGACACAGCAACAAACCCTTGATTACGCAGTTGCTGTTTATGTCTACTAGCACAGGGACTGAGATTGACTGTACATAAATAAATTTACTAGAAGGCAACTGCAACATACAGACAAATTAAGATATAATAACAGTCCACGGTAAATAATGAACACTAAAATCACATGTAATGTAAATACAAACTATAATATTCCAGATGTTTCTTCACAAGTGATACCAGGATCCCTGAAGTAAATTTTTGATTGCTATTTACAGTGGTTTATTTCTAAAATTATAGCTGCTGGAACACAGCAATTCAAAAGTTTTACAGACAAAATTATACTTATATTTTATATTAGTGTATAAGTTTACATAGGAAGTCTACATTTTTAAAGCCTTATAAAATATATAACATACGTATAAACTTGTATCTAAAAAGATAATAAAGTTTACTGATACTTCTAAAGAGCTTCATCTGGTTAGCCGCACGACAATCGAAAACATGATGGTGTCATCCCGGAGCCTCAATCAAACTGTAAGTGGATTGTTTCGGTGGATCGGACATTTTAAAAAAGTTTCCATAGTTTCATCATTGTGTCATCATGTTGTTTGTTTCTTGACCTTCCCTTACTCTTTGTTCCAATGCTGTATGATGGCCAGAAATCGGCCATGAATCCACGCACTTTGATGGAGTGAGCCTTGTTGAAATTTTTTTAAATACGTTCTACTTACAAAAGAATTTTAGGTAGAACGTATTAAAAAAAATGAACGATAGTAGTTAAGATAAAGGTGTTTGATTTTGACAAATGTTTAGTTTTATAATGGAGCTGATGAGGGGCACAACTTAAAAAGTAGTAGTAAATTTTTGTAGTAATTAGGTTTTTCTTTTCATATATTTTTTGTGGTAATTTACTTTTGGATCCAAGAGGTTTTGGAATGCCGTTCTGGTGCATTCCCCCTGAAATCAAGCCCTGGCTATTTAATATGCAATATTACACTGTCCAATTTATAGTTGTTTACTTCACACTATTATCTGATGAACTAGGAGACTCAGTCTCCATAACAAGAAGCATGTCATATATACCTGAACTGGAAATTTATTCTTCCTCTACAGAATCTATGAGAGTCAATTAGACTGGCAATGTAAGTTTTAAAATAATGAAGAAATTTACAGTCAATTAACTACGAAAACTGGTAAACGTACAAATTTCACAGCTATAAAAGTTTAATAAACTGCATTTGGAAGTAACTAAGAAAGTTTAAAACAAATGGGGTATGTGTTGTAGTTTTCCAGGGTGAGTAATGAGCGAAGTTAACAGCCAGTTGCAGTTATTTATGTTGTGTTGCAGTGGCTACGTTGTGCTTCGAAAGTGTCTGATTACACACACAGCTCAGAAAAATGGTATTTTGTTTAATTGCAAACATTTTCAAAAAACAAAAAACACATTAAATGCATCGCAGCCTTCATTACATCATCCTCATCTCAAGAGAATTTGGTAGTCCTGTTCAGTTTACGTACTTTTTTGTTCTTTCTACAAATTCCTATCTTGGGCCAAATGTTTTCCTCTATACAGTCAGTAACTGTTTTCCTTAGACCTTCAATCTTCTCTCTGAGTTTTTTTTGCATATACCGTTATGTTTTTTTACCCTGTATTCCTCTTTTACTATAAGACATTCCATTATGTTTGGTTTATGTTCAAAGCAGTTTATGCACACATCACTAATCATTTCATCTCACTAATTTCTAATTAACCTTTTATATCCAATTCTACTATTTGGAAGCATTCAGTCTGTGTTCAACGCATGGCATTCCATGAACACGAACACACACACACACACACACACACACACACACACACACACACACACACACACACACACACCAAGGCTTCAATTGTTTTACAATATTTTTTTTTAAATACTTTTCACGGTAACTATTAGTTTACCAATGCATTGTGATTCCAACTGTCATCAAATGATCCAGTATTAATATATGATGACATTCAGTGGGCTCTAATTTCAGTTTTAATAAATGTTATGCAACTCTTCCATAAACAACATAAGTTCTCCGGCAGTCCTGTTTATAGTGTAATTCCACTAGTTGCTTTGTAATCTTTTAATAAATGACAAAAATAGTAACAAAACAATATATTTTAAGCCAGGTTCTGCATGTAATCCTGGTTAAGTACACTTGCAACACATCCGAGTTGTAAGCCATCAAGTCAGGATTATTTCTGGGGCAAGTTTAGTAAAAAGGAGTGTCTCCCCTTGCCTCAGCAAATTTAGTGGCATCACGTGTACCTTGATATGTTTATTTAACAATGGAAGAAACCTATTTGTTTAAGATTTTGCTTTTTGCTTTTAATTAACTTTTAATTAATGAGATTACAAAATACATTTACGTTAATATTAAGATAATAACCCTATTCTTTTTTAATTTTTAAAATGACAATTATAATCACTTTTACTAATGATATATGTACAAAAACAACTTATTTCTTTAAAGCAGTTTTTATAAGTTTTGTTTGCTTAATCAATTAAATTTTGTATCATATGTATTATCCTTATTTTATTTATAAAACTGTATTGTTTCTTACGAATAAATATATATATTTTAAGGCCTTTACAATTACCTTAAATTTGTCAGCTTTAAACTAAGTATGTTTTAATCGTTTAATTTTTTACTGTAGTGTTACACACAATGGTTAATTATATTATTGTTCTTGTGTTAATAACTGATCAAATTGTATTATTAAATCAATTCATAATATTATCGTATAAAAATAAAACAATACAGCACAAACACAACAACAATAAAATAAAAATGTATAATACTCAAACATGTTTAGTCTAGCTATGAACTAAACATGTTTAGTCTAGCTATGAACTAAACATGTTTAGTTTAGCTATTAAGACCTTACAACACACATATAATCAAAACCCCAATAATAATAAAAATAAATATATTGAAAAAATTTTGAATAAAAAATTATTCACTGATAGTCAAAGTAAAGTGTAATGTAAGCAAACATGTTTTATAAATATTTAATATTATATTATTACATAAAAATAGAGTACCGTATAGTTAATTATTTTGTAATCAACAAGCGAACAATATAAACTCTGCCATGGTATCAATTCTTACAAACAAGTTCTGTACCAATACATATTACATAGCCACTATATTCTTTTTTTAATCCTCTATGTATGATTACAGTATACACGATCAAGATTAAATCAGATGGAAATGAATATTCATTAAAATTCAATTTAACCTTGAACCTTTGCACACACGGACTCGAGTGTTAAAACATGTTACCATATACTGTTTTTGTTATTTCTGCACACACAATAGAATAATTAAAAAGTTACATTTTACTTTGTACTTAATGAATTCACATTTTTTTATGTGCTATGTGTAACTCTACAATATCGTAATAAATAATACTTCCATGAATGCAGTGTTTTTACACATTCTATTTGAAACACCACTAGAAAATTTACACTACAGTTAAAAGTTAAATTTGTAACTTCAAAAACAAAAGTAGTACACTTTTCGTAAGTTAAATAATATCATGTAAAATATGAAATTAAACTCAAGTAACTGCTATTCTTGCTGGTACGTATGTTTATTTTCATATCCCTTAAATGACCACAAAGCAAAATGAACAGGGGAAAACAATGAGGGCCTACAACCCTGGTGAGTGCATGAATAACCTGGTTTGAATGCTGTAATCTTTTGATATATCAATGGACGTTTTGGCCATCCATGTGGAAGAAGTTAATGTAGTGGTTTGCCGGAAGCAGGATAGAAGGCAGCTGTTCTGAAATACAACCAAATATATAC
Organism: Magicicada septendecula; assembly: GCA_034769895.1. Classification (NCBI taxonomy): domain Eukaryota; kingdom Metazoa; phylum Arthropoda; class Insecta; order Hemiptera; family Cicadidae; genus Magicicada; species Magicicada septendecula. Next base: position 829,923,195 of record CM068368.1, read on the forward strand.
CACCGAATGCTTCCCTTACTTGTTTAATAATATAAGGTTACTAGTACTTCTTTCACAGCAGGCCAAAGAATGTTGACTGAAAAGTGTGTACTGAGGACGGTTATTTCTTCCATTTCTTTACAACTGTACAGAAATTTAGAATTTAGATAAGCATATTTCTTCACAGGAATGAAGTAAGGAGAAGTTATGAACATTTTATGGGAAAACCTTGGAATCTTCTCCATTATTTGTCTCCATTATTCGTAACAAAAACTTTATCTTATTGTTGGATAGATGATTTTATCAAATTGGATTATCATTACAGAATTATTGTAGGTTAAAGAATTAGCTACTACAAAAATTGTAAAGAGAAACTATAAACAAAGCACAAGATCAGACTAGTCTAACTATTTATGTGAAGTGCACGTGGCTTTAAATGCTTAAGACACCCTATTAAAATAAGTGGCCCTGATTGTCAATTGTCATCATCCTTTACAGCTTAGGCTACAATGGAATTCATCCAACCATCGTTTACAGGGTTTTCCTACACTTGTCTTCCCCCTTGGATGATAGTCAAGGACTCTTCTTGAAAATCTAGTTGGATCCATTCTCTCTACATGTAACCACCACTCCGTTTTGTACTGGGAGATTTTCTCATTTAAGCTTTCAGCTATGCCTAGCTTCATTCTAATATGATCATTTCTGATAAGATCTTTCCTGATACAACCCTTTCCAGCCCTCAAGAACCTCATATCTGCTCCTTGTATTCTAGATATATCTTTGGCCTTTCAAATACAAGTCTCACTACCATACATTAGTTGAGGTATGGCCATTACATTACAGTATAATAATATTTAAATTTCATCTCTTTCCATTTTTTTCTTCTTTAAGTGTTTAATGATACATCCACAAAGTGACTGGAAGAGACTAATTTTACTTTCAACCTCCTTTTCATCTTGATATGAAATGCTGCATCCTAGATACTTGAAATCTGGCACCTGTTCTATTAGCGAGTCCTGTATGACAACCTTTGTTCTAATATGATTTGCCCCAGAAAAATCCATAACTTTTGTTTTAGATAAGTGGCCCTGATTTTAACTGAACTCAGTGGAAATTTGTTTTTCTCAAGACAGTATAGAGTAGGTCATTTTTGCTAGAAGAATGTGTGTTTGGTGGATACTGTCATGAAACACAAAATTGTTTATTATAGACACTAGAAACAGAAGCCTAGAACAATTGTTACTGATAATTCAAGATTTACTTTCAAGTATAACAATTTATATTGAATGAGCAGATGACCTATAATACAAATGGCAAATAAAACATTGTAACAAGCTACAGTGTTGTACAAACAGTACTTTCAGATATATTTATATGAATTCATATGGCATAAGTCTCACAATGGTCTAGAGACTTATGACCAGATTCTTTATGATGTAGACTACTGGCCTCCGGATTTTTGAACTGTAAGTGTTCCTAATTTTATCTAATAATTGTATTTCTCACTTACTAATTTCACTTACACCTTAGAAATTGTAAGTATAACATGCAAAGTAAACAAGAAACCATGTCTCATTTACCAAATAAGATGTGGATTCTTGACGGTCGATTGAGAAAAATACGTTTTAATAATAAGGAAAAATTCATTCTTTTTTTAGCAAGCAAATGTTTTGAAAATTAATGTTTAGTTTTTTTATATGGTTATAAAAATATCATGAGATCTTAATCTACAAAAATATTCATTTTCATTTAAAGCCTAAGGGCAGTTAATTTTGTAATTAATAGTCGACTGGAAGAGAAGGTACAGGTAAATCAACTGGAGGTGTTTACATCATGAGAGAAACCACCACCACCTACAGGGGTGGCAGTCATTTATTACTGAATGCTAAGCATGAGTTATGGCAACTTAAAATGGGGGAAAGAATAACTTTACATTGTGGTGTACTTTACGACTCTCTATGCTGGAGACTTTCACTTGGGTGCAAACAGAAATTTAGTAAAACTCTGATATCACAGTTCTGTCTACCACTGTTGTCTGAATCACACTTACTTTAACAGTCCCTCTACAAGGCTTTTGTAAATAATAGAAACTGTTCAGAATAATTTAATCTGTTAGCACTATCTGTATACAGTGCCCTGTACAGTCTCTCGATATGTTTGGACTAATCTTGACACCTACTGCCAGGGTACCTTGGCGCCCTAAGCTAATTATATTTCAGCGCCCCCCTCAACTCCCATAGGCTACTCTTACGTTTATTTCCAAGGTGCTGAATGAAGCTTTAAACACCGTACAATATATTTCTTAGTTAGGAATATTTCAAATGTCTTACTGTTTTTGGAAATAGTCTCAAGAATTGAAAACTGAGGCTATTTTTCAGAGATTGTTTTAGAGTTACACCTTCAACCATTTGTAGTTTGCATGGCATTTATAAGGAAAAAATTAAATAAGTAGTTACAGAATTATAACAGTTTTATTTAGGGTACATTTAACATCATTTACACAAAGAAGACAATCAGTTAAATATGTTGTGGATTTGTTAAGACTCATGTAAAGTTCAGGCTAGATTCTTTTTTCTCGCTTTAGATTGAGCAAACGTTTTAATCACCTCACTGAAATCAAGTCCTTGCAGAAAGTCACTTTCATTGAACAAGAGGGTTACACTGGTCAGTTTATCCTGGCGCAAATTTGAGCGTAAATAATTCTTCACCTTCTTCAAAGCTGAAAAGATCTTTCGCCACTGAAGTTAGTGATGGGCATAGTAAAGAAAATGTGCAAAGCTATCTCAACACTAGGAAACATTGATTCTAAGTTAAGCGTTTTCAAAAAATTCAACAGTGGTTTTGCTTCAGATCGCTTTTTCTTCTTTTCTTCTCCTTCTTGTTCTGGGTTGACAGGTCTATAGTCTTTTAAAAACTGAGCTAAATGCACACCCTCATCAGGAAATGTCTTATCCAAGTCAACAGCATAATTTTCTAGAAGGTGATTAGCTTTTTATTCTTGCAATTTATTACCAATTTTACATTTAGCTGTAAAATGTTATTATTTTTTAGCTAAACTTTGCGCCCCTTAAAGTGCTGCGCCCTAGGCTACAGCCTAGTCACCCTAAAGGTTAATCCGCCCCTGCCTACTGCACAGGTTTTGAGATGGTTTTCACCATTATGTAATGTAGATATTTCATTAAGGAAGATTAGGAGAACAAAAACATTAACCTATGATGACAAAATGGGGCTGGGCAAAGGTGATGTTAGTGAAACAAATTACAAAAAAAAAAAATGGACTGTTTGCTTTCTTGGCTTACTGCCCAAACCATTAAATATATCACAATGATTAGTGCAAGGGATAGTGAACATAAAAAGCTCTACTAAAGAGTCAGTGATGCCATAACCTATATTTAAAAGACAGCCCTCAATATGAATTTTCATGGCATATTTTGCAGAACTTTTACTAACCAATTTTTAAAGAAGATTACTTAATTATAATAATGATTAATTGTTTTTTCACCTCCACTTTAATTACGATAAAAAAACTTTTAATCTATGTAATCTCTATGCATAGTTTAGGGCAGTGGTTACCAACCTTTCTGGACCCGCGTACCACTTTGGTCTTCCGCTTTTATTTCGTGTACCACCTGAGCTTAAAGAAAGGTTACTGGGGTTTTCTCAATAAAAATCCTGATACAACATAAAATAGCATATTTTATTATTCTAGGTTATGAATAATTATTTAAATCTAATAAACAGAATTTATAAATGGTTAATATATAGAATTTTAGGTTGGTTCTTTGCTAAAATAAAGTATAAAGTTTTTTTTTCAAAAGACAGTTAATTACTTTCATTACAGATTTTCTTGTTAGTAATGAAAAATAACAACACATTAAAAAGAAAATAATTAATGTGACACTCGATGCTGTTATTTTGTTTTAATTTAAATCATGTCCGATGAAAATTTATTGTTACTTTGAACATACAATTTTTATTTATTTATTTTTTTAAGTAAATACTTTTTCCTAACTAGGTCTTCTTGAGTACCACCTTGGATCCGTCTGTGTACTTCTAGTGCACTCTACTTTTCAGTATACTAACAAGAAAATCTGTAATGAAAGTGATTAACTATCTTTTGAAAATATTTTATACTTTATTTTGGCATAGAACCAACCTGAAATTCTATGTATTAACCATTTATAAATTCTATTTATTAGATTTAAATAATTATACATAACCTGGTTATGTATAACCAGTAATACGCGTACCACCGGTTGGGAACCACTGGTTTAGGAGATGTCATGTTTTATAGAAAGTGCATGCATCTCTCTCAATAATACAGTCCCCAATAAGCTTCTGTCTATTTGTTTGGATTAACCTCAAGAACCATTAGTAGAAATTTTGTTGCAATTTTTACCGTTCCACTGAGGATTTGTTGAGGCACATTTACGTTTTCTGAAACATCAGTCGATGAACAAAAGGGAACCATGCAGTGATGGTGTTAGTGAAGGCTGTCAAATGAAAAACAGAGGGAAAAAGAAACTGTTATTTACAATTCACGAGTAATTCTTCCAAGACCTCGGTTAAAAAGTCTGTATCACCACTAACACAAAATTGCTATCCTGCAGTGTTGGAATAGGAATCATTGTTTAAAAAAATAATAAAAAACTCCAAAGCTAATAAGGTTACTAAATTGTAGTTAACAACAAGTAAACACTCAACAAGCTTCACTCTACATTTCAATTAAATGTTTTTATAACTAACTGGCTCCAATCAACATTTATGCAGATCACAGTCAGTGTAACAATGATTTAATTAACAATGTTGATCACTCCACAATATATCTGTTTATTTTAGAAAATGCTAGTATGTTTTGTACCATTTACAGTAACAACATGCTCTCAATATTAAAGCTGACTTATTCTGTTTTACATGTCGCTATGAAAATACATTAATTACCTAAGAAATACTTGCATAACTTAAAACCTTAATCAAACAAAACTAAACCAATTAAGGATTATAATATTACCAAGCAAAAAAGGTACGTCGAGATACAAAATTATAAGTTTTACAAAGTTATGGTAGTCCTTGTACTGTCCTATGGGTGTCAATTATGGACAACAACCAAGTAACAAGACAGTAAAATATGGGTCCCAGAAATGGCATTCTTAAGAGGAGTTAAAATGTTTTTCTAAACTGAACAGTATAAGAAATGAGGAAATAAGGGAAGTTTTACAAGGTTTTAACTTCAATAAAAATTGCAAGATTACAAACAACAGTGGAAAGAACACTTAGAAAGAATGTCAGATTCCAAACTAGCCAAACAAGTCTGGAAATACAAACCTATAGGACACAGGTGTTATGGGTAGACCCAGGAAGAGATGGCTGGAGGATTTTTGAAGGCGGAACAGGCAGCACCTTGCCTACGCTGTGTTGTAAAGATGATGATGATGATGATGATTACCAAGTAATGCATTTTACTGAACTTTGAATATTATATGGTTTTAGTTTCTGAACAACCAGTAACAACCTAAGAGGCTGTGAAATGGAAAACGTCATACCACTTCTTTTGCTTGTTTACACATATTTCCTTGCAAGTGTGTTCTATTTACATATGTTTTATTCTGACTGAGACAAACCTGTTGCTTCTGTAGAGAAGTGGTGTCTCCACCTATTGGTCCTAGGCCGGTCAGCTCAGTATCTTTGCGTATCACCCACTCAAACAGTTCCCTCAGGGACAGCAGCAGGGCGTTCCAGTGTTCTGTGTTACTTTCCAAACGGTTCCTAAAACACACAAATACAGCACGTCATAATATATTAAATGCAGTGGAATATATTTTCTACAAGTGTACATTATAACGTGCACAAAAGAGCAAATAAAGTCTACGAGAACTGGACTTCTAAACTGCCTGTACTATAGATTTGAGGTTTCGTGATGAGTTGATCCATTTCAAAGACAACGCATTCTGCATCTATCAGCTATTATGCACCTTTATGTTAGCACACTACAATTTTCATCAACAACAACTACGTTCAGTGGTACTTCAAAGAAAGGACCTAAGGAGGTGTGAAACATTACTTTATTAAAGAGAATGTAAATAAAATCTCCACCTAAAATCCACTACAGCTTGATCAAAGAACACAAACTCTCACAGCTGGAGATGTCAATGTGTTTACGGTTATTGTCTGGCCTGTTAGGCAGTGGTCCACAAATTTCACTTGGTAAAACGCTAGACGTTTCGGCCATGACCAAGATCACTTAGTCTTAATTTAGTCCCTAAAGGCCACTAAGGTCCCCTACCTACGGGACCTATGGGTGAAAGGTCCCTATTAACCAGATGTGTCCCAACGCAAGCTTTCCTCCTCCCAATAGTGATAATTTCCATGAAAGGACAACGTTTCGCGACCGTTGAAGTAAAACGAAAATCGCTAAGCGAGCTCCAGGCTGTACCAAAAAGTGCATGCTTGAAATATTTTGAAGACCGCAAAACGGCTGGCTTAATCATGTTACATTCGACTGCGACTGCTTTAAAGGGGAAGTATGAAGGCATAATTTTTAAAATAAACAAGACTGCATGAGCTTTTTGATCAAACCTCGTATATTAATATACTACAGATATATTAAGCTGTTCTATAGCACTAGAAGAACAGTGACAGGCGTGTACTTCTATGTACTTGTTGCCTCAATGAAGAAGAAAAAGAAAAAGAAAACAACCAAAGAAAAGAATAATTTCGACGAAACCGAAACATCGAAGCATGATAATGTTTTTAGACCGACACCGAAGATTTCTAGACTGTGGGGAATCGAAAGTGTGGAAAAAATATAGTGTTAACATCACCTGGAGCGTTACATTTTTCGATGACGTTACACATTTTGGGGAATGACCCCCAGCCTAAAAATATTATCATGTTAAAACGCACACAAACAACTACATTCCAACATTTTATGCACATTTAAATTAAGAAGAATGTGTCCACGTGGCGTAGTGGGGCGTCAGGTTCACGATGATCAGCCAGACTCAGGTCTCCACGAGCCGTCTTGGTGACCGTTAAAGATTAGCTAGGCGAAGTCCTAGTCCTAGCTGCACTAAACCACATAAGACTAAGCATTTCTAACACAGTCTAAATTTTCTAAAAAGACAAATGTGGTGCAAATAAGTACAAATAACTCTCGTACCCTGTAAACTTAAACAGAAAACACTATCATGATGGCACCGTGTTAAAATACACTCGTATCATATATACGTGAAAAAAACACTATTGGGTAGTGTTTGGGAAAGAGGTGAACCGCCGAGGGGAATCAACGAGCGGCAGGCGAGAAAAGCATAAACTCCCACTGGAAATACACGCGTCCCCAATAAATAACAGTGCTTTCCAAATAACAAATATCTCTTTCTTTTCACTAATTCTGTTTCACATATCACACACACACACACACACACACACACACACACACACACACACACACACACACAAAATAGGAATGACAGCAATATGGACTTGATTACCACATCCTCTCTGGACGACGACTACAAATACAAATATAATTACGTTTCGGTTCTTTATGACACCGATATTGCCTTTGTGCGATTAGAGGTAACGGAGGTATTCTTAGTCCCATACTACTTATTATTTCCGGTTAAAGACTAATCAGGAAAGATACGGACGAATGGGAAGGCTACATCCAATAGGTGGCACAAAGATGTGTAATCTTTTTGCTGATGTAATATCAACGATATGTTGATGACAACAAACTTCTTGGAGTAAGCGACATGGAGCTAGTTGAGTTATAAGTAGAATGGATAAAACCAGCAACGAGGTAGAGTTACAAATTAACAAACACAAGATAAAAATAATGATTACAGACAAGCCAAATGGTAATAAAGAAAATGCAATTCAAATTAATAGTAGGCCTGTGAGTATAATACACTGATGGAAAGATTCACCTTCGTAGGGACTCTCGTGAAAAATACATGAGGAAATACATAAGAATTTATAAGAGTAGCAGGAATGGCCAGTGGCGTACCTAAAATTTGATTCTGGGGGAGGGGGTCCGGCCGAGTCGGCTTCATACAAAATAAAAAGCAAATTGAAATTAATCAAGATTACTATCTTTAAAGTGGTTGAAAAACGTGTGATAACATCCTGAAATCAACCCCATTAAAGTAAACAGTAATAACACAATAAAAATGCTCGTTATTGAAACACTGTTTAGAAGACACTTATTGACTGAATTGACTTTCCTATATTTCATATTTTAAACGTATAAGCCTATGTAATAAGTTTGCATATTTTAAAAAGAGCTACTATAGCATACACAGCTGAACAAAAAAATAGCCTAAAAATTGAGAGAGTAACAAAATTCGTTAACGTTTTTCGACCCTCGGGGGGGGGGGTCCCGTTTCCCCCCCCCCCGCAGTAATCGCCCTGGGAATGGCGAAATCAGTAGGCCTAAAGAGTAGGCCTATCGGAAAGCCATACTATACATATCGGAACAAAAAAAATCTTCATTTTTGTGTTCTCTGTAGTCATATTCAAGTACGCCTTAGAGTAGCCTACTAGACAATAATCAAAACTGATCTTCCCAGAACTGACAGTTTCGAAACGACATGCCGGAGAAGAATGCTTAAAATTCCATGGTCTGCTAGAAGAACTAATAATCAGTTCATATTAGCGGAATTAATAATCGAAGACCTATTGATTACGACAATAAATCGTGGAATAATGAAACAGTTCGAAAAGACGGGCTAGAAAAACTAATGATTGTACAAGTTAAGGTCGAAGAGTCCATGAGGAGAGAAAAATCACCTACACGAAACGTCGAATTATGAAATATTATATAAAAACTAATGATAACAAAGTAAATTCGAAGAATCCACGGGGAGAGGAAGGTCAAGTTAGACGGTTCACTTATATAACAAAAACAGCAAATATGACGCTGATGCATATATGAAGATGGTTGAAGACGAGAATACTTGGATAACCATACCACCAACCATATCTTTAACTGATTTTAAACATCTCATCTCCGCCGTTTGAGGACGAACTTAAACTTGTTTGGGTCTACGATTTTACAGAGATGTGAAAGTTAGCTTAATTGAGGCGTCAGAGATGCCTGTTTCCGACGATTTAAATAGCTTCAGAAATCTTGATACAGGACGAGACCTGGAAATAAAAAATCTCATGGACAACAGCAAAATACCGGAGAATAAGCGTACAGGGCGAAGAAGACTTGGAAGACGTTGGAAGAGATGGGAGTGGGTGGAAATTTGAAGTCGGACAAGGCAACGTGCGTAATCTCTGGCAGCGTACACAAGAAGAAAACCTCTTCTCTCTTCTTTTTCTTCTTCTTTCACTGGCTCTAAAGCCCCGCAACAATCGTCTCCACTCCCCTCTATCATTCGCCAGTCCTTTCCAGCCTCTTATACCCCATCCATCCATCTTTTCCTTTGCAGACCCCTCCTCCTTCTTCTTCAATATAGTCTCTCCTTCAAGACACTCTTAACCGTACTTTCAATATGCCCTAATGTTGCGCTTTCATGAACCTTACTATGTCTTTCTCTTCAATAAGTGCGTTCAATCCTTTATTTTTCGTTATTCTCCAAGTATCTCCTTCTTTAATCGCACCAAATATCCTACTCAAGATGTTCATTTCAAACATTATCAATAATTAGTTCTCTTCGCTTTCTGGCAAGGTCCATGTTTCACAGCCGTACGTCACAACAGGGCGCCCTTCATTTTGGCTCGTCTCTTGGTCAACTTGTTTCTAAACATTTTTATATCTTACAGTTTCCTTGCTGAATTCTTTCCTGAATGGTGTCACTCATCCTATTCTGGCTGATCAAAGAAGAAAAAAACCATACGGTGTTTTGTCCGATCCAAGAAGAAAACCCTCAACAGCCGGCCATTTCAAAAGTGGACTGTAAAATATTTCTCCCTTAGACAATACTTTGATATCCACTATTATAAGGTTTGATCAATTTTTAGAATTAACGGCAGTTTATTTTTAAGACACAGCTGTGAAGGATTTGTTTGCAGCCAGCGAGGGTAAGGGGGTAAGAGTATTGACCGCGCGTGGCTGTGGGGTACACAATTGATAGACATTGTGATTCATAATTCACGGGCTACCTTGCCTTGCCACCTTAAACACTCCGGTGCCCAGGTGTCTCCAGCTCCGCACTTTACACAGACCTATAATTGAATTTCTCCGCTTCACACAGCACGACACACCTAGCCCAAACAGCAACAAGTATCTTTACGAAAAACTACGTAAATAATCTGGAATAAACCGAAGACAGTGCCGCTGTTTTGACATCAGGCGTTTATATGTTGTAATTTCCGGCTCGTAAACTGACTGACTTGGTGACTATTAATTGTTGTTTCTTTTTTCGTGAATACTGTGTGTGATAATTATTGTTTTACGAACGTGAATTTATTTAAAAAAGAAAAAAGAGGAACTTAACACAAAATTCCGACAATATAAATGGCTCATAGGAAAACATTCCGATTTGTCTTTATACAGTAAAACTCTGATCTATAGTCAGATAATTAAACCCACCTGCTGTATGGAATTCAACTCTGGGGGGTGCGCGAAAGATAGTAACATCAGGATAATACAAACATTCCAAAACAAAGTTTTGCGGATCATGGTGAATGCGCCATGGTATGTTAGAAATGCCGATATCCATAGAGATCTAGGTATTCCTACAATTAAAGAAGAGATTAAAAGGTTTACGAAGAAGCATGAAGAAAGGCTTCACCTCCACGAAAATGCAGAAGTTCTTCAGCTGCTTGACAATCAACACGTGTTCCGAAGACTGAATAGAACGAAGCCATTTGAACTTGTGTAGTGTTTTGTGTTATAGCAGAGCCTTGTGAGAGGGTGATAGTGTTTAATTAAGAACAACAGAACTAACTAAAAGAAGTCATTGGACTTAATTTGGCTGACATGTATTCACTATTAAGAGGTATTAGAGATAAGTTGATGGTTGGTCTTACAGACCAGTTTTAACATGTTAAATTCAATAATAAAAAAACGAGCGTGAATTTTGATAAACTAGTAATTAACAACTTTAATCAGCACAGATTACTAAATGCGTCCAGAGGCGTATTTACGGGAGAACGTGACCGTTCCCCCCCTCCCCAAATAGTCGAAAAAAGTTGACTTAATCTCTTTCCTTTTTTGGTTGTTTTATTATTTTTTTTTTTTTTAGCTGTGTAAGCTAATAAAGTAGTCACTTTTTAAATACACAAAAACAGGTTTATTACACAGCATTTGCGTATACGTTCGAAATATAAAATACAGGAAAATCAGTCTGTCAATAAGTATCTAGTAAACAATGTTACAATAACGCGTATTTTTATTGTCTTATTACCGTTTACATTAATGGGCTTGATTTCAGGATGTTATCACACATTTTTCATCCACTATAGTAATGTTGAATAGCTAAGATAGTAATGTTAATTTGTCTTCTCTTTTGTGTGAAGCCGACTCGACAGGACCCCTTACCCCACCCAACGTTAAATTCTAGTTACGCCACTGAATCCGTCAAAACAAAGTTATCACAGAATAAATAGAGGTGTACATTAGGCTTAAATAAAAATAAGTAAATAAAGATTAAAGATAAAGTTATAGGCAAAGTTGTAGGTTACAAATATATTTATGTAATTCAACAAAGATCACAAAAACATCAGCACTTATCTGTTACAAAAACAAAAAGGGTAATTTCTTACTCATAAAACACAAATTTTTAACACGCCAGTTACTCTTAAAATAATCTGTTCTCAAAATTCTTTTTTTTTTAAAAAAACTTATTTACTCGGCTCGTTGTCTATTGAGCGTTGTTAAACAGCTGTTTAAGTTTGTAAAAAGACATAATAACAGTTTTACCCTATAATTTCACATGTTTGCGAAAACATCACCTTTTAAAAGCGGTTTTTACATCTGAACAGAAAGTAAATGGTGTGTGTATGTGTGTGTGTGTGTTTGGGCCATCGCATTTGACAATCCTATAAGGATGTTTCTTACTTACATTTCTAACCGTCAATCCGCTAATAAAAACATCATTTTCTAAGCGTGTGTACCAGCTTTAAACTGTTTTTGTATAGCAGATCGGCAGAAGACTTCTGCAACACTTTCACCACGACAGACCAGTTTATCTCATTCTTAACACAAAATTTATTCCGTGTTCGTCAGTCTTCCATAAAATCGCCTAATATACACCACGAGGGAGGAGTTCACTCAAGCAGCTGACAAATCTGAACTCTTCAGCCAACCGAGCTAAAGTTTAGACGATTGTCACTAAGATGTGTACCGACCAGGGGCAGATCCAGGAAACAATTTGGGAGGGGATATAAAAAGTTGGACCATTCTTTAATGGTCTAAAGTAGGCTATAAATGATACCAATGAGTGAAGATGAAAATACAGCGTGTACAAGTATTAACGTACAAGCACAATATCATATCTGTCTTTATCAGTTTATTGTTCTTTTAATAATAATATTCACTTACAGTTCAAAATACATACTACTCATTTAAGTTATGTACCTATCAAAAATTAATATAGTGGTAAGGTACAGATACGATTTAAAGTAATTTTAGAGTAAAGACATGAACATATTTAACGTGATACGAATTTTGTATTATATTTACGGTCACAAAACCATTCTACAATTACAAAACGACGAAAAAATTTCATCTGAAGTCACCTTGCGGAGGGGAATTCCCCCCCCCCGTAGATGCGTGCCTGGTACCAACATCGCATAAAAAAAGTTTTTAATCAGACATTTGTATCGCGGGAAATTCAAAAATTGCACGACCTTTTTTTATCAAACTTCATAAAATAATACGATCCGTATGGATTGACAATAAAAGAAGAAGAAGAAAAGTTATGACTGTACTTGTTAAACTTTCCCTTGTTAGTCTTTCTGGAACGAGATAAGAGTAATCTGAAGATGGATACAGATATAATTAATTCAAAATTGAATCAAACTATTCTTCAAATAGTTTGCATAATGTCTAAGTACTTTTAAAATAAAAAAAAATTAGAACCCGGATCCGTGGTATTCTATGTAATATTCAGTTGTATTGTTTTGAGCTCATCATAGTAACAGTTTAAAGAGAATAAGAGCATAAAATGCAGAATCTATCAGAATCTTTCATTTAATAACAATAAGAATCATTAAAGGTAGTCTATTATTTTGGAATCTTTATTTTGGAAGCTGTAATAAAGAGCTGTTTTTGCTAAACAGAATAGAGTGAGTAAATTTACGTAACCTTAGTCAAACTCCTGATCTTTACAGGTTCCCAATTTGTTGGTAAGTAATTAGTACTAACAATGGCAGCCGGTTTGATTGACAGAGGCCAATTAAACTGGTTCCCTGTGTTATAATGTCTTAACAGGAGGAGACGTTATATCGTTTTGTTGATGAGAGAAAGAGAGAGAGAGAGTTAGAGGGGGGAGAGAAGAGAGAGATTTAAATGACTAGATATTAGCGCACTAATGCTTACATGAATAATGGCTATTGTAGTGTAGTACAGTGCAAACAGGACAGTCCCACCGCAACTGGGTAATGCTAGCACTGAAGAAGATTAGTGAAACAAATCTTTGTCATCACAACAGCAGAGTTCTCTGTATTTGTCATCGCTTTCATCGCTTGCTGCCACTATTGGTTTGTCTACGCGTAGTATACATAATGACGTGGTTTTCACGTTATAGCGTCATTGCACGGCGTGGTCATAGTCGGTCAAAACAGAGCGCCGCCGCTTGAGACTAGGGTCTTTCTGGTGCTGTGACTTGTTTGTGCTGTGAGAGCGACGATTTGACTGTGAAACGCATCACGTGAGCTAATTATTTATTGTAAATACTCTACAAGTACAGTATATGGGCATCAGCCTCCCGGAGAAAGCCTTTACATTTATTCCTGTCCTGTACTGTTACTTCCCAGTTTTATTGTTTTTTTAAGTTCTTCAGGTCTGATAAATTGCCTAAAACTGTTCTTTGTGATCGTCCTGGCATGTTTATCCATACGTATTTTCTTAGTAGCTCCGTCATTTTCTGTTCTTGAAACTTGACCATCCACTCTAATCTTCTGGTCCTAATTTCGCTTGTAAGGAGGGCCTGACCTAATATTCTTGTAACTTCTTCGTTTCCTTTTGCACGCCGTTCGTTACTTTCTCTATCATATACCGCTCCTTTAGGCCTTTGTTTTAAAAACTCATTAGCTTCTCTGTTGCTGTCTAAGTGTCAAACAACACTCCCATATATAGTACTATGGGTTTTATCGGGCTGTTATCTTATCTTCTTCTTCTTAATTGGCGCTACAGTTCTTGGAGAGCTTTGGCCTCATGGACAATCCGCTTCCAGTCGTCTCGGTCCTCTGCTCTCAGTCTACATCTTCTTACACTACGCCTGCGCACAGTGGCGGATTATCCATAACGCTAGGGTATGCTGCAGCACCGGGTACCAGGGTCTCAGCTGTCCGAGGGGGCACCATCCAGCTGAACTTACTAAGCGAAGCAAAGCTTATGGATAACATTACACAGTTCTGTGGTTTTCTTACGCAGTTATTAACCGTGAACAGTGTCGAGTTGGAAAACCAAGCGAAAGCTCTTATAGAAGTTATCTCGAACGATTTGAATAACAATCTTTTAATACAATTGAAGCACTTTGTGCCACAAGAAAAATTGGAAGAAAGAAGTTTTTTCAAATTGTTCGAATGAAGATGAGAGATTCCATGATACTACAGTTTGTCCGCTCATAGTATTAAACTGGATTATTCATTGTAAAACGATTGACGATTTCGGAATATATACATTGCTTAACGTCTGCTTTTGACGATTCCAATAGCTAACTGCGAATCTGAAAGATTATTTTTCGTGTTAAAACGCATTAAAGGTTGAATATTGAAAACGTGATACTTGAATCGCTCGATTTAGAAGAAATTATACAAGACTTCGTTAAGGAAAAATCAAGAAAAAATGGATCGATTAGTATTTTCTAAGCTTAAGTACATTAAGTAGGCCTACTACTATGTTCACAGTATTCACTTTAGCTGAATATTGTTGTAATTTGAGAGTTTAATACAAAAATGTTAACTTTCGAAATTGTGTATGCCATTTATCAGTGTACATAATGGTTAAGACTCATTTTGAATCGGGGGGGGGGCACCAGTCTGATGGCAGCATAGGCCACCAAGCGCTTCTAATCAGACTCTATCTGCGCAGGTTGTCCTCAAGATCATTCATCCTTCGTTTTCTGGGCCGACCCCTCCTTCTTCTTCCACTGTATTGAGGTGATAGAAACGTTTTAATTCGGTATTTCTCGACAGACCTTTGGACGCCAAGAAATTGCGAAAGGATGCAAATGCTACTTTACGTATTTGCAGAACTATTTATTCTTAAATTAATATTTTTAATCCTATCTCATATTTCTTGATGTAAATTTCTTATATTTCTTGATTGTGTATTACGCACTTACAGACAATCTTAAACTACAAAACAATTCCAGTACTCAATATAATAAGTTGTTATTAGTTTCCTTTGAGTAATACGTAATTCTGAAAACGCAGCTACGCAATACGTCTTAAAACAAAGGTGGCGCGTGTGTGTAATTGGAGGGAGGGGGAGGTCGGAAGGGAGTATCGCAGACTCCCCGGTGTCGTACATTCAAGCCCACTCCAATCCGAAGGTATAAAGGGTTCGTTTGTTTATTGTCCGACGAAGCTAACTGGATTCACTTGCAGCCAACGAAAATATGGGTCTCGATCAATTCCTTATAGACCTAGTGCTGTGTGAAATTGGCTCGGTAAAATTCTGATTCATTTTACCAAAAAATAATTATTCTGTTTCCATGTAAACGTACAGTCTTCCGCAATCATAGCAAGGAGTAATTAATTTAACGCTAAGGAATTAGAAACTTAATGCTAAAAGACTTAAAAACAAGGAGACGGAATTTTAATTTAGTAAGGAGGTTTAATTTACTGTAAAAAACAAACCGTGTGCCCAATAAATCCAATAAGATTACATATATAGGCTACATAACATTAACTACATTTTTTCTGCCCTTAAATTTACTTTCAACTTTTTTTCGTTTCCACTTGCCTTCACAGGGTTACCTATGCCATGACTCCCATCTAGTCTATCGTTTGAACCGTCATTTTTACACAGGTACACTAGCACTTTCTTGACTTTAATTCGTAAATAATTGTATTGCAGGACTTTAAATAAAAAATAACGTATTTTTAACACGAACTGTAAAAACTGATGATTAAACCACTCTTGGAACACAACATTAAAGTACGAAGAGGGGTTTCTCAAAATATCCTCAGAAAGATTCATTTTCACAAGATTTTCACTAAGAATACAAATTTAGAATTAGAGCGATTCCTTACGGCGTGATATTTATTTCCTTTAATCTGAGTAACAATTAATCGAGATAGAATATTTTGAAATTACGGCTTTCCCATATTCTTTTCAACGCTTACACTTTCTCCTCACACTCCTATGGCGCTACAGTCCGAAGTCGACCCTTGGTCTCCTCTATCATAACCCTCCACTTCTCTCTATCAGTAGCAAAGGACTTCCATCCTCGCACTCCCAACATCTCTCTTGCATCCTCAGCGACAGCATCTTTTCCTTGGACGTCCTTTTGGTCTTTTGCCACCCATACTGCTCATATACTCATAAGGACTCTTATAGGTGTTCGTTTGTCGTCCATTCTTACGACACGGCCAGCCCATTGGAGCCTCCACAGTTTTACGTACACTTCTACCGACGCTTCACGTTGGTTTACTCAGAAACTTTGAGATGCACAGAATTTACAAAATCTATTTATAAAATATATGGGAAGAATCCTGAATTCCTCATTAGCCCGAGGAAAATGGGGGTAGGGTCTAACCTTCAAGGTAATCTCATCCCCCCCATAGTTTCGTCCCCGCCCCCAGGAGCAGCTTATAGTTAGGCCTACGCCACTGTATGTTAGATTTTGTTTCACGCATGAACGGCGTCTGACTTTAAAACGGTGTCACAATTCTTTAATCACCCGACTTTCTAGAATGTAGTAGTTATGGCAGACTGTGCAGTTTACATTGACACCCAAGTTTGGCTGCCTTCTCGATGTCTAGAGGCCACGTTGCCGATACGATGCCGACAGTAACCGTCTAAAGCGGCCTACACACGATTCATTTTGGTGTATCAGTTCGGTGTGTTCATTTTTATGTGTCGCATCGGACTGAAGTGATGCGTTGCTCTACACACGGCCACATCGCTGTGCCGTCAGTCGTCCGCAGTCTTCTGTTGGAACGGGCTCGCCCTGCACAGTAAAATTTTTACAGGAGAGGGATTGACAGTTGTCTGCAACCGAGTAAGGAAATGGTGTTTCGTGCGGTCCGATTGGCCGACACTATCAGCACAGCGTTGTCAACTCGTACTCATTCCGTTGTTCATTCTTTTCCACGTGCACGTACTGAATTAAATAATAGTGGGTTTACTATTCTTTTATGTAATTGAAATTTAACAGTTTAGTGTCATATTTAAATTGTATTTTAAATTATTGTCATGTTTAAATGCATGTTGTGTGATTAAATAAATTGTTAAATAAATTTAGTGATTATTAGTCTGATGTTCAGAAGTGATTTTGGGTGGTAAAATTTAAATATTTAGTGTATTCAGTGATAGTGATAGTTCATATTATCCATTCAGCTATGTCCGACTCGCAAATTGTGTGAAAAACAACACAAACGCCGACCACTAACCTGACAGCGCGTGCGCGGAAAGCCAGCTGTGAAGGACTGAACGGACAGAAATGACCTGACTCCTACTACACACGATCATTTCTACCTGCTGTTATGCCAAATCGACACACCGAATGATGCGATTTCATCAGTCCGACAGTTCACACTTTTGGTGTAAGCTGGCACCATTTTGTCCCTATACACCGAAATGATCGTGTGTAGGCCGCTTAAAGAAATGCAAAATTTTGGACGGATTTACAGATGCTGCTGATGGCCAGCAGCTATGTGAAGATACTTTACACTGAAGAACGTTCCTATCAGCATTAAGTATGCAGACCCGAAAAGCTTCTCGTATTTATTGTTCAGTATTGATATGGCAGAGCGTGACCAAATTTCCGCATTACACGTCCGCTACGGCAGTATCTAGCGGCAGCTGTGAAAGATCGTTTCATTAGATGAAGTTAACGCTTTCATGTGTAAGAATTTCCATAGGTTAAGAACAGCGTGTCTCGTGTTGCTTTACCGAACGAAGACAGAGAAGAAACTGTGAAAACTGACTTTTAGCGTATCATAGGTAGATTGTTTAAATAGTAACTCAAGATAAAATATTCTTCGTATTTTTTTTTTTTTTTTTTTTTTTTTTTTTTTTTTTTTTTTTTTTTTTGCAACACTTAAAGGATGAGCTTGTGATGTTCAGAAAGAAGCGCAATACCAGCGCTTGCCACAAGCAAAATTTTCCGTAGGCAATTTCGAAATTTGACTCTGGACGAAATCGCCACGAGGCGAGCCCGATAAAAGTCGCAACAAGCATGAATGCGGACTAGCCGGAATCAACTGGATTCGTACCTCTGTGAATCCATGTGAAGGTATCGCCACAAAGACAATGATTTGTTTCAACGAATTTGGTCAGATATTCATGCGTGCTGGCCGCCTAAATAGTTACTGAATAATGTGTATTACAGAACCTGAATTAACCGAAACACTTTTAACCGAAATATCGTTTAACCGAAACAACCTACCAAAAAAATCCCGATTTTTACAATGAAAATTTGTTTTCCGGATAAAACACGAAAATTAACATAATAAACATGTAATAAATTGTGCGTCATGTCTGCAAAGCGGAAACGGTTCATGATAACGGTTTAAGAAAAATTAGAAGCAATTAAAAGAATTAAAAATGACGAGACTTTGCGAACTGTGGCAGCCGATTTGGTGCTGGTGTTTCTACTGTTTCTGATTGGGTCAAGATGAACAATAAGTTTGAAGAGCATGCTACGAAGATGCCAAACAAAACACAATGAAGACGTGTCAAAACGAGAAAGTAAATGAGGCTGTGTTTTTTTGGTTCACGCAACAAAGGGACGACGAAGACGATGACAGTAGAGAACATCAGCCATGACACCGCTGACAAAGCAAAGGAAAATAAAAGATTAAAAAAAAAAAATCAAAAAACTAGTGTTTAAAATGACTTTATGTAAATAGTTTGATTTTTATTAAAATCTTTTGATAATTTTGTAAATTGTCTTCAGTTGTTTACCTCAAACTTTAAAAACTGACATCTTAATTAGTACCCGAAATTTTGGTTATCCGAAACCGCCTTCCCTCCCTTTGCTTCGGTTAACAGAGGTTCTACTGTAATTATATTACGATTAAGTTTAGGTGGTAATGTTGAACTAACTGTATCATCTGTATCATCAACAGACGTTCTGTGTATTGGAGATGTCACTTAGAATAATTAATAATCTTCCGACTGTAGACAGTGTATGGAATATAGATAGTTCAATGAGAGATTGTTACAAATTGCTGAAGTTAACGAATTCGGGGTTATGTCGAAAAGACCCGCCACTTCTACGTTTTGTGGAGCACATGTACATAGCATACTTTATCTTCTCCTTCCTCGCCCTTCCAGGGCTAGGCAATTCAACCTGTTCCGGTTCGCCATCTAATCCTCGGTCTACTTCTACCTACCGGGTGATAATCCAACGCTTGCTTCGGAATCTTTACTTCCTACGTTTTGGATGGATACATGTTTTTCCATCTTTGTTTATAACATTTCTGGTGTAGTGCAACCGATTGAATGTTTAATTCCTGTCCAACGGTTGCATTTCGTATCGTATGTCGCCCAACACAGCCTTTCACTGACCTAAGCCACTTCATCTGTCTAAGATCTCTTTTCCTAGGCCATACAACAGTGTGGGAACTGCCATCACCTTACAAAATTTTAGCTGCGTGTCTTTAAACATCTTATTCTTAAGACTTCTTATAACTGTACTTCTTATTATTATCTCTCTCAAAGGGATTTTCATCGGTTATTGCCGCATACCCACACCTAACCGCCATCTATTTCTGTCCTATGCATCTTCTTCTGCCAAGTTATGATGTTCCATGACCTTCCCCATGTTTTCATACCAGGACAGTGTAGGTCTGCTCCTTTTCCTGAAATATTTTCCTCGGCCATCTCTGTTCATCCATTCGGAGTAAGTGACCGAACCACTTTAGGCCTCTTCGTTCTACTCTGTTAATAATTGTGTCTTCTGCAAGCATCCTTCTTCTGATCTCCTCGCTGGTTATTCTCTCCCTTCTTGAGACTCTGGCACTTCTACGGAGATAATCCATTTCCACGGCATTCAACTGTCGTATAATTTCCGTGCTCAACGTCCATACCTCACAGCCGTAAGACAGAACTGATTCAACAAAAGGATTTCCTATATGAATCTTTGTGGCTCTCGAAATATGTTTGTCCAACCAAATAGAGTTCAAGCTTCCTAGAACTTTTCTACTCTGTTCTATTCGTTTTTTGATTTCGGGTTTTCCTAGGCCTTCCCGCGTTATTAGTGCCCCTAGGTATTTAAATTCATCGACCTGTTCAATTGACGTACTGTCTTTAATCAACAGACTACTTCAAATCTGGCATCGGAATTAACGACTTGATATTCTGTCTTATTTACATTATTAATTATTTAAATTATCGAAATAAGAAAATATAATAAAAAACATTAACTAATTTGAGTATTTAATTATTACTAATCGATTTTAGTTTCTAATTACGTCTCGCCCGCAAAATCTTAAGTCATTAGCAGCTCGACTCGGAGAGAGGACGCGATGAGACCGGGTTACTTAATATTTTCCGAATGTAGTACAAAAAAAGAACAAAACAAACAAAAATTAATTTAATTAAAAACATTAAATGAAGGAAGCAAGGAAGCGGCGCAGACTAGATAACGACGAAACTAGTTTGGAACGGTTTTCGCTCAAAGAGCTGTTAAAATTGTTTTGCATTGATTTTACACACACACACACACACACACACACACACACACACACACACACACACACACACACACACACACACACACACACACACACACACACACACACACACACACACACAGAGTTGTACGATGAAATTAGTTTTCGTTGTTTCATTGAATGCGAGCGCGCATTACCGGTAGCGTTGATTAAATTTATATTTTCACAGTGATACCAACGCGCCGAGGGAGAATTTCCTTGACGGCCCACAAAGTGTATACCTGACGTGCCGGGCACTTTGTCGGTAACCGACCGGATATCGGCGAACGGTTTACTGCATTTGTTTCGCTTAGGCATTCTTTCACGATCGGAATATTCGAAATTTTATGCGCGTATATCGACAAAAACCTTTACGTCCTTTGATGAGATGCCACTCACTGCGCGGAATTTTCAATATGTTGTTCGGAAATACGGTATAACATTTTTAGTACTAATGAGCGTTGGTTCGTCAGAGACAACAACCTCTACACGAGGATCAGAACAGAGAGTTCGTTACCGACAGGGTTCGCAACGCAACAGAACGAAATTACCACATCAAAATGAAAATCTTGTTGAAGCCACAAAAAAAGATCCAGTTACTGAAGAATGCGGACATGGTGTGAAGGAAAGTTAAGAAATAGGCCTACTATGAGAAAGTTAAGGAATAACTTCCTACGTACGCCCAGAAATAAGTGCATCCAGATATACGTTGCGCATAAATTATACTCTTTCCGTTCTTAGTCTGTTCCTGAAACGCTATTTGCTGCTTGAATTAGAGACGTGCCACATCAATAGAAGCAGTACAGATAGGGTACATATAAAGTTGATACTTTGTGCAGAGAAGCAAATTGTGACAATTTTTACACTGCTGAACGAAATAAAACTCATCTTAACTGTGACAGACCGGCAGTAAAATATTTTGTAACGCCAATTAACGGCATTTTTATTCAGTGTATTAATTAATTAGGATTGGGAACACAGTGATGAAGAGGAAGCCTTAAAAAGCGTGTCTTGATTTTTCAGTAACATTAACTATTACGAAGTTTATAAACTTGTGTTTTTTTTTCACTAACTCCAACAGTTCAGTAGGCCTCGCTTGGGAACGCGCAGTGCGCAGAACGTTTGAGACGACCCTCGCATGTGTCTGACGTTAGAAGGAAACGGCCGGACAAGGGAACTACACATTCAGTTACAGATAAACAAAAACGTAAATGTTTGATTTGATATGGATAACGTCTAACCGAATACGTCTAATAACCGAACAGAATCCCAAACGGAATAGTGAACTGGAAACCATGGGAGAATAAGAGATGAAGAGGAAGACCTGACACGAGATGAGAGCATGGTCCAGACATGCAGGATCAAGATGGATGACGATAGTTCTGAGCAGAGAGTAAGATGGAAGCAACTAGAGGATGTGCATTTTCTCTAGATGGGCCAATCTAAGTGGTTAGAAAAAGAATAAGAAGAAGGCCGACGAAGAGGAGAAGGAGGACAAGAAGAAATGAGGAAGACGACGACGAAGAAGAACCAAATATCGAACTGGCAACCGTAAGGAGAAAGAAAGTAGACACAATTTGGCGAAGGAAAATTTGGAGGGAATACAAAGACAGAGATGATGGTGGAGAGTGACCTTGAGCATGACTTACTAGATGACTGAGAACGTTGTAAACAGGTCTATGATGATAAATTACAGTTGTACTTTTTCATTCGTAAATAGTAAAAACGTCACTATACGATAACTGTACAAAAACGTTATTTCAGGAACGTACAGAAGTCGAGTGGTAGGGACGCGACGCGACGCGACGCACATAAGTATCCGCCGTCTTCAATATAGACTGAGATTGCGTAAAACTCATTTTGAAATTTAATATCCGCGGAGATATCGGCTTTATGGTAACTGCGCGCGACGCACAGCTGACGCCTGCCCGCACATCAGACAACGTCTTCTTCGCAAACCCTAATAATTTTTCCGATTTATTTATTAGCGATCAGAAAATACGATTTTTTTATTTAAACTAATCTGAGACCTCCATAAACTAAGATCATGACAAAAACGGAAGAGGATGTGACGGGAATAGGGTAAGCTATAATATTCGGACAACTTAAGAAATATTTTTTGAATATAGCGAAGCGAAATTCAGTTAGTGAAAGTAAAAAGGATAGACTGACCGCGCGGTATTTAGTAAATTTTCTTATATCCTACAGAACAAAGCATGTCCACAAAATCTTAAGACCGTACGTATGTTGCCTCGTACTTCGTATCATTACCTACGGTCTCAAGTGTGAACGCCTATAAGGGCAAACGTGGACAAAATAACGAAACTTCAAGGGGCAAAATGTCGAATGTGATGCTACCATACAGCTGAAAATAAACGGAGGTTCGAGGAGAGGTTGGAAAGCTGAAACGAAGTATTGCAAGCCGTAACACTGGTCGAAAAACTGACGAAACTACCGTGGGCGGAATAAACACAGGCTACTGTGCACTGGAGACCGGCGGCGAATACGAGAGGAAGCGGAAGCTCTCACATCAGAGGTGAGCATGATTCAGATGGATGACCGTGGCACTGAACAGAGAACGATGGAAGCAACTGAAAGTAGCGTATGTCCAACGATAGGCGAACCTGGCTGATTAGAGGAGGAACAAGAAGAGGGGGAAGATGAATCAGAAGAAGAACCATTTCATAATCACAAACTATATCGATTGTCCACATACACAGCTCTCATCGACTTTGCAAAGGCATTTGATAGAGTGAATAGGGGCAGGCTGCGGGCAATAATGGCAAAGAAAAGAAACCCGTGTAGAGGTGGGCCGATATACCTATAATAGGCATTTTGGAACGATATTTTTGTGGAACGGACATAACAATGACTAAAAAGCTGAAATACTCGTTCCGATTACTCGCGGCCTCGCGGTTCCTAGTCGCGGGCCCCCCTACGCAACTACAAGTACCCCCCCCCCCCACGTAATAAACGAGTACTACGAGTACAAAGTCACAGGTTATTGGTGTTGAATACTTCATTCTGCGCATGTGCCGATTACCATGCAAGTATGGAACATTCATACTGATGTTACATTTATTCTCAAGTGTTATGCAGATATATAATATAGATTATAATAACAAATTATATATTACGCTAGTCACCGACTGGGTAAATTTTGAAAAAGCGAATTATATTGTGTTATAACATACAGAGTGCCTGATAGGCCATATAGTACTTTTTGTTAATGTGATTTCGGAGATGATTTTAACCTCATTGCACATCTCACGTAAAATTTTTTGACATTATTTGTTGTGCTATTACGTGCACTCTAAATTTCACTGCCTGAGTTTCGCAACTGATTTGTCTAACCAAGATGGAATCAATAATTTAATATTAAATTTATGTCAGTTTGTTTACTCCTAGTGAAAACTTAAATTAGTATTCCCAAAGGGAGATGGGCCTATAAATTTTCTTGTTTCTTATTTTCTTTTAAACAGTAACGCTTACTAAAGTCACAGTGTAAAGTAACACTGTTAACACTTTTAGTTTAAATTTATTTCGTATAACAAATTATATAATATGTGTGTGTGTGTGTGTGTGTGTGTGTGTGTGTGTGTGTGTGTGTGTGTGTGTGTGTGTGTGTGTGTGTGTGTGTGTGTGTGTGTGTGTGTGTGTGTGTGTGTGTGTGTGTGTGTGTGTGTGTGTGTGTGTGTGTGTGTGTGTGTGTGATAAGTATATAATAACAGGTATTTGTACATGTTATTTTTTTGGAACGGTTTCGTTCGTACCTGTTATTTTCAAATAACACCTCTAATCCCGTGCCACCTCATTAAAGCCATACAAAGTCTTTATGTGGAAAATATCTTAATTAGACACGAAGACCGTGCACAACTCATAGTGGGGGACTGATCAATTGTAACGTACGACAAGGCTGCCCGGTATCCCTTCTCTTTTTAATTTATGTATAGACGACATCACACAATTGGCAGACGAACCTTCCAGAACATTTTGTGACTAACTCTGCAGGTGACAACCGTTGCTGTTTGCTGTTGACCAGGCTACTCTGAATGACTGTAAGGGTTACGTTGCGATGGCAGTGGATAGGAGACACTGGAGAAGAGATATTTTATTGGTGGTGGAAGCCATGGCTCCCGTTGGGCTGTAGTGCTAAAGAAGAATAATTAAAATCTGATAAAGTTTTACTCTTCTATTATTTAATTTTTGTATCCCTACTTTAAACCCTGAATTCTCTTTGAGGTAGGCCTACTTTTAATATAATTTCCTTTGAAACATCATTGAGATTCCTGTATTAGTTAATCTGGCAACGAGTCGTATTTTGTAAATGATGTTTTTCTTTCCTACTTTTCACTGTACAAAGTCCAATAGGTTTTCAACTGACTTGAGATCCAGGGATCTCATAACTGAATGCAACGTCACGTAAACATAATACAACCAGGTAAATAAGATCACCGTGTTACCGATATAAATGGTAGGCACAGAAATTGTATTTTCCTTACAAAATACACTGTTAAATTATCACTACTTAATTATTGTGAAATCTAAAACAAAGTGGAAAAAACAGAACTAAAAGTAACGATTTTTTTTTTCTTATTCAGTTACCTAATAATTAGACCAAGTACTGTATACGGTATAGTCAACTGCAGCAATCGGCCAACCAGAAATGGCTAAACACAGTTTGAAAATAAACCGGGTGGGGGGGGGACAGAAGCGAGAGAGGACCTAGAAGTTGACGTCAAACTGGTAGCAGCAATCAGACGGCTAGCAACTATTTGTACATACGGCATGGAAACGACACAAAGCTTGCGCTGGCGTAACTAATGGGGGGCAGTAGAGCGTCCGAGCGTCGAAGCCATGAATTGGAGAACCTCCAAAGTGGAGGAACAGGGTGTTGCTCACCAAAGTCCACAAGGATCTCAGGACACACACCCCGAACTCAAAGATCAGTTTTAGGGAAAATCTACCCTAGCTGGGTCAACCACAACCACCACGAAACCATTACTCAACTCGTAACCGACCAGGGGGGGACAGGACACCCGGCCGGGCTGGTTCACGATCCCGTAGTACCATTTTTGAGTACGTCGCTGATCAACACGACAACCCCAAAGCCCAGAATTGTTGCGGGCCGACCTCCGAGGTCGATCCACAGGATTTCCCTCGGAGATCTACGGCATTTCCTCCACTTCCTGGCGGCGGCGGGGTAACACTACCCCCCAGGCCAGTAGTAAGGCAGATCGCCGTATCCACCCCCCTCGAGCTCGGTCCAACTAAGGGGGACAGAGGATCTGATCCTTCACAAGGCCGACTGTCTCACTTCCAGACTTTCCCGAAACAAAAAATAACTGAAAAGAATTAAAGTGAGAGCCAAACAGTTTGTGACTGTTTGTGCTATAGAAAATACGTAGAATAAAGCACACACACATTCACACTTTACCTGAGGGTGAAAACCCTGGGAGAGAGGGAAAGTATGTTATTTCTTCTAGCCCTTTCATAGAGGGAAACAAAATGGAACTCGTGACCATGTGAATTGGCTTGCTTACAGCAGGGTGTAAGGAGTCATTAACATGCTTGTACAACCACTTCTACCTGTTACACCTAATGGTAGCCACACTTTATGCACCTTTGCTAACGTTACGAGCAAACAGTTACACCAAGGATGAATAGTCTGACATCATCATCAACTGTTCAGCACGGTGTGTATATTTTAATGTTCATTACTTTACTGACTTGTTATTAGACTATTCTCATTTCATTGAAGGAGCAACACGAGTTCTCAGTTTTAACTCGACCGTTTGGCATTTATCTGTCTGTCTATCCGTCCGTCTACCTGTCTAATGTTTGGGGTACGTCTCACAACTTTTGAATGCGTCACCAGATTTTCGTAAAACTTGGCATGCGTGTCCACACTTTTTTTACCATACAGAACCCTATTGTTTCTGATGTTGATTCCCAAAAAAAATAGGTGGGTTGGGGCAAAAATGTGACGGGGTCAACATTATGAAAAAACGCAAAAAAACCATGCGGGGTGGCAAATTAAAGGGAATTTTAACCAAGATCTGAGCACACGTTAACTTTTGAAAATTTCAAAATTTTTGGACGTCAAGGACCAAAAAGTGGGTGAAAATTTGATAAACTCGCAAAAATTCATGTGGGGTATCAAATTAAAGATAATTTTTAACTAATACCTCCACGTAGTGTAAAGTTTTAGAAATTTCAATATTTTTGGATTCCAGGACCCAAAAATTAGATAACAAATTTGGAAAAGTTGTGAAATTTCATCAGTGTATCAGACTAGAAGGAGCTGTACGCAAAATCCGAATGTTTCGAATTTTTAGTATTTATTGTATGTTGTCTGCTCTACAATTGTATAATACTAAAGAAATAGTAGCGTAATCAGGATTGTTGTAATTTCCCCACAATTGAAAAACCATCTAATCCTGAAATTTATGTAATAATCAGTGTACTTCGTTCAAAATAGTGAGCGAGTTCTACAGCACGCAGAACTCAATGTCGAAAATTTAAGGCTTTTCCTTATCATCATCATATCAAACCAAGAATGGTTTGTTCCGGTCTCAAATAGGCAAAGATTAGAGCTGGTCACTCCAGCGCTTCCTCGGGCGTCTCACACCTCTCCGTCCCCTCGGCTTATAGCTTTTCTTTGAAATAGAAAATAGACAAATAAACTGAGTAGCTTTACACTATTACAATTTACAATTTCACGCTTGAGACATGCACACTAACCGAACATACTGCACAAAGTCGTGATTGTAATTACGTTATAATTTTCTCATTAATTAATATGCTTTATTAATAAAATAACTTCTGAAGAAGAATATTCAAAGAATGAATCCTAACAGACTAACAGGGAAACTTTTTAACTACTCCAGAAAGCTCAAAATGCCCAATTCGTGGCTCAAAGAAACAGAAAAATACATAGAAGAATTAAAGATTACTCAAGAAGATATTGAAGAACGCTTACGACTCAAAAAGAAATTAAAAAGGGCCCTAGGTTTTCAGGAAAACCCCAAGAATAGGATAGGTGTCATTTCGACTGACGAAAGGAGTGAAAGACATCGATCAAGAATGAAGAAGATATGGGAGAGGAGGAAGAGAGAGGAGAAGAAGGGAGAAACCAGTTGAACCAACGTAGTCCACAGAGGCTCATACAAAAAAAAAAATTCTGACTGTTAAAACGACCCATGGAATAAATACTTCTGCATTAAATTTACAATAACTTATTAGAGCACTTAATAGAGCTCGATGTTTAGGTTAAGGTAGGAAATAAAATTCACTATTTAAAAAAACAGTTCAATTATAAACTCCAGAAATATGCCACAGTTAAGGTATGAGGCTTTATTGCTTCTTTTTAACACCGTTTAGTTCACTGGGGTAGTTGCACGTGAGTGACTTTGTGTGAGACAGCGTTTGACCGAAACAAAAGTGAACGATGTTGGTTCCGTGTGTGGAAGTTTGATTGGCTGAGACAGCTGGATCTAACCAAGAACCGGATTCCGAAATCGAGTTGTTCATTGAATGTAGCAAAAACTGTGTCACAAGAACATCCTCGTCCCATGAACGACCCATCACTACTGTGTGGAGTAGAACTACTGTATACATGAATAACTAGAACTGCTGTAATACAGGGGTGATTCACTGGATTATAGAAATGTTAACACAAGCTGTCACTATCTATTTATCTGGTATTAAATAATCTATGCCACTGTACAAGACGCCTCAATTCAAGCGACCACAATACTTTACTCGTTACACGGTCTTAACGCTAATTATTACCAAGCGATCTGTGTACAACCGGGAGAGATTTTGTAATTACAGACTGCGAAGTGATGTACGGTACTGTACGTACGTCAGAAGGAACGCATTAAGGCTACGGCAGTGGCGGTGAGGGCACAGCCACTCGAGGAGCAGGTGCGCCATGCAGTCACACAAAGGCTTTCGATTGACCCACTTTCCTTTACATTATACTCCAGCTACCTGTTTATTAACGTTGTTGTATTTCCCTTTGCCTCTACTTTTATTAACTGGAATGGACTGCTAACAGTGAACCGAAAAGTGAACAGTACCAGACTGGAAATCCACATTAACTGTCTATATTCGTGGGTGTGCGCGCGCGTATATATATATATTTATAATTACTTTACCTCAAGACGTTTTTCCCTTATTTGGAACATGTTTTGGGAATCCTATCGTTCCCATCCTCAGTTTGTTTAAATTTTGTATCTTGTTGAGTACTTGTGTTTTGGTTGGTTGGTGTTATGGTTTACCGTTGGTTTTTGGTACTTTAAATTATTGTGTGTGATTGCGGTGTGTATAGATATTCGTTTTTTGATTATTTTCAATGTTGAGTGCTTTGAAAATTGTGTCTTGTTTTGTACTGATTTGTATTTGTTCAGGTATTACTTGAAATACCAAAAACCAACAGGAAACAATAACAACAACCAACCAAAACACAATACAAAATTAAGAAGGCTGAGGATGGGAACAATAGGATTTCCGAAACATGTTCCAAATAAGGGAAAAAAATCTTAGGTAAAGTAATTATTATACTTTTTTTTTTTGGTGGGGATCCCACAGATACTGCCGCATCCCGCATCTCAGTTTCCATATCAACTTATTCTGTGTATCTTCATTCTTCAGATTCTTTTCCTCCATACTCCTCTCGATCCCTTCTATCCATTTTAATCTAGGTCTGCCTCTTTTTCTTCTGTTGCTAGGTCTGTATTTGAACACACTCAAAGGTATTCTTTCTTCACTCATTCTTATTAGGTGTCCATACCAGGAAAGCTGTTTACGTTTTATAACGTAATTATAAATATTAAATAAATTATATATGCATCAAGAAATAGCTGTAGCAAAAAGTGTTTGAATATATATGTACGAGAGAGAGAGAGAGAGAGAGAGAGAGAGAGAGAGAGAGAGAGAGAATATCCATACAAACGTGGTTACCTGGATGGTCTAAGAAATGTGAGAAAGTGAGTTAGAAATGGCAACAGATAGATATTTACTGTTTGCTGATGACCAGTTGTTATTGCGCAAGAGGGAGCTAATATTCTGTACAAGAAATTAGTGAAGGAAAAAAAATGGGGTTTGAATGTGAATTACAGTAAAGAACCGAGTACATGGCGACTCGCCAAGATAATTTATATATTGATGGAAATTTGATTAAAAAGGTAGAAAGCTTCCGTTATTTAAGGTCAACACTTGAGCTGGACGGATCATATAATACGGGTGTAAGGAAAAGAACCTGTGAAGGCCGAAGAGCAATTTGTATGTAAAATTGGATTTCATGGAGAAGGAATATAATAAACAGAAGCAAAGCAGTTACGTACAAGACAACTGTTGAAACTATAAATGCTATACGGAGACGAACATACAACATCAGGAGAGGTTGCTTTCAACAGAGATGGATTACTGACGAAGAGAGGCTAGGAGATCCAGGATGGAAAGAGTGAGGAATTAAACAATTAACCACATAACGGAAGTAGAAAACATGGTTGTAGACGCGATAGAAAGTATGAAAATACACAGTTTACTTTCTGTTTCAAAGAAAAGCCTTAAATGCGGTTCAACAAAAAAGACTGATATGGTACGGGCATCTCACAAGAATGAAAGAAGATAGAATCTTGAGACTTGTCACACGTCATAATACTATGTGATGTATGTGTCTGTGTGTACTGAACGAGCCAAGAGAGTTTTCACTTTCAAATCGACCGTTTCTGTCAGTCTATCTGTCTGTTTGGGGTAAGTACCACGCAGTAGTGTGGCGTCCATGTAACCGCTGTTGCCGGTGGCAACAGTACTGGAAATAAGAGAAAGTAATATTAATTATGTCACAGAATAAATACTTTAGTTATTGAATAATTTGAAATCCGAACAATATTGGTAGGGAAACTTGTGTTGCCGGCTCAGACATCGGCAATGTTTTACTGCGTACGGTCATGGACCTCGTAGTAGTTGTCACTGTACAAACTGTGGAGAGGAGGACACATTCGTACACCCACTGTGTTGCCACTGTGTAAACCGGTAAAACGCTCAGTTAACAGCTATGTTCGTTTTCGGAACTGACGTGCAGCAGATAGGCCTACTACGTACCTATTTGTGTTTTGTTCGTTTAGTCATGCGTTTCTCTGTTATTCTTTATTATTTTTAATTCGATTATTTGTGTTCTGATTTATTCTGTGTAAGTATAATGAGAGTCAGATCCCAATGACCCGGGACCCTCTTCTTTTCCTAGTGAATGATAGAAAATGCTCTAAAAAGAACACTTTGTACAAGAAAAAATTTGAATTAATTTTTAGGTTAAGTTTTAAACCTATCGCAACCGGCAACAGATGTTATGTACCCAAGCCACGCCACTGGTACCACGATAACTTCTGAATGCATTAATTGATTTTCGTGAAACTTGGCACGCGTGTACATACGTTTACCCTACAAAACCCTAACGGTTCGAGATTGATCTCTTCCAAAAATAGAGGCGAGCAGCGGGAGGCATAACTGTGTGGAGTCCGAATTGGCAAAACAGTCGCAAAACCCCATATGGGGTATCAAATTAAAAGACATTTGATAACCAAAAAACCTAAATACAATATACATTTTTAAAATTGCAAAATGTTTGGACGTCAGGACCCAAACAAATCGGTGAAATTTTGATAAAATCGCATAAAATCATGTATAGTATTAAATTAAGAGAATTTTAACTAACACACTAATCAGGTGTTAAATTTCAGATCCAGGGCCCAAAAAAAGAGATAAAAAATATTTTAAATTTTAGTGATTATTGTACGATTGTGTGGTCTATAACTGTTATATTATGAAAAAAAAAACAGAAGAATAATTTGGACTTTTTTATTTTTCTCATTATTTAAAAATTATCTAATATCCAAATGTACGTAATAATTCCTTAAATTCGTAGTGACCGTCAATCAGTGAATTTTTCGGTGAAGGGTTTGTGAGGATCGGTCAAAAATATAACACAAATTTTACCTTATTTGTGTCGACGTTTCGACAATGTTAGTACAAGTCAACTGTTGACACAACAATTTGTATGAGAAACCCGTGCAGTTCTTACAAAATTATTTGTTACGCTGTTAACAAAAACCGGGTAAGGGACGCGCCTAACGGAGCACAGGTGACCACGACAGGGGTTGGTGAGGAGGTGGGAGGGGGTGTAATCGGCTCAGAGCGACGTCAGCTTCAAGAAGATTACGGCCACACTGTCTCTGTGTACAATTAATGAAAGCTACGTTTGAGCTAAATCTCGTCAGCAGTCCCCCTGAACATGATAATGATGTCGCGGGCCAGTTTATTTCAACTGAAATACGCTACTGACACAGCATCCCTACCCGAAATCACAAAAAATCTGGAAAGGTCGGCAGACAACCAAATACTCGAAATCGTTAATACAAGCAACGATTTACACAAACCCTTAATCTTTCCAAACACAATTTAACGGATTGGAACTCTGGCCCTCATCGTAATGACGCAGCAAGGGAAATCTGGGGATTAAATCCCCTAGAGGGAAAAAAGATAAAGGAAATGTCAAAAAATAAAAAAAAACGTGCCGATAAAAGTGTAGTCATATGAGCTGGATTAATCAATGAGCCTAATTAGTTACGCGCATACGAACAGTTTTAATTACGTAATGCCATAGCTGTCTTAGGAATGCGAAATCACTTAGTGCAAACACTGCTAGTTGTCCGATGGTTGAAGAATAGTTCAAATTTTTATACTAGTTTTTGAAGTTATGTCCTCTTAGTGAATAGGAAAGAGGTAATATTGAGACAGCATAGTATCCAACTCGATCTGCGATGGTTATAGGTACAAAACGTTTTATACACCTTTTATAAAATCTGCCTATCTTCACGTGTATTGCGATTTTTAGTGAGGTGGAATTAAACTATCACCGGAGAAGGTGACACGATCTCCTGTTCAATAAACTACATTTATCCACCTACGAAAAACTACAAATCACACGCTATGCACTTTTGGAATCAGCTGGAGTTACCTGGCTTTTCCTGTGTTTGTCTGTCTCTCTCTCTCTCTCTCTCTCTCTCTCTCTCTCTCTCTCTCTCTCTCTCTCTCTCTCTCTCTCTCTTTTCTTCTTCTTCTTCTTCTTCTTCTTCTTCTTCTTCTTCTTCTTCTTCTTCTCCTCAATTGTTGGTGGGCTTTTAACTTCTTCTCATCCCTACACAGTCTCTTAATCACCACATATCTTCTTCCTCCTTCCTTCCACCACACACTATCCCTCTCAAATACGCACACTCATATTCGGTCAGAGGACCGTTGTTAGTTACTTATATTACACAAGATAACTACCCTATGGTATCATCCATCATAGAACATTCATTATTATCTTCACTACAGTAGTTCTCCTAGAGGACAAATGGACTACTAACAAAGATTTGTGGGGAAACAGTCGAAGAAGAGAAGGCAAAGAAGAGAAGATTAGTATACTTGGGTAGCATACGATGTGATTGCAGTAGCCTGACTAGGAACTGTTCTTGGGGGGGGGGGGTTCAGATTAGCTTCTGGGGATGAGACTAGCTTCTGGGGTAGGAGGGGTTATGAGACTAGCCTGAAGGTTGGAGCCACCCATTTTCCTCAGGACAAATGAGCAATTCAGGATTCTTCCTCCCATATTAATTTTATAAATATATTTTATAAATTCGTTGCGTCTCAAAGTTTTTGAGTAAACCAAGATATAAGGGTTTGAAAACCCCGATTCCAAAATATTCTATCTTGATTAACTGTTATTCGAATTAAAGATAATAAATCTCATGTAATTACGGTAACTTTAATTATAAATTTGAATTTTTAATAGATACTGTGAAAAGGAGTTTTTCTGAATACATTCTGAAAAACCCAGTTTTATTATTTCTTAATAAGAATGTTAATTCTTAATAAGAATGTTAATTCTTAATAAAAATGTTAATTCTTAATAAGAATGTTGGATCAACAATGGTTTATGCAATTTACAGTTCGTGTTAAAGTACGTTACTTCTTTACGTAAAATGCAGCAATAATATCATTCCATTTTTCCTAATTACGGTCAATAATCCGCTAGTTACCCGTGCAAAGACGACGGTTTAACCATACAGACAGTAGGCTACAGAAATCATGACACAGACAACCCTGTGAAGGGAGGTGTGTCTGGGTGGAAAAGATAAAGGTAGCTTAACAGGTTCTGCCTTCGATTTCTGGCGCGTGCGTAATGGTTTGTTTTCCTCTGATGCTGCAAGTACGTACGTTATTTAGCGAACGTTGAGTGATTATCATTATTAAGAAAACTCTAACTTTATTAATTTACAGATATTGTAGTTACTTTGGTATACACAGTTATTTATAAGCTTTATTTTAACACACGCAGATGGCTTAGAAATAGGCATACGTTAAGTGACTACGGAATTTTGCTGAAATTTTTAATAGCTCTGGGTGGGAGGGGACTGATCCTCCTGATCCCCCTCCCCCAGCCGAGGTACGCCACTGGAGAAGAAACACAGAACTTATACACATAATATATTAAGAATGTAACGACATGCTACACAAATATGGGCCATTGAAAACTTCTCTTTTATCCTTTGGATCTAGTAACACCGTCAGTGTTGGGTTGAAAACTGTTTATTCACCTATTGCGTTTTATACAAGCTGCATACCGTCACGTAGATTGCGATTTTTAGTGAGACGGAATTAAACCAACACCGGAGAAGGCGACTCAATAACTTGTTTAATTAATAACATTTATCCACCTCTGAAAAAAATACAATCACACACCATGCACTTTAAGAAGAGGCTGGAGTTACCTGGCTTTTCGTGTGACTACTCCTCTCACACACGCTCGCTCACACCCGGACAGTGGATCGTATTGCCTACATATATTAAACAGGAACACTGCTCCATGGTATTTTAACATAGAACATCCATTACGATCTTCACTACAATAGTTTTCCAAAAGGACAAATGGGCTAATGTTCTACTAAAAATGGTTTCTGAGAAACAGTTGAGGGTGAGAAGAAGGTAAATACATTGGTCAATATAATTTGAATATGTCTATTAATAAAACAAAAACGTGGCCTTAATACATCCGCTGCATAAGAAGATGAATTTCTTGGGATACGTAAAGGGACGAACACGAAACGATAGAATTAGAAATGATGTGATAAGACAAGAATTAGGTATATTCTCTGTAAATGCAAGAATCTAGGAACGTAGGCTGAGATGGATTGAACATATAGGTAGAGCGGACGTGAAAAGGCTACCTCAACAAGTTTTACAACATGCGTCTAAAGGGAAAAGAGATGTGGGAAGTCCACGCAAAAAGATGGCTTGAAAATAGAGACCGGAACAGGTGATGTCGCCTAATCCGCCTAATGGAATGAAGAAGAAGAGAGGAAGAGAAAGAGGAAGAGGAAAAAGAGGAAGAGGAAAAAGAGGAAGAGGAAGAAGAAGAAGAGGGAAAAGGAGAGGGAGGAAGAGAAGAAGAAGAGGGAGGAGGAGGAGGAGGAGGAGGAGGAGGAGGAGGAGGAGGAGGAGGAGGAGGAGGAGGAGGAGGAGGAGGAGGAGGAGGAGGAGGAGGAGGAGGAGGAGGAGGAGGAGAAGAAGAAGAAGAAGAAGAAGAAGAAGAAGAAGAAGAAGAAGAAGAAGAAGAAGAAGAAGAAGAAGAAGAAGAAGAAGAAGAAGAAGAAGAAGAAGAAGAAGAAGAAGAAGAAGAAGAAGAAGAAGAAGAAGAAGGTGAGGGAGAGGAAGAAGGAGAAGGATAAGGAGAGAGAGAGAGAGAGAGAGGGAAAGAAGAATAAGGTAAACATAAGACTGAAGCACTAGGATGACATACAACGTGGAGTTGTTCAGTGAAGACATTATGTCTAAAGCCTAGAACAGCCATGAATGGAGAGACAATGGTGCCTGGGTCCTACCACACGACAGAACAATATACGCGCTCTTATGGTAACTGTAACGCAATTTTGTAGAGGAATTTTTTTTATTGCATAGAAGGAACAGTAGCAGGTGCTGTCAGAAATGATATACGTTGGAGTCGACCAGCCGCCGTTCGGACAACGACACGTGTGACACATTAGCGACGAAGTAGGCACAGCTAGAGAAGACAATGCCTCAGTTATAGCAGATGTTCGGCGTAAGAGTATGGCGTGGGAACGGGCTGCAGTAACAGAAAAACAAAGGAATACGTCTTACCGAGCCAATTACCAAGAATACGAATATGATGGCGACGTGAGTATTTTCAAGCCACGTGTGGGAGCTTAGCGACGACACACAGATGTACAGAGTTCACGATGGCAAAACTCATACGGACGTTACATGAACAAAGGGCCACGCATGGTGAGACAGCGGGGAACTTGTTTACCAGTCAGGGTACGGGCTGAGCAGGTAAGCTGCAGAACAGATGTGCCTTACCGAGAAGGCGACCTCCGTCAGCGTGTGAACGAAACGAAGGAAGTCAGGAGACAATACTACAATTGGTCACATCTAAACTAAAAGACACATGGGTAACTGGACAGCAATTCGTAGGAACGAGCTGAATGGAAATACAAGAACAATTGGATGATGGCCAAGCGTGAAATTCGGTCTTTCGTCTTACAGCAAGGGAGGAGCGAAATAGGAAGATATGAGAGAAGGGATCTAGATGAGCCTACCACGAACTAGAGTTTGGTAAAGACGGTTCTTTTAGAAGACGTTACCAAGGAGACAAGGGTCAAGAGCGAATAAGGACGAAGCCAGGAGTCTAGGTAGAGACTCAGGGAGGAGTTTTCGTGGAAAATGAAAACGAAAACCAATAAGAACGTAGATGGTGGGAAGGAGTGATTTGGATGCAGAAGAGTGGAAGGACTCAAGATATAAAAATACGTGTTGACGACGAGCAGAGGGGATATACGTTTTTGCCTTAGTATAACTTTGTCTTATACATTTCGTCTATGTATTATATTCGTCGGGAGTCTGTTTATTTCGTCAGTACAAAATCGGAAGTCTTATTCTAAGTCTTAGTAACGATAAGAGTCTTAGTTATGGAGTTTTCTCAAAAGTAATTTTGGGTTAATCTTAATCAGACTTTGTATTATCTCAATATACTGACGAGTCGTAAAGTGCGGAGTAAAATGTTGATGGTGAATCGCAAGATCGTATTGTACGTAATGAAGCAGAGCTTAAAAGAGACTTAGTTCAAATTAAAAGTTTGTATAATAACGAGTTGTGTAAAGACGCTCAAAAACTCTGACGATGTGAATAAAGTAGAGACATTGCGCGTAATCGTGAAAGATAATTCAGAAATATGAACTAAATATCGCGATTGTGTGATGAACTAACGTACTATTTACGTCGAGTAACTACATGGCCCCCACATGGGGGGGGGCTGCCGCAACTGTGGGTGCAGGGCCCGGACCCCCGGGGGGCCCGGGCCTAGCCATAATTATTTTATTTTTTTTTAAATTTATTTTTAGAGAGAATATTTAACGGTTTCGAAGATAAATAAATTCGAATATATAATTATGACAAAGGCAAGTTTCGTAAAATAATATTATTCCTAAATTCTATGTTAGTTACAATTTAATTAAGTGTGTTTGTACTAGTTACTTTTGTTTACATATAACAGCCGGCGCGGGCCTAACACACTCCCTCTACCTTCCCCTTCAACCAGGCACCTCGCCGCCCCTACTTCCCCCGCCACGGCTAATCGAGCTTTATCTCTCCGCTTTGTTCTAAAAATTGACACTTCGCATACGTTCGTCAGTTCGCTCAGTCCTCAGTTAGCCTCTTGATGCTGTTTGACAACAACAAGCTTCACAGGATTTCAAATCGTCAGTTGTCTTCCCTGTTTTGGATTTTATAATGGCTGATTTGAAAACCAGATTTGCTAGCTGTAAAGAAATTTGTGAACTTTTTGCTCCAGTTTTAGCATTCATGGATCTAGACAAGGAGGAGCTGAAGCTTAAATCTGCCAATCTGGTCGCATATTACCCTTCAGACTTTGCTGACTCAGAAGCTCTCTTTGAAGAAACTCTTCATATGAAGAATGTTTTTGTAACAGTGTTCCACTCGGAAAAGGACCCGTTAAAGCTTTTGAACTCTATAAATGAAAAAAACCTCCAGCCCATTTTCTTGAACTTTTGTACAGCTATTAAACTTTTTTGTATTATTCCAGTGACAGTATCAACGGCTGAGAGGTCTTTCAGTAGATTGTCAAATTCTTTAAAAACTTGGCAAAGAAGCACAACTGGACAAACCCGATTGAACCATCTCGCAATTTTGGCAATTGAAAATGAGTTAGCCAAAACTGTCGACTTCTCAGATGTTATAACTGAATTTAGTGAAAAGAAAGCTAGGAAAGTTATATTGAAATAAAGTATTTCAACTATCAGTGGCTCCTATCTTAGTAATGTTTTAGTTTTAACTGTTAATTTTAATTGCTTAGCTCCTATCTTTCCCATAATGTTAATCTTATTATTTTGTCAATAAAGTTTGGTTTTTAGATTGAAATGGTAGCCTTAATTATTCTTTCCATAAATGACCAGTTTAAATAAAATTTGTGTAGTATTAAAATACAATAAAAAAAATTAATTTTTGAAATACAGCTTACCATCCGAATACACGAAGGGGGGGGGGGGCGAGCCTGATCCTGGTTGCAGGGCCCGCAATCGAATGTGGGGGCCATGAGTAACTATGTCAGATATCGTAATGAAAAGGTTCATAAGTGAAATAACTGTGCCGACTAAATAAATTGCAAACAATCAGTGCTTGTTAACAAAGTGGTAAAGTTACAATCATACGCGATTAAGTCGTGAAATGAATAATTCAAAGCCAAATGATCGTACTAACTAACTTATGTTACACATAACTTCTAAACGAGTGCGAACTAAAAGAATGTTGACACCGGAGTGCATAATCTCAGCGATAGTGGATAGTGTATCTTTCAGACGACGATGAGAGTGTCCACCAAGTCATCAGTCATCCTGAGGAGCGAGGGAGAGAGGAAATCATCGTAGTCACACCCCGTAGTTGCGGATACTTACCAAAAGTAAAACATTTATGTATCACTTATGTTTTGTAGCCACTGTCCTGTTCCTCACAAAGAACACACCTCTGATCTAGTTAGAAGTCATATTTAAATTCATTTAGAGTAAAGCTGAATGATATATTGCGAAAGGCAAAATTGAAATATGAATCCATTAATGAGAGAAATTTTGTAATATGTAAAGAAGTCATGATTTAACTACTTATAATCAAGTTATCATAACGAGATGAATCATCATAGAAGTAATGAACGAATTAATAATGTAATGTATCATATAATATTGCGAAATAATGTTATATTTAAGATCAGAAATTGATGACCATTGCAGAAAAGTTCTGAATAAATTATTGTTCGTAATGCAGAATTTGGTGTACGAGTCG
Organism: Magicicada septendecula; assembly: GCA_034769895.1. NCBI lineage: Eukaryota > Metazoa > Arthropoda > Insecta > Hemiptera > Cicadidae > Magicicada > Magicicada septendecula. The sequence continues at coordinate 829,962,594 of CM068368.1, forward strand.
AATCATTTATAATCACCCTAGTTAATACCAATTACCTTACGCAATTACACGTAGATACAAATGACACCCAAAGTGTGGAATAAATTAGTGATAACATAGTAATACTCATAGTAAAGTCAAAGTTATCTGACTTTAATGGTACTCATCACACTTATTACACGTACACATTTAATTCAATGTGATATAGGTATTAACAGGCATATCTACATATGACGCCCCTAGAGTGAGACTAATTAATCAATCTATTCGAAATAAGACAAAATTAAAAACTTATTTGCATGAGATTGCATCAATATCAAATTTGTATTGATATATATTAAATATTCATAGTTACACATGGCATCCCAAACGCGGGGCATGAATAATTAACAACTATAAAAGATATTTACACATGGCGTCCACAACGTGAGACTAGTTATATCTTAATTAGAACTCAATACTTAAATTAATTAATTAATTATATAAATAAAGGAAAAGACTTTATCATCAGTAAAAAACAAACTATACAACGTTCACTCTATAATCAATAATCGAACAAGTTCGACTTTCACTAGTTACTCTTCTTTTTTTTTAATTATTTCGTTAAGATTCGAGATACGTATGTGGGTACAGTATACGTCAGACGTTAGATGAAGTTTTGCGCAGTCAGTATAAAATCCCGGCTATCAATAACAACAGCAACAGCAACAACAACAACGGACAGTGTTTATTTCAATGGGTTGGGTAATCCGTGAGTTGTAAGGTAACACAACGATAAATCTGAAAGGTTCTCTGTCTATAAATTAGTAACACAAACGTTGGGAAATCTCCGGATTAAGAGTTGGTCGCGCACATGGGGCACGCCACCGCCGCTGTTTTGCAAAATTACTTGTAAGCAACGTGCCCCCCCCCGGCCACCGTCATCCATATCTCTTTATCGGCGTTCTGTCTAACGCGAGAGGAACAAAATAACTCTCTCTCTTGTCTTGTCGGTTTCGGTTTCGCTTCGTCAGCTGAGCAAATACAGTAGTTGTTTGTTGTTGGTCTGTAAATCGGAGTCGTTTAACTTACACAATCGACTAACAACCTCAAAATGAAATAAAATCCGAATGCAATGCAGAAGAAGATGCTACTGTGCGTAAACATCAAGAGATCACGACTCCACGACTCTCCTGAGTGTACTGAAATCTTGGATTGATTGCTATCATACCAGGAGGGTAGGAGTCTACAACCACCGAGTCCATGACCATATTTTAGACGGTCATTTGGCATCCTTCTTGGATGTCTAAAACTTCGTCCAGGTCATTAACCACCGCCCATCATCTCTCCAATCGTACCATTGCCGTCATCTGTCATTAGGCAGTCGCCTGTTCCGACTTCAAACATCAGTCCATTTTCTGAGTGGTCGTCCTGTACGTCTTGACAGTTTTCTAAAATGGCCTCCAGAGAGCCTTTCACCAATTGGATTTAGTCTGTAAGAACTGTAAATATGAGTATTTCAAAGTAAAAGACAAAACTTATGGCGTTCAAAGGAGTACTCATTAGAAAAACTAAAATAAGTATTGGCAGTCATTAGATAGAACTAATACGTATCACATTTCAGCCATTTGGGCTGCGACGTCAGATATGGTCTAAACGATGATTTAAACATTAAATTATATTAGTTTCGGTATATACGTGGCAAAATATATCGAACTTTGAAGAATAAGACCAGAGAGGATACTATGTTAAAATTCTACAAGGCATTGGCAGCAGCTGCATTATTGTATGTTTGTGAAAACTGGGTCTCCACTTATAACGATAAATCGAGGATACAGCAGCTGAAAATAAGCTTCTACGGAAAGTTAAAAACTCCAATCGATTAGATGCTCTAAGAAATGACTTCATAAGACAAGATATGGATATTACTATATGCGCAGAACGAGTAAATCCAACAATATAGCGAGCAGTGAAGAAACTGCTAATCTTATCATTTCTAAACTTTTAGTCCTTTTTACACAATAGCAATGTCTCCAGAAGTCCATCTCCATCGCTTTTAGTTTCTCCAAGTCTCTCTGGAAATTTCCCACACTCTGCTACGTATAGTGTAATATACTTTTACCATCATTTTATATTATTTCCGTTTTACATCATTAGTAACATGTTTAATCCATGTAACTGAATGTAATTGTGTCCTGCCACGGTACTTTTCATTACTATCTCTTTGATTCTAAGTTATTATCCCTAACTACCTATGTAGTACGTCTGGCAGGTCCTCTGTTCAATTTGATGATCTGTTCTTACGCCTCCTTACGTATTTCCGAAGCATACTCGCTGGTCCCACGTTTATACTCGTTCAGTTTCCGTAACAGATAATATGCGCCATATTCGTAAAATTCAGCGAGTACAATGTGTCACATCATTAATACTTGTTCCCCATTCTTCGACGTTTTTCCTCCAGTTTTTAAAGTAAAAATATTAAACTTAAAACATATGGGAACCTAATTCGGCCTGTGGTGACACACTGAAGCTGGATTTTGACAAATACAGATGATAATCCGCTGAGGAGATCTGAGAAAAAAATTCTTAAATTAATTCATGTCCTACCTACATACATTTCATCATTGTGGTAAAAAAAGAGAAGATCTTTAACAGCATTGTAAGATACTTTCAAATATACAAAATTTTTCAAAAAGCCATGCAGTAACAGAACTGACGATTTTACATGATAGAATACGTATTTTTATCTCGTATGCGTGCTGAATTCACGTTAACTGTAACTATAGCCAATCAGAATCTTCTTTTTTTAATACATACTTTTTTTTTACCTCCGCTCCACAGTCCGTTAAGGACCAAGGCGTACCGCGCGGCTTTTGTGTTAGTGTGACGGTGTATGGCTAGTACTACGCGCCACCAGTTTTTAATACATACGTCCATCCTAACCGTCGGTAAGTGGAACACACACACACGTAAAGTAACAAGAACACGTGGTCAGTTCACGTGGGGATTACCACCTTGTGCAACAAACTTAAATGGTACCTGTGGTAAGTTTGATGAAAGTCGTCGTCGCGGATCTTTACGAAGTTCATCCACTTCAACACACGGCTACACAAGCCGTTCGGAAGACAGAATCTCTCTCTCCAGCTTTTCCACTTCAAGAGTAGCTGTTTGCGACTTATGTAAACGTTGGTTTTCAAGATAGCCAACTTGCAGTGGTCTGGACTGTGAGGCCAGGCAACTTTGCAGTAAGAGTATACATGAAAATTCGCTGTAACTATTTCAATAAAGTGTATTATAGCTCGATCCAACTACGAACGTCACAATAATTCATTATTTGGTCATTTAAAAAAACTATATACATATTGTAACGAGAACCATATCGAACCGCCTAGAACAACCGAGAGCATCGTCGACCCGTCCAACCACGATAGTAGTGCAGTGCAGATGTTGCCTCAGTCAAGGCCCCCTACAAGTAGGATTTAGAGTGTTCAAGAACGCTTGAGATACGCATTAACCCGGCGTGCAGTAAGGAGGGAAAGCTATAGGCCTACTGGAAATCTGCGCACCTATAAAAGCATGAGCATCTGGCTTACCTAAGTCAGTTGACAGTGAGCGATTTCCTTAGTGCGGATTGAGTGTTTGTAGAAGTATTGTAGCGAAGTGTTGTTGTGTTATAATTAGTGCGGAATTCTTTGTAGTCGACATTATTGTTGCTTGTGGATAAATTTTACTTGAACTGTTGTATAAGAGACTATCTTGTTGATTACAAATTATTAACTGTGATAATTAAAGCTGGTTATAATAGTTTTTAGTGACTTCATTGGTGTCTTGTATTTTGTTCTCCATCAGTTAGACCGTAGTAACAATATGAACATTTTTTACAATATCCAATGTTTACTTTAAAATTGAATAACACCCGATATTATTTTATGGTCTGACATAAGTTTGGACACTTATTATTTACTATTGTAATAAAATGAGTGGTTACAGTTTCACTACAACCAACAGGAATTACGGTGGTTTAAGACTAGACGAACCGCTCCCGCCTAACGTTCTTGATCATTATATGATCTTTAAACCTAACTATCGATAGTGCGCGTGACGTGTAATTTGTAAATAAACTAGTTGAATAGTTTCGTATTTATTGCATACACTGATTAATAAAAATGTATAGACGGGGAGAACAAGGCAGCGATTACAGTTTTCCAGTCGAGCAAACAGGGCCTCGGCGTTGATTCCCACGATTGTTAATCGCTGGAAAAGTAATTAAACGTACAAACTGGATTTAGATTAGCAGCAGTAGTAGTAGTCGTAGTGTTTTTTGTTGGCAGTATTGAATTTCATCGGAGAAACAACGGGCCGCGGGTTAGTGAAATAATAATAATAGTTATAAAGCGAAACCAATATTTTCACATTCATTGTGGTTTGTTGTAGTGGTATCGTTTTTAATTGGAGCATCTTTTACAGTAGGCCTACGCATGTTTGTATACCGCAACACACGATTCAAATGTTCTTGTTTATTTTCGAATACGAGGTCTGTGCATTATTTTTCCAGCTTATGATATCTGGTGGTCGATTTACATATGACAATGAGTCATGAGAAGAGTAGAAGATATTTGTATGAATAACATTTTGAGAAGAATATGGGTGATAAAAATGCATATTAAATCACATCGAAGGGAAAGTTCTGACGTGGTCCGGATGTGTGAGAAGAGTGAACATGTGCAGATGGATGCCAAGGTTAGCGGAATGGTTTCTACGAAGAAGAGGAAGTTCTCGCAGATCTGGGGAAGGGGTGGATTTGATGAAAATAGAAAACTGAACCTTTGCGATGGAATACGGAACTGTAGATTTAAAGAAATGAACTAAAAGTTAAGGAACTGTAGGTTTATGTTTACAGAGTTAAGGAAAATTATTGAATCGTGTAACACATTCATATTCACGAACGTTTGCTTCTTCTTCTCCACTTATTCAACCTACGCTGAAGTGAAATAATCCCCCTCTTTAACGATTATTTCACAGTGTTATCGGTATTACGAAATTTGTTATTAAAATTAACGGCAGAGCAGTGACTGTCATCACATTAACTCTGACGGGATGCACACGGACAACGTGTGTGTATAAAAACAACGTAATTTTGTTTTTAAACATCTATAAATTTTAATGCGGTTCCCACCACACACAGACTGCAAAATGAAAAATTAGACGGACGGGGAGGGAGAGTATTACGTGTAACAGAGTGAAAAACGCGAGTACGGTGCGGCAACGGGGGGCGGGGGATAGTAGATAGCCAGAGGGTAGCAGCTAGCACAATTATACGGCAACATGAATTAGTAGCATATTGGGAGCGGGTCCAACAACAAGAAGCCTCGGTAGTTGTCACGGGGAGAGGAGTGACCGCAGTCCCCCGTGTACACCGGAACAAACGTATTGATAACGTTGGCTACGACTGGTCCTACCGCTGATAAAAACCCTAATATATGTCGCTCTGTCGTTTATAGCAAAAAATCATTAATTTGTTCTACGTACACAACAAATACGGTCTGGCGGTACAAAAATGTACGAGTATAGTGCATTATCTTCGCTGCTGGCCGTGTGTACACGACAACACTGGACGTCGGGTGATAACGACGGGCATAAAATACGACCGACTGTCACACGGCCAAACAAATATTTTTACTTACTTAGGCTGCGGTCGATTAACCGCAGGACATCAACGTCAGAACCGTTCTGGATAACTGAACACCGGCATTTAACAATGTTACTTCTGTCTAAGTCAGTCATAGGCAAGCTTTGAATTTATAGAGGCGCATATATAACTGAGGACTAGTTCGATGGGCGCAACCCTCCCCCCTCCCATCAACGGAGAATAGAAATGTGCCGAGTTCAATAGCCGGACTTTACAAACATTAACTGTCGCTTTATAATACCATTGCGCTTATATTTAGCGACGTGGCGGGGAACACCGAATCAAAAAAAGCTGTGCAGTATTTTTCATATAAATTTGTGAAAATTTTTCACATTAGAAGTAAGGTTATCAACAATCTGTCATCATGTACACTCACGTTAAAACTAACAAAATAAAACTTTAAACGAAAAAATGGTTAAACAGGAAAACATTTTAATAAAAATAAATTAAAGAACGTTCGACAATAACACTATTTATTTTCATAAAGTGCACAGAAATGTAAAACTTGAAACAATCGCAATTAAAACATAACCGAAGGTTTCAGTTCCTTTGAAAAAACTAACTCACAGTAATTATTGTATTAGAAAAAAGTAAAATTTGAAACGTCTTGTCGTCCTATTTTATAATACAGTACACCGAAGCAGGTATAATGCGAGTGCGTTTCTTGGTTCAAAAGAAAAATAAAATTATAAATTGGTTCGCGGGCGCGTCGTACCTTATCGATGGGTGCACTTGCGCCCGCAGGCGCAGGGTTGCCGGCTTACTGTTCTAAGTGTTATAATAAAAAATCAAGTAAACTGACCTAGTACTCTTTTTGTACAACGCTTGGTCAAAAGTTAGTGCGATTTTGTTTATTTCAAAAATTATTTCTTGATTTATTTAGTGACTGAGAACTGTGTGTTTGCGGAGTGAGGCGTGAAGGGTTGATGCATTCTACAAACTGGTACCTACATTACACATGTCCGTCTTTTCTACGAACATCAGGAATAGTTTAATCTGAGCTGTGGTATCGGGAACGGGCACACTGGGCAACGTCTGTGCAATGAAAAAACGAGGGAAAATGAGAAAACGCCAAATAACTAAACTTATAAAAAATATGATAAATACGAAAGATCCGAATGAATCGTATTTGTCTGAATGACTAGAATACAGTGAAAATGTAGCAACGGAACGGACATGGTACTAGATCTGCTCCAAGTTGGATGCTGATCTTGAGGAAAGCAGAAGAACCTCTTGGGTAAGAGTCCTGCTGTAGACGGGGTAAGCCATTCCAGTCAGAGGCGTATTTATGTTTTGCGGCCCCCTCTCTGGTCAAAATTTACCCAACCACCCAAATTTACTGTAAACATTGTCTTCTTCTCCACGTCAAGGTATAGGCTTACAGCCTGTTCCGCATTCACTGAAGCCATCTCTTCCTTGATCTACCTATATCTCGTCTTCCTTGAGGTCTGTATCTTATTACTTGTTTAGGTAGTCTCATGTCTTCCATTCCCTCGGTAAGCTGCCTCCATTTTATTTGTCCTTCCCTTATTCTGCTGGCCATAGAATATACATTTAACTCTGTTCTTATATCGTCATTTCGTATTTTGTCTCTAAGGGTGCAACCTTTGGTTTCTCTCAAGAACTTCATTTCATCTGTTTGTAATCTTCGTTCATCACCTATCGTCATTGTGTGAACATTGAAAAATTACAAAATGCAAAATTCAAAAATGTATTTTATAATTCATATAATATCAAATTTTTTATAACCAACGAACTTTGAAAGCAAATACTAAAAAACTGTATTCTGGTGCTTCGTCTAGTGCTGTATAAGACTGTACATTAGTACTTTTGTAAATCTCGCCGTTTTCTACCAATAGTATGCCTGTCTGTCTTCATTATCCAAGCTCACATTAGATATATCAGCTCCAGCAGGCAACTACTTTTTGTCTCTTTATCTCTAATCCCCACTTTTTGTACCACTCTCGTGATTTGGGAGTCATACATTATGGATCTTTCTTGGTATTCGCAATGATCACCTGCCCATCCGCAGGCTGCAGAGTGTACAAACACGCTCTTCCTTTACACTTCCTTTTCCAAACTTCTTACTTTTCCTTTACCGCTTACTAGTCAAACTAATCACCATTAAATTTTTCGTTTTCCTGTATACGTCCGTTAGTTTCGGGTAGAAAGAAATTACCAACATAGAATATATTGGGTATGTATCATAAAAACTTCTTTCTTTTCTTGAAACCGAAAAGAAATTGTTAGCATAAAAATTACTGTTCAATGTCATATTAAAACAAATTAGTATAGTCTAGTAACACTTGGAGAATAATTAATTTAGTATGCCCACGTTACCGAATATATTCAAATTAACATATTTTTTTATATTCTCAGGACAACGAATAAACATTCACTAAACTTAATCAATATTCCATTCTACTTCACAAAGATCAGCCGGTTACACAGTCTAGCGCGAAGTGTTAAATATTAAAGCAGTGGCTGCCTCCCCATTAAAAAAGACGTTCCATAATTCGACACGTAACTCAAAACGAAAAATAGAATTACTAATTAATACGTTCAAAATTCAATACGTTTTTCAATTTAAAGTTCCCTAAATTAAAAGTTACAGATACTGTTTAAGACAAAATGTGCATGTTAATAAATATAGGCTACAATTGGTAACTGAATGATTTACAAAGAACTCGTCTAATAACGGGACTAACTATTGCCCAATGTTCATCTGAATCCGAATTTCTGAGAAGACGTAATTTAGTAGTAGCCTGCCGGCCTTATTAGAGCGGTGGTCTGCGCTGAAGCCGCCAAAGAATTACCACCACTTACAAGTACGGCGTAAAGTGCCTACAGTGAAGAGAGGGGAGACAAGGCGACAATAGTTGACCGTCTCTGTCTTTGTCACGCACATGCTTCTGATGTTCTCGTTGCAGCCGATGTTCACACTATGAAACATTGTACAACACTGTTGTGCGCATATGCGAAATGACCGAAAATTTTCTTTTGGCGAGGTTACACTGCGCACCTCTAAACGACTGATCGAATGGTCTCTCGCCACTTGGTATAGTTCTACAGAAACTTTTGACTTTCCTGACAATTGTTTTACCAGTTACGGCGGTTCTACTGTTTATTTTGTTCTGAACTGTAGAACACTGACCTGGGCTTTTCCAATTGTCCTCACTACCTCCGCCCCTCCCCTGCCAAACAGAACTTCAAATCTCTCAGTTCAAATCTAAGGGCCTCTGCACACAGAGCGACTGTTTTGCGACTTTAGTTGTTAAAACACCTATTTTTTTTTCATACAAACAATTTGCTTATAGTATGTTATACTGATTGCAAATACTGTAGGAAAAAAAAGTTGTTAAAAGGTTGCGCGACCAACTGTTTTGCGATCCGTCACCGTAGTGGAGTGGGGGCTGCACACGACGCGATCGCAAACAGATCGGTTTGAAATCACTCACATTCGCACACAACCCAGCTTGATGGTCGAAAAGCAATTTGTACGCGCAGTTGTGAAACCTTTTCCATTCTGCGTGTTTTACTGTAAATTCAATTTACAATTCTTTATAGTTTCGTTTTATAGTTTTGTCATTTTTATTAACTTTATACTACTACTTCTTCTTCTTCTTCTTCTTCTCCACTTCAGGCATTAGGTCACAGACCTGTTTCGCCCTCCGGCCGTGATAGAACTCACGCCTCACCCCAGCCAGATAGATATTAGCCGACCTTTTAACCCACGCCCGGGGGCAAGCCGTGCGTTGGGGGGGGGTGTTGTTTATGTGTGTAGTATACATTGTGTGCCCTTGTTACTTATCTGGCCCGGTTATGCCAGAGAAGACGTACGTATTATTTGTCCGCGTACGTGCGGGTGGACGAGCAAATCGAGCCGTACTTTATACTTTCGTCTATAAAATGAATGATCGGGCGGCGAATATAAAATTCGTCCAAGAGGTGGAAAAGCCTCTTTTAAAATTTTGAATCTGATTCTTTCAGCTGAGTAGCAGCTACAAAAGCCTGCACTTAATATTTCTTTGGATGTAAGGATGAGTCCAGAACGTCCTGCCACCTCTTCGCCGTCTTCGGTACTGTTTATAAACAAGAACGTTCTTCCTAATCGCTACTGCTACAGATAATACTAATAATAATAATAACAATAATAATGATAATAATAATATAATTTGAAAAAGGATGTCAACACAGTTACAGTTCTGTTGTTACAGTACCGTCCGAAGATGAGATGGGTGCCGCAAGAAGAAGAAAAAGACAGTTCTGTTGATATCATATTCACTAGACAGGTTGCCCGATACTGACTTCACTTTGGTCAAACTTCAGTTGCTCCGTCTGCGAACAGCAACCCGTTAACAACTAAAGTTGCAAAACGATCGCGTCTCAAACCAGTTGCTCAACTCGTGTTGCAGAGTACAGTAGTCGCGCTGTGTGCGGAGGCCCTAACTCTGAACTGCTGAAGCTGCCGTAGCTGGTGAAACAACTGTCACGAAAATACCAAGTATCTGTAGAAGTACAAAAAAATCTATGCGACTATTCAAAATCTATCGTTAGGCCTATATTACTACTGACTGGCGAGCTGTGGTGAAAAACGCGGGAATATTACATTCGTAGCCACTAAACATTAACATTACATTATCACGTTGTGACTCACCTAATGGCCATGCTCTTGGCTTTCAGGTGATGCCAGCGCTGGTTCATCTCGTCCAATCTCCGCTGAAGCATAACAGCGTCGTCCTTGGAAGGCAGACTGCTGAGCAACTTCCTGCCACTTCCGTTGAGCGCCGTGTACACATCCTTGTGGCTTTCGATTTCCGACTGCAAGTCCTATAACAAAATTTAAAAAAATCTTCAATTATTAAATATACAGTGGAAAGTAATTACAGCTTTCTTAACAAAACTGTGAAGTACAGCAAATTGAATCATTGGAAAGTTGAAATAGCAGTTACAATGAATCAAATATCAAATTCCAGTCACCAGTCTACACTACTGTACATATATTCTTTTCTTTAAGAATTAACGAAGCAGTCGTCTAATTGCATCAGTTTCTGAAATTCCAGTCTAATTCTATAAGCGGTAAACTGTACAATGAAACATATGAGACATGAATGAACAAACCTGGACACAAACTCAGTATACCTGTCAGTATACTCAGAAATTTCGAATACCTGTTCGAAACTAGATAGTTCTTCCAGCAGTACAAAGTTGATGTGTATGTAGCGGGCGTCCTCGTGTGATTTGGAACGCGACGATGTGGCGACGCCACGAGCCTGACCATGGCGGCGACGGCCCGGCCAAGTCCTCCTGCCCGCTGCCGACCTGATGGTGTCGCTTGTGTTGCACTGTACTTGTCCGCACCTGTCCTACACGGCACACTGCTATCTATTATAGTCGACGCACATACGCGTAGGCCTACACCGCATCGTCTCACACAGTCACTTCCACATTACTACACTCGCACACATTGCCAATACACTGTTAATCGCCCTTTACACAAGGGCACAAGTGAGCGGTGCAAAGTCAAATCATAGTCACTTCATCAGAACGTTTACATGGTACACCATGACCTAAAAATAGTGACATTTTACTAAGACTATTATTTTAAAATTACACGCTCGCGCGCGTGTGTATGTAATATATATTATAAAATTATAATTACTTTTGCAAGTAGTTGTATCTTGTCTTTTTTATAGTTTTAATTGATCTGATGCACGTTCCCGAAATCAGTATCTTCAAAGGTTTCTTAACGAGTGAAACGTGCGTCAGATCAATTAAAACGATTAAGATACAACTGCTTGCCGAAGTAATTACAATTTGAAAATATATATATTATACAATAATACTGCAAGAACTCATCCAGTTATTTATAAAGAAGTCATATATATATATCTTTTCTTTGTAACTCGTTAAGTTTCTTGCCGCTTCTTGTATAATAGTATAATATATATATTTTACCAAATTACTTCTATAAGCAAAATGTTCTTACTTTTATCGTTTTATTTCTTTCTGACGCACGTCTAAACGAATTAGCCTAATGGACAATAACTTTTGTTTCGATTTCAATTTAAAATAACGAAAAATCAATTTATTTTGACTACATTTTCTTAGACTGATGTAATGTTTGTTTACTTAATCAGCTGTTTTAACGGCTTTATGGAAAATACTTAATGTTTATATTTTATTTAGATTAATAAATTTATAAATTTTTAATAGATCATCTTGTTTTGTTTTTATTCGACTTTTGTTCTTTAATTAGCAAATCATTGGTATTGTATTTGTAGGTATTCAGATTTTCCCGGATATTCCTTTTTGACCTTCTCAAACTAATTTAATAAGTATAAATAACTCTAACCATCCACCCCCCCATCCCCCTAAACATAAAACGGCAGTATTTAATTTCACGATACACCTAATGCCAAGGATTCTATTAAATGACAAAGAAATAAATATTATCAAACAGACAGCAATAGAAAATCGATATAAAATAATACATATTAATAAATTAGAAAATAAAGTAAAACATAAACTCACTAAACAAATGCCTAAAAAAGTACTATCTAAAAATCCACCTATTAATGGTAATATAAAATATAAAACCTTTAATCATTATGGAAATTTTCACCTGACGTACGTTTCAGAGAAATTATTCTGTATCTTCAGAGGTTTGTTTGAATTGTAATTGAATGTCTCACTCACAGTCTTTCATTACAATTCAAACAAACCTCTGAAGATACAGAATAAATTCTATGAAACGTACATCAGGTGAAAATAATCCTACTTGCAGTGTATTTATTTGAAAATATTACATAAATCTGCAGGAAACTCAACGAGTTACTTACAAAAGTCATTATGGAAATATAACTCAAAAAGTAAGTAAAATATTTATAAAGATAACACTTAAAAATATCTCATGAAACATATAATATAGTTTTTAATAAAATACGACCTAAAACTACATCAACATCCATAATAAAAACGGAATGTACGAGACAGAAAAAGAAATCCCTTTTCTTCTTCTCCCAACTGCATTCCCATTATTTAATACTTTCTTCACAGATGTATTGTCCTTCATTCATTCTTCATGACCTGTCCATCTAATTCTATTTCTTTTTATTTCAGGTACAATATCTAGCTCCCCGGAAATTCTCGCCAGATCTCCATTTCCCCATCCCACATGGTACCAAAAATCCTTCACCAGTATTTCTCTTTCCCGTCCCGCTTAAGCAAACTCTCCTCCTTAACTGTCAAAGTTCATGCCTCACTTCCGTGTATTACAATGGGTCTTAAGTTGATCTGACACAACTTAATTTTTAACAAAATCAGTTTTATACACGTCTTTATATAAAGACACAACTTATTAATGCATCTTAAATAAAAAATCCATGTCAAATGAAAAACGAAAAACATAACGTATGCGACAGGTTTCAGATCAGAATTTTTCTTTAATTTCAGACCTCATGAAATCTGTATTATCATTTTTGCCTAAGATTGTTTTTTTTTTTACTATTGACGAATGTGGTGAACAAACACAACAAAAATTATATTATTATTATTATTCTACTGGCGTTGCAACCCAGTACGGGGTTTAGCCTCTTCAACGTTTTTTCTCCATTCAGCCGTCTCATTACATAGTCTTCTCCATCTTCTTATCCGCATATTCCCGAGATGCTCGTCAACAACCTCGATCCATCTCTTCCTTCGCCTTCCTCTTGATCTCTATCCACTGGTCTCCATTGTAGAATTTTTCTGGGAATTCCGTGTTGTTCCGTCCTCACTGTGTGTCCCAACCGGGCTACCTTCCAATTTTTATAATCCTTACTATATCACTTCCGTGTATTACATTACTTATTTCATGATTTAATCGTGTTCTGCTTGAGTTGTCGTTATTTTGCACTGATCCAAAAATGTTTCTCAGTATTAACAGACCTGTATTAAATACCACACAGTTTTTCTTAGGGAGACAAGTCCTTCCTCATAACAGCGCTACAAATTTTACCAACAAAATACGATTATCAATCGGCGAAACCTACGACTAATCGATCAATCAGTCCCGTTGGTTAACTAAATCTAATTAACTTAACAACGACTATAAACAATAACAAAACACAGACACACACACAGTTACAACATAAACATAATAACTTCACAACCGTTGAGTTCAACCATAATACGACCCGCTTCAATCTACACCTACGTCATTATATATTATACCACTAATATCTAATCACAAGCTATTATACGTACTGTGTTAAATTAATTAAAGCCGATATTAGTTAATCAACAAACGCCACCGTGTTTGCGTGTGAGCGCGTGCACAACAGGATTATAGAGACAGCGGAATGCGCTCTACCGTCCCCGCTACTGTACGGGAACATGATTTAACGCCAGAATACCGGTACTACGTCGAAACCTCGACTGGAAGTAAAGTTTTTACGGTAAAAATCCAGTACACCCGTTGCAGACATAATCTTTTACTATCACAAAATCCAGTAGGCCTACACCCGTTGCAGACATAATCTTTTACTATCACAAAATCCAGTACACCCGTTGCAGACATAATCTTTTACTATCACAAAATACACAGCCATTTAGACAGGACCGTATGCGCATAATACTTTCACGTGTTCGACTCTCCCTTACGACGTCACCGTTTTCTCCCCGAAAACTTCCCTTTTTCCATACTATGTCACTAAGTGGATAACATGGTACTGTATATTTTGCTTTTAGCACTTTTAGAAATATGCCAGTCATGCAGAATTTTAATTCAACAGTTCAAAGCAGTTTCTACTTGATCTAATCTACTCATGACTAATTTCTCTGTTTTTGCATTGGCTCATAAACATTATAGGCTACTAACATTAGAAACATTATTACATACCCTATACGATGGTCCACTAATCGGACTACAATGACTAGTGGATTCTGACAGCTTCATTTTCACAAAGCTACGAGCAACGTTCAAATCCTGTACGACATAAGCTAATTGAAACTATTACTTTGCGTATGTTTAGGAAGCGAGCAGAACGTAAAGGGAATAACAACAGTAATAATAATAATAACTAATATGCGAACTGAGCTGCAGAACTCGATCACTACTTTGAAACGAAATACAAAGTATTATTATTACATAACTTTCGATATTACATGATTTTTCAATTATGGGAAAAATTACAAAAATTCCGATTACTCTACTATTTCTTTATTAATATAATAATTTTAGAGCGCACGATCGTACAATAATCAGCAAATCCTTTTAGTCTTGCTAGAGTTTCCCTTTCCAGGGCCTTGGAATAAAAAATTTTGATATTTTCAAAAATGGACACTATATATTCAGATTACGATTTAACCCCTTTAACTTGATACCCCACACAGGCGCAGCGCTGTACAGACCGTTTTTCATGAATGAGGTGAGATCTCACTGGGTTTTTTTCTGAAACATCATTGACTTAGTTCTGCTGGTCGATAGTTTAAATCATATTCGGCTTATTAGTCTATTCAATGGGGATTTTTCTAGGGAATTGTAGAAAGTCTCCATGGATTTTCGTAATTTTTTTTATTGTCTTCCTTAAAGCTTATAGAAAAAAGTTAAAAAAAATGATTGCCGCTTTTGAATTTAAGGGTGGTTTTCACCACTTTTTCGAGGGTAAAAATACAAAATTAAACTGACCACAGAAATCGATAGAAAATCAAATTATAAGTAAATAATATAGAATAAAGTTTTTTGAAAAATGCGTTGTTTTTAGTTATTCAGACTTGAAAATGCGTTTTTTTGCGAAAAATTCAATGTTTTTGGAGGGTTTTTCGTACTTTACTCGAAAACTATCAACTTTTCGGAAAAACTTATAAGAATCAAAATAAAAGCTAATTCAATAAGAAACAATTTGCACTTTGTTTCGTCCCCGTGTATTGAATTGTTATCGAGATATGCTATAAACAAAATGTCAACTCTTAATTTTTTAACTGAAGAAGCGAACTTAAACTTGATATTTATCAATGAATAGTAACGCAACTTGCAATGATATTATTATTAAATGAAATCTCTTGAAATTTCCTATAAAATGGTAATTCGATATTTTGAATATCTTGAAAAAACAACTAAGTTACAGAGGAAAATAGTAAAAATTCTTAAAATTTGTTTTTTAAATCAAAAATAAAATGGTTACCATTTTGTCAGTTTTGCATATTGGTGCGAGATATTGTAGATTTAGATTGACTATTATATTAGGAATGTTCTCAATTTTTTTTTATGTATTATAGATTAGAAATGCGTACCGTTTACGTAAATTTTAATTTTTTTGATTTCAGAGAAAATTTGTTGTTTTCAAAAAATATCTTGAAAACAAATCGTTTTATCAAAAAATTGATATTGACCAAAAATATAGCTCATAAAAAGGCGAATATTTTCATTCTTATTTCATGTTTTTAAAGTATTTTTCGACATGTTACAACTGTTACAAGGTGTGTTTATAAGATTTTATGATACAATTTTTTTGTTTCTAAGTACAATATCTTAAAAACAGTACTAGGTTTTTCTACTACGGTCCATCCCAAAAAAAGTTGTAGCGCTTTTAATTTTCTACAAAATGCATTTATTTTTATTTCTTATCTTTAAAATTAACCATTGAGTTGTGGTCAGAAATGTGAGCGTTCAACGATGATAAAATTCGGTAACTTCTTATTTTATCAACGGCTACTACGTGGAAGTCGAAAATAAATAATAAATATGAAGTATTTTGTATATTATAGTTTTTAAGATAAAAATATTTTTTAATCTGTACTTGTTATTTTTTCGCGGAATTTGAATTTTAACCTATATATACCCATGTCGAGAGCTTTTGAGCGAAATATTATGTTATCAACCCCTAATTTTGGCTATTTTCGCCCTTAAAACCACCCCTTTGCACCACAAGTGCAGTCTGACCTCGGAATCGTGATCAGCGACCCAAAAAACCTATATATACCCATGTCGAGAGCTTTCGAGCGAAATATTATTTTATCAACCCCTAATTTTGGTTATTTTCGCCCTTAGAACCACCCCTTTGCACCAAAAAAAGTGCAGTCTGACCTCGGAATCGTGATCAGCGACCCAAAAAACCTATATACCCATGTCGAAAGCTTTCGAGCGAAATATTACGTTATTAACCCCTAATTTTGTCTATTTTTGCCCTTAAAACCACCCCATTGCATCTCACGTGCAATTTGACCTCGGAATCGTGATCAGCGACCCAAAAAACCTATATATACCCATGTCGAAGGTTTTAAACGTTGTCCTAACGTTTTTTGATATTTTTAACCCTTTAGGGGCGTTTTTCAACCCTTTAAGGGTGAAAGCGGTCAACATTTTTTTTTTAACTTTGCTGTATATTCTTGTAGGAAGACAATAAAAAAAATTACGAAAATCCATGGAGACTTTCTACAATTCCCTAGTTTTGTTGGTTTTTCGCATCATTGAGTAGACTATATTCTTTACAGGACAAAGACACGTAAACCTCACTACTCACACGGCCGGTACTATGAATTTTCAGAAAAGGCATTGGAGGATACAGTTAAAATAAATAATTATAATATAATAATAATAATAAAGACTGCACACTAACGTTCGCTCTACAGGAAACATAGTTTTAAACTGCAATCAGCACTGATGAGTTTTCCATTAACAGGAAGTTAGTGGAGTTACCGTGCAGCAAACACATGTATATAAACGTTGCTTATATACTCACGTCAAACACATAATTCTCACGACCGACCAAACTCTAGAACCGTTTAAGGTATTTAAAAAACTCTTTGGTATACGGAAAAAACAAAGATATTCCACGACAAGTGACTTCGTACGAATAAAAGACTCGATAAAATTGGATTTGTGAAATTGAATAACATGTAGAATTGTTAATACCGTATCTAAGAAAACAATACAGGAACTCAATTAAAATCAGAAGAACCGTTGCTTCAAAGAAAGAAGCTAGATAACAGAAAATGTAAAAAACTAAAATATAGCGGAGGAGAGAAAGTTAGAGGGGGGGAGGGAGATGGGACAGAGGGACAGACAGAAAGTGGTTGGGAACGACTTCGTAATCCAGTATGATTCTATTTATCTGCAGCTCAATGTCTTCGGTTGAGGATATCCGTTCACAACTCACGACTCGCCAACTATTAAACTGATAACGGTGAAATGGACGTGTGCTCTAGCGTTATCCACGACAAACATTACCCTTAACAAAACTGCGTCCTTTCTGTGCTCAATGTACATGAAGAGAGACTAATATGAAAACTCTACTATACGCCACACAATTATGTAGATTGCGATCTTCGGTAGGGTGAAATCAATATTACACTAGACACAGTAAAACAATACCATGTTTGTTAAACACGTTCGTTCAAAGGGCACAGAATTCGACGAGTCATTACGCATTACTCACAATAGCAGTCTATAAACACTCATAATACTCACAACTAGTAAACTCTATAAATCACAGTTAAAGAGAAACGAAGTTTTAATACCATTTTGCATTAATTTCTGCGCATAGGATACTCTCTCCAAACGAATTTGTTAAACGAGTGGGTCTTGCGCTCCGTCTAACAAAAAGAAATAAAGCAGCTTACGATAGTGAAGAAGTAGATAGATGTACATAGATAAGAGCCGTACAAACTAGAAATGCACGCATCGAAAAGGAGACTCGAGCAGGGTTGTGGCGGGTATCACAAGTTGACATGCATTGCCCGATTACCCAAAAAGTGAAGCAGCAGCACGAGCTTTCAAATAATAAAACTACAATTAGACTCACCACAGTAAAATATGAATATGTGATCTGGGCGTAGGGAAAACAGAACTAAATATGTTTGAAGTGCGAGAGCAAAAGTTTAGAGGAAAATATTTGGAGACAAGTGAATTGAATTGGTTTGGAACCAATTGTTGAATGAAACGGATCACAGGAATAATAAAGGCCCAAAGAATTACTGGTAAATTGGAGGCAGTGAAACCAGAGAGAGACCGTGCCAAGAATCGCGTTTTACTACTAACACTGAAGCAGAAGACGTCAAAGAAACCACAAGCCGGATGGACGAAAGAAGGAACGTGGAGGAGAATATTCGGGAAGCTGAAAATTAAGTGTAACAGTATACAATAATGGAAGAAGGTGATCGTTAACTACGCTAGCGCCTTCTTGGCTTGTTGATCTAGATTATGCGTACGTTATAAGAATGATAAAATCGTCGATAGTGGATTTTGAGGAATTAACATCAAACTTTTATGTGTAAAAACCCATTTACAAAATTACACAAGAGAAGTATAACAAAATATGTAATACTGTCGTAGTAGCTTTACTAGGGAACAAGGAATGTGGTGACGTACGCCATTTCACTGCACGCATCACTGTAATACTATCGATGTAGCTTTACTAGGGAACAAGGAATGTGGTGACGTACGCCATTTCACTGCACGCATCACTGTAATACTAAACATTTAAAATACGTTTAACACAGTATCGGTGTGACTTGACTGTCTCTCACAAGGTATTTCTTGTAGCAAATAAAAAACACACTTTAACAAAATTTTCAATAAATTACACTGACATTCAAACGTTCAATCTAATACGCACACAAAATCACATCTAAATACGTCTTCTGAAGAACTGAACAATGTTTAAAAACCCAGTAATACCCCACCAAAACAAGCATGCACTATTAGTCAGTAGACACCCGGTCCTCAGGCGTCTCGGTAGCAAAGCTTGTGCGCGTACAGTAGAGAGTCTGGGAGCGATCGAAAGTTTAGACGAATATATTTGGAAGCACGAAAGTAAATGAAATTTGGAGAAAACTTCAAGCACTGACCCAAATATTGAACGGATTCAAGTCTCTTCTTCTTCTTCTTCTTCTATCAGGGACTATGCGAATCACCTGATCCGGACTTCCTATATACTTCGTTGTCCAACAGGCTTGTGTTGCCAAACTTCCTTAGGCAACCTGCCATCTGGCATCCTGTTCAGATGAGCAATCCATCTCTCTTTGCTCTCTTCAATACGATCTTGCACATTAAAAATTGTCAACTCTTAAACGAACCCGGGACGCAGGAATAAATACATAAAGAAATAGTGAAAGCTTGAGCATGTGAGATGAAAAGCGGCTTGGAGAGTAACAAGAATCGCCCTACTGCAACCACTAGAGGCAGCGGAAGAAAAGATGATCACAAGCCAGATGGAAGACATCTTAGGTGCGCTGATACCTGACAGGAGAAAAATAAACAGGAGGACCAGGGGACCAAATTACCCCTTTTGTAGCTTCATACAGATTTCTTACAATATTAAGAATTATTTACTCACAAAATAACACACATTCCTGAGGAATATGTCAATATTTAAAACAAACAGAAATGACACGGGCTGCTTTCGGTACGCACAGTGGCAATCGCTAGTGGTTTTGTGCTCGTCTCTGGTGCCTCTAACGTACAATGTTGACCTTTATTCCCTCGTACTCTTAACGCTGTGTCGGGTACTGAATTAAATTCCAAGTTAAATGTCTAATCGAATTTATTTGAATTCGAACGACAGGTAAAAAATTATTTATTTATAATTAAAATATACGATCTCTAGGGGATCTACGAATTTATAGTTAGGTAGTTCAAAGTGTATAAAGAGTTTATTTTTTGAACTGTGATTTCATAAACTTAATCACATCGACACTGGTAATATAATGACGATAAACTTGTTAACATTTTTTGGAATCAATTTAATTCCGCACTGAAAATGTTTAACGACGTAAAATAGTCCTTGTTTTTGTAAATGACAATGAAGCGTGCTGACCAATCCCATCCCACGTCAGTGTAGTAACATTGCAGTGTATCCGTTTGGAATCTTGGCAAACTGGTGACTAGCTCGACATCAATACCGGAGTACAAGCACAGAATCGGAATGTGGCCGCGCCACCGTGACCACGCTAAAGTCGCAGGTATGTGCCCCCCAGCTTACCTAGCGAAATATGCTACCTACGGAACTGAATCGATCACGGTTCCCTCACAACGGCGAATGGCTGTTAATCTGTATCGAACATGTAGCCCTTACAACAGCTGTTCGTATATCGGCAGAGACTTTTTTGTATATGCAATACTCAGCAGCTTAAGAATACTAATTGGGAGGAAAATACGAGAGAATGTAGAAAATGTCCAAGAATACGTATAGTTAAAGTAACAGAGAACAATAGCAAAACGAAATAAGGACAGAGAATAGAAACAAGCGGGCGACTGTAGTGGACTGCATTCAATAACTTGCATGCACACTGAAAAGCAAGAAGATTCCACAGCACCTAAGGACGACATACAAAACAAATTGAAAATAACACAGATTGTAAAAGGAAACATCAATGCTACTTGTTTCCACTAGGGAAAAAAGGGAATGAACAGACTGGACAACAATTAAATCAGTGATGGTGTAGACAGAATAACCCATTTCAAATGGGCCCATATGGAAATCTAGTGACCTTTGGAATACAGTATAACAAATAAATTTGTATGGGTTCCCGGCTATATGCAGATGACACAGTTATTATTCAAGCGAGGGCGATTTTTAAAACTCCATGTTTCAGTTACAAGAAGTAACACGAGAATACACACGGGGGGGGGGAGAAGTTATCTTCCTTTGTTTTCTGCAATACGACCTTGGACATATACTCTTTACGAACGTCTTCACTGTAGAGTCTATCTCTTCGTGTACAGTCTTTTAACAAATCGCAAGAATTTTATCTCTGATGTCTGCATCCTACTCACATTACAAGACTATTAAGTAATACTAGCCGATTTACCCAGCGTTGCTCGGGTTCATAATTTATTCATAGGCTCATAGGCACCTATTCTTGTTCTAACGTTATATTACTTCTATATTGTATAATCTTCCTTATACTGTTACGTTCGCATTCTCACTGGAGGAATACTCTGTAGCGCACCTGTTTAAGAACATGTCATAAACTTTATTTTTATATCTGGAGAAGAATTCTGTTGCGCGTGATGCTCCTGCTTGATTTCTAACTCTGGGAGAGAGCGAACAGCTAAATTAGTTTTCAATAAAATGTCTACAGTACTTGCACGCGCTGCGTATTTAACTGTCGTTTTATAATTCATTGTGTTAATGTTGAAATAAGGTATTTGTTACATTAGTGTCTCCTAAACTTATTCTAACAATACGATACCTCTATAGATTTCAGCTTATCAATTTTTAAATTCAAACTGAAGCAAGCGTATTTATATTGTCTGAACACTACGATCTGAATATATTCGCTATCAAAACGCTGTTTTTTATACTCGCTTATAACTTACTTCGATCTTAACTTATCCACTTTTAAATTCAAACTGAAACTCTAAATTCACGCACTATTAAGAAGTTTCTTAAGATGCATACACCACCTCCGATATTATAACCTATATCTTTATTTATAAGAACCGTGGACTCTGGCCCGGCCGTCGTTCGCGGGATCCGACCTAAGACTCCCCGGGTTCCGTTGACGGACTCCAGGGAAGGCCCGTCGGACTACTCCCGCGCTATTCCCTACGCGGTAGGGTTCCACCTATTCCGGGACACCGCCTGCTTTTTCCGGCATCCAGGCCGGTCGAATTCCCTTGCTAGGACTTGGTCAGAGACCTCCCCGGGGTACGGAAGGTTCTCCGAAGTCCGGGAAAGCCATCGACATGCCGGGCGAGAAGCTGGGACTCTGGCCCGGCCGTCTTTCGCGAGATCCGACCTAAGACTCACCGGGTTCCGTGGATGGACCCCGGAGAAGGCCCGTCGGACGACTTCGCGCTATTCCCCACTCGGGAGCCTTCTAACTATGCCGGGACACCGCCTGCTTTTTCCGGCATCCAGGCCGGTCGAATTCCCGCGCGCGCTAGGACTTGGTCAGAGACCTCCCCGGGGTAAGAAAGGTTCTCCGAAGCCCGGGAAAATCGTCGACATGCCGGTCGAGGAGCTGGGACTCTGGCCCGGCCGTTTTTCGCGATATCCGACCTAAGACTCCCCGGGTTCCGTGGACGGACTCCGGGGAAGGCCCGTCGGACGACTCCCGCGCTATTCCCTACGCGGGAGGCTTCCACCGATGCTATGGCAACCAGAATGTATTCTATTGGGTTGCCATGGTAACCAGATCTAATAGTTTTTTAAAGACCCCAAAGGACCCCCCAAAAGATCGTATCGAAAAAACACCTGTCCTATGTTGGTTCTCCCGTTGCGTAAAATATGTGTGCCAAGTTTGGTTGAAATCGGTCCAGTGGTTTAGGAGGAGATGTGGAACATACATACATACATACATAAAATGACTTTTATTTATATTAAGATAAAAAGATACCTGGAACGACCTACAAAACAAGAAAATTGGGAAATACAAGAACAGGTCAGGAATAAATGGAAATGAGACTACAACCTTACGAGGATTCTATGGCCATAGGCGGTAAGTACAAAGTCCTGAGCTTCACGATCTTCTTCTTTCTGACCGTAGGTTTCGTCTTTGAACAGATCGACTCTTATTTGTTTGTGTGTCGCACCTCCCCTCAGACTGTCCTTTCCAACATTGCAAGCCTTCGTTCGCCTGAACCGCACTTGGTGACAGTATGGCTATAATAAAAATTATAAATATATTTTCGCTTTGCTAATACCGAGTACGTTTGTGGATACAGTTCCACAATATACAGTGACATACATCACAATCCATAATTTCGTATTCACTCCATGTCATGCAGAATTTAAAAATACAGTATAATTTAATAAAAAGTTTACATTCAATACTACAAATACACAGAACGTGTACAGTATATATACTAAAGTTATAAGGCAGGCAGGAAGGTAGCTGAAGGGTTTCTTATTACTGTGCTTAAGTACCGTTAACTATATCTTGGGGGCGCTAATTAGGTTAAAACCTCGTTACCTCTCCCCTTGACGTTTGCAATTAAAACTTTTACTGTTTTTTTTTATTTTGCGATAAAACAAGACAAAAACAGAAACCATATTTTTACAAGCGTGTACTTCAAAGTGTGGCGAATAAATACTATAGGCCTATTTTGCTTACGATCGCTTACAACAGGCAATAGCTCAGAGACGGGTTTATCCACTTAACCACGCTCGCATTAATCCAGTTCCGTTGCTACTGTACCACAATCTGCATTAGTTTACACGAACTAATTAATGCAACTACAACAGACTGTGAACAACCAGACCGTCGGATAAACAGGTTTGTATGATCCGAACGTGAACCAACAGTAGTTACTACTGTTCTGTGTAGACAAAAGCTCAGTGAGATGCGGTAAATTTACTGAACACCTTTTAAAACGTTTCTTTCAACGTCAATGTGCGCGTACACATACACACAAACATGCGCCATTTCTTAGATATGTCTCGCTTCCAGTGGCGTATCTAGAATTTGGCTTGGGGGGGCGGTTGAGTCGGCTTCATACAAAAGAAAAATCAAGTTAAGACTAATCAACATTGCCATGTTTAAAGGGGTTGAAAAACGTGTGACAACATCCTGAAATCATTTCATTAATCTTCAGAAACCTGGACAATGACAAAAAATAGCGAGAGACTTCTAGGTTGCTGTGAAAGACGGATTCTAAGAACAATATTTAGAGGAGTAGAAGAAAATGGAATGTGGCGCAGGCGCTATAATTATGAACTATACCATCTTTACAAAGAGCCGGACGTTGTCAGGATAATCAGAATATACAAGCTAAGGTGGGTTGGACACATAGAGAGAATGGAGGAAGGACAGCCTACGAAACATATTTTCTACCAGAAACCAATGGGTAGTAGAAAAAGGGGATTAGCCGAAATAGATTCAAAGATCAGATACAGGAGGATCTCAGAAAGCTGAACATAAGAAAATGGAAAGGCAGGGTACGTAATAGGGAAGAATGGAATCGACTCTTGAAGCAGGACAAGACCCACCAAGGGTTGTAGAGCCACGGCTGATGATGAAAGTAAACGGTAATAACACACACAAAAACCACGCGTTATTAAAACATTGTTTACAAGATACTTACTGAATGAATTGGTATTCCTATAGTTCATATTTCAAACATTTACGCAAATGCTGTGTAGGCCTAATAAACCTGTGTGTATTTATAAAAGAGTTACATTATATATTAGCGATCACAGCTAAAAAAAAAAAAACTAATAAAATAGCCTAAAAATTATGAGATCAGCAAAATTAGTCAACTTTTACGACCCTCTGGGGGAGGATCTGTTCCTATTCAACTTAAGTAGAATACCCCCCTAAATACGCCCCTGCTTGCTTCTTATTTTCCACAATTTCACTTATCGGTCATGTTCTTGTAATGCTTGTCTTTTACTAGTTTGATGTTCCTCTCATGATAACTTCATTATTTGGCTCCCTCTTATTTGTAGAGGTTGCCAAGCCAACCTGCAGTCTTTGCAGCACAAGCAATCAAATGAAAACAATTACAGACTTACACCTAATGCGTGCCCAAAGACAGAGGAAAGTCAGAATTCAAATATATTGAAGCGCAAAAGGCACACAAATGTTCTATTGCCGCTCCACTGCCTGCAGGGACACGGGCCCATGAGGGAAATGATGCTGTCGGATAGAAAATGTGATGGTTAAATAAAGAACTTAATTTTACTGACAGCATAAAGTTTGTGCCTTTGTCATTTCCCGTTCCTTTACAACACAGAGAGATTTTATTTACGATACCAACGTCTTGTTTCCAACCAAATTTCCCTCGCTGTTATGCTCCAACGCATTATGTTTACAAGTTTATCATCTTGTAATGAAAGATCATCAGTTTTTGTTTCTACACTTTGTGGGCAATATTAGAAATTATACAACAAATATATTCATGAGTACGGATTTCTTAAATTATTAGTAAGTCATTGATTCTACTTTCAGTGACTGCATTTGTAACACATTAACACATTTACGCATTTGTACACATTTAACACATATCCACTGTTACTATAGTTTAATTACAGCGACATTTCGGCTGCAAAAGCGTTTACAGCACAATATACGATTACCCGGATAATAATGAACGTAGTAATTATTATCACTCAGACATGATATAAAGTGGCAGGCACTGCAACAACCATGCCACTTAGGATACGTACAAAGAATGTGACTGAAAGAGCGAAGCGATTTATCAGTTTTAACTCGACCGTTTTAATTTGTCTGTCCACCTTTCCAACCGTTTGGGGGTATGTCTCACGATAACATTTGAACGTATTAACCGATTTTCATTTTCACAAAACTTGGCATGTCAATCCATACATACAACCTACAGAACCTTTTTTTTTTTTTAGATTTATCCGCCAAAAATAAGGTAGTAGGGGGCAAAAACGAAAGGAGTCAAAATTTTGAGAAAATTACAACATGCCAGTGTGAAGTATCAAATTAAACAGAATTTTAACCACAGTCTGAATAGAGTGTTCAGTTTTGGAACTTTCAAAATCTTGAGGCACTAGGGTCGAAAAATTGTACAAAAATTTTGAAAAATCGCAAAAATGCAAGTGGGGTATCAAATTAAATATAATTTTAACCACAGGTTCTGAATGTACTGTTGTATAGGTTTGAAAATTTAAAAATTTTAAGATACCAAAAAATATATTAAAGTTTTAGAAAAATCGTAAAACTTCATGCCGAACATAAAGGAAATGGTGCTGAACTAAGTGTACTATTTTCTTTGAAAATTTTTATCTTTAGTAGCATCATGAGCTAAAAATGGAGGTCAAAATTTTACAAAAACTCTAAAAGCCTGAGCTAGTTCTGCAACTCAGGGAGCTTACTATCTGAGGAACCATTCTCAGCGGAGCTAATCATTTGTTAAGGATTGATAACGGCTTGGACAAAACTGGCTCCGGATATTTCCTGTCTGAACATTTCCGGGAAAATTCGGACGGATGGCAATCACATTTTACAGGGATTAGTGTGCGTGATTACTTAGCGACTGTTATCAAAGCGTTTACTTGTTGTAATTACAGTACTGTTCATTTTTTTTCATTATACCTCTCTGAAACACCGTGTTTACATTTCTGTTTAGTGCACCGAAACTTTTTTCCGTGCGCTAACTTTCGACCCTAAAATAGTAGGCCTACTTAAAGTAGTTAAAAATAATTGTAATATTTAACAAAATAGAATAAACTTGTCTAATACTGCACTATATGTTACATTCGGAATTATGAAATTTTTAAATTTCAGCCTAAATTTTAAAATTATTTATTACTTATTGTCTGGCTTTACCTGTCATAAATATAATGACGCCCCCTACTTTCCAGTCGTAATAAAATGTGCTACTGAAAGTTCCTTAGTAACTCTAAACAACGCTTGTTTATTGTCCTTATCAACGCTAAACAACGCTTGTGTGCTGTGACTGTTTTTGAATTTTTATTCAACATAGTTTTAAAATGATTTCTCCAAAAGAAGAAATACTACTTAAAGCAGCAAAAGTACGTGCAAAAATACTGTCTAAGAAGTCAAGCGAAAGATATGAAAATCAATACTATACAATAAAATACACCAAATATAATATAGGCCTACTTGTTTGTTCATGTTTCGAAATACAGGTATCTAATAATGTGTAAATTGTTTTGCCTTGTTTTGAGATAGCTCGGCTTCGCCTCACACGGGAACTTGTCACTAGCGCACGGGGGAAGCCTACTTTCTGGACTCCTAATGAAATATACTATTTTTGTACAGTGCTGTATTAACGTAAAAAAATATTGTAATACGGACGAAATAGTCCTTGCCGACTTCTGTAACAGCCTTTGGCCAGTTTCTTCCATTTCTGTGACGTGTTAAATGCGTTCCGTATTGATGCACTTCTCTTATCTTATAGGCTATGACTTGCCTGTCAAAGTGTACATGTTACAGAATTATAATCATCATCATCTTCCAAGAGTAAACCAAGGATGGTTTCTTCCGGTCTCAAACAGCCAAAGAGTCTAGAGCTGGTCACTCCAGCGCTTCCTCAGACGTCCCACACCTCTCCGTCACCTCGGCTTATAGTTCCAGAGTTGTTTGGGGATGTGGCAATCATCCATTCGGCAAAGATGTTCCCATCAATTCAGCCGATACTGGGTGATCCTGCCGAGTACACTCATAATATTCAGTGCCTGCCGTATATCTGTGTTTCTTCTATGCTCATGGAGAGTATACCCTGCCACGTGCCTGAAAATCTCATTTCAGCCGCTTGGATACGACTGACCTCCCCTTTAGTTAAAGTCCAATTCTCAGACCCATAAAGAAGTGTGGGAAGGGCCATCACCTTTTAGAAGTTTAGGCGTGTTTGTTTACTTGCTGACTTGAGTTCGCCAGATGGTCCCGCACATAAAGTTGAACTTATGCAACTTATTCAAAAGTCGTTGCTTGTATTATAAGACACACTGTAGACCAGGTTACACACTGTAGCAGTTTTGAACTGCTAACTTGTTCCAGGACAGTACCATCTATAACAATTTTTGGCCGTACGGGATCGGTTCCACGAAAAACCATTATCTTTAACCATTATAGAATTATAAGTTTGTTATTCATACAGGCCTGTTAAAGTTTATAAGGTTCATGTAAAAAGTCGACTTTACGATTAAGATATTTCTTGTCGTCTTCAGACCTTCATTGTGTTTCATTGTGTCCTAGGATCGCGTACAGTTACTGGGCTGAAAATGATTACATGTTTGTCGAACAGCTGAAAAACAAACTGTTCAAATCGTGATCATAAAAGTTACCGACTTTCGTCAGTAATTACTCTGTTATTCTGTTCTACACAATACATCAACACAACTATTGTTCGTTATGAATGAGAATCGTATGCACAAAATGTAGCTACGTATTTATTCGTACGGTAGTCTGATTGTTCAGTCTGTTTTGCAGTTATATACATTTAATTAAATTAGTTCATGCAAAGCAGTGTAGATCGCGCTACAGCAGCGTGCCGGGCTGATACACAAACAAGTAGGGTAAATTACAGCGGGTCTTTTGTCAGCTGTAAGCGATCTTGGAAACTATGTATAACATTTTATTCCTGATAATTGTATGCACGTTTGTGAAAACATGATTTCTGTGCGTTTTTATTTTATCGCAAAATAAAAAAAGTTTTAATTGCGAACGTCAAGGGGTTGAGGTAACGAGGTTTTTAACCTAATTAGCGCCCCCAAGATATAGTTAACGGTACTTAAGCACAGTAATAAGAAACCCTTCAGTTGCCTACCTGCGCCTGCCTGTTAGCTGGCAACTTTAGTATATATACTGTACACGCTTTGTACCACTCACTGCGCATTTACGATATTGAATGTAAACTTTTAAAAATATATTTTTAAAATGCTGTATGTGAATGAATATAAACCAACATACAAGGCGTGTTAAGAGTTGTGTTTGATATGTTATACCGGATGTGGATTATTATTGGTTACATCCAACGGTGAACACATCTGAACGGTGTGAATATGTTATACATTACCCACGCAGATACACGTGCCGCGTCTTTATTGAGATAAATGTTACCTACTTGTCTGCCAATACGACGGGTTCCCACGGCCTCTCCGTGCGCTCCTTCGCTCTTTTCACTGCGACTCGGCCTTCTTCTGTTCCATTCCTCTTTAGGGCTACACTCTACTACAACACTTGATGCCCACCTACAAGTCGAGTTGGTCATCATATTCTTCTTCTTCAGCGCAACGTCAGCCCTGGCTTCCAACACCAACCTTCTCCAACGTCTCCTATTCGTTGCCATCCCGGGGTAACCCCTCTCACTTCCATTCTTCTTAGGTCTTCCAGAACATCGTCCAACCATCTAAACCTACGTCGACCCCTCTACATCTACTTTATAGACTTGTGACCTCAGCATTTTCTTTAGCGTACTGTTACGCCATTACACAACGATCTACACGTTTCTCGGCTATCCCAACAGAGCCCAGCTGTAATGTCCGTCTGCGTACGTGACACTTAACATGCGAGACAGTGTCATGTAATATAGAACAATCCCGTACATTCCACAGTGTTGTTCGACAAGCTTCTCAACTAGCCTGACGGTGCGTGTTTCTGCCAAGCCTGCGCTGAAGTATCCTCTAGAATTTTCAGGTGTTTGTTAAGGACGCATAGTATGGAACCCTGCAGACTATAAATACGCCAACCCTCCGCTTAGTTTTCAGTTTATGTAGAGCGATTTGTCAAGTGGTATCAAGTGGTTGTCGCGTTATAATTCGTGCGGGATTCTTTATAGTTGACATTATTATTATTGAGCGTGGACAATTTTTGCTCGGATTATTGTACAAGTTGATTATAAACTGTGATACTTAAAGCTGGTTATTAGTGACTTCATTGGTGTCTTGTATTTTGTTCTCCACTGTACCACGCGACGATCAGGGAGACCGACGTAACAGTACGCTGATCAGATGATCGTATGATAGATATGCGCTCTACGTCACTCAGCCATTGTATTCGCTGAGACTTTACGAATCTTACAATGTCCTCGTGATTCAATAGCTTGAGACGTGTCTCCTGGTTATTTCTTATTCTCCTTTCATCATTTTACCTAACTGGGCTACAAACTTTCTTTCAAACCTTCTCAGTGTTTCTTGTTCCTTTTTTGCTAATCCCCACGTCTCACCTCCATAAGC
This sequence comes from Magicicada septendecula, assembly GCA_034769895.1. Lineage (NCBI taxonomy): Eukaryota > Metazoa > Arthropoda > Insecta > Hemiptera > Cicadidae > Magicicada > Magicicada septendecula. Next base: position 829,992,837 of record CM068368.1, read on the forward strand.
GACAACCGGTCTAATAAGTGCTTTTATTTTATTTTTATATTGTGGCTAATTACCTTGCTTCTCGACAATCTACTGTTAGTATAGTACCCCCTATTTCCTATTTGTATTCTGTTATGCATTGTCGTGTTTATGCACCCTTCATTGTCTATCATGTTATCCAGTTTATCTGAACTCATTATCGGCATCAAATGAATTACCCCCTATGCATATATTATACAGATTTCTTCTCCTATCTGATGCAGAAATTAGCATGTATTTCGTGTTGCTAACATTTGCAGTCATTCCCATTCCAGAGGACTTTAGATCCTTGTAAACCTCGACCAGCTGTTGCCTTGATCTAGCTGGTCATCATATTCTGTTATCCAAACTCCACAATTTTGATATATTCAAAATTACGTCTAAAAACAGGGCTGTTACGCCGTTGTCGGTTGCTATTAAACGCCATTATGTCGGCAACGTTCCGATCTCCCCTCGGGAACCTTCCTCGGGCCGGAGAGTGAAAACACAATAGCGGCAGATGTACGCCGAACAATACCCGATACCTGTACAGGTTTGCTTCTACCGTCATTTTAAATTTATATTGACACCGGCCGTGCACGTTTCAGACAAAAGTTGACAAGTTGAGTTCTTCCCACATGTCCTTTTCAACAACTAAGTCTCCTTGTATTTTCGGTAAAAGACGCAGACTTCGCTGGTAACTGAGGAATCGTTTGTGTTACGCAAATCACTTACAGTAACTGTCCGCGTAAGAAACTTCTAACGTCACCACCGTGCGAAGTAAAGATTCACAACGTGAACTACTAAAACTAGGAAACAAAATTGCGCCACGTTAGGCAGGGGTTCCGTAAAGCAACAAGTAACTGCAATATTTTACTCGACTATATATATAGTTGCAGTTTCTCAATAACTTTTACGTAGACAGCTAACAAACTGCTGTGCAAGTTTCCCGTACACCGCCCAGAACTTGTTTTTTTAATTACTTACTGTTTGTCGTATCAAAAGCTATTAATTAAATTGAAAATTACTCAACTTCGTCCGCTGAAAAGCTAACTTAATTTCAGCTTGGCTTTATTAACCCATTTTTCAGTCTAGCAACGCTTTCGTAGAAATTGCGTTTGTACAAACGATATCTAATAAAATGTGTTTTTAATATACCTATGAGAAATACATTAAAAGTAAGAACGTTACAATAACGGGGATTATAATACATAATTATAACGATAGTAGGCCTACAAAATAATATATTATTTTAAAAGCACTATCTGTAAGATCTTATATTCCGTTTATTTTATGGCAAAAATGTTTCGTTTCTTTCAACAGGATATCGTCTTTTCCATCCCCTATCATCTCCCAGGGCCATCCATGTAGATCCACCAGGACCAGCATGCATTACTGGATCACCTGACTGCCTCACTTGGTCATCCCTGTTTCTCGTATACGGTCCCAAGATGTGAACTGTATTACGATTAGGATACAGACTAAAATAAACTAGTAAGCTTCCTGATATGCACAATCGCTCACTATTTTGAACAAAGTACATTTATTATTATATTTGATATTAGATAATTTTTCAATTATGGGAAAAATTACAAACATCCCGAAATTTTTCTTTATTATTTCCTTATCTTCTATTTCTGTAGTAATATAACAATTGTAGAGCACACACAGTGCAACAAATACTAAAACTGCGAAACATTCGGATTTGGGTTACCTTTCTTTTCAGACTTGAAATCCTGCTGGATTTTCACAACTTTTTTTAAAATTTTTGATTTATTTTTTGGGAATTTCCAAATCTTAACACTGCATTTAAATGTTAGTTTAAATTCTCTTTAATTTGATACCCAACATGCATTTTTGCGATTAAACAAATTTTCAACCACTTTTTGGATTCGTCATTCAAAAATTTGTAAAATTTCAAAAACGAACACTATATTCAGATCGTGGTTAAAACTCCCTTTAATTCGATACTCTACACGGGATTTTGTGATTTTTTCCTAATTGTGACCCGCTCACATTTTTGCCTTCCGCCTCCCTGATTATAAAAACCAACACAGTTCTTTAACACTGATGGGGTCATACATGCCGATTCGTTCCACCCGCATTCACAAAAAATGGCCGCGTTCAACAGTCTGATACACAGACTATACAGTGTACCTTTAGATCCAACAAACCATAAGGAAGAAATAGATATAATTAAACACATTGTAATTGCAAACGGGTACCGCAGCTCATTAGTTGAACAATTGATGCTTAGATACAAACGCAGAACTGACAACCCTCACCGTATCACGATGGACGTAATATATAGGGCGGTTGATTATACTAATAACTTCTCAATGCTCATTAGAAATACATTTAAAAAACATAACATCCATATCATATTTAGAACAAATAACAATATCCAAAAAATGTTAAATAATGCCACACGAACATCAATTGAAAAAAGAACGGGTGTATACAAGATGATATGTGATGACTGCGACATGCATTACATTGGTCAGACAGGCAGAGGTTTTTTCGAAAGATATAAAGAACACTTACCCACGAGCATTTCAAATATGAATAAATCAAATTACGCTAAACATCTCGCTTCATTAAATCATAATTACACAAATTTTGAGGCAAATTGCAAACCCTTACATATTTGCAAAAAGGGTAGATATATGGATGCAGTAGAAGAGTTTGAGATTTACCGGGCCTTCAGAAATAATCCTAATAATATACTAAACGAACAGTTGGCATTTAAATCACATACATTATATGATAAGATTATAGACAACATAACCATAGAGTACAAGCCCCAACACAACAGTAGATAACATGATAACACAAATAAACTGTGCAGTACGTCTTCAACCGGTGTCGAGTGCGCACTCACATCCGCGTACGTCGCTGTGTTTGTATAATATATACATAGATGTACTTTAGTGTCTCCTTTTAATGTTTTAACGAAGTCATAACTGACGGATTTTTTACTCTGATGATGGATTAAGTTTAATCCGAAACGCGTAAGAAGACAGAAACCAAGCGGTCACAGTGACGGATTAAGGTAAAATAATTTAATTACAGTTCTTCTTTAAGGTAAAAGTACGGATACGGCATGGCAGGTTTTACAAAAATCGGTGTGACGCTTCCAAAAGTTATCGTGAGCCAACAACACACCCTAAATAGATAGACACACAGGCAGACCAATGCCAAACGGTCGAGTTAAATCTGAGAACTCGCTTCGCTCGTTCAGCAAAAGCAAATCTGGTTGAATATCTGGACTTGATAAACAGTCACAGATTCTTCTTCTTCTTAAGAGAATTCAAACTGCTTGACAACCACTCGCTGCTCTGCATCTATTAGGCTGCCAGTCGAATGTCACAAAACAAAACTGTCAGTTTTTAAACGAAAAGACGGCGGCGCCAGCTATTCACACAGAATGTTTCACGCCCAATAACACACGTTTGAAAACAAAACTTGTAACAAGGCGTTTAACCTGGCAAAGGGAAATGTAAATTTGAATTACGCTTTAAGTTGTATAAATATATGTTTAACTTTGTTTTACGAGGGCCAACTCAGTAGTAAGTTTCCCTATTTTTACGTAGAATACGTCTTACCTTTCAGGCCAGCAATAGGCACCCCCAACCAGAAAATCGAGCGTTACGTTTTCACGTTACGTTTGAAATTGAAATATTATCTACACGACAAAAGATTCACGCTTATATGAGGTACCATTCGACAGATAAAGGAACAAAGATAATAAATAGCACAATATAAGCGGGCTATTGCATCATCCAGCGCGGGGTGAGAGGGGGAGAAATAGAAATGTTTTGCGCCGCTCGGCGCGCACTAAAATTAGTATTTTTCCGCTTTCCGATGCGATAGAACGTTGAGTGAGGTGTCGTTAAAATTGTCTCATCGAGTACTATCTACATAGTGTACTGTAATAGCGGTGATATTATAAGAGGTTTGAATAATCGTAATTCAAGTTGTAAAAATCGTGTGTTCGGACAAAATGTCGCGGTATATGGATGCTAAACGTGCTCAAAAGTATCGTAAACGCATACAGGAGAGTAGAGAAAATCATGGGGAATTCAAAAAAACAAAATGACCAATACCGAACGTCAGAGGATTTACCGACAACGCTTAAAAGACAAGGAAATAAATACTGAAGTCGAGTTGGATGAGGAAGAGCGCACGACTTCGCAAGTGTATCAGCCGATCGAATTCAGCAAAACGTGGCAGTTAGCTACAAAGCACATCCACAAAATATTCTTTAATAATGAATTTGGACACGCGTGTGACGTTTGTGACAGACTGTGGTTCCAGATGGACGTAAAGATAGTGGCTGTTAAAGTGATGCCGTTGCAACACCATGGAGACCAGAATTAATTACCATAGTAACAAGTAAATAAACAAATGATATTTAGCGGCATCGGAACTATACCTTTATCCGTTCCTGCAGTTTTTAATGTTTTTACTATGCGATTGAATTGATATATTTCGTAATTTTTTGTACAGATACGTCTATATATTTCGTAATTGTCTTAAGCGATTATAAAATGTATGTTTATACGTATTTCTGATGATGCAATGAATAAGTAATGAAATATATTAAATACTACTATTAAAGATGTCAACAAGACCAGAATTAATTACCATAGTAACAAGTAAATAAACAAAACAATAATAATGACGTATTCTACGCTCTGAAGATTTGCGGCCGTGGCTCCGACACAGCCCCCGCCGTTTTTTTGGAACGAAGTTCCTTATCGCGCGTTGTGAAAGGGGGCTAGACGGAAAAAATTCTCACGAAAAGTTGTAACGACACTTTTTGCTATAGTAAGCTATTGTAAGCTGTGTGGCGTGCGCATGTTTCTCTGTCTGTCTCTCTCTCTCTCTTATAGAAAGCAAGCCAGATATTTTCATTTCTATTTCGCATTGAACAGTGTGGTGTCGCGACGATTATTTTTGTTGAGTGTATACAGGTTTTTTGTACATAATAAATAATAAAAAATAATAATAATAATGAATCCTGACAGTGTTTCTGCACAAGTTCCGGATATTGCTGATGGAGTTAGGTAAGTAGAGATTTTATACAGACAATAATAAATGCTTTTGTATTTTTAGCAAGTACGCATTATAACCTCTCTTTATTATTGTGCTAACCAAGTCATACGCATTATAATCTCTCCATTATTGTGTGTTTAGCAAGTGTACGCGTCATAATTTTAATAAATTCAAAAGCAAATCATATTTTAATATTACAATATCAGAACGTATGTATTTAGCAAGCCGTGCGTGTTCTAACCTATACGCTGTTGTGTTTACGAAGTCGAGAGAGTATATATATATATTTATATATATACACACTCGTTGTAACGACACTTTTTGCTATAGTAAGCTATTGTAAGCTGTGCGGCGTGCGCATGTTTCTCTGTCTGTCTCTCTCTCTCTCTTATAGAAAGCAAGCCAGATATTTTCATTTCTATTTCGCATTGAACAGTGTGGTGTCGCGACGATTATTTTTGTTGAGTGTATACAGGTTTTTTGTACATAATAAATAATAAAAAATAATAATAATAATGAATCCTGACAGTGTTTCTGCACAAGTTCCGGATATTGCTGATGGAGTTAGGTAAGTAGAGATTTTATACAGACAATAATAAATGCTTTTGTATTTTTAGCAAGTACGCATTATAACCTCTCTTTATTATTGTGCTAACCAAGTCATACGCATTATAATCTCTCCATTATTGTGTGTTTAGCAAGTGTACGCGTCATAATTTTAATAAATTCAAAAGCAAATCATATTTTAATATTACAATATCAGAACGTATGTATTTAGCAAGCCGTGCGTGTTCTAACCTATACGCTGTTGTGTTTACGAAGTCGAGAGAGTATATATATATATATTTATATATATACACACTCGTTGTAACGACACTTTTTGCTATAGTAAGCTATTGTAAGCTGTGCGGCGTGCGCATGTTTCTCTGTCTGTCTCTCTCTCTCTCTTATAGAAAGCAAGCCAGATATTTTCATTTCTATTTCGCATTGAACAGTGTGGTGTCGCGACGATTATTTTTGTTGAGTGTATACAGGTTTTTTGTACATAATAAATAATAAAAAATAATAATAATAATGAATCCTGACAGTGTTTCTGCACAAGTTCCGGATATTGCTGATGGAGTTAGGTAAGTAGAGATTTTATACAGACAATAATAAATGCTTTTGTATTTTTAGCAAGTACGCATTATAACCTCTCTTTATTATTGTGCTAACCAAGTCATACGCATTATAATCTCTCCATTATTGTGTGTTTAGCAAGTGTACGCGTCATAATTTTAATAAATTCAAAAGCAAATCATATTTTAATATTACAATATCAGAACGTATGTATTTAGCAAGCCGTGCGTGTTCTAACCTATACGCTGTTGTGTTTACGAAGTCGAGAGAGTATATATATATATTTATATATATACACACTCGTTGTAACGACACTTTTTGCTATAGTAAGCTATTGTAAGCTGTGCGGCGTGCGCATGTTTCTCTGTCTGTCTCTCTCTCTCTCTTATAGAAAGCAAGCCAGATATTTTCATTTCTATTTCGCATTGAACAGTGTGGTGTCGCGACGATTATTTTTGTTGAGTGTATACAGGTTTTTTGTACATAATAAATAATAAAAAATAATAATAATAATGAATCCTGACAGTGTTTCTGCACAAGTTCCGGATATTGCTGATGGAGTTAGGTATAACTTAAAAAAAATAAAATTTTATTACAATTCCTTCACTAATTAATCGAAAGGAACTTCGTTCCATCCGGGTGTCCCTTGACACCTCTCTTTTTTTCTTTCAAAGGGAAATGGCGCAAGCAGGCTGACGAAGGTTGGAGAACTTTTATTTGTGTGTAGTGACAGCGGTGCCAAAACCTCATCTGTTGCGTAGCAACGTAACAACAACACGAAATTTAAAATCATGGGCGTTCCATTTACCAGTGCGTCCGATTGCGGTTTTTTGCTGCAAGAAATGAATCAGTGGCTGAAATTCATCGTCACTTAGTTCCTGTGTTCGGCCCTGAGTGCATGAGCACTCAAATGGTCTGTTGGTGGCATACTACATCGTTCTTGAAAGGGAAAGGTTTAATGAGCAACAAAGTTCTTCTGGTCCACGACAATACACACGAGTCACGCAGACTGGAAGTTGGAGTCCTTTCGAAGGGAGATTTTTGACGATCCCTCATATTCACCCGATTTGGCTCCGAGTGATTTCCATCTCAAAGAACACCTGGGAGGACAACGTTTCGAAACGGATACGGAAGTGAAACAGGCGATTGACGCCTGGCTCCGAAATCTGGGCACGCAGTGGTTCAAAGAAGGAATTGAAAAACTGTTTTTACGCTACAGAAAGTGTATTGATAAGACTGGAGATTATACTGAAAAATAAGCACATATTTTTGAATAAAAGTATAGTTTTCTTTTTAATTTTTACATGTGTTTTTATTTTTCCTAAATCAGGGAAACTTACTTTTGAGATAACCCTCGTACAACAAAAGTCTATTCATTCTAAGCATTTGTTGCATCTAGAGTCCTCCTCCCACCAACATTTGATGGTGCTACTTGCGCCACGAGATCCCTGGGGTACGACCAGTGGGTACAGCTGGGTACCATAACTGGAAATCCGCTTAACACGTCAAGTGTACAAGCTGCAGTCATTAATGTATAACGATCCTTGTTGTGATAGTTAATTGGGCAAGGCGCAACCGCTTTATGAAAAGATTAACCGTGTGATGATATCACACTGCATTATAGACAACACAGGGTCACTGGTAATTAGAAGTGATTATCCGATTTAACTTGAAGATTGCCCATCTCCGAGTGCCATGAAGAATTAATACGGATACTGATAACGTCCCCAGCGGCCGACCGGAGTTAATCGAGTTTTCGTGATATTGCAACCGCTCCCCTTCATTACACCCGGTGAATTATACAGACGTGTGCATGACGCCTCACTGTCCGCGTTGTTTGTAACGATAATGAACACAACTGAAGAACATTACAGACGAAAGGAAAATATCGGTATAGATAACCATACATGACTTACATGTTCTAATATTTATATTATATTTATATTTAAAATCATTTTCGAAATGAAATATTTCCATAGAATCTACTTCTTTCTTCACCCTTAACCACAGTACTGTGGTCACTAACGTATACCACCTCACGATAGCGCACTCCATTTAGACTGATGATGGCAGTCGATAGCACTGCCGAAACGTTTGGTTTTGTAAAAAATATTGGACCACGGCCAAACAGCCCGGGAAGGAATTTTAACAACAAACTACTACTTTGTTGCCAATAACGTAGTACACATATAAAAATTATCCCCTCCCCTTCAACTATAATTTTCATTTATAGAAAATTACCCCCACCCCTTTCAACTAGCCTCTTCATTTATAGATATTTCATCTACGTTTCTACAGTGGATTATTAAGATTTTCTTATCAGGATACATTATTTATCAAAATTAAGTACTTTACTCTTATTACAACAAAAAATGTTTCATGTAAACTACCCTTTCCCCGTAACCGATCTTCACCAAAATCAATAGGCCTTGAGTCTTCTACAACTCAGGCACATATAAAAAATTATTTGATTCTGTTTGAATTTACGGAAGTTATCGTTCGTCATGAAAAAATTTCTCTTTGAACATTATTTGAACAACAATCGTCTCTCTTGCCGATACATTGAATTATTATGATCTTCTTTTCAGGATACTTTATTTATCAAAATTAAGTAATTTACTCTTGTTAAAACATAAAACGTTGCAGGTAAAGTACCCTTTCACCGTAACCGATCTTCACCAAAATCAATGGGCCTTGAGTCCTCTACAATTCAGGGAAGTATGCAAAAAATTATTTGATTCTGTTTCATTTTGCGGGTGTTATCGTTTGCCATAGGAAAAATTCTACACACACACACACACATTTCGAAAAATTATTTTTCTTCATGTTTTGAGGGTAGTACAATCAGAATGAGCCCTTATCTCGAACACGATTTTTTCACCATCACCATACTTCCATTTCCTTATGGAACATGGAAGTAAAATTAGAATTACATAATAACGGTACGGCTCTGTGGCAGGACACTGAGGTATAAACAGGAAACTATTACATGTAGAAAGTGAGACAGGATTAAAAAGCCGAGATTATAGTTTGAATATAACATATCTATACGAGGGTCAGTTGAAAAGTTCGCGGAGCGACATCTACAGCTCAGCGGTAGAACTAAAATCTTCCGTGTGCTGCAAGACGTATATTTCGCGTGAACACCTGTTAATTTCCAGATACATCTGTAAATGTATTCACTTTTTATCACCTGTTTGAAATTTTCCTGTCATGCGTGTTTTTAAAATGCACAAAATCAAACATCGTGTTGTGATGAATTGTCTCTTAATAACGTTTTAGCGCCAATGGAAAATCAAAACAAAATTGTAAATGTGTTAGGAGATGCTGCGCCTGCAGAAACAAGAGCACACTCGAGTTTAAACGTGGTCGTAAAAAATGGCATTATTGAAAAAATTTCATAGGGTGTTGGAAGACCGCAGATTGAGGAGAGGATGACGTTGTCCACTAGGGGTCTCATATGTCCGTGTGCATCATACTTTAACTCAAGAACTTGGTGTGAAAAAGCGTTGTGCAAGATGGGTGCCGCATCTGAAGTTGTTGCAATTTTGAGCGTCCAGTGCAGGGGAAGGGAATTAACTTCAATGTTCGTACGACCACGTTCAAACTCAAGTGGTTCAAGCCCCCCCCCCCCAACCGGAAAAATGTAATACGGTATGCACTTCCTTAATTTACGTAGTCTCTCGTTTAAAATTACGAAATTGCATATTTCGGCCCATTTGGACGGGGATATAAATACTAACAAAATAAGTAGTTTATAATAACAATTATTACTTCAGTTATAATTTATAGTTTATTGAGCGGTGTATTACGCTGAGTGTAACGTTCAGTAAGCTACCTGTTCTCTCTCTCTCTCTTTTGCTCTCATTTAACGGCGCGGCCACGCGCACGCCCACCGGCCACTGGCCACTACTACCAGTGAACCCTAAGAATTTTTACTTAAGTATTAAATAATATTTTTATGAAACTTAAATAAGTACATAAACCTTTTTCATAAAAATATTATTTAATACTTAAGTTAAATTCAGCTCTTTTTGCAGATATCAGTCGATAAATAAAACGATAACTTTAGTAATGTTCCTAATTTTCTATCTTGAATAATGCTGCTATAGTAATGAAAACAATTACATTTTACATTTATACAAAATTTTTCGATAATTTTTATTTTAATTTTTGGATAAGTCCCCCAATCATGAATAATATATTTTTAATAAAGAAAATGTGAAACATACTGCAAATAATAAGCCTACTAATAAATTGTAACCATTAATTGGCATATGTACTCTATCTTATACTATAAGTTGGTAGGCTAATATATGGACTGTTAAGATTCAGCCCCCCCCCCCCCTGATTGATTTCTGCGTACGCCACTGACGCCTGGCTTTCGTTTTTCTAAGAAAAACCTGTGACACGGTGCGTACAAGAGAGTTGCAGAATCTATGACAAGATTATACCCTGATTAACGAAAGAAAGTGACTGGCGGAGCGGCCGCGCGGCGACCGAGTTTGTAGTAAAAACATTCCACTTTATAACCTCGTGGAAACGTAAAATACAGGGCGAGAAATGTCTAATGAACTGTATTTTAATCATCAATTAAAGACGTTTTTAACAAACTTTTCTAATTTTTAAAATCTCTTTTCAATAAATTTACATTGTGAGTTAAAGAAAAAATACACGAATTTGAATTAAAAAATTAGGGTTTATCGTTTTTATTACGTAAGAACTCAGAGGTTAACCATCGGAAAAAAATTTCTTGTAGACAAATGGTAGTCCACCTTCTTTAGTACAATATATCAAAAATTGAGATTCCTACGATTAATATTAACGACGTTATTAATTTTTTCCGAATGTACTGTTAACTCCGTTATTAATAATTTTTTTCATTGTGTTTTTTCACAATAAACATAACAAAATTGTATTCATCAATACAAAGTGGTATGTAACCTTCAAATATTACGAAATATAACCGCAATCAGTTAATATAGGAAAATTAGAACTAACATCGCTCAACGGCGCGCGATCGAGTCAAGGTACAGTAACAGCCCAAAGAAAGTGGTGCATACGCTCACGGCTCACACATTGACACATAGCCAACTTACTACGAGTCACCAATCTCTCATAAGTATATACTTAGTTATCTGTCTACTTATTTAATCTAATCTTCTACCTGGAGATCTGTCAAAAACGTACATCTGACCAGACTTTTGTGGTTTAGTTGAACTACATGCTTTTTATAACAGTCTTGAATGATTGTTTATTACTCTTTTGCGGTACGGTATTTATTGTTTTCTTGTTAATAAACTGTTTTTGTTTTGTGATCAGCTTTAATACTACTAATTGAAGTGCAATGTAATTACTGGGAAATTGTTAATGCCATTCAAATTTCTTAATAACTAATTATTTAACTATGAAATATAGTTTACAGTTTAAAACTACCGAGCAAAGCTCGGTCTACCAGATATTGCATAATTATAACAGTATTTTACTGTTATAATGTAATTGAAATGTAAAAACAATTAGTAAATTACTTGTTATTAGCATTGACAAATAAATAATAAATACAGTACGGTACTTACAAGTATTGTAGTGTTCTTCAGCTTTTATGGAATCCGCTCATAAAATATGTGTATAAATCATAAAAATACACTATTAAAACACTCTATAAAAAACACTTATAGCTGTGAGTTAGTAGTCTTCAAACGAAAGTTCTCTGATACCCTCCATTGGATCGTCATCACTATTATCATCTTCTGAACAATTATCATCCTCGGAGCTACTGCTGTCTTCCACGGATATAATCATTTCCTCCACAGCTTCTTCCATTAGTCCTTCGTTATTCCATGCATCGATAATAACTTTTTTGGTTTGGTCCACTACTTGCTCCCACCTCTCAGCAGTAATTCGATTAAATCCGTCTTTAGTCAGTCGTTCAACTTCTTTTAAAGTAAACATTTTGTTGTTTTCGGCAACATACCCCTTAACCTGAGCCCATATAAGCTCAATGGCGTTAAGATGGCAATGGTAAGGTGGTAGCCTTATCACTTTGTGACCTCTGCTCTCTATCAATTCATCAACAAAATACCTTTTGTTCTGGGGCTTGTGCCATTTCACTAATTCCAAAAGTTCTGATTTTTTCAAGTCGGTTGTAGATTGAATATTTTTCCTATCCAGCCATGCAAGTATGTCAGCTTTTTTATCTTTGCTTGTGGGAGCTTTATCAATTTGCTTAGAATGGTAGGGAGCATTGTCCATGACTATTACTGCAGGCTCTTCTAGGTTATTTAGCAAAGTTTCAGAACACCAACCGAAGAATTTGTCGTGATCCATATCTTCATGGTAGTCACCGGTTTTTTTCGATTTAAATAGTAGAAGGGAATTTGGAACAAACCCTTTTGAAGAACCTGCATGACATATTATTAATCGTTCACCTTTCCCTATAGGTGTTAACATTGTCCCCTGAAGTGACTCATCAGTCCATCCTTGTTTCAAACAATGCCCAGCATTGACCCAGGTCTCATCGAGCCAAATTATATTATCGAAATTCTCGTCTTTGATTTGGCGAAGAAAACGACACCTCCAGGCAGCGACATCGCTTCTCTCCATAATCACTTTTCTGCCCGAAAATTTTCTCCACGTAAATCCTAAACCTTTTAGCACGTTTCTAAGCGAAGACAGACTGCCATTAAACAGCTCTTCATTTTCCAACGATGATAAAAGTTTTTTCAAAGTGGGATATTCTTTTCTTATGTAATATTGATATACATGTCTTCGTATAGCGTCTTCCTGAAAAGTGTCAAGTTTTGTCACAGTTTTCTCCCGTTTCCTCTGTTTGCCCGGAGTTGAAAGTTGGCTATTACTGTCATCTTGTATTTCTTTCAATTCTTTTTCCTTGCAAACTCGCAGAACTGTATTTTTATGTATTTTCAGAGCATCTGCAGTTCGCTGTATTGCATTATTAACCGGAATCAAAGGACCTTTGTTCGCCTTTTCTCTATCAAAATATTCCCGCACTTTGCACACAATTTCTCTTGACTGTCCTTTCATAGGTACGCCTCGGCCCGAAGTTTGTCTTTTCTTTGGAGTTCGAGTCCTAGGTCTTCCCCTATGTTTCCTTGGTTCAGCCTCGTTACGTTGCTCCATGCTCAGCCACCGAAGTATATTCACACAAAATAACTTAAAAACACGTCAATTTATAATGAAAGCACAAGAAACTAACACTTAAAATCAAGATAACCAACAACCGGACATCACTCAACCACCACATCAACTAAACTGAAAGCTGGAAATTTCCCTTACCCTTAGTGTGCGTATAACGGTTCAGTTTTCCTGGAAGCGTGTGCTATTTGTAGACATAAAGGAGAGGCCGAGACGCTGTACGGGAATGACGGTAGCGCGCGAATAAAATGGGTCCAATAGGTTCTGACTGTACTTCCGCCGCAGAGCGCCACGCATTGCTCTCTGTGAAATTCACTTTATATATTAATCCATTGTAGTATTCCTATCACGTACAAGGTGTAAGTTGTATATGTCTTCTACATTTAGTTATCTAAAGAGAGCGTCACGCAAATCTCATTCGTGTACAACTTTTAACAACTGAGTTAACAGGACATTCGGAAAAAATTAATAACGTCGTTAATTTTAATCGTAGGAATCTCAATTTTTGATATATTGTACTAAAGAAGGTGGACTACCATTTGTCTACAAGAAATTTTTTTCCGATGCTTAACCTCTGAGTTCTTACGTAATAAAAACGATAAACCCTAATTTTTTAATTCAAATTCGTGTATTTTTTTCTTTAACTCACAATGTAAATTTATTGAAAAGAGATTTTAAAAATTAGAAAAGTTTGTTAAAAACGTCTTTAATTGATGATTAAAATACAGTTCATTAGACATTTCTCGCCCTGTATTTTACGTTTCCACGAGGTTATAAAGTGGAATGTTTTTACTACAAACTCGGTCGCCGCGCGGCCGCTCCGCCAGTCACTTTCTTTCGTTAATCAGGGTATAGGAGCGTCATCAATGTTGATAACGCAGTGGAAAATACGTGTAAAAAGAAGAAAATACATGCAAACATACGAAATAAAATATTGCGGGATACCACGAGAAACGAAACATAACCAACATAATTTGAAATATTTTTGGATCACGTTATAGAACTAAATACAGGAGAAAGAAAATCTGATGAGGGGAAAGAGTTTAAATCATTTTGGAAACACCATGAACAATCAGCATAGGATGAGTGACAGCATTTAGGAAACCATTCAACAAGCAAACCGAGCCAATTTTAACAATATAAATATCGGTATGGAGAACCATACGTGACTTCTGTGTTCTAAGATTTATATTTAAAATCATTTTCGAAATGAAATATTTCCATAGAAACTACTTATTTCTTCAGCATTAACGACAGTACTGTCGTCACTAACGTACACCACCTCACGTTAGCGCACTCGATTTTCACTAATGATGGCAGTCGACGGCACTGCCGAAACGTCTGGTTTTGCAGAAAACATTGGACTACGGCCAAACAGCCCGGGAAGGAATTTTAACAACAAACTACTTCTTTGTTGCCGATAACGTAGTACATATATACAAAATTATCCCCTCCCCCTTCAACTATCATTTTCATTTACATAAAATTACCCCCTACCCCTCCAACTACCCTATTCATTTATAGATATTTCATCTACCTTTCTGCAGTGGATTATTATGACCTTCTTTTCAGGATAATTTATTTATCAAAATTAAATACTTTACTCTTGTTAAACGTTGCAGCTAAACTACCCCTTCCCCTTAACCGATCTTCATCAAAATCAATAGGACTTGAGTTCTCTACAACTCAGGCACACATGCAAAAATTACTGTATCTGATTCTGTTTGAATTTGCCACAGAAAACATTCTGCACATAAGACACTTTTCGGAAAATGACTTTTCTTCATGTTTTGAGGGTGCCACAATCACAATCAGCCCTTATCTCGAACACGATTTTCTTTGCCATTACCATACTTCCATTTCCAAATGGAACATGGAAGTAAAAATGCTTAGAAAACAAGCCAAAACGAAGATTTACATGAGTATGGTGCGCCCTGTTGAGATATACGAGTGTGCAACTTGGACCTTGACAGAAAGTGATGAGAAGCGATTGAGAAGATTCCCCACCAGTTCCCTCTATCATTAGCTCTTATACCCCTCGTAGCAAGGTCTAGAATGACGTCGTCCATCCACCTTTTCCTTGGTTGACCCCTCCTCCGTCTTCTCGCCTTCCAGACACTCTTAACCGTTCTTGTATCCTCCATTCTTTTAACGTGTCCCAGGCAACTTATTCTCTGCAATTTGATGAACCTTAGTACATCTTTTCCTTCAACAAGTACGTTCAATTCTTCGTTTTTCCTTATTTTGCAAGGTATGTCCTTCTTTAATAGCACCAAACATCGTTCTCAAAATTTTTCTTCTTGTTGTAATTTAAACAATTTAAACAATTTTAATTTGGGGAAGATGGCTATCTCTCCCTTAAATAGAATCCTGTGGGATATGCAAATTACAGCAGAAACTAAATCCAAAATATTTAAAACCATTGTTAGAAGTAGCACGGTTTACGGCTCATAAGTTTGGACTACTACTAATAAACACAGACTAACAAAATTAATGACAGCAGAGATGGACTTTTGGAGACGTTCGGCAAGAGTATCCAGACGTGAGAAAATTAGAAATAAAGTCATTAAGAACAGAATGAATGTGCAAAATCAATTGTTAATTTTATAAAAACAAAAAGATTACAATGGTATGGACATACGAAAAGAATGGCACAGGAATGATTGTTATGGGATGGACCCCACCAGGAAGAAGGAAAAGAGGAAGACCACCTATCACCTGGATAGAAGAAATTGAGACTATATTGAGGGAACGAGAGATTAAAGAAGATCTATGGATGGACAAGCAGCAGTGGAAGATGAGAATTCAATCACTTCTGTAATCATTGGTTCCGGAAAGTGTGTAAACATTCTACAACCGGAATAATAATAAATAATAATACAAAAATTTTAACATCTAATTTAAACCACTGATGTAGAGAATAACTACGATAAAAGCACGAACACTGAATTAAACTAACTTTCAATAAACTAACATTTTATTTTAATGGGTATTGAAACGAATCGTTCGACGCGAATTTCATTATCGTAGTTAGGTTTATAGTGCACTAACGGTTAGAGCTTGTTTGGAGGAGTTGGAGGGATAGGGGGGCGGGAGCAGACTAAACGCGAATTATACAGGGCCCGATAACTCTAATGTAGTAACTCGCTGACACAGCTCGCTGCTGCTGCTGCTGCTGACCCAACTAATGAAATTAGAATTTTCATGCAGCATCGTTAATAGAAAATTATTTTAACAGTAAGACCTCAGATGTACCGACTTCTTTTTACATACAGTTTCTTAATTCTATGCTAATGATCTTATGAATGTTGAGTGCAGTGCGTATTTTTAAGACTTGTTTTTTTAAATACTGTACAGAATTAAGTGTAAGTGGAATATAACTTGGAGATGCATCTAGCACTCATAGATGTGTCGAAAGCTTCTGATAATGTGAAACTTTCGCTACTCTGGAGTATAATGGAACGAAGGTGTCTCCCTTCGCAATTAATTAAGTTCTTAGCAGCTTGTATTATAAGACAGCGGTTATTGTGGATTTGAATTGTAAATTATCAGAAAATATTCCTATAAATAAAGGCGTGAGACAAGGCTGCCCTATTTCACCGACACTTTTTAATATCCACACGTATTTCGGCGATGGATGGCTAAAATTGACTCTAGAATATCACTTCAGCGAAATATTCATGTGAATGCATTGCTTTATGCAGATAACAAGGTAATGATACAGAAAACAGATGATCGGTTACAGCGGGTGATATTTATGTTCAATAGCATCATACAAGACTATGGGCTACAGATCTCTGCTAAAAAATCTGAAACGATGGCATTTCAAGGCAGGCATGCTATAAGAACTAAGATAGTCGTGAATAATCAAATTTTGGATCAGGCTAGTCATTTTAATATAATACGGAATATCTCATATGGAACTGATATTGATTGGGATAGTGAGCTAACAAAATTTAGACGCATCTGTGAAACGATTCACAGGTACCTGAAAAATAAAACACGGAAGGATACACGAATGAAATTTTATAAAACTGTGGCTGTCCCCACATTCCTGAATGCTAGTGAGACATGGACTCTTGGTAAAAGGGATGTGCAGAGGATTGAGGCAGCCGAAATGAAATTTCTAAGAGGGACGCAAGGTTGTTCTCTCATGGATCGGAGAAGCAACGAGGATATTAGACGCGATTTAAACACTGTATCATTGCACCAGAAGATTGAAGACCACAGAAGGAGACGATGTAAACACTTCAATCGCATGCCTGATATCCGTCTATCTGTGGCTGCCTTGGGTTATCACCCTACTGGGAAGAAAGATGTCGGTAGAGCGTGGAGGAGATGGGTTCCGGAACAGGTCTAAAGGACTAGTCCTTGGAGTGCTGGTGATGATGATGATGAATTAAGTCTAGTTACTTAACTTTTGAAAAGTAGGGTCAAGAGAAGAAGAAGAAGAAGAAGAAGAAGAAGAAGAAGAAGAAGAAGAAGAAGAAGAAGAAGAAGAAGAAGAAGAAGAAGAAATTATCAGTGGCACTAACAAACCTATTAACAGTATCAGTTTTAGAGTGATCATATTATTATAGACTTTACAGCGTCCCCACAGTGTACAGATTGTAGCTCTCATACAACCATTACGTTATCATAAGACAATGAACGAAAACGGCCGTTAACGTTCAAATACAATTCCCGACACCCTTTTGAAATGATACATTTCGGAAATAAACACCGGAGAATCAACCGTTTTTGTTTCGCTATTTTAAATTAATATACGTCCATCCTCACAATAATCGAAGTCGAGTGGGCAACACTATAGCCCGCTTCGGACTACCACACGGTTTAATACTGAGAACTACCGTAGATTTCAAGAACGAAACGGCAGATAAATTATAACAAAAATTTTGAACGAAGAAGAGAAAAGAAGAGGCACATAAGCGAAATAACCTAAAAGGCCGTTGCGAGACATGACTATTTTCTGAACAAGAGGATTAAATTTTATACGACAATTGCAATACCCACGTTGATTTATGAAAGTGAGGCGTGGGTCATGACAAAAAAGGAAAGCGGCAAGATTGAGAGTGCTGAAATGCAGTTTCTTCGAAAAACTTCAAATTACACATTGCAAGAAAGAATAAGGAATGAAGATATCACAACAGAAACGAAGTAAAGGACATAAATGAAATTACAGTATTTCAGTTTACTGAAGACAATGGTGGGATCATCTTCAAATGACAACAGAGGATCGCGTGCGGAAAGCGGCACTGAACTATAAAGCCATTGGTAGAAGATACGTGGGTTGTCCGAGGATGAGATGGGTGCCGGAACAGGTTTATATAACCTAATCCCTGAAGAGGAGGAGGAGGAGGAGGAGGAGGAGGAGGAGAAGGAGGAGGAGGAGGAGGAGGAGGAGAAGAAGAATAAGAAGAAGAACAAGATGAAGAAGAAGAGATTATTTTCTGTGCCCAACGCTTGTTTTACAAATCATCATCAAAATAATTCGAGGAGAAGAAAATCGTTTGACAAGTAATTATTGATTCGAATCTTTACCCTCCGTCTGTCCGTACGAGTGCAACAATCCCCGGTCGCGGAGCCGCCCTCCATCCACGATTCCTATTCATGGGTACGATGCTTGACACTACAACCGAAGCCGTGATGTTTTAATCACACAATCGAACCGGTGGGTCAGATGTGAAATCGTAGTAATTTATATATTGTTACGTGATACGGAACGTTCTACAGGTGTCTCGGCTATTCCAGCAGAGCCCAGTGTAATGTGTGTGCGCGCGCGCGCGTACACATTGCTGTTACTTTGAGATGAAAGACAATTGTACGAGTAGCACTTGTAACAATTGTAATTACGTGACACTTGTCATGTGTTGGCAATCGAGCATATTCCAGACCGTACCGGCCAGCGCACTGTGTTCAAGGACACTGTTTCTAGTGGATTCGAGAGCGCCTGTTTGTTTAACACGTCATCCAAAGTGACAGATTATTCTGGCATATCAGCGGGGTATAAATATACGCATTCAGCAACGGTCAGTTTTAGTTTACTTCGGGCGATAATAACTCAGTGCGTTTCAAGCGGCTATTAGTGAAAAGTGATTATTGTGCGGCACTCTATTAGTTGACAATATTATTGGGTGTGGACAAATTTTATTTGAATTATTGTACGAGTACAATCTTGTTAAATAACTTGTTGATTACAAATTGTGATCATTAAAGCTGGTGATCGGTGACTTCATTGGTGTCTCGTATTTTGTTTTCCACTGTACCATACGACGATCCGTGAGACCGTCGTAATAATATTATACAGTCATTTGTACACGAAAGTATGTTAACGAAACGTGCTCGGTAAAATAAGCACACTGCTTCAGAAAAACTCTATTTGTTTCAAGCTCCCTAAGACAACCAAATTCTTAATGGATTCGATCAAACCCAACAAAAATAAATTTTATAACATAAATACAAATAGCCGCGTCCGGCTGTTATCTTTGAAGATTGTATGTCGATTTGGCCAAAACAGGGCACTGTACCACCCAACAGATGGGTACGACGTGTGGAGGGGCTGCCTCCTTACCGGCCAAGACTTCCTGTAATTTTTATTCAGTACTGTCTTCCACTAGCCTTTGATGCCCTCAACATTGAACTGCAAGGCTTATAACAATTGGACGCAGTATCAAAGCAGACTGAAGCTAAATAGATTCACACTTGTAATATTTCAAAGATACGCCGGTGGAGGGTGTGGAGTAGAGACTGCTGGAGGATCTCTGAAGGCCCGACAGGCAGCACCTCGCCTATGCCATAGTGTGAAGATTCGATACAAGAAAAATGTATTTAAACAAACATGTCGAGCCTTCCACACCTTTCCGAACTTCTCCACAAGAAAATACTATCACATATGTATTCTGCGCCTTCGGCCAGTAAGTTATTTAAAAGTTAGTTACAAACATTGGTCCATCATTTTGAGTCCGCACCATTTTAAAATTACGCAGTTTTAACTTTGATCTTTAGTCCGCTAATTTCCTGTCGTAAAACTGAGATCCGTTTAACAATTTTTTTGTAAATACTGTAACGGCTAACATTTATAATCTAGTTGACGTTTTGTAAAATTTTATTTCAAATTTATGGCGTAATGAGGATTTGCTAGGTGGAAATACTAAATTACGCCTCGAGACAGATTTAAATTTTTAAAATTTGTTGGGATCTGACCAATCTAACAAGAGTTGTGAGGGTAATTAGGGAATTTTGAACAAACAAAAAAATCTTTTTTTTTCTGAACCACTTAGCGCCTGTTAACAGTCGCTACTGTAAAGTTTAAATTCCAAACACTAAACTTTCTAAGAGGTAAAACACGTAGTCTACTAAATTGGTAATGTTTTACAGAGACGCCTGCTGCTGGTTAGCACATCGGAACAAAGTATGTTCACCTGCCAACAACGACAAGTTGTGCCGGTAGAACTGTTAATAAACCCAGACCATTACACCTGAGGGATACAATATGTACGCCATCAATTAGTGGAGAAACTTTAAAACTGAACACATTGGCGCGAGAGAAATTATGTGCCCTGTGGGGACCTTCAGCCATTATGTCTGCGTCGGTGCGCTGCACAATGTTCTGTGACGAACCGAATGTTACTCGGATATCAACAAACGACTGAGATAAACGAACCACAGTTTAACCATATAGAAACATTAGATTAATTACGGAATTGGAAAACCGCCGTGTAAATAGTATGAGTAATGAATGATCAGCTATACTGTTTCCGTTTGATGATCAGCTATACTGTTTCCGTTTGATGATCAGCTATACTGTTTTCGTTTTTAGGTTAATCCTGATGTAAACAACAAGCGTGGCACATCTGAAACGCTATTTGCTACTTGAATTAGAGGCGTGTCACCTGACAGAAAGTGTACAGACAGGGTACATATAATATTGATACTGTATAAACACTCGTAAATTGTAATAATTTGTCCTGACTGAAGTAAAATTTGTGTGACAGTGTCAGACCAACAGTGAAACATTTTATAACACCAGTTAATGGCTTTTTTTTATTAACCGTTTAAATATCCCAACAAACAAAGTGTAAAAGTTATTTAAAACGAAAATAGAAGCTGTGATAATTACCAGTGTACTGAATATCATCAGTTGCTGTCAAAGAGTAATTCAATGCCTTCCAAACTTGTACGTATCATCACTTGAGTCAGCGTTATTATTGATAAGATTGTTCATTGTCCACAACGCCGTCAGTAATGTGGGCCAGTTGCCACCACCTTCTCAATAAATTGATTAATATCAAGCAGATAATGTTGTGTTGTGATGGGCAACATATCCTTTTAATTGGCTCCATATCAATTCAGTACGACTCAGAATACAGTGATAAGGAGGAAGTCTTTAAACGACGTGCCCCGATTTAAATGGCAAGATAACTCTCACACGACTACACAGCCACTCTGCACATGCGCGTAATACATTACTGTGTGAACAGTGTCAACGCCCCTGACCAATAACGTTTCAGATTTGCCACGTGGGTTTGTTCACATCAGGATTGAACTAAGAACGGAAAGAGTATAAACAGGTACTGCGGTTGTCTCATTAGTGCGAGCATAAACAATTATGTCTTCACACACACACACACACAATTTCGCTTAAATCCTTTCCTGAGGATAAAGGACGTCCTCAGAAACGAAACTGTCCCGTACAACAACC
The DNA here is from genome assembly GCA_034769895.1 of Magicicada septendecula. Classification (NCBI taxonomy): domain Eukaryota; kingdom Metazoa; phylum Arthropoda; class Insecta; order Hemiptera; family Cicadidae; genus Magicicada; species Magicicada septendecula. Next base: position 830,014,867 of record CM068368.1, read on the forward strand.
GAAGCCAAGTGGACGATCGGAAGGAAGACGATTGTGTAGACGGACGTTTGAAGAAAGCATTGCAGATAAAGAGGACCAAGAAACGTTACACCGGCCGCACACTGGAGCAATATTTTGTTCCGGGACAGAGCCATTTTGACGCATCGTGTTGCAAAGCGTCGCTTCGGTGGAGAGACGCCTGAGACATTGGGTCACGACAAAACAATTTCTCGTCAGCTGTTTTTGAGCTGTAAAAGTGTGTGGTTCGTGGGTTCTTGACAGGTATTATTTTGCATCTATTTCAATTTGAACTACATCTACTATTGTTTCATTTTATACTCAGTAGGAATTAATCATAACAATAATAATAATAAATACACAACTATATGTGAGAATCAGAACGATAGGATATTGCACGCACTTTGCACCCAGGACAAAGTAAGTATAATATAAACTCCCCCAATTATGTGGTTACAATCCAGCGCATGCGCAGTTCAAAATGTCGTAAGCTGTTTTGTTGCGAGACATAAATTGCAGGAGCTTCGTCTTTGGTTGCGAGGGACCCCGCGACGCCTCTAGACTCTAGACAATATCGCAGTCAGTGTGTGGTGCTTTATAGATCCTAATGGCAGTAGAATCATCTGCGACAAAACGGTTTTGTCACGAAACGAAATGTCGCTCCAATGTGCGGCCGCCCTTATACTGCCAAAGAGGAGAAGACTGGTCTTATACTTGAGAACAGAACGGAATCGCTGTAAAATTACAACTTCGCACCAACGTCCTGTAGTCCTGGGTACCTCTACTGCCCAGTTATCACTCCCATAAAGTATTGTTTTACAGCCATATGTCGTACAGCTCTTATGCACTTATGCTGTTCCTCCTAATTTCTCTGAGCGAAAGAAAACTGTTTTTCCATAGTTATTCTTGGCTGTACATCCTTCCTACCCTTTTCGTCCTGTCTTATTCATAATTCTTCGTCTTCTTCTTCCTCAGCACTACAACCCAACGTGAGCCCTGGCTTCCAACACCAAACTTCTCCGAAGTCTCCTACCCGCTGCCATCCCAGCGTAACCCGTCACGTAAAAAGAGATCTTTCGGCACATCATCCAAGGTCACCTTATCATAGGTTGACCCGTCTTTCTGCTTTAATACACCTTGTGCCGTCAGGATTTTCTTTGGTATACGTTGACCATCCATCCGTTCTAGGTGACCTAGCCACTTTACTCGTTGAGCTTTTACGAATCTCACGATGTCGTCATGCTCCGATATCCCACCTATCTCCTGATTATTTCTTATTCTCCGTTCATTATCTCCCTTAACCGGTCATAAACACGTCGTTCAATCTTTCTTCCAGACCTTCTCAGCGCTTCTTGTTCCTTTTCTTGCTAATGTCCACGTCTCACCTCCACAAGCCACAACCGGTCTAATAACCGTCTTATATAAAATATACCATTATCAAGTCTTATTCATGATAAACCTCGGAATTGTTTTAAGCGATCAAAACCACTCGTTGTATTCCTAGCGAAGCCGTATGTACAATTACCAGACAACTTAAGTACCCGTGTCGTTATTAGCTAAATCCGTATACATAACATGTATTTAATTAGTCATGCTGGCGTGGCGTAACACTTTAAAATTACCGTCTACTACTCGGCAGACGCGGAGAGAACTTAATTACTTTATAATACCCGAGACTTATCTAATACAGTGCATTCACTGGCAGCGCGCCCAATGGCCGCAATACATAATACACGACAAACAGTTATAATTTCTTCACTGAGAGCGAGAGAGAGAGAGAGAGAGAGAGAGAGAGAGAGACACGTCGTCGTTAATCATCGCACGTCAACTTTGCCGCCGCCGCATCGACAGCTCTGAACAGTGTTGCGGATGTTAACAGATTAACGGAGACGGTTATTCATGGCGGTGTATTGAGACCGGAAGTACTGTTCACTCGCCGCTTTCCGTAATGTTCAATATTCTGTTCCTTCGGTTTACTCTCCCGCTTTTCTTCAACGTCGCCGCCAGATTTTATTATTATTATGCATATAGTTACATGCGTTTTTCATCATAAAGTAAGGATCCCTACGCCTTCCTCCTTCCAACCAACCGACATCATTATTCTTTCTCCTTTGTTGCCTCTTCATCTCCTCATCTGCCTCGTCCTCCTCTTTCTTCCTACGGGGCTCACTTTGGTGTCCACCGCGTAGGATATGGTTTTTTATCATGTCCATATCACATCAGTCATAGACATCGGGTTCAACGATTAAGCCAAGGCTTGCCTGCACTGCACTCAGGATGTGTCCGCCACTTTTCAGGTCCTCCAACACTCCTCTTCCCAAGCGGCGTTTATATAAAGGACTGATTGGGAATTCAGTTATAATCCATTCGGTCGAAACCTAATGTTGGTACGACTGCCATCTGTATGGAGAGATCTTGTCATTTAAATTGAAGGTTTTAAATTCCTTCCGAATGTCCTAATCCTTTTCCGATCTAGTAAGGTGTACATGGCGTAGAAATTATATTTCTGCTTCAGTTTTCTTTTACTGTCCAGTAGTTGAGGTCCAATATTCAAACCGGGAACAGCCTTAACTTTGTAGACATATAATTTTGTATACTGTCCATTGTTCTTCTAATCTTCCACACACATTTGATAAAATTAATTTCATCATTGTATAGCCTATTTATTTTGTACATTGTCGCATACTATTTGTTCTCACTAGTTTTTTGTCTTTTATATTATTGTGTGTGTGTGTGTGTGTGTGTGTGTGTGTGTGTGTGTGTGTGTGTGTGTGTGTGTGTGTGTGTGTGTGTGTGTGTGTGTGTGTGTGTGTGTGTGTGTGTGTGTGTGTGTGTGTGTGTGTACGCCCGCGTCCGTTTGTCTTTTTCTGATCCCATCCGCTATGGTTAAACTGTTTGATTATTCGTCTTCCTCCGTTGCTGACATTCGAATAACAGTCAGTTCGGTTCGTCACAGAAGATTGTGCAGCGCACCGACGCAGACATAATGGCACAATTTCTCTCGCGCCAATGTGTTCAGTTTTCAAGTTTCTCCGCTAATTGATGGCGTACATATTGCATCCCTCAGGTGTAATGGTTTCGCTTTATTAACAGGCGTGTGTTCTAGCCTACTACATCGGCATCGACACAACTTTGTAAAGTTCTTGGCGTACGTGCCAGTAGTACACCTCGGCGCCCCGTTCCAGCAAGACCTTTCTATTAACATTTATACTCTAAATTCTCCACTAACCTGTGTTCGTATTTTATATTATCAGTGGGACAACAACCCCCGGGGGGGGGGGTCAATCCTCTCCCGCAGAGTCGTAAAAATTCCGTAATCACATAACGTAGGCCTATTTCTAAACCAGTTGTGTCTGTTAAAATAAAGCTTATAAATGGAATATAATATAATAAAGCTTATGGAATTGGAAACCAAGATACTTCTTCCAAGTGTCACAGCTCTGAAAACGCTCTCGTCTCGCCTTCTTCTCACCGCAGAGAACCTCAAGATTTTGAATTTTGTTTCTGTATGTATTTCTATCCACACAGTCGTTCAAAGAGATACCCAGTTTCATCATTTCCCCTTTCAGTTGTTTGGTATATCCGTTCAGACTGGAAAACTGGTAATAGTTCCGAGTGACAACCTTGTCTGTGAAAGCCAGAAAACTTCCAGAAAAACGTTTTTTTTTGTGTTTCTACGTAACTATATGCCAAAACTAGGTGCGGAAACGAAAAACTTGCACTTTTTATTTGCAAGTTGCGAAGAAAAATGCAAACTTACTTATAGCGATACAACACTGAAACACAATAACGTTCCTTACGTAGTGTATTATATTATTCATATTAGTCACTCGGAACCATTACCTATGCCAGTACCCATCTTAGGTTTTCTTGGGGCCATAAATTTTCATAAGAATTCTTCGTTCAATTTTATACTTTCTTTGTTAATTAAAATTATACTAAACTCGACAGATCCGCCAAATTTTACACATTATGGTATGTAACGTCCGCCATTTAGTTTTCTTTTTTTAATTTTGTATCGTCGACGCCCAGAATCAAGACGTGCGATTCAACACCATATTTATCAAATTTTGTTGAGTTCCAAGGTAATCAACAAATGAAATAATATATCACCTGAACACAATACCGCCCTACTTTCGTGGACAGGGAAAAACCAAAAGTTAACCCAGACGTACTTCTATTAATGGAAATACGTTCTAAACACAGAGGTCTGATGTGTTCAACAGCAATCTACTTCAGTTTATCCATGCATTAAAATAAACAAAAAACCCAACGATTATGCAGCGCTTACCTGAAGTTAATATTTCGAAATATTACGATATGGACATAAAAGTAATAACTATGTACGAATCTACACAGCAGGCTAAAAGGTAGTTTCACCCTGTGTACAGATTTAAATTCTGTAATAAGTAGGAAAGTTCGGTTTTGCAGTTGGTAGTAACCAGGTGATTTAATTACTACGAAAAATTAAATATTCATTCGTATATATTTATGTGCGAATAAATATATAAATTATTGTACACATTAATATATTAATTATTAGGGAGGGAACCGAGTTTCCACCTGCTGTTTAGTATAATGAGTTTAATTACCATTATGGCTACAGTCTCAACGTGCTATTTATTGGCGCGTGACGTCATTCAGATTACACCGATCGACTGACTATGTGTGTACAATACCGGTCCTCCTAGGGGTTTACGTTAAGCAAGCAATGTGTTGTATTACGGATAATGGTAATTGCCAATTAATATGCATAAATTATAGGAATTACTTAATGAAGAGACTGTGTTCACTTATCGCCCCATAAAATGTTAAATTTTAACCACTGTAATTGTCAACATTTTCTGCAGACTCACATCATTTCTAGCGCTTCCCTGTCTGTATTTATGTGAAGCAATGTTTACAGCTTATCCGCCTAATACCGTATCCTGAACGCCAACTTGTCTGATCCATCCAACCCCTTCATTTTTCTTCAAAAATCCATCCAGTCATTTTCTCCACAATTTTCGACTAGTAAGATCCCTGAGCTGCAGAGTTCGCTCACTATTTTGAACGACGTACATTTATTATTACATGAATTTCGATGTAACATAATATTTCAATTATGGGATAAATTACAAAAATCCCACTGTGATTAGTGATTACTCTACTATTTCTGCAGCGATATAAAAATTGTAGAGCACACAATCATACAATAAAACACTAAAAATTCGAAACATTCGGATTCGGGTTACAACTGCTTTTTGTCTGACACCCTGCCGGATTTCACATTTTTCTTTCAGATTTCCGATCTCTTTTTTTACGCCCTGGAATCACAAAATTTTGAAATTTCCCAAACTCAACACTTCGTTTAGATGTTAGTTACAATTGTCATTATTTTGATATCCCCCATGATTTTTGCGATTTTATTAAAATTGGCACCAACTTTTTGGGCTCTGGCGCCCACAAACTTTGAAATTTTTAAAAATTAACACTATATTCAGACTGTGGTTAAAATTCCCTTTAATTTGATACCCCATACGTGGTTTTGCGAAAAATTGCGGAATGGTTAGACAATTTTGGAAAAAGAGCATTCTGATAAAATAGAATAACTTTCATCGGGGAGATATGAGAGTACACAAGAGAGTACAACTAGAGTCGAGAGAAGTCTAAGAGACAGTACGTTGACTGCGGGTGGATGACGCGACGTTAGCTCCCAGTGGAGGCAATCCAGCTCTCTAGTCTAGACCGTATTGCGTGGTGAACAGGTGACCTCTGGACTGAAAAGTCATCATCATCACCACTCCAAGGACTAGGCCGTAGTCCTGTTCCGGAACCCACCTCCTCCTCGATCTACCGACATCTCTCTTCCCAGTAGGATGATAACCCAAGGTAGCCACAGGTAGACGGATATCAGGCATGCGATTCAAGTGTTCACAGCATCTCCTTCTGTGGTCTTCAATTTTCTGGTGCAATGATACAATGTTTAAATCGCGTCTAATATCCTCGTTCCTTCTCCGATCCAAGAGAGAACAACCTTGCGTCTCTTTTAGAAATTTCATTTCGGCTGCCTGAATCCTCTGCACTTCCCTTTTACCAAGAGTCCATGTCTTACTAGCATACACGAATGTGGGGACAGCCACATCTAAGCTAACGCAAAAGGACAAATGCAAATGGATTAATGGACTGGAAGATCGATAAGTATTTTTTGTGGATGGCAACAGTAGCCACTGCTACCGAGTTGAGACGTGAAGTTAAATCTAGTCGGCTGTGACACTGTGTTCTACGTTTTTAGGATTACGTTCTTTTTACTGCTGTTGCCTTAAACCTCGGTGCTTGGTCATCACAGGAAACCAACCCTTAATAAACATTACCGTGAGTCACGGTCCGTAACACGACAGATTCTCCATACGACTTACTTCTCTGAACGCGTATGATGGGGAAGTCACTCACACAGGCCTACTCATACACATCGAAGGATTCGCCGAACGGATTCAATAGTACACGTTGATCTAGACGTAGACCCGAGGCTGGAGAACCTTTGAAGGCGGAACAGGCGACTTCTCCGCTCTGCTCAGACGTAACACAGAAGGAACAGTATAATTATTATCAAACTTACACTTCACTCAAAGTTGGGAACATTATTTTCCGAGCTGTTAGGCTGTGGTCTATCGTTTTTAGGATTACGTTTTTTGCTGCTGTTGCCTTAAAGCTCGGTGCTGGGTCATCACAGGAAACCAACACTGAATAAACATTACCGTGAGTCACGGTCCGTAACACGACAGATTCTCCATACGACTTACCTCTCTGAACCCGTACGATGAAGTTACTCATACAGGCCTACTCATACTCATCGAAGGATTCGCCGAACGGATTCAATAGTACACGTTGATCTAGACGTATATCAGAGGCTGGAGAGCCTTTGTAGGCGGAACGAGCGACTTCTCGGCTATGCCAAGACGTAACACACAGAAGGAACAGTATACTTATTATCAAACTTGCACTTCATTCGAAGTTGGGAACATTATTTGCCGGACCGTTAGGGCGTGGTCTATCGTTAGTGTGGACAGACGTTTCGGCCCCTCCGTCGGAGGTCATCGTCAGTGTCGGTAACAATAACATGGCCTTCGATGGTGGGGCCACACTAACGATAGACCACGGCCAAACGGTCCGGCAAATAATGTTCCCAACTTTGTTGACGCCGCCCGTGGAAGCCTTACAAACTTCACACTTCACTCGTTTTGGAACTGATAATGGTGATGACACCGAAATGCTTTGTTCAGCACGAACCAGCGACTAGCAGTTCAACAATAACTGCTAGGACGTATATCAAAGTAGGAATGACGTGGACTGCTAACACGAAAACGCATCAGGTCTCCGTTAAAGGACACGCGAAAAAAAGACGAGGTTGATTTTACTTCCCTGTTCCATAAGGAAATGGAAGTGTGGTGATGGCGAAAAAAATCGTGTTCGAGAAAAGGGCTGATTCTGATTGCACTACTCTCAAAACATGAAGAAAAGTCATTTTCCGGAATGTGTGTGTGTGTGTGTGTGTGTGTGTGTGTGTGATATTTTCTATGGCGAACGATAACTGCTGTAAATTCACACAGAATCAAATAATTTTCTGCACATGTGCCTGAGTTGTAGAGGACTCAAGGCCTTTTGATTATGGTGAAGATCGGTTAAGGGGAAGGGGTAGTTTACCTGCAACGTTTTATGTTTTAACAGGAGTAAAGTACTTAATTTTGATAAATAAAGTATCCTGAAAAGAATGTCATAATAATCCACTGTAGAAAGTTGGATGAAATATCTATAAGCGAAAAGGGTAGGTGAAGGGGGAGGGGGTAATTTTATATAAATGAAAATGATATTTGAAGCTCGAGGGGATAATGTTTATATGTGTACTACGTTACCGGCAACAAAGAAGTAGTTTGTTGTTGAAAATTCCTTCCCAGGCTGTTTGGCCGTTGTCCTCCAATGTTTTCTCCAAAACTAGACGTTTCGGCAGCGCCTTCGACTGCCATCATCAGTGAAAATCTAGTGCGCTAACGTGAGGCGGTATACGTTAGTGACCACAGTACTGTGGTTAAGGCTGAAGAAAGAAGTAGTTTCTATGGAAATATTTCATTTTGAAAATGATTTTAAATATAAATCTTAGAACATGGAAGTCATGTATGGTTCTCCAAATCGATGTTTTGGTTAGTATTCAAGCCGTGTATCTGGCTAAAATATCAGTTGTTTGTCGTGTCACCTGTTATTCGTGTGGGCGTGTATCGAGGTACATATCTCGTCTTAATCTCTCATCACTCCTTCGGAAGTCATTATAACATTAGGATCCAATAAGTATACAACAAATTCCCGGAACGCGCATCAGATCGAACTTCAAACGAAAGAATTTTAGTAGTACAGCCAGAGAATCGAACCCAACATCTCTATTCAAGCGCCATTACCCACTGCTCTACTGCACCCCTTAATCCAAACACAAATGAGAATTACAGCAACGCTCAAGCCCGGTGACTAATGAACGATAATGTTCAGAGATATATGTCCGTGGCGGGTGAGCAAACCGTTTTGCACGGAGTAGCAATCTAAAGATGTCATTCATCATATCGTTGGCTGGCGACGCTCTCTCTGTGGCTCGAATTCAATTTCCGTTGTCTACAACAAAATAATTGAAATACTTACAACAACGACGCCCGCGCCAGACGTTTGCAGCTGAACACAAAACGTTCAACAATGTGTGCACAACGCGACGGCCGACTAAAAACTAACGCAATGTCGCGCGCCCGCGTACTCTCACAACGGCTGACTAAAAAGCAACGCAATGTTGCGCACCCGCGGACTCACGTACTTTAGTTATTTTACGCGTCGTCACTTCATGGTGTAGGGTTATAGCCTGTTACGTCTTCGCTGCACCCATCTCTTTCAGGCCCTACCCACAGATAGTTAGTTTACAACAATTCTGTTTATTTTCCAAACTTAGATTATATGAACGTATTGAGGCACGCATCCGAAAGTCAAAATGAACCTGCTGAAACATTGCAAACTAGGAAAACATGACAAAGCGCATGAAAGTCGACTGCAAAGTGCAGAGATGAGCCTCCTCAGTAACCGGGTATAGTAGGTTAGACAGGAAAAGGAATGAGGACATCCGTCCAATTCATATTAGCTGTCCGAGCAGCGAGCGGTATGATGACGGAATTTAGACAGAAATGGGTTGATCACGTAGAACGTATGACCCATCAAAACATAAGCAAAACATATGTCTAAAATTAGAAGAAGTCTGCGACGGCCGATGAACAGGTGCAGAGATCAGTTGTAACAACGGACGACGTAATAGGTTTTTCTTATACTTGCACAGAAGAAATAGAAAAAGAAGAAGGAGGAGGAGGAAGAGGGTAGGGGGAGGGGAGGAGGGGGAGGGGAGGGGAGGAGGAGGAGGAGGAGGAGGAGGAGGAGGAGGAGGAGGAGGAAGAAGAAGAAGAAGAAGAAGAAGAAGAAGAAGAAGAAGAAGAAGAAGAAGAAGAAGAAGAAGAAGAAGAAGAAGAAGAAGAAGAAGAAGAGGAGATTCTTTGGTGTAATGATTGCTGTAAATTAAGGTTAAAAAGGATTATTTCACTTGAGGATAATTTTGAAATGTTAAGTATCTAGTTTTTTTAGTAATTTTTTTAGTAAATGTTAAACATTTAGTGCAGTCTGTATACGGTTTCAGTGACTGTACAATAAATACGTGACAAAATTGTTGGCGATAAGAGGACTCGACCTATGAAAGAGTGTTTTGTGTTGAATTAAATCTATAGCAAGGGCATTAATAAACCGTAACTTGTCACTGCTCACAGTATGTGGTGAGCAGGTTATTTCGAGTGCTGTGAATGTAATGAACATTGTAAACTTTAGTAATGAGAATAAAGATACTAAAACATAAAAAAAAAAAACATGACCAATGAGAAAAAGAAGACTATTATTTTTTGGATATTTATATAGAATGGACGACAGTAGTTTAACAAAACAGATCTTCAAATATCTGTGGGGAAAGAAGTCAACATCAAGTTTTATTAAAGAAGTCCAAAAGGAATTAGAAAAAAATAATATAAACACAGAGAAGTTTTTCGGCCATAAGTGTTAAAAACGGAAGGAGTCCACGGTAGGAGAGAGAAAAACGCAGATTCAAAGTGGACAAGTGGACTGAAGACAAGAAAAAAAGACAATGAAAAGACGAAAGAATATTGGAGAAAAAGAAAAGAACAAGGCATATGGTGAAATTGGCATATGGTCCTCAGATGGTCGATACAAAACAAAACATGACACTATATTAATTAAATATAATTATAATTAATATATTAATTAAAGAGCAGGTTCAAATTAAAAGGAAAGGTCCACTCATCCACAATTCTACGCTCAAACGGACAGTTAACAAACGTCTTGTGCCATCGGTCACAGAGCCCCCTCCCCCCACTCGGAGAACCGGTAACGATGGTCACAGTGACAGCCGTTTGCCCACTTACAGACATGTTTACTGTAGTGATTCCCCCAGGAGAGAGAAAGGTTATCTGGTTGTGGTTTATTAAACTCCTGGGATCTATTGAGCAGAATTATTTGCGAAGATGGCTTCAAGGCACATCACTATTCAAGACGAATCACTAACACTAGATTCGTGCACGACTGGCCAGACAGCATTGATAATGGAACGCTATCGTACGAACCCCACGAGTGGCTGGCGACCGTTGGCCCTGAAAGTTGTTAAACTGGATTCCACCTACACGATGAAAACGGGGTAGACCCAGCATCCTCCCAGAAGAAGGACTCAAACAACAGAATCTTCTGGTGGCGTGGAGGACGAGAAGAGACGCTGGTAGCTGTACAAGCAGTCATACATGGATGAATATTGTTATCGTTGACTGAAAAAAAAACACAGGAACAAATTACATATCAAGTGGAACCTCACTAATACGTCACCCACTAATTCATCTCCCTCTGTAATTCGTCACCCACTCAAGCTTTTTTTCTTTTTTTTTATTAACAAGCGAGTAGCATATACGTTCTTATTATAGCCGGGGTAAACCATAAACGTGCTGACTGTGGCCGAGGTTTTAATAATAGCGAGAAGAACGGATTGCGGAAGGTATTGGTTCCAAGAATAGGTATTCCGTACTTGTGTCACGGTACAATAAGTGTTGTGTTGTATTGTTACAGCGCAATACGTTTCTGAAAATTCAGTCGGATTGCTGATGCCTGTCAAAGTATTCCGGAAAACAGTCTAAAATCTGCCTGGAATAAGTTACGGCCATGTGAATTACAACCAGCGTCTACAGAACCAGGAGGTCTTGACCCCACATCGGAATTGTTAAATATCTTCGAGTCCCTACCAGCAATTAACAGTTTGAATGAAGACGACGTCAAAAACTGGTGTGAAATAGACTTACCGGATGTAGGCTACGAAATGTTTAGTGATGATGAAATTGTTTCATACGCATCCACTGAACCTACCGCAGCTAATGATGAAGAAGATGGCCAATAAAAAGTAATATCTTATAAGGAGGCTATTCAATCAGTGACTACACAATCAAGTGCTACGAAGGCCACGATGAAGCATAACTAGCTAAAATAATTTCACTGCACCAAATACATAATTTGGCTCTTAAAGAGTACGGTCGACAGAAAAAAACAAAAGAAAATTACAGATTTTTTCACAAACATTAAACAATTTTTATTTTGTAATTACAGTGATTAACTTCTTTGAGTTTGAAAATTCCCAGCAATAAATACGTTCGAGCATAACAACTAGTACTGTACATTGCTAATATTGTAATAAAACCTTTTATATTGCTTTAACGGGTTTTTTTCTTACTCCCTCACTAATTCGTCACCCTTTCGGTCACGTACGTGACGAATTAGTGAGGTTCTACTGTACTCCTATTGTTGGAAGTTTATCAAATTTATCCTTCATGACCTTATCGAAGGACTGTCTGTGCAGGCCAGGGGGTTTTTGAGCTCCAATGAAAGTCGAGAGCTACGCCGACGGTAGCGTAGCTACCGGTAGGGTCTTCCAAGCCGGACACGCCTCAGCCCAGGAGCCAGTTACTAAGATATCCCACAACGATCTATCTCTTGTCCGATGTCGTTACTTACCTATCCTTACACATCCTAGTTACCGCTTTCATCGCCTTGTCGGCAGACCGGGCTCATCACCCGTAAAGAAGGTAGCCGGTACAGTGGTTGTATGCCGCAAAATCAATACACCTGGTCTTCCAGGTTGGGGGTTGCGCAATAGTCTGACAACCTGTTCACGGAAAAAGCATTTTTCTGGAACCTGATTCTAGAGCTCGGATACGATTGGATCTAAGGCAACGTTTAAAGGACTTGATCCAAAAATAGTTGGAATGATCAGGTCGCAACAGGCTAATGCTTGCTTAAAAGAAGAAGAAAACGAAGACGAAGAAGAAGAAGAAGAAGAAGAAGGAGGAGAAGAAGTAGTAGTAGTAGCAGTAGAAGAAGACGAAGAAGAAGAAGAAGAAGAAGAAAATTAATCCACCATAACGATAAAAAAAGTGAAAGACGGTTTTTGAGGATACCTCTCGTATTCAATCAGCTTCCACCAGTCTCGTACAATGTTTCGGTCATATCGTCCTGGAAGGATGTAGAGAAAACGTAAGGATTTGTACCACCACATGGAAATTAACTAGTTCAAAAAATGTCTATGTCGTCAGTGTCCGGACCCAGCACGAGAGAAGTAAGGTCCACTGTGGTAAACACACACACAGAGGAGCAGAGCGGAAATCCAACACCTGTACATACATACATACACACGGCTCTAATCAAGCCCCGCATTGTTTGTTATAATTATACTTGTGTGTGTGCAAACAAGTCCTATGTAAATACTGTATTAAACCAGTTTATAAACATGTACGGTGCACGGTAACCGCGTAAAGTACACCGCGAATGGTGGAGGGACATTTTTCAGCAATGGCATCGAAAACTCGCGTTACGCTGCGATAAATGTTTAAATAAACTTGGTCTCACTGTACCAATTTTCTTCACCAATTTAGTAAATTATACTTCTTTTTTATTTATTTCCTGTATGTTTGGAGGTACTTTTTTTTAAATAAATTTTGTTGGCTAGTGAGTAGGAAGTGGCTAGTCATATGTTGTGGTGGGTGGTTGGAATCGTTAGGAATTGTGATGTTACTGGTGGTTGGTTTTCTGTATATTGCGTATTGTAGTTGATTATTGTTTCTTGTAACGGTTGTGTTTAAATAGTTGATTTTGTAATATTTTTCATTTCTTCTGTGCAGAGGTGCCCATCCCCCCCCCCCAAAGGCCATAGTGCAATTCCTCCCCCTAAGTATTCCAAAATCCTCCAAATTTGATTTCGTGAGTAGGTGGGATCACAATACAGGGCGGATCCCCAAGGTGGATGTTAGGGCTTTATCCAAAAATTTTTGAAAAACTAAAGCCATTTAAGCGATTGTCGGAATCAAAAAACTAATGTTATTCTTTCAACGAACTTTGACAGAATGTTCAGTAAAGCCATTTATATTTTAATAAGCCGTTAACATTAATGAGAAAAAAGGTTCAAAAAGAGATAAAAAATTTTACATAAAAGGTATAGACTTTCTAAAGAAAATTGGGAAAAGTTTCAAGGCATAGGAAAACGGAGGCATACAATTTAATCATATTTTTAAGCTTCCGGAGGTGTTAAGAATGTTGAGGGTGATTTAGTGTTGTTATGGGGGTGGGTTAAGTGGGTTAACGTTTCCTGAGGGGAGTTTGAAATTACTGGGATTTTGGGTGGGAATTAAAAAACATTCTAAACTGTAGGCCTTAAAAAGGTTATAAAGTTCACAAAGAGAAAGTTTAAATACTCATTAAGGATAGGCCTTATTCATTGTTAGGAGCGAAATGGGTAAATTCCGGGGGGGGGGGTTAAAAGTAAAAGAAAAAGTTTGAGTACTGCGGAAATCCCCTCCAATGACAAAAATCGCCTTGAACCCCCCACCCCAAATTCCAATAGTGCGACTTGCAATGGTGAACTGTATGTTTGGGCGTATGATGTTAAGCCGTTTTAATTATTCACCTGCATTTAGGTTTTTGTTGTTACAAACATATATTATCCATCATCTACATATCTTATCCGTATTCCATTTGGATCAAATGAATATACAGTATAATTTTTTGTATTTTGGTGTCAATGTGCTGTAAGAATATTTCAGCTACTAGACAATGGAACTCCCCCTGCCAATCCTTTGTGTAAAGGATTGCCAAAACATGCTAACAACATTTACTGTGAATTTGAAACAATTTTGTTAACGCAGCGCTTCCACATGTGATACTCGAGATAACAAATTAACAGAGCGAACGGCGTGGCTGCAACAATCGATAGTCGCTACAATGGCAATACAATAATACTCAACGCCAATTGGCTGCCTCACCATTGTTTTTAATTAGACCCAGCAGTCCGTGTTGTGAATTGTTGTAACTCGTAGGCCGTGTTACGCAATACCTTCTGTTTGGCGTAATACAACAATATTTCACGTTGCCTACAAACAGGATACTTGGCCAGGTTCATTTCTGTCAGCCAGGATCTTCTTTAATTTTGTTTAACAAAGTTGTCATCGTCTCGTTTCAAGGATTAGGCGACTGCCTGTTTAATGCCATCTTCTTAAAAGACTTCACCTTCTGTCTCTGATTTCACATTTAGTTAATTGTCTCTTCGGATGCCTATTCTCAGTCATTCCATTTAAGCGATTCAATAACCCTTCTCTACATTCGTCGATTCCTTTTATTATGATTCCGGGTGTACAATGGTTACACATTTTCCGGAACCAAAGATCACAGAACTGAGTGAATTCTCATCTTCCACTACTGCTTGTCCATCCGAAGATATTCTTCGATTTCTCTTTACTTCAATATAGTACGAATTTCTTCTATCCAGGTGATAGGTGGTATTTCTCTTTTCCTTTTCCTGGTGGGGACCATTCCATAACTCTCCTTGGCAGCCTTTCCTGTGCCATTCATTTTGTGTGTCCATACCATTGCAATTTTTTGTTTGAATAAAATCAACACTTGAATTTTTCACATTCATTTTGTCCTTAATAACTAATTTCTAATTTTCTCACGTCTGGATACTGTTGCCGAATGTCTCCAAAAGTCCATCTCTGCTTTCATTAATTTTGTTCTTGTGTGTTTACTGGTAGTCCAAACCTCTGAGCCGTAAGTCATGATACTCCTAACAGTGGTTTTAAACATTTTGGTTTTAGTTTATACTGTAATTCGCTTATCCCACAGGATTCCACTTAAGGTAGAGGTAGCCATCTTTCCCAAATTAATTCTGGATTTCATTTCTTTGTCTTGCTTCCCATTGGCGTAATTTTCACCCCTAAATATTTGTATTCCTTCGTACATGAAATCTTCCCCATGTCTTCCTCCAATATTAAGTCTTGCTGAAGGTCACTTACTGCCATGTAACTCTCCAACAGGGCCCCTGAGTTTCTACCCTGGAGGTTTTCGTTTGATCCCTAGCAACTTTATTCACAAAGGCCGGTGAATCCTCCTTCCAGCACCTCCGTCAACTGGTTAGTATGCACCACCCCCAGAACAAATAAGACGCCCTTGAGTGTTGCTAGACGATCCCCACAAGCTTCTCACAAGAACCTCTCAGAACCGCCCACCACCAAACTGAGCATCCTTGAGTGCCTGGCACAAGCTAGACAACTCCCTTAGGCAGTGGCTTGACAACGCTGTGTTTATAAACCAGCATTTGCCAGAGAAGTCAGACAGAGAGTTTTTACTGTCTACAGTTAGCACCTACTTTGCTTATTGGCTGCACTGAAACCATGAGGTGTGCAATTGCAGGAGCCATCTGTCCTGGCATGGCAACCCATCATTATGGGTAGTCGCGCCTATTGACCACACCAAGGCTTCTCTAAACTCAGCAGTCTAAACATCCATGGGTGATGCCTTAGAAGCCACAGAATCACATCTCCGGCATGGAGATAGGCTTCCTTCTGTACAGTTATCTTTCCCACATGGTCTGCACCCCCTGTCGACGACCTTTAACAGTCGTCAAAAACATCGTTCTCAGCTGCTTGGATTTTGCTGTAAAAATTATCGTAACCCACGTTACCGATCCGTTTAACAACGTAAGCGGTACTGGTAATTCACATTATCAGTAAACTCCTAGAGGTGCAGAACTCGCTCACTATTTTGGACGACTTACAGTTATTATAAGATAAACTTCAGTATTAGGTAATTTTTCGATTAGCAGAAAAATTACAAAAACCTCTACTTACAAAAAACATAGTAAAATAAAAATGTTTTAAAATAAACAAAAATGTTTTAATGTTTTCTAGGAGAAATAATTCAAGAGAATGGTTTAGAAAAATCTGCTATAGAAGCAGGATTCATAAGATGGAAAGGGCATATAGTATAACTAAAGATATTTACAACAAAAAGTGCATATCTAAAAATGCGAGAATAAGGCATAACAGTACACTAGTGAAACCAGAATGCCTATATGCAAGTGAATGTCTACCACTGAATTATAATTTAGACAAACTAGAACTACTGGAAAGACGAATTATTAGGAAAATATTAAGCCCACGAAAAACTTCAGAAGGTTGGAAAATAAGAAGTAATGAAATATAAAAAAATATAGAAAATATAACAGAAACGATGAGAAAAAGAAAACTATTATTTTTTGGACATTTATATAGAATGGACAATAGGTTAACAAAACAGACTTTAATTATCTGTGGGGGAAGAAGTCAACATCAAGTTGGATTAAAGGAGTCCAAAAGGATTTATAAAATATAACATACACGCAGTAGAAGCAATTGAAAGAGAAGTTTTTCGGGAAAAAGTGTTAAAAATGGAAGGAGTCCAGGGTAAGAGAGAGAAAAACGCAGGTTCAAAGTGGACTGAAGACAGGAAGAAGAGACACAGTGAAAAGATGAAAGAATATTGGAGAAAAAGAAAAGAACAAAGAATAAAGAGTTGAAATTGACACGTGGTTCTTAGATGGCCGATACCAAAAAAAAAAAATGTTTTAAGCAGATAATCATAAATATAATCATTATTACTTTTTTACTATTACAAAAAAAATATGCCGTCATCTGATACACCCCACACAGGCTATTACAATTTTTCAAATTTTGACTTTTCGGTCAGTGGTACTTCTGAAAGTAAAAAAATTTCAAAATTAACAGCACTTTCGGAACTGGGTTAAAATTAGCATCAGTCTAATACCCGGCATGGAGTTTTTAATAAATTTTTGTCTTCTGTTACGGGCCCTGGTGCCCTAAAATTTTGAAACGTCAAAACCTCAACACTACATTCAGAATATGGTTAAAATTTTCTTTTAATTTGGTAGCTTCAAGTGCATTTTTACCCCTTTATCAAAAATTTGCTCTACTTTTGAGCGGTGGCGTCCAAAAATATTGAAATTTCCAAAATGAATATCCTCATTTTTGCTGCAAAAAGGAATTTCAGATTTTGGTTAATTTTACTTCAATACCAAGCATGGATTTATTTTGATTTTTCTAAATTTTTTTATTGCTATTCACGTCCTTAATTGTTTTCAATTTCTACGGACTCTCTTACAAATCGAAGGAAAACAATTTTTATATTCCTTTTTTCGCTATGACAGATACGCTTTCAAATAAAAACGGTTTCCTGAGCTATATCGCCGATTTCTTCATATCCGAGTTTATTATTTTTTCAACACTGTGTAAACCACTTTCCATAGCCCTTTCTAACAATCAACGCTTCAGCACGCGCTGTAAAGTTACATTCAGCTGATTCGTGACATCTCTACTGCTACCACGGCTTCGATTCCAGCGACACGATTTATTACGGACACGTTCCGTATCGATTAAACACTACAATATGAAAAGGGGGAGTGACTGTGAAGTCGTCATTCAAACGGAGCACATCGATGCCAAGTGAGAAGCCGTTTCTTACAAAGTGTTTCGTTATTATCACACTACTTACACACTCTCATTCTACGCCTCTGCCGTTCAAAACGTAGCGTATGCAGTTTACCTTATAAACATAAGGGAATTCAGGGTAATATGAGCAATGTGAGGAATATGAGCATAGATAATACCATCGATGTATAATATAGTATACATCGATGGTTAATACTTAACCAGATTTGTCAAAGACGGAAAACGGAAAGTTTATTTTCCCCTAGTTTTTTGTTGGTGACGCTACTTGGATTGTTATTGTGCAGTGCAGAAAGTGGCGGGACCCTAGATCGCACCTCTGCTTTGTCAAACGTATTTTAAGTTAAATGGTCATTTAAACGTATTACGGATTTGTCTTCATAGTTGTTCAAGCGTCTAAATATTAAGATTTAATAGCCAATATATTATTTCTATACGAAATAATTAATATTCTACTTAAAATACTACTTAAAAGAAAGTGGCCGACGTACGTATGTTTGGCTGAGAGCAGTGCGGGTTATGTGCTTATGTTTTAAGTTTTATTAAGGCTCTACACTCGGGGGAATATGAGCATCTTATTTCACTTACAGAATATGGCCGATGAGCAGGATAATTTCCAAAACTGTGTAAAACGTGTCTGTACAAGACATTCGTTAGTTTCTCCACTGCCAATAGTTAAGTAAGTAAGTGCACAGGGAAAAACCAAGGAACTTCTAAGAAACTCACGTCAGCTGATTCAATTAAAGAACATAAAATAAAGTCAAAAGAAGGAGAAAAATTTTAAAACAATTCCATCAACAGAGTTGTATCTTTCCAGAAAATAATTAAAGAGGACATGAATGCCATATGCCCCGTTTGGAATGGTCAATATTCAATGAAGATAACAGTAGGGAAAGTGGGTACAGTGTGTAGAGTAAAAACATTGGTTCAACAAGCTGTGAGTTGATTATGTTTCTGGTGGTTTTGTATGTGATTATTGTGCATAATTTTATATTTATCATCAATTAAAATTAAAAAAAAATTATGCTTGAGTTTTATTGTAATACAATTATTACCTGATTTTTACTTCGGAACGTTTCAAACTAATTGTAATTTTTTTGAGAATTGTTTTAGTGCTGTACGAACTCTTGTTAAATATTTACACCTTTTTAATTTTTGAATACAATAATGATTTTTTATGTTTTCGGTTTAATTACTACAGTATTTTACAACAAAAAAATGTGTTTTTAACAAATTGTTGTGTTTCATTAATTTATTTTGAGTTCCTCATCATATTCCCCACATACAAGGGGAATATGAGCAGACATTGTCAAACTTATACTTTCCTAATTTTTTTCATATTTGTTACTGAATCTTTAAAAATGTTTGTACATTGATAAAAAACATATCAGGAGAAAAACCCATCATATTACTTTTAAAATTTGTAATTAAATAAATTTTTAATTAGTTTCAAAGACTAAGTTGCTCACATTCCACCGAATTCCCTTACACTTACAGATGTATAATAAGATTAGACGTACTGTCATTACTACATACGCTGAGTCCAAAAAGTAATGCCACGGCTTTAACTTGGGGCATTTATTGTCACAAAAAAAAATTATGAGGCAGTAAAAATATGCATGACGGGCCTCCAAAAACGATCACTTCAAAATCGTTCTACGCGCGTGCAAATTATACACATGGTTAGCAGCAAATTTTGTTGAAGCTGGCATATAACTTGGTTCACTGGTTGAGGTGGTAATGTAGCGCTTGTAAACGGCGCGACTTTCTGAAAGCCGCGGTCGGTTTCACGTTTGTTTGTCTTCTTCTTCTTCTTCTTCTTCTTCTCCTATTCAAGGATTAGATTATATAAACCAGTTCCAGCACCCATCTCATCCTCGGACGACCCATGTCTCTACTACCAATTGCCTTATACTTCAGTGCCGCTTTCGGCAATCGATCCTCTGTATCATCCTTTGCAGATGATCCCACCACTGTCTTCTGTAAATTGAAATAATATCATTTATGTCCTTCAATTCGAGTTCTGCTCTGATATCTTCATTCCTTATTCTATCTTGCAATGTATAATTTAAGTTATTTCGGAAAAACTGCATTTCAGCACTTTGAATCTTGCCGCTTTCCTTTTTTGTCATGAACCACGCCTCACCCGCATAAGTTAACGTGGGTATTGCAATTGTCTTACAAAATTTAATCCTTGTGCTGCGTCTTGTATTATTTCTAAGGTTTCTATGAATCGCACCACAAATATTCCTAAATTAATTTATCTTCTCTCTTATATCATATTCAGACTCATAGCTTACTACACAGCCGAGATATCTGAAACGGCTCACTTGTTCTAAAGTGCTGTTTATCAAAGTCCTCACTGGATATTTACCTTTAAAGGCCAAGGTTTGCTTGTGTACGGAATAATGAACACCTTTTTTAAGATTTTCGTTGTTGATTTGTTTTCAAAATGAAAAAAAAAACTAAATTAACAAAATACGTAAAAATTATTGAACGCTGAAGGAAAAAGCGTGTCGAACACTATTCACATGTAAGAAATTGGAACAACAAGCAAAAACTGTTTAATATAGAAATTTCTGGAGTCGCTATGTAATAAATTATTGAACTATAAATATCGTACACAAATTTGCAATAGTTGTGGATAAACATTCGAAAGCTTACCTGTATCCTACTCGCTAAGAGGACATAACCTCTTAAGGGCACTCGTAAACGGTAAATCGACCAAAAATCGATTTTAGATTTTTTTGTCTTAAAAAAGCTTCAATATTTTCTGAGTAATTTGATACTAAATGTATGGGAGTACGCCTAATAATAAATTTACTATGATTTAAAAAATTTAAGATCGTAGGAAAAGTGATTTTTTTTTTTTTTTTTTTTTACAAATCTGTAACTACGTTATAACAAAACGTAGAGACATGCGGTTTTTACCATTGGAAAGAGAATTTCAATAACCATTCATTATCATTACCTGCAATGTCTCTCATAAAGCCAACGTTTGCTGATGCAAGTCATCCTAATTTGTTTAAAAAATGTGTTCATGGTTACACAGAATGCAAACGAGTCGCTGAACCATTTGAAATAGATTGCCAAAAAATGTATTTGCTGGACTGGATACTTTGGTTTTGGATGTACATGATGCTGTGTTGAGCTTCAATGAAGGTAACAAGTAATTGTTAAGTCTTACAAAAATCAGGAATCAAATTAAAATAGTATATGGTTAAGGTAATGAAAAAAACTGACTTCCAACGAATCCTTGAGGCAGACACAGAGCATTAGATGAATTGACGTAAAAGATAAGACAGTCAACTACAAATGTGAAAGGAAATCTAGAGGATCAAATTCACATAACTGAAGACCTGGAGTGTGGAGCTGGAATATTTTCAATCAGATAAAACGTAAAAACTCGGTTTAAAAACTTTAAACTTTAAATGGGTTTTTTGTAAATATATTTTTTTAGATAAATGACTTATTATTTCGGAAGCCAAGTGTACAATCAAGCTGGATTTTTTTTTTGTGGCTATAGGGTTAATGGAGATATAACTACACTACTAAAACTGTACAGTTTCACTGAAAAATAAAAATCTAAAAAAAATTTATATATGCTTTTTGTATACAAAGTTTTAGAGCAAAACATAAAACTTATTTAAAAATCAGAAAATTGAGATAACTTTATAATGGTAGTGTAGCGTATGATGTGCTTATCTGCGTGGTAAAATTTCAGACATCTATCTTTTACAGGTTCTGAGATAATGGGTCTCAAACGTGATGAAATTAACATGGTTAAGCATAGTTGGTAACGGGTGACCTTAAAGTTGTATACAAATTTGAACGACACCTCAACCATCACCATGACACATGCTAAATAATAGCAGCGTATGCTTCGACAAATAGAGCGCTGGCATTAATGTACAAAATAAATGTTCATATCTTTTGCATTAAGATATAGACTTGCAAATTGAACTAAAATTCAATTTAATCGTTTCTCATCATTTCATTTACTTACACTACATACTTACCTGTGGAAACAAACAGATTTCTCACAGGCCGACTTTTACACGTCGTGATTCGAAAAAATCGTAGCCAAACGTTACAGATAATTTTCCGTTAAAACGTGTAAAAATTGCAGAAAAACATTAACTATTCCTTTGCCTTACTGGCACATTAAGCTACAAATTGAAGTAAAAATGAGCCGTTTACGTCAACTAACAACGGAAATACAACGAGTTGAGTTATAAAGTTCACTAAAATTCCTGAAATGTAAAATTTATTGGTTTTATATTTTTTACGGCTTTGTTTATATGGTAAAAAAAATTAAAAATTTCTGGAACGATTAAGAATAACGATTTAGACAATACGAAAGTTTAAAAATTATAATTCTTTAACTTTAGTTTTTTTACGAGTAAATTTTCAGGTGGAGCAGTACATATATACGAGCGAAAACCCCGTATACGTAGTGTATTTCCCTATCTTCCCCATTGTGTCATGTGACTTCTGAATGAAGATTACACGAAGCGGTTTCGTGTACACAAGGCGGCTGTAACGTACCGAAATTCAATACGTTCGTAACCCGTAACTAATTAGCTCAATTATCTAATTCCACTTACGTGACCACATTTTTTTACCAGGATGTTTGGATTTTCAATTCTGACACATTTCCTTTTAACATGATAATGTTTTTAGGCTGGGGCTCATTCCACAAAATGTGTGATGCAAAATGTGTAACGTCATCGAAAAATGTAACGCTCCAGGTGATGTTAACACTATATTTTTTCCACACTTTCGATTCCCTAAAAAAGCCTAAAAACATTATCATGCTTCGAGGTTTCGGTGTCCTCGAAATTCTTTGAATGCTTAGGTGCATAAATAGAGAGAGGGAGACAGAGAGAGAGAGAGAGAGAGAGAGAGAGAGAGAGAGAGAGAGAGAGAGAGAGAGAGAGAGAGAGAGAGAATTTTTTGGAAACAGTATGCGCCTAGCTGTTTAGGCCGTATTGACAGACGTATCGTCCTCACCACAACACACACACTTCACAGTCTCTACTTCACATCACTGGGGTGAACTAGCGGTCAATTGTTTCCGCCACTGATGATGGCATCCAATAATGAGGCCGAAACGTCTGTCAACACAAACTATAGACCACGGCCTAACATCCAGGCAAATAATGGTTCCAACTAAGTAGGATGCGTCTTACCGACACTGATTGGAAGAACGTCTTTCCAACACTGATGCGTCTTCGTGTTAGCCGTCCTCGTCACTCCTATTTCGACGTAGGCTACGTTACTGCTGAACTGCTAGTCGCTGATTCGTGCTGAACGAAGCGTTTCGGTATCATCATCATTATCAGTTCCGATCTATCGTCTGTGTGGACATACGTTTCGGCCCCACCGTCGGAGGTCATGTTATTGTTTCCGACACTGACGATGACCTCCGATGGATGGCCCGAAATGTCTGTCAACATAAACTATAGACCCCGGTCTAACATCCCGGCGCATAATGTTTCCAACTGTATGGACGACGGCTGGGAAAGCCTTAGGACCTCTATTTCCTTTTTCGTTTACCTCTTTGGGGGAGGGGTTAATCCCCAAAACCCCACTCGCTGCACCACTGGTGTATATGTCCGTTATAGTCCCGTTGCGCGGTATATGTTTTATTAGAACCGTACAAAACTTGCCCTGAAGAGAAAATCACTACAGATGTGAAGAGGCCTGACTGGAAGAGGCATTCGCTCAGCAGTGCTGATGACGAGATATCTATTACTATTATTATTACAACGATTTTGATTTTAAAAAAACACACTCACACAAACATACAGGGCATGTAAAAATTCACTTGAACGCGGCTGGCATGAATTTCTACACGCGATGAATCACGGAAGGCTCTCTACCCCCTTCCCTCTCACACACATACCTTAGCTTGATGGATGAGGCAGTAACACTTACGTTTATTGAAAGCGCCCTATATGTTTATGTTAGCCCCGTTCAAAGGATCTATTGATGTCCCGCAGTAAAAGTGTCGTTCCATCAACCCCTCACTCGCCCCCCGCCATTTTGTGTATTCCGTTATTTATTAGTGCCAATGGATCTAACACGATAGCAGCACAATTCAACTACTGTATATGTACAAAATTATACACGACAGGTAAGATTAATACGGAATTCCCGCGGGGGAAACACTACAGCTGAGGGATAGTCGGCCGGTCTGACGTCACACCCCAAGGATTAACGTCGCTTACACACTACCTTACACCTTTGGGAAGACGACGTTATGATTCAACACGCGCGGTATGTACGTTATGCATACTGTCAGTGAACCGCGGACAATGAAATATCGGTATGGAGAACCATACATGACTTCTATGTTCTAAGATTTAAATTTAAAATCATTTTCGAAAGGAAATATTTCCATAGAAACTACTTGTTTCTTCAGCCTTAACCACAGTACTGTGGTTACTAACGTATACCACCTCACGTTAGCGCACTCGATTTTTACTGATGATGGTGTAACAAATATCGGTATGGAGAACCATACATGACTTCCATGTTCTAAGATTTATATTTAAAATCATTTACTTGAATTCGATTCAATAATTTCTAACAAGCTAGTTGTTTTCCTTGTAAATCAAGTTTTATGTTTGACAAACTGAACTGAAATATTTCCATAGAAACTACTTCTTTGTTGCCGATAACGTAGTACACATATAAAAATTATCCTCTCTCCGTTCAACTATCATTTTCATTTATAGAAAATTACTCTATCCTCCTTCAGCTAACCTTTTCATTTATAGATATTTCATCTACCTTTCTACAGTGAATTATTATGACCTTCTTTTCAGGATACTTTATTTATCAGAATTAAGTACTTAACTCTTGTTAAACGTTGCAGGTAAACTACCCCTTCCCATTAACCGATCTTCGCCATAGTCAACAGGCCTTGAGTCCTCTAGAACTCAGGTACATATGCAACAAATTATTTTATTCTGTTTGAATTTGCGGCAGTTATCATTCGCCATGGAAAAAATTCTACACACAGACTTTTCAGAAAATGAGACACTTCATGTTTTGAGGATAGTAAGATCAGAATTAGCCCTTATCCGGAACACGATTTTTTCGCCATCACCAAACTTCCATTTCCTTATGGAACATGGAAGTCGTAAAAATAAAAAAACTTCCCATACACTATCAAGGGAATACAAATCGGCAACAGTATTCAGCCTACACTTGTTAATGTTTGCGGATGACTTACTAGTTTATTTCCTACTTATTTATTTTACAATTATTTACAAACTATCAAGCAATTTTATTGTAACGCCAGCAGTGTGTAGAATGTGCTTCCATTGGCACACCCCTCACTATAGTTTATACTATGTGCACATAGTTCTTGTGCACATATTTCTTTAAATACGTCACTTTCCTACACCAGTTCGAAAGGTTTCTGTACCTACATCCGCCGAACAAGTCCAGCGTTATCAAAAAGTTATACTACATCAAGTTTGATGTTTATCAAGTCTTCGTTCATATTTAGCCGCAAAACGTTTGATGTCATCAGTAACCAAAAGTACTTACAGGTTTCGATTAATGTCATCGTTCCATCATACCACGGTGCATAAACAATACTGCGAAGCACTTTATTTTGAAAAGTTTGGAACATTTTAATGACGGACTTCTTAGTGTAACCACAAAGTTGCACACTATAATCCACGCCGGTTACAAAATTTGTTTCTATAATAATAACAGTGTATTATGGAGTGACAGGTCGCAATCTCTTCCAACCAGCCAGCGCATTTTCTATAATTTTATTTCAAGTTGTTCTCACGTTTCTCCGTGACACAGCCTTTCCACCCAAACTTAGCATCTTGAGTCATGCCCAAAAATTTCCATAAATTTCAGGTCATCCCGGCCACCATAATTTTTTTTTTAAGTCGGGGTCAAAACTTCCTACGACGTTGTCCGTTGCCCAACCTCCATTGTTGTCTGTCGTTGCAGTTTTCATCGTTTAGTCCTCTATCGCTCATTGATCTTCTTATGCCATCTATCCATGTTTTCTCGCTCTTCCTTTCTATCTATGCTCTCTAGGTATCCATCTAATTGTTTTCTTTGGTAGTTGGTCTTGTCCCACTCTTTGTGTGTCCGCACCAGATTAGTTGTTTTCAAGTAACTTGCATGTGAAATTATTTGATGACTGAGTAAAACAGGTAAGGGCTCTATTTTCCTGTTGGTGAAATTGACATGAGTAGACTTTATCACGTTCACTTTAATGCGCCATTTTTTTGCCCACCTTGTGACACTATTGACTGCTAACTGTAGACTGTAGCTGTTTAAAAATTGTTGCCGATAGCTAATAATGCAGTGTTGTCACCCCATCACATTTCGGAATACCTCCTGCATACAACGGGCTCAAGAACACTCCCTGGCGGTACACCAGCTGAAATATTTTTTAGCTCACAAGAATCGATCACCACACTTTATTCTTAACTGTCGTTCTGAGATATACCGTTTGAAAATTTGGTTCGTGTGCAACGGTTTTTTCAGAACCTCGTACCACACCTTAGCAAAAGCATACTTTATTTTCTTCCAGTAACCGCTCAATTACAAAATCTTCCTAGTAATAGGGGAAACAAAAGACAAGATGTACCTTGCCTTGCACAGGATGAGTCAAATATATTATTAAAAAAGTACGGTAGTAAAAATTTCCAGTAGTAAAACCAAGTCGATGGTATTCCATGCCATACTCCAACGCAACGACACATAAGGACACGTTTAAAAAAAAACCGAACGAGCTTCTCGAACACGTCCCGTCATTTAATTATTTTGGATCACATGTTAGTTTAATGCACACACACATACAAATATATCAATTTACACTTGTTCGTGTAAAGTCGTTCACAGGTCTTGTACCCTGAATGCTCACGCCTTATTAGGGCACAAATAAGTCAAAATGTGTAGCCGCCTTTAACAGTTCCAGCTGATGACGCCGGGTAACGATTCACGCGAACCTAGAACCCGATCTAACACGAGACGGGAAATCGAACGTACGACGTCCCGTTAAGAAGGGGCGCACGCTGACCACCGCGCCCTCTTTACTGTTAAAACAGCTCAGCCTATATTATCCAGCCGCTGTTACGACGAAACGAACGATACTTTCCCCGAAGCGCAGCCGAACGTCACCCTTAAGAAACATAAATCATTCACAAGCCACCGTTGACTGCTGTCCAGAAGAAATTACTGTTCAATTCTGTGAAAAATAAATATAGTATAAAAATGAAATACGAGGCAGTGGCGTGTCGGCCGCAGTGTCGACGACTAAATCTCGGAATCAATGTTCCGTGAGAGAGGCGTGTAGTTGGCCGCTACAGTCTAAACCGCACCGCGCCGCCCAAAACTTGGAAATTTATGTGCCCGGTTTATTACAGAGTCCAGCTGGCCGGCTCTGCTCTGCTCACATCTGCTGCCGATTACTGGAAGAAATGTACAACACTGCGGCTTGCTGCGCCACGCGGATTGGGATCGATTCCGCGGGAAAAATATAGTCGCTCTAGATTCGCACACGGTACTGGCAAAACAGTGAGTTCTCTCCATGCCTAGTAGACACTCGTAGCTGTTGTGAGATATTCCGTGAACACACACACACACACACACACACACACACACACACACACACACACACACACAACACACATACACCGCACGTAGGCTATACCTTTAAACTTTAACAACAATAGAATATTTCTACCAACTATGACTACAGCCTGATTTCCACAGTCTGCAACACAAATGTAGAAACGTCAATTCCATGAAACGAAAGTAGGTAGGGGCAGACTTGCCTAATTTCGCAGTATTTTGGACTTGGATGTACTGTGAAGTTAGGAATGGTAATATGCGACATTTTAAATAATGGCTGGAGATCGCAGCACTTGCTTTATAATCTGGAACCATTACCAACCACTGTTCGTCGACAGTTGAGTCTAGGCTTTTGTAGCGGGAAGACGTCTGCACCTGTTTTCTGTGATTTTCTTCCAGTTTTGCAAAGTAAGTTGTTTTTATTTGCTGTACCCTCCTAATTAATTCTTTAGTAAAAAACTATATATTCATTAAATTCACAAAAGACTAAGGTTTCGAAAGATATCAATATATAATTTTAAAAAACATTTTGAAGGTGTTTTTTTATCTATCCCCGGTCATTGAACTATTAGTTATAGAGGCTCAAATTGGGTGGTCACAGTGAATCAGCTGTTCTAGTGTTACAGAGTATTCAAGCTACAACGGTGTTTTCCAAGCACGTTTCTATCCCACACAAACAACTTACTTCAGCCTCCAGACGTACCGGTAGAAGTTTTCGGCCCAATGAAATCTCTGTGGAAGAAGGAAGTAAAGAAGTTACTGCATAACCGTGGTTTCAAACCTTCCAGAAAAGATTTTATGGACACGTTTTCCTCAATTCCGTTACAATGGTAAGCATCTGCAGTGGCTTCAGGAAGACTGTAATATAACCAATTTCAGAACCTCTTGTTTCTTCTACGCTTGCTCATGACAATACTAACGAAGATAAAGAGATGAAGAAAATGACCCAAAGAAAAAAGCACCGTATACTTTAACATTAAGTCCTCTATTGCCTCTTCCAAAGCCAATTGAGAAATTGCAAAAACGCAGAAGTAATGCAGGAGTTGCACAACTATTTGAAAACAGTAGGCCTACTGATAATCAACCTTCAACTTGAGGCGTCGAAGTTGTGAAAAAGCGGTCGTCAAAGATGCCGAAACCTAGAGGTGACATTTGTTCTTTTTGTGGTGAGGCGTACAAAGGGGACACAAAAGGAGGAAACTGGATTCAGTGCCTACTTATAATGTCTTCATTATAAGTGCCAAAATTAAAAAAAAAATATATGAACCAAATTTTAAGTGTAAAATGTGTGTTACTGAGAATGGCTCGGACTAAAGACAAAATAAAAAAAAAGTCTAAAATTTCATTAACACTTTTAATTTGACTATGGATTAAAGTAGGCCTATAATTTTTAGTAATTTTTATAATGAAATTAATTATGTTAT
Source organism: Magicicada septendecula (assembly GCA_034769895.1). Lineage (NCBI taxonomy): Eukaryota > Metazoa > Arthropoda > Insecta > Hemiptera > Cicadidae > Magicicada > Magicicada septendecula. The sequence goes on from CM068368.1 coordinate 830,043,827, forward strand.
TAAATAGTCTGTAGTGTAGTTCGTTTTAGTTTTAATAATTTTACTATTAGCTTTGTAATTACATTTGTGAAATTGTTTAAAAATTGTTAAAAAAATTTGTTTTAATTATTTTATTAGAAGGATATAACTTTTTATTATTTGTATTATTTATACTACGTTTTAAACAATATTATGTTACAAAATATATGTTTTATTAAATATAGAAATTATCGTGCGAAATAAGGAACACTAGTGCGAAATAAGGAACACCTATTGCGAAATAATGAACACTTGCTGCGAAATTACGAATAGTGTAGTAGCTTTAGTTTAAAATTTTTTTATAATTACATCCATGGTGTTTTGTATTTTTGTTATAATATATGTTTGCTTTTGTAGCAGTAAATATTTTGTTAAGAAAACCTGTTTTAATTAACTCATATATACACAGTTTTTGTCATATATGTAAAATTACTGCGAAATTAGGCACGTTTGCCCATTAAATATTTTGTTATATTAATAAAGTCTGAGCTGCAGCGCTTGTTCACTACGTTTTGAATGATAACCTATACTTTTATTATTAGATAAAACCCAATTAAATTAATTTTTACTAATTAAAGGTGTGAATAATGTTCTTCACACGTATGGTGATAAAAGCACTATATTAATTTTTACAAATTAATAAAAATACCGAGTTTCTGTTTTGAATAAAATTCCCCATAAACTGTTGCGTCACATAGTCATCTACAGTTCTTTTCAAAATTTTAATTTCTATTATTGGTCTATGGGCTACGAAAGTGAGCAAACACTATGATTTTCAAAGTGAGCACAACATTCGGATTTGAGTTAAAATTCTCTGTAGCCCCCTGCCAATCTACCCACCTGCATACTGTTTAGCAACTTTTTGAAAAAGTTATCTTTTCCTGGATCCTGTGTTCTAAAATTTTTAAATTTCTAAAACTGAAAACGATATTCGGATGTGATCCACTTTTTCAACCCTGGTGTTCTAAAAATTTTGAAATTCCAAAACTGAACATTGTATTCAGATTTTGGTTAAAATTCTCTTCAATTTAGCACTCCACATAGAGTTTTGCAATTTTTGTTAAAATATTGACCCCTCACATTTTTACCTCCAGCCCCTATTTTTGGGCCAGAATGGCTTTGTTGACAATCTTGAAAACAACAGTGGTCTGTGCGGTAAAAGTACTAACTCTCAGACTTTTAAGATACGTTCGAAAGTTATCGTGAGACATTCCCCAAACAGACAGACAGACAAATGCCAAACGGTCGAGTTAAAACTGAGACTCTCGCTTTGCTTATTCAATTAGCTCAAATCGGCAATATGTAGGCATAGTTATTAGCACGTTCGCATCCAAAATGTGGCGTCATGATTTCGACTCCCTCTCCGGCGCCCAGGCCACCCAGGTCCAGTCGGACTCTGGCGCTATTTTCGCATCAATATCCAAACCCTTATTGTCGTTGTAGCGACAATAAGAGAAAAACTGGCTTTAAATGTTTGTATTTAAATATTTGTAAATGAAGTATTTTGTATGCAACACCAGTTAAAAGAACGTATTGCATTCAGCAAAACAGAAAGAAATACTTATAAGAGTCAGGTAAAAGTATTCAGCGCATTTGCCACCAAAACCTTGCGTCGTGGCTTCGATTCCCTCTCGGCTTATGTCACAAACCCACGACGTCTAGTCGATTCAGATCACAATCGACTCTAACATACCCATTACGACTGAAATTCCCATTATTACTTGACTTCACCAGTTTGGTTAACTTCAGGAGTACGTTGAAAATGTACGACTGTATGGAAAAATAATAATAATAACGTGTGGCCTTTTGGAAATAATGTACAACAGATGGGTGAATCATTGTGTAGAAAGGCAGGCAAAGACTTGCTTGCAACCAAATGAAAACAAATACAACGCAGATTTGTAAAAGTCGATAAAGATTTATTGTTCTAACGTCGACTTTAGCGTCCGTTAGGTTTAGTATGAGCCGCTGTAGATAAGTATTGATTGTTTGTGTTATTGGAGCCTGAATCGGTAGTTTAATGGAAACGTGTAGGAGGAAGGTTTGAAAGCCGTTTGTCAGGATCGGATTGGCGGGGTAAGCGATGCATCCGTCAAGTGAAATCCAACTGAATATTTGTACTGCGTCTGTACAGAAGACGTCGGCCAATTCGGTATGTGATTGATGGGCAACACAACGACGCGACGTCCTGGTACCGATACTTTGTCTCACGTGGTCTTATTGTGTTTGTTTTTCGAGTCGGAAATTTTTACGTGAAATGTTAAACCATACAGGTGGAAATACGTTTTATTACAGGTGTGAATCAGTGCTCTCTTCGTAAACCAAACGAAGTGGGGTTCGGTAGCGAAGATGGATCACGCCATCTTGTTGTGCTAACCACGCCGTCGTACATGTGTATAGCAGACCTATTGACTTACACTGTCTCTAAAAGCTGTCAACTATGCGGTACAGAGACTTCATTTTCCGAATTTGACAATCTCAAAAACCTTATGTCTTCTATTCTTCTTCTTTTGCACTAGATGGCTTGGCCTATAGCCCGTTTCGACTTCACAGGGTATCTGACCATTTTTCCAGAGTCTTCCACGATCTCTCGTCCCCTGTGGCCTATATTCAAACGTTTGTTTAGGAAAGTGTCTACCATGCGTTCCACATGGGACTTCCAATTCTGCCTGTATTCCTTTATTTTCTCCAGTACCGATTGTAACTTCGGGTCTTTCCTTATGTCGTCGTTTCGTAGACGATCTCTCAAACTACATCCCTTTACTGTTCTTTAAAAAATTTCATTTCCGTGGCTTGTATTTTTCCAGTATCTTTTTGCAGGAGAGTCCAGTTTCACATCCATACATTAAAGTCGGCACAGCCACGACCTTATAGAACTTTAGCTGTGTCTCCCTCTGCGTTTTGTTCTTCAATAGTCGTCTTATTGTTCCACAGGTATAACTAAATTTATTTAACTTTCTCTCGATATCGTTATCCTTCCTATTATCACATCCCAAATAATTAAAATGTGATACCTGCTCCAAAACACTATTACAATACAGTACAATTACGATTACAATTACAATTATATCAATTACAATTTTTGTTCTTACAGGGTTCTTCCCTAGGAAGGCCATCAATTTTGTCTTAGTATTTGAGATCTCAAAGTTGTATTTCCGGCAGATTGTATGCAAGGTATAAGTAGACCTTTGTAACTAATTTTCTTTGGCCTTAACTGCTGAAGAAAATGCTGAGCTAACCACACTGTCGTACATGTGTATAGCCGACCTACTGATTTACACTGTCTCTAAAAGCTGTCAACGGCGCAGCACAGAGACTTAATTTTCCGAATCTGACAATCTCAAAAACCTTAAGTCGGATATTACTTTGTAAGCATTCAATTTCACCAAGCCTGTCACTGTTATTTACCCAACCTCTAGTCACAACTTTTTTTCGTTAAGTTTGAGGCTTGTCCGAATGGCTCCCTTTAGCCGGTTCGGAAACTGATTATCTGGAGACGCACGCCGGCCAAGGCACTAAGTACAGTGAGTACAGGTATTGTTGTTGTGTGTATGTATGTAAGACAGCCAAATTAGGTACGGGGGTGAGTGGAATGAGCTTGTGCCAAACTAGTGAGTGCAACGGTCAGCGCGTGCAGCGCGGGACGATAAAAATGGAGGGTAGCGTCCAAGTGACAAAAGGGTACGGCGGGGACTCGTGTGAGGGGGGCGTCGGGAAGGATTGTGAGGTGTTTCCAGACTAATTAGTTAGTGTGGGCACCTGTGGTGTTCATCTGCGGTGTCTGTCTGGTGTGTTGGCAAGGGCCAGCAGACGATTAACGCGGAAAGAGGGACCTGTGGTGTTCATCTGCGGTGTCTGTCTGGTGTGTTGGCAAGGGCCAGCAGACGATTAACGCGGAAAGAGGGATGTTCCTTGTTTCTAGTGGACTGGAAGGCTACAGTGAAATTTGATGGAGAGTCGAGTGCTTGCGTTCTTAGTGTTCGCCGAACCTTCTGGACAAGGCCTTTGTTGTCTTTACCATCTTCAAGTCATGTCCGACCGTTTCAAAAGGAACGGTATTCACTGCTGTAGGCCTACATAACAGTTAGTCACGTTGGGGCCTTGTCATCATAAACGCGCACCAAAGGTAACGCCGTCCGCGACTTCCCTAACAGCGATGTTGTATAACGTAATATCCCCCCCCCCCCAAACATATAAAGTAATAAATGATTTCGATTACACATCTATTCGGCCTTTTCTTTCTTTGACTTGGTAGTTTGTAAAAAAAAAATCAAGTACCGTCTGCCTAGTGGCAAAAGCTAAAGAGCATGATAATGTCTTTCGGCCGCCAGCTAAACGCAACATTATTATGGTTACTGACTGACTGATTGTTTCCTTTCTGCAAACACAAACGTTTTACTCGTTCGTTGGTTTTCCTTCGCTTCTCTGATAGTTTCATGTTGTAGAATGCATCGATTTTCTCCTGCTCAGTCATCATCGACGCGAACGGTGTATTTATTAAGTACTCGTTCAATTCTTCGCTCAACAAGTCATCTTGTTTTCGTTTTTGTTGCGATGGGGCCGCTGGTATTGAAGCTTCACCGCCGACAGCAACCGCTCGTTGCTGTTCCTTCTCGAGCTTCTTTCGTTCCCGATACTTTCTTGCTCGCTCGGCATTTTGTCGTTTCTTGATCTGAGCCTTCTCGTCGCTGCTATCCATTGTCGAACGCTGTTTTAATCAGTCGCCACGTTATGGTTACTATATACCAGCAGCAGTGTATTTCACCACAACACAAAACAAACCTTTATTTACAACAATCCCAATGACATTATGTATCTGTGTTATACTTCACATTTCTGCGGTGAGTAATTAAATATAAAGAACAGTAGATTTGCATTTACGATGACAAATATTTTAATGAATAGATCGTTAGCTGAATCACATACGAAGACAACCATTAACTAGAGACAATAACCCCAATAACCTATCTACAGCTATGCAGTGTTGTTTGCTTGTTAGGTCTTTAATCTGCGACGACGTTAGCATGTTAGCGGTCGCGGTTTTAGTTAACGATTCCCGGCTGGTAAATTGTGCTAACACTTGATTTTAAACTTTCAGGACGCTTTATAAATCTGGTTTAATTGTTTGCAGTGATATTATTTTTAACACATTATATATATTGCGACGTATCAAAACAAACGTTTATTTACAACAATCCCAATGACGTCACGCAAGAATGACGTCATGCAGCGTGATGCGTTACAGTTTACAGCGTTACAGAAATTTTCAAATGATGGCCAGCCAAAAGACATTATCATGTCAAAACCAGCTAGATAACCATGGATTACATGGGCAGGTTACCAGTCCATCGCTAAACCCCCAAACTGGAGAACCAGGGTATTGGACTACGGAAAAGAAGAAAGGAGGATGGACTTAGTAGACCACTAGGTATGGCGCCTGGCCACTAATCTAGAGGTCCCGAGTTCAATTCCCACGCGCACCGTAAAATTAAGGTGCGTTTCCCAGTTCCCAGGTCAACTTAGCCTGTGGAAGTAAGTACTTAGGATGATATCCTCCGAGGTAATAATGAGCGGCTGAGGCGTCGTGCTGGCCACACTCATCTTCCTTGTACGCCTAATGACATACGTACGGTAGTCTACCCTACTTAACTTCCAGGCTTAGGCAGTAAAAAGGGAGTCATTATATTTATTATAAAAAAAAGAAATGCGACCCAAATAAAGTTTTAATCACGACAGTGCCTACTATGCTACATGGGTCTCAGAACTGGGTAATGACGCAAAGAGGTACGAGCAGGATTCAGACTTCCGAGACGAGGTTTCTGTTTCTGTGAAGTGGATGGATACGAGCAGATGGAATTACGTAATAAGGATATTACCCGGGAACTGAATACTCCTTCACTGAGTGAAAAGATCGGGGAATATCGGAATCGATTGTTGCGACTTATAGATCGAATGACGGCTGAGAGATTGCCCAGGCAAGTGTTTTTTCTTTATACACCCAAAGGGAAGCGGCCTCCTGAAGACCAAGGAAGAGATAGTTTGACACTGCTGACCAAAACATTAGATATTAACTAATTTTTGTATGGACGGGGGAAGAGGAGGAGGAGGATTATTTCGATTGTCTGTACTGTTATGTTATAGTATCACCTGTTTCGTTTTTTACAATGAAAGTGATACGTCGTCATGTTGTTACTTATTAAAATGGAAATAATATTTAAATTTCTACACGAAGCTTATAACTGAATGTTCTTTAGCTTTTATTTCTATCTGTTCGGTAATTACAGTCCTATTTTATTCTCCTATGAAATTTTGTTGTAAAATTGAGAGTTGGCAATAAAATAAATTCTGTAGGCCCTATTATTAAAAATATTATTTCATCATTATTATCACCATCATCATCATCTCCGCTTCACGGATTAGGCTGCACTGCCTGCTCCGGAAACCACCTCGTCCTCGGACGCCCCACACTACGATAATTCGTAGGGTTTTTAATTCAAGGCGAGCTTGCTGCATTCTTCACAAACGCTTACACCAGTTGGCCTTGTATTCCATAATTCTATCCTGTAATTTAAAAATTTCCAATTCTTGTCTTATCTGTGCATTACTTATTCTGTCTTGTAACGTGCACCGTTTGACCAATCTGAGAAGTTTATTCCTTCTGATGTAACGTTCCTTCTGTCTTTCTGTGAATATTATTATAAAAATATTATTAAAAAATATAAAACATTAGTAATCGTGAAAGAAACCGCCTGCATAAGGAAACATGAAAATCGACTATTCTTTATAACGTTGAAGCTGCTGATGAGAGTCGACAAGCTCTTGTTTAATTACGATGGCCAATTAAATAATATTATTGCAATAAAAACAATTTTTAATTATATTATATCTGTAAAAAAATAAGGGTTAAAAAATTGTCATTATATGTGAATAAATACAATTTATGAAGTGAAAACACGCCCGCACACACATCGTGCATTTCTCCACGGCCACATGCATTTCATCGTTTACATTATAAAAAGGCAATGTACAAGAAGACGGGACAAGATCTATTTACTAAGTGAAGGACGCTATCCATCAACGTCAGCCGAGACGGAGATTCGCTGAAATTTAGACTTGGTGATATTAAAAAGAAAGCATTTGTCATCGCATCCCGTCGTCAATTAGCAAACAACCAACCGAGCCAAACGCTCGCACCGCTTTTCTTTAGTCTTAAAACAAAACACATAAAAGTGGCTGAAAACGGGGGAAATGTTTATCAACACGTAACACGAGAAGATGTATCCTTTTCTTTGTTGTTGAATCTAAACTTATAGCAGAACGGCATCTTTCGAATATGATAATAATAACTGTCAAAATACGTGAAAATTGAATTAAAATTACTTATATATCGTTTTGCCGAATTTTTACTGCGTTTGATTACAAATCATTCACGTAGCAATAGCTGGTCATTTTATTTTTATTAATAACGAGAATACTATGTCTTTTAGCCTGTAATAAGAACACTATCTTAAGACTGACAAATCCGCCAATGGAGGATGGAACCTTGGCCCAATGATCATCAGGTATCCCGTTACACGTGGCCATACCATACGAGACGCTTTCTATATATCTTCTTCTCCGGCACTGCAGCCCAACGTGAACCGTGGCTTCCAACACCAATCTTCTCCAACGTCTCACATCCCTTCTTCTGAGATCTTACAGCACACATCTTATTCTACGTCGAACCTACTTTCTGCTTTTGTGCACATGTTCCATCAGGATTTTCTTTGACATACGCTGATCGTCCATCCGTTTTAGGTGACCCAGCCATTGTATTCGCTTTACGAATCTTACGACGAGCTTGTCCGTCTCCTGGTTATTTCTTACTATACGTAAATACATACGTACGTACATACATCCTTGGCCCCAAAAGAAATTGCCTCCACTTATTCCTGTCCTCAGCCATCCGCCACCAATTCGCTGCGCCCAGCTTCCTCGCATCACTGCCACCCTGGTCCAACCATCTGTTCTTCAGTCTTACAATCTTCCTATTTCCTATTACCTTATGTTTCATAATTATTTCTACCGTACGTTCGTCATCCATTCTCTGAACGTGTCCTGCCCATCTTAATCTATTAATTTTAGCAAATCGGACAACTGTAATGCCATTGTACTTAGCATATAATTCATTATTATTTCTCTTTCTCCAGACTCCGTCCTGTTGAATTGGCCCATAAACCCTTCTCAGTTCTTTTGCCTCCTTATCGAGTTTAAACACGGTGGTAATGCGTTATCTTCTCAAAGCCTTTCAGTGTCCAATATTATCAATGGGTTTAACGTTAGCCGTTGTTAATTGTGAACAGACTCCCCAGCTTCTGTAATTAACTGTGTAACACTGTGACGAGTGAAACAATACATTTATTACTACCAACGTAGTAGTAAATGATTTGTAATGATTTGCAGCGACCGTGTTAAACGTCAGGTTATAAATTCAAAGACTGTTACCGTTCACCAGACCAGGGGAAAGTCGCTCAATAGTCGATAAGCTATTCAATTTCCTCTCGCGCGCGCTGGTCCGTAACGCACACACACACTCACACAACGCTCTCTGATATACGTTAATATTTATGGAAAAATGTTTGTGTGTCCTCTCTACTCTGCCGTCGTCGCACCAAATGAATCGATCGCCTCGTATCATAAATTGTATGCATCTCTGGCGTGTAATAGCGTCCCGGCCCGACGCGTCGCTGCGTGGTTTCTGGTATAACGTCTTGTAAACGTTGTTTCTGTTTACGTAAATTAACGACCTTTCAAAAACGTTGTCACGACAACGGCGCAGATCGTGATTTTAAAAGAGTCGAATAAATCACTAGACACCACAGAAATCGATGATCAAGGTGCTCTCAGTATACCAGTTGCTACAGCTCGTGAATACTAATCAACAAGGCTTGGATTCGATTCTCGGGTAGCTCCGTAAGACCAATATCATGGCCGGGTCTAGTAGAAGGCCGGAATATTAAACGTGGCAACGTTGCGTCTGAGGCCTATAAGCATAGTGTAATAAAATAGCTAAAGTGAACGTGTTATATTTTGATTTAATTGCATAGCATTACTAAAATCATGAGTAGCCCTATTTATAGCTAAATTTGAATTACAGGTCTGTACTTAGTACTATACGTTTAAGTTGATGAAATTAGTGAATTTGTGTTAGGCCTAATGAATTAATTGTGTTCGAATTATTGAATTCGTATCATATGAATGAGTTAATTATTATATTTCTTTATAACAGTATTTTACATAATAAACTTTTAATTTGCAAAAATGAAGAATTATAAAACTTCTGTTAACCGACAATAAAAAAATGACGCGATTTAATTATTGAAATACATAAATTAAGAAATCGTCTAGTCGGCCTCAAAATATCAGCTGGTTCCAGTGTTGCCACATTTGATATTCCGGCCTTCTACTAGAGCCGGCCATGCCAGTAAGCGTTTTAAGCCCCCAAGTCGAGTCATTGCGTAGAATTTAATACGGGATCACTTGATTAGTAATTAATTAGTTACTTCTTCCGGGGTCACTGAATTGATTTTCCTATATTTCATACTTCAAACGTATACGCAAATGGTGTGTAATAAACCTGTCTGTCTATATAAAAAAGACTTGCTATCAGCGTACACAGCTTAAAAAATATTAAAGCAATCTAAAAATCAAGAGATTAACAAAATTCCTCTCGTCAACTTTTTCGATCCTTTTGGAGGGGGGCAGTCCCGTATGTCCCTCCCCAACGTAAATACACTCCTGTACGTCAGACAATTGCCTTATTGCCCTAAAGCCGTCTGGGAGGGGGGACAGACTCGAACCTACGAGTGAACGCCATCCAAACGAACTCTCGCGACGGCTGATCTACCTCGCAGTTACTTTACATTGACAAAGACGAAGGATTCTGTCTATCGAATGGAAAGGACAATCAACACACTACACTTCATTGAAAAGTGACGTGACACAGTGGGGAAGATAGGGAAATACATTGCATTGCATACGGATTTTTGGCTCGTTGTACTGCGCGACCTGAAAATTTACTCGTCCAAAAACTAAAGTTAAGAGAATTATAATTTTTAAACTTTTGTATTATCAAAACCGTTATTCTCCATCATTCAATGAATTTTTAAATTTTCTGACCTTAAACAAAGCCGAAATAATATAAAACCAACAAATTGTATATTTTAAAAAATTAGTGATCTTTATAATTTAATTCATCATATTTCCGTTGTTAGCTGACGTAAACGGCTCATTTTAACTTCAATTTGTAGCTTAATGTATCCGTAAGCCAAAGAAATAGTTAATGTGTATCTGCATTTTTATATTTTTGAACAAAAAATTATTTATAACGCTTAGTTACGATTATTTCGAATTATGACATGAAAAAGTTGGTCTGTGAGAATTTTTTTTTAATTAATAAAGTTGTGTTAGTGGTTACAATTATAAACAGAATTAACACTGTTGCACACCACTATACAAAAATTATTCCGATTAGCGCTTTCAAGCTTCACAGCTCATCATCAGTCCGGAAATGATTTGTGCTCATGTCCGATCTGATGGCGAGCTGTGAAGCTTGAAAGCGCTAATCGGAATAATTTTTACTTCCATGTTCCTTAAGGAAATGGAAGTATGGTGATGGCAAAAAAAATCGTGTTCGAGATTATTGCACATTCTGATTGTACTACACTCAAAACATGAAAAAGTCATTTTTCGAAAAGTGTCTGTGTGTGTGTCTGTCTATGTGTGTGTCTGTGTCTAAAGATTTTTTTTCTATGGCAAACGATAACAGCCGCAAATTCAAACAGAATCAAATAAGTTTTTGCATACAGCCCTGATTTGTAGAGTACTCACGACCTATTGTTTTTGGTGAAGATCGGTTAAGGGAAAGGGGTAGTTTACCTGCAACGGTTTTTTTTATCAAGGGAAATTTTTTTTGGCAAACGATAACAGCCGCAAATTCAAACAGAATCAAATAATGTTTCGCAGCCCTGAGTTATAGAGTTCTCAAGACCTATTGTTTTTGGTGAAGATCGGTTAAGGGAAAGGGGTAGTTTACCTGCAACGTTTTATGTTTTAACAAGGGTATTTTCTATGGCAAACGATAACAGCCGCAAATTCAAACAGAATCAAATGATTATTTGCATACAGTCCTAAATTGTAGAGATCTCAAGACCTATTGTTTTTGGTGAAGATCGGTTAAGGGAAAGGGGTAGTTTACCTGCAATGTTTTATGTTTTAACAAGGGTATTTTCTATGGCAAACGATAACAGCCGAAAATTCAAACAGAATCAAATATTTTTTTGCATACAGCTCTGATTTGTAGAGTACTCAATACCTATTGTTTTTGGTGAAGATCGGTTAAAAGAAAGGGGTAGTTTACCAGCAACGGTTTTTTATCAAGGGTAATTTTTTTTATGATGAACGATAGCTGCCGTACATTAAAACAGAATCAACTACTCTTCTGCATACCATTTGAATTATACAGAACTCAAGGTCTGTTGATTTTGTTGAAGATCGGTTAAGGGAAAGGGGTAGTTTACCTGCAACATTTTATGTTGTAACAAGAGAAATGTTTCCATGACGAACGATAACTGCCGCACAATCAAACATAATCAAATATTTTTTTGCATGCATCCCTGAGTTGTAGAGGACTGAAGGTCTACTGATTTTGGAGAAGATCGGTTAAGAGTAAGGGGTAGTTTACCGGAAACATTTTATGATTTAACAAGAGTAAAGTACTTAATTTTTATAAATAAAGTATCCTGATAAGAAGCTCATAATAATCCACTGTAGAAACGTAGATGAAATATCTATAAATGAAGATGTTAGGTGAACGGGGTGGAGGTAATTTTCTTTATTAAAAAAAATGGTTGAAGGTGGAGGGGAGAATTTTTTATATGTGTACTACGTTATCGACAACAAAGAAGTAGTTTTTTGTTAAAATTGCTTCCCGGGCTCTTTAGCCGTTGTCCAATGTTTTCTGCAAAACCAGACTTTTCGGCAGTGCCATCGACTGCCTTCATCAGTGAAAATCGAGTGCGAAAACGTGAGGTGGTATACGTTAGTGACCACAGTACTGTGGTTAATGCTGAAGCAATAAGTAGAAAGACGTAGTTTCTATGGAAATATTTCATTTCGAATATGATTTTAAATATAAATCTTAGAACATGGAAGTCATGTATGGTTCTCCATACCGATATTTCTGTAGTGGTGTGCAACAGTGTTAATTCTGTTAGAAAATTTTTTGTTATCACAGGTAATGTACCTAGTGTAAGCGAATGAAATGATGAGACGCGATTAAATTTAATTTTAATTCAATCTCACAGTCTCTATTTAAATGCGTTTAGAAGATATACAACATTCTTTTAAACAGGAAGTACAACGCGTGGTGAGCATTTGACGCCTTATTTGCTCAAAATTAGCGCCTATCAACAGAGAAACCTGTCGCTTTCCTGGTTGAGTCACTGCCATTTTTCATTTCTACATTGAATTTTCACTAAACTAATTAGCATACTTGTAAAGAACATATTTGAAAGACATATTCTATTATTTCTACTCCTCTGCTTTTCTGCTTAAATGTTAATAGGTTAGGCTTAGGTTATGTCAAAACTATGTGTGGTTTTCAATCGGATCTGATGATGAACTAAATCGCTTATCGGGAATCATCGAACTGGCAGATGCCCACTTAAATTCTACACAAGAGCTTTTACAACCGTAATATTACGTACGTGTGTACCAAATTACTAATTACAACTGTTATTCGACGATAAAAAACAAATTGGTTGCATACGGACACATCGTGTATGTCCACAGTCCACGGCCACATGGATTTCGGCGTTTACATTACGTAAAAAGACAATCCACAACGAGAAGAGACAAGATCTATTTACTAAGTGAAGGACGCCATACATCAACGTCAGCCGAGACGGAGATTCGCTGAAATTTAGACTTGGCGATATTAAAAAGAAAGCATTTGTCATCGTATCCGGTCGTCAATTAGCCGGAAAACATGCGACGTAAGACTTCGCGACCCACCGTTTCTTTACTCTATGTAGGCCTTAATAAATATCGGTCGTAAATGTAATAAATCGGCCTTAACAACTCTTTTTAAATATAGAGACAGGTTTACTACACATCATTAGCGTATACGTTTCAAGTATGAAATATAGAAACTCAGTTCAGTCAATAAGTATTTTCTAGACAATATGCCAATAACGTTTTTTTATATCGGCCATCTAAGGAGCACATGCCAATTTCAATTCTTTACTCTCTGTTCTTTTCTTTTTCTCCAATATTCTTTCATCTTTTCACCGTGTCTCTTCTTCCTGACTTCAGTCCACTTTAAACCTGCGTTTTTCTCTCTCCTACCCTGGACTCCTTCCATTTTTAACATTTTGTCCAAAAAACATCTCTTTCAATTGCTTCTGCGTGTATATTATTTTTTTCTAAATCCTTTTGGACTTCTTTAATCCAACTTGATGTTGACTTTTTCCCCCACAGATAATTGAAGATTTGCTTTGTCAACCTATTGTCGTCCATTCTATATAAATGTCCAAAAAATAATAGTTTTCTTTTTCTCATTGTTTCTGTTATATTTTCTATACTCTGATATATTTCATCATTACTTCTTAATTTCCAACCTTCAGAGGTTTTTCGTGGGCCTAATATTTTCCTAATAATTCGTCTTTCCAATATTTCTAGTTTATTTTGTTTATTTATTTATCAGGTCGCTGCAACAGCATCAGTCAGCGACCACAAAAATTATAAAAACGAAATTATACATCATACAAAAATGTAAATTATGCTCATACAGATGCAGTAAAATTACATATTAAACTAGAAGATGCTAAGCAAAGATAAACATTGCAACAATATACTCAGTTACTTGTACGATTTAAAGACTACATTAGATATTAGGTTAAATATTAGCAATTAAGTAGTATTAAAATGCAAAATAAAATGATATATATCGTCCTAATACAACACAAATATTATAAATACATAGATACATATAGATAAAAATACATAATCATAAATTATTTAGACAATATGTATGTTGTAAAGAATGTTTCAATAACTCGTATTTTTATTGTGTTATTATCGTTTACTTTAATTCGATTGATTTAAGGCTGTTATCACACGTTTTTCAACCACTTTATATGTTGAGTAGTCCTGTTTTTTCTTTTGTATGAAGCTGACTCGACTGGACCACCACGTCCAAGGCCAAATTATGGATACTCTACCCAGTGCTTCGGTTTGGGTGGGTTCCAGATTGTTTTAACGAGGGCAACTTCACAAGCTGGAGCAACCGGACGTTGATTGCCTGTACGTAGGTGGTGTGATTATACGATACTACAGATATGCTATACATTTGTATAAAGAAAAAACATTTTTCTCTGTACTTGGTTTATTTAACAGCCAGTCGTGGGTTAATTTTGGTAATACCCCTCGTAATTGAATTTGATATTATTCGTACCGTACAAGGTCAAGGGTCCCAACAGAAACACACGTAAATCGACATGCAACATACTTCGGCCGGAAAATATAAAACGTGCACAGTGAGAGTACACACAATATTACACGAGTAAATTACACAGAGAGCACACGTTTCTGTAAATTATGGTGTATAAAATACAGGTGGGACGATATAGCCTACCTATAACAGGTATTTTGGGACGATTATTTTTGCGGAACGGATATAACAGTGACTGGAAAGTCGAAATACCCGTTCCGATTACTCGCGGCCTCGCATTTCCGAGTCGGGGGACTCCCCTACGCTACTAACGAATATACAAGTAAACGAGTAGGCCTACTACTAGTACACGAGTACGAAGCCACTTTTGGCTTCATTCTGCGCATGTGCCGATTGCCATACAAGTACGAAACGAAGCAAAACAGCGAGGTTCAGAATATCTCTATGCCAAAGAGACGAGGCTGTTTTAATAAATGAAAAATTCATACTGATGTTACATTTATTCTCGTGTTTTATGCAGATATATAATACAGATTATAATAACAAATTGTAGGCCTATATTATACTAGTCACCAACTTGGTAAATTTTGAAAAAGCGAATTATATTGTGTTATAACCTACGCAGTGGCTGATACTACGCAGAGGTGTTCCAAAAATACTACTGTTCCTCTGATACGCTTAGTATTTTGTGTAGCGGTGATACCACTAGTATTTGAAATACTGGTTGTTCCTTGCGTACCAGCGATATTTTTGTACGCCTAGTATTTGGCCTTGGCGTATTCGTTTACGTGATACTTGCGTACTTTGTGTGTGTGTGTGTGTGTGTGTGTGTAGGAGCGTAGGGGGCGTGCCTCGACTCGGAACAGCGTCGCCGCGAATAACAGGTATTTCAACTTTTCAGTCGCTGTTACATCCGTTCCAAAAAAATATCGTTCCAAAATACCTGTTACAGGTATATCGGCCCACCTCTAGCCGAGACTACAGTAAGCGGTGTAGTTCCTCCACGTCTACATCGCGACTTCTTGCCTGTAAAAACTGTTTCAAATCGGCTACAAGTAAAATGTCGACGAGTCGGAACGATTTGTCACAAACATTCGCTTCATCACTGGTAAACAACTGGCAGGCTGTTAGGCTGTGGTCCGTCGTCATGAAAATTACGGTTGTTACCGCAGAGTTGGTCCATGAAAACAAGATTCACAATAAAACAACAACCAGACTAGTGGCGTGGCGTGAGTACATAACACCAGTTGCCGGTTGTGATAGGCCTAAAACTTGACCTAAAAATTAATTCGAATTTTTTCTTGTACCAAGTGTTCATTTTAGAGCATTTTCTATCATTCGCTGGGAGAAGAAGAGGGTCCCGGTTCAACGGGATCTGACTCTCACTATACTTACACAGAATAAATCAGAACACAAATAATCGAATTAAAAATAATAAAGACGAACAGAGAAACACACGACTAAACGAACAAAACACAAATAGGTACGTAGTATCAGTTGCATGTCAGTTCTGAAAACGAACATAGCTGCTAACTGAGCGTTTTGCCGGTTTATAGAGCGGCAACGCATTGGATGGACGAACGTGTCCCCCAACCACCACAGTTTGTACAGTGACAACCACTACGAGGTCAATGACCGTACGCAGTAAAACATTCCCAATGTCTGAGCCGGCAACACAAGACGGTGCACGCGCCCACCAGTTCGAAGGCAATGCTACGCTATTCTTCACGTTTCTCTACTAATATTGTTCGGATTTCAAATTATTCAATAACTACAGTATTTATTCGTAATATAATTAAAATTATTTTCTCTTACGGTTATATGGACGCCACGCTACTGGACCAGACGTTTCGCTCCTGCCCGCGACTGCCTCCTTCATTGGTGAAGACGAGAAGTAACAGGTCTCGCCCGCGACCAGTCAGGCTCGCGAGAGACTGAGATTATGAACCAAATTTTGAGACGGAGAACTCGGTTCACGATCTCAGTGTCTCGCGAGACCCGTTACCTCTTTCCCGAACCAATGAAGAAGCACGGCCGAAACGTCTGGTTGTCGTTTTATTGTGAATCTCGCCACGTTTCTGTATAGTTCACGGACAGTGTTGTTCCCATGGACCAACTTTGCGTAAACAACCGTAATTTTAATAACGACGGACCGCTATGGTCTAACAGCCCAGCAATTGTTTGCCAGTCAGACACGGGGCGTGAAAGCCTGCGTTCTTTATTCACGCCATAAGATGATCCCACGATGGGGTCCGGTGATAGGTTTATTTTTACTATATTTTATTTAAACTAAGAGCAATCGTACTTTTGAGACGTAGAATTGGTAGGAATATACGTACGCACAATAAATCCAACTCATATAACATGAAACCTTCATGTAACCTTCATGTAACCTTCATATAACTATAACCTTCTATCACAAAAACATAACAGGTCGTGATGCGTCATCTGACAGGCTTATGGCAATAACCAACCACTGACGTGTTTTTAAGAAATGACAGATCGTATGTACATCATTACACTCTCCAATACAAAATACAGTAAACTCCCAATTATCCGCGGAATTGGGTGGCGCGATCGCCGCGGAAAGCCGAATTCCACGGATGATCCACAATATGTACAAAGAAGGGCAGAAAATAATGAAATTACTGTATTAACATGCCTCGTGAAAACGTGCGTATTAAGTGGGAGATTACCAAGGCCTACATATTGAAACTCCGTAACTAATTATTTACCTTTTCTATGCAGTTCAAATATTAATACAGACGAACTGACATTTCGTCAGAAGAAATTGTACTGACAAATTGTCTTATGTGCATCATCGGTGTATCATCCACATTGAGTATTCTGAAATTATCACACACACACACACACACACACGAAAGTTACACAGGCCTACACAAAGTCCAAGTGAATGTCTCTCACGTTTCCATGCGCAGCAGGGATTAGATTCAGAAACGAATTACCGCGAACGTATGAATTAAAAAGTGCCATAAAAATAAATGTCAGTTAAGTGACTGAAGACTTGTCGGCAAACACCACATGCGGTGTTCAACTTCAATAACTAATTTTACACATCCAATAACTAAGCTAGTAGAGTACAATGGCTTTCAATTACACCGTGTAAACATACAGACAACATAACTTACAGTCGCAGTAAAGTACACATGCCGTTTACGGTAGTCGATAAAATACTGTATTAAGATTAGTGGATCAGAAGCTTTATTATTCAGCCGAAATTTATTTCCGCTTATAAACAAAAAAAAACGCGGGCTTCAGCGGACAATCGGGAGTTTACTGTAATTCCGATAAAAAAAAAAACAAACATTACAACTCAATACCAACACAAATCTTACAAGCGTCGTCAGCTGATCTGTGATGGGATCATTAGTAGGCCTACAACGCTTACAAACAGGATGCTCAAGAGTCGGTAGCCGATAGAATTACAATTCGGACACACTAGCAGCGTGGACAATACACGGGCATCTCAGATTTGGCTGCGAGAGAATGAATGGAATCGCGTAGTTACAGGTGGAATATACTAGCGGTGTTGTACTACACCTTGACATAGCGTGCCGCCAAGTTGAACACACCGTGTTTGTTCTTAAGCGTTTTTTGTTTTGTTTACTGAATATGTTATACTTCACTAAATATATACATTTAAATTAGCCCGTTCTCATTTTCTCGAATAGACAAAAACTGCCTCACAGCATTATTCAATTATATTAATTCGATATACACTTGTTGGTTAATGGGAAAACAAATACAAAATGCAATAGAGACTCGATAATCTGAGAAAAACAGGGCTGTTGTTGGTTGGTATACCGATTGACAACCTCGGTTAATCAAGACGAAAACAATACATATCATAGATCTTAAGTGTGCAACATAACTTTGCAAGTTATTAATTATTCCCGTAGCATGTACAGTATGGAGAAAATAGTAGTAGTAATTGATTAATAGAATTTTGTTAGATTTATTAAGCAGAGAAGGAGGTAAATGAAATCATAGGTGTAGACATTACCATAAATAATAGAAATGAATTATAAATAGTAGTAGTAAGTGTAAGTTCTTGTAAGAAATTGTCATGTATATAAAAAGGAAAAATGTGTAGAATAAGATTGAATAGAGCGGTAAAACTGTAACAGGTAGACAGGGCGAAGCCAAACGCGCCGACACACTGGCGACGGCCAAAATAAAAAATACAATGTACATCCGCATCCTGCATGTCATAAACACATAAAATGCTTTGTATGTTCAAAACTGCAAAAAACGCACAAGTCCCGTTAGAAAGGAGAGGCAATGACCTCCAAAAGACAATAGCCAACACCCCAATGTAAGGTGCGAATTTTAGAAAGTAGCATTTTTTTTAACAAGTTAACTGGCACGCGGTGAAGAAATGCGCCAACGGCCATCCACCCAATCGAAAAAAGCGTCAATACAGCGCGCGAAGAAATAGCGATGTATGACTGGGTACATTCAAATGTACCGGGCCAAAATTCAAACTAGAACCAATGGAAATGGAGTCAACTACGACAGAAGAGAGGGTATCTACGAGAAACCTATAAAAAGAGAATAGTTGAAGAGAAAAGGGGGTCGGAAGTTAAATATTGTCACAGACAACGGAGAATCTATGTCGCTCCGCAGAATAACTTAATTATTAAATCAATGTAACTGGAACGGCAACGTTAACGCCAAACGTGTAAATAATGTATAGAGCGTTATAATGGAGTATAAGTAAAGAATTAATTAAACTATCGCGAAAACCGTGTGAGTATCATTATATATCTGTGCGCGAGCTATATGCGAACAAGTATTATTTATTTATGTGCGCGGAAGTAAGAGTCAAGAAGTATATACAGTATCTATATATGTGCGCGACGCTAGTCAACAACCGCGAACGTGTGTGTACCGAAAGCAGAGCAAAGTGATAAAATGCAAAGTGACAATAAGTGCAGTGTATAGTGTGGACAAACCGATCATTCAGGAGGGATTCTACTAACAAGTAACAGTATATCATAATGACACAATTCATAAGTCAATTAATCTCAACATATAGTAGTTGAATGTCTACCAAACTCATACTCACCTCATTCTAAAAGACCCCACGTTTCGTTCAGATACTAAACAATGTATTTTATGTGATATGACATGACAGGAGGGATAACAAGTTAGACATGTAAATGTATAAAGTAGCAATTTAAGTTTGTAGAATGATAACGTAATGAAATTAAATAAGATATAGCTGAAGTATAAATTAGTCAAGAGAGTACTTGTGTGAAGAGTTCGATCTCAAGCAAAGAAAAATGAAGGTGTTGATGTTATGAAATGCAATAATTTAATCATATCGAATTATTGAGAAGTATAATAATACTTGGAATCGATTAAGTAGATTAATATCTTACAATGTTAGTAAGTGAAATAATTTAATAATTATGAAATATTATGATGTGTATTAATATATGGTATCGATGTAAATTATTTATGTCTTATAATGAATGGTAATCTTGATAATCAGTGTATTGTGAAATTCAATTTTCATGTCTGTAGAATAATTGATTCAATATATAAATATTATTAGCATCTGAACGATAGAGTAATTATTTAATGAACCCTGAGATACTCATCTCTGGCGCCCAACCGTAATTACAAGCAGTAAGCATTGTATAGACATATATATTTATTTCCAACAGAAGAATAAGTCCCTTCGAGAATCTTTACGTGTAACACGAAAATACAAAATCTACATAATACAGTTAATATTATAGATTTAAAAAATAAATAAATAAACAAATGAGCATGTAAAACCATACGCAGCTACTATGGTAAACATTTTTTTGCTACGGTTACAAAAAAAAACAACGTCTACACAAAAACAAACAAAGTAGGTTAAAACAGCTTACTACATATCTTTAACATTACAGTCTTTATTAAGTCATAATGATAATATATGACTTATAATATATGATAATGAAGATATAAGAAAGATATTAATCACCCGATTACTGTAACTTGATACTATTAATTGTGCGGTAAGTATTGCAGAATTAATTTCTGAAAATTAGTGGTTCAAAATACAAACATGCTTGCAAAAAACGAGACAGGTAAGGTTGGCTTTCCTAATTAAAATTATTTTGTATGATGACAAGTGGTGGTGAAAAATATGTGTTAACCTACAATATCAAGTTATCAAGCCGTACATCGATATATTTAAAATAATAATAATATGTTTAGTGCGATTTTTTATAAGTTTTTGCTCAGCGCTGCAGTACAGTAACGCCGATGTTTGGATTCTGCGTTGTTTCGCATTTTATCTGCGACACTTTTTCCGATCACTAATGGAGACAATCGTGATTTGGTCGTGTTACTAACAATATTTACCCAGCACAGCTGGTAATGCGGTATCAGTTTAAAAGTTTGAAACAGATTCTTATTACCGAATGTGGCGCCGCCGTTCAGTTAGAACTCCAATAAACCCAATGGAGTTCAATATAATCGAACCGCGCGAGCGTTACGGTTCACCAATAATACCTCCTGCGTGTACAGTGTGGAGGGAGGGTGGGAACAGGAGTTAACAACTACCGCTCATTCGGGAAAAATATACACGTTACAAGTCTGTACAGTACCTACTACAGCAGCTTCTACCGCTTTATATGTGCCTGTTCTTTAATAAGCACCGATAGCTATCATTCGGGGAAACATCTACACGCACTATACACCGTATACCTTCTACTGTTTTATTATATTCCTAATCCCTTACCAAACTCCCTACCTCCTTTATATCTATTTTTTACGCCATCCAATCTTTTTAAATTATTTATTAACAGAATAACTATAATGTTAAATAATATTAGTGTGTGAATTAAAACAAAAATTTTTTCTTTCCAACTGATCACGAGGATTCAAAGATATTGCGGTTTCAATATAATTTCCTTAAACGTTCATTATATTTGTATTATCCTTACGGTATTAGAATAAGTAAACCAACTTAGACGAAAGAAACGCCAAAATATTTGTCTTTATATGAACACAGCCCCAGAGTGTATAAAACTCGACAAAATTAAAAATGAGGGATACATTTAATGCTCTTTATTGGCGTCATATATAACAAATGGTTTTATACAACATGTAAGCTCCCTGAGCTGCATAATTCGCTCTCTATTTTGAACGAAATATGTACACTTTATTATCACACAAATTTCTCAATTAGAGAACAAAGAGAGATGGATTGCTCATGTGAATAGGATGCCAGATGGCAGGTTGCCGATGGACGTTTGGCAGTACAAGCCCCTTGGGCAACGAAGTATAAGAAGACCCCGGAAGCGTTGGTGAAGTGGACCTATACCTTTGGGACCGGAACAGATGATTCGCCTAGTTCATGATAGACGATGAAGAAGAAGAAAAAGAAGAAGAAGAAGAAGAAGAAGAAGAAGAAGAAGAAGAAGAAGAAAATAACAATTGTAAAGCCCACATTCATACAACAAACATTCAAAAATTCCGAACTGATGCACTGTTTTTTTTTATATTAAATTTATAACCACAATATTTATTCACATAACTATACTTACAAATCTTTATCTAATACTTTTCACAAATACGTCTGTAAAATACTTTATACATAACCCATATCAATATCTACATTTTTTTACAAACGTAGCTTAAAAACTGTTTGAAGACGGTCCAGAATTTTGAGGTTTGTTGAGGCATATTAATTTTATCAAATTATTAAAGAAACAGAGTTTGTATTTTGAAGAACACTCCTCATAACTTGATGCACCACATACGTAGACTATTATTCTTAAACTTTTGACTGACTTTAATTTTTGGCCATATTGCTCTTAAAATTAAAAAATGTTTCAAAGTCAACACTAAATTCAGATTTGAAATAAAATTTTCTTTAGTTCGATACTGCGTGGATTTTTGCAGTTAAAAAGTGTTTATCTCTTCTTTTATGGTGTCCTAAAGTTTGGAAATTTAATAAACTGAACGTTCTATTCAGATTTCGTTAAGATTATCTTTATTTTTTTTTTTACCACACAGGGATTTTAATGTTTTTTCGAAATTTTTTGATCAATTTTTTGGATCCCGCCAACTCAAAATTTTGAAATTTCAAAACTCAATACTATATATACAGATTTTTATTAAGTCTTTTAATTTGATACCCCCGCATAGATTTTAGCGATTCTTTTCAAAACTTTTGACTCCTCACGTTATTGGTTCCCACCCGCCTACAGTGGAATAAAATCCCACAAATAATAAGGCTCTGTGGAGTATAGGTAGGACACGCCTGTCAAGTTTTACGACAACCGGTTGATGCAATCAAAAATTATCGTGAGGATAGCCCAAACATGCAACACAGACAGGCAGACTGTAAAACGTTCCAGTTGCAACTAAGAAGTTTGAAGCTTCGCTAATTAAAATATCGCGTCTTATGCCCGTTATGTCTTTTCCGTACGGTACACAGGGCGTTTCAGCCAGCAACGTAAATCTTTCAAGAAACAGGTGAACACGAAGAAAAACGTTCACACAAACACATCTCTGGGAATGTTCATCTCTAGCCCAAATTTTAACGTAAAAGTATAATTTGTGAATCAATGTTGGTCCTAATCTTAAAACAAACTTGATGAATTAACGTATATTTTAAATACAGCGACAAAATCGTACAGGACAATACCAAACCTAAAATTTAATAACTACGTATTTAATCATTTATGTCAGTGATTTCCAACTGGAGGCCCGCGACCTTATGTTGGGAATTAAATTTAATAATTACTGTATTTACTTTAATGAATAAATGAATATAATATTATTCAACTGAAGATGGTATTGCACGAGAAAATGTTTCACTTAACCACTAATAAACGAACAGTAGATTTCAATTTATTTAATGGAAAATGTATTTTTTCTACTCCTTTTTTTTTCATCATATTACAAGAACCCGTCTACTTCCTTCCATCCCTCGGCTAGACAAAACAGATGCGCTTGTCCGATGTTTCGGCCTGCATTTGTAATCAGTCGTATCTGTTATTCAAAGTTACGTACAAGAATTTTCAATTGGAATTGTGTCATTTACAAGGCGATCCCTTCCTGCAGGCCAGGCAAGGAAAGGGACCGGGTTTCTTTAATTCGCTACCCGGTGAAGGATTTTTAAATCTGCGGACAGAAAATGACGTTTGTAAGTACAGTTATCGTGTGAAATCGTGTTCTCCACAACGAAGCTGATCAAGAGCTCCAGTAGATGTTGCCACACAGATTCTTTTCTGTTTCACATACCAAGATTAGCAACAAATCAACACAATGTGAACATTCCTACTTCAATGACTGCAGCAGATCGACTTCTAATTTTCGCACTGAAGATTTTAGGTAAATGTACAATGTTCAATATCTTTCTTAGCCTATATATTCATAATTGACACATTATAAAGACATAATACTGACTGTACCGCTTACGATATTGCTACAACAATTACGAAAAGTCGAGAGCGTCTTTGTACTCGCTTCTCGACTAGCCCAGCGTGCGGCGTCTGTGTCAAGGCCGTCCACTTACGTAGCACTCCTAAGTTTTGTTCGTGTACTTGTAACTAAGCAAATTATGCCGGCACGCCGCCAAAAGAATGGAAATCTTTCTGGAACTTTTGCGGGGTATATACGGGTTAGTGACACCTGGCGATATTGTAGAGTGCGGATCAAGTGGTTGTTGCGGATTAGCGGAAGGTGATTATTAAGTTATAATTAGTGCGGAACTCTTAGTAATTGGCATTATTATTCCGTGTGGACAAATTTAACTTGAACACCATATGACAGTATCTTGTTAATTTCAAATAGTTATTTCTGACTAATTAAAGCTGGTAATTAGTGATTTCATTGGTGTCTGTATTTTGTTTCCACTGTACAACATGACGATCCGTGGGACCGTTGTAACATGTTAAACCTGAAAATTACCTTTTTTACTTATTTACATTTAAATAGGCCTACTGCATGTTTTATGTTTACGTTACTTGTAAAAAAATCGATCGCTTACAATACGGGTCGTCGGTAGGCTCCCGAGTTCAATTATGGCCCTCAGGTGCTTTTAAGTTGTAACCACTGATTTAAGTGATACCACAAACAAAACTCGGTTAGTTATATCCCTGCCGTATAATACTTCTCTGGGTGCCATATAATTATAGACATGACAAACCATGAACACACGCAACTCTCAAATCTATGCAAAAAAGTTACCTACGTTCTATTTAAGCAAGATATTGAAAGCAGAGAAGCTAATTATATTTATATATGTTACTGTCTGCACTCCCTTCATTTTTGTAGCTAACAACATTTCCCAAATGATTAAACCGATATTACGTATTGTGATAACAATCATAATCATAACGTGTATAATTAAAACAAAAGTTAGGGGGATGTGGGTTAGCATAAGGGAGGAAGGAAGGGTGTCGCGGGCGCGTTATCGCCGCGAGTTGCGTGATAGTTGCAGGTAAAGGGAAACACCTACCTTACCTCGCTGCCACCATAATATATAGTCCCACTATATAGCTCTAGTTTAATTAAATCTGGCGTTTTCTTCAATATGCCTCCTGTATATGTAAAGTCAACCATACCTGACGTTACCGCAGGCACGTTACCAACACCGCTACATAGTGATGCCTCTGTAATTTCACCGTTTCACACCAACCGACTGGTTTCGACAATTAACGTATTCGTTTTATAACGTGCCTGTGCTTTTACTTATGAAAATACTGGTTATTTCACCGACAAATCTGAACACATACATACATGAAGTATTACGGATATCTAAAGGAAATACTACTTAAGGAATTTCATTTCAAGGAATTTCTTGCTCTATGCGGACGATAAAGTAATAATACAGAATACAAAAGACAAGTTACAAAAGTCGATATATGTGCACTTTTGAAGTCATCTTACCAAATTAAGGGCTGTAGATATCTTCTTCTTCTTCAGCACTACAGCCCAGCATAAGCCCTGGCTTCCAACACCAATCTACTTCAACGTCTCCTCCACTTTGCCATCTAGCGTAATCCCTCACATCCATTCTTTCTTCTGAGATCTTCCAGCACATCATCCAACCATCTTATCCTACGTCGACCCCTCTTTCTGGTTTTGTACGCCTGTGCCTTCAGATTTTCTTTGGCATACGCTTATCATCCATCCGCTCTAGACGATCTAGCCATTGTATTCGTTCACCCTTTACGAATCTTACAATGTCCTCATGCTGCAAAAGCTCGTCTGTCTCCTGATTATTTCTTATTCTCCATTCATCACCTTCCTTAACAGAGCCATAAAAACACGTCGAACAACCTTTCTTTCTAACATTCTCAGATAGATCTCTACTATAAAATCAATAGGTATGATACAGGCAAATAGCATATCTCATTCGAATGAAAATAAACGTAAACAACCAAATTTTAAACAATTTTCTTTTTGTAATTACGTGGGACGTGACATATCGTACGAAGATGACGTCGGGATAGGTTATAGATTGTGAAGAATATGGTAGAAGATCGACAGGAAATTAAAAAAAAAAAAGAACTAAAAGGGGGACTTATGTGAAGTTTAACACAACAGTAAAACCTCTGTATCAGCAGTCCCCACATTCGTGTATGCAAGTGAAACATGGAACCTCAGCAAAAAGGAAGAAAAGAAATTTCAAGCTGCTAAAATGAAATTCTTAGGAAGTACTCCAGGATACTCTTACTAGATCGGAAAAAGAAATTAAAACGTTGTACGAGAATTAAAAAATCGAAACTTTGCTCAAGAATTTAGCACGCATGTTTTCAATGGTATCCAAGCTAGTAGTATGAGTGTATCAGCTGGCCTCTCAAATCCGCCCTGTCACTTCTTTTTCTTTTTATCCCTGCTGTACAATGTTTAAACATTTTCCGGAACCAAAGATTACGGAATTGACTGAATTCTCATCTTCCACTCTTCCTTGTCCATCCAAAGATCTTCTTCAATTTCTCGTCCCTCAACATAGTCTGAATTTCTTTTGTCCAGGTGACAGGTGGTCTCCTGTGACTTCTTGATTTTCAATTAATAACGCGTTTCAAAGCATATGCTTCATCATCAGATATTTATAAAATCCTTCATACGAGGTCGTCACTGGTGAAAATACCGATATTGCATACACACTGTACGTGAGCACCTTTTCACGTTTGGTCGACCACTGAGCGATTTTTCATCTTACCGGAAAAGCGGGCTCAAGGTGGTATCGTATACCTCCTTAAAGGCGATATCCTTGGCCTACAGACTTAAAGATGCCACAAAATCTACGAAGCCAACGATAAGTTTTGTATCATTCATTTTGTTGTACGATTTTTAAAATTCCCAGTTATCAAACGGCGCTTATCTTGTATTTTCGGTAATAAGGAATTGTTTCGGTTCCATAAGTACATGTATTGGTTGCGTCTACAGTATTGTCGGAAGCACTGCCAGACAATTGGTTGTTTGCGGGTCTGTGCAGTCGCTGACACTTCAATTGGCACCGCGCTGGCCAGACGCTGAATCACTACAAATTAATCTGCAGAAACCTTATACATTTGATGTTGGTCATATCGATTGTTTGATTCCGAGTGCAACCCAACAGTCACCATGTCCGGCATCGCAACAACAATACCTGTAACGGTCGGTTTCCAATCGAGTGCTTACAATTCTTTCAGTTCGCTTCGCGGCAATAAACACAAATCTAAAAAGTAGGCAACATAAACGCACGAGCATTAAAACACTTTGACTTTTACGGTTTTTACAGCAAAAAACTTACTTCCATTATTTCTGTAATAACTGTGATAAACTACCGGAAACTTTGAAACGTGAAGTTCAATTTTACAGAAACGTGAAAAACACTCTCACGCCTTGTAGGCCTGCGTACTTGTTCTTTCCTGCGTATTGTTACTTCCATGTTCCATAAGGAAATGGAAGTATCGTGATGGCGAAAAAAATCGTGTTCGAGATAAGGGCTGATTCTGATTGTACCCTCAAAACATGAAGAAAAGTCGTTTTTTGAAATGTGTGTGTGTGTGTGTGTGTGTGTGTGTGTGTGTGTGTGTGTGTGTGTGTGTGTGTGTGTGTGTGTGTGTGTGTGTGTGTTGCCGCAAATTCAAACAGAATCAAATATTTTTGTTCATACCTCCCTGAATTGTAGTAGACTCAAGGCCTATTGATTTTGGTGAAGATCTGTTAAGGGAAAGGGGTAGTTTACTTGCAACTTTTATGTTTTAACAAAGAGTTACTTTTTCTACGACGAACGATAACTGCCGTAAATTCAAACAGAATCAAATAATTTTTTGCATAAGTACCTGAGTTGTAGAGGACTAAAGGTTTATTTATTTTGGTAAAGATCGGTTAGGGGGAAGGGGTAGTTTACCTGCAACGTTTTATGTTTTAACAAGACTAAAGTACTTCATTTTGATAAATAAAGTATCCTGAAAAGAAGGTCATAATAGTCCACTGTAGAAAGGTAGATGAAATATCTATAAATGAAAAGGGTAGTTGAAGGCGGTAGGGGTAATTTTCTATAACTGAAAATGATAGTTGAAGGTGGGGGTATAATTTTTTATAAGTGTACTACATTATCGGCAACAAAGAAGTAGTTTGTTATTAAAATTCCTTCCCGGGCTGTTTGGTCGTGGTCCAATGTTTTCTGCAAAACCAGACGTTTCAGCAGTGCTATCGACTGCCATCATCAGTGAAAATCGAGTGCGCTAACGTGAGGTGGTATACGTTAGTGACCACAGGTACTGTGGTTAACGCTGAAGCAAGAAGTAGAAAGAAGTAGTTTCTATGGAAATATTTCATTTCGAAAATGATTTTAAATATAAATCTTAGAATGTGGAAGTCATGTGTGGTTCTCCATACCGATATTTGTTTTTGGCTTCCAAAAATGAAAGTGACGACTGTTATTTACCCGCCAAAAAGGACGGACCGATGAGATTATTCTAAAGCATCCCTGCAATTCTCCTCGTCAAACGCTACTTACCCCCCCCCCCCAAATTCAGTCAAGGCCCAAACAACGAAATGAGACCGCTACGAAACATATTTTACTCCCGATAATATCAGAGCATACATACGCACCTGTACATACAACAATAGATCCTATTTTACTGCTTAAGAGCAGCCTAGGAACTTGACGTTCGGCATACAGGGGAAGGTAATGTGGCCACGGACGTATTTCCAGGGAGGGGGGCCGGGAGCGGAAACCTCCCTGGAGGGTCGAAAAGATTGACGAATTTTGTTAATCTCTTAATTTTACGGCTGTTTTATTTTATTTTTTTCAGCTGTGTACGACGCTAATATGCTAGAAGATGTTTATTAAATATACAAACAGATTTAGCGTACACAGCATTAGCGTATACGTTTGAAATATGCAATATAGGAAGAAAATCAATTAGGTCAATAAGTATCTTGTAAACAATGTTTCAATAACCAGCATTTTTGTTGTGTTGTTACCGTTTACTTTAATGGCATTGATTTCAACCACTGTAAGGATAGTGACGTTAATTTGTCTTGGTTTTTCTTTTGTATGAAGCCGACCCAACCCGGTCCTCCCCCACATACGCCACTGCCGGTATGACGACTTCAGCCGCCTAATATTGTCCCAGGATGTTATCTCGAGTACATTTATATGAAACGTATAACGTAACCCTATGTGTTACGCTACCTTAGGTATTATTTTATAGACATAATTCATAATACATCATGCGTTTGGCAAGTAAGAATTGATAAATTTTAATGTAATCATATTAATAACGATACAAATGAACGTCTTCTAGTTATATAAAATTTAATATTATACAGGCGACAGTAAGGCGCCAGACGTTTTCAAATGTATTGTCAGAAAAAAACTTTCTAAGTCATAAAGATATAGAATGCTTTGTTTGCTCAAAGTAGCAAAAATATACAGAGTCCCGTTAGCAGGGTGGTGAAAACAACCTTGACGTTACAAAGCAATAAGCGGTGAAAGCGGTTTGATCTCAAAAGAAAGTTAGCGTCATTTTTGCAAGTTAACGTACACGCGGGAAGAACTCGCCTGCCCAATGTTTAGCCCACCAAAAATAACGTCACTTGGAAGCGCGAACTATTATCAGTTGCTGAATGGGTAAATTCGAATTTACCGGCAAGAAGTTGAACAGATAGCCAATTGGGGTATTTTTTAGTTTGGCGGTGGGGAGAGTAGTTCGATCAACCATATAAATATTACCCTCGTAGGAACACTAAGGAGTCTTAGATATCAATCAGAGGAGTTTAGTTGAATCAGTCAGAGGAGTAGTATATCAGTCTTTATTGTGACAATATTCTTGTTTTAAGTAGACATGAAGGAATTAATAAGTCAATTCAGTAACTATATATCTACAATCCAACCAGAAATTGTTCAAGCCAATACGAAGAAGCAAGCGATTCGCGAGTGACTAAACTTAATTTAGGGCGTCATCAAGAGAGAAGAAGTATATTTACTATGTGCGCGTAATCTGAATTAAGTAAAGGCAGAGGTATACTTTATTATGTGCTCGTAATACGGAGTATATAGCCGAATTTAAGGTCGAAGTGCGCGAGCGTCAGTTGTTATCGCGTACGAGTGAAAATCAAAGGCAGAGCAAATAGTGATAAAGAGTGATGTGTGGGGAAGTGAGACACGAAGAATGCGGGAAATGGATAATCATAAATCAAGTAACAAATTTAAATTCAATTGATAACTAAAGTAGATCCAATGTAGTATAGTCGTCTATCCATGGTTCGCCCGTTTCATTCTGAAAGAATTCACGAGTATGTTGAGATGCTAATGGTATTCTATATCTTATGACATGGAAAGAAATAATTATTAAATATATATGTACTTTGTATAGGTTAATTCAAAATTATGACAGGAGATAATCATTAAATACATATATGTAATCTGGTAGGTTAAATCGTAAATGTATTGCTCAATGAATAACAGTTAAATAGATTCAGTTTGTCTAGATTACTTTAATGTTGAACAAGGATAAATTTATAAATGATTTAATACTTTGTTTCATAAATGCGATCTATTTAATTGTAGTAGATGATTTAAGGTGTTATTTCTTTTGTAGAAAAATGCGTAATGACTTATGATGTTGTTTAATATATGGAAATTTTGAGTATTATATTTCTTTGTCTACTGCTAAAATTTATGTGTCAATATGTCTTGTTTGTATAAATGTTAATACAAATACAACTAAGTAATTAGCATCTGAACAGAAGCGTTATTATTTTAATAACCCCTGAGATCTTAAATATCTCTGGCGCCCAGCAATTTAAATAAAGAATTAATCATATTTGATATGATAAATATAATTGATATTATCACGCAAGCTTTGAAATTAGGCCTATACTAGTTGGCGCTATCACGCGGAGCTTTATCCACGACTGCAGCTCCGTAAGAGTAATAAACGGAAAAGTAAAAAGTAAATATATCTGATGTTAGGATACATTTTTGTCAAGCGATTTATGACCCCGTTCTGTATGTCACAGTTATCACAGTAACAATTGGGTTCTTCTGCAGACGTATTTTGTTTTGTCTCGAGCTTGCTTCACTGTTTTAACTGCGTCATCGGTACGGTTAATCAGTCTCTGACGACGCGTGCGTTAGACAAAATAAAATACCCGTGCACAGAAGACTTAACGACACGGATGTCACAGCTGCAATAACCTTTGACGCAAGAGTTACAATATTATATAGCAGCATACGGACACACACTGGTAGAGCCGCTCGATCCGAGTTCTTCTGACCCTTTAGCTGACTTTACACACAAACGCTTTCATGCGTGATTGGGTGCAGTAGAAGCTTTCACAGGGTAAAATTTGTATGTGTGGAGGCATACAAGGGAAAAATGAAAGCGTGTCGGTAATCACGTACGCACATTCCTTAGCATACGTCCTGGAGAGGTAGAGTTTTTGACAGTGCGCTTTACCTAGTAGGCCTACCTAGTGTGTTGTAGTCGTTCGTTTGGTTCTATAATGTTGTATGTTATAGGCTAAGTTTGTTGTCGCTCGTTCGCTTTGCATAACATTTACTTGTTTTCTGAGGATTTCACGGCCGGCGTCGATGCTACAATCTTGTCTTGCCGGGCTGCAAGGCCAAAGTCGTTAGTTGTTGGCTGCAGGCGTTTCGGAGCTTCGAAGATGGCCGTCGAAGGACGGCCGAAACGCCTGCAGCCAACAACTTTGGACCACGGCGCGGCCTTACAGCCCGGCAAGACAAAGATTCTAGCATTCACTTGTTTTGTTATTCGATGGTTTTCACGAAAAGACTCTAACAAGGGTAGGAGACTATAAGGATGTCCATAATCTTTAACCCGCATCCTCCGTTTTCGTCTCTTTTTTTGTTAACATGACAGTCAGACTAGAAAAAAACTGAATCCAGTACGATATGTCTTCGTCGGAAGTCCATTCTTTAGAATTAACTAAGTCCATTAATTAAGTCCAATCTCAAGTTCTAACCTTGTCGTACAAAGGAAACTGTGCAACTTGCAGACGTTACACGGGATTAGCTTTCGCCAAGTAAAGCGTCCACGATTATCGTTTACACACACATTCTTTCGCGTGTACTTGTAAGTTGGCGCGGTATCTTACATGAAACAGCGTGAGTACGTATTTTACAGTTTCACAATCGCGCGTGAACACTCGTTTGATTTTATCAAATGCAAACCTTTGCGTTCTTTCACGTACGGGAAACCGCGACTGAAAGCGCTTGCGCGTATTTAACTCGTGGCGGCGCGGCGTTTGCTAGCCGCTGCTGAACATCCGCCTATTTTAACTACAGATAACAATAACGCTTTGAACTTCAAACATTTTTTTGTTTGTTTATAAGGTGGTTTTCTCTACAGACATTAGCAAACGTTTCGGCGGCATTAGTGCCATCGACGGCCATCGTCAGTGCAAATCAAGCTTCGTCTAACGTAGATGTCACACGTTAGAGACCACAGTACTGTGATAATGGCTCACACACGTTTGCTAATGTGTGTAGCACTGGACCAGCCTGGAATCTGAACATTTTAACAACACTGCCTCCAGCCGTGTAAGCATTAGATGATTTTCCCACATCTCATGTTTCAAACGTATAACAGCTAATTCTGTTAGGCCAATAGACCTGTTCCTGTATTAAATATCAGTATGGAGAACCATACATGATTTCCAAATTCTAAGATTTATAGGCTATTTAAAATCATTTTCGAAATGAAATATTTCCATAGAAACTACTTCTTTCTTCAGCTTTAACCACAGTACTGCGGTCACTAACGTATACCACCTCACGTTAGCGCACTCGATTTTCACTGATGATAGCAGTCGTGGCACTGCCGGAACCTCTAGTTTTGCAGAAAACATTGGACCATGGCCAAACAGCCCGGGAAGAAATTGTAACAACAAACTACTTCTTTGTTGCCGATATGCAAAATATTATTTGATTCTCTTTGAATTTGCGGTAGTTATCGTTGGCCATAGAAAAAATTCTAAACAGAGACACTTTTCGGAAAAGTTATTTAACTTACACTTGATAATTTTATTTTCACTCGATACGAACTTAGTGTAAATTATTGATTATTTTATTTTTAAAAAATTACAAAGCGTTAACGAGAATAAAAAAAAGACGTACAGTGTGTAGAATAAATATGCCAGAATCTCGACTAGTGATTAAAGTTTAGACAGACGCTGGTGTAGCGCGTGTGTTCAGTAACGTTGTAAACGGTGATAAGGTATCAAGATGGCAGAGAATCACATGGTGCGGCGGCAAACAACGCCAAGCCCCAACCGGTTCACGAACTGTGTATTCATACATTTATATTATTTGTGTGTTTAAGCTGCGGTATCTGCAAACATTGCTACACACGTACTGAGTGTGACTAATTGTTACTACAAAATACGTGTTTATTTGTGTATATATACCAGGTTGATACCTGTTTTTTATTACGATATTCAACCGCTTCAAATATAGCACAACTACACCCACTGACGACAAATAGCCTACACTGCAGCAGTGATTCCCAAACTTTTCAGTCCGCGGACCCCTCATAAAAAATTTAAAAATTCACGGACCCCGTCTGAGTTCTGGAATAAAACAAACAGTAAATATGATAGAAACTCTTATATTTTAATTATAAATGTATGAAAATTAAAATTCTCTTAACTTGCAAAATCATATCATTAATGATATCAAACATAGTTTAATGTGAACAATGAAGCTGCTTTTCCACAACAGGTCTGCAATTTTGTCTGCAGTATTGGGTTTAATGTCCGATAACTTCAATATTAAGTAACTCTCGACATCACGTTTATTTCTTAACTTTGACTTTAAGTACGTGAGCAGGGATACTGCGGTTTCACACAAATAAGTAGAGGAAAACACAATTAAATGCTTCAAAGCTCTTTTTCTGAGTCCAGGGTTCAAGATAGTCAGTCATTACATATAACCAGAAGTCAGCTAGCTGTAATTCCGAAAATTATAATTTTAATGAACTGTCAGCTGAAAGTTCTGCCAATGAATCTTTTGTAGTGTAAGAGAGAGGTCTAGTCAGTTCGGCTGACACACAGATCTGCTACACGACACATGATTTAATGACATTATTAAAACCACTGGTTTGAAATTACTTTTACAATTACTACTAGTTTGAGCAAAAAAAAAAAAAAAAAAAAAAAAAAAAAAAAAAAAAAAAAAAAAAAAAAAAAAAAAAAAAACTGGAATCTTCTACTAATTGTTTTAAGATTCTTAAATTTATATTTATATTTTAGAGCATAAAAAATCGGAGAATATTACGGTATATCCTAGATTTTCTTAAAAGTGTCTGCGGACCGCCTGAAACATCGTCGCGGACCCCACTTTGGGAACCAGTGTACTACATAATATTGTATATCGTCTCACCGTTCCGGTTTAAGTTCAGTTTAATCCTAAATTTCTTTCCGACAGTGAGATACGTTCGGATTTTCTTTTTTTTTAACGTGAAGAGCGCATACGTGTTCGGGTAGGCATTTCCTTTTTCCGGTTCGCATGGTACTTTTAAAATTCAGAACTTTCGGGAATACTAGAAATTTTATTGTTTAGGGATTCAATCCATTGGAACACGAGTATTCAAAAACGTTTATTATCCGGAGCGCCTACAATTAAAGAGTATTTTCCCTGGACAGTTCCGGAAGCCCGGTGAACAGTCAGTGAATAATATTTCACATTTGCACGCGCACACACACACACACACACACACACACACACACACGCGCGCGCGCGCGCGCGCACGCACACAGGCCTGTAGATGTGGAACTTAGCAGCCAGTGGTTATGATGCCTGGCTATTACGGGTGCAGCCATCGATTCACGGGTGCAGGATGCGTTTTTCACCGACTCGGTTTGTTCCAATTCAGTTCCGTTACGTTCCTTCAAACGCGTTTGGTGTTGAATTGTCTTTGTCTGTCGAAGACCCGGAGGCAACAAGGTGTCTGTGTCCCGTTCATCTCAAATAATCGACTACATCATTAGCTAGTCAACCACTATTTATGAAAAAAAGGCTTGGGGTTGATAATTTCATATTCATTGTTGAATTACTCACAAATATAACAACAGCAAATACCCTCCAGTTAACGGCATTTGAAATATCTCGTATTGCTAGTTAACACAATCCAGCGTGCTTGCTGCTCTACACAACCAGGACGAGTCGACGAAGGGCGGAATGACTGAAAGTTTGAAACGACTTACGAGACCCACTCGGCACATAATCGCAGTGTAGCCGGTCGCGAGAAGTGCCGGGATACAGTACAATTACGGGTGGCGTGCCTCTGTTGGGAGTAAACAGGACCCTTACGTCCGGAACTGTGTCGAAACAGTTGACATCCGTCAATAAAATCTCTAGAGCAGAACTATTACAGAAACGGATAGCTTTTACAGTTGTTAACAGCAAAACATTATACCACGTCTTTCGTTTACAATATCTGATGTACAGTGCCGGATTTAATTTTTCAGACCCTAGGCCAAGTTTTCTGAGCTGCCCCCCTGATATTTCTGATACACATTTAACTGCAGGGCTATCATTAAAAACTGTCGTAGTTTTAAAAAATTATCTAGTTTTAGAGTCTTTTTATTGTTTCCAAATTAGCTTCCTCTTCAATTTGTTTTTAGCTTACGTTTGTAGGCTCCACTAGCCGCGTGAATGTTTATGTTCATGTTCGTGATGAATACGTTTAGTGTAAGGATTCAATTTTATGTTCAATAAAGTTTTCACTCTAACAAATATCAACGAAACAACACGGTGCCCACCACACAAAGCTAAAAACCTTCTTTACAATCAAAACAAAATAAAAACATAACCTCAAATCGCAAACCATTCAGTCACAACGCAGATAAACAATGATAACAAAAAACAAGGACGGTACCACTGTCGTGTAAATTCGGGGGCAATATAGCGGACGTTCAAAATTCGCATGCGCAGGTTAGTTTTCAAGGATGCCAACGTCTTAAAAATAAGCGCGCAATATTTAAATAAGAACTGTGTTCCATTTGTATTATTAACAAAAATTTATAATGTAATTTGAAAAAATCGTACTTAAATAAATTAATATGCCTCCTACTTTTATAAAAATACTTCTGTTAAAAAAATAAATATCTGTAAGTTGCGGTAAATCCGGCACTGCTGATGTAGCCTGTGTCGTCCATACGAATTTGACGAGGACGTGGAGAGAAAATTACGGTTGCAGGCTATTTACGGAACTACTGAAAGAGCGTTAGGAAAGAAGTCGAGACGCCAGACACAGAAGACAATTTTGTACTGTTATGGTTCGTATCGACTCTCCTCTATGGTCCGTAGACATGAGCGCTCAAAGAAAAGATTACAATTCACATATCCCTTCCGGACAAGAGATTTCTCAGATTATATGTGACAGACTGTTCGAAGACGGACGCGCGCTTAAATGCCACAAAGAGACAACTGGGTGCAATCTCTGCCAACGACAGAACTGAGGAATACAGGTCACAGTGGAGGAGAGCCACATAAGGAGAAAGGAGGAGGAGAGGCTCTCCCTACGCAAATTGTAAATTATAAGCCTGAGGAGACATCTCACAAGAGACGGAGACTAGAACAGGTGGCGATACCAATCGCGGAGAGAAGACAAAGACGTTGTAAAGATTAGGCCTACTGTGGAAAATAGTCATAACCGGCTATCAACAGGGTTGCAGGGATGAAGTCCTTTGCTACCGATAGGGAGAGGTGGAGGGTCTGGATAGAGGCTAGACTTCGGGCTGTAGCGCCATAGGAGGAGGAATGTGCCAAATGGTACCGCAGCTAGCGTCATTGCGACCCACAAGGTGGAAAAGAGTACGGCGAAGGACTCGCAATAGTGAGGGGCGGAGGACTGACCAGAAGTTCGTGACTCCCGTTGGCCGCTTGTTTTGAGGAGGTGGAGGCATCAACATGAAGAGAACAGAATGTGAACGTGTTTTTACGTATGTGCGTCTTATAGGGTAACGTGTTTATGGGGTGTTGTGTGCCAAACGGTCATAGGCAGACATATATGCACATATAGAAAACTATCATACGACCTGTCCTGTGCTATGGCAGTGAAACTTGGATATTAACACAAAGAGCAATCGAACGCCTGAAGACATTTGAAAGGAAGCTCCTGAGACGGATCCTGGATCCCGTATATAGAAATGGGCAATGGAAGATACGGCATAATGATGAGATATAATGTCACATCAACGAACCAACGGTAGAAGTGTACGTAAAACTGAGCAGGCTGCAATGGAATGGCCATGTCGTAAGAATGGATGACAAACGGACACCTAAACGAGTCCTTACCGTATGGATGGCAAAAGACCAAAAGATGGGAAGATGCTGTCGCTGCGGATGCATGAGAGATGTTGGGAGTACGAGGATGAAGTCCTTTGCTACTGATAGGGAGAGGTGGAGGGTCAGGATAGAGGAGGCCAAGGCTCGACTTCGGGCTGTAGCGCCATAGGAGGAGGAGAAGGAGTGTGCCAAACGGTACTGTAGCTAAAGTCATTGGGACGTACACGGGGGAAAAGAGTACGGCGAAGGACTCGCCATAGTGGGGGGCGGAGGGTTGACCAGAACATCCGGAGGAATATTTTACACACACACACACACACACACACACACACACACACACACACACACACACACACACACACACACACACACACACACAAAACGTATTGCTTTCTGGGAGGGAATCCTGCAAATGATGATCTTGGTTTTTCCGAACCCTTGGCTTTCGACGCTTCGGCAGGTCCGTCTCTGCCATTCCTCGCAGGGCGTTGACTTCTTGATGTCCATTCCGTCTTGAAACGCCAAGGATATGACAAGAGCTTGACAAAAGTATCATAAACGTCGAAAAAAACGTTTCCTGGGAAACAATCATAATTGTTAAAAGAACACGAAAAACCCGTCTGCAGAAAAGACCTTGTACATTGACTGCTATCGGAGAAAACACATTCCTTAACAACGTTATCAGATTAATATTATTTGATATTGCACAAATACCATAAAACATTACAATTTAATTAATTATCCAACATATTATACGTTAGTATGTGAAATAAAAAGCGATAATTCGATGTTTACTTCATTAAAATTGATTAAAGGAAATTCCGAAGACTCGGACGTTGAAGAAATAACCCCAAACCGAAAAATTTCCTTCCTCGACTATGCGAATTTGGGTAAACAAAAAATTAAAATATACAGTCAGTGACACTCGGGGGTCGCAAGTGAACTTGTGATACCCGATTCATCAATGTCGGTTCAGCTATTCACCGTTTGCGAACACACAAAGAAACAAACATACCTGCGACAGACATTACCGTTGTTTGCATGACCGCAGTCTTGTAATGCGCGGAATCGAAAGCGGCAAAACTTAAATGAAAAAAAACAACAAATCGTTGTGGCATCCACGACAACCAAAGAATTGTCACATAACACATACAGATTTAAAATATACAATTATTAAAATCTGAAGACTGCTGTACAGATACTATGCCTTACGCAGCTGCACTCCAAAACTTTTAAAAACTTCGTATCATTTCGCGAATTCACTTCACAAACACATAAACACATTCTTCGGGTATTAAATATACCCGACAACAACAACTGACAACAAATACGAGAGAAACAGCACGTTACGGCATTGCTTAAACACGGCCACCGAGAGCTTAGTCGATATTGCACGAGTACGTGCGATAACAGCATCACTGAGGGGAGACAGGCACGCGACGCGTTACCATTTCTCCGATTTCTACTCTCTCATCTGACAGCGTATTATGATGCACTCACGGCCGGCTAATTTTCACAAGCCGTATTATCCGACACAAAACAACAACAACGACAACAGCGTATCAACTAAAACGAACACACACGCGCCTACGCTAGTAGCAGCGACAACACACACACGTCAACAACACGACACTGAGCCAAACAGTCACGAAACAAAACACACGTACCAGCTGAGTGCTTGATAAGGGGGATCGTAAAGAAATAATGGCGGGACGCGGAGGGGAGGGTTATGCGTAAAGAGTAGTGGGGGTAGCAATTAGACAACAACGTCGGGAAGATACTTCAACGGGTCAATGTCGAGTCACCACCCCATTAGCCGCACGCATACGCACCCTCGACCGCCCTCCACCCTCCGCCCTGCACCACGCAGCACTTCCTCAAATTATTCCTGTACACAAAACACCACCGTAGTGCGAGAATTTATCGTGTCCGACAGTTTGCATTACTTCCCACTCTATTCCGATTACTGGGGTAGTTCTCTACTACCCTCACTTACGCAACTATCTGAACATTTACACATTCACAGTACATTTATATTTTACATAGAACGGAAAGTAAACTTGTGTGACGACGTACGAACAAAATAACGTCGGAAACATCGCTTACAAGTATCCATGAGCAACTGGTTTAGAGTGAAAAGTTCCTACCAGGCGGGAGGAGGGAGAGTTAAAGATCTCTGTTTGAGAGGGGGATGTTTTAAACAACAAATAACCTCAGAGTACGAAAAATATGTTAGTTTTTTGTAAACATGGGACAAAAGGATGGATGAGTAGAAGAATCAAGATATAAGAGTATTACAGTTCCAAGTTTGTTCTATGGCTTAAAATAGTGGGTAACGAGGAAGAAACTTGTTGACCGTTTTCAGGCCGTCGAAATGGAATATCTAAGAGCTGTTAGGGGAAAGCGAATACCGCCCAGCGTTTGTAATCTGTGAACTTCTGAAAACGAAAAATTATTTTGTTTATGTATCCGTGGTTAGGATATTTTGTTTACATGGAACGATATCAATTGTTAATATTTTATTGAAAGTTTTTAAGCTTTCGGTCGAATAAATTTATAATATCAATAAAAAATATATGGGTATGGAGAACCATACATGACTTCCATGTTCTAAGATTTATATGTAAAATCATTTTCGAAATGAAATATTTCCATAGAAACTACTTCTTTCTACTTATTACTTCAGCCTTACCCACAGTACTGTGGTCACTAACGTATACCACCTAACGTTATCGCACTCGATTTTCACTGATGATGGCAGTCGATGGCACTGCCGAGACGTCTGGTTTGCAGAAAACATTGGATTACGGCCAAACAGCCCGGGAAGGAATTTTAACAACAAACTACTTCTCTGTTGCCGATAACGTAGTACACAAATAAAAAATTATCCCCTCCTTCTTCAACTATCATTTTCATTTATAGAAAATTACCCCCAAACCGTTCAACTACCCTTTATATTAATAGATATTTCATTTACCTTTCTACAGTAGATTATTATGATTTTCTTATCAGGATACTTTATTTATCAAAATTAAGTTAAAACTCTTTACTTACAAAAAAGTTACTTTACTCTTGTTAAAAATAAAACGCTGCAGGTAAACTACCCTTTACCCGTAACCGATCTTCACCAAAATCAATAGGCCTTGAGTCTTCTACAACTTAGGCACATATGTAAAAAATTATTTGATTCTGTTTGAATTTGCGGCTGTTATCGTTTGCCATAGAAAATGTTCTACACACACACACACACACACACACACACACACACACACACACACACACACACACACACACACACACACACACACACACATTTCAAAAATGACTTTTCTTCATGTTTTGAGGGTAGTACAAGCAGAATCAGACGTCATCTCGAACACGATTTTTTTCGCCATGACCATACTTCCATTTCCTTATGGAACATGGAAGTAAAATTAACCCCTACCCCTTCAACTACCCATTTCATTTATAGATATTTCATCTACAGTGGATTATTATGACCTTCTTTTCAGGATACTTTGTTTATCAAAATTAAGTACTTTACTCTTGTTAAAACGCAAAACGTTGCAGGTAAACTACCCCTCCCCCTTAACCGATCTTCACCAAAATCAATAGAAATTGAGTACTCTACAACTCGGGCACATATGCAAACAATTATTTGGTTCTGTTTGAATTTGCGGCAGTTATCGTTCGCCATAGGAAAAAATTCTACACATAGACACACAGACTTTTCGGGAAATTTCTTTTCTTCACGTTTTGAGGGTAGTACAATCAGAATCTGACCTTATCTGGAACACGATTTTTCGCGATCACCATACTTCTATTTCTTTACAAAACATGGAAGTAAAATTATTCTCCGGATGATTTAAAAAATACTATGTTAATATAAGTTTGTCGATGACCGGCTAAATACTATTGTCCACTCATGTACACTACTTCACTGCCCATCCCTGTTAACGTTATAAGACTGTATATCAACTATTAGAGAAGTATAAATAAGTAGAAAAAATATAGAAAATCTATATATTGCAGGATAAATATGTTGATACTATAAACACGAATCTTTACTCATTCCAATACTAGCGTCCTGAGTGGGTATATGCCTCCTGTTTCTCATATTGTTACTGACAATGCCACATCCTAAGATGGGACGAAACGCCCGAACATATTCGTATACGGAAGAAAGTGTACTGATTCTAATAATAGACACGTTTTTTAAAATTTAAATCATGACAATTCAAAAATGAAATTAACAATATTATGAACGCAGGCGACATGGTGCGACCGCAATAGTCGATACAATATTGCCAACACTAGCCTACTACGTTCACAGTTTGTCAGGACCCTCCGTGTTTTTTTTATCGAAACCCCACTATAACTGTTAAGGCTTTTACAAAAAGATAATGTTTCTTCACTTTAACGTACTGGCCAAAACCGACATTTACAGGAAAGGCGTGATATTACGACCAGATTCTACTGCAGGTCTACGGACATCTTACCATAGTATTGGTCCTCGCATTAGCGTCCACCACACTAAGTATATCAAGCATAAAGAATCAATAAAGAAGATGCCAGTACTATTGATATTACGTTTAATAAAATAATAGGACGACACATTTTTCGACACATTTGAACGCGCGTGCCAAACCGTGATTTCTACATTTTCCTCTGCCACTCTATAGTTAGACCCAGTGGCTAGGAACTCTTCCGGCTCTTCCAGGGGGAGGGTGTTTGGACTCCCCGTTTTCCCCCACGGCAGATGAGATACTCAACATTCTTCCCATATTGTTATTTATACAATTGTTTGCAAGCCTTTTTTTAACACACGCGGCTGGCTTACAAATAGGCCTACCTTAACTCATTATGGAATTTCGCTGAAATTTCTAATAGCTCTGCAGGGGTGGTTAGATCGCTCTTCCACGTAGTTATCCCACTGTATAGATCAGTATTTACATAAAAATACGGAAAAATTCGTTACTACTGAAACGATGTTAATTTCGTCATATTACCTGTAACTAGATCGCTTTTTGACAGCACTTTACACCCGCCAGTTATTCTGTCAGTAATCTATAATATCGTATACTAATTGTAAATATATATGTATTTTTACGTGCTGTTCGCCCCCCCCCCCCCCACTTCTCCAATTGTAGAAGTGCGCTCTCATGATTGGCAATCTTATCTCTCATCTGTTAAGACATGAAATCTGGTTATTGGAATCACGCGCTGTGTACACAGAATTCCGTCTACACCATCGATATCATATCAAGCAAACTGAAAAATAATAAAAACACGCGACTATATAACAAAGAAAGAAAACCAAATTTCTCACGAACATTAAAA
This sequence comes from Magicicada septendecula, assembly GCA_034769895.1. Classification (NCBI taxonomy): domain Eukaryota; kingdom Metazoa; phylum Arthropoda; class Insecta; order Hemiptera; family Cicadidae; genus Magicicada; species Magicicada septendecula. Next base: position 830,086,471 of record CM068368.1, read on the forward strand.
ATGGGCCAAAATAGGGCATATGGTATAACTAAAGATATTTACAACAAAAAGTGCATATCTAAAAATGCGAAAGTAAGTCATTACAGTACAGTAGTGAAGTCGGAATGCCTGTATGCAAGTGAATGTCTAGCATTGAATTATAATTTAGACAAACTATTGTTACGATATCACAGAACAATCTACGTTTTTATCGAACGTTCCAGAGGGATCCGGAATGTAATGCGTGTGGCGTATGTGACTCTCGACGCATTCGCGAGACTTTTCTGGAAGCTGCCAGCCGCGCGGACTGTGTCAAGGCCGCAATTAATTACGTCGTACACACTGACGCTAACGCGCGTTTTGGAACATTCTGGTCTGTGAGCGTTGTATAAATAGGCCTACAAGGCGTCAGCGGCCTTAGTTTTCAGTTATAGTTGCGATATATTCCGTGCGGTTAGAGTTATTATCGGGCGATATTACTGTGTGCGTTCAAGTGTTTATTAGTGAAGTGCGGTGTTTTATAATCGGGCGGTACATTGTAATACAACATTGTGTTTTAATATTAGTTGACATTTTATTGCGTGTGATCAATTTTTATTTGGTTTGTTGTAGGAGACTGTGTTGTTGATTCCGACTGTGTAAATGTGAAAATTAAAGCTGGTAATTAGTGACTTATTTGGTGTCTTGTACTTTGTTTTCCACTGTACCTACGACGACCAAGTAGACCGTCGTAACACTATAAATATTGGAAAGACGAATTATAAGGAAAATATTAGACCCATTAAAAACTTCAGAAGGTTGGCAATTAAGAAGTAATGATGAAATATATCAAAGTATAAAAAGTATAACAGAACCAATGAGAAAAAGAAGACTATTAGGCCTATTTTTTGGGCATTTATATAGAATGGACGACAACAGGTTAACAAAGCAGATCTTCAAATATCTGTGGGGGAAGAAGTCATCATCAAGTTGGATTAAAGAAGTTCAAAGCGATTTAGAAAAAAATAATACACACGCAGAAGAAGCAATTGAAAGAGAAGTTTTTCGGGCAAAAGTGTTAAAAATGGAAGGAGTCCAGGGTGAGAGAGAAAAACGCAGGTTCACAGTAGACTGAAGACAGGAAGAAGAGACACAGCGAAAAGATGAAAGAATATTGGAGGAAAAGAAAAGAACAAAGAATAAAGAATTTAAATTGGCATGTGGTCTCTGATGGCTTAGATGGGTGATAAAACAAAAATTATGCGCAGTATCGTACATGACAAACATGTAATTGGAAACCAAGCAACAAAACACCCCAGACAACCCAAAACACTAGTCAGATATATATCGCCGCACACTGCCGATACGGAGCTTAAAATGAACTGCCTGTAAGCCTGCCCTTACACTTTAGACATGCAAAACGTGCCTGCTGCTCAAGGAGAGGAGACGCCCTCTTCCAATAGACCACTCGAACCGTCCGTCGCTGACTACAAACACGGATTTGCAGCGTCGCGACGCCTCCAGCCGGCGAACAATTGTTCCTACCCTCGACCCTCTACTGAATGATTATTAGCATTCGTATAGTCATTTACATCCGCTTTGGCTAACACCACTTCCTCTACACACGTACCCACTGCACTCATCCGCTAATTGAATACAAAATACTCTCACATAACATCATCGCCCGACTGGTAGAAATAATACTAGTAAACTCCCTGAGCCGCAGAATTCTCTCACTATTTTCAACAACATACATTTATTTTAAGTCAATTAGTCGATTTTAGTTTTTAAAACTGTGTGTAAAGTTCCTCGACTTATGATTCTTAGCGTTAGTGGAGAAACGCCGTGAGGAGATGACTGGTTGCTGCGGTTAACTAACGTTTTGCTGTACTTAAAAAAAAAAATATCGGTACGGAGAACCGTATATGACTTCCGTGTTCTAAGATTATATTTAAAATCATATTCGAAATGAAATATTTCCATAGAAACTAGTTCTTTCCTCAGCCTTAACCACAGTACTGTGGTCACTAACGTATACCACCTCACGTTAGCGCACTCGATTTTCACTGATGATGGCAGTCGATGGCACTGCCGAAACGTCTGGTTTTGCAGAAAACACTGGACCACGGCCAAACAGCCCGGGAAGGAATTTTAACAACAAACTACTTCTTCGTTGCCGACAACGTAGTACACGTATAAAAAATTATCCCCTTCCCGTTCAAGTATCATTTTCATTTACAGAAAATTACCCCTACCCCTTCAACTACCCTTTTCATTTATAGATATTTCTTCTACCTTTCTACAGTTTACAGTGGACTATTATGACCCTCTTTTCAGGGTACCTTATTTATCAAAATTAAGTATTTTAGGCCTACTTTTGTTAAACATAAAACGTTGCAGGTAAACTACCCCTTTCTCTTAACCGAACTTCACCAAAATCGATAGGCCTCGAGTCCCCTGCAACACAGGCACACATGAAAAACATCATTTGATTCTGTTCGAATTTGCGGCAGTTATCGTTCGCAATAGAAAAATTCTACACACAGACACTTTTCGGAAAATGACTTTTCTTCATGTTTGAGGGCAGTACCATCAGAATCAGCCCTTATATCGAACACGATTTTTTTGCGATCACCACGATAAACAGATATTAAATTTGTCAAATTATTAAAATACCGAGTTTGTTTCTGAACAATATTCCAAATAATTTGGTGACCCAAATAAACTCTTTTTTTTCACCCGTCCTGCCCTAAAGCAAAAACTATTCGGCGTAGACAGTACAATCAGAATTAGGTTAAAATTTCGTTCAGTCTGATATCCGGCACGGGCGTTTACAATTTTCTGAAATTTTTTATTGCTTTCCGGACCCTTGTATCCAAAAATTTCGAAATTTCAAAAAATGTATACCATATTCAGATTTTCGTTGAAATTCTGTTTAATCTGTTGCAAAATTTTGGTACAGTTGTTGGGCTCCGGAGTCACAAAATTTTGAAATTTAAAAAACTGAACACTATATTCAGACGGTGGTAAAAATCTTCTTTGTAATTTGATACGTCACGTGGATTTTTGCAATTCTTCAAAATTTTGACCAAATCTGTAAAAACTCGGTCCGCTTTTCACTAGTCAGCAAATCCGAAATTTTCGTTTCAATTACCTTAAAACACGGCCAAATTACATACGAACGGTCAAATATAGTATTGCACAACTGGATACTTGACAGTTTACACATCACTGGCCCCGCTGATCTAAACCCGTGCCATTATCGTAATTTCTTTCGTAATCAAAGTTGTATATTTAAAGTAAAGCATCCATCTATATCATAGCCGTATAGCCTATATACAATACTATGAATATGCTATGCTCATATCTTGGGCGTATACTATACAATGTTATATTTAATATTTATAATAACTTTACCTCAAGATATTTTTTCCTTATTTGGAACATGTTTCGGGAAGCCTTGTGTTCCCATCTTTAGTCTTCCTGATTTTGAGTCTTGTGAAGTAGGCCTACTTGTGTGTTGGTTGCTTGTTGTTGTGGTTTTCTGTTGGCCTTTGGCAATTTAAATTGGTATTGTTGTGTGTCATTGTGCTGTATATATTAGTATTTTGTGTTTTCGATGTCGAGTGCTTTGAAAATTGTGTCATGTTTTGTATTGATTTGTATTTGTTCATTTACTAGTTTTTTGTGTTTTACGTTTGTATATTTGTAAATTTCCCAAATGTTCATTATGGTGCCTTTGTGTGGTATGTGTTTTATTAGTGTCATGTTGGTTATGTCTGGGAATTCAGTACACAAGTACTTCACAAGACTAAAAATCAGGAAGGCTGAATATGGGAACACAAGGCTTCCCGAAACATGCTCCAAATAAGGAGAAAACATCTTGACGTAAAGTTATTACAAATATTAAATATATTATATACATCAAGAAACAGACTGTAGCAAAAAGTGTTTGAACTATACTATGTATATAGCCTACTATGTATACGAATCTTGGCAGTTTTTTAAGTGAGCGAGGTGCAGGGGCGTGATGTTTGTTTTTTACGAGGGGGGGGATGATGTTTGTTAATCTCTTAATTTTTAGGCTAATTTTACATTTTTCAGCTGTGTACGCTAATATAGGCCTAGTAGTAACCCCTTTTTTAAATATACAAACAGGTTTATCACACAACATTTTCGCATATCTTTGAAATATGAAATATCTTCTCCTTCTTCTCTTGGTCTACCTATATCTCGTCTTCCTAGATGTCTATATCTTATTACTTGTTTAGGTAGCCTCACGTCTTCCATTCTCTCGATATTCTGCCTCCATTTTATTTGTCCTTCCCTTATTCCGCTGGTCATAGAATATACATTTAGCTCAGTTCCTATATCTACGTTTCGTATTTGGTCTCTAAGGGTGCAACCTTTCATTTTCCTCAAGAACTTTATTTCACATATGAAATATAGGGAAATCAATTCAGTCAATACTTATGTTGTAAACAATGCTTCAATAATGCGTATTTTATGTTATTACCGTTTGCTGTAATTGGACTGATTTTAGACGTTATCACACGTTTTCAACCACTTTAAAGATAGTAATGTTGATTTGTCTTGACTTGTTTTTTTTTCTTTTGTACGAAGCCAATTCGACCCGGCCCATTCCCCAAGGCCAAATTCTAGACATCCCACTGGTGAGCCGGTGCTGTCAATTACTAAACAAGTATATTAGACAGTAATGATAGACAATTACTAGTGGACATTACTTGTGACATTGAGACTTTCATTAATCCGGAGAGAACTTCAAGCCATATTATTACGGGTCACGTGACGTTCTACTGTAATGCGTTCAAACTATACTTCGAACATAACAGACTGCGATCCGACCAAACGCAATACTGCAGCGGTTATTTAAAAGGCGGAATCAGTGCGTGTTAGTGCGGAGTGACGGGTGTCAACATCGGGCGTGGGCAGATTACCGTGAAATGGGACGGTGTCTTCTCGGCCGGATGTGCACAGCGTCTGTAAGGCTTGACACCGGAAACGTTACAATTACTGAATGAAACAAACCCGACACCGTACAGTACGGAACCGTACACAAAGACAGACTGCATACATACACGCAAGAAATCTACATGCAGATGAAATCTTTGTGAATTATATGCTAGTGCTACAGAATCGCTCACTATTTTGAACGAAGTATATACTTATTATTATATTCATAAATGCTCAATTTTTCTTGTTTTATATTATTAATAATAATACAACTTTTTACAAGAACATATTTTTTATTTTGTAAATTACATATAATGTTTCGATAGTGATCTAACTATCGTCATGAGATATAATTATAAATTAAAAATTTGTTTTAATCAATTGTTCAAAACAGCTGTTTTATATGTAGACTAAACTTAATGTTTTTATATGTGTATATAAAAAATGTTATCGTTGTAAAATATAATATAAATAATTATTATTTTATTAAATTAGTAATCTTGAAAATATTATCATTTTTTGAATTAATCTGAATTTGTTCTGGTATTAATTTATTACTTGTTTTATGTTTAAATATGTCTAAATTTCCCCATAAGATCATTTCTGGACCTTTGGAAATGTGTTTTAATAAACTGATATTATTTGAATTTGGAAATGCGAGATTTTTTTTTAATTGAGTGTGTAGCTAAATTTGATTACATGAATCTGTTTTATCTTTCTTTTAAACGTTTTTCAGTTTGACCAACATAAAATTTGTTACAGTCAAGGCAATCAATTTTATATACTCCATTTAAATTATGAATACTTATTATTGGATAAATTTTGACTTAGATAATTTTTCAGTTATCAGAAAAATGACGAAAATCCTGATTACTCTACTGTTTTTTGTTCAGTAGAGTAACAACTCTACAGAAACCACACGATAAACTCTAAAAATTCCAAACACTCGGATCTGTGCTAAAATTCCCTTTAGTTTGACATCCGGCTGGACTTTTACAATTTTTCATATTTTCGATCACATTTTTGTGCCTTGGAAAATGTTGAAATTTCCAAAAGTGTATACACTACATTAAGATTCTGGTTAAACTTCTTTTTCAGTTGATATTATCCCACACGGAGTTTTGCGATTTTGACAAACTTTTGGCACACTTTTTGGACGCAGGAGGCCCAAAATTAAAAATTTTCAAAAATACGACGCATGAATTTTTTCGATTTTATCTCTTATTGGCCACCAACGCCCCAAATTTTGAGATTTTCAAAAATGAAGCTGAATTCGTATTTTGGTTAAAATTCCCTTTACTCTGATAGCCCATACGGACTTTTGCGATTTCTTTCGAAACTTTAACCCCTCACATTTTTGTTTCCCTCCGCAACCACTTTCTGGGGGATCAGTATCAAAAACAATAGGGGGGTTCTGTAGGGTAAAAACACAGTAAAGGCCAAGTTTTACGAAAATCGGTTGACGGGTTGAAACGTTACAGTGAGACACACCCCATATAGACAAATGCCAAACGGCCGAATAAAAACAGGAAATTAATAGGCTTCCGTATACCGAAACATTCTATTTTTGGACAAAAAGCAGATCTTCAAATATCTGTGGGAAGTCAACATCAAGTTGGATTAAAGAAGTCCAAAAGGAGTTAGAAAAAAATAATATACACGCAGAAGAAGCAATTAAAAGAGAAGTTTTTCAGGCAAAAGTGTTAAAAATGGAAGGAGTCCAGGGTAGGGGAGAGAAAAATGCAGGTTCAAAGTGGACTGAAGACAGGAAGAAGAGACACAGTGAAAAGATAAAAGAATATTGGAGAAAAAAAAAAGAACAAAGAATAAAAAATTGAAATTGGCATGTGGTCTTCAGATGGCCGATACAAAAACATAAACAAAGATTGATGTTATGTTTTTACGAACTTAGTAGGTCTACTAATAATTTTGAAAAATAGAATGTTTCATTAAATTAATAAAAAAGAATAGGAATTTTAGGAATAAGAAGACTATTATTTTTTGGACATTTATATAGAATGGACAACAAGAGCAGAAAATAATAGTCTTCTTTTTCTCATTGTTTCTGTTATAGTTTCTATACTTTCATATATATTTAATAATTACTTCTTAATTTCTAACCTTCTGAGGTTTTTCGTGGCCTAATATTTTCCTAATAATTCGTCTTTCCAATATTTCTAGTTTGTCCAAATTATAATTCAATGCTAGACATTCACTTGCATAGCATATAAGATCATTCTTATTATAAGATAAAGTTATAATAATTATAATAAATCATAAAGATTAATTTAGCAGAATGTTATAAAAAAAGCTAAATAAAATGGAGTAATGTAAGTAACCTGTAGTTGAAAAAATGTTAAGTTTTTTGATAAAAATTTTTAGATCTTATCACAGATCCATCAAAAAGGGCTGTTGTTTCACCCTTCAAGATTGTAGGCTTATATTTATCGACGCAATATTAAATTTTGGACCATGAAAACAAATTCAGTGCTGTGTAAAAATAATTAACATTCTACAGAATTATAATAAACAGAAATAAATATTTTATTTTTATTCTAGTTTAATTAAAAAAAAAGAAACTTTCATCGTAACATTAAAATGGTGTGGTTTTTAATTAAAAAAATACACATCTGAGAATTTATGATTAATTACTTATTAATGAATTGATTTTTTTAATTATGCTGTCCTTAATTTATTTTAAACTAGCAGAATACCCGTGCTTCGCTACGGAGTTTCAAGTTGTACGTAATGAAAATGTTAGTTTAATTAATAAAGTTCAATTAAAGTAGGCTTCTTAAAAATAAATAGCTGTTGCCCACAACTTCGTTCGCGTGGTCTTCAATTTAATGCGATAATATATTTAGAACAGGATCTATTCTATTGGGTTGCCATAGTAACCAGATCTAATAGTTTTTTAAGACCGCAAAGGACCCCCCAGAGGATCGTATCGAAAAAACACCTGTCCTATGTTGGTTCTCCCGTTGCGTAAAATATTTGTGCCAAGTTTGGTTGAAATCGGTCCAATGGTTTAGGTGGAGACGTGGAAGACCCCAAAGGACCCCCCAAAGGATCGTATCGAAAAAACACTTGTCCTATGTTGGTTCTCCCTTTGCGTAAAATATTTGTGCCAAGTTTGGTTGAAATCGGTCCAGTGGTTTAGGAGGAGATGTGGAAGACCCCAAAGAACCCCCCCCCCAAAAGACCCTATCGAAAAAACACCTATCCTATGTTGGTTCTCCCATTGTGTAAAATATTTGTGCCAAGTTTGGTTGAAATCGGTCCAGTGGTTTAGGAGGAGATGTGGAAGACCCCAAAGAACCCCCCAAAGGACCCCATCGAAAAAATACAGAAACCTTCGCGGACGTGCGCACAACAACTCACCGAAGTTTCATCGCAATCGGATGAATGGTATAGGAACGCATACGGGACAAACAAAGAAACATTCATTTTTATATATAAGATGTAAACTATACCACTTACTTGACATAAACCGTGATAGCTAAGCTAATGTACAACATATATGTATTAATTATACACATAAATGTTCCTCGATAGACACTCTATCTATTGGCGAAAACTTGAATAAAATCCGTTCAGTACTTCCTGAGATTAGCGATTTCGAACACAGAGAGAAAACGGACCGACTTTACTTTATACTATGTATAGATAATCATGCATATAAAGTTCCAAAAAAAGTATTCTGATCCAAAAAAATATAAAGTGGCTTTTTAAATAAATTATTGCCAAATTTTTTTACTGAAATAAAATATGAAAACAAAGTCTCAAGGAGACGAGTGATACAAAATGTGTTAAAATAGGATAATAAATTACTGGGAGAATAAACTGCCTAGGACCACAAAATGTCAAAATCGGGTACTGACCGTGATAGAGAAGGTTCCTTGGAAACTTCATATACGAGCACTTTTACGCCTTATCCTCTAACCATTATTTTTACTTATTGGACCCAGTCGCCCTCGCAATATTTTCCTTACAAAAGATCCCTAAACAGCGGATTTTTATGTCAAGATCCATGTTTCTCATCCGTACCTTACTATAGGCCTCAACCATTTTTGTGATACGAAGCCTGTTTTTCGGGGATTATCTGTGGCCTTAATATGCGGGCAACAACCAGGTAGGGTTTGCTGACCGTGGCGATTCTCTTATTGATTTCTTGTGTTCTGAGTTTCTTCTTCTTCCAACCAAGCATCAGGTTAATAGCCTGTTGACACCTGAACATTCCACCTTGTTTTGGTCTTCCGAGGGATCTCCGTCCCTGCGGTCGATATGTAGGTATACATAATAATCTTTGGCATCCTTTTAGTGTTCATTTATGATAAATGTTGTTCCCATCCATTTATTCCTGTACTCTCTAATTTGGTCACTTAAGCTGGTAACTTGTAGGCCTAATTGTTTTCTTATTCCTCATTCTATCTCTCCTTGTTGTGCAACGGCGATCCTCCGCAGAATTTTCGTCTGTGCTGGATTCTTTTTTCATTTGTTCCTGTGAGTGTTTGTTTCATCGCTATACAATAAACTCGCGATAGCTATTGTTTAATAAAATTTTACTAATGTTTCCTCCTTACATTATTCTTCAAATGTCTATATATAAACCATTTTTTCTTGTATTTAATAAAGGCAAATAGCTGGCCAGTCGAATAACGTTGTTGGCGTTTAATAAAAAAAGTTTTTACATTTCTGATCCGGAAGTCATTGCACGAAGCACTATCTCATTAAACATTTCTTTTTGTAGCTTAAGAAAAATTTCAATATAAAACGTAAGTAAGCGTTAAACAAAAAATATACGTCCCCAATGCAATATAAATTGTTAGCCTACGTCAACTTCGGAGTTTTTCATTAATTCAGTGGCTCAGCAGCTTTCGTCTTGGTACCAACCACAGCTAACGGGGACCGACCCTACTGCCTGCGCCTTGCGTGCGGTGCGCACACACAAACGCTATAAACACGCGAACACGTGGCCCGCCCACACATTTGTCATCATTTATTGTGGAAACGAAAGATAGGTAAAAAATTTCCTATTCTAGAGAAGAGAAACTTCCGGTTCTATTTATTATTATTTTTCTTGTCTATAGAGTTTCTTGTCTAAAGTTACTTCTCTCTAGAACAGTGGTTCCCAAACTTTTCAGTCCGCGGAGCCCCCCAAATAATTTAAAATTTCACGGACCCCGTCTGAGTTCTGAAATGTTACAAACAGTAAATATGATAGAAACTCTCATATTTTTTAACTGAAATGTATTAAAATCAAAATTCTCTTAACTTGCAAAATTATATTAATGATATCAAACATAGTCTGATGTGAACAATGAAGCTGTTTTTGAACAATTAGCTCTGCAATATTGGGTTTAATGTCTGATAATTTCAATATTAAGTCACCCTTGACATCAAGTTTATTTCTTAACTTTGTCTTCAAGTACGTGAGCATGGAGAATGCTGTTTCACACAAATAAGTAGAGGAAAACACAATTAAACGCTTCAAAGCTTTTTTTGCGAATTCAGGATTGTCAGTCATTAGTAAATATAACCAGAAGTCAGCTAGAAATAATTGGGAAAACCGTAATTTTAATGAACTGTCAGTTGAAAGTTCTGCCAATGAACCTTCTTCTTGTAGGCTAGAAGACCTAGCCTTCGAGAGAGGTCTAGTCAATTCGGCCGAAAAACAGATCTGCTACACAACATGATTTAAAGACATTATTAAAGCCATTAGTTTGAAATAATTTTTACACTTACAATTAGTTTGAACAAAAAAAAATACTGGAATCTTCTATTAATTGTTTTAAGATTCCAAAATTTAGATTTAGATTTTAGGGCATAAAAAACGGAGAAACTTACGGTAGGCCTATATTCTAATTTTTCTTAGAAGCGTCTGCGGACCCCACTTTGGGAACCACCGCTCTAGAAAGTTTCCCGTTATTCTAGTTGAATACTCTGGCAGAATCGAATCGCTGCAATCAAGACACGGGCGCGCAGACGCTCCGGCAAATTTAACGTAACCTTCATAATCTAGAAGATGAGTTTCTAGACGTATCGAGTCGCTACACGAACCGGGCGAGTTGCTGCCCAGCTACTTTTGTTTCGTCCTCGTAAACACGAGTCGGTGTCAGCACCGCGTATTGGTGTCACAAGTAAACATGATTGTACCGTTACCGATGTAATTTAAAAAAATAATCGATTCATTACGGCTAATCGTTATATTCAAACGCTGCGATGCGTTAGCTATAACTTCTTCGCGAGAAGCGCGTACTTCAGGGTAGGCCTACACGCTCAACTTCTAGCAGTTTACGTTTCGATGAATACAAGAGATATCAACCGTGCGGACAGGACGATCGGTGCGACCGCCGTTACAATATAAAGCCGTACAGTCCTCTATCACGTCTGCAATTTACTTACTTCGATAATAATCTCTCCGAGAGATGTCTATAAAAACAAACTACAGCCTCGCTGGAAAAGACAGCGAGGAAAGGCATACAAGATGTTGAAACGTTCCAAATAAGAATATTGGAAATCAAAAATTAAATCACAGAGAATTAGATTAGAATATGAATGTTTTAGTCACGCCAAACGTGTCAACAATGACGCAACACTCGAGAGGCGAGAAGTTCTTTGGAGTGAAACGTATAAAGTTGTTTTATGACCCGGTAATGGACACAGAAACTACGCGTCTACATAAACAACGAAGCCACACGGTTTAACCCGCTCTTTAAAGTACAACATAATACGAATTTGCGGAATTCTGTTTTTTTTTTAATACTGTGAATCTCCCGGGAACACAGTCCACCTGATTTATCTTAGCATCTAAACGCCGCGAAATTTACCGTAACCGCGTCTTCTGCTTCGGGTCTAAACAATGCGCGCAAGAAAAATAAATTCATACTTCGCGTTTGTGTACACTGTGAAAAAATGTGACGCAATAAATTTTGCAGAACTTGCAAAACACGCTACACATGTATTTCCCGTTTTTTAAACAGCACCAGTGGCGTGTCTAGAATTTGGGTGTTCGGGTCGGGTCGGCTTTATACAAAAGAAAAAAACAAACCACTCATGTTTAAAGTGGCTGAAATCGGTCCCATTAAAGTAAACTGTATTAACACAATAAAAATACGCGTTACTGAAACATTGTTTAAAAGATACTTATTGACTAAATTGATTTTCGTATATTTCATATTTCGAACGAGGCCAACGCTAATGCTGTGGAATAAACCTGTTTAAACATTTAAAAGAGGTACTACTAAATCAGCTATAGCTGAAAATTTTATTAAAAAGCCTAAAAATTAAGAGATTAACAAAATTTGTCAACTTTTCCGACCTTCGGGGGGGGAGGGGTCCGCTCCCGTTCGTCCCACCAGTAAATACGCCCCTGGACCTACTGTAAATATCGGAAACTTGTTTACTCAAATATAAAGCTGTTTTTCTTTTATTTCTTGTATATTCAGTTTGTTTCAACTAAATGTAGGCTATACCAAAATGGATACATGGCTCTTCAGCTCAAATCGGGCACTGGTCTCCTCAAATGAGTTTCTCCCGACTATTCTGATACTATCTGTTCTCTGTCAAAACCTAGTGAATACCGACTAACAATTGGCGTTCTCATCTACTACGTAATCCTTGTTTCAACTGTCAATCAAACGTGTTTTTCCCACACAGGAACTCCAAATTTCCCTACTTTGCATAAAAATCCCCACTATCACAAATATGTGTGCTTCATACAAAGAGAAAAGCGTAATATTCTGAACGTTTAAATACTATTACAAGAATAACATAAATATTACGAAATTTTTTAAAATATGGTAAAAGAATAAGTATTAAGGTGCTGAGATTGACCTGAATAGTTTTGAAATACTTTTCTTGCACTTAGTCCGTTATAGCGTACTATATTTACACAATTTTCAATTGTTTGACAAAAATATATTTGGCAATATATCACATCACATCTATTTCTAGTTGATATACATAGAACACCTCCTTGCGTTTGCCCATCATTGCGCCATTTATAGTGAAATCAAAACAAGAATTTTTTGATAAATGAACGTAATCTTTCACATTATCGCAATTTTCCGGGCTGTTAGGCCGTAGTCTAGGTTGTCCACACGTTTCGCCCATACGACGACGGACATCTTCAGTGACGCGGGACCATAGATTACAACACCCGCGAACGAATACAAACAAAATAAACATTTATTTTCTCTGCCAAGGACATCATTGTTTTGTATACAATAAGCCCGAAAGTGTTTCAACACTAATTTATTTACTATTTCGTTTGTATCAAGGTCAATAACACTAAAACTCCTCTCCGCATACTCACTACTGTGTGGTGAAGTATACAAATATACACAAAATAGGAAAAGGTATTAATCCCCTTTCTTTGAGTTTTTTAGTCCTCTCCAAAAGCTTAATACACTTTCATTACAAATAGGCTTATTTATATCCCAAAGGAAGCCCCAATCCCTGGGTAAAGTCTACTTTAATGCTTCTTTTGAAGGCTGTTGCTGTTGAACCGTATGACTGAGTGTCTTTAATTTTTTCCTGTCAAGAAGTTCAAAATCTTCGAGGCTTTGAACACAGTCACTGTTAGAAGAAAATCCCCACCAATTTTTTACACCGGATTTTCAGCCGCCTAATTTCGCCCCTGTGGGAGGAAATCCCTACACCTGGCATCACTGTTTCAACATTTTAATTTTCCTTCAGGTGTCAGTGTGACGTTACAAATTTTCATGGCGATTCCGCCTTATTCCGTACACGGCACACGCCACGTGACTACAACAGGTTCGCATACCGGAATGGAAATGATTGAGAATTTGGCCTGCACAGATATCGAAGACTAACAGAGGGGTGTAGACGCAAACTCACAATCTCCACTTTTTCAAACTTATTACTCTTGACACGCATAAGATATTGGTACACATTTTTTTTTATGATGACTTAGTTGTCATATGAACAATTTGCATACATCCCCAGACTCTTAGTAGATGAGATAAAGCTAGAAAATAAGTTTAAATTATGGACAGTGTGAGTTTTGCAGCAAGCTTTGATTGCAGTGTGGGTTTTCCATCAAACTGCCATGGAGAATGTTAGTTATGAACCAAATGAGTTTATCTCAAACAAAAACAACAAGAACCAAGAAAAATGAATCTTAGGAGGAAAATAAACATACAAAAAATCAAAGTTAATATTGTAGGCAACCTTTAGTTACAGTTAGAGCAAAAAACCGCGTATTACATTTTGTATTTGAGATAAAACTAATAAAAATATACATACAAATCGTAGATTATCAAAATCTTTAGTGTACACAAAATGATTAGGATAAACTTTAAACACTGGTATAGATACAGTGCTTCTTCAATAGGTTCACAAGTTTGTTCTTCTTAACCTTCATTGTGATCAGTAGACCCGTGAGTGATATATTTTTGTAAAAAAGCAAACTTTCATTCTCTCTCCACTGCTCGCCATAATACTTCTGCAGCAAAGTATTTACATCATCCTTCTTTGCTTGTTTTGTTGTGTTTGATTTTTGGATAACAGGTGAGTTCATGTTGCACACCATTCTTTGTTTTGTTAGGGACTTGTAAACTCCACAGTCAACTCTGTAAGTGTTTCTCCTCTAACAATTACATTCCCCCCCCCTTTTTTTTTTTTTTTTTTAAACCATTCTCCTACAAGTGCCGAGCTGAAAGTGAACTTGAGCTGGTCGCTTCATAAAAGTATCTTTTTCTAGTTTCCAGTCGAAAACTTGACAGTCTTTACCCACTTGTACTACTGTTCCATGTTCCTTAATATTTCAGGATTTCAGAAGTTATTTTCTTTTCCTTGCAAGTCCAGCTGATAGTTTTACAAACTCATCCATCGCACAATGTTTTTTGAAGAAGCCACTACTGATTATTAATATTGTAATTTACAATAAAACACTAAAAACTAACAAAAGTTATTAGTTAACAAACAAAGTAACAAAGTTAGTGAAGTTATTCTAAGCAAACACAACATCAACAACCAACTGTTGGTGCTGTCAAGCCCATGATGCTAAGGGTGTTAAAACGGGCTACCAGATTGGTTGAATTGGACAGTGTGTGTTTTGCTGCAAAATAGCTGTTGAATAATGTGACTTTTGTTTAGAACATGATTTTTAACATTCGTTTAAAGCCTTAAAATGTTACTTTTAGACCAAAATAGGTCAATCTGTCTTTACAAGACAAGCGCGGTGATACGCATAACCCAATATCGCCAAAAATTGGATAATGTGAGTTTTGCCCCCAACTAGAAAGAAAGAAGACAAACTGGGCGTGAGACTGTTCAACGTACGAGCGACGTCTCTTATATACACGTGTACGAACCCGCGGTTTGTTGTACGATATCTCGTGCTTTCTTATCTAAACCCAGGTGCCATAAACACATTAAGTTGCTTAACACGGTACTTACAACAAGCCCGCTGGTAGAACTGCTGCTCGACTCACCTGTAAGCAAACAACACAGAAATTACTATACGTTATGTAACATTAAGTAAACATCAGTTTAGTGAAACAGTAAGGCGCACGGCACATTCACACGTATTCTTAAAACTCTACTTCCGCTACTGTACGGCGTATCTAAAATTTTGTCTGCGCGGGGGGGGGTCCGGTCGAGTAGGCTTCATATGAAAGAAGTAACAAGTTATGTTTAATCAACATTACTATAAAGTGGTTGAAAAACGTGTGACACTCTGAAATCAGTCCCATTAAAGCAAACGGTAATAACACAATAAAAACAGGCGTTACTGAAACACTGTTTACAAGATATCTATTGAGCGAATTGATTTCACTATATTTCACATTTCATGGCTTCTTGGTAAGCCGTAGAATGAAAGAAAACATCATTGATTTTAAACCCCTGACACCTAGAATCTGTAAAATAAGACTCAGGGGAACCTTCTTTAATTATACTATAATAAACGTATATGCCCCAACTGATGATAAGCCTGAGGAGGAGAAAGATGACTTTTGACTTGCTGGAGAATGCGTATGCCAGCAGCCCTAGGCATGACATAAAAATAATCATAGGTGACTTAAATGGCAAAGTAGGAAGCAGCCATGCTTGAAGTAATATAGGAAAGTATAGTTTACACTCTGAACACTCAGACAATGGTTTCAGACTATTGAACTTCGCAGTTGGTCAAAATATGATCATAGGAGGGACTTTCTTCGATCACAAAGACATACATAAGGGTACATGGTCCTCTCCAGACGGGAGAACGGTTAATCAAATAGATCATGTCCTATTGGATGGCCGCCATAAGTCAGACTTACAAGATGTTAGAGTTTACAGAAGTGCCAACATGGACAGCGATCACTATCTCCTAGTTGCAAAACTGAGAGCTAGAATCTCCAATAATAGAAATGAAAAAGGAATAAAGACTGTTAGATAGAATACAGAAATACTAAAGGAAGAAGAAATAAAACGGAGGTTCGAGAAAGTTACTAATGAGAAAACCAGACAGTGGACAATTGAATGCCATGAGGAACAAGATATAGAAAACCACTGGCTTAATCTAAAAAACATATTAGTGACCACGGGAGAAGAAATCATTGGTTTGAAGAAGAGACATGAGCGAGATGAGTAGTTTGATAAGGTGTGTGAAGAGGCAACTGAATTCAAAAACAAGACAAACAAATTAATGATCAAAAGAAATGTACTAGGGCTGTTCAAGAGGAATACAGGAAAGCCAGGCGGATGGAGAAGAAGATTCATAGAGGAAAAAAGAGGGAGTATATGATGAGACAGATAAAAAAGATAGAGGAATATAAGAGTAAAAGTCTGAGCCGATATACGTACAGGAAAGTGAATGATATGAGACAGGAATTTCAGCCTAGAACAAATGCCTGTAGGGATAATAATGGTGGCCTTGTGAATGATACTACTGGCGTAATCAGGAGATGGACAGAACACTTCGAAGAGCTGCTGGGGTCAGTTAGGGAGGCTTCAATGGAGGCATCTGAGGATGAAGAGGAAGCAGGAGAATTCGAGGATGATAGAGAGGAGTTGATGCCATCCTATGATGAGGTGTATGAAGCTCTAGAAAAGCTTAAAAATAACAAGGCAGCAGGTTCCGATGGTTTACCAGGGTAACTATTAAAGAGCGCAGGAGGAGATTTCATAAAGGAATTTGCCCATCTCATAGAGCGAATATGGCTAGAGGAGGTAATGCCTGGTGAGTGGAACAATGGGGTGGTGTGTTTAATACATAAAAAGGGTGATAGGCTCATAGGCCTATGTAAAAATTATAGGGGCATCTCTCTACTTAATACAGCATATAAGGTATTGTCCAACATCATATTTTCTAGGCTGCTTCCCTCCGCTGAAGAAAACAAAAGAATATCAATGTGGATTCACTAGGAATAGGTCAACAACAGACCAAATATTTACACTAAGGCAAATCCTGGAAAAAACGTTGGAATATGGAGTAGCCACTCACCATCTCTTTGTGGATTCCCAGTCAGCATATGATTCAATCAACCAGAAAATGCTATATAGAGCTATGAAGGAGTTGAATATACCACCAAAGTTGGTGCGTATGGTTGGAGTAGCTATGTTCAATTCTAAGTGCCAAATCAGAATACAATCAAATCTATCTAACTCCTTAAAAACACTGAATGGGCTGAAACAAGGAGATGCCTTAGAGAGTCTGTTGTTCAACAGAGCTCTAGAAAAGGTCATCAGGGATTCAGGAATTCAAACTAGCGGACACATATTTGACAAGGAGATACAGCTTCTGGCAATGCCGATGACATTTACGTCATAAGTAGGTCTGAATCTGGCTTAAAGGAAGCCTTTCAAGAACTGGAGTTGTCCACTAAGGCTATGGGCTTGGTTATAAACCAAAGCAAAACTAAATAAATATATGGTTGCAGGTGCCAACACTCGCTTCCTGTCCCTGCGCATTAATGATTACGAATTTGAAAAAGTTCAAGGTTTTCCATATCTCGGGTCATATGTGGACTCTGGAAATGACTCCTCTAGAGACATTGAAAAACGAATATTATCTGCTAATAGGTGTTACTACGGACTAGTGAAACATTCAAAATGAATAAGTAAAGAGAGAAAAGCCACGCTCTACAAGCCCTTGATCGGACCAGTTATGATGTATTGCTGGACGGCTGGGTGCTAAAAAAACTAGATAAGCAGAAACTAGCCGTGTTTGAGAGGAAGGTACTGAGGAGAATCTATGGCCCTGTGAAGGAAAACGAGCTTTGGAGGCGACTGCATAATCGAGAGTTGTACGAAAGGTTTAAAGATCTTCCGATCGTGCAATTCATACAAATTAACAGAGTGTGTTGGGCCAGACATGTGCAGAAAATGGCGGAGGACAGAATCCCAAAAAAATCATGAATTATTTGCCAATTGGAAGGAGAAGGAGAGGAAGACCGCGTACAAGATGGCTGGACCAAGTTGGTAAGGAGGCAGTGAAGCTGGGTGCAGCAAACTGGTGGACATTGGCCGGGAGTAGAGACCAGTGGGGATGATTTCTTTTGGAGGCCAGGGCCCAGACTGGGCTGTAGCGCCGAGGATGTATGTATGTATATTTCACATTTCAGACGTACTGTATAAGGAAATGTGTAATAAACCTGTTTGTATATTAAAAAAGAGTTACTACTATGTTAGCGTACACAGTTGAAAATATCGGTATGGAGAACCATACTTCCATCTTCTAAGATTTATATTTAAAATCATTTTCGAAATGAAATATTTCCATAGAAGCTACTTCTTTCTTCAGCCTTAACCACAGTACTGTGGTCACTAACGTATACCACCTCCCGATAGCGCACTCCATTTTGACTGATGATGGCAGTCGATAGCACTGCCGAAACGTCTGGTTTTGTAGAAAATATTGGACCACGGCCAAACAGCCCGGGAAGGAATTTTAACAACAAACTACTACTTTGTTGCCGATAACGTACTACACATGACATATAAATAATATCGGTATGGAGAACCATACATGACTTCCATGTTCTAAGATTTATATTTAAAATCATTTACGAAATGATATGTTTCCATAGAAACTACTTCTTTCCACTTATTGCTTCAGCCTAAACCACAGTACTGTGGTCACTAACGTATACCACCTCACGATAGCGCACTCCATTTTGACTGATGATGGCAGTCGATAGCACTGCCGAAACGTCTGGTTTTGTAGAAAATATTGGACCACGGCCAAACAGCCCGGGAAGGAATTTTAACAACAAACTACTACTTTGTTGCCGATAACGTACTACACATGACATACAAATAATATCGGTATGGAGAACCATACATGACTTCCATGTTCTAAGATTTATATTTAAAATCATTTACGAAATGATATGTTTCCATAGAAACTACTTCTTTCCACTTATTGCTTCAGCCTTAACCACAGTACTGTGGTCACTAACGTATACCACCACACGTTATCGCACTCGATTTTCACTGATGATGGCAGTCGACGGCACTGCCGAAACATCTGGTTTTGCAGAAAACATTTACTACGGCCAAACAGCCCGGGAAGGAATTTTAACAACAAACTACTACTTTGTTGCCGATAACGTAGTACACATATAAAAATTATCCCCTCCCCCTTCAACTATCATTTTCATTTATAGAAAATTACCCCCACCCCTTTCAACTAGCCTCTTCATTTATAGATATTTCATCTACGTTTCTACAGTGGATTATTAAGGTCTTCTTATCAGGATACATTATTTATCAAAATTAAGTACTTTACACTTGTTACAACAAAAAATGTTTCAGGTAAACTACCCTTTCCCCGTAACCGATCTTCACCAAAATCAATAGGCCTTGAGTCTTCTACAACTCAGGCACATATAAAAAATTATTTGATTCTGTTTCAATTTACGGAAGTTATCGTTCGTCATTAAAAAAATTTCTCTTGTTACAACATAAAATGTTGCAGGTAAACTACCCCTTACCCTTAACCGATCTTCACCAAAATCAACAGGCCTTGAGTTCTCTATAATTTAGGGACGCATGCAAAAAATTATTTGATTATGTTTGAATTTACGGCAGTTATCGTTCGTCATAGAAAAAAATAACCTTGTTATCACATAAAACATGGCAGGTAAACTACCCCTTTCTCTTAACTGATCTTCACCAAAATCAATAGGTCTTGAGTCCTCTACAATTCAGGGAAGCATGCAAAACATTATTTGATTTTGTTTGAATGTGCGGCAGTTATCGTTTGTCATAGAAACAATTACTCTTGATATATGACTGAACTTACTCATGAGAATTATTATAATATTATATTACATATTTTTATAATTTATATTTACTTTACCTCAAGATGTTATTGTTCCCTTATTTGGAACATGTTTCGGGACCCTTGGTGTTCCCATCATCAGCCTTCCTAATTTTGAACCTTGTGGAGTACCTGTGTGCTGGTTGGTTCTTGTTATGGTTTCCCATTGGTTTTTGGTTTTTTAAATTGTTATTATTGTGTGTGATTGTGGTGTATATATTAGTATTTTGTGTATTTTCGATGTTGGGTGCTCTGAAAATTGTATCATGTTTTGTACTGATTTGTATTTGTTCAGGTATTAGTTTGTTTTGTGTTTGTATATTTGTAAATTTTCCCAAATGTTCATTATGGTGCGTTTGTGTGGTACGTGTTACTCCATAAGATTCAAAATTAGGAAGGCTGATGATGGGAACACCAAGGGTACCGAAACATGTTACAAATAAGGGAAAAATAACATCTTGAGGCAAAGTAAATATAAATTTTAAATATATTATATAGGCCTACATCAAGAAATAGACTGATGGGAACACCAAGGATCCCGAAACATGTTACAAATAAGGGAAAAATAACATCTTGAGGTAAAGTAAATATAAATTTTAAATATATTATATACATCAAGAAATAGACTGCAAACATGTTTATATTATATTATTATTATTTTAAAAAACATGGGGTGAATATCAATATTAATGGACAGTGTCAGACAATTGGACACTGAAAAATCCGCGTACACATACACCGAACATTGGGTGCTATCAGAGAGCGCCGTAACGTGACTGTCACTTCACTGAGTGTAGAAGAGAAGAAAAAGAAGAATAAGGTGGAGGAGGGGGATTAGAAAAGAATAATTAGAAAAACTACAACATTTGATAAGTAAATTTATAAACCAGCTTTGATAACGTAGGTTCAGATTTCTTTTAAACACGGTATTATATATTTTAATTAAAGACACAATTATTATAGGCTAACTGCTGAAGATTAGTTTTACTGTTCGCGATTTCCAGTAAATAATTAAGTCAGTTCCCGACTGTTCCAACTGGTCGGATTACCGGACGTAACGAACGTGTATTCAAAACAAAACGCATTTGACGTGACTGATTTTTCTGGGTCAATCCACTTATGCACTACTGGCAGTAACAGCGTACAGCGTTTAGCGAACGCGAAAAACACTTTTACAGTAAAGACTGCAAGCGAAGAACAGAAAGTTAAAACGGCACAAAAATGTTCATTAATAATCCCGGACGTTGCTCACCCCATTAGAACGTTCGTTCGCTTCATACTGCAAAGGGATACAAACAACTACGGAACAGATTATGAATTATTTGAAGAAGCTGAGCGGAACTATTGTAGCAATCTTTCCCTTCATTAAAATATAATAAGGTTTATCACAATCAGAGAGAGAGAGAGAGAGAGGAGACGTCAAGACTGAGGGCACAATCACAGTTTTAAAATGTTCAAAAACGTCGGACTACGTCGAGAAGGACTGTATTAGGAATAAGAAGAAAAAACAGGAAACAATTTCAAGGAAACGCAGTGAAAATGCAGTCAGCATAAAGAAAATTATTACTGATCTCAATGAGGAAAGTGTGCAGGTTATTATATGAATGAATGTAGAGAAAAAAGCGTATACAGTCGAAAACGATTAATGCGAAACGACGGGGACCAGCTGTTTCTTTCATGTTAACGGACAAAAAGTGAAACAAAATGAACAAATACTGTATAGATTACTTACTTACTGTATTGTGTAGTAAAATAAAGCAATAAAGAATATTCAGCAAGTACTTGCATATAAACGTTTTATTTATCCTCCTGAATAAATTCTGGTTAATTTTTGGAAAAAATATAGTCAATTTTTCTTAAAATTTAGTATACCTGCATCCTTTGTATACTTTCTGACTTTGTCTTACGATTTAGGTTGTCTTGTACAGTAATGTATACGTCTATGTCTTTTAAAGTTCCTATAATGACAATGCTCAATTCTTTTTAAAATAATCACTTATAATTCTTTTCTTTTGCATACAATTCTGCACTACTTTATTTTAAACGAATTGTTCTAATTTATCAATGTGGTGAAAGATTTCACCTTCTGAGTTGCTTTCTAAACATCCACGAACACGGCTCAGCAACAAAAGCACATCGGTAGCGGTAAGAACTCGTAAATTTTCCACGTCGTAAATTTTCGTCGGTACCCTCATCACTTTCACAGTTTTTAACTTGCACGGTTTTGGGGCGTGCATATATGGATTTATTTATTATGAAGCCATTGAAAGCCCGCAACAATATTATTATAACAAAATTGTTCGTGTTAAGCGATATTTTGTAGGTAAAACTTTCGTGTTAACCGTACAAACTGTAACTGTAAAATAGAAGCAACGATCGGGACCTGAGACACACTTTGTGTTAAACGTTTTCCACTGTACTTAATATTTTACGTATTGGATATAGTTTTTTAATATTTCACCGACGCAATACTGTATTTATAAATACGAAAATTCGAAACGAAAACATTTATTTCACTAAAATAAAACGTTAAAGAGCTTACGTAGTACAGTAATGTAGTACGTCTTTTAAACTACCTATGATGACAATGTTCGATTCTTTTTAAAATAGTCCCTTATAGTCCTTTTCTTTGCACACAATTCTGCACTACTTTATTTTAAACAAATTGTTGTAATTTCTCAATGTAGTCAAACATTTCACCTTTCGAGTTGCTTTCTAAATATCGACGAACACGGCTCAGCAACGAAAGGATGTCGGTAGCGGTTAGAACTCGTACATTTTCCGTTTCAAGTTCGTCGGTACTCTCATCACTTTCACAGTTTTTAACTTGCACTGTTTTGGGAGGGGGGGAGGTGCACGTATGCACTTTTTGAAAATCCAGCAAAAAGTATTTTTAGCAAAACTTTTTCGTGTTACTCGGTATTTTGTAGGTATTCCCTTCAGCAAGACAGTAGAACCAGCAGCTAGAATGTCAGAACCAAGGACCAACTATATTGAGTCTACAATCCAAAACCACTTTTCAGCAGCGTCATTTGTTCCCTCACGCCTTGTCGGATTCACTCAATGTTCTCTCTGTCCATCTTGTCGAAGACTCAGACTCTAGTGCAAACGGAACTGCACGGCAACTGTTTCCCCGTTGTACAGGAACACTTCAGTTCTGCTGCGTTTACAATTTCCCAAATGCGTTATACAAAAGCAATAATAAACGTCACCAAACTAAATAAAATTACACCAGTCCGCAACAGAAATAAACAATTAACACACTAGACCAGTAATTCCCAAACTTTTCAGTCCGCGGACCCCCCCAAAAAAATTAAAAATTTAATCCCAAATTTCTATTCTAGACAAGAGAAACTTCCGGTCCTATTTATTATTTTTCTTGTCTATAGAGTTTCTTGTCTAAAGTTACTTCTCTCTAGAACAGTGGTTCCCAAACTTTTCAGTCCGCGGACCCCCCCCAAAATTAAAAATTTCACGGACCCCGTCTGAGTTCTGAAATAAAACAAACAGTAAATATGATACAAACTCTTACATTTTAATTAAAATTTATTAAAATCAAAATTCTCTTAACTTGCAAAATTATAATATTAATCGTATTATAAATGTTAATTTATAACTTTTATTTGCATATTTGATTAGTGGTAAATTATAAATGTCATTTTATGCAAATGTGTAGTAAATGTAAAATCACACTTGTGGTAATTAATATTGTTATCGTGTTCGCTCTTAAATACAAAATTTAAGATCTCTTAAATGTATGTGTATAATTGAATCTTATCTATGACTCTGACTATCTATGCTCACGTGTTGGAACACAGTTTATATACTAAATTTTATATAAATTCATGTGCAATAAATAATGTGTCTTTACTCGTTTTAATTGATTCTTTTCATGCTGTGTGTGAGACAACCATTTAACATTATGTCTAAGTATTCTGATTCTCATCAACACATGCGTGATATCATTTAATAGATGATAGTTATCGATTCATTTACTTTAATTGAACACAAGAAACTCTTAAATCTATTTGTATTCCTTCAAACTTTAGGTTAATATTTGGGCTGCATTGGTAATAATGAACGCATATTTATGATCAACTAAAATACTAGTTTAATTATCATTCATAACATATTATAATAGTACATAGGTTACGTCGCTGTACCTGAAATACATACATATTTTATAATAACAAATACATGTCTCAGTATATGCTGAAAAACAAAGAAAACATACATACACATATAAATCAAATAACATTACAATTCAACATTCTACTTATTTAATGCGTTCATTAAATCCCAAATATGCTTTTGTTTATACGTTCATTAACTACTTTATTCAGATTTATTCATTACTTTTCTTAATAATTTTCTCAGGTGTGAATTCTTTGAAAGAAACCAGGTCAGTAGAAGTTATTAATTAGAAATAATTAATAATAATGGTTACTTGGTTATTGAATATCCATTAGTT
The DNA here is from genome assembly GCA_034769895.1 of Magicicada septendecula. NCBI lineage: Eukaryota > Metazoa > Arthropoda > Insecta > Hemiptera > Cicadidae > Magicicada > Magicicada septendecula. Next base: position 830,111,148 of record CM068368.1, read on the forward strand.
GTTGACGAAGTCTCGTTCTGGTGATGTAGATGGCTCGTAGACACATTCCGTCGTAAGCTGCTTTATCACACTCACTTAACACTTCTCTTCCGATCACTCGCGTGGGCTTTTGTATATGTGGATAATTGAAATTCAGTGTTCAATCAATGTTTCATCTTACTGTGTATGCTGTGAGTTCATTTTACTGTCAATATACATGTCTAGTTTCTTTTGTCGCTGCTTCATTAAACGTTCATATAACTTATTAGTCTGTTTAGTGTTTCGTGTTCATTATGTTGTTGATAATGTGTCGTACACAATATTAAGTTCAAATGATTTGTATATCGTTCAGTGATGATGTCTGTTGGTGTAACGGTCTGATTGTTCACTTGGTATAATTTTAACTAAGTCCGTTACTTCGCACTGCGGTTAAGTATCACTACCGCGCTATGAATGTATTATTAAGTCTTTTAAATTACTTGTTACCGTTCTAACTTCCGAACTCGAGTTAGCGTTCCGCCGTTTAATGTACTCTTCTGAACATTGAATAATTCTAACTCCGAATAATTAGCGTAAACTGTTGAAAGTTTATGATATACCGTCTCTCGCACTTGAAGTTAAACTACTTGAAAATATGAATGTAAACTGTCTGAAAACTTTAGTATGACCGTTTCAAAATTAAGTGTAGACTGTAGGCTGTCAAAATTGCGTGTAGACTCTCCCTCCGCCGGCCTGGACAGATGGTTTTATTAATTCGTCCCTACTCAAAATTTTGTCTCTGGCGCGCTTCACGCCTACTTCATTTCGAGATTGGTCAGTTTGTGATATTCTTGGAAAATACTGCCCTACCATGTCAACATTCTACGTCATAGTTCTCCCGATAGGTTCTTCGTTTCAGTTGCTATGGAAACGTTCCTCACCATCAAATTTCTCGCTGGCTGAAGGCCTCTGATAGGTCCTTACGTCTCCCCGATTTTCGCCCTGACGATCGTTGACCCGTTTCGACGAAACTATGGCTATTAGGCACTTGTCGATCAGTCTATTGTCTGAGTAAACTCTGTGTTTCTATAGATTCCCATTATCTGTACTTTCAGTCTCCCTGGCGTATTGTTCTATGTCCTAACCCCTTTTTTCTGGCTATTAACAATTTTGAACATCTGCTGGTCGTTGAAGTCACCCCAACTTTCCCTTCGTAAATTCTTGTCTGTCAATTAGACGATAACTCCAGCTGCGTAACATGACTGTAGTCTTTGTCAGCCTATCTTCCAGTATTGTTTCTTAAGGTGCAGCGCATCCGTTTCATTGTAGTATGGAGTCTCACTTGTTTTTGTCGCTTATCGTCTACTGACGTAACATGGTCAACATCTGCTACAATTCTCGGTACGGGTGTGAATGTCCTCGCTTACTTCGTTACAGCTGCGGATAGCAATAATTCTGGACGAAACTTTCCCTGTCATCTTACGCCACCAAATTCTATAGTTGGATTGAACTTAATGTGTTTCTATTGTCAAGTCTGCGACGCTTCACTGACACCTTCTCATTACTCCTTATTTATTGCTCCAACTATGAGTCGTTGACACTGGCCTCGTGTGAACGTACTCTGCCGAGGTGAAAATTTAAAAATTTTTAAAATTTTCTGCTCGTTACAGTATCAAATATAGTTTAATGTGAACAATGAAGCTGCTTTTGAACAATCAGCTCTGCAATATTGGGTTTAATGTCTGATAATTTCAATATTAATCTTTAAGTTCCGGTTCCGTAACCAGCGTCGCGCAGCCAGCGTTGCCAACCGCGGTTCTATCTTTCTTAGCCACACGTGTCGAAATCCAGCTACTTAGGCGTAAAACCAGTTACAAGGAAAAAAAACGTTTTACTTAGATACAGTGTTTATACGTGGACTAAAACTGTGCGATCAGTTCTGCGTTGATGCGGCGCTCTGGTCAGTTCAGCTGACATACAGATCTGCTACACAACATGATTTAAAGGCATTATTAAAGCCATCAGTTTCAAATTACTTTTACAATTACTATTAGTTTGATAAAAAATACTGGAATTTCTACTAATTCTAGAGCACAAAAAAAAAAACAGGAGAAAATTACGGTATATTCTACTTTTTCTTAAAAGTTCCGCGGACCCCACTTTGGGAACCACTGCACTAGACCATTATAAAGAAATAATATGAAATTATTGTTTTGGCTGTCCACAGGTTGAATCAACTATTTGACACAATTTAAAAACACCAGTGCAAAAATCCAAGATCATGCCATTTATATAGGAAAATATTCAGTACAAACAAAAATCATAATTGTCAATCAAACACTCGGGCAGGCAGCACATTTTTGTTATTTAGGGTGTTATATAACGTACGAGAAATCCAAAGATATTTTAAATAAGACTGACAAATATAGAAGAGTTTTGTGGCATTATACGACGAATTCTGAAGAGGAAAGCGATGACGGATACTCAAATAAAGTTTTATAAACTGCTGGCAGTCCCCTCTTTGTTGTATGAACAGAATTGTAGCCCCCCCCCCCGCTAGGAAACAAGACATGAAACAGATGGAATCATCAGAAACGAGATTTCTTCGATCAGTCAAAAGTTGTACAAGACTTGAGCGTATAAGAAGTAATGATATAAGACAGGAATTAGCTGTACAACCGCTAAAATAAAAAACACATGGTATAAATAATGATAGAGGGACCACGTTATGCCTACGTCTCTGGACAGAATGCCGAGGCAGGCTATGAGCTATCCGCTTGCGGGAGAGCGAGGTGTTCGGAGACTGTGAAGCCGGAACAGGCAAAAGTGCTCAATCCTGACTAGCAAAGAAGAAGAAAAAAAGAAGAAGAATAACTAGAAGAAATTATCATAAGGAGAAATCATTGGAGGAAAACCACATCAGCCAGGGAATTAGACTAGGCTATAACAGGGATAATCTGTCAATAGATTGTCAAGCGTTTGGAGACGATCTAGCAATCCTGTCAGATTCAGCAGAAACAGCCATTAGACATTTGGAATTGCTGATAGAACAAGACGAAAGAGTGGGTTCACAAATTTCTTTTTAAAAAACCAAGTTCATGACAAACATCAAGACAATATCCAAGAATTTAAAACTCGATACGGGCAAATCTATGGAACTGACAAATTCGATTATCTTGGAGAAGTTATTGAACACAATGTCTCAGAGAAAGAAGCCATTAAAGCACGAGTTAATAAGATAAAAGTTGCTTACCATTTAACCAAGGTCACATATAACAAGAAATTAATATCCATCAACGCCAAACTTAGGCATTACTCAACAGTAATTCACCCGGAAGCACTTTATGCAGCTGAGTGTCTGACTCTGAACAAGAAAATGACGATGGAAGACCAGGAAGTCACAGAAAGGAAAATATTAAGAAAAATCTTGGGATCAATAAAAGACGGAGAACAGTACAGGAGACGCCACAATAATGAGCTGTACACACGGTTTGAGAACACAGACGTAATTAGAAAAAGAAGAGTTACTGTCTACGAACATGTTCAAAGAATGAATGCTGACAGACTAACAGGGAACCTTTTCATTTATTTCAAAAAGCTCAAAATGTCCAATACGTGGTTCAAAGAAATAGAAAAAGACATAGAAGAACTGCAGATTACTCAAAAAGACATTGAAGAATACTTGCCATTCAAAAAGAAAATAAAAAATCCCCAAGGTTTTCAGGAAAACCCCAAGAAGAGGACAGGTGCCATCTGGACTGACGAGAGGAGGAAGAGACATCGATCAAGAATGAAGGAGATGTGGGAAAGGTCCTCCTTTTTTTGAAGAGAGAGGAAAAGAAGGGAGGAACCAGTTAAACCAAACGTAGTCCACAGTGGTTCATACGAAAAAGAAAAAATAAGAAATTACAGTTATTTTGTATCGATTTCATAAAAAACCTATGAACGAAATATTCATACAATGTTTCCGCTACTATAAACAAAGTGACGTTATAACAAAGTCAGTGTATTAAAACATGTAAGTCAATGTGTACGCAGACGCACATTAAAAGCCCCCTCTCACTCTCTCTCGCTCTTTCTCTCTCACTCAGTCTTCACCAAGACATGCCCCGCTGTCTTTAAACAAATACATATAAAACAGTATTTTCATTAAAACCAACTTGTCTTTTTTCCAATTTGGAAATGCGCATTAGGCCTACTATAATAATAATAAACGCAAAGAGAACTAACGCGCAACAATCAATGTAATGAAATGTTCGCGTTGCGTTGTGTATAGGGTGGGGGGATGTTATTCACACCGACAGCGACAGGCTGCAAACCCTGGAGGGGGATTGAGGCCGCGACGTAAAACAACCACTTGCGCCTTAGTAATGAGAAAAAAAGCTGTAAACTCGAATGTTGGCATCACTGGAAAGATGGATCGACCGTCCGCCTGCAGTTCTCTGATAAAAATACGCGCTCTCTCTCTCGCTCCGCGCTGTGGCTCCTCCATATTATGACGCACACACGCGTCCAAACATTAAACATGCAACACATACAAATATTCTCCGCCCCCTCACACCCTATCTTGTTAATAAAACTTGATAAATTAAAAAAAAAGTTAAAAGTGTCTTTTTACTTTATTGCAGTAACCTCACATCCGGATTTTTGTAGGGAACGTAAACCAATGAGTGGCAAGTCTCCTGATTCACCAATTCAATTAGAATATTCAGCATTTATAAAGAGTGTTTATTTTTAAACGTGGAAGTTAAATAACTTTATAGCACGCTCGCTGAGCTGCAGAATCCACTCGCTGCTTGTATTTTGAACGAAACACATTTATACTAGATAAATTTTAATATCAGATACTTTATCAGTTATCAGAAAAGTTACAAACACCCCGATCACTCACCTTTTTTTTTTTACTAAAGTAACCAATTGTAAGGAAACAATTATACAATAAACACTAAAATTTACGAACTATTGTATTTTTTTTTAATTATTACTTCCATGTTCCATAAGGAAATAGAAGTATGATGATGGGGGAAAAAATTGTGTTCAAGATAAGGGCTGATTCTGATTGTACTACCCTCAAAACATGAAGAAAATTCATTTTTCGAAAAGTGTCTGTGTAGAACTTTTTCTATGGCGAACGATAACTACAGCAAATTCAAACAGAATCAAATAATATTTTGCATATGTGTCGTAATTACAGAGGACTCGAGGCTTATTGATTTTGGTGAAGATCGGTTAAGGAAAAGGGGTAGTTTACCTGCAACATTTTATGTTGTAACAAGAGAAACTTTTTTCATGACGAACGATAACTGCCGTAAATTCAAACAGAATCAAATAATTTTTTACATATGTGACTGAGTTGTAGAAGACTCAAGGCCTATTGATTTTGGTGAAGATCGGTTACGGGGAAAGGGCAGTTTACCAGAAACATTTTTTGTTGTAACAAGAGTAAAGTACTTAATTTTGATAAATAAAGTATCCTGATAAGAAGATCTTAATAATCCACTGTAGAAACGTAAACGAAATATCTATAAATGAAAAGGCTAGTTGAAGGGGGAGGGGATAATTATTTATATGTCATGTGTACTACTTTATCGGCAACAGAGAAGTAGTTTGTCGTTAAAATTCCTTCCCGGGCTGTTTGGCCGTGGTCCAATGTTTTCTGCAAAACCAACGTTTTGGCAGGTTCATCGACTGCCATCATCAGTGAAAAGCGAGTGCGCTAACTTGAGGTGGTATACGTTAGTGACCACAGTACTGAGGTTAAGATTGAAGAAGGAAATAGTTTCTACGGAAATATTTTATTTCGAAAATGATTTTAAATATACATCTTAGAACATGGAAGTCATGTATGGTTCTCCATACCGATTTTTTACATACCTGTCTGAGTTGTAGAGGACTCAAGGCCTATTGATTTTAGTGAAGATCGGTTAGGGGAAGGGGTAGTTTACCTGCAACGTTTTACGTTTTAACAAGAGTAAAGTACTTGAAAATTCGTTTAAACTCTTTCAAACAATGGTAATTGTTAAAAATAAAATAATTTTGTTGCCAAGCAATAAAATTATAAATTTTTTCATTTTAATTTAAATCATGTGTGAGTGAAAATATATAGTTCCTGGCAGGCAAGTATATCTCAATTATGTAATGTTTACGTTTCCAAAGTTTTATTATTGCGATCACCGCAATAAAAAGGCAGGCAGGACACACACAATTCGCGTTATTTCTCGCCTCACTCATGTTATTTATATGTGTACTACGTTATCGGCAACAAAGAAGTAGTTTCTACGGAAATATTTCATTTCAATTTGTGAAACATAAAACTCTATTTACTAGGTGGGGGATATTTTTTTAGAAATTATCGAACCGAATTCAAGTAAATTATTTTAAATATTAATCTTAGAACATGGAAGTCATGTATGGTTCTCCATACCGATTTTTTTATTTACCGTAATACCTAAGTTACAAATAATTTAGTTGTCGTTTTTAAGTTTATGTATACTTCCATACACATCTACATGACAGTTCTCACAAATAAGACTACAGTTTTCGCAAACAACCAAGAATAGGCCTAGTACGTAAAGTTTTTTTTTGGAAACATAGCTTATAAACATTGTTGGAATTGCTATTTGCCGGCCTGTTAGGCCTTGGCCTACTGCTTATGTACAAAACAGACGTTTCGACCCCACCATCCGAAGCCATCTTCAGTGTAGAAACGATTAAAAATTGACACGGTGTCGACCGCCTATGTACTGGAGTGAATTGGCAGACAATGTGCCAATTTTTAAATTTTTCTACACTGAAGATGGCTTCGGATGGTGGGGTCGAAACGTCTGTTTTGTACATAAGCAGTAGACCAAGGCCTAACAGGCCGGCAAATAGGAATTCCAACAATGCTGACGCCGGATGCGAAAGGAATTCTACAGCCTATAAACAGCGGCCCAAAATTTGAAAGGGGTGTTGACAGATATATTAATTTTGTCAAAATACTGAACATAGGAGTTTGTGTTTCGAATTCCTCATAACGTGATTGCCCAAAAACACACTTTTACAGTTTTCTTCTAATTTTGACTTCCAGTGAAAAAAAAATTTTTCGTACCTTAAAGCTAAAACTTTTTCATATTGAACACTACTCTCGGAATGCGTCCATCCCACTCGCGATCACCCTTCTTAACAAGATTCCCTTACAATATTTAATGTCCCACTTACGATTAACACAAAATCAAAGGGCTGTTGCATCGCTTTTCGTAACAGTGATAATAGTTATGTTTTGGATAATTGGGAACTGTACCTTTATCCGTTCCTGCAGTACATTTTCGATGTTTTTAATATGCGATTGTATAGATATATGTATTACGATGTGGAAAAGAAGTGTACTAATTCTAGATTGTCCTATTTCTTAATTCAAAGCGAAAATACGTATTGTTTTCATTTGTGGGGTTATGTGACAATAAGTTTTGGTTTTAGTTTACTGCTAGAATAAAATATATGTATGGAGAACCATGACTTCCATGTTCTAAGATTTATATTTAAACCATTTTCGAAATGAAATATTTCTATACAAACTACTTCTTTCTTCAGCCTTAACCACAGTACTGTGGTCATTAACGTATACCACCTCCAGTTAGCGCACTCGATTTTTACTGATGGTGCAGTCGATAGCATTGCCGAAACGTCTGGTTTTGTATTGGACCACGGCAAACAGCCCGGGAAGGAATTTTAACAACAAACTACTTCTTTGTTGCTGATATCATAGTAAACATAACATGAATAAAAATTATCCCCTCCCCCTTCAACTATCATTTTCATTTATAGAAAAATTACCCCCACCCCTTTCAACTAGCTTCTTCATTTATAGATATTTCATCTACGTTTCTACAGTGGATTATTATGATCTTCTTTTCAGGATACTTTATTTATCAAAATTAAGTACTTTACTCTTGTTAAAACATAAAACGTTGAAGGTAAACTACCATTTCCCCGTAACCAATTTTCACCAAAATCAGTAGGCCTTAGTACTCTACAATTCAGGGATGTATGCAAAAAATTATCTGATTCTGTCTGAATTTACGGCAGTTACCGTTCGTCATAGAAAAATTACCCTTGTTAAAACATAAAACGTTGCAGGTAAACTACCCCTTCTCCTTAACCGATTTTCACCAAAATCAGTAGGCCTTAGTACTCTACAATTCAGGGACGTATTCAAAACATTATTTTTGATTCTGTTTGAAGTTTTGGCTGTTATCGTTTGGCATAGCAAACATTCTACACACAGACACTCTTCGAAAAATGACTTTTCTTCATCTTTTGAGGGTAGTACAATCAGAATAAGCCCTTATCTCGAACACGATTTTTTTCGCCATCACCATACTCCCATTTCTTTATGCAACATGGAAGTAATAAAAGCCATGGTTGAGGGAATACATAACGTTTAATCTATATATACAATGCTTATAACACAGTAATACTTAAAATAAAGAACCTAATGATTTTGAGTTGACAAATTAACAAAACTACAATAGCAAATGTAAAGTGAAAAATAGAAATATTTATGGTTAAATGGAATACACAGAAAAACAACGTGTTAAGGAATGACAACATACGCTCTACATAGTGCATAACGGACGTTTCTTTTTGGTTAGTCACAAAACGAGTACTTGTTGGAAAACGAATATTACCGAAAAAAATATCGGTATGGAGAACCATACATGACTTCCATGTTCTAAGATTTATATTTAAAATCATTTTCATAATGAAATGTTTCCACAGAAACTACTTCTTTCCACTTATTGCTTCAGCCTTAAACACAGTACTGTGGTCACTAACGTATACCACCTCACGTTAGCGCACTCGATTTTCACTGATGATGGTAGTCGATAGCACTGCCGAAACGTCTGGTTTTGTAGAAAACATTTGACCACGCCAAACAGCCCGGGAAGGAATTTTAACAACAAACTACTACTTTGTTGCCGATAACGTAGTACACATATAAAAATTATCCCCTCCCCCTTCAACTATCATATTCATTCATAGAAAAATTACCCCCACCCATTCAACTAGCCTCTTCATTTCGTTTATAGATAGTTCATCTACGTTTCTACAGTGGATTATTATGATCTCCTTTTCAGAATACTTTATTTATCAAAATTAAGTACTATACTCTTGTTAAAACATAAAATGTAGCAGGTAAACTACCCTTTCAACGTAACCGATCTTCACCAAAATCAATAGGTCTTGAGTCCTCTATAACTGAGGCACATATGCAAAACATTATTTGATTCTGTTTGAATTTACGGCAGTTATCGTTCGTCATAAAAAAATTACTCTTGTTAAAACATAAAACGTTGCAGGTAAACTACCCCTTTCCCTTGACCAAACGTTGAGAAAATCAACAGGCCTTCATTCTTTTACAATTGAGGAACGTATGCACAAAAATATTTGATTCTGTTTGAATGTGCGGCAGTTATCGTTCGTCGTAGAAAAAATTACCGTTGTTAAAACATAAAAAGTTGCAGGTAAACTACCCCTTTCCCTTAACCGATCTTCAACAAAATCAACAGACCTTGAGTTATCTACAATTGAGGAAGGTCTGCACAAAATTATTTGATTCTGTTTAAATGTGCGGCAGTTATCGTTCGTCAGAAACAATTATTCTTGTTAAAACAAAAACTGTGGCAGGTAAACTACCCCTTTCCCTTAACCGATCTTCACCAAAATCAACAGGCATTCATTCTTTTAAAATTGAGGAACGTATGCACAAAAATATTTGATTCTGTTTGAATGTGCGGCAGTTATCGTTCGTCATAGAAAAAATTACCGTTGTTAAAACATAAAATGTTGCAGGTAAACTACCCCTTTCTCTTAACCGATATTCACAAAAATCAACAGACATTGAGGTCTCTATAGCTCAGGAAGGTATGCAAAACATTATTTGATTGTGATTGAATTTACGGCAGTTATCATTCGTCATAGAAAAAATTACCCATGTTAAAACATAAAACGTTGCTGGTAAACTACCCCTTTCCCTAAACCGATCTTCACCAAAAACAATAGGTCTTGAGAACTCTACAATTCAGGGCTATATGCAAAACATTATTTGATTCTGTTTGAATTTGCGGCTGTTATCGTTTGCCATAGAAAAAAAATTACCCTCGATTAAAAAAAAAAACTGTGCAGGTAAACTACCCCTTTCCCTTAACCGATCTTCACCGAAATCAACAGGCCTTCATTCTTTTACAATTGAGGAACGTATGAAAAAAATATTTGATTCTGTTTGAATGTGCGGCAGTTATCGTTCGTCATAGAAAAAATTACCGTTGTTAACACATAAAATGTTGCAGGTAAACTACCCCTTTCTCTTAACCGATATTCACAAAAATCAACAGACATTGAGGTCTCTATAGCTCAGGAAGGTATGGAAAACATTATTTGATTCTGATTGAATTTACGGCAGTTATCATTCGTCATAGAAAAAATTACCCATGTTAAAACATAAAACGTTGCTGGTAAACTACCCCTTTCCCTAAACCGATCTTCACCAAAAACAATAGGTCTTGAGAACTCTACAATTCAGGGCTATATGCAAAACATTATTTGATTCTGTTTGAATTTGCGGCTGTTATCGTTTGCCATAGAAAATACCCTTGTTAAAACAAAAAACGTTGCAGGTAAACTACCCCTTTCCCTTAACCGATCTTCACCAAAAACAATAGGCCCTGAGAACTCTACAATTCAGGCCCGTACGCGAAACATTATTTGCTTCTGTTTGAATTTGCGGCTGTTATCGTTTGCCATAGAAAAAAAATCTACAGACGGACACTTTTCAAAAAATGACTTTTACTTCCATATTCCTTAAGGAAAGGAAGTATGGTGATGGCAAAAAAAATCGTGTTCGAGATTATTGCAGATTCTGATTCTACTACACTCAAAACATGAAAAAAAGTCGTTTTCCGAAAAGTGTCTGTGTGTCTGTCTGTCTATCTGTCTGTAGATTTTTTTTCTATGGCAAACGATAACTGCCGCAAATTCAAACAGAATCAAATAATTTTTTGCATACAACCCTGATTTGCAGAGTACTCGCGACCTATTGTTTTTGGTGAAGATCGGTTGAGGGAAAGGGGTAGTTTACCTGCAACGGTTTTTTTTAGCAAGGGTAATTTTGTTTGTTTGGCAAACGATAACAGCCGCAAATTCAAACAGAATCAAATAATGTTTCGCATACAGCCCTGAATTGTAGAGTTCTCAAGATCTGTTGATTTTGGTGAAGATCGGTTAAGGGAAAGGGGTAGTTTACCTGTAACGTTTTATGTTTTAACAAGGGTATTTCCTATGGCAAACGATAACAGCCGCAAATTCAAACAGAATCAAAAGATTATTTGCATACAGCCCTAAATTGTAGAGTTCTCAAGGCCTATTGTTTTTGGTGAAGATCGGTTGAGGGAAAGGGGTAGTTTACCTGCAACGTTTTTTTAACAAGTGTATTTTCTATGGCAAACGATAACAGCCGCAAATTCAAACAGAATCAAATAATGTTTTGCATACAGCCCTGATTTGTAGAGTACTCAAGACCTATTGTTTTTGGTGAAGATCGGTTAAGGGGAAGGGGTAGTTTACCTGCAACGTTTTTTTATCAAGCGTATTTTCTATGGCAAACGATAACAGCCGGAAATTCAAACAGAATCAAATAATTGTTTGCATACGTCCCTGAATTGTAGAGGTCTCAATGACTTTCGATTTTGGTGAAGATCGGTTAAGGGGAAGGGGTAGTTTACCTGCAACCTTTTACGTTTTAACAAGAGTAAAGTACTTGAAAATTTATTTAAACTTTTGAAACAATGGTAATTGTTAAAAATAAAATAATTTTGTTGCCAGGCAATAAAATTATAATTTTTTCATTTTAATGTAATATAATATTTTTCATTTAATACAGCAATAAAAAGGCAGGTAAGACACAGCCTGGCTGTTTGGCTGAAAATGATTTTAAACATAAATCTTAGAATATGGAAGTCATGTATGGTTCTCCATACCGATATTTTGCATGTTTTGAGGGTAGTACAATCAAAGTCTGCAATAATCTCGACCACGATTTTTTTTTGTCACCAATATACTTCCATTTCCTTATGGAACATGGAAGTAAAAACGAGTTCTGTCACAAAAAAGGTGACATGTATACTAATATGCAAGGGCCATCCCGCCTTACTTTCGAGTTCAGTGGTTTTCCAGTGATCTATTCACAGAACGAGTATTAATGAAAAAAGAAACAAGTACTACTGGGAAAACAAGTTCTAGCGAAAACCGAGTTCAGCCACACAAAAAAAGCAGACATGTATACTAAGGGGTAGTCCGTGGGTCACCCCGCCTTACTTTCGAGTTGGGGTTTTGTCGTAGTTTTCGCCAAAAAACGATTTTTTTTATTACACACGTATCACTTTCCATGTGTAATTTCATTTCTCATGTTAACCTAACATTACTTTTGGCGCCACAGGTACGCAACTGTGATATACTACTGCTACAATCATTTTTCATTAAAAAAGGACTAAGAACACCGACGGCAATCGCCAGCCAACTATTTGGCAACATACGAAATTAAAATTTGTATAATTCTTTCACCTACATAAAATTATGTGCGATATTCACTAAAGATAGGAGCCAAACAATCGCATAACCGAAATATCGAAAATGACTGCAGGAACGGATAAAGGTACAGTACTGATAATTCTAATACAGTGGAAACGTTTGTCAAATATACATATTAAGCCGAGATACTGTAGTTTTCGGTTGTCTATTATATTAACAATGTCCTCAAATGTTTGAAGTACATATGTATTGCTGTACAGTAAACCGTAACGTTTTAAGAAAATTCAAGTTTTTGGATTTTCGCCAAATTTCGCCTTTTTTATTAAATATATCAGTAACGATAGGTTTTATCGAAACATTGATTATTGACCAAAAATGAAACTTATAAAAAAAACGAAAATTTTTAATTTTGTTTAATTTCTTTACGGCTAAAACTCTATGAGCTACAGAAGTTTAAAGGTGTATTTTGCCGACATCGTGTAAAACATTTTTGACTTCTACCCGAAATACCAGGTGTACAGTAGGCTTTTCGACTATAGTGCATACGAAAATAATTAAATTTTCTACAAAATACATTTTGGTTCAAATGTTTTTCTTAAAAAGTGACTGAGTTATGACCAAAAATGTACACGCACTCCAACAGTTAGATTTTGTTATCATACGTTATATGTTCGGGTGCGGTCCTGAGAGCCTATTAATTTATACAAAACTAATTTTTTTTTTCAAATTATCAATAAAATTAAATATCATTATTATTTTTTTAACGTCTATTGTAAACAAAGAATATCTGTTGCAATTTGTCACTGTCTGTACTGCTGGTTCGTTATATCAATCGAATATTTAATTTAATAAAATAATATAATGTTTATGGTTCGACTTTTCTTTTGATTAAATATTATAAGCATGAATGAAATATACATTTTTTTCGACTCAATTTTGAGCAGCGCCTATTCAAGTACGTAAATGATGAAAACGGTACAGAAAGTGAGAGCGAAGATGAATGAGAGTGATTATATACTTTGTATAAATCTAAATAAAATTTTTTATAAAAGTGTAGATACTTGTAACTGCCAGTATGAATTTATGTTTATACGTATAATAATAAAAATTGATTATTTATAATGAACACTGTATAATTTATTTGTAACATCATTTTTCTGGCATCCTTTTCTCTTTTTTGTTATTTACATTTTTTCAAAATTATTTATTTTATTGCGCTTCGATCTTTGATTTCCAACTTCAATTTTTTTGTATGTTTCAACCTTTTTGCGTCCAACCCACGCGTCGGATGTATCTCTTGACGTCAAAATCGTAATCAGCACCCCAAAAAACCTGTAGGTACCCAATTTCAGGACACCAAAGTACATCCTCGCGTTGTTTCATGTTTTCAACCTTTTAGGGATGGTTTTCAACACTTTAAAGTCCAAACCACGGATGTATCCATTGACGTCAAAATCGTAATCAGCACCCCCCCCCCCCCCGAAACCTATAGATACTCACTTTCGAGGCTTTGACCGGCATTATCGCGAAGTTTAATACTTACACCCCCAATTATAGTCTGTTTCAACCAATTAAAAACTACCCTTTGCGTCAAATATAATTTTGGGCGTCAGGTCGTCATCAGCACCCGCAAGAACCTACAAGTACCTAATTTCAGGGCTTCAAAATGCATCCTCGCGTCGTTTCATATTTTCAATACTTTAGGGGTAGTTTTCAACCCTTTAGGGATGAGAGCGGGCCAAAAATTTTTCCTTAACTTTGTTCTAGGACGTTTTAGGAAGCGATATCAAAAGGAATCCAAAAATTACATGGAGACTGACTCAAAATCGGCAGATAGGCCCTTTGCACGCCTCACGTAATAGATTATCTATTCATTTCAACTTAACCTAACATACAAAAAATATTGGAAGAAAGCGGTTACTCGGACAAATGAAAAAGTTACAGAATCCAAGTTTGAAACAGGAACGCTTCTACTAAGTTCGGGGTAAGAACATGTATAAAACGACGTTTCGTTTCGACTGACCCGATTCGTTTTCTCAGACTTCTTACATTTCTGTGGCCCTCATACTTCAAAATTCAAGTCGTCAGTATAACCCGATATCTGTACCGATTTACAGAATAGGCCTACTGTATCTTCAGCTTGCGCTGCTGTCTCTGACAGCTTTTTATAGTCCAATATTAACATTCCTGCGCATTAAACAAACGGAGTACAGTAACCTTAAACAACGAGGCCAGAAACATACAGAGACCGAGCGACGCATGGTGTTCATGAATCATAGCGGCCGTCAACATAACACACGACGCATATCAACACTAACGTAATGCACGCACGCACGCGCGCGCGCGCGCACACACACACACACACGTGGACGCGTGGTGATTTACGAGCCCCGTTGCACGTTATTATTATTAATTTTCCAGCCTGGGCCGGTGTCTGGTACATTTTATCTACCACTGTGTCAGCACTGCGGGGTACATTAATGCACTGTACCGCATTCGACTATAACAACTATCGATAGTAGTTTTTAGAACAGCTTATCAAAAACAAAATGTCAGTTGCTATATCACATGTCGATGTTGCTATATATCATTACAATACCCAATACACTAATGTCAGTATATACATCCTTTTTACAAGCTGATATTAAAGTCGACCTAGTAAATACAACGGCTATTTTTCTGTGCCTCCCCCCTACCCTAAACGACAAACCATTCAGTTTCGAATTAGGAGTAATTAAAATGGCGACAGTTTACCAGAAACAAGAACAAACCGATTCTTGTCGAAAATTTATTGCGTAAGGGGAAGCCCGACTGAACATAACCTGTGGCCGGGCCAAAAATTGCCGAACAGTTCATAGTAATGTGTTGGAAACGCAGCTCGGGAACGTCTTTCATTCCACCGTAGAATTTCGCAGCTTCGTCGGCCGGATCTCGGATTCGATGCCACTGTCTCCAAAAAATTTGTTTTTGTCCAGAGCGAGAAGAAGGAGTTCGTCGGGGATACGGTAATGGGCACGAGGTTAGGCAACATCCGCAAGCATAGCTCGACAGAACGCGGCGACTGCCTCGTCGATATAGTGGATAGAGTCTAGTGGAACCGATCCGGGAAGCCTTCGATAGAAAGCAGGCCCGATTCCACTCGACTACCGGCCAAGCTCTCTCCCAATCGTGTATTGGGTAGCACAGTGGTCGGAAAACAGTCCCGTCAACACGGTTACGTCGATCGGGAATCAATAGCCTTGACAACGGCTATGTCCAGTTCGTCAGGTCGTGCGCCACGAGCGCAGGGGTACAAGGTCGAGTGACATGGTCTGTAGGCGCGTAGATGGAGAAGACGGTATCTGTTCAGCACCATCCCGGTTGTTGCAGTCAAATGACTACCTCAGTCGGGGTCTTTGAACTTCAGCTTTCGGTGGTTTATACGCCAAAACCAAGAGAACTCTTCCGAGAACTCCGAGGAGCTCTACTCCCCGTGGTTCAGGGCGACGTCTGGAACTTCAGCTTTCGGTGGTTTATACGCCAAAACCAAGAGAACTCTTCCGAGAACTCCGCGGAGCTCTACTTCCCGTGGTTCAGGGCGACGTCTGGAACTTCAGCTTTCGGTGGTTTATACGCCAAAACCAAGAGAACTCCGCGGAGCTCTACTCCTCGTGGTTCAGGGCGATGTTTGGAACTTCAGCTTTCGGTGGTTTATACGCCAAAACCAAGAGAACTCTTCCGAGAACTCCACGGAGCTCTACTCCCAGTGGTTCAGGGCGACGTCTGGAACTTCATCTTTCGGTGGTTTATACGCCAAAACCAAGAGAACTCTTCCGAGAACTCCGCGGAGCTCTACTCCTCGTGGTTCAGGGCGATGTCTGGAACTTCAGCTTTCGGTGGTTTATACGCCAAAACCAAGATAACTCTTCCGAGAACTCCGCGGAGCTCTACTCCTCGTGGTTCAGGGCGATGTCTGGAACTTCAGCTTTCGGTGGTTTATACGCCAAAACCAAGAGAACTCTACCGAGAACTCCGCGGAGCTCTACTCCCCGTGGTTCAGGGCGATCTGGAACTTCAGCTTTCGGTGGTTTATACACCAAAACCAAGAGAACTCTTCCGAGAACTCCGCGGAGCTCTACTCCTCGTGGTTCAGGGCGACGTCTGGAACTTCAGCTTTCGGTGGTTTATACGCCAAAACCAAGAGAACTCTTCCGAGAACTCCGCGGAGCTCTACTCCTCGTGGTTCAGGGCGACGTCTGGAACTTCAGCTTTCGGTGGTTTATACGCCAAAACCAAGAGAACTCTTCCGAGAACTCCGCGGAGCTCTACTCTTCGTGGTTCAGGGCGACGTCTGGAACTTCAGCTTTCGGTGGTTTATACGCCAAAACCAAGAGAACTCTTCCGAGAACTCCGCGGAGCTCTACTCTTCGTGGTTCAGGGCGACGTCTGGAACTTCAGCTTTCAGTGGTTTATACGCCGAAACCAAGAGGACTCTTCCGAGAACTCCGCGGAGCTCTACTCCTCGTGGTTCAGGGCGACGTCTGGAACTTCAGCTTTCGGTGGTTTATACGCCAAAACCAAGAGAACTCTTCCGAGAACTCCGCGGAGCTCTACTCCTCGTGGTTCAGGGCGGCGTCTGGAACTTCAGCTTTCGGTGATTTATACGCCAAAACCAAGAGAACTCTTCCGAGAACTCCGCGGAGCTCTACTCCTCGTGGTTCAGGGCGACGTCTGGAACTTCAGCTTTCAGTGGTTTATACGCCGAAACCAAGAGGACTCTTCCGAGAACTCCGGGCAACTCTACGGCGCAGGGCTGGCCTCGATATTTCGTCGATGAGGTAAAACCACGCGGTGATGACAGACAGAGTCTTCACCGTGATGCCAGCTCCACCCGTCGCAAGACGCCCATAGATAAGAAATAATTGTTGTGTCGGACAAAACGCTTAGGCACGTACGTTTTGATTTGTTCTTTGATTGCTCTATCACTGTTACTTTACTACAAAAAAAACTAGAGGAATAGGGATTTTCGTAAATTTATTACATTTAGAAAGTCTATATTATAAAAATTTATCCAATAATGAATGTACTTCGTTCAAAACAGTCGGCGAGTTCTGCAGGTCAGGCAGCATACTAGTTATTATTATTATATTATCAACATCTTCACGGATTAAACCAAGGGTGGGGTTTTCCGGTCTCAAATAGACAAAGATTAGATCTGGTCACTCCAGCGCTTCTTCGGACGTCCCACACCTCTCCGTCCCCTCGGATTATAGTTCCAGAGTTGTTTGGGGATGCGGCAGTCATCCGTTAGGCAAAGATGTTCACACCAATTCAGCCGATACTGGGCGACCCAGTCGAGTATACTCAGAATATTAAGTTCCTGCCGTATGTCTGTGTTTCTTCTATGATCATGGAGAGCATATCCTGCCACGTGCCTGAGAAATCTCATTTCAGCCGCTTGGATGAGACTGATTATATTATTATTATTGTTATTAATGATTTTTTTTTTTTGTATCGGCCATCTAAGGACCACATGCCAGTTTCAATTCTTTACTCTTTGTTCTTTTCTTTTTCTCCAATATTCTTTCATCTTTTCAATGTGTCTCTTCTTCCTGTCTTTAGTCCACTTTGAACCTGCGTTTTTCTCTCTCCTACCCTGGACTCCTTCCATTTTTAACCTTTTTTACCGAAAAACTTCTCTTTCAATTGCTTCTTCTGCGTGTATATTATTATTTTTTTTAAATCCTTTGGGACTTCTTTAATCCAACTTGATGTTGACTTCTTCCCCCACAGATATTTAAAGATTTGCTTTGTCAACCTATTGTCGTCCATTCTATATACATGTCCAAAAAATAATAGTCTTCTTTTGCTCATTTTTTCTGTTATATTTTCTACACTTTGATATAGAATTCATCATTACTTCTCAATTTCCAACCTTCTGAAGTTTTTCGTGGGCCTAATATTTTCCTAATAATTCGTCTTTCCAATATTTCTAGTTTGTCTAAATTATAATTCAATGCTAGACATTCAACTGCAAATAGGCATTCTGGCTTCACTACTGTACTGTAATGCCTTATTTTCGCATTTTTAGATATGCACTTTTTATTGTAAATATCTTTAGTTATTACCATATGCCTTTTCCATCTTATGAATCCTTTCTTCTATAACAAATTTTTGTAAGCCATTCTCATGAATTATTTATCCTAGATACTTAAATTTTCGAACCCTCTCTATTCGATCAATATCTGTTACCAGGGATTTTGGCGCATTTTTAATGTTCGTGAGAAATTTGTTTTTTTCTGCAGAAATTCTTAAGCCTGTTCTACTGGCTATGTCCTCTAAAAAATTAACTTGTGTTACTGTAGATGTCAGATGTTCAGAAAGTATAGCAAAATCATCTGCGAATGCCAAACAGTTTATTTCAATACGTTTGTTCCTTCTTCTCAACATGATTGGTGATATTTTGCATTTCTTTAAATTTTCATTCCAAATTCTCACTACTTTCTCCAGGACACAGTTGAAAGGAATTGGGGATAAACCATCAGCCTGTCTTACACCTGTATTTATTTTGAACGGTTGAGACATTATAATAATAATAATTATTATTATTATTATTATTTCAAAGTCGATTTGTACAACCTCAGTCTGATTACATTCTCGTACCTTACAATCGTGTTATCAAGCTCACAGAAAGGTTAAAACCGATTTCTTTACCCCGTTTCGCGCTACAGACAAACTCGAACGTTACACAGACTACTAAGTTGTTCTCTTGTGGAAATGCGTAGAGTTAATAAATATTACTTGTCTGAGGCGTAATCGACCGGAAAAACGGAATCCACAGCGCGCTGCCGGTTCAAAACGAACAAAAAAAAACACACAGCTGAAGGAAGGAATGTTGTTACTTTAATTAAGTTTCGACTAATAGTGGAAACACTTAGCTGCAGTGGGCGGGGGGGGGGAGTAGCATAACAAAGCGAGCGTATACAGCCAGCAATGAATTGTGAGAGGCCGTTTGCTTGCTGCTCGTGTTATCAGACAGTGCCACACATTGCATGCACACACGGCGCGTCCCACCACTGCAACATCTTGCAATACTACTACTACACAACAGATATTAACGGACTTTGAAACTGTTCCAGCTTCCTGCCTCCGCTGCTGCTGAGTTCGCTCTTGCAAAATTGAAGTAGAAAAAAAATTATGTGCAGTTTCACAGATACAAGATAAAACACGGCGCAGAGACGACAGTCGAACCTTAACAAGAATTCCGCTGCTTCTTCATGGAAACATTAAAGTTATTTCTACTACTTCATACCCAATACTCTATTAATTTTATTACAGTGAATTATACTAAGATTTACACTAGTAAGATATTCTAAGCTGCAGAATTCGCTCGCTATTTTTAAACGAAGTGCATTTATTAGAAACATACATTTCGATATTAGATATTTATATTATTAGACGACCGGTCAAACCCACGACTATAAATACAAATTATATAATTCTTAGGGCACTGGTAAACGATCATACAATTTGTCAAATTTCACGTGTTTGTCAAATTATTTGGCAGTATGCGGCTTTGTTTGACGTGTCTGTCAAATAAAAACCGTGTTTGACGAGTTTGAGAGAAATTTTGATTGACGGCAGATTTGACAAACAAGTTTGAAGGTTTACGCTAGCGTTTGCCAAACAAAAGTCCGTTTCTTATCAGAGTTACGACATGATGGGCATTCGCAATCGAATGTTTCGGCGCGTAATGTGACTGAAAAGGAGTTTTTACTACAATTTATTTCATTGTATCGAGATTTCCCACAATTATAGAAACTGAAATCTAAAGATTATATGGACAAAAATAAAAGACGCCAGTCTATCAAAAAAATGGTTGAAGCGTTAGGAATTTCTCGTCCAACTATAACCGCGGAGGATGTTAAGTGTACAAGGTGCAATACAGGACTGAAATTTTAAATCTCCAAAATCGGCTCCACTTGCCAGAAATCTCAAAGTTATCGATAATCTTTGAGAAACAGGAATAGATTTTCGCATAACTGTGTCTTTTTTCAATACAAGGGCGAAGTAATTCTAACAAGTCATAAAAGTTTGATTGTCCATTCGGAGAAAGTTAATATAATCATAAGGTTCTGCGCGTAATATTTCTTTTAGCAAATTTTCATCGGTATATTTATCTCTTAATTTTAACCATTCCCTGGAGCAACGTCTTCTTCTCTTTTTCTTAATAAACAGTGTTAGAGTCAATGCACGAAATGCTTTGTCTGCATTAGGAGTCATTTTCACTTGTGTCAAAAAACAAAAAAATATTTCAGGACGGGATAAAAAGCAACGCGACGAGAACTGTTCACAAAGTGACGTCAGGTTTGACAAATTTAGATTGTACGTCTGCGCGCTTGTTTGTCAAATCCGTGAAAAGGCAACAGAGAATATTACAAACAAGTTTGATGGTTTACAGGCCGCTTTAGCTCGAACGTCTCTTGAAGGTTGCTGGTTGTAAACTATAACTGTAGGCTATAGGCTAGCAGTAAGCTCCCTGAACTGCACAACTCGCTCACTATTTTCAACGAATTTTACAAAAAGTTCGATATAAAATAATTTTTCGATTATGGGAAAAATTACAAAAATCTCGATTACTCTTCCATTTGTTTAGGAACATAACATTTGTAGAGCACGCAATCGTACAATAAACGGTCTAAAAAATTAGGAACATCGGGATTTGGGTTACAATTCATTTTGGTCTGACACCTCGCTGGATTTCTACAATTTTTTATTCCTTTTTTGGGCCCTGGAGTCCCAAAATTTAGAGATTTCCAAAACTTAACACTACACTCAGACGTTAGTTAAACTTCTCTTTAATCTGACCCCCATATGGGTTTTTGCGTTTTTATAAAAAATTTCGTTCACTTTTTAGGCCCCGACGTCCAAAAATTTTGAAAATTTCAAAGAAGATTATTTTCAGAATGTGATTAAAATTCACCTTAATATCCAACGTAGGCTTTTGCTTTTCCACAATTTTGACCCCCTCACATTTTTGCCTCCCAAACACATTTTTTTACGATCAATATAAAAAACAACAGGGTTCTGTGGGGTCAAGTGTGGACACGAATGTAAGGTTTCCGAAAATCTGCTGATGCGTTCAAAACTTGTCGTGAATGCCAAACAGACAAATGCCAAACGGTCAACGTAAAACCGACAACTCGTTAATACGATAACTGAAGTAGTAATGTCCGGACAACCGGCAATATGGTATACCGGTTATAATAGATGCACTTCGTTCAAAATGGCGAACGAATTCTGCAGCTCAGGAAGCTTACTACTGTACATCCATATATACAAAACTCAAAGTCTGAGGATTTATGGGTACTGAATACAAATCCACACCGTTACACCGATTGCCACCAAATTTTGCACAGGTAACCTTTGACACAAGGCGAAAAATACTGTCTAACTTGGAATTTGATATTTTGCCCCGTTCACACGATTTAGGCCCTTTTAATTATGCCTTTTCGTTGACGCGTATAAAGATGTCAACAACACCATGGAGACCAGAATTAATTACCATAGTAACAAGTAAATACACAAATGATATTTAGCGGCATCAGAACTGTACCTTTATCCTGTATCCTGCAGTTTTTAATATGGGATTGTATCTATATAGTTTGTAATTTTGTATACAGATACGTATATATATTTTGTAATAGTCTTAAACGATTATAAAATTTATGTTTATACGTATTTCTGATGATGCAATGAAAAAGTAATGAAATATATTAAATACTACTCCTAAAGATGTCAAAAACACCAATGATACCAGAATTAATTACCATAGTAACAAGTAAATAAACAAAAGCTATTTAGCGGCATCGGAACTGTACACTTATCCATTCCTGCAGTACACTTTCGATGTTTTACATAATATGCGATTGTATATTATGTAAATAATATATTATGATGAATATATTACGATGTGGAAAAGAAGTGTTCTAATTGTAAATTGTCCTATTTCTTAATGCAAAGCGAAAATACGTGTTGTTTTCATTTGTGAGGTTAGGTGACAACGGTTTTTGGTTTTTAGTTTACTGCTGAAATAAATAAAAGCCAAGACTGAGGAAAACATAACGTTTAATGTGATATACAATGTTTCTAACACAGTAACACTTAAAATAAAGAATTTAGGTTTTTGATTTAACAGGTAGTTTATAAATATCTCCAAAGGCTTTATAAACGGGTACTTTTAAATCTCCAAAGGCTGCTGCACCAACATAATAATTTAGCACAAGTTAAAATAGTACAAGTGTTGAAAACAGTTTTGGAGAGAATTTTACTAATGAGTACAAAATTGTTATACGAGCTGACAGAACGCAATATAGACATAGGCAATAAAAATTATATTAAAATACTTATTAAAAATATTCGCGTGCGAAGCCGCGGGTAACAGCTAGTGCAGTATAATTCACTGTAATAAAATCAATAGAGTATTGAGTAAGAAGTAGTAAATATCGGTATGGAGAACCATACATTACTTCCATGTTCTAAGATTTATATTTAAAATCACTTTCGAAATGAAATATTTCCATAGAAACTACTTCTTTCTACTTATTGCTTCAGCCTTAACCACAGTACTGTGGTCACTAACGTATACCTCCTCACGTTATCGCACTCGATTCGATTCTCACTGATGATGGAAGTCGATGGCACTGCCGAAACGTCTGGTTTTGCAGAAAACATGGTCTACGGCCAAACAGGCCGGGAAGGAATTTTAACAACAAACTACTTATTTGTTGCCGATAACGTAGTACATATATAAAAAATTATCCCCTCTCCCTTCAACTATAATTTTCATTTATAGAAAATTACCCCACCCCGTTCAACTAGCCTCTTCATTTATAGATATTTCATCTACGTTTCTACAGTGGGTTATTAAGATCTTCTTATCAGGATACTTTATTTATAAAAATTAAGTACTTTACTCTTGTTAAAACAATAAACGTTGGTGGTAAACTACTCTTTTCTCTTAACCGATCTTTACCAAAATCAACAGACCTTGAGTTGTCTATAATTCAGGAAGGTATGCACAAAAGTATTTGATTCTGTTTGAATTTACGGCAGTTATCGTTCGTCATAAAAATATTACCCTTGTTAAAACAAAATGTTGCAGGTAAACTACCCTTTCCCTTAACCGATCTTCACCAAAAACAATAGGTCTTGAGTACTCTACAATTCAGGGCTGTATGCAAAAAATAATTTGATTCTGTTGAATCTGCGGCTGTTGTCGTTTGCCATAGAAAAAATTCTACAGATAAGACACACAGACACTTTTCGAAAAATGACTTTTCTTCATGTTTTGAGGGTAGTACAATCAGAATCAGCCATTATCTCGAACACGATTTTTTTCCCATGACCATACTTCCATTTCCTTATGGAACATGGAAGTAAAAATAAGCCCTACATCCGGTATGCCGATATAAGAGCTTTTATTGTATGGGACCCCTCAGACAGAAAAAACTGCGATCCCTCGCTTCTCCTTGAAACTCCCCGAGAGTTCAGAGTTTTTTTGTTTTAGCGGGCATTACTACAGTGGGCGCCCTCTTAACCGGCCTCGGTTTAACCGGCCGCCTGGCTGTGAGGTAAACAATGACTCATACTGTACCGAGCGGCTCACCGACATGTCAAAAAAACTTGTTGCATGATTTGCACTTGTTTATTTTACGTTTTTAGTCAGTTTAGTAGTTGATTTATCAAAACGGAGACGTGTGTCGATTGTTACTAATGTAAGTGATTTCGTGAGTTTGCTGATGCTATTTGAAACAAGTGACACAAAACGGTGACGAGTGTAGTGCGAAAAATAGTGCCAGAATGCGAAAATCTTGAAGAAAGAGAAATCGAAGAATGGATAACTGGTGATCAATAGCTTGAAAATTAAACTTCGACTGATCAGGAAATTATAAGTGTTGTCTGCCAACAAAATGATATTGACGAAGATGAGATCGAAGAAGAAGAAAAAGGAGGACAGTGAGGGGAAAGCGTGACTCCGCTTTTAAAATTCATTGAAAACTAAGAGGCAAAAAGCAATCACTAATTTTTGTAAGTGTAGTTGAAATATACGATATTGTTCGGTGTTCTAAATGCTAGACGCCATGCTAGATTTACGTCTAAACATGTATAATTTGTGACAATTTATTTGTTCATTGTAAGCAATACTCTGTACAGGTCTACTGGCCTCAACTATTTCACGGTAACCATCTACGCTTTTAAAATTCATTGAAAACTAAGAGGCAAAAAGCAATCACTAATTTTTGTAAGTGTAGTTGAAATATACGATATTGTTCGGTGTTCTAAATGCTAGACGCCATGCTAGATTTACGTCTAAACATGTATAATTTGTGACAATTTATTTGTTCATTGTAAGCAATACTCTGTACAGGTCTACTGGCCTCAACTATTTCACGGTAACCATCTACGCTTTTAAAATTCATTGAAAACTAAGAGGCAAAAAGCAATCACTAATTTTTGTAAGTGTAGTTGAAATATACGATATTGTTCGGTGTTCTAAATGCAGCAATTATTATTTTATTTCGCCAGTATTTTGCTGAAAAACACATAGATTGGAATTTAATATTATTCTTTTTTAAATAAGGAAACAGTATTAAAACATTTTAATCAGAGTTAAAATTCAGTTTGAAAGAAAATTCGGTTTAACCGGCCATTTTGATAACCTTCCGACCCCACGGTCCCGAGCTGACCGGTTAAGCTTACTGTATGGACCTTGTTTCCGCTCCGCTGAAGATGGCTCCCGTCGGTGCGACCGAAACGTACGGCGTTCAGAAAATTTGAATCCAGGGTAACGTGTCGTACAGCAGTGACAACCCCGGCCGTGAGAGTCTGCGTTCACTTACAATATTACAGCACTCAAAATGTACTCAATATTACTTACTCTATATTATTAGCAACTGGCACAATAATATCGCCAAACGTTAGTCCATTACACTGTTTGCACATGTCGTCGTCGCTTCGACATAACATTCTCTCTAACACTCACTGTTATGGCTCTCGTTCAATTCGAACGAATGAAACCGTTTCCATTATCGCTGAACAACCTTCTCATATGTTTTTGCCCGGTGCGGCGCAAAAAGCAATTGAAATAACAGTTTTGTAATACAAAACACACACACACCGGTAGCGAAAGAAATAAGAGAATAGAAATAATCAACTGCTGATGGCTTTCGATTAATTAAACTTTTGTGTTGTATCCAAAGTGCAGCGATCTCCAGCCAGGCATTACGGTCTCAACCCATCCCTACACACATTAATAACGTTCTAGTTTTTACAGTATGAATAATGTAACTTTTAATTTGAATGATATAAATTTTCCGGCCAGACTATGAGAGATACAGAAAACAGGTCATACAAATCAACAACGAATCGTATTTTTATAGCGCGTGCCCCCCTCCCCCCCACACACACACGTGTATTGAAATACAGGGAGAGACACACACAAAGAGGGAGTGGAGAAAGTTGTGCGAGGGAAACAAGCAGACACTTGTGTAGTACGTAATTTCCAACCACATTATTTGTGAGTACATACTAGCTTGACTTACGAACTAAAGTTCTCTACTCCAAAATCCTAAACGACGGAATTTAAAGGTAAACATCCAATCAGAACAAAAACATTTATACACAATCGAATTTCAAATCGGAGAGGTCGTTTTAATCTCGTGGGATGTGATATCTCAAACAAAAGTGACAATGACTGGAAAGTTCAGAAACACCTGTGGAATGATCCATAGATACTTAAAAAAATAATACTCGGAAAATACTCGTAAAAAATCTTACACGCACAAAGACGTAACGTATCTAAGAATATTCGAACGAAAAACTAAGAAAATTTTATGAAAAAAAAAAAAAAAAATAACAGCAGCTCATAGAGAATACGGAGGGTTCACGAAATAAGTAATCCAATACAAGAAGCTGATGTACTTAGATTTATAAAGAGTAGAAGAATAGCGTGTCTGGGGCACACAATGGAGATGGACCAGCATAGAATTCCTCAGGAAAAAAGTCTAGAATGGAGACCAATAGGTAGTAGATCACGATGAAGGCCAAGGAAGACATGGACCGCGGATGTTGAGGAGGATCTGAAGAAGATGGGGATAAGAAGATGGAGAAGTGTAATGAGAGGGCTGAAGGGAGGAAAATCGTTGAAGACGTTATACTGTAACGCCAGAAGAAGAAGAAGAAGAAGAAGATCGCTTTTTCGGTTGTCAACAGTGCTTTTTCGAAGTGATGTGTGTGCGGAATCGAAGGCCTGATTGGGCATTCTGTTCAAATGTTGGTACCACTGGCGTGTGCATTTAGAGAGCATCTTATTTAAACTGGAGACGTTTAGGTCCTTCCAAATAACGTCAGTGTTTTCGCTTAGTAATGAGTGTTGCAGCGGTCTCGGTCAGTTGCGACAAAACAACGTTTTTACCCGGTCAATTGCGCCCCGCAGTTTTACTTGGTCGCAGCTTCGTGCCAACAAGTAGAAACGTTAACGTTCCAAGCTTCGATGAAGTTTTATTCTCATTTGTGTGAGTAACCTCTTTATTCCAATATTTTAGGTTAGGTTAGGTTAGGTCAGGCTAGTTCCTCCTAGTTTAGGTGGATAGGTTGATGTCCTTATTTTTATAAGGGCAGACGCAAGAAACGGCTTGTTTAAAAAGTGGCAAGCGTTGCGATCTAATGCTCGATTCTGTGACACATGAGTAGTGTTTTTAGTAACACACAATTCGATATGCAAATCACAGTAATTAAAGCGTAAATATGCATATAGAAAGGTCGCAACAGTATATAAACAATGGAAACAGCCAGCGTGAGCCTTCACCTCTTCACACATCTTTGATAGACGCAGTCCTTGTCTGTAGCTGACAGGACGATGTTTTTGACTGTACTGTAATTGGCCTGATCGCAATTGTCCGGTTTTTGGACGATCGGGTCGCAACTGACCTCGGTCCATGTCCAGCACCAGGCAACTCTGAACAGAAATTCTGACAGTAATGTCTAACATTCGAACCGTACGCTAAGGAAGACACATACATACGTACAATTTTTGCTTACCGAAAGATAAATCTGCGACCGTATAACAAGGTTCAGATATTGGGACGGCTACGAGCCGCAGTATTACAGGACAAACGTTCTTTTACAGAGAGAAAAAGAGAGCGGGGGGGGAGTGAGAGTGTGTGTGTGAGAGAGAGAGAGAGAGAGAGAGAGAAGACAGACAGTCGATATACAGATTGAGATATTTA
The DNA here is from genome assembly GCA_034769895.1 of Magicicada septendecula. Taxonomy (NCBI): domain Eukaryota; kingdom Metazoa; phylum Arthropoda; class Insecta; order Hemiptera; family Cicadidae; genus Magicicada; species Magicicada septendecula. The sequence continues at coordinate 830,138,942 of CM068368.1, forward strand.
TAAGATGAATTTCGCTGTCATAACGAAAAAGAAGTTTCGATCGTATATAGAAAACAGGGCACATAATGGTAAGGTCATATTATTGCAGTACACGCAAACTTGCAGGAAAATAGAGAGAGAGAGAGAGAGAGAGAGAGAGAGAGAGAGAGAGAGAGAGAGAGAGAGAGAGAGAGAGAGAGAGAGAGAGAGAGAGCGTGACGGGGTGCAGACAGAGAAGATGAGCATTACGACTACGGGAGAAGCTGATAAAGTGAGAGTACGGCGGGGGGGGGGGTAAGGGCAGACAACGGAATATTCAGAATTGCGGTCGCTCAGTCAACGTCATACGGATTTACAGAATAACAAATAGCAGAACCGGACACAAATATGAATCTTGTGTTTTTATCGCCAAACATGTGCAGTCCAGTCCAGTCTGCTTCCTCATTACTGTGTCCGCAAAAACACACAGGGCGAAACTTTGTTTAATTCGGCGAACGTCTCACATATACAGCGCACGCGCAACTATAATATATTCTTTATATATATATATATATATATATATATATATATATTCGTTTTTAATCTCCTTTAACCCTTTTTTTTAACGACCGGTGAAACTCACGACTATAAATACAGATTATATAATTCTTAGCTTGAACATCTCTTGGAGTTTGCTGATTGTAAAACTATCAATGTATTAGCATATAGCAGCCATAGGCATATGAATTTATACATAGGCAGTCACAGCGTTTGAATTTATGGGGACACATATATCACTAAGGACCAGTTGGATCGACGCACCCCTCCCCACCCTGTCAATGGAAAATAGAAAGGTGCCGACGTTGGACATCAATGGTCACAATAGCTGGACGCTACAAACATTTACATGTCGTGGAAAATTACAAAAAATTAGCGACGTGGAACACCGAATCAAAAAAAGCTTTGCAGTATTTTCATCAACAATCTGTCATCATGCACACGTACATTGAAACTAACAAAACTTTAAACGACAAAAGTGGTTAAACAGGAAAACATTTTAACAAAAATAAATTAAAGAACTTACCACAATACCACTATTTATTTTTTTAAACTCCACAGAAATGTAAAATTTGAAAAAATCACATTTGAAACACAAAGAAGGTTTCAGTTCATTTTCTTGAAAAAACTAACAGTAATTAGGCCTATTGTATTAAAAAAAAGTAAAATTAAACTAACAGTAATTAGGCCTATTGTATTAAAAAAAAGTAAAATTAAACTAACAGTAATTAGGCCTATTGTATTAAAAAAAAGTAAAATTAAACTAACAGTAATTAGGCCTATTGTATCAAAAAAAAGGTCAATTAAACTAACAGTAATTAGGCCTATTGTATTAAAAAAAACGTAAAATTAAACTAACAGTAATTAGGCCTATTGTATTAAAAAAAAAGTAAAATTAAACTAACAGTAATTAGGCCTATTGTATTAAAAAAAAGTAAAATTAAACTAACAGTAATTAGGCCTATTGTATTAAAAAAAAAGTAAAATTAAACTAACAGTAATTAGGCCTATTGTATTAAAAAAAAAGTAAAATTAAACTAACAGTAATTAGGCCTATTGTATTAAAAAAAAAGTAAAATTAAACTAACAGTAATTAGGCCTATTGTATTAAAAAAAAAGTAAAATTAAACTAACAGTAATTAGGCCTATTGTATTAAAAAAAAAGTAAAATTAAACTAACAGTAACTAGGCCTATTGTATTAAAAAAAAAGTAAAATTTGAAACGGCTTGTGCTGTTTTATAATAAAGTACTTCCAAGCAGGCACAATGCGGGTGCGTTCCTTTTTTCAAAAGAAAATAAAAATTACTAATTGGTTTTGGGGGCGCGTCTAATTCTATAGATGGTCGCACTTGCGCCCGCGGGCGACCGCTGGCCTATAGGCTTCTAGTAAGTTCCCTGACCTGCAGAACTCGCTCACTATTTTGAACGAAGTAAATTCATTATTACATAAATTTCGATATAAAATAATTTTTCAATTATCGGGAACACAACAAAAATTCCGGTATCCCTACTACTTCTGTAGTAATAGCCTATACCAATTGTAGACCACACAGTCATAAAATAAACACTAAAAAGTCTACACATTCGGATTTAGATTACACGACCTTTTCGTCTAAGACCCTGCCAATTCACAATTTTTTCAAATTTGTTGTCTCTTCTTTCAGTCCTGAGTCCCAAAATTTTTAAATAAAAAAATTTCACACAACACTTCTTCTTCCTCGGACGACCCACATCTCTTCTACCAGTGGCTTTATAATTCAGTGGCGCTTTCGGCAATCGATCCTCTGTCATTCTTTGCAGATGATCCCACCACTGTCTTCTGTAAATTGAAATAATTTCATTTATGTCCTTTACTTCAAGTTATGCTCTGATATATTCATTCCTTATTCTATCTTGCAAGGTGTAATTTAAAGTACTTCGAAGAAACTGTATTTCAGCACTCTGGATCTGCCGTTTTTCTCACACAACACTCGGATGTTAATTAAACATCCTCTATAATTTGATACCCGACAAATCAAATTTGCGATTTTCATCAAAATTTTGAACAACGTTTTGAACCCACAAATTTTGAAATTTTCACAAATGAATACTGTACGCAGATTGTGGCTCAAATTCCCTTTGATTTGATATCCCACACGCGGTTTTGCGATTTTTTTTACGATTTTGAGCCCCTCACATTTTTTTTCCCCACCCTTCTGTTTTTGGATAAATCATTCTAAACAACAACAGAGTTTTGTAGTGTAAAAACTACACATGCAAAGTTTCACAAAAATCGGTTTATGCGTTCAGAAATTGTCGTGAGACATACACTAAACAGAGAGACAGAAGGACAAATGCCATACGGTCGAGTTAAAACAGTGAACTTGCTCCGCTCAATTACAAGAGTGAGCGGTTATAGTCTGTGGAAGTAGAAATAAGTATGCCTGCCAACAGTTCCCCAAACATTAAAAATATCTGTGTTACACGTCACTCATAAGTTTTACATTAAGACGATTTTGCATAGTTTTAGTATTAATATTTTACATTAAGACGATTTTGCATAGTTTTAGTATTAATAACTTATATACAAGTAAAATTTAAATTTTCAATACAATTTTTGTTATTTTCTATATAGGTAACTCGAAGTTTCTTGCAGCAATTATATAATATTGTGATGTTATTCAATTTGTTTCTTCTGCAAGTAATGTAATTTCATATTTTCTTTTTAACAACTGAAGCACGTCTCACTGAAAAATATCAGTATCATCAGAGGTTTGTAAGTAAATTAATAACAATCGAAATAATTCATTTTAATTATTAATTGCATCCCTTTGGAAACTCCCTTTGGCACCGTCTTAAACGATCCACCTGGATATGGGAATCGAATTCATGACGTTCTTCTTTCGAAGGGAGTATCCCGACCCGCAGACGCACTGAAATGTAATTCATCTACACGGAAGTATAACAAAATTTCCGACTCGAAAAACAAACACAATAAGACCACGTGACAAAGTATCGGTACCAGGATGTCGCGTCGTTGTGTTGCCCATCAATCACATACCGAATTGGCCGACGTCTTCTGTACAGACGCAGTACAAATATTCAGTTGGATTTCACTTGACGGATGCATCGCTTACCCCGCCAATCCGATCCTGACAAACGGCTTTCAAGTCTTTCTCCTACACGTTTCCATTAAACTACCGATTCCGGCTCCAATAACACAAACAATCAATACTTATCTACAGCGGCTCATACTAAACCTAACGGGCGCTAAAGTCGACGTACAATAAATCTTAGTCGACTTTTACAAATGTGTGTCGTATTTGCTTTCATTTGGTTGCAAGCCTTCGGCTCTTTGCTTCTTCTTTCTACATAATTGCTTACTGACATGTGACATTTTATTGACAAAACTGCGTACACCCAGTCACTCGTTTCTCAATGGCGCTCTTAAGTTTGAGAGCACGCTGATCGTAATGGGTATTTCAGACCTAACGGGTATTAGAACCGGATGGGATCGGACGTCGTGAGTTGTGACAGTCGGAGACGGAATCGAAGCCACGACGACGTAATCGCCGCGGTGGGGACGGGACGAAACCACGGCCCACGTTTTGAGCGACTATAAGTGTATGTGTTTTTATTCGATCGAAATGCAGTACTATATCTATCTTCTTCAAAACAGGTGATTTACTAATCTATTATATTTTCTTTGGCTCAAAAATCAAACAGGCAAACCAGACTTTGTTGTCGTTAATGTCTTATACACAGTTAACGAGACTAAATTGAATTTAAACATTACAGCAACAGACTTTTCCCTTACTGTGGATACAACAGCTGGGCTACACCGATGACTTGAACATTCTAAGATCGAAGAGAATTCCTGAATAGTTCTGCATGACGGTAAACAAGGTGTGGCGATTATACTCTGGAAAGGGTAAAACACTTCAATTATTTTGGGTCTTCAATAACCCGCAGACGACAAAGAATCAAATAAAAACTAAAGTGAAAAATTAGAGACAGAATATTAAAAAAACAAAATAAATAAAATTACATGTTACTCTAGGCTTTTAAGCGTTTATTTTTTGCATACTGTGAATACGGTTACATCGCAGGCGTAATAACTATAATTTGGTTTAAGCCTTTTCAATAAACTTGAATGTTCTAGAATAAATACAATCGTCATCGGCCAACGAGAACACCACGTGTACATCAACTTACACTTTACGGTCTTTCAGAAACAGAACCCAATTTCTACCAAATTTGATTGTTAGAAAAGTAAGCGGATTATCCGTGGTTTCGGATTAACCGTGTACTTTGTCGCCTTTATTAATACCAATAATCGGACATTGACTGTAATGTCGTACAGATTATGCTGTGTGTTTTTCTTAATCCCAACATAACTTGTCTTCCTCTTTGTAATGGGCTCTTCTTCTTCTCATTTCCTGATGTACTATAGGGTGTCATATTCTCCGCTGCTAATTCGATTCCTTTATTCAGTTCCTCCATATATCTGCCTCTCATCATTTTTCTCAATTCCTTCACTGTTTACTCTCGTATTATGTATTAAGAAAAACATTACAAAATGATGGAATAATAGTTGAGGACATAGCCAATAAGTAAGGAAGTCAAAAAATATATACTGTGTGCAAAAGAGATGTATGTTTCTTTTGTTCTGGAAAAGTGAAATCAGTCACAGAACCTAAACATCTGTGCAGAATACAATGATGTTAGTAGATTTGCTGTATGGCAGTGAAAAGTGGACTTTGAAACGAGAGTCAAAAGAAACCAAATTAATATAAGCTGAAATGAAATGTTTTAGAAAAATAGGAGATAGAAAAAAAATTGGATCACGGTAGGGACGAAAACATCAGACTGTGATTAATGAGAAATCGTCAGTTCTTAAACTATAGAACGGACAACTGAAATGGTATGGATACTAAGCGGATGGATCAAAACACTATTCTATTAGATCAGAATAGATTGGCCCAAAACCATGCTGAGAACAGAAAGCGTAAGAGAGGCAAACCGGAAAAGCGATGGCTACAAAGATAAATAAAAATTTGTAGAAACGAGAGTGAACAGTGAAGGAATTATGAAAAATGATGGGAGACAGAGATATACGGAGGAAGTGGATAAAGGAATCGAATCAACGGCGAATCCGACACGCTACAGCGTGTCAGGAAATGAGAAGAAGAAGAAGAGCGCATTACAAAGAGGAAGACAAGTTGTGCAGGGATTAAAACGTTTCACTGCGGCGAGAGACAACACCTACAGTACATCATGTCAGTTGTCACACAGTTTGTCGTGGCCTGATTCACCGTATACTTGCGGTAAATTACATTCCTCCATGCATTCCTTATCCAACAACAACTCGCCTTTGACTGAAATACAAATTTCTGCTGTTCCAAAAGCGTTTGTCTTCCTCTTCGTCAGGGTTTGCAATTTCTAGTCATTACCGATTTCAGTACGCGCAGAGTGGAGAAGTAAGGCTCCTCCTTTTCCCACTTTCTCTGTCTTACTGCCCCCTTCCCTTTCTAATCAACGGCATGTTGTACAGTTACATACGGTGTTCGGCGAGTGAATGATCCCTTCCGCACGGTTTCCTTGCATCACGTGACTTTCTCGTATAAACGTCCCAAGCTTGTCAAAAATGTTTGTTCTGCGCAGGTCGTTTTCAACGTTGCATACCTTACGTTGCGCACTGCTTAGTTTGACCATCTTTATCCTTGATCTTCCCATTTACCGTATTCTTTCTTTTGGATTATAATACACCGCAACGGTACCCCTGAATAAGGTATCCAAAAGTGCTTTAGAACGAATTTCGTATGCACATGTATACGAACAGAAAAGAGGACAATGTACACAGCTTTCAACACCCCTCTCCCTTCTACAATAAACCGTTTACAACTGGTAGCCTATACTTCTTCTTACTGTTTGACTTTTCGATAGTATCGCGTGCATAACCTAAAATATTGAAAACGTAGTGCACGTACGGTTATCAGAAAAATACTGAGACGACCAGCAGAGTCTTGGAATGAGGGTATAACGAATGCTATAGGGATTACAACCTATAGGAACGCGTTTCTGATATAGAAAGGACGGCCTGTGTCTTCAGTTATAGAAGTTTACATAATATTTATAATATTGATATATTTATATCAATATTTTCGATTTTCACGACTGTCCGCTTGTCGTCGGTCGATCTTTCTCCTGGCATTTCTATGACAATCGTCATCATCATCATCAACCTCAAGGTTTAAACCTAGAATGGTTTGTTCCGGCCTCAAATAGGCAAATATTACAGCTGGTCACTCCAGCGCTTCTTCGGACGTCCCACATCTCTCCGTCCCCTCGGCTTATAGTCCCATAGTCGTTTGGGGATGCGGCAGTCATCCATTCGACAAAGATGTTCCCACCAATTCAGCCGATACTGGGCGATCTTGTCGCGTATACTCATACTGTCAGTTCCTGCCCTACATCTGTGTTTCTTCTATGATCATGGAGAGTATACTCTTCCACGTGCCGAGAAATCTCATTTCAACCGCTTGGATGCGACTGGCCTGGCCTTTCGTTAAAGTCCAATTCTCAGACCCATAAAGAAGTGTGGGAAGAGCCATCACCTTGTAGAATTTTAGGTGTGTTCCTTTACTTGCTGACTTAAGGGTTCACCTGATGGTCCCGCACATAATGTTTAACTTATGCAACTTATTCACCACGCCGTTGCTTGCATTATAAGACACACTATAGCTCAGGTATTCAAAACTACTAACTTGTACCAGGACAGTACCATCTATAACAATTTTTGCCCGTACGGGATCAGTTCCACAAAAAGCCATCACCTTGGTTTTAATTGTGGATATCTGCAATCCAGAGTGTTTGCAGATTCCATTTAACAAATGTATACTCTACCCATCTGCTATGACAATCGTGGTAGTCGTATATACCGCCTGCACGAATTCCACTGTGTGTTTCAGTAGACATAACTCCTTCCAGAGGTTTGACTAAATAATATCCTGCATGGTTATAAGGAAACAATGGCAAGTGCAAGCTAAATGGATGTGTTCTGAGTAGCAAAGTGCTCTCCATATCTCTTACCGGGAAAACCGTACTTTACTTGACCTAGATTAACCGGAAATCTTTTGACATATAAACGAGCCGAGGCGAGACGCTACGGGGATTATTATTAATGGGCGCGTACCTGCGTGGTGGCATGACGATTCTGTGTGTGTGTGCGCGCGCGCGCCACTAATTACAAACGTCAACCGGGGCAAATGAGATTCTGTTCTGTTCTCTTAAGTCCATAATTAAAAATAACGAGTGAAGTTTGAAGAAGTCGTGTCAAGTGTGTGTTTTTCTTTATGATGCACGGTGAGAGAGAGAGTTGCACCTCACCAGTTGCGTCACTCAGTTATACACCGCTCAAACCCCCCCTCCCCCACCCATAACTGCTGTCGCTATCGTCTTCGTTTGTAACGGAGTTACGTCACCAATTGAGAAAAGTATTATGTAGTTCACATCAGGCGAGAGACTTTTTAGTATTTAGTATTTTAGAAAAGGAGAGAAGGCGTTCATTTGCCATTTAGTGTACCTGAAAACAACGGGAACCGTCGTTTCTCACAGAGTTCACACCAAATTAAAACTGAAAAGACAAATTTGTTTACGCCGTGAGTGACCTGGTAATACAAATATTACTTATTTTACATCGAAATTCTAACACAACTTAGAGAAACGGCAATACTTACGGAGGCGCCACCCACTGATGGTTTCCCTCGTCTAGGGTTTTAGGCGGACATCTGCCGCGTGCGATTCCACTGAAGACGGTCTCCGTTGACGAGGCCGAAACGTTTGGTTTTAATAACCTGAGACCGCGGTCTAACAGTCCGGGACGTAACCATAGGAATAACAATCGGATCTGTCTTTAAATTCCGTTTAGTCTGCCACCCGCCTGGATTTTCACAATTTTTTTCCAAATTTTAAATCCTATTTTTGGGTCCTGGTGTAAAAATTTTTGAAATGTTCAAAAATTAAAACCACACTGAGAATTTAGTTAACATTCCTCTTAGTTATATAAATTACATAAATTGTTGCGGCTTTATCAAAATTTTCAACCACTTTTTGGCCTCCGGTGTTCCAAAATTTTGACATTTCTATAAATGAAGATAATTTTATATTTTCCGGCTGACATCCGCTTTAATTTGATAATCCGCGTGGAATTTTGCGATTTTTTTTTTATTTGGTTCCCTCATGTTTTTTGCCTCCCGCCCTATTTTTAGGGGGATCAATATCTAAAACAATAAGGTTCTGTAACAATGGTTCCCAAACTTTTCAGTCCGCGGACCCCCAAAATTTACAAATTTCACAGTCCCAAGTTCTGAAAAAAAAAAAAAAAAAAAAAAAAATGTCTTGTATATTAATTTAAATGCATTAAAATCAAAATTCTCTTATCTTGTAAAATTATAACATTAATGATATCAAACATAGTTTTTGTTGTGAACAATGAAGCTGCTTTTGAACAATTAGCTCTGCAATATTGGGTTTAATGTCAGATAATTCCAATATTAAGTCACTCTCAATGTTAAGTTTATTTCTTACCGTTGACTTCAAGTTCGTGAGCTGGGAGAATGCGGTTTCAAACAAACAAATAGAAGGAAACACAGTTAAACACGTCAAAGAACGTTTTGTTTAGATACAGTGCTTATACACGAGATACAATGCTTATAGGCCTACGTGGACTAAAACAGCGCGATCGGTTCTGCGTTGATGCGGCGCTCCAGTCAGTTCGGCTGACAAACAGATCTGCTACACGACATTATTTAAAGACATTATTAAAGCCTTTAGCTTGAAATTAGATTTACAATTACAATTAGTTTGAATCAAAAATAAAATATAGTGGAATTTTCTACTAAATGTTTTAAAATTTAGATGTTAGAGCATAACAAATTGGAGGAAATTACGGTATACAGTATTCTATTTTTTATTAAAAGTGTCCGCGGACCCTACTTTGGGAGCCACTGTTCTGTAGGGTGAAACTATGGTCACGCGTGTCAAGTTTTATGAAAATCGGTTGATACGTTCAAAAGTTATCGTGAGACCCGTCCTAAGCAGACAGACAGACAGATGGACAAACAAATACGAAACGGTCGAGAAAAACAGAAAACTGGCTTCATTCGTTCAGTTAACACCGCCGGTAAAAGAAGCGAGTGAAAACAGAGGAATGAAGAGACGACGTGATCCCCTCCCCCCACACGGTGCACGGAAAGTAGCCTGTTAATTTTTCATACCTGTTGTCAGGCGTCACAAGACAACACCTGTCTGCGCAACACGTCACTTACCGATACTGTCTAAGGTAATGCCTTCCATCGCAACCTCACGCTTTAAACTTTAAGACGGTGTCCCTTGCACTTGCGTCTTAAACCGTTTTAAAACTTCTGAGGTCGTACTTTATACAACAAAAAACTAAAGCCTTATATAACAAAATACTGTTCATTACGTCGGGGTTCCTGACTGTGCTTCTGAAACACGATAGTTAGCAAGAACCTTTATAACGTGATGTTTATCCGAGTACGTCTTAAACCGTTTTAAAAGTTCTGAGATCGTACATCTACATAAAGCCTTATAAAAATAACAAAATACTGTTAATTACGTCCGCGTTCTGCATGTGTTTCTGAAACGCGATGGTTAACAAGAGCCTTTTTAATAATCATCATCATCATGTTCACGGATTAAATCAAGGATGGTTTGTTCCGGTCTCAAATAGGCAAAGATTACAGCTGGTCACTCCAGCGCTTCCTCGGACGTTCCACACCTCTCCGTCCCCTCGGCTTATAGTTACATAGTTGTTTGGGGATGCGGCAGTCATCCATTCGGCAAATATGTTCCCACCAATTCAGCCGCTACTGGGCGATCCTGTCGAGTATACTCATAATATTCAGTTCCTACCGTATATCTGTGTTTCTTCTATGATCATGGAGAGTATACCCTGCCACGTGCCTGAGAAATCTCATTTCAGCCGCTTGGATGGGACTGGCCTGGCCTTTCGTTAGAGTTCATTTCTCAAACCCATAAAGAAGTGTGGGAAGGCCCAACACCTTGTAGAATTTAGGAACGTTCCTTTACTTGCTGACTTAAGGGTTCGCCTAATGGTCCCCTACATAACGTTGAACTTATGCAACTTATTCACAACGTCGTTGCATGCATTATAAGACACACTGTCGCCCAGGTATTCAAAATTGCTAACTTGTTCAATCTTTTTTAATGTGATGTTTATCTGAGTACTTTCTACATTCACCTTCAGGGTTACGTTTAGCAATTAAGGCTACCTTGTTCCCGTTCTTTATTTGTTACAATTATATTCAAACGTTTTTTCAAGTTTTTCTGCACACAATTTGTAATAAAAGCGAGAAAATATGGTGGTCACAGAGACAACAGAAACCAAGTACGGAATGGGTATTTTCCCTGTAACCGTACCGGCACTACATTTCGATGTTTTGAGTACCCGATAGTATCGATACACCACGCAGTGAAGAAGAAGTGTAAATTGTAAATGTAATGCGGAAATGCGTAATGTGTTAATGCACGAGGTTCGATAAGAACGTTTCAGTTTTTTAGCTTATTGTTTACAGTAAACAGAACTCATAACTGGCACAATATATAACGTTTAATAAGTAAATACAACGATTGTAATTAATTGACACTTGGTGACAATTTCAGCACGTGTAAAACCAAACTGAACTACGCATTGTTGTGACGTTCAAGCGTTTTCTTCTTCTACATTTATAAACACGCTGTTTGGATATGTTTTATTACTGTGGGATTATATTTGAAGCTAATCTAACGAACCTAATCTTGCGAAAGAAACAATTACGTTCTTGCAAACGTGTTGCGATTAAAACAGACAGATATCGTATACTGTAAAACCTTGTAATCGTATCTTCTATACAATTGTAATCGTATCTTCTATACAATTGTAATCGTATACAAGGTACACTTCAGTGGCGGCTGGTGGTTTAAAAATTTGGGGGTTGCAGATGGGTTGGATGGAACAAAATTGTTTTATTCTCTGAATAGAAAATTTCCATGTTTCCTCCCTTCCAAACAATACACAAGGAAAGCAACATAATGTACAGGCCGTGAGGCGAGTGATGAAACTGTCTTGATGGTGCGCAGTGGCAAAGAGAAAGACATGCGCATGCGCGGGACAGCGGCTAGAGACAACAACCCATCAGTTGGTTTAGGTCTCCGTGCGTGGTGATTGTGTTATTGCCTTTCTGAAAACATTTCAGTGTATTTCCAGTGTTGTGTAGCTGTTGTCTCCAGGAATGTCTGGGCCGTCATCGTCACATCATTCAACGTCAGCAAATAAGTCTGTTGAGAGAAAAGTGATCCACAGCCAGAGCAGGCAGATTATTCACAATGTTTACGATTATATGAAAAAAGAAAATGGCAGCTTAAGTGAAAAAGCTTTACAAACTAAAGTGGCCGCTGCTTGCGGTGTATCTTTTAGAAGAATTATCAATGAGCATAATAAAAAGTCCGGTACATCATCGCCTAAGTTCAGTACTCCAAGAAAAAAGAGGCCTAGAAAAAATTTGAAAACTACACTCGATGATTTCGACTTATCTTTAATCCGCAAGACAATTCATGAATTTCATCTAAGTGAGGGTGAAAGGCCTACTCTCAAAGGAATACTACGTGTATTAAAGGATAAAATAGATTTCAAAGGAAGTGTTTGGTATGTCCGGAAGGTTGTAAAAAAATTAGGTTTCCGCTGGAAGAAAACAGAATCCAACAGAAAATTACTTGTTGAGAAAAGCGATATCCGCAATTTAAGGTTAAACTACTTGGTGAATGTTGACAGATATAGGAAAGAAAAGAGGCAGATCGTATACATGGACGAAACATATTTCCATAGTACAACAACGACTGAGAAAACCTGGACGGACAGCACAGTTGGCGGGCTAAAGAAATCAGTCAGCAAAGGATCACGAGTAATTGTTTTACACGCAGGAGGCGAGGAGGGATTTGTAGCCAACGGTTTATTAATGTTCAAGTCTGGATTAAAAAAGGGAGATTACCACGGGGACATGAATACGATAACTACGAGAAGTGGATCAAGGAACAACTTATCCCAAACCTGAAGTCTAACAGTGTGTTAGTTATCGATAATGCGCCGTATCATAACAAACAGGTCAACCCGGCGCCAACCTCATCGTGGAAGAAACAAGATATGCAAAAATGGCTGACTGACAACGGAATTCCTTACTGTGAAAGTATGCTTAAGCCCCAGTTATACTCACTAATTAAACTGAAGAAACCTCAGTTAAAAATTTACAAGATCGATGCAATCTTAGCCCAGCACGGTCATTCTGTACTCAGACTACCCCCTTACCATCCGGATCTGAATCCAATCGAGTTAATATGGGCTACAGTGAAAGACTGCATAAAACAAAAAAATGTCAAGTTGTGTCTGCAAACCGTCCTCCAGCTTGCAGCCGAGAAATTCGCCCAAATCACTCCAGAAGACTGGAAGAAGCGATGTGAACATGTGAAGAAAATAGAAAAGGACTATCTAAACCGTGAACATGTTATCGACCAAGCGAAAGCCCAACTGACTCGACCGTGTAAGTCTATGACATGACAAACTGTACGTTTTTTGCTTTTTAAATGTTCCGCAATCCTATTAGTAAATTTTAATGTGTAAATATTCTGTGTACATAATAAACACTTTTTTATTATTTTTGTAACACAATTACTTACTGCTTCACCTGATATTTTTACCAACTTAATTAGTCGCATACCATTTATTTTATAAAAACATTTCTTAATCTAATGTTAAGAACAAATATAAGAATTTTATTAAGCATACGTTTTCGTAATCTTATGTGAATAATTACAATGAATAAAGTTTCACTTGAACAAGTTTTGCAAAAATGACGTAAATTTTAAGGCATACTAATCAGTTCTAAGAAATATTTATGACAAATTCGGTAATAAACATATATTCCCAGTTTATTACCATACAAGGATATGTAAAAACATTAGTTCAGAAAGTCAAAAGAAAAAAGTTATAAGTTTATACAAAAGGTATCTGCGAAAACGCGGTTTTTTAATTAAAGAAATTAAATAAAATCATCACTATCATTCAGTGCTTATACATGAAAATGAATCTTTAGAATGTCTTCTTTCTATACCTTTTAAAGCAGTTTTAATATTTTAAAACTGTATTAAGTACCGGTTGTCCACTTCTGTTATCTTCAATGCCTCTACGGGGCACTAAAAGGACAAACAATAGAACCATCGAAACTCTGTTTGTCGGTGGTGTGTGGGTTAATTCTAATATTTTTGTATAGATTTTTAATAAATTTAGATACTTATAAATAAAGATACAAAAAAAAACACTTGAACTTTCGAGAAAAGTCCTCTGGATGAAATTAAATCTGCAACTGTTGTTGTAGTATATGATGTCAGTGGCATCGTACGGGCTGATGTTCGGCGGGTGGCTAGTACAACAATAGCCACCGGCTCCGGGAGGGGAAGCTTCCTCCCCAACCTGCTATCTCCCCTCCTACGCGCATAGACAGTTTCATCACTCGCCTCACGGCCTGTAATTTTAGTGTCACACCTAGTAAACACGAATATTTATTGTATGAATTATTTCTAAATTTACGATTAAATATTCTGTTACCTGAATTTACACTTTTATTAAAATTTTAAAGATCTGGTGTAGGCCTACCTACCCTGTTAATTTCAATTTTTCCTCAATAGGACGTAAACTGAACCCCGTTTTCGTTGTTTTTCGACAGAATTCATTGCGTCCTACACAGTTAAATATAATAAATATCTTACACTACGACACCTTAATCCTTTATATGTACTATCATTTATATTTGACGATGAACTGGACTGACACTAACAACGATCTTACAAATTCCAACCTGGCGCACCACGTGTTATTTACTAACAAACAGACTGGTGGCGCCGTGACGTACAAGCGGGGTTTGCAGTCCCTAATCACACCAAGCGAGCCTATACCGTTGTAATAGGAACAACCCAGTCTAGCCAGACAGAGCCTACTCCACTGTATTTCCCTATATACAAAGCTCGTCACAGTTGGTGCATAGGCCTACATCGCGGCAAGAGCGTGTACGGTTTTTAGGAATTGCTTTGCGCTTTTCAATCGGCAAATGATTAATTACGATGCTTTAGCTTTAAAACACTATTATTAGTAATGTTTTTATTCATAATTCTATAATTTAAAATATAATTCTGGAATTATTGGGGGTTGTACAACCGTGCAACCTAAGCACGGGTCGCCACTAGTTCACACATAAACATTCTGAAAACATTGTAACTGTAGTACGGGATTAGACAAAACGACAACCACAAATAGATTCCGGCGGAAAAAATGCATGTGTAAAATTTACTGTTCGAAGCGAAAACCGAGCCCTAATGCAAATTTTCGTTTCCCCTCTTGCATGCTTAAGGAAGTTCAAAATGCAGAGATAATTAACAAAATTGCCTCTTCCAGTGAACAATAAAAAATCTGTTGTATATTAAATTCTTTCAAAATACAGATGATTCTTAGCCGATAACGAAGTAAAATAGACGTTATGTTCTAGTCGAGTTTGTTTCAAACTAGTCGAGTTTGTTTCGTTCAAATGCAATCGTATTCATTCCCAGTTATGGTATTTAGTTATATATAAAAATAATAATAAATTTTTATCATAATTACTTTTATCTTACTTTTCTTGAACCTTATTAAAAGCTTTTTTACAAAATATTGTTACAACATTTCAGAACAATCTACGTGTTTCTCGAACGATCCAAAGGAATACGGCTGTAATGTTATGTGCGTACGTGATACTCGACATGCGTTGCGAGATTGTTCCGGACTCACTGGTCCGCGCCTGCTGTGTGTAAGGCCGCAACCAATTATGTTCTGGTGTTTTCTAGTAGCATTCTTGACGTGCAGTTAATGAATATTTTGGAACCTCAGCGGGGTATAAATACAAGTACTCAGAGACGTTCAGTTTAGTCTGAGTTGCGATTTATTGGAATGCGGTTCGTAGTATTATAGTTAGTTATTATCGGGCGATTACACCGTGAGTTTGAGTTGTGAATAATTACAGTGCGGTTCGACGTATTGTGGCGGAGTGTTACGTGTTTTGTAATTGTGCGGTACGATTGTAATACAACTGTGTTTTATATCAGTTGACATTTTTTTTATTGCGTGTGAGCAATTTTTATTTGATTTGTTGTAAGAGACTGTCTTGTTAATTACAAACTGTTTAATTGTGATAATTAAAGCTGGTGATTATTGTCTTGATTGGTGTCTTATATTTTGTGTTCCACTGTACCATACGACGATCAGTAGACTGTACTAACAATATGAAAAAATCAAAACCTTTTTATAACAAAATGACAAAGACTGTACTGACAAAAACTGAAGAAAACAATAAAAATCGGCAATAGCAGCTGAAACACAGTGGCAAATAATTTAAACATTTTCATTCTCAAATTTCATTGAACTGTTTTATTAAGGCCTTAATAAATTCTAACACAGTATTAATTATACTTTACTGATTTTATAGTTTATTACAGGCCTCGGAAATAGCGTTCATAAGAGGAGGTGATAAAGTGTTCTAAACTTGACCGTATGAAGAATGAGGCCATACGAGAAGAGTTACAAGTTTTTAACTTGAATGAAAAATTAACAGATTACAAACAACGGTGGAAAGAACACTTAGAAAGAACGTCAGATTCCAGACTGGCCAAACAAGTCTGGAAACACAAACCTATAGGACACAGGTTTGTGAATAAACACAGGAAGAGATGGCCGGAGGATCTTTGAAGACGGAACAGGCAGCATCTTGCCTATGTCGTGCTGTGAAGATGATCATTAACAATATAATGTAGTTTTTAAGTCGATGAAAATAAATCAGAGAACGTAAACTTCCAGGAACGAAGGTGTCAATATTATTAAGATTGCCGAGCTGTTAGTTAGCCGTGGGCCGAAATTTCACTATGGAAAACCCATACGTTTCGGCCGGGCCCACGACGCCCATCGTCAATGGAGTGGGAAGTTTTGAACGCCCGTTAAGGACTAGGATAAGAGATGGCGTTCAAAACTTCAGATTTTACGCTCCACTGATGGTTTCCAGCCGAAACGTCTGGCTTTCCCATAGTTAAATTTGTGCCCCAAGGTCTAACAGCTCGGACAACAATAATCTTAATAACAAAAACGAATATTTTATGTCTTTTGGTGATTCACGACAGTTATTGTGAATTACATACGAGGCATAAACTAAACGTGAAACTATCGTGAAACAGTTAATTTTAATTTCTTTGCGAACGGAACTGCTACACTAGAGGTGGGCCGATATACCTATAACAGGTATTTTGGAACGATTATTTTTGTGGAACGGATATAACAGTGACTGAAAAGTTGAAGTACCTGTTCCGATTACTCGCGGCCTCGCGACCCCCCCCCCCACGCAACTAACGAATAAACGAGTACTACGAGTACAAAGTCAGTTATTGGTGCTGAATACTTGATTCTCCGCATGTGCCAATTGCCATACAAGTACGAAACGAAGCAAAACTGAAGTTCGGAATATCTCTATGCCAAAGAGACGAAGCTGTTTTTAATAATTGAAAAAATTCATACTGAAGTTACATTTATTCTTGTGTGTGTTATGCAGATACATAATAATACACATTATAATAACAAATTATAGGCCTATATTATACTAGTCACCAACTTGGTAAATTTTGAAAAAGCGAATTATATTGTGTTATAGCCTACAGAGTGGCTGATAGGCCATATAGTAGTTATTGTTAATGTGATTTCTGAGATGATTTTAACGTCACTGTACATCTCTCGTAAATTGTTTTGACAGACCTAAGTTATAAATTCTCTTGTTTCTTATTTTCTTTTAAACAGTAACAACTTAATAAAGTCACAGTCTAAAGTAACACTGTTAATACTTTTAGTTTCAATTTATTTCTGATAACAAATTATATAATACAGGTATATGTATAATAGGTATATAATAACAGGTATTTGTACGTGTTATTTTTCTGGAACGGTTTCGTCCGTACTTGTAATTTTCAAATACTAGTTTAGCACACCTCTATTCTCCACTGACTGACCTTGGGAGGAGGGCGAAATATCTTCTCCGCTGATTACAAGACTCAACTTTGCATCAGAAACGTCCTACCTGTGAAGGCGTGTTATGACATGATTGTCAGAACGTCAAGAATATAGTTTTACGCACGAAAAATCATTATTCCACTGTGATGAAAAATCATTATTCTACGATATGATGACTGTGGCACCCCCGTTTTCACTGCCAATATTATCACAGACGCGCGAGCGCGCGGGTGTGTGTAGATGTACGCACGACAACGTGCGGTAATTAATTTTATCCGTTCAGCGGTCGCACGGGCCTAACGATTATTGAGCGCACGTCGTTCGCAGCCAGGAAATTGAGACATTTGATTTTATTAAGCATTATTTTTTTATATTACCGCTTCTGCATACCCCTTTATATTACCGCTTCTGCATACCCGTTCAGTCCGCGACCACGACTTCCCGTAGACTTAACCTCATCAAACGAAGACATTAAACGACTTTATGAATGTTTCATTATTATTTCGTGATTGTTAATAATTAATTGTGATTATTATTGTTGACTGTTAGTATTTACTGGAAAATACTGTTATTCCTCTCAAGAGAGTTGACGGTTCATCACCGTAGATCAGTTTACGTTTTTCGATCTACATTCCCGATCTACATTTTTCTCTCGGTCGTTCCTATAAGTCATCCTCAAGGTCTCCCGTCCTTTGTCTATGTCTTCTGTAAAACTTTTCCACGTATTGGTCTGACCTTAGGTTGCCACTAAACGCTTGATTTTTGGGGACGGATACATTATAAATTAACTGTTTACAGGTTGTCACTTGTAATTTGCAATACATGTAATTACGAGTCAACAGAAATCTCTAAAAATCCTTATGTATACCTCCCAGCAGACAGAAAGCAGTAACGTCTGAGATCAGACGGTCAACGTATGCTGGTGGACCTTCCCCATTACAGGTGCCAATGGGGTCTTCGGAGGGCAGCAAAACGGAGACGGGTTAGGGCATCCTCTTGCCCCGGGGAAGGGGGTAAGAAACTACCTGTAGAAACCTGACGATAGAAATTGAACAGTGGCTTAGAGATGCGCAGTGTACAAACACTCGTTGCGAGGCTAACAAAATTTTTTTCATTTACTTCGCACATGCGCACAACAGTCTTGTACAGTGTTTCATAGCGTGAACATCGGCTGCAAAAAGGCTGGCGGCGTGACAGGGAGGGAGACAATATGGAAGTAAGACAGTGAACTGTTATCGGGTCATCTCCCCTCTCTTCTCTCTAGATAACTTAGCTGTACTTGTAAGTGGGAGTAATTCATGCATTGGATCGTCGCAACTTACTGTTCAGGAACGACTGTCGGGCCTATAAAGGCGGAAGAACCGGCGAAGAACAATGACTTACGGCACAAAAGGAAAGAGGAACCATTACGGCTGAGCATATCCTAAATTCTGTAACCATTATTTTGTTGTCTTCAAGGATTAAATATCCCGGATGTAATATGCCTAATTGTCTTTTTTTATTATTCCTGTAAATATGTACGTTATTTACCAACTTTTGAGTGATTGTTGTTATTAAGTAAACTCTACTTTATTGCTTCATAATTATTGTAATTCCATAAAACTCATATGCCTTATTTTAACATTCGCAACTGGCTTAGAAACAGGCCTACATTAAGCGATGATGGAATTTCGTTGAAATTTTTAATAGCTTTGGGGGTCCCCCTGATCCGTTCCCCATAGTTACACCACTACGTGGAATCATCTGGTGAAGACTACGGGAGAGAATAGGAAGACGGGAAGGACTGATGACGCGTGCCGGTGATATGATGTCAGAAGAACTGGTAGTCTACAGGTTAGAAGAAACCGGCAATGATTGAGGGAAGTCGCGTCTGTGTTCAATACTAGGCTTAACAGGGCAG
This sequence comes from Magicicada septendecula, assembly GCA_034769895.1. Classification (NCBI taxonomy): domain Eukaryota; kingdom Metazoa; phylum Arthropoda; class Insecta; order Hemiptera; family Cicadidae; genus Magicicada; species Magicicada septendecula. The sequence goes on from CM068368.1 coordinate 830,158,487, forward strand.
GGTCTGTCTGGGGGGGGGGGAGAGAGAGAGAGACAGACAGACAGACAATGTCAATAAAAGCAAACGTCTCAATTTTCAAAACTCCTGAACTTTTCCGTAAAATTTAATTACCCGTCAGGTACTGCTTTCAACTAGGCATGAACACACATTAGATCATGAAAAGGCGGGCGGCGGTGAGATGGGCGCAGCGAAATTGTTGTACAAAACAAATCGATGATCGATTGATCGGATCGTATTTCATTTTTTTATTATTTAGCTTAACGCAAATAATTTGTAACCGGTTGCTGAATAGAATTATATAGGTAAACTATCCGATGACGGCGCTCCTCTATTGTTGGCACGAAATTAAAGCTAAAAACCGATAGCTGTATACGCGTGCAATATAAAGCCCAGGATATAGGTGTCTGTCTATTAGTAAATATTTATTTACACGGCGCGCGCGGCCAGAGCGAGCGGTGCAGAAGCGGAGCGGTGGGCAGCGGTAGACACTATAATGCACAAACCGTGTCGCTTCTAAATCGCATTAACACTATTCATTGTCGCGACCAACTTTCAGCGTGTTTATGAATAATAAGCTTACCCCGACAATGTTGAGTCCGACAATAAGGTCTACCAACCGTATGTATGCACTCGAATGCACGATCGTTACACATAGACAATATATAAGCAGGGATATTTATTAATGTGAGTGGCTGTCCGTTACTGCTTCGGTTTGCTATTAGGGTACGAACATGAACGCAGCATTATTGGTAGACTGCAGCTTACTGTGAGACATTACTGTACTGTAGCCTACGACATAGCGACAACTTTCGTTGTCGCAGATCAGAGAAGTGACCATTTCCTCTCTTATAAATTCTAAAAATTTATATTTTTTACTTGTTATGTGTATGTGTAGGCCTATACATAGTTTGTATTGATTGATTGAAAAATAGTCATTAAATCATAACTCATTATGTTATCAAGTGATAGTGACAGTCACGACATGTAGCCTATATGTCTTTAAGTACAAAATGGTGGCTAATATCTAGCTTCTCAAACCACCAATGGTGGTCTTATCTACATACATACATACATCCTCGACGCTACAGCCCAGTCCGGGCCCTGGCCTCCAAAAGAAATCTTCCCCACTGGTCTCTACTCCCGGCCAATGTCCACCAGTCTGCTGCACCCAGCCTCACTGCCTCCTTACCAACCTGGTCCAGCCATGGTGGGTCTTATCTAACTCCATAAATTAGAGAAAGCAAGATTTAGGCAAATATAGTCACCTATTTTGACAACTAAAAAAGATCCAGAGAGATTTCATGCATATATGAGAGTGACGTCTGATACATTTGGATATATTTACAAATGAATCAAAACGAAAATTGGAAAATGCAAGAACAATTATCATACGAATCCAGTTTTGCCAGTAGAAAGACTGGTCTCGACCATAAGATAAAAAACCGTAAAAATTAAAAAAAATATATATATATAATTTTACAAATACTGTACAGTAATTTATCTTTAAAAATTTGTACTCGACTTTTCAAAATTGTATGCCTCAAAAAATTCTGTTCCAATCACATTTAATACAGTGAAATAAGAATAGCTATTATGATGTGTTAAATAAACGTTTCACTTATAAACATTTTCATCTACTAGATTAACTGTACGCTAATATGACAATATTGAAGAAAGTATTTCATCCAAAGTAGGTATTTGATCACCTAGTTGACAATGTCGAGTGTTTTCGTACTTGAAACACTCAATACTGTTTTGATATACAGATGCTTTGAGTGAGGCGCTAAAGGAGTGAGGGAAGTCATGTGATTCGAGTGAACCAATCAGGTAGCGCGCGACATTACTACATTGCTGTCTTCCGTGAGGAACAAACAAAATAATTTGTTCTCGCCTCACTCTAACAGTAAGCTGCACAGTAATGTAGTACAGTAAGCATCTTCGACATGTTCGCTCCTATTTAAACCTATGCATTTATTATGGCCTCACTGTCGTACAGTACAGTAATGTCGCACAGTATGCTGCTGTCTACCAGTAATGCTGCGTCGGCATGTTCGTACCCTTAAACTGTGTAATCTACAGATGTCTCTCCGCGGAGTTCACAACTGACCCTCATGTGGTGATAAGTGCTTATATGGCAACCTGCCTTACCACTGACCTGCCGGGGTAGTGTTCCCCTGTCGCCGCCAGAAGGCGGAGAAAAAGTCGTAGACTTCCGAGGGAGATACTGTGTATCGTCCCCCGAGGTAGGGCCTGCGACAATTCTGGGCTTCGGAGGTCGTCGTGTTGATCAGATATGTTCTCAAAAATGCTACCACGGGATCGTGAATCAGCCCGGCCGGAGGTCCTGTGCCCTCGGTGTTCACGAGTTGAGGAATGGTTTCGTGGCGGCTGTGGTTGACCCAACTAGGGTAGGTTTTCCGTAAAACTGATCTTTCTGGGAGTTCAGATGTGTCTTGAGATCCTTTGGACTTCAGAGTGCCACACCCCCGGCTCCACTTCGGAGGTTCTCCAACTCTTAGTTCGCGTCTTGTTCGACGCTCGGACGCTCTACTGTGCTTACAAGTGGCCGTCTGGAACTACAATGCTGGCTTACCTTGACATAAGCCTTACGGCACGCCGGTAGAGCAATGCGACAAGCACTACGCCTCGACCGCTTTTAATCATTCGAAAGATGATAGCAGGTACCCGTTACAGTTGGGCGAGTCCGAGACCCGACTGTCGTGGAAATCGAACCACCGCGAGTTGCATTCGCAAACGCTAACGTGGCACTGATTGACTTCTGTGCTACTGACTGACCGTTTTGATCACAGTGCTAACACCATCGATGTATACTATATGGATCGCGTGCCGCATTCACTGAATTCGGTCCGACTGCTGCACCAGTGGTGGGCAAGAATATATACTGTACCTGTACAAAGTCTGACTTTTCTGGTTTGTTATAGCTTTTGTTGCTTTAGTGGAGCATATTTTGCGTTAAATGCTATAGCTATGTCATTTTAACAATTAATGACTCCAAAGTGGGGGGGGGGGGGTTTAATAAGTTCTTTTCAAAAATAAACACATTTGCTTGACTGTAAGATTTCAGTGTTCTGACACATTATTTCAGTTTGTCGCTAAGTTCTGTTGCGTTCTTATTTATGAACATTTAATGTTCAAGCCAGACGAATAAAGATAAGAATAAGGGAAACAAAGAATAAAAAACGTGGGCCGTAAACTTCAAAATGTTTATTGCGTAAAAGAAGCTGCCGTATACGCTCGCCATGGTCGTTAAAGTGTTCAATTAGCAATGCTAATTAACATTAATTTTTTATTTTATTTTATTAGCTAAGTATTAATTTTATAAAAATTGTTTACATTAAACATTACTCAATAATACAAATTTATATAACTTTTGGCGGACACCAAGCTTAGGTAGCCGCAGCGGTTCTTTCCTTCGCAATATCATAGCACAAGATTGTATAAAATAATGACCCTATTAATTTTACAGGTTTTTTTTTTTTTTACTGTCAGATATAATCAATAAATTATTCATACATTTTACAACCTTTAAAACGTCTGATGACGCTGTAATTAATTTTCCGCTTGACACAAAGTCAGTAAAATGATTTTAAACACTCAAGTTATTGTCATCTCTTATCAGTCAGGCAAAAGTAAAAACAAACTATTATAATAATAAAATCTTCATAACCACAAACTTTCAGTAGAATTTTCCTAAATGTAATAATTGTAAGGTGTCAAAACAAGTGCATTACTGACTCGTTTAATACACGTGTTTACTTAGCGTCAAACGCTTTATTGCCCACCATTGTGTGGGAAGGTGTACGTGCTTCGGACCGTTTTCTGCCGTTCACTTTGCCTGTCAGCACGCGATCCATATATATATATATATATATAGTATACATCGATGGCTAACACTGACTTGCGAGAAGAAAAAAAAATTATAATGCACAAGAATTAAGCCACACACGACACAATTACGGGAATATGCGACGCGTTTACCAAACACAAACTTGTCGTTCTGTGAAGAGAACGTGTTAATATTTCAAAGCTGTCGACACAGGTGCGACTCGACACCTGTCTCCATGACACGCCATTACAACTCCTCGATAGTGCCAAGTAATGGCTTTCCTTACGTTCTCACAACACTTTAAAATTTAAACTGCCGTCCGCTGCACTTACGCCTTAAAACTTTCCGTTCTCCATTGTAGCCTACATTTCAAAATGAACACTGTTCTTTTTTTGTGTGGTATGCGAGTACATTTATCTTTCATGTTCCAAATATAATTCAATTACTTAACAACGTAAGAAACATTTACAGAAATAAACTATTATTAGGTTGTACGTTCACAAGTGTGTAAGAACGAAAATCGTTATACCACAGATTCTGTGGCGTAACTACGGGAGAGGATCGTGGTATCAATCCCCTCCCCCAGAGATATTACATAATCACTTAACGTAGGGCTATCTCTAAGCCAGTTTTGTGCGTTAAAATAAGGCTTGTAAATAATTGTACAAATAAAAGGAATTACATTTTAGTTGTGAATTACTAAAATAAAGGGGATGTCTAACCTTCAAGTTAGTGTCATCCACTCCACCAGGAGCACCTCCTAGTAACGCCACTTCCACAGATTAACGACGGACAGAATGTTCGTAGTGAGTAGGCTATATGCAGCGCAGTAACAAGGCCTACAGTTACATAGCCTAACATATTGTATCGGACCCTTACTGTAACTGAATCGTACAATGTCAGTGAATACGACAAACAGAAATATAGTACGGGAGATTACAGGTCCGATGTGCATGTTCGAAAAAGAAAGCGTTAATAACAATGTTAACCACACGATATGTATTTACAGAAGAAATTTATGTTGTTATTTTATTTGTAGAGTAGGTTTATAGCTAGATTTAGTTGTGATGTAAAAGTATTCATGATTTGTTTATTACTAAAAATTGTTCCAAATATCATAATGGTTTCTAAGATTATCATTAGAAATATGATAAACTATTTCTATGGTTTATTAGAAATATCATTTCATTTGTTAAGAGCAGGCTATAACAGATTTAACTGACCGTGAAAGAGCTGATTTTATGTGCCAAGCTGCCAAATATTAAGTTAATTATTATTATTATTATTATTCCGGCTGTAGGCCTACAATGTTTAGGCCTACTCATTTTCCGGAACCAAAGATTACAGACTCCACTGCTCACTGCTTGTCCATCGAAAGATTTTCTTCAATTTCTCGTTCCCTCAAATTGTCTGAATTTTTTCTATCCAGGTGATAGTGGTCTTCCTCTTTTCCTTCTTCCTGGTGGGGTCCATTCCATAACTCTCCTTGGCAATCTTTCCTGTGCCATTCTTTTCATGTGTCCATACCATTGTAATTTTTTTGTTTGGATAAAATCAACAATTGAATTTTTCACATTCATTCTATCCTCAATGACTTCATTTCTAATTTTCTCACGTCTGGATACTCTTGCCGAACGTCCCCAAAAGTCCATCTCTGCTGTCATTTTGTTCTTGTGTGTTTATTACTAGTCCAAACTTCTGACCTGTAACTCATGATACTTCTAACAATGGTTTTAAATATTTTGGTTTTAGTTAAGTTAATTATATTATATTATTAATCATTGTTATTAGGTCTACAATATGTTAGTTGTAATGATTCCAGTATATAGAATATGGACATATAGAATTCTAATGTATTTTAAATTATTAACTTGAAAAATACAGGAAGCCTACCTATACGTGATAAAAGTCTGAAGTTATACGAACTCTGAAAAGGGAAGTTATTAAACGTACAGTTTAAAATGAAGGCGTTTTCTCTCGACCATGCTATAAAAGTTACACGGAAAGCTCTCATGACGTACGTAGTAGTAGCTCACGTTTTGAAGTGGTGACCGAATTGCAGTAAAAATAATAATTAGCAGGAAATAGCTGTATGGCAGGCTGGCCGGCGGCAGTTTACTGCCCGTATAATAAAACGTCTAATGACAATGTGTGTCCGTGGATAGCAATTACGGCAAGCTGGCTACTATCAATCGCGCACAGCCTGTACCGACACTACACAACACAATCCCCCCCCCCTACGCACACGCTGCTTTAACAAAATACATTGTAAAATAATAGCAAAGCCGGGAGAACCTATTCTGAGGTCGATGTCTACTGTTGAGACGGGACGGCAGCGGTGATACGTGATCGAACGTCTTCTTTACCTACGAGCATAAGCCGCGGACTCGCTACCCCCTTGATTATTGCAGACAGACGAAATGGTCGCGGTCCTGTGCCGTAACGTCGTACCGGCACGCCTAGATAGTAAACCACAGCCTCCGTGACATGCTTTTTACCACCATAACATGCTCCGTGAGTCACTGAGGCTGTGGTTAAACACGAAATGATTCGCAGGGCACAGCCTCGTGACCCTGTTTCTCTGCTGCATAGTGCATCACAAATCGGAATGGCCGCGGTTCCGGGTCTGCACGTATACGACTTCCGCTTACGTAATAACGTTCAACACGAAATGCTTGTAGGATACGAGCCCGCGACTTCCATCTAGACAAGTCGGAGAGGCCACGGCTCCACCGCCGACAAGAGTCCCACTGCCGTTCACATTACAATCAGGACGGGGCTCGAGACCATTCTGTTGTTTTCTACCCACTGAAATCGTACACATCCATTAAAAAATAGTGTGGTACTTGCCTGTTGTAACCAAACCACCTAGATTTTCCAAGGACTTCGGAAAAGAATAGAAATTTCTCAGATAGTATTGTCGATGTAACCTATCATATTCCTAAGGATTTTTAGTATAACAATTCAATTATAATAAAGAGTGATTAAGAACAACAAACAAATATTTTATTTTAAAAACAGCACATTTAACTATTTCTCCGAACTCATCGTCGTCGCTGCCGAATGGCGCCAAAGGAGTTGGGTGAAATTCCGTTTTGTATCTTAAAATCTTGTCTGTAACATTATTGGGTTTTATATAATGTAATAACATAATGTAAAAGTGACTGTTTACTTTATATATATATATTTTTTTTTGCAACAGTACACAGGATATGAAGTTCATTTAAGTGGAATACTAATGCTACATAACATGGCCATAGACATGTTTTAAATTGATTTTGTTCTTTCTTTGTAAAGTAGTCATAAGTTTTGAACCAAGCTATGTTTAAAAAAGTATGTTATGTCAAAATGATCACAATTTTTTTCTATTTTATGTCATGTGAAATATTTGTGTGTAACTGCGCGGGGCGTGTGTGATTTACATTTTATTTAATAACTTTGAGGAAAATTAACATTTCGTTCTGAAACTTGGACAGAGTATTCTCATGGTTATAAGCTACATTTTCCATATACTCAATTCTCCACAACTATAATTTTTATATGGTTTTTTTTAATGAATTCAGTCTTCTCTTATTCTCGTTATCTCCTAGAAAGTAATAAAATTTGTAGATTAAATCTAGACAGGCCTTTGCAGAATCGGACAGAGTTTAAGCCTGATTTCAGTCTATCTGTGTTCTCATCTGTGACTTTGCTAATGTTTCAACGAATCAGAGGGTCTAAAATTTATTTGAGACGGACGCTTTCAGCGGACGGACCGTTCAGTTCGTTCCAAAGACTCGTTATAGAAAGACGTACTCGCTGTCACGAGTTTTTCGTGACAAGACAGGTCGTTTCCTGTATACTTAGAAGTTGGTTCACGGTTCGAGTTCTTCGTAACCATTACCACTTAGAGAACTCAATTAATAAATAGGTCATTCTAGTGCTTTCCCGCGTACAGTGGAAGATATCCGGTGAAGGGGCAAAATATCTGCCGAGATATTTTGATAGTCACGCGAGAACACTTGAAGAAACCGGAGTTTGTGTAAGATCAATACACGATCTATTTTACCCAGTTTTAAATCCCTGTGATTAAGTGAAGTTAAATTATAAACAATAACAGATCATATCGCAGTGTGCGTGAGTGCAAAGACGTGAATTGTCAGCGTAGCAGTCATCGGTCGACGTGAAGTCGCAGCGGTCCAGTCGAGGTGCGGGGAGCGAATGGTGTCTACGCAAACTGTCGGAATTAAACGCAACAAGTAACATAGTTGTAATACCAGCAAATAGACTCAAATTTTGATATGGTATAAAACGCAAATTTTGTACGATATTTATACGCAAATAGAAGCAAATGACAAATTTTTATAAACAATTTTATATTATAAAGTAATAAGGCAATAGTAAATCTTAAAGTTTTAATTTAATCAATTTTCCTGCCTCCAGATATAGACTCTGTTGTCATAATTTCAATATTACCTATCTATGCAGTTTTAATTTGTATTGTTGCAAAAAAAAATATATATATATATATATTGTAACATTACATTTGGAACCACATAATATCGTACCCGATTTATTAAAGACTATGAATAAGAAGCTAAACAAGAAGAACAATATCTTTCAAGATGATAGTGAAGAGGAACGAATAAATATTTCAGACTGACTAGTAATACAACTGACCGTACCCAAATTAATGATCCAGGCAAAGTGATGCAAAATACATTCAACCCCGACTAAGATATGAATTTTAAATAAGGACAAAATAAGTATTATAAAGACTGACGGATTATGTATCAATGCTATAAGGAAACAAATGGTTCCATTCAATGTGTCATAATATCAAGGTAATCAAAATACAAATTGAGGGATAATAGGCCCAAACATACAATACTATGTAAAGAGAAATAGTAGTAAGTGATTAATTTGAATGATGTAATGAAAATATAACAAACCTTATATAAGTGATTAATTTGAATGATGTAATGAAAATATAACAAACCTTATTATAGATACAATGAACCATACCACTAATTGTAATAAATAATGGTCATAAGTTTGTCTAGAAAACAACACATAATAATTTATTCACAGTAACATTTTATAACAAGAGTGCATAATAGTAATTAGTAAGTGATTTACCAAGTGACAATTTAATAAGGGTGGGTACACCAAAGTGAAATGAGTAAAAGAAATAAATATTATGAAATAACCACTATTGACACTAAAGTACAGTGAAAAGGTACAAAGTGCAAGTTTAACCCAAAATAGAGATAAACCACAAGAATTATAAATCAGAACTCATAGGCCTATAAAGGTGAGAGTGGACAATAAAATGTAAAAACCCATAAGAACCAATAAGAATAAATGTAAAAACAAAACCATACTAAAATGATACTGAAGTACAATACAGTTAATAAATAAACTAATGTACATTAATTTTAAGAAAATACTATATGTAAGATTACATGACAAAAGTGGAAATAATATTTACATGAGAAGATAACAAATAATTAATCAAACAGTCAAAACTAGATGGATTAATTATTTATAAGTGTGACAAATAGAATCCAAACAGTGCAATACTAACCAGTGATAAAATAATAAACCAAGTGTTTTTTTTGAACAAGTATCACCAGTCAAGTGCTAATATTAAGGATATACCTAGATGACAATTGAGAGAATATTTGTTTATATTCCCAATTCCTTAAACCTATGGGAATATGACTTTGTTTAAGGGTGAAAAGTACCAAGAAATAGAATAAACAAATGAAGTAGTAGTAAAAAACAATAGTAGTAAGAAATGAAGAGTAACCAAAATATTGTTATTATAGTAAGAATTAATAGTAGCTTAATAGTATAGTTGTATTCAGGATAAAAATCCTCTAATGTTATTAAGGATGTTATTGTTATGAATGTTTAAATAGTAAGTTTATATAGTAAATGTTTATAAGCAGTGTTATGATAGCATAAAGAAAGCAGAGGAGATGGTAATATTAATGTTACAGAACGGTGCAAAAGTTATAATGGTTAAAATAAGCACTAAGAGTAAGTTATATTCTGTTGAGTGGTGATGAAGCCTATATTAAAGTTATATTAAAGCTATGTTAAAGTTATGTTAAGGTTATAAATTTAAGTGTTAAACAATTGTATAGATTAAGTAAAAGCAGTTTATTTGTTCAAATGTTCAGTAGAATCATAGCCATGTGGGCATGAGATTAAACTAATAGGATAGTATGTCCTTTTTGTTTTGTTAAGATAGTGTTATATGTTAAACAGTTTTTATGGTTGTTAAAAGTTAATTTAACTGTTAAAGGTTTACTAAGATATCAGTCATGGAAAATGACATTAAGGTAAAATGTTTATAAACATGGTGATGAAGATAACACCAGTACATAGGCCAGGTAAAAACCAACTTTTGTAAATTTTAAATAATACTGTTAGGAATTTTATGAAACAAATATTGAAGAATGAACAGATTGATAGTTAATAGTATACACTACAAATCTAGAAACAAAATAATTCGTTTTAAGCTATCTATGAAAAATTCAAATAACAAAATTGTAACAGCTGTATTTCTTAAGTAAAGGTAGGCATGTTTAGTGTCTATGTGTGTCAAATGTAAAGACCAAAATAAGGTTGATAATAGTTTTAAATTTCCAATCAGTACAGAAAAGTTATAATAATTTAAAGGTTTTGAACAAATTCTGACATTGAAATAATGAAATTACATGACAATGTATATCCGAATCAACCAACCAGATTCCAAGTTTACCCATAGCAACCAGAAATTTCGGATAAATAAAATGAGACTTCTTTAACAACGGTCATAGCGTACAGACGCGTTTGCAAAACGTCTTACATAATTAACTATAAATTGTGAAAACACGTTCCAGACATGTTAACACCGATAGATACACATAATACGAGTTATTACAACCAAGTGAGGAACACCTAGCATTGGAAATAGAAGAATCAAGAACCAGGGAGGAGGACAGAAGCAGACGTGGGCCCTATCTTCGACCAAGAACCATATAAAGAAGAGGATTTGGTGACTTTGACATTTTATTATATTATGCATCAACACCAACTTTTGCATACACGACTTTTTAAAAATTAAGCAACTAAACTACAGACACCATATCACCCCAACACTAAGAACACTCACTAATAACACGAATTGAGATTTGACATTTTTTTTTAAACACCACAAGAACCTTTGATTTCAATAATAATTAATAAACACATGAACTGGACATAACCTACAATAACTAGCAGCCACGATTCAACTGCAGGCGTGCACATTACACTCTAAACTTTGTAATATCCTTGAACTGTAAAATTTGTACTTTGATTTATAGAATAACGTTTTGTTTAATTGTAATCCCCGAACCATATACGCCCTGAGATGATCTATTTTTAATAAGAAATAATAACCAACGCTTTATTTTGGTCTGAATGCAATAAGAATTACAACTACAGTACCAACTGGTAAAGGAGACACATAATTTTTGCCACGATTGTGATTATTATAAAAGAAACGAGAAACAGTTAACCCATGCTTTATTGAATAAATGATTCCTACAAAGATATATGTTTGTTGTTATATTTGCGTCATTATTGCTGTTCCATTTAAAAAATAAGTTCACAGAGCACAGCGGACACCATAACGGTTGGCAACGGTGGGTGACGTCATCGAAACGGTACGTATAGTGGGAGCGAGCGGCAGATTACAAAATCATTCGCCGTTCAACATATATTATTAACAGTAACATTATTACAACAACAACAGTGTGGTTGAAGGTAATTAATACATATACTTTTGTTACTAATTGACGTTTCCAACGGGCGGAGTATATAATATAAGTGCCCGCAACATTTATAAAATTCGTTATAAATTGACGAATCCAGAGAGAGGCTTTAAAGAAGTAACGAATCAACACACAACATTAATAAAACGCGTTACAATATATAAAATTATCTATATAGATAGATAAGTAAAACGATGTAGGCGTATTCATTTTAATAATACATATTCACTTGTACATTACAAATCACGAAGAATAAATAATTCAAAGAAAGGCGGGGTGGCCCACGGTACTGCCCTTCCACCGAAGAAAGGAACTCACTTTTTTAAAAACTTGATTCATTTTTCTTAACACATTTAAATAAGAAAAAATTAAGCAATCCTATTCGAAATTACGTTACATGACAGGCGTAAAAAGTAACGTTCAAAAAAGTGTTTACAGTGAAAAGTGAAGAATAAAATTTAATTATTTGTTTACGAAGCTTGTAATAAGTGTAAACTAGTTCAAGCTACAAGGTAAAAGTTTAACATTTTTTTACCAAGAGAAAATTAGTGTTCTGTTTCAGTAGTGATACATTTATATAATTAGTTAATCAACGGACACGTCGTTGGCAACAAAATCCAGGAAGAATAAAGAGTTGCAAGTTACACCTATCGTGATTCAAAATCTTAAACCCATTCGGTTAATAAATTAATTAAACCAATCCACATTTATGGTACATTTACGACATTATTTAAACCAATTACACTGCACAACACATGTTCTGTCCTCTCGTTGAAAATAGGTTTTTATGTGTATTTTTGCATGAAACTTAAAAATTTGAAATTAGTTTTCCCCTACCACCTAACGTTACCCTTTCTAAAGTTGCAGTAATGTTATCGACTAAAATTGAGATTTTAATGTTTATTCTTCCATTAAAAAAACTGACACATAAAATTAGTTTATTTAATCTCAAATATACTGTTATTAACTGCTCTGAACAGTGCTGCTATTGTGAGATTCCCGTGGAGCTACCAGAATCTTCCGCCATCTTGTGTTTGTCAGTAATGGTTTGTGTTGCTTGCATGTATGACAGAGGCTTAAAGGAAGAATATTGTGTTAGAATAACAGCATTTATAAATTTGCGATATATTAGTTTGTATAAATTGATGTAAGTATCGGTCTACGTTTCAAAATGTTTAGGTATGTAAACAGGTGGAAAGTTAATAAAAACCACATGATTTCATCAAAGGAGAAAAAGTCAGTTTTTGTTATCCAGTTTATCGGTACTTCTTCTTCTTCTACACTTCAGAGATTAGGCAATGTGCTTGTTCCGGCTTCACATTATCAAAACCATTTCTTTCTTTGTCTTTCTACATCCCTACTTCCAGAAGGCTTGTAGGCCTACTTGTTTACAATCAATTGGTATTCTACCTTCAACCATGCGACTTAAATGCTGTCTCCATTTTACCTTGTATTCTTCAGTTTTCTTATTTAGATTACATATATTTAGTTCTTCCCGTATATCTTCATTTATTATGTGATTCCTTCTTGTGCATCCTTTAACCCTTCTTAAAACTCTCTACTCTGTTGATTGTATGTGGCTTTTATCTCTTTGTTTTGTAATCCAGGATTCACTGTCATATAACAGCACTGGAACAGCCATTGTTTTGTAGAATTTTAATTTTGTCTCACGTATCGTTTTATTTTTCAGCGTTCTACGGTATTTATAGTTCCCCATATGTGTTGAAATCTACTGACTTTATTTTGTATATCTTTGTCAACGTCAAAATTTATATCACAACCTAAATAGTTAAAATTTGAGGTCAGTTCCAATACTTTTACTTCTTCTTCTTCTTCTTCTCCTCTTCAAGGGTTAGGTTATATAAACCTGTTCCGGCACCCATCTCAACTTCGAACGACCCACGTATTTTCTACCACTGGCTTTATAGTTCAGTGCCGCTTTCGGCAATCGATACTCTGTCATCCTTTGCAGACGATCCCACCACTGTCTTCTGTAAATTGAAATAATTTCATTCATGTCCTCTACTTCGAGTACTGCTCTGATATCCTCATTCCTTATGCTATATTGCAATGTATAGTATAAAGTATTTCGAAGGAACTGTATTTCAGCACTCTGAATCGTGCCGCATTCCTTTTTTGTCGTGACTCACACCTCACTCGCATATGTCAATGTGGGTATTGCAATTGTCTTATAAAATTTAATCCTTGTGCCGTGTCTTGTTTGATTTCTAAGATTACCATGAATCGTACCACAAATATTCCTAAATTTATTTATCTTCTCTCATATATCATATTCAGATTCATAGCTTACTGCACAGCCGAGATATTTGAAACGGCTCGTTTGTTCTAAAGTGCTGTTGTTTATATGGTTTTGGTCTTTCTACTGAAATTGTCAGCGAGTACTCTCTCGCCACTTCTTTTAACTGAAACATATTTGTGCCCACTACTTTATTCTCTATAATAATCTTTGAGCGTACTGGAACTCTTCCGTAGTGAACCATAACTTTTGTTTTGTCGGTAGATATGTTTACGTATCATTACACTAATCTACTCTATAGACGGTCTAAGTCTCTCTTCTTCACTCTATTGGATGCCCTCTGCGTCATGTGCCACATGATTCCAAAAGTCCTCCTCCCTTAGCAAGACTCCGACGATGTTTTCTGGACTATCCTTCCAATATACACAACCAGAGACGCTCGTCTTCTGGCCCAGCTATCACAGTTGAAGAAGGTGTGCTCCGCACATCCTCTGTACTAATAGCCTAATAATAATATTGATGTAGATGGTTGTGGTGGTGATGTTGGCGCCGACGTGGTTTTGAGATAATGGCGATAATAACGATGAAGGTGAGCGACTGTGTGACGACGCTTAAGTTGCCAAGAACGCGCGATGACAAACACAATATTGGTGTTGGTAATGTTGAAATTTATCCGTATCGAAAATGCTTACATCATTTGTTAAGTTTCAGGCAACAAGTCAGGTTTTCCCATTATCGAATATTCGCACGTAAAGTTGAAAATAATACGTAATCGAAATCAACCCTTTCTGAATATACGAGACATGTTTGTATGCTAGTTCTTTAGCTTTCAAGAGCGAACGGCGAAATTGTTTCAGACACTGATGTTGACATCCGACGATGGAGGCGAAACGTTTGTCAACAATAAACTGTTGATCACATTTTAACAGCCCGACTAATAGTAGCAATTTGAACAGTAGTATATTTATGTCTTGAACAAGTATGCTTCCGGAGCTGCAAAACTCGCTCACCGTTTGGAACGAAATATTTATTACTGGATAAATTTTGATATTATATAATTTTTCATGAATCGGAGCAAACTATGGCAAGGAATGGGATCCCACAACATCTAATCAGACCAATACAGAGTCTTCATGTGGAGAATAAAATCTTAATAGAAGCAGGAAAACCGAGAACAGTTCCTAGAGTTGGCCCGATCAATTGTGGAGTACGACAAGGGTGTCCACTACCACCTTCTCTTTATAATTTATATATTGACGATGTCATACAAAACTGGCGGATGTGTCTTCCAGAACATTTTATGATTGGTCACTCTACAATTGACACTTTGTTGTTTCCGGACGATCAGGCTATTCTGTCGGACTCGGAAAACAGATTGCAGATGGGGATACACTTGTTAAATCGAATCTGCAAAGACTCTGGATTGCAGATATCCACACGTAAGACTAAGGTGATGGCTTTTCGTGGGACTGATACCGTACGGGCAAAAATTGTTATAGATAGTACTGTCCGGGAACAAGTTAGCAATTTTGAATACCTGGGCTACAGTGTGTCTTATAATGCATGCAACGACGTTGTGAATAAGTTGCATAAGTTCAACCTTACGTGCGGGACCATTAGGCGAACCCCTTAAGTCAGCAAGTAAAGGAACACGCCTAAAATTCTACAAGGTGATGGCTCTTCCCACACTTCTTTATGGGTCTGAGAATTGGACTTTAACGAAAGGCCAGGAAAGTCGCATCCAAGCGGCTGAAATGAGATTTCTCAGGCACGTAGCAGGGTATACTCTCCATGATCATACAAGAAACAAAGATATGGGGCAGGAATTGAATACTATGAATATACTCGACAGGATAGCCCAATATCGGCTGAATTGGTGGGAACATCTTGGCCGAATGGATGACTGCCGCATCCCCAAACACCTCTGGAACTATAAGCCGAGGGGACGGAGAGGTGTGGAACGTCCGAGGAAGCGCTGGAGTGACCAGCTCTAATCTCTGCCTATTTGAGACCGGAACAAACCACTTTTGGTTTAATCCGTGAAGATAATGAGGATGATGATATGTTTACGTTGTAAGTCTGCGGTACAACTTACGGTCCTTAATATTTTTTAAGGACCCCTTTAGGAATATTACTTTAGGAACACGTAATAATCTGCATCCGAGTAGAAAGTACTACAGTGTTACTGCACGTTGCAAAGTTAGATATTTATTTATTGATCGGAACACACGCACACAGGATGGACATAACGTTTAACTGAATTAGTGAGCACAAGGTAAATCGGAAAATAACTGATTAAAAACAGAATTTATGAGCGGGGCGTTGGCGGCGGACAGGTAACAGGATTTGACATGTGACTGGTGGATTTGTTAACACAATTAGCATGCGTTGGACCGCGCTGTAATGTTTGTTTATCTGTGCGACACGACTTTATAGACTCAAAACGATCCCTTTCGCTGTTGCCAGCCAATCACACGCCTCACCTTGATAAACCCTTGGGGTGGTCTATAATTTCAACGTGTTCGCAACGTTTCTAGATTTGATTGACCGCGGCTCCGAGACTTACTGCAAAAATAAAATTAGCGTGGAGCTACATTATGTTTGACAGTCTCAACCAACTTTTATTACCATAATCACAGTCTAGGATAAACTCCGGGCTATTGGGCCGTGATCCACTAATGTTGTTACCGACAGACGTTTTGGCCTCACCTCTGCAGACCATATTCAGTGTATAAAACTCCTCCTTTGGCCTTCAGTGTATAAAAACGATTCACCAACTGACGTAAAACTGACGTAAACTGCATAAAAAATACGATACAGCAGGAACTGAATATTATGAGTATACTCTACAGGATCGCCCAGTATCGGGTGAATTGGTGGGAAACACTTTGCCGAATGGATGACTACCGCATCCCCAAACAACTATGGTACTATAAGCCGAGGGGACGGAGAGGTGTGGGACGTCCGAGGAAGCGCTGGAGTGACCAGCTCTAGACTCTGATTGTTTGAGACCGGAACAAATCATCCTTGGTTTAATCCTTGAGGATGATGATGATGAAAAAATACGGTTCGCTAACTGGATCGTTTTTATACACTGAATATGGCCTCCAGAGGAGAGGCCGAAACGTATGTGAACAACAACATTAGCGAACCACGAGGCAATAGCCCGTAGTTTAATCAGTTTATTCCCAACACTCTTGATGCCGGCTGTGAATGCCTTGGACACAGAATACTAATATACTGAGATAAAAACACCTTTCACAGGACATATACAACTGCTGACCATGTGCTAAACAAGGTCATGAATGAATGGACGCTAGCCGAGGTTATTTCTATCTTTAAGAAAGGCGAGAGGCCTGTGCCACCGAATTGTAAAGACATGAGCTTGTTACATACAAAATATACGAGAAAATTATTAATGAAAGACTTCGTTATGTCAGTGGCGGCTGGTGGTTGCAGTAGTCGGTTGAGTGGATGGGAGAGGGGTTAAAATACATTGAACTATCACAATCACAATTTGATAATAGTAAATTATTACCATAATTTTATAACCTCAAACAACGGATAACGTTTACCTTGAACCAAAGTAAACATTATTCTAACACAACTTATATGGCTAAATCAAGAAGGCCGTCGTGCTGATTTCATACACAAAGTTGCGCTACAGCGCTACTAGTGGAGGGTTACAGAAACTTTGCAACCACCAAGCTTACATTGGAAAGATAGAACAATTGTCAAGAACAGCGCACGTCCTCCCATATGTTTGTGTAGTAAGCTCTGCCATTTACTGTTGATTTGCAAGCGGCCTACAACCACCAGCCTGCGCGCCACATTTGAATTGTACACGGACATTACCGCGTAGAATCTGATACGCTCTCCGTTGAAATTTATGACACTTTTAGCTGCTTAATGTTTGCGTATATTATTTTATAGTTTAGTTATTCTATACTGGTGGTTGTGCAACGATGCAACCATAACACCAGCCGCCACTGCGTTATGTGTACGATATTTTACTTCGTGAACAAGAGGTAGGATTTCGAAGGGAAAGTTCTAGCGTTGGTGTCTTATTCTCGTACAAAATACTGGCAGAGAAAAGTCGGTAATTTAAGTTGAAAACGTGCCTTGCCTTCACCGACTACGATGAAGCTTGCGGTAGAGTTAACAGATCCACTCTGTAGGACATCACGCGTAAGCGGGATTATCTTAAACATTTTAATTATAAGAAGCTTATATTATTGTACAAGAATAGTACTGTCTATAGGAGATCTCACAGAATAGGCTGGTCAAGGTTGCACGCGAAGGTATACAGTTTAGATTGGCAACATATGTAAGGAAGTGAAAATTTTTAATACGAAAGATCACACTAACGTAGATAGCCCTAAATTCATGCTTTCAGTATCCAAGCCACTTATACGTATATGAATACGATAAAATTTACCAATTTTATCGGTCTAGTGGCTTTTTCTTTTGTTTATATTTCACTACGCGTTTCTGGACTTATGTCCCATCTTCAGATGTAATCCTTCAGTGACACTAGATAGTTGGTCCATATACGTACGTTGTAAATTATACGTAATTTGTTTTAATTATCTGACAAACTTTACTGAGGGACTGCACTAGAAGATGGGGCACATGTCCAGAAACGCGTAGTGAAATATACAAAAAGGAAAAGCCACTAGACGGATAAAAGAGGTAAATTTTATTCTATTCATAGATAGCCCGCTCATCTGAATAGGATGCCGGACTAGGTAGGCCAAAGATGTTTGACAATACTAGCCTACTGGACGAAAAGGTATAAAACACCCGGGAATCGTTGGCGACGTGGATGTAATCTATTTGAAACTAGTAATGGTGATTCGCCTACTCTCTGATAGAAGAAGAAAAAGAACATAAACACCCACCGAACAGATTACGTCAACTACAGGGAAAGAAAAATTATGGCTTTTGTAGAAAAAGAAAGAGGTTGGTATCCTACAGAAATTTTGGACTAAGAGAAAACAAGAAAAGCAGACCTTTATAACTTGCACGCTTTAGTTCTGAATTACTCTATGTAGCTCTATGTACGTAGCTTGCTCTATGTAGCTCTGAATTACGGACCGTCGACAATGGAGACAAGGAATGTTAGATGCTTTCGAGACACTGTACTAGAGGACAGTGCACAGAATTCCATGGAGAGATGGAACGAACAATGCTAGACTGTTTAAGGCGATGCCCTTAAATACTTTTACACAGATTGTGGAAAGCCTCATTATAAAGAAACATTGATGGAAGGGACTTTAAAGCAGGCAGATTGCATAAAGGGAACGTTCCTAACAGTAGCACTGTTCGTGCGGAGGTTCGCGCGCTGTAATTCAGCGACAGTTGTGGCGGCGGTAGCGTAGCTATTTATAGGACCTCACGACAGGCATCAATTGAGGAGGCCGATGAAGCATGTTCCGCAACAATCCATCTTTAGTGACCTAATACCAAGGGAGGGTAAGGACCCTCCCTCGTCTGCCACTTTATCTCTTGTGCTCCAACTTACCATTGGAAACGAGTGGCTTACGATCTTGGGATGCTGATTGAAGCCGAAAGGTGGGTCCTGTAAGCACTAAAAAGCACCAGAGGAAGGATGCAAAGCCAAAAAATCCTTTCTGAAAAGGATAAGGGTACGATCGAGAGTTCCTGCGTCCTAAAAACGTGGCCCCTCAGCTGAGAATGGTAATATCTGTACATACATGTCACTGGTGGGAGTTTTACGACACGCTTAAGTTAAACCTTACATTCGGAACCCACGAGAGGTCTAATGGAGAGACAGATGTTGAAAGAGGAGCAGGAACAGAACAAATAGGGCGTAGTCCTTGAAGTTAAGGTGATAATGATGACTACACGACTAACCTTTACTGACAAACTTGAGCAGCCTCGTCTTCCGTCCTTCGGAAGAGATTATCGAAGTGTAAATGTTATATAGTCGTAAGTGTAGTTGAGTAGATACGTCAGTTACGATAAACAGTATCAGCATGTCCATGACGTCATACTCCTTCCTTTCTCAAATCACTCCAGCTGCTGTAATTCAGTACAGTCTAACACACGTTACTTTCAGAATGTTATACAACAGAGGGGCACGTGCGCGTGCTGGTGCGTAATAAATGGAAGTATTACAATATTTCCAATAAGCATCTTCTAACTTAAGGCTATAGCCCTGAATCACTACACTGACAGACAAAGAACACGAACACCAAACGAGCACTGCACACGAATCACAAAAACACACGCGCACGACACAATACACTGGTAAATTGTAGCACGTTGATGACGATGATGAACACTGATGATGATGTGGTGAAGAATTCACTTTGATAAATATACTAACAACGGTGAAATTCACAAGCAAAAATGCCATACAAAGTATCGCAGCCTACCCGGGCAACAGCTCTAGGTAGACTGAGGTGGCACGACGCATTGCATTGCATTGCATTAGATAGTGGGGCGTCTTTGCACCCGTGGCCATATTACAGCTTCCGGGACGTGCCCGATGGCTGTCAGAAGAAAACAGTGCTGGACTTTCAAAAGTAGGTTTCCTAATATTCGGGAGGGACACGCCAACCTACTTGGCCATATCCTTCTGTACTCACTAAATCCATTATTCCCCCTCCTTCTTCTTCATTCTGGCTATCATTCTGCCACTGTTTTGGGGATTCTACCTTCTTTAATTCTTCTGAGATGCCCGTAACACATCTATCATTTTTGTTCTATCACTTCCACAACCGTGTTTACCTTTTCCATTATTTGCCTCTTTGTTTCATTCCTTAAGCCGGATATGCACTAACCATCCCCGGTACACGTCATGACAGACAGCAAGTCAAAAACGACAGTGCGTAGTTTTGAGATCCATCCGCACGTCGTGTATTTTTCGAAGGATGTGCACGACGAAAAATGAGTCCAGCAAGACCATCAGCTCAAGCCGCACGATGTGCGGATGGATCGTGTGTAGTGTTGACGGATGTCAAGGAATCGTGCATCGTGCATGTTTGATCATGCGTACGCTTGCTGTCTATCAAATCGTCATTTTCGAGCACGTAGAGTACATGTTTTTAGAGCACATTCGTTTAATAAATGTTTGCTGTTTAATTTTACATTAAATTCATTCTTTAGTTTATATTTAATAAGTAACGATTCAAATAAAATTTCAGTTTAATATTTAGTTTAGTTTATTCTTCGTTTACATAATACATTCAAATATCATTAGCAGTCATTATTTTAAATATTGTTATTATTAATTTGTTTTAATTACAATTCATAATGAACCGTGAAATAACATCAAAATTTATCGAAAAATATAAATTAAATAGATGTCTGTGGGAAGTATCCTCACCAGATTAATGAATAAAAATAAAAGAATGACAGCCTTGCAAGATATGATGTCTGTGCTAGGAGAAGGTGCACACACAATAAAATGATTTTTACAAAACACAACGAGAACTAAAGACCGTCTGGCACGCTGGACGAATTGCACGACAGTGTGGTGCGCACATCCATTACCGACGTCGG
The DNA here is from genome assembly GCA_034769895.1 of Magicicada septendecula. Lineage (NCBI taxonomy): Eukaryota > Metazoa > Arthropoda > Insecta > Hemiptera > Cicadidae > Magicicada > Magicicada septendecula. The sequence goes on from CM068368.1 coordinate 830,179,908, forward strand.
GCATGTTGGACAGCGACGATGGATAGTGCGTAGCCGGCGTTACTCTTTCCATCCTGGATCTCCTACCCGCTCTCCGCCAGTAATCCGTCTCTGTTAAAAGCAACCTCTTCTGATGTTGTCGTCCATATTTCTGCCCAGTATAGCATTATACTTTGAAAAATTGTCTTGTAGTTCACTGTTTTGCTTCTGTTTATTATATTCAAACTCCGTAAAATCGAATTCAACATTTCTATTGCTCGTCGGCTTTTAAAAGTTCTTTTCCTTACACCCATGTTAGACGGACCATACAGCTCCACTATTGGCTCTAAATAACGTAAGCTTCCATCTTTTTAACTAAATCCCCATCAATGTATACATTATCTGGGTCAGTCGTCATGTATTCGGTTTCACTGTAATTCACATACAAACACAATTTCTGTATTCCTTCACTAATTTGTTGCACACATAATTATCTGCCTCCCCCGTCTGGCGCAATAACAACCTGGTCGTCACCAAACAGCAAATACACGGTGGCGCAGGGAAACGGGAAAATTTGAAGCTGATGTTAGCAGCCCTGTAGATGTAGCAGAAGTGAAACTGTCTAGAGTTGAGTCTGCAAACTGACAGCGTGAAGCCACTCGGGGAACTTCGGCTACCTTCGTTCTCATCTATGCCCGCCTATATTCTGTTGTCAGATGTGAGTTTGGTAAACGTTTGGTTAAAGTTTGTGTATTTATTTTAGCACAATAATTTTATTAAGTTCACGGCTTCAAATACGTAAACTCAAGAGTAAATTTTTCGTGTATTCAAGTGTCTGTGTGTATTCGTGTCTAACCTACCTATACATGTCCTGTAAGCATTTCGATGTTTCATTTTAAAGTTTTGTCATTTTATTTTTAGTGTAACAGTTTTTATTAGGTACACGCGCTGTAAGTGTTTGATGTGAAGTTAGTGTAACATTTCAAAGGAGTCTTGTCAATTTAAAGGGTGGGGGGGGAGAACCGTATATGTTAAAATGCCATTTTCTCAGCATCTATTTTGTGCTACAGACTTGAAATTTGTACAGGTTTATCATCACACTTTCAGATTGTTATGGCACTAGAATAATAAATTTATAAATTTACAAAATTTATAATTTTCTAAATTTTTTATATTTTTTAAATAAAAACCTTTTTTATTTCGGTCAGTCTTTTTAACACATTTTTATAATTCTAGTAGACAAATGTTATTAGTAGAATAACTGTACAAATTTTAACTTCCTATGTTGTAAGGTAATTATATAATTCTCGAAGATAAATAATAAACACAATTTAGAATAAATTCATATCATACCATTTCTTACATACTATTTATTACCCTGAATTGTATATTTTGTTTCAGCGTTTATCACTCCAGAAACAAAAATAATTGATTAAATTGACTCCAGATAAATACGAAACCAACCTGCGAAGTTAGTGCACAGGTAAAGAGGAGTTTTACCGCAACTGATTACAGCAATATACATATCAAAACCAACATTGTGAGTACAAAAAACTGAACTTAAAAACCGGCAAAACAGTATAAAATAAGTTTTCTTAATAAACGTAGGCTATATTTCATATACTAATGCGACGATGTAGTCAAAAGGTTCATATTTATCTGGGGAGCCAGTGAAATTGTGTTTGTTTCTAGAGGAAACAAAGGTTAAAACAAAAACTACAATTCAGGGTAATAAATGGAGTACAACGATATGGTTAAATTAATTCTATATTATGTTTTTATATTATTTAACTGTGACCACAATCAATATTCATTTTAATTTTCAATTCATCCGCTATGTACACAGAAAACCCCCGATTTGGATAAAAATACGTGGATTTCATTATACACGTAAGTGTGGAGTGTGGGTTGACGAGAGTAGACAATAGCGACGGACGAACAGTAACGAAGTTGCCCGAGTGGCTTCACGCTCTCAGTCTGCAGACTCAAGTAGTTCTGTCTAGCAGTAACGGACATTTAGTTACCATGGAGCAGTGGAGCGGTGCAGAGCGTGCGGTCGCCGTAAAGGCGTTTTACCGACATGGTGAGAGTTTGACAGCTGCACAACGAGAGTTTCGGCGCCACTATCAGATCCCGCCCCGCGGTCAAGTTCCTTCGTTACACGCAATCGAAACGTGGGTTCGTAATTTTGAAGAGACTGGTTCAGCTTTGAAGAAAAAGCCTACTGGGGGTGTACGGCCTGTACGTACCCCAAAAAACACTGATGCCGTGCGAGCTGCCATCTTAAGGAGTCCTCGTCGTTCGGTGCGAAAAATTGCCTCGTCATTGCAGCTCGGACGTCGGAGCGTTCAAAGAATACTCCATGAACTTCAATTTCATCCGTACAAACTTCAGATTGTGCTACAACTGAATCCTAATGATTGTGTATTGCGCCTGCAAATTTGTGAACAACTGTTGGCTAAAATCAATGAGGATGCTAACTTCATTCAAAATCTTTGGATGTCCGATGAAGCCCATTTTCACTTAAGTGGATACGTGAATAATACAGGAAACCCTGCTCAGCTTCACCAGCGTCCATTACACAGTACCAAAGTTACCGTATGGTGTGCAGTGTCGTGTCATGGGGTGATAGGCCCTTACTTTTTTGAAGATGAACGAGGCATTGCTGTCACTGTGACGTCTGAGCGTTATGTCAACATGCTAGAGGCATTTTTGGCTCCAAGACTCCATACTTTTCCAAATCTTGACATTCAGCACACCTGGTTTCAACAGGATGGAGCCACCTCACACACTCCCAGACAGTCTATGGCAGCAGTGAAACGTTTGTTTGGGGATCGCATAATTTCAAGGAATGCTAACATCGCTTGACCGCCCCGATCTCCAGACCTTTCAGTCTGTGACTTCTTTTTATGGGGACATCTGAAGAGCATCGTGTACCAGACTAGACCAAGAACCCTTGCTCAGCTCAAGACACAGATTGAAGAGGAAATCGTCGAAATCCCAGGTGACACATTGCGCCGCGCTATGCAAAACCTACAGAAACGGCTTACTGAATGTGTACGGCAAAATGGGCAGCATTTAACTGATGTAATTTTTAAAAAGTGATGCCTAATGTAATTTCCAGTCTTGTAGAACATATTTTGAGCCTCAAATAAAGTTTTGTAACGTTCCTTCATTTTTTCTAATTATTTCAACTTTCCCCGTTTCCCTGCGCCACCCTGTAGTATATAAATATTGTTACGACGGTCTAACTGATCGTCGTATGTTACAGTACAAAATACAAGACACCAATTAAGTCACTAATCACCAGCTTTAATTATCACAATTAAACAGTTTATAATTAAACTGGTACAATATTTCCAGTCAGATTTGTCCACGAGCAATAACAATGTCTATTAATAGAGTTTCACACAATTATTAACACAATTCTACTTCACTTCGACAAACACTCAATCCGCGCTAGCGAAAATCGCTCACGTAACTGAACTGACAGTCCAGCTGCTATGGCTTTATATAGGACCCGCAGAGGTGCAGTACAGCTTTTTCTCCTTACTGCACGGCAGCGGCTTAATGCTTATCTCAAGTGTTCCTGGAACTCACTAGAATCACCTACGTGAATGACGCAACACAAGCCACACTGGACGGGGGGAGTGGAGAATGTTCTGGATTGTTCGATACGCTTCTCGTAACACTATCTATGGTGCTGAAAGAAGATGCCGAGGTGGAGACGAAGTGGAGTGCCATGATTCAAGGAGACTAACTAGGCGTACTGGGAAATTCCCTGTATATGTTTAATATATATTGAAATATGTAAATGTGTTGAATATGCACTATATATATTTTTGTGCTTGTAGTATATTGGCAGGAGAAACCCGCACAACTGAAGAAAATTCTCAAATAAAAAAAATCTCACATGAATAGAGCGACAAGAATAATACACATACAGTTTTTTTGTGTGATATAGAATGATATTTCGTATTTCATATCCGGTATTGGTGGAAAAATATTTAATCACGAACCTTTTGTAGTGACTGAAACGAGGAGCACGTATCGACGACATTTGACACGCCAGACGGTTCAACGGAGAACTTGAAGAGACGTTATTTTTGTACTGCAGTAAAAATAATTAACCGGTTTATCGGAGTCGGCTGCACTGGCGCAATTAACGCTGGCATAAATAAGCAATTACGCGATTCAATACGAATTAAATATGCTTTTCTAGAAAATTGTTTCTAGTTATCGCACAAAACAAGGTTGGTATTTATTTGAATTCGTTGCATATTGAATGTAGTAGTAGTAGTAGTAGTAGTAGTAGTAGTAGTAGTAGTAGTAGTAGTACCAGTAGCAGTGGTATCGGCTGCAGCGATAAACATTTCCTAATGGTATAAATAATGAACGGAATTGAATATAAAGCGGAAATTCGAGAGGACTGCAGCGACTACTGCCTCCGCCCCGATCCCATTCCCGCCCCTCCTTAGCTTGAAATGTTTATTAATCCTGAGAGGTGCATAAAGTCAAGCCGCGTGTTTTAAATGTCACGCCTACAGCCTATGTGTATATATACTTTTGTGGTTTATAATCTTGAAACAGTACTACTAATAGAATTAATACAAAACCTGGCGTTTGTTTATGTTCCAACTGGGAAACATAATTGTGAATATAATTTTGATTCAGTTTTTGGTTTTCAACGGCGGTGTTTTGTCATAATATACTGTAACGTTACTGGAAAAACCACAAACGAAATCACACACGACGAGTAATTTTAATTAAACGATTATAAATCACGAATTACATAAGGCTGTACACTCCCCCATACCTCTCCCGAAGTTCTTTTAATATGTCATCGTCATCATTAAGGGATTCCAACTGTTACCAGTGACGAAAGGCCGCAAACGCGCGAGATACTGTCTGCCGCGAGTTTTATTTTAAATTATTCACACGTTATCGGCGTAGAAAATATTCAATAATAGGCATCCTTATACGCGCTCTCTCTCTCTCTCTCAACCGGTTATTATTTCTCGCGCTGTTAACCGTAATAGGCTATATGTATATTAATTCGAGATTGATCTTAAAACCAGAGATTCTTTAGCAAATTTCGAAAGGTTTCCAACTTAAACTCATGTAATTTATATATTACTTACGGGTGAGTAGCGATAACAACATTAAGAAGGTTTGAAAGAAACATTGTAAGGCGTGTTTATGGGCCGGTTAAAGGAGATGATGAATGGAAAATAAGAAATAACGAGGAGACAGATGAGCTATTGAAGCATGAGGACATTGTAAGATTCGTAAAGGGTCAACAAATACAATGGCTAGGTCACCTAGAGCGGATGGATGATCAGCACACGGAATCAAGTTGTAGACTCAGCCGTGTCCGCAAGAAACCTAAACCCAGCTGGCTGGAGTGACAGGCGACGACGCAGGCTGGGCTGTCGCGATAACTGGTCCCCCGATCAATGTTGCGAGATTTCGGCACTTCAGAGTATTGACTTCGTTTTGTTCCTTTTATTTAAATAAATCTGTTTACAGCCAAAAAAAATACCATTTTGCGTTTGAACGGTTGTGACTGACTTTGGCTTAATAAATTCAGTCTTTTAAATACTTTTTTTTTACAAGTGTCTAGTTATTAAAGCCACACAGGATTATTATTTATTGTCGTGAGACTCAAGTCTCGTGTCAATTGTGGTTAAACAAGGGTTTAACCTTTATAATTGTTTAATTTTGGTGCGATACTGTAATTTACCAACTCAGTGACATATAATGAGTACTGAATATTCGTATAAGACAGGTGACTGTTGTACATGAGTGTTACTATTCTTGTAAGGTGTTCAGAAAAAGGTTGAATTTCTATTTTTGTGGTACGAATAACTTATTCCACAAATAAGCCACATAAGCATATCTGCAATGTCGTACAAAACCGAAGTATAGAATTACAATTTACGTTAGTGTTTAAACAGGGCGTGCAGACGGGGCCCAGAATACACAGCAGCCAATAAGCCTCCACGTTAGCAGCGCCTCTCTGCCGGCCTCGGTAGATTATTATTCAACTGTCCTCTGAAGAATTAAGTTTTATAGCTTAACGTTCCAATTCCAATATCCAATAATCGATTTTAGTTGAAAGTTTAACTAACCGATCTCTTATTTAAGTAGCGAATATTTATACTGTTACGACAACAGGGGCGGATCCAGAGAGGAATTTTGGGGGGGGGGATTTCTGGGTAGGTAACTACAAATTATGAAAAGGCGTCACATCTGTTAATGAATTAAACATTACATCATAAAAACGTAACGACAACCGCATGCCCGTGATCTTGCACAGCAAAGGAAATTATAGGCCTACAACGCCGCCAGAAATCGATACAAATTTTATAGTACTTGTACTTCTACGAAACTGTGAGACACGTACTATAGTCGTTTTGCTTATACAATTATCCAATACACATTGTGTACAGACAATAATAAAAGTTACTAAGTCAAACTAATTACAATAGTTCCCACACAACTAAACGGTTAAATACTTGACTAATGTCACGCAATTCTATCAAACATTTCCACACAAAATTGCTGGCGAGCGACTTTATCTTCATCTGTAATGTGCTGAACCATGGTTAGTTTGTATGGCTTCAAGTGCAAGCGTTTACGTAATACGCGCCAAACAGTCGGTTGGAATGCCAGTCTCACGTGACGCACGTCTAGTTGATTTCTTAGGACTACGGGAAAAGCTTTCTCCGAGTTGTTCCACAGCAGCTTCAGGAACTTGTGGACGTCCTGGTGATTTTGCATGTCGTACAGAACAACCAGTCTCAACGAAGGTTTGGTGCCAAGAGTAAATTGTAGGCCTACTAGGAGGCTCCCTACCATACTCCGTACGGAATTTACGTTGAACTGCAGTTGCTGATTGGGTATCGTGAAACCAAAACACACTGCGAGCACGTTCCGCACCAGTAAAAGTAGCCATTTTCAACAACAATGGCGACAGCGCTACTGGTGGGTGTATTCGGTATTAATGGACTACGAAAGTCAAAACTTGATGTGTTTTGCTTCGAAATGATACCTCAACCGACTCTGTAAGTTATCTGAATACATTACTGTACACTTTCAAAGTTGTAAAGTCCTTTTTGAATCACCCTGTATTTCGCGACACTTCAAAGTACCACTGACAACGGTTATCACGTATCGTCAGTGGCGTAATATCCGGGCCCGCAAAACGGGGGGGGGGGGCAACCACGCAAACCATTAAACGTAAATAAAACCAAATTTCCCCATATGTACTATTTAACATAAAAAACAAATGCACTTATTATTTACTGCTATTTTACCAATACCTAATGCTGTACTTTCTCTCTCTTTTCTGGCACTACGGTCCCCGTAGAATCCTGGCCTGCTCAATGAGTCTCCTCCATTCTTCCCTGTCCAGAGTCTTATTCCTCCAACCTGCCACTCGCATCTCACTCAAAAACCTTTCCACATCTTCACACCATCTCCTCCTGTCCTCCTTACTCCCTCCGGCTTCCTTTCCAACGCCACTTTTGCGCCTCGGTCACTTCTCATTCTCACCAAGAGCCCCAACCGTCTCGACCTTTGCGCCTTCATTGCCGCAACTGTATCCGCTTCTCCATACAGGTCTCTTAGCTCACGATTCTTTCTTATTCTCCCCATCTCTCCGTCCCACACTGGACCATAAATTGTTCTCAGAATTTTCCTCTCAAAAACACGAAGGTTTTTCACATCTTCCAACTTCAGCCAGCACCCATGTCTCGCTTGCGTATTTTACTACAGGTCTGATTACCGTGGTGTATATTTTCTTATTGGCATTTTTTGATACACCGAGGTCACCGGTCAGGCCTGCGTCGTTATTCGTTACGAGTTACGAAAGGGAGCTAATAATTGGGTCAAAGTACTTGATCGTTTTGTAAATGTTACTCTGACATGGACAGCTTCAGATTTAGCTTTAGAGGCCATAAAAAGAAGATAGACCAGCCTAATAGTGGAAACGTTTTTGGCATTTATCGACCTTTTTAGTAAATACGATCCACTGTTGAAAGAGATAGGCCTAATCAGTGGTTCGAAGAACAGAGAGACGTATATGAGTCTCAACATTCAAAATAAATTCTCTCAGCTTTTATCTAAAACGATTAGTTAAAAGTATTATTCTGACACACATGATTCTGCTCAATTTTTCTTTGTATAAATTCATATTATACAAGATATTAACAGAAAAGATCAACCAAGTCATATAGGCCTAATTTCTCAATTTCTGAAGATGAAGCAAGCGGGCCCACCAACAACGGGACCAGTTAATGACATTTTTTTAGGATTTACAGCTATAACCGATTATACTGACCTAAAGATAGACGAAGAGATTTTAAACAGTCTTGAGGAGAATGTTTTCAGTTTCTTTACTGATCCCAATCCTATTACAAATATCATTTTAGGATTTTAGAGTTCCAAATAATGAAAATCATCATAAAAAAAACCTACGATTACACAAACCTTATACCAAAACAGAACGCCCAGTTTTCAGTAAAAAAAAATCCAGCGCAACAGTTAATGAAACTAATTAAATTGGAGAAAAATGAACAGCAACAAATCCTGGCGGGGTGAATATATCATTACAAACACACGCACGCCGAGGCACATAAAATATTCGACGTACACAGTACAGTATATAACGACAGGAGGAGGATGATGGGGGGGGGGGCAAGAAGACGCCAGTAGAGTTCGCTCCCTCCTCCTCTTCCTCCACCCTACAACACATTTGTTTTAATCTGTTACAAAAGAAATTCCTCCATCATCCCTAGATTGTTGTGTTACGTCACACCAAAGAAAGATATACTTTAAATTTTCTAAAGAAGCAGGCAAAAGTAGCACACAGCACGCGGCCTTAACGTGCGAAGTAATAAATTAGAACCATCCGTAAATATGAGGCGCTAACGAACACCACGCCGCCTGGCTTAACATGAACAATATACGTACCGTACATATTATATATATATGCGTATATAATTTACGGTTACTCATATTACATATTAGCCTATAAGCCGTTTTATATTTTGTACAGACTGTATATTATGTTCATAACATTTATATATATAATATATATTTATATTGTATAATTAATTATTTCATTATACGAGGCGTGTCCGGAAAGGTCGTAATTGGCCTAAAAATATTTATTTACAAATCATTAACTGACAATTACGTAAATACATATATCTTTATTTCTCTACATAATTACCGCCATTATCCAAGCACCTATTAAGTTTGGGAACCAGCTTTTGTATCCCCGTGTCATAGAAGTCTGCCCCCAACCCTTTGAACCATGTCATGACCTCTTCTTTTACCTCGTCATCGTCATCGAACTTTTTTCCGGCCAGATATTGTTTCAGGTGAAGGAACAAGTGAAAATCACTGGGCGCGAGGTCCGGGCTATGCGGCGGGTGATCCAAAACATCCCATTTTCAACTGCTGCCGAGCAGCGCAGAGGTCACGCGTGCAGTATGCGTGCAGTTGGAAATGGGATGTTTTGGATCACCCGCCGCATAGCCCGGACCTGGCGCCCAGTGATTTTCACTTGTTCCTTCACCTGAAACAATATCTGGCCGGAAAAAAGTTCGATGACGATGACGAGGTAAAAGAAGAGGTCATGACATGGTTCAAAGGGTCGGGGGCAGACTTCTATGACACGGGGATACAAAAGCTGGTTCCCAGACTTAATAGGTGCTTGGATAATAGCGGTAATTATGTAGAGAAATAAAGATATATGTATTTACGTAATTGTCAGTTAATGATTTGTAAATAAATATTTTTAGACCAATTACGACCTTTGTATCTTTACTTTCCGGACACGCCTCGTACATAAATGTAATATAAATTTATAAAACACTTATAATATAATATCAATTCATACATTTAACCTAACAACACCAAATTTTGCTGCCACAGGTGCAGGGTTTAACGTACAATATTATTAGAGACGCTTCGATATGAAACTCCACTCACGAAGCTGGCATCTATAGGGTGTTCTACACCGGATGGCACCTAAGGAATTAGAAGACCCTTTCTCGCATGCGCACTCACAACCGGGCCGGCCCGGCCAGGCACGACCCCGGGCGGTTCAGGTATAAGTATACGGTCCAATTCAAACCCATAAAATTTTTAATTTAGCTCATAATCCAAATTAAACTATAATTTTTGTGAAATTGTGAGAAAAATGAGTCCGAACAACACATAATTGTGATAAATATGAGTGTTTAGGGATTTGTAAAGCAAACGCAGAATTGGAGTAATAAAGATACACTTAGGTGTACATCTAAAATATATCACAACCACGTCATGTTTGGTGTCATTTTCTTCAAAATTTTATGGATATTACAAATATGCTAAGCTTGTTTGTTAAAAAAATTCATATTATAAAAGTTGCAGTTACATAGTGGACGCCCCAGTAGATGATTCATACCCCAGGCGTGCTGGCTAGCTAGATTGTGCGCGCGCGCGTGTGTGCGTGTAGTAAAGGGTCTCATAATCCCTGAAGTGCCATGCGACTTGGAACGCCGTATAGTACATACAAACAAGGTTTCAAGGTTTTACTTTTAATGATTCCTTTTAGTACTGCCGAAGTAGCGCAGGATGTCCAAGCAGAGGAAGCTGTCATTTTGAGCCACACGCGTACAAAGGCAGTGGGCTTTGTAACATAGACTCCGAAATATCTAGTACCTGCTGTTCGTTTAGTTTAAACGGGCTTCCACTTCGTCCGGCGTCTTCAACGGAAATTGTTTCACGGAATTTCTCGATAAGCCTGCGAACTCATTGCGGTGCGGACCAGGAGTTTGTGGACATTTTTTTAGAAAACTAATCCTTCCCTTTGTCAGTGTAATTGTCACCTTCACGAAACACATCTTCAATAGGAAAATGGCGTTCCTCAATCGAAACAATTTCACGTGCGACAACGATAACTCACGTAGAAATTGAACACTGACTTCGACATGCGCAGTGGACAAACACCTCGTTGCGAGGCTAACCAAATTTTCTTTGATTTCGCACATGCGCACAACAGTCTTGTACAGTGTTTCATAGTGTGAACATCGGCTGCAACAAGGCTGGCGAGAACGTTAGAAGCATGTGTCCGAGTGCATGAGTGAGACGGTGTACCGTTATCGCGTTGTCTCTCTTCTCTCATCTCTAGACAACTAAGCTATAATTTTAAATGGAGGTAATTCATTCCCTGGGTCGGCGCAGCTCAGCGACCAAGAAAGTCTGTCACGTTCTACTGTTAGGTGCACGTCAACAACAGCAACTCTACAAGGATTACAACTAACCTCTCGACCCACGTGAAACACAGTGTTATCAACCCAATCAGTGCTGCCAACTCTAGTGCACAGCGACTTTCCGAAAGCGCTGCACAAGTTCTAGTATTTTGAGTAAAGTTTCGCTTCCGTACAAACATAACTTTGTAGAAGTTTAACGTCGCGTCCTTTTAAAATGTTTTTACTTTTAATACTGATAAGTGCAAACAGTATGACCAGGCAGACGGGTTACTGCGACGAACGTGGACCGATATTGTACCATGTGTTTAATTATACAGTACATGTACGTATATTATAATTACAGCTGATAGAGTAACAGGAAATTACTGAGCGTTCGTTGACACGGTGCAAGGTGCTGCAAATACAAAGAAATCGATATTAATATCCGAGCTCTGCCTCTCTTTGTGCGCTATACAATACATTCATAGTGACTCGTGTTGGCTGCACATTCCTCTAGTGATTGCGTCGGTTAGCTACATAAATCTCGAGCTGGTAACTTTTCCACGGGATTATTATTATTATTATTTAGAAAACAACATCGTTACACCGCATAGCACACGTTGTGTGTTTAATGGCACAAATCGTTTCGCCACGACAAGCCATCCTCAGATTTTAGGTCATAGAACGAGCGTTACATTCGATGCCGGTAAGAACAAAACGTAGGTGGGATACCACGACGTTTGTCGTGATACATAAATCATCAACCTCAAGGTTTAAACCAAGAATGGTTTGTTCCGGTCTCAAACAGGCAAATACTACAGCTGGTCACTCCAGCGCTTCTTCGGACGTCCCACACCTCTCCGTCCCCTTGTCTTATAGTCCCATAGTCGTTTGGGGATGCGGCAGTCATCCATTCGACAAATATGTTCCTACCAATTCAGCTGATACTGGGCGATCCTGTCGAGTATACTCATACTATCAGTTCCTGCCATACATCTGTGTTCTTCTATGATCATGGAGAGTATACTCTGCTAAGTGCCTGGGAAATCTCATTTCAACCGCTTGGATTCGACTGGCCTGGCCTTTCGTTAAAGTCCAATTCTCAGACCCATAAAGAAGTGTGGGAAGAGCCACCACCTTGTAGAATTTTAGATGTGTTCCTTTACTTGCTGACTTAAGGGTTCACCTGATGGTCCCGCACATAATGTTGAACTTATGCAATTTATTCACCACGTCGTTGCTTGCATTATAAGACACACTATAGCCCAGGTATTCAAACCTGCTAACTTGTTCCAGGACAGTACCATCTATACCAATTTTTGCCCGTACGGGATCAGTTTCACAAAAAGCCACCAACTTGGTTTTAATTGTGGATATCTGTAATCGAGACTCTTTGCAGATTCCATTTAACAAATGTATACCCATCTGCAATCTGTTTCAGAGTCCGACAGAATAGCCTGATCGTCCGCAAACAACAAAATGTCAATTGCAGAGTGAGTGGTACATAAATGTTAACACAACTGTGTGCATACTATTGGGAGATTCCGGCGCTGACGGAGTGTGGACGGTGGCGCCGAGTCGCTGTTACGACTATCGGTCGACTCCACTTGTGTTGCGGGCCAGAGGGCAGACTTCGCGTGACTGAATGGCTGAAACTTCAGCAAAGTTCACAGACGATGGTGCGTGTGATCTGTTTAGGTCGGTACACAGGCGGACTAAATTTTCGGACGGGCGACCATCTACCTACTTGATGGTCTGGCTGGTTACCAAGGCCGCACCTGGGGGAGGGAAGCAAGAGGGGTAATATATGACAAAATAGTATTTGCGTACTGATCGTTTTTGCATCTTGGCGCTTAAAACAATCCCCACATTTAATAATAAATAATTTAATATGAAGGTACCATAACATGTTCTTTATAATGTGGAATCTACCGTCAGAGGCATATAGACATGACAACAATCAACAAAAAATAAATTCGAAGAAGCGGAAAGTTAAGACACCATGCCTTAACAGTTCACGAAACTTTGAACAACGACGCCTATAACAATACTATCGAGCCTAATTTACAAAAACAGACTTGAAGAAGCACGTCCAACTTGACTACAGTCTTAAAGTTATTTTTAAATTCCGGGGAAAGAAATCTTATTAAGTTGAAAATTGTTAAAATTACTTAAGAAGCGGCTAAAGGCAACGCCTATTTTAAATTTGAGTATTATTTCACTTCATCACAGGAAGTCATTGTCTTTTACTTTGATAACATCATCAAAATTTTCTCAACAATTTTCGCAATTTGAATCTTCGAATTAATTCAACAGCCTAATTCTCATAAGAGGCAGACAATGTTGAAGATGATCACGGGATCGAGTAGGGGTTATGTAGTTGCTAATAAGTAGAGTTGCAAGATATTGCATGGTCTACTTTGTCAGTCGTTCCTAAACCAAAAAATCTGACATAAATAAAATAAAATTACATTACTTGTAAGTTAGATTAAAATTTGTAGACTGAAAATTCTTAAGCAAATCATGACGGGCAATTTCTACAATCATTGTTCAAATTAAGTAAACAACAGACCAACTTAAAATCGGCTTTATTAATTTAGTGAATAATCAAATAATAAAAATTTGCATCTAGCGAACGAACAATGGTTGGGGAAGGGACGCAAACCATGTTTGCTGCGAGTTACAGAGACCCTAGTTGTGGCTCTGCGGTCACCCAACGATTTGACACCACTGAAGATCAAATAAGTGCCTGTATAGGGGAAAAGATTATATGCAAATGCAGTACAGACAGTGGCGGGTTCAATGTCTGAATGTTTCTACTAAGATAAGAGCAATTATCCCATTCCAAATAACACACGGGGTGGGTCTCAACATGAAGACATAACTATTGACAACTTTTAGTAGGCCTAATATTAAGTTGTGTTTATGCTGTTTGTAAATTATTCTAAAAAAATGTAGTTAAAATAAAAGGAGTAAAACATTTCTGTTTAATATTTAAAACGGGAAGCGGCCTACCGAGTTCCTTAATTTTTTATTTATCTTTAATAGAGAGAGAGAGAGAGAGAGAGAGAGAGAGAGAGAGAGAGAGAGAGAGAGAGAGAGAGAGAGGGGGGGGAGAGAGAAGAAAAATTTGGTTTTAAAATAGATTGAACACTATTCATTTTACCAAATCAATGAACCGAACATAAAAATAAAATACCTGAACATTTAACACACAAAAATACCAGCAAACTCTTTGAAGGGTTATACACGCTTCGATCAGTTTAACGTTAATACAATTAATGAGTACATTAAACACATTTTATTTTCAGAATAGAATTACTTCACTATTTTATTTGATTTTAAGACTTTACTGCACACATTTTCATTGGATTCTAAATGAAATAGTGAAATCTGACACAAAACTGACGGTAAACTGACAAATCGTGGGGTAAAAATCATAATAATGGCGAATGGGGGTATTATGAAAATGTTAAAATTCCCGGTCAGTGCGGTTCGGCCCTCGTCGGAACTATTCGTCTCTATCGCTAACATTCGGGTTTAGCGACTGTTGAATGTAATTTTGCGTATACTGATTTCCCCCCTCCAAAGCTGAGGAAGCCAGGAAGTGCTGAGAGCTGTGTTGCACCTCCAAGCAATAGTAGCGAGCAATTCGCCTACTACGCGAATCCATTATTGTTCACTCAACAACATTAATCCAGCAAATCTTGTTATTTATATATGAAACCATGATCTCAACAAATCCTTAAACATATTTAAATTATTTAGCGGAGGTTCAGTGAACCACTGCACCATATGGACGAGCCGCCACTGAGTACAGACGTAACTTTGTATATAATAAAATATTTTTCTGTATTTTAGTTTTTCTTATAACCTACCAATCGAAGTTACTTTTTTATAACCTCCGTATATATAATTATTTATTGTCACAATCCATTAAGCAATCAACAATATCATACATAGTCACAGATAGTTCGTGTTAACTGAACTGTGAACACGAGTACGCAAATTGTATGCAATAACACACTACGCCACCACAATCTCGTATTTCACTGAAGTAGTAAGTACGCGCGAGACCACAAATCCAGCGAGTCACGGTTGAACTTTAAGCGTGCGGCCGGCCATAACAGTAAACCATTCAAACTTTCCGTTTGCAAGTTTCTCGTTTGTCATAAAAGTGCATCATTTTCTAGATTTATTACGAACGTGTGCTGCGAACTAAGCCAACAGTCGCAAGTTATTGCTATGCTCAAGTGTGTATGCTGCCGCTGCTGGCCATTTACCTACTGCTCCAGTCAGTGCTACCAACTTCTTGTAAGCTAACGTCGTCTTTAAGTAAATCGATAGTTAACAGTTAAATGTATTTTACTACATATACTCATCACGAATGATTTCTGCAGTACTTATTTTCATCAACATGATCTGCACAAAACACAGTTCTGTATAAACAACTGACGTTCAAGAAAAATGAAATAAAACGTGAAGCTTAAAACATGCAGTGTTGTAACTACGGGGGGGGGGGGACAATCCCCAATTAAAATTTTTAGCGAAATTTCAATTAACGTAGGCCTACTTATAAGCGCGTTGCGTGTGTTAACATAAGGCTTATAAATACCTGCAGAAATAAAAAAATTCACAATATTTGTAAGTTAAAGTTTTCTTAATAATGACAATTAACATTTGGTAAGTAATATAAGTACACTAAAAACTCGTTTATCCGAAACAATTTTTAGTAAATTTTAAAATACACAAAAGCATTTTCCTGTCCTTTCGTATTTGGAGCGACAAGACGGAACTTCCCCTGCAGAACTTCTAACAATGAAAGACTTCGAGATCGGGCAGCCAGCAAACGAGCTTCAAAGCTTAGCCAAAAAACTATGATGTATTACTGTACGAACAAGCAATAGGACTGTTCCAGTACTGTAGAAACTATAATTTACAGTCGGGTGCCGTTTTATAGTTTATTGTATCATATTCACTGTAAGTAACTTTTAAATTATTATTATTAAATAATAATAATATGTTACTGTGCTTACATATGTATTATTATTTAAATAGAAGTTTCGTTTTATCCGAAATTTCTTCTATCTGAAACGGGCGCGGTCCCATCAAATTCGGATAAACGAGTTTTTAATGTATATGCAGCATCACAAAATAATTACACACGCGCCAGAAACGAAGACAGTGCCTAAAAATGTAGGCCTACTTATAAAATTGTATGGAAAGAATCCTGAACTTCTCATTTGTCCTGAGGAAAACGGAGGAGTCCAGCCTTCAAGAGTCACCCCTCTTTCTTATAAAACTAGACACTTTAACCTTTAATTTAAACCCAATTTCGGTTAAGTCGACTTTTTGAGAAGAAGGGCGGCCTGCATGTTTGAGAAAGAACCGTTCCCCCTTTTCTCTCGCTCTGTCTGTTTGTCTCTCTCTCTCTCATCTATTAAACGCTTACAAGCAGAAGTAGACAGACAAGTCCAGTGACGACGATGATGATATATCACGCGCGCGCGTACCAGAGGTACTAGCTTTTCACGTTTAAGACAGTAACTATTGTTCAACAAGAACAGCGGGACGGAGTGCAGCGGATACAATATTCATCACTGGAGGAGAGTGTGTCTGACACTTAGTGACAAGAAGTGACGAGAAGTGTCGGCGACATGCATTAGTAGTCTGCCAAATGGCTACAGCACTCTTACTGTTTACAGCCAAACCGCGCTTCTTTACACATTTCTTCTTCTTCTATACACCGCATATAAACAGTCATTCCATGTATGCCCTACTATACGCACACCAGCTTTGCTACCGAGACGCCTGAGGAGCGGGGGTTCTACTGAATGACAGTGCGTGCTTGTGTTGATGGGGTATTACTGGTTCTGAAAGCGTTGTTCAGACGTTCAGAAGACATATTTAGTTGTAATTTTGTGTGCGTATTAGATTGAGCGTTTGTACATTATATGTCAGTGTAATTTATTGAAGATTTTGTTAAAGTGCGTTTTTCTCATTCGTTACAAGAAATACCTTGTGAGAGACAGTCAAGTTACACCGAAACTGTGTTAAACGTATTTTAAATGTGTAGTATTACAGTGATGCGTGCGGTGGAATGGCATACGTCACCGCATTCCTTGTTCGGTAGCAAAGGTGCTGCTGATGCAGTACAAGTCCACATGATAGACACAAGTATGTTGGATTTGTGCTAGTTAGACGTCAACCTTTCAAGACAACGGCTAGTTGAGGTATACAAGTACTGAATCAAAAATCCTCTAGAATGTGACTAAAAATAAATATCAGTAAATACATGCTAAATTCTGCATCAGAAAGGAAAAGGGATTTGTATACTCTATGCATAGAAGGTAATTCATTCGATACGGTTAATAAGTTTGATTTCTGTGTAACACGATAGGTAGTGAAGGATGTAATAAACACGACAATACATGGCAGGGTGCAAATATGAAATTTGGCGTATTATGCTAACAGTAGATTACTGAGAAGCAAACTCATTAGTGACAACACAAAAATGAAAAAGACCGATTGTTCCTTAAGGTCTGGTGAAACGTAGACATTACCAAAAAAAGGGACAGGAAACACTGAGAAGGTTTCGGAGAAAGACTGTACGACGTGTTTATTACTCGGTTAAGGAAGATGATGAATGAAGAATGAAGAGTAAGAAATAACCAGGAGATAGATGAGCTGTGCATGACAGAGCATCATAAGATTCTTAAAAGCCCAACGAATACAATGGCTAGGTCACGCAGAACGGACGGATGATCAGCGTATATAAAAAAAAATTCTGGCGGCACAGATGTATGAAAGCAGAAAGGGGCGTTGACATAGGATAAGATAGTTGGATGATGTTCTGGAAGACTTCAAAGAACGGATGTCAGCGGTTACGCCGAGATTGCAACGGATAGGAGACGTTGGAGGCCAGGGCTTACGCTGGGCTGTAGTACCGCTCAGTGAGAAGAAGGAGAACAACAATAAATCAACCTTAAGGTTAAACTGTGTTTATAACACATTCAACGACCTCAAATTTGGACGTGTCAACCTTCTTGTTGTCAACAATGTCAACACTGTTGACACGTGACAATTATAAAAGAATAATAACGAGAAACCCTTACAAGGTTCTGCATTCCTGGCTTCGGTATGCGCAAGTGCAGCGCAGTCATTCTATTGCTGTTGTAAATCGATTACTCGTGTTTTATTATTTTAACGATAACGAGTGTACAAGACACTGCAGGAAGGACGCAATGCTCTCATGTAACGCACGAAAAGAGGCATTTGGACCGTTAGTTTTTCTGCTGGAAAAAGCAAGAAACTCTAAACTAGCACGTATAAGTTTGAGGCCAGTGAGACGTCATTCTGTTCAGTAATAGTGGCAGTAATACAATGGGTGATCGCGCCATTTTTGTTTCTAACACCGACAATATATGGAATCGTGCGCATAATGGCAGTGATTATGAAACAACTAAATAAGCGTTTTTTATCACAGAAATATGCCTCCTACAGGTCATACGGAAGCTACGTCTTCCCAGAAGACGGTTCTTCCAGCAACCCTCTACGCTGTTATAAAGATCAAAGACTTGTAAATAATTCAAATCATTATTCACAATATGTCCGGACGGTTACTGCTGCTCACTTTGACTTCCACTGGGCTTTATCAAACCCTGAACGATAGGCGAAGGTACACCCGTTGGCTTGATATTACAGTACATACAATAGGTCACCACTGAAATGATGCCTACTTTCCTGCCCTAAGGGGAAAAGTCAAAACAAGAAGAACGAATATCGTCTTGAATCAGTTTCCAGAATGACATATTAACTTCAATCTTATAATATAAAAGCAGATTAATTAAAAATAAAAAATATCTTGCGTTGGAATTAAACACCTCTCACAGTATTTATTTCTTCTTTAGCACTACAATCCAACGTGAGCTCCAATGTCTTCTATCCATTGCCATCTCAGTGTAACCCCCACATCCATTCTTCTCAGATCCTCCAGCACATCATCCAACCATCTTATCCTAGGTCGGCCCATATTTCTGCTTTTATAGACTTTCGCTCTCAAGATTTTCTTTGGCACACGCTATCGTCCATCGGCTCTATACGACGTACCCATTGTATTCGTTGAGCCTTTACGAATCTTACAATTCACAGCTTCAATAGCTCATTTATCCCCTGGTTATTTCTTATCCTCCATTCATTATCTTCTTACACCGGGCCATAAACACGTCTTGCAATCTTCCTTTCAAACCTTCTTTTAGTGTTTCTTGTTCCTTTTCTGTGCTGGCGTCTCTCTCGCTCTGCACTCTGCACGCCACAGGTTTCTGTCGTTTCTATCGCCTCGTTGCAACCCACTTTTGTCTATCTCATCATACATGTCTTCTTGCTAATCTCCTGGGTGTATCCCGTCGGAACTGAGTTCAACAAATCCGCGCCAAATCTGCGCCACCGATCAACGGGCATGCTTTCCACGTGACCACACCGTACGATGTGTTTCGTATTTATGGTTTTGCTTACACCAATTCGCCTCCTGTTATCTCCATTTCTGATGAAGTCTAGGCACTCCACATGATCTTCTCCAGAAGTCCACTTCCACTACTTCGAGCTTCCGGGATTTTCTTTATCGCCCAAGTTGCAGAGCCGCGTAGATGACTCTACTTGCTATATTTGACAGATTAGATTATGGTCTTAGTTTCAAGGGTGATTTTTCCACTGCAACTGGTACCGTTGTCATAGTTTTGACGTCCCCTACAATATGCGATCGTCAGAGCCACCGATTTTCGCATAGAACGGGCGCGTATAAAAATCCGCTTCGAAAATCGGCATGTGTAAATCGGCTTCCGGCCGCCGTAGGAACACCAGACCGATGCCGTTGTCTTAGTTTCGACGCCCCCTACAATATCCAATCGTCAGAGGATTACCTTATCTGGGAACCATATTTTTGAAAAAAGGAGTCAAAATCCGAAGAACTGTGTGCAGACGAATTCGCCTACTATTTGGCTACTAGTATCATAATATACGGAGAAGAAGGAAGGATATCTCTAAAGCAGACTTTTTATAACAAAAAATTTTGTTATTTTCAAATAATGGGCTAGAAAACAGGAAAAATTCCTGAAGTTGTGTTTTTAGAACATATAGATGCGAAACGTAGACAACACGAAAAGCTTACAGACGAACAATAGGAGCGCCTGAAAAATGGTGCTAGAAGAAAATGGTGAACATAAAATGGTTGGACAAAGAAGAAATCTGTGAAGAAAAATAACAAGAAAACGTGATAGGTTGGTAGGTACTGGTTGGGACATTCAGGATTAATGATTCTGAAGACGGTGGGATCAGTGAAGCACAAGGGAGGACTGAAATTAGAGAATCTAGGTGGAACGAAACCGTGTAGGATGCTCCTAGGTATACGAAGGTGAAGAGATTGGTCCAGAATCGGAGGAGTTCCAGGCGGACGTTCATAACACATTTTTATTATTAATCTCAACTATGGTGTAGACTCGAATTCGAGTCTGTCAATTCGCAAACAGTGAGTGTCTAATTCACTTTTCCATCATGACCACAATGAAAAAAAATAATAATCGTCATAAAAGCTAAAAAAAGCAAGAATGAGTTGCGTAGACACTTCGATCAATGTCACAAGACGGAACGATTATTCGGGTAAATGAACCCATTTCCAAAGTCAACTGTACGTGCACCTACACAAAAGTGCAGATTGACACAGACGCGCGGCCGGAGTATTAAATTGATAAAGCAAGCGCCGCCCGCGTCGGGCCGGTGAAGCAGTAGGAGCAGTTACATTATTTAGTCCAATGTTTGCTGTGACCAAACGATTGTTATCTACCCCTCTGTTAGGCACAGACCTCCACTAATTAACAACGCCAACCCTGCCACCATCACCACTACCACCACCACCACCACAGCCCACACACACACGAGCGCGTGGGAGGTGAGAGACATACGACGCTACGCCGCTTACACGCTCCGGTCCTATCAACGAACCCAGCGTAACAGGTAAAACTTGCCTCGTAAAAAATCCAAACTACCCTTCAACATAGTCCAGACTTTTGGGAAAGAAAACTAAGTCTATAATCTAACTACAGCAAAGTGGTGTGAGCACGTGTAGGGGGCGTGAACTTTCGATAGACGGGAACAAGAAACTTTTCAGGAAAACCAAATTAAATTATAGTTATTATTAACTCAACCTGAAGTAGTTACAGAAAATAAACATATGTGCGAGTCTCGGTTTTAACTCGACCGATTGGCATTTGTCCATCTACCTAACTGGTTGGGGGTATGTTTCACGATAAGTTTCGAACGCATCAACCGATTTTCTTAAAACCTGACATGCGTGTCCATAATAACCCTATTTATTTTACACTAATCCCCTTAAATACAGGGGCGGAAGGCAAAAATGTGAGGCGGTCAAAATTTTGAAAAAATTTAAAAATCCTAAGTGGGGTATGAAGTAAAGGGAATTTTAAGCACAATCTGAATATAGTGTACATTTTTTTTAATTTCAAAAATATTGTACGTCAAGTCCCAAAAAACAGGTGCAATTTTTTATATAATTGCAAAAATTCACGTGCGGTATGAAATTAAAGAGAATGTTATGTAACATCCAAATGTAGTGTTCAGTTTCGAAAACTTCAAAATTCTGGGACGCCAGAGCTCAAAAAGCGATAAAAAAACTACTAAAACCAGCAGAGTGTAATACGAATTCAGCATTAAAATAATTTACAAATGGTACAGTTCTTCTTCTTCGCTGTATGAGCATTATCGACACTATCGCGTACTCAAAACATCGCAATGTAGTGCAGGTACATGTTATTGGGAAAGTACCAGAAATGCCGCACATAGGCTACTGCTTCCCTCGAGTCAAGAGTACGCATGCGCATAAAAAAAGGTCCAGTGCACTTCGTCTTAACCGGTTAACCGCTTAAAGTACTTAAAAACCCACACTTACAAAAAAATATTTCCCTATGAAATTAACAGAACGTATTCGATTAAAAGATAAAACACAATTTAGTGGTCGAGTCTAATTTTTACTTATCTTGTATTGCAACCACTAACACGCAATTATACTATCCATAAGCGCTTTCAAGCCTCTAGGCTCATCTTCAGATGGAACACAACAACCAGGTTGTCTTTCTGAACCAGGTTGTTGCGTTCCATCTGAAAATGAGCCTAGATGCTTGAAAGGGCTTACGGATAGCATAACTGCGTGTTAGTGGTTGCAATACAAGTTAAGTAAGAACGTAATAGACTAATAATGTTTTGGTCCATAATTTTACAGAAAATTCTTCTCTATTGAAATATGTTTCCTATAAATTTTATAAAAAATCACCCAGTACACTTTAGGTTATCACAAATTTTTGAAATTTTCCTGTTTTTACACGACTGCTAAAAAGGAGTGTTATGTTTTCAGTGGTAGGGTATGTATGTATGTATGTATGTTTGTTCCACTATAACTTTTTAACGGCTTTACCGATTTTGATGTTTGGTGGCTCGATGGATTCCTTACTTCACCAGAAGTGTCATAGGCTATATATCACCATGAGTTGACTTCCGGTTTTGACCGGAAGTGAATACAAGTGATCGGTTCTAAGGATTTTTTTTGTTTGTTTATTGGTCCGTCAGGTGGCGCTAGTGGAAGGTATTCTGTAAAGTTCACTCCAGATAGTGCTCGTGATTTAAGACCACGCTCACTAATACTATGTTAGCGCGCTATTGTGTGAGAGTATATATGTGCAATCTGTGAGAAACAGAGAACAGCTGATCTGAAAGTATATATATATATATTGGTTTGCTATATATATTTCTCTCTGCGAAATATGGTGAACCTGAAATACATGAAATGACGGATCAACAATATGCCGCAGCAGTAAACTTAATGAATTTTCAGCAGCGCTAATTGTTCAAAATGATTTCAAACAGATTGCTTCCAAGTGAAAATAATACTGAGCCATTACGTGTGTTCGTTACTGGAGGAGCAGGCACCAGCAAAACCTTTACTCTGAAAATTATTGTAGAACAGATTCGCCGTCTTTCTCATTTACCTGCAAGCAGAGCTGTTACGGCAGCAGCACCCACAGGTGTCGCTGCAAGATTGATTGGAGGTAGCACTTTGCACTCTACTTTTGCCCTTCCTATCGAAAAAGGCAAGGTGACAGCTGTTCGCCCTCTTACTGATGAGCGTCTTCAAAGGGAACGGCTAAGGTGGAAGCATATTAATTGGCTAATCATTGACAAAATCTCAATGGTACCCTATACTACCCTAAGAAATATTCACTTAAGGTTGCAACAGCTTAAAATGAATGATGCTCTCTTCGGGGGTATCAATATTATTTTGTTTGGCGATCTAATGCAGTTGCCACCTGTATCAAAAGCAGTTGGTGGTACCTACTGCTTCAAGCAGCCTCATTACTTATCAGCTGAAATTAATTTGTGGACACTGTTTAGTTTCTGTGAATTACCTCAAAATATGCGGCAAGCTAACAAGACTACTTTTATAGACATTCTAAATAATATACGAGTCGGCCAACTCACCATGCAGCAGCTAGAAATTTTAGATCGTCGAAGAGTTCCTTTGACAGATGAATTTGCTGATGGCGAGTGTCTGCGTATTTTCCCAACCACTAAACAGGTAGAAGAATATAATGCTATGATGACTGAAAAGTTGAAAACATCATCTAAAGTTTACGATATTGCAGCGGTGGATGTGTCTGTCGAAGCTAAGAATTACGGACAAAAGTTAAAGAAAGACTTCATACCAACGGATCCAAACAAAACTGGAGGTATTCCAAACTCTTTAGTAATCGGAGTCGGAACTAGGGTAATGTTGCGAAAAAACATTAATGTTAATCATGGTCTGGTCAACGGAGCAATAGGCATCATTAGAAAATTTGAGTGGCCTGCACTACGTCGAGATCAGCTTCAACCTGGTGAGCTTCCACAAGCCGTATTTGTAGAATTTGATGACAGATCAATTAGGGGAAATACTGCTGGTATTGGAGTAAAGATAGAGCCCACCACTGTTGAATATGATGCTTTGCAAGGCCAGGGCAAAGTAGAACGACGTATGCTGCCATTAATATTGTGTTGGGCTGTAACAGTACATAAACTCCAAGGCACTACTTTAGACAAAGCAGTCATTGATTTGAGTAGTAATATTTTTGCCAAGGGTCAGGCATACGTCGCACTAAGTCGTGTGAAAACATTAGAGGGATTAGCAATAAGTTGTCTGGA
Source organism: Magicicada septendecula (assembly GCA_034769895.1). Taxonomy (NCBI): domain Eukaryota; kingdom Metazoa; phylum Arthropoda; class Insecta; order Hemiptera; family Cicadidae; genus Magicicada; species Magicicada septendecula. The sequence goes on from CM068368.1 coordinate 830,204,354, forward strand.
TCCACGAAAATTGTTGCATGAACCGCACGATAAAAACTCACTTGAGGAATTAAATCGACTCAGAAATCTGTAGACCAAAGGTTTTTCTGTATCATTTCTAATAAATGAAATTATTTAGTTAATTATATAATTTATAAAACAATTTATCGAAATGTTTGTATTATACTAGTTATATAATAGTATATAAAATAAAGTTATACTATATTTATAAGTTTATAAGTTCATACGCTAATTATACTATGTACATAATAAAGTTTCTAAATAAAACTATGTAAAAATTGAAATTTTTGTTGCACTTCACACACGCACGCACACACTGCACATTCCCATTATACTCTTTTTAAACACAAAAAGGAATAAAATAAAAAAAATAATTTAAAAAATTAAAAAACACGACTGCCAAAAAAATAAATGAATAAATAAAAAATAAATTGATAAAAACATTAAATAAAAAAAACTAAATAAAAATAATATTTAGTAAAAATCACAAAATCTAAATAAAGTCGATTTAAAAAGCCAAAAACAAGGTATTGAAATTCAGCTCTGATCAAATTTAACGAAAATGTTATGAATGATTAAACGCATAGTAATTTTATTAGATTTAAATTACTTTTCGATGTTGAATATATATCAATGCATCATATGAAGACTACAATTATAAAAAATATTGCTGATAAAATTTTGCTCTTCAATTTTAATTTTCAATGCAGTCGGGGGCTGTTTCTAAATAGATTTGTTCTTTTCATTAAACAGCCCCCGACTGCATTGAAAATTAAAATTGAAGAGCAAAATTTTATCAGCAATATTTTTTATAATTGTAGTCTTCATATGATGCATTGATATATATTCAACATCGAAAAGTAATTTAAATCTAATAAAATTACTATGCGTTTAATCATTCATAACATTTTCGTTAAATTTGATCAGAGCTGAATTTCAATACCTTGTTTTTGGCTTTTTAAATCGACTTTATTTAGATTTTGTGATTTTTACTAAATATTATTTTTATTTAGTTTTTTTTTATTTAATGTTTTTATCAATTTATTTTTTATTTATTCATTTATTTTTTTGGCAGTCGTGTTTTTTAATTTTTTAAATTATTTTTTTTATTTATTATTATAATTAAAATTACTGTCACACACACACACACACACACACACACATTACGATTATTATTTTTACTTATTAGGCCTACTTTCTTTTCTTTTATTATTTTTCTTACTATTATATGCAAGATATCTGAATAGTTCTAAACTGCACAGAAACAGTATATCGAAAAGTGATCGTTATTTGTTTTCCGATCCGATTTGTACAAGCTGTGACATTTACAATACTGTACAAACAACGATATAAAACAACATTACCTAAAATTAATAAAATGAAAAACGGTTCCGGTCAATTATGTAGACTCTGAAATTATTTCTATTTATTTATTGTAAATACGTTAATTTTTTGTATGTAGATTCTGAAGATGACAGTTTATACTGTAGTAACACTGTTAAAATATATAAAAATACAAATATATTCTTGTAAAAACAGATATTATTTATTTATTACTAAAAACAATAAAACACGAGTAGTGTAACAAGGTATAAATATTACACACACATTTGATACTTCTAACGTGCTATGAACACACAAACACAAATATTTGATAAACACTGTACTTACAACAAGCCCGTGGCAGAACCTCGGCATAACTCACCTGTAAACAAAGAACAGACAAATTAGCCAACGTTACATACGAGCATATTATTACATACAAAGTACAATGTTCAATGCAGTTCTTTTTTTCTGTGTTGTTTGAGACTTGTTGCTGGTTGTTTTGGGGAGCCTTCAGTCTATGGGGAAGAGAGAATGTGGAGTGTTGGTGTATGTAGTAGGATAGGACTCCCCATGGGGTTAGGGGGTGTATGCCAAACGGTAGTGTACCGGTAGTAGTCGAGCATCTTGGCACGCTTAAGACGGAAGAAAGCGTCGAACGATACGGCGAAGGACAAGTTAATGTGAGGGGGAGAGCTGGAGATTTGAATAGGGTTAACCGCACGTTTCTAATTAACAATGATGGAGTGCCCAGCAGGCGAATTATGAGAAATATGGGCCTTTGGGTGTTTCTTGTTGGTCTACTAATTGATTCAGCTGTCGTCCGGATGGGTTATGGGTGGCTTGCAGAAGATCCTTGGTGTACAATATGTGGTAAAGGAATCAGACTGCGTGCCATGTACTGGCTGAATGTCCAAATTTTACAGAACAGAGGAGTGAGCTACAAGAGCTTTGGACTACAAACCCAAATCGGGATAGAAGATGGGTCTGCGTAGAGAATGAACAGAACTTTAGGATCTTTACAAAAAAAATGCCTGAAAAGTAGGAAGACATAAAGAGAGTAAAGGAATAGTTGAACAGGAAGAATGAGCATAATTACGGTCGCCTCCAAAACATCTAAAAGGAGGCATGACAATAGAGTTGGTTAGAGGTGCGAAAAAATAGCAACTTGTTTGAATAAAAACAAAATGGAAGAATGTAATGGAAAGCCTGGAGACAGCCTTGCGAGTCCGAAGCCCTAACCAAATGTGGTCCGGATGGAAGGACGGATTCTTGCATTCCGGCGGTTTAGTTTTTGAAGGAAGCTTTCCAGGTAAAGGAAAATGTTATTTAAGGAGTAGAGAGCTTTTGGTTTCTGGACGACGCACGGCGGTACATTACAACTGTCTACCATGACGTTAGTTTTATTCACGTAGATAGGCTTCTTATTTCTTAAGAGAGGGGGACAAGTTTCTCTGAGTATTTTTAAGGGGCGGAGAAGAGAAGTTCCTCTGAGCATTCTCACGCTACTGTCACATTCGCTTAGTGAAGTAGAATGGTGACATACCCGCGACACTTTTTGCGCACGGACGCACTGTGCTTCCAATCACAAAAACCACGGTCAATGTACGAAAGTGGTTTTAAAATTGTACGAAATTTGGCACAGTAAGGTTTTCGAAGTCACTTGTTATGACCCGAGGTCAAAACGATAAAAACAAAATGGCGAAACCACTATGGTGAACACGATTGTTAAAAAGGATGTGAATTATAGGTAGTTACGTTTTTCTAAGGTCGCTAATTCGAATTTAACGAAAATAACTGTGCCGAACTGGCTTCGGCAACGCATTATTAGTATTTTAAAAAACGAGCGCCGCTGACGTCACGCAATGCCACACTGTTACGATTGTTTGTTGTCGGTCGGTTATACACACAAATGGTTGTGCTGCTACGCAATACAACTGGCGCTGCCGGCCAGCTGTGTGTCTGTACGTTCCTGCTTTCGGAGGTTACTTGGCTGGAGCGAAACGTTGTATCGCTCTCATTTCTGCTTGATCCTCCAAGCTGTTCATCTGGTCTCGGCTGGCGGCGAACTTCTAACCAGGACTTCCGAACCTATCACTATGATAGGCTAGATAAAGTGTTGCTCCAGGTACGTGCAAGTCTGAGGGTTCTGAAAATATTCTAACCCCAAATATATTTTGCGTTTCAGCTTTCATTATGAGTTATGCCTGTGTGTGTGTGTGTGTGCGTATAGAGCAGTTTTTAATCTGGGCATTAATGCTATTACAAAATCAAATTAAATTAAATTTATTAAATTATGAATGTGAGAGTCGTGGGGTCAAGTTGATTTCAACAGAGAAAATGCTAATGTATCTTGCACTCAGCTGTTTTGATGTAATTAATAACAACGAAAGACACAGCTAATCAATTTGAATATTTCAATGAAACATTAAGAAAGTAATTGCTAGACGAGCTTAATACTGTTTAATCTGAATTAGTGGCGAAGTGTGTGTGCGCGGTTGCTGCTTAAAGTTAGTGTTGGTATTTAATGTGGACGGCCTAAGTGGCGTGAATTTCTTTATGACACCCTCTACAAGTATTGTATGTCCAGGTGCTCGACCAAGGACGAGATGGGTGTCAGGGGCGGACGAACATCTGTCCCCCCTAATGGCAGAGACGATCTATAGCCACAATGCCGTCAGTCGAGGACTTTCCGATGCTAAGCTGCACCAAGGACTTTTTCCAACGCTAAGCTGCACCAGGGACGGGTGACACGACTGTGACATCACTGATCCGCGCCTATACGAACTATGTACCCCGGACAATCCAGGTGGGAAAATTCTGATTATATATATTTCTCTCTCTCTACAACTTGTGAATGCACAGAAGCCCCCAGAAGCTCACTCGTGAAGTTCTGAACACTATACTCTAGCACAAACTCTCATGTTCAATTATGTGTGATCATCATGTTATTGCATGTGTGAACATTACCACAGTACACCTAATGAAGTATCTTATAACTGTATAATGTGTAAGAAGTTACACACATACACACACATCCGCAGTTTACTGTAAGATCTAACTTTCATCTAATTAAGACCATTAGGGAGTTAATTATCTCGTGCTATCAAGTCATCTGGTCATGGCTGAGTTTTAATAACGTAGCTGGGGTTGTCTGATGCTGTAGATGAGAAACGATTTTCTTTCACACACATACTTAACGCTTAATGATTAAGCTAAGGGTTCGTTTGGCTGGTTGAGTTTCGGGGCGGTAACTTACATTCTCTGGTGTGAACTATGCTTGTGAATATGCTGGCAAATCTATGCTTAGGAGCTGAGATATTCCATTTACGTTGTCATTTATATTTGTACCTAGCTATACATATTAGGCTTCATTTATTTACTGTAGTGGGAATCGGTTTATGTGGAGGTTAGTGTTGAAATGAGGGATGTTTTGTTATTCATGTCGTATATGTGTTTGTGTGTGTAATTTTACTATATATATATATATATTTTTTTGGGGAGTATGTAACTGATTTAAAACAAGAGAATAACCATAAATGTGCTTGCTGAGACAACAGGCTAGCCTAATTGATATTATACAACACTGATGGATTAGTATTGCTTTATGAATGAGATTATTACCAACTTTGACTCATACATGATCAGGCAGAAATTTTTGCAATTAGTAATATCAACTCATTTACTTTGTGACATTATGAATTAATGGAAATACATAGATATATATAATTCTGCCTTTAATGGTGTGCTCACACAATTACGAACTTGTTATGTATGTAAAATCTTACAGGTTGAATAAAGCACACGCTTGTTGGTTAAAAGAGTTTTTCATTTGCAAGTCCTGTCATTCACCTGGGGGGACATGTCTGTAATTGTATCTGGGCCTTGCACACTTTTGCTTCCTCTAGGTTTTTTCTTTACCTAGTTCTAAATATGATGTCTCTCCCCTTTTACAAAAAAAAAAACTTAATAAAAATAAAATTAAATAAAATTCAAAAAAAAAAATTACAAAACTTAGAAAAATAAAAGGGGGGTTTCATAACAAATCTAATGAGTAAAGGCAGTCGATATAGACGTACAAAATATAGCCATCTACATCGACATAGTCATAGACTCATTATTTTGTTTTCTATGTATGTGAGCATTAAAAAAAAGATAGTTTGTCTTGACTGATAATTGCATGAATATAACAGTAATTATCTCAAAATTACAAAAATGGAATTTCGATAGTTTGGATATTAAGGTACAGGTATCGAACCAGTACTTTAGAAATTTACCACACTCACAAGGAAAAATATTATATTTAATAAGATTATGCTAGATGTATCCAAAAAATATGTTTTATTTATAACAATTATAATTAGGTATTGATAATATTTAACACATTAAAAGTAATAATATTAGGAAACACATATATTAAATATTATTTAATATTAGTAATAATATTTGATGTATTAAATATTGTTAATAGTAATAATAATAGTAGTTGCCGTAAAATATGTACAGTTTTCAACATATTTAATTCACGTATTTTTGTATTTTTCGTCACAAAAACGTAAAAAAAACTAAAGGGGCTGCTGGTTTTTATTTATTTTATTAAATAAAAGTGTAAGCTACAATGTATATTTTTTTTTTAACGGAACTCTGCAGAATTTTTAACTTTTTTTCTCTTAATGTTTAACCGTTTTGGTTAAAATTTAAAGTAAATTTTGAAAACATTTATTTATAATACGTTAATTTTGTGTGTTACTGAGATGATATTTTAAATACATGCCATTTTTTAATTTACTTTAATCTGAAAGAACCGTTTTACAAAATCAGACTGGGTATAAGTACGACTTCTAATGTACCGGTACTTATAAACACAACGTTGCTTTCTCGTTGCTTGCGCACCATACCAGACCGAACACGTTACTTTTGTACTGGCTGAATACAAACTGGTATAACAGATTCTATCCTTCTGACCCCGGTTCACGACAACTTCACCTTTCTTCTAAATGATCCTACACAAAATTCCTTACGCTGAAACTTCGTTCATCGACTGTTGACCGGCTTTCTGGATTTGCAACCACTGTGGACGTTTATTCCTAAACGGACACACACACACACAAGTTTCCTTCGTTACGTACAAAGGAATATACATAATCTATCGTTTTCTGAACGCGTGTGCTTTTTGGCCAACCGCAGTTTTACTGTAAACCGGCGCAGAAAGTGGACGAACTTAACTGACCGTTTCTTCTTTTTTATTACTCACGTTCCTGTTTTGTTGTTACTAATTTTTTGAGAATGCAAAATCGTCTGAATAGGACAGCGGACAACAGCCAACAGTACTTGGCGACTAGAGACCGCGAAGACGTTCCGGACGACCGACGAAGCGGTGGTAGCAAGCGAAGCCTACTGGTATTCTTCCGCATTATCCTGGACGGAGAAGACGAATGTTTTGTGTGTGTGTGTGTGTGTGTTGTTGTTGACGCAATTCTTTGTCAACTGTAAGTACCCGTATTGCTGTCAAGTATTGCGTTCTATAATTACAGACACTATACAGTACTACAGTGTGTCCCGTCTGCACCAAGATAACATAGCCGCATTGTTACTTAGTACAAGCGTCTTCTCTCCACACAAACAGCATTCAGTTCCCATTAATATACACAACTGATTGTATTGGAACTGTTACTTCCAAAAGTGTTTCTTCGATAGTAATTGCAACAGTACTCCTCTCTTTCTCTCTCACACACGCGCGCGTGCGCGTGCGCAGGGAGGTGACGTACATAAAAAAATACTAACCAACATTGTCTGTATCTGTGATCGACCCAAACCCCTTCTTACTGCAGATTCCATACTCCAAAAGGTAATATAATCTTATCTATTTTATAAAGGTGTTTTCTTCTGTTTTTCTTAATTCTCTCATTGATGCTAAACATATTTTAACTTAGGTCACTGTTTTTTTTTTGTTACTTTCTATCATACTGTCAAATAGATATGAGAGCTTTCAATCTTCTAACGAATATTGATTTCTTGCGTTTGGAGAAACTTCGCTTTTAAAATTCCGTCAGAGAAAAAAGCCCGTCCAATCAATTTTAACCGGCGACTGTTAATCAAATTAATTTTTAGAATTAGCGTGTTTAAACCAATTAAGTATTTAAGTTGTAACGTTTTATTTTCGTTAATTAAATGTATCGACATCGTAAAATTTAGTTTTGTTCGCGACGGGTTGCGCGAGACGACTGGCATGGCTGTTGCCCGCTGTTGTGCCGCGTCCCGAGCTTTTGTTCGCCACGGGTTGCGCGAGACGATTGGCATGGTTGTTGCCCGCGTCCCGAGCTTTTGTCCGCCACGGGTTGCGCGAGACAATTGGCATGGCTGTTGCCCGCTGTTGTGCCGCGTCCCGACCTTTTGTTCGCCACGGGTTGCGCGAGACGATTGGCATGGCTGTTGCCCGCTGTTGTGCCGCGTCCCGAGCTTTTGTTAGCCACGGGTTGCGCGAGACGATTGGCATGGCTGTCGCCCGCTGTTGTGCCGCGTCCCGAGCTTTTGTTCGCCACGGGTTGCGCGAGACGACTGGCATGGCTGTCGCCCGCTGTTGTGCCGCGTCCCGAGCTTTTGTTCGCCACGGGTTGCGCGAGACGACTGGCATGGCTGTTCCCCGCTGTTGTGCCGCGTCCCGAGCTTTTGTTCGCCACGGGTTGCGCGAGACGACTGACATGGCTGTTGCCCGCTGTTGTGCCGCGTCCCGACCTTTTGTTCGCCACGGGTTGCGCGAGACGATTGGCATGGCTGTTGCCCGCTGTTGTGCCGCGTCCCGAGCTTTTGTTCGCCACGGGTTGCGCGAGACGATTGGCATGGCTGTTGCCCGCGTCCCGAGCTTTTGTCCGCCACGGGTTGAGCGAGACAATTAGCATGGCTGTTGCCCGCTGTTGTGCCGCGTCCCGACCTTTTGTTCGCCACGGGTTGCGCGAGACGATTGGCATGGCTGTTGCCCGCTGTTGTGCCGCGTCCCGAGCTTTTGTTCGCCACGGGTTGCGCGAGACGACTGGCATGGCTGTTGCCCGCTGTTGTGCCGCGTCCCGAGCTTTTGTTCGCCACGGGTTGCGCGAGACGATTGGCATGGCTGTCGCCCGCTGTTGTGCCGCGTCCCGAGCTTTTGTTCGCCACGGGTTGCGCGAGACGACTGGCATGGCTGTTCCCCGCTGTTGTGCCGCGTCCCGAGCTTTTGTTCGCCACGGGTTGCGCGAGACGACTGGCATGGCTGTTGCCCGCTGTTGTGCCGCGTCCCGACCTTTTGTTCGCCACGGGTTGCGCGAGACGATTGGCATGGCTGTTGCCCGCTGTTGTGCCGCGTCCCGAGCTTTTGTTCGCCACGGGTTGCGCGAGACGATTGGAATGGCTGTTGCCCGCGTCCCGAGCTTTTGTCCGCCACGGGTTGAGCGAGACAATTAGCATGGCTGTTGCCCGCTGTTGTGCCGCGTCCCGACCTTTTGTTCGCCACGGGTTGCGCGAGACGATTGGCATGGCTGTTGCCCGCTGTTGTGCCGCGTCCCGAGCTTTTGTTCGCCACGGGTTGCGCGAGACGATTGGCATGGCTGTTGCCCGCTGTTGTGCCGCGTCCCGAGCTTTTGTTCGCCACGGGTTGTGCGAGACGACAGGCATGGCTGTCGCCCGCTGTTGTGCCGCGTCCCGAGCTTTCGTTCGCCACGGGTTGCGCGAGACGACTGGCATGGCTGTTGCCCGCTGTTGTGCCGCGTCCCGAGCTTTTGTTCGCCACGGGTTGCGCGAGACGATTGGCATGGCTGTTGCCCGCGTCCCGAGCTTTTGTCCGCCACGGGTTGCGCGAGACAATTAGCATGGCTGTTGCCCGCTGTTGTGCCGCGTCCCGACCTTTTGTTCGCCACGGGTTGCGCGAGACGATTGGCATGGCTGTCGCCCGCTGTTGTGCCGCGTCCCGAGCTTTTGTTCGCCACGGGTTGCTCGAGACGATTGGCATGGCTGTTGCCCGCTGTTGTGCCACGTCCCGAGCTTTTGTTCGCCACGGGTTGCGCGAGACGACTGGCATGGCTGTCGCCCGCTGTTGTGCCGCGTCCCGAGCTTTCGTTCGCCACGGGTTGCGCGAGACGACTGGCATGGCTGTTCCCCGCTGTTGTGCCGCGTCCCGACCTTTTGTTCGCCACGGGTTGCGCGAGACGTTTGGCATGGCTGTTGCCCGCTGTTGTGCCGCGTCCCGAGCTTTTGTTCGCCACGGGTTGCGCGAGACGATTGGCATAGCTGTTGCCCGCGTCCCGAGCTTTTGTCCGCCACGGGTTGCGTGAGACAATTAGCATGGCTGTTGCCCGCTGTTGTGCCGCGTCCCGACCTTTTGTTCGCCACGGGTTGCGCGAGACGATTGGCATGGCTGTTGCCCGCTGTTGTGCCGCGTCCCGAGCTTTTGTTCGCCACGGGTTGCGCGAGACGACTGGCATGCCTGTCGCCCGCTGTTGTGCCGCGTCCCGAGCTTTTGTTCGCCACGGGTTGCGCGAGACGACTGGCATGGCTGTCGCCCGCTGTTGTGCCGCGTCCCGAGCTTTTGTTCGCCACGGGTTGCGCGAGACGACTGGCATGGCTGTTGTGCCGCGTCCCGAGCTTTTGTTCGCCACGGGTTGCGCGAGACGACTGGCATGGCTGTTGCCCGCTGTTGTGCCGCGTCCCGACCTTTTGTTCGCCACGGGTTGCGCGAGACGATTGGCATGGCTGTTGCCCGCTGTTGTGCCGCGTCCCGAGCTTTTGTTCGCCACGGGTTGCGCGAGACGACTGGCATGGCTGTTGCCCGCTGTTGTGCCGCGTCCCGATCTTCTTATACGGCTCCCGCCGCGGGGACCACGACGCACTGGATTTCTAGATGTGGCCTGCTGGGATTTCAATTAGAAAATTCTAATTGATCGTGAAGGTTCGCCGAGGTCGGGTTCAAGATTCACCTGCCACAGATGGGTTGCGACCGAGGGCGCTAATTACGGGATTGCCCTGGAAGCGGGCACAGCTGTTCGCCGCGCGCAATTCGTATAAAGTCAAACTTTGCCAGGACATACGACTAGGCAATAAGTTGGTAGTCTAAAGGCTGCTAGATTGGGGGCTCAACAGAGCACGACTGCGGCGCCTTCTCCGATGAAAGGACGGCGGTTTGGTTAAATGGTGTTGGACAAAGAGTTGCGCTCCAGACAAATCACTAGAGCACGATTGGTGGAGACAGAGCGCCGATAAGTGATGGTGCTGCTGATGTTTGTTTTGCAATTAACACAATGGAAACAAAACTCTGATCACCCATAAATATAAGTATGTGTACATAAAATGACGACACATAAATGTAAAATTTAAAAACAAAGGTAGATTACTTTACCTGCATATTTATTTCAGACGATAATTAAGATATAAATTTACATAATACTCAAAACTGTGCATAATGTGTGTTATGGTTCAACACATGAACTATAACTGCGTCCGAGGTAGGTTATTCGTCACTGAAACTCGCTCGATCGATAAAAGGATGCTCGACTCTTGAAGTTTTCAACGTAATCTCCTCCTTTTTTTTTTTTTGAAGAGTGGCTGTAAATATTTAGACCGTTCGTTTCGTTAGTGCCTATCCAATTGCATTGAAATACGATTGGATGGTTTTGAATTTCGTGCAATCATGATGATAGGGTATACTTGCGAGTGATACCTTGTGAGTTTATCGCAGCCTCAGAATGTTTGGACAAAAAGTTTCCTGTCGACATCAATCGCCATATTTTTTGAAACCACATCTGAACGTTTGCTTGTCAAAGTGTGTGACTTCAAGAACACAACGTTTTGCTTTCGATGTTTAACACGAAAATTTGGAAAATCACAATAACATTCTAGCCCCTATTCTCTGAGCAATAAAATATTATTGATCAGACGAGAACACTCTTATTTTATTTATTATAACAGGAAAAACTTACACTGGATGATAGTTTATTTAACTGAAACCGGACGATAGTTTATTTAACTGAAACCGGACGATACTTTATTCAACTGAAAACGCGCGGTAGTTTAGTTAACTGAAACCGGACGATAGTTTATTTAACTGAAACCAGACGATAGTTTAGTTAACTGAAACCGGACGATAGTTTAGTTAACTGAAACCGGACGATAGTTTAGTTAACTGAAACCGGACGATAGTTTATTTAACTGAAACCTGACGGTAGTTTATTTAGTTGAAACCGGACGATAGTTTATTCCTCAGGCTTTCACGGCCGGTGTCAGATGAATTGTTCATGATATCCGGGCTGTTTGGCCGTGGTCCATGGTTTATAACAAAACGAAACGTTTCGGCAGCTCCACTGGCTGCCATCATCAGTGGTATAAAAATCCTGCACGCCGGGTGTTTACGTACAGGCCCACAGTACTGTGGTATAGACTAAAGCTGTCCTGCCATGCTACCTGTACTTATAAATTCAGCAAAGTCCCACGTACAGGTAAAAATGACACCATCAGCCAATCACAATAAAGATGGTGTACGATTGGCTCGCACCAAGCTATGCCATTAGGTACTCACTTGTTTTCCGAGAAGTACTGTGGGGAAGGCTGCTGATTTCCCGCGATGCTACCTGTGCTAATTGTTATTGCTAATTTCAACCCCCGCACAGGTAAAAACTGCATCATCGGCCAATCAGAAACAAGAAGGTGTGTGAGAGGCTCGCATCGCGCCATGCCATAAAGTACTTAATGCGATGCTTTCGCCCCGCCGATTCATAGCGATCGCAGCATGCTTATGAATCAAGACGGACTCCCGGATATCATGAACAATTCATCGGACGATAGTTTATTTAAGTGAAACCGGACGATAATTTATTAAACTGGAACCGGACGATAGTTTATTCAACTGAAAACGGGCGGTAGTTTATTTAACTGAAACCGGACGATAGTTTATTTAGCTGAAAACCTTGATTAATAATTTTAATTAAGGAAGTAATTATTATGCCTCTCAGCGTTAAATTTCTTAAAGATAAATTTTCAGAATGTTTACTTAGTCGAAGATTTTATTTTGACTCAAGAGGCCTAGAATCCATCGTCGAATAATATAACTACTAAAACTCCGAAATCTAAAAGGCAAATTGGCTACTTAATTTTTTTTTAGTACCATTATTACTAAAGTCACAACAGAATGTTTGTTCTGCACAAGCATATTTACCAACAAGCCGCTTTCGACAGCCGCTTCATAATTTCTAATGTTTCGCCAGAATGAGTGCTCTGTTAAGGGGTAAACTCACAAAAAGAAACCTTGCTTTCGACACCAAACACCATAATCTTCGGACCTACAGCTGAACGTTCGCTCTGCCAATGTCTGTGTTCAATACGTTCAACAACAACGGACCATACTTCGGCACTCAAAAAATAATTCTGAAGCTTCATCACAATATTTACCGCAGTCATGAATAAGTTCACGTATGCGAGGCCATGCACTCGACACCTAAAACAATCATTCTGAAGTGCCATCGCAGTGTTTTCTCTAAAGAGTCCAATGTCTCCGAGACCTTACTTTCGTCATCAACAGCGTAATTCCTGAAAAAAAATCTGAATGTTTGGCCGGTCACAGGGTATTTTACAAAAACCAGGCCTTGCTTTCGCCACCCAACTTCATAAATAACAATGTTTGCTGTTGCAAAGGCATCACGTCATGGCCGGCTCTAGTAGAAGGCCGGAACATTAAACGTGGCAACACTGAAACCAGCTGATATTTTGAGGCCGACTAGACGATCTCTTAATTTATGTATTTCAATAATCAAATCACGTCATTTTTGCCGGTTAACAGCAGTTTTATAATTCTTCATTTTTTGCAAATTATGTAAATTTATTATGTTATTATTATTTGTTGTTGTTTATCAATTTATGTTTATTATTATCATTTATTATGTTGTTTATACTGTTATATTATTTAAGAAATATAATAATAAACTCGTTCATATGATACAAATTCAATAATTCGAACAAAATTAATTCATTGCACTTAACACTAATTCACTAATTTCTTCAACTTAAATGTATAGTAGGCTACTAAGCGCGCACAGACCTATAATAATTTAGATTTAGCTATAAATAGACCTACTCATGATTTTAGTAATGCTATGAAATTAAATCAAAATATAACATGTTCACTTTAGCTATTTTATTACACTATGCTCATAGGTCTCAGACGCAATGTTGCCACGTTTAATGTTCCGGCCTGCTACTACAGCCGGCCATGATCACGTAGGCGAGGCCCTGGTTTTGACAACCGACTTCATAATTATTTAATTCCTACGTCAACGTCTAGCCGTTAAGCGAGGCCGAGATTGAAACACTCAAAACGAAAAATTATTAAAGCTACGAAAGTGGAAAAATAAATACTTTCCATTAGAAAGCCTGTACAGCGAAAACGGATAAACAATATAAACGGGCTGTTATCGTGTTCGCTTTGATTGTTTATTCGCAGCGAAGAAGAAGAAGCACTTTAGATTAATCCGAGGCAGCGCGATTTTATTATGCAAACAGCAGTAAAACGGGGGTATCGCAGTAACCACTGATCGAGAGCAATTCCATTTTATTCCGGTTTTATGACGAGAAAAACCCGTTACCACTGCGATTTTACCCTTTAATTACCCAACATCCGGCCGAAGCTTCAACACAAACTATGCACTCTCGCAAACGCGCGCGCCTTGTTTATGTACGGGACACGCATAAATACTAAACCTTAACCACACAACATAAATACTTAGGCTTACTAAACCGTTTTCCAGACGCGACCAATGTCTCAAATGTTTCATTTACGCACTTTAATTCTAAAACTTGTTACTGTAAGGCTTAAGCGAAAGATTGTACAATTCATTCAAATTATAAACGTCCCATTAATAACTGCAATACATAATACATAAAATAAAATCAAACGAAAACTGAACACCTTTTACAGTAGCCTATATTAGGGAGTTAGACAGGGTTGCTGTATTTCGCCAACCTTGTTTTTTACATACGCTCTCAACATGTCGACAATATACAGTATATTGTTACGTAATACGGAACGTTCTACAAGTATCTCGGCTGTCCCAGCAGAACCCAGCTGTAATGTGTGTGTGCGTACATATGCTACTTTGAGATGAAAGACAATTACGTGACACATATCATACGTCAACAAACGAGGCTAGTCCAGACCGTACCGGTCGGCGCAAAGTCGCACGGTTTCTAGAGGATTCTAGAGCGTCTGTAGTACGCAGTTTCCTCGACACGTCATCCAGAAAGTGGCCGATTATTCTGGCATTTCAGCGGGATACAAATATAAGCGTCCAACGACGGACGGTCAGTTTACTTCGGCCGATTACTCGGTGCGTTTAAGTGGCTGTTATTTGTTGTTGTTGTTATTTTTCATTCGGTACTAACAATAAAATTTGTAATGAAGTGTCTTTTGAAAAATTTTATACTTTATTTAACATAGAACAAACCTGAAATTACTTTTTAAAGTCAGTTCCCGTTTAGTAAATTCTATGTATTAGATTTAAATAATTATACATAGGCCTAACTAGGAATAATAAGATATACTATTCATGTTATATAATGTTTTTTATTAAGAAAAATTCCTAATAACCATTCTTCAAGCTCCGGTGGTACTCGAAATGAACGCGGAAGACCAAAGTGGTACGCGTGTCCGAAAGGTTGGGAACCACTGCTTTAGCCTATATGTTTATTGTCGTACTTATACACATGTCCACATTTCACCAGCTGTTTATCTACTACCTCGTGACATCGTAAATAACTGTGGTAACTGAACTAAAAATGTAGCCTCTTTTTACTGCCTATGGTGTCAGAGAGTTTAATGGAGGTCGACTTTCCCAAACTAGTTCCACGTTATACACAACGCTTGTCACACGGGATGTCGTTTGAAGTCAATAGCAGCTTTGTTTTAATATTCTAGAGCACCTCTTAAGTCGAACGGGTTTCGTTTTCCAGAATTAAAAATCGTACAGCGTCTCCGTCTACGTAAAACGTACACTCGCTGCCAGACAGTACATTATCGTCAGCGTTCGTACGTGCGAATAACTTGTTCCTGTGACCTTCCTGTATTTCACACCTCTATGACAGGAATTATGATACTGACGTTATGTTTGGTAAGTTCCAGACGATCCATGGGCAATTGACAGTATTTTTAGAAACAAGGTGTGCCGAGATACAAAATTAAGTTTTACAAAGTTTCCCGTGGTAGTGAATTATGAACAACAACCGATAAACAAGAAAGTAAAACATAGGCTTCTGAAATGACGTTCTTAAGAGGAGTTAAAAGATGTTCTAAACTTGACCGTACACAGAATGAGGCTATAAAAGAAGAATTACAAGTTTTAACTTGAATGAAAAATTAAAAGATTACAAACAACAGTGGAAAGAACACTTAAAAAGAATGTCAGACTCCAGACTGGCCAAAAAAAGTCTGGAAATATAAACCTAAAGGACATAGGTGTGTGGGTAGATCCAAGAAGACATGGCTGCACGATCTGTGAAGGCGAACACGCAGCACCTTGCCTATGCCTATGTCATAGCGAATATCATTTCCCAAATAATTAAAATGGCTCACCTGTTCTAGAATTTGATCACTATCCATTTTTTTTTTTTTTTTTAATTGTATTGGAGCGTTAGTGGTCTCAAATATTTCTACTAGTAATTTTATACAAACCACTATGTTGTACCAAGCCAACCTTGGTAAATGACCTGAAGATGGCTTGACTGCCGAAAGCGCTCGTCAATACCAAAGACAACATAGTGGTTTGTATAAAATCACTAGTAGAAGCATTATTTTTTTATCTTACTGGTTCCTTGCCTCGAAATGCCTATAAGCAATTAAAAATAATATTAACATAATTATAATTTTTTAAATTTCTGTGGTTGAAACTCTAGTTTCCAATCTTATTAATAACAACGGCTCCTTTTTACCGTTTAAGAAGTCTAGGAGCTGGGCAGCGTAGGCTGACTTATGTGAGTCTTTAGGCATAACGCTGCAGCCACCCGTTATTACCCAAGGATGTTATTCCAGGCAACATCCACAGACTGAGTCTACATAGGGGCTGAAAAACGCACCATGATTTTATGGTACGCGTAGGGCAACCGAACCCGGAACGTCTAGATTAGTAGCCAGGCGCAACACCCGCTGGTCTGCTGAGCCTTCCAGCGTTACTCCGACTTCAAGACGACATTTCCGACACAATCGCTTAGAACGATACTCACAATCGCCTTCCGATACAGAATACGTTTGTCCACTGCCTTTGCTAAGCAATTGTGACGTTACAATTCAATTGTTTCAATTTCCATCCCGAGCAGTACTATCGATTAGTCGGACAAACAGTCGACTTTTACTTTTCATTTCGCTGTGTAAGCACGGAGAAAAAAAAACACAAAATCCACGACGAAGTGGACGCTCTCCGGGGATGTCGAGAATGAAAGAACAATGGACGCAATGTCAGTAGCTTTAAGCTATAATACTCCGTTCCAAACAAAGGTCAACACAGTGTTCTGTAATTCTGCACTGACTCGCGTCGTAAGTCCCAGTCATAATACAATAAAACAAATACCGTCATGCAGTGCCGTAACTACGGGGACGGATCACCCCCCCCCCAAACTATTAACAATTTCGCGGAAATTCCATAATCACTTTACCTAAAGTAAGCCTAATTTTAAACCGTGTTTTAAAACCAAGCTTATAAATAATTCCTACTAGTAATTTTGTACAAGCCACTATGTTGTCTTTGACTGTAGATTTACACAAAGTTGGTAAATGACCTGAAGATGGCTTGACTGCCGAAAGAGCTCGTCAATACCAAAGACAACATTAACGTGTGTGTTTGTACAAAATACTAGTGTAACGTTTGTACAAAATACTAGTAGAAAAATTTGAGATCACTAACACTCCAATACACAAATAAATTATAAATAATTGTATAAATAAAAGGAATTATGGTATTTGAAAATTAATAAAACAGAATTTTCTTGATAATGACAATCACTCGACATTTGGTAAATAACATACGATACTGCACGTCTCCGTTTACTCAAAAACTTGGGACGCAAAGAATTTATAAAACCTCTTCTTCTTCTTCACCGCACGGAGTAGCCATTTTGCCTGTTCCGTCTTCACAGAGTATCTCTCCATCTCACTCTTGGTCTTCATACATCTCTTGTACCAAAGGGAATATATACTGAAACGCAACCTTAGGTAGTCGTCCATCCTCCATTCTGTCCAGATGCTATAACCATTCCTGATATATGTCTGGATCTTATCATTTATGAAGAATACATGTAGCTCTTCTCTAATATCCTCATTGCGCAAACGATCCTGTCTCGTGCAACAATTTGTTCTTATAATACTAATAATAATAATACTATTATTATAATAATTATATACTATAATTATAATAATTCTACGAAGAATTCTGAATGTCTCATTTGTCCTGAGAAAAATAGGGAATCCAACGTACAAGCTAGTCTCATCCCCCAACTCCAGGAGCTGGTCGCAGTTGACATCCTCACATGTTATCGTTACCAGAGCGTTCTTAACGTAGACGAGGTAATTTTACCTTAACTGACTTCAACTCAATCCTTAGTCCCCGTGCGAGCGCGGCACACTTCAAGTTAAAGCCAGGTTTCTTGAGACCTACGTGTTTCCCGTTTTTTTTTCATTTCCTTCCCGTTAATTCATTCAATGTTAATTCAGCTTTTCCCATCAATTATTCTTCTTTTTTCTCGAATACTTCCCCTGCTATGCTTTTCTAAGTCTGCCTTTGCCTCTCTTCTTGGCTTGTCACCTGTCAGGTTTTTATCCTTCCGATGTGCCCAAACTGTTTCAGCTGATTTTCTTGTGTTAACGCATTCCGTGGAAAGTGAGCAGAACTGACAATCTATAACATTTAATTGGTCATGCATAACAGACAGACCAAATGAACGGTGGTAATACGTACAACCAGGTATGGACATTACCTATCCTTTGTCCAGTGTCAGATGGTATGGACATACCTATGTCAGAAGGTATGGACATTACCATCTGACACTGGACAAAGGATAGGTAATGTCCAGTCCCCCCCCCCACACACTGTCTTCCTCTAGATACTAGATATTATTTGACACTTCACCACAAAATAAAATTCAATATTTACACGTCTGTAATGAATCAATAAATGTATAATCATTTAATGCCTTCTGAAAAAATTTTCAATACTTTGTGAAGCTGACGTTTTAACAAGAAGTTAAACTCTTTCCGAACTTTTTAAGCGGGAAGAAAAGGGAACCTTTTTGCAATGCAACTAAAAAGTGATTGCAATTTGTTAACAGAAATCGATGGAGTTTTCTCGTCAACGGTAAAATATTGCTCTTTAGTTCGGTTACTCTGCCGGCAGAGCTGAGAAGAAAGTTTGTTTTTTTTCTCTGAAAACTTATATAAAACATTATATCATAAACAAGCGTGTGTCTAGAAAGGCTCGATGCATTAGTCTCTTTTATCTACACAGTAAAATGGACGTTAACAATCTACTTAAGCGCTCCGTAAAACTTATAAACAGGTCGTATCATTAAACGAGCTGAAAAACTCTACTCATGTTCTAATTAAGCACAGTTTTCAAGTCGATAGTGAAGTTTATAACTACGTTATTGCCGGTTAATAAGGATTATTGCTGTCTACAGAGCTGGCCTGCATGTATAAGTCACATTTTATTAACTGTATTCAGCACTTATCTATGCTTCCGTGGTTAGATGTTGTCACGGGGGGGAAGGGTGAAAGGGACTAACTAGGGTCACTTGAAAAGAAACATAGACGCAAAAGAGAGAAACTCAATGCTACCTATGTTACAGAATATGTAGAAGAAAAACGGCTACGCTGATGGGGACAACTGTAAAGAATGAATGAGGATAAAGTCTCCATGGGAATCGAGGATACAAAAAAAGGAGATGGGGAGGCATAGGAAAAACTGTGATTCAGCAACCCAAAAAATAATAGGCCTAATCAACTGCAACCATGTCATACTGTTTAGTTTATAATTACCGATCAAAGTTACACGCGAAAACAAGATACTCAGCCCGACACTAAACGTTAGAAAGCTTATTGGACTACGTCATCGTGGCATAGACAAGGTGCTGACTGTTCCGCCTTCAGCCGTCTCTTCCTGGGTCTACCTACACACCTGTGTCCTTAGAACATTTCTATGTGTTCTTTCCACCATTGTTTATAATCTTTTAATGTTGAACACTTGTAATTTTTCTCTTACGACTTCATACTTTTTATACGATCAAGTTTAGAACACCTTTAACTCCTCTTAGGAACGCCACTTCTGAGGCCAGATCTTCAGTTTCTTGTTTCTTGGTTGTCGTCCAAAATAATTCACACCCACAGAACAGAACAGGGATCGCCATAACTCGTAAAACTTTAATTTTGTCTGTCGAGGTAGCTTATTTCTAAAAATACGACTGATTGTCCCACAGATCATCTGGAGCTCGCCTAACCTACCACCAAAATCATAATTCTTATCATAAGCACTATAATTTCCCAAATGGCTCACCTGTTCTATAATTTGATCATTCACTGTTATTTTTGTTCTTATTGATTCCTTGCTTCGAAATTCCATCACCTTTGTTTTTGTAGTGAAGATTTTCGTACTGAATTCTTTGCAAATGTTACGAAGCTTAAAAACTGATTTTTGTAAAGCAGATTGTTTATTTTGAATTACAAGCAAGTCGTCAGCAAACAACAGTTCATTCAAATATCTGTCTCGTGGTGTCTTAATACCACTAGTTGTTTCCGTTTACTTACTTATTAGATCTTCGAAATAAATGCTAAAATAGTAGTGATATACTGCTCCCTTGTCTAACACCTTGGTTGACAGAGATAATTGTTGAGAAATTCTACAATTTTTGTTTCATTATATAGGCCTTGTATTGTTCTTATCAGTTCTTGTGGGTATCACCGTTCTTCTAGTAAACCTACATACTACAGCAAATTTCTGTCTACTGTATCAAAGGCCTTTTCACACCCAATGAAAGCTACATGCGCTCTTTGTTGAACTCGTGATGCTTTTTAATTATTTCCGTAATAACAGATTATTTCCGTCTGTACAAGATCTTCCCTTCCTAAAACCGTTTTGTTCTTCCAAAATACTCTGCCGACGTCGGTTTATGTTCATGGCATACATTTTACAGACAGTATCAACCAAACATATTCCCCTATAGTTATGACAGTCGAGCTGTTAGCTAGCCAATCTTACGGCACCTGTTGCAAATTCCAACACATATTAAGAAATGCAGTAACCGAACCTTAAAATAAAAACCATATTTAAACAATTCTGCGTTCCTTCCTACCTGTTCTGTTGATTTTTTATTTTTAGTTCTTCCAAGGGCTTCTTCAAGCTCGTCCATCGTTATTAAGTCTCTCTGGTAGGTAAACAAGTTGTCGGTCTCTATATTACTATTGTCTGCTTTCACAATATCGTTATACCAGAGAACTTTATAATGACCAATAAATTTATGTTCGAGAATGGCATTTAAATTCGCTGGTCAATTTTATTTTCAGCGAACGGAATGTAAAAATAACAATAATAATTATCTGGCTATAAGACAATAACAAAAAATTCCAGTTACAGCAAAATGGTGCAGGTTCCATGGACCGTTCACGAAGAAAATGTCTCCATAGTATGATAACCATAAATATACTAATTATAAACTGTCTTGCGTCCAGCCATTCAGCGTAGGGTAGTAAGCCTTGTTAAACAACTGGACGACATGGAACTAACAACAAGTCGACGGACATGAAGAGAAATAGGAAAATGAAAAAAGGAAGGAAGAAGAAATGCATGCGGAGAAACGTGCTCCAGCAGCGCTGATCGTCACGAGAAAAGCAAAGTCAGAAACCAAGAGCCGAGAACCACTAACGCTTCCTTCGTTCGAGGATGAGCCTCCTTCGGCCAGTGGTGAAGAATGTTTGGAGGAAAAATAGACGCTCGTGCATGTCGGACGCTGAAAAATGGAAGCACCAAAAAAAGAAGTCTGTGACCGTGTGTATGTGTGTGTTGTGTAGTCAGAATGACTATATAGTAAGGGGTGTTTCTGGGGTATCGGGTGCCAAACGGTAGTGTAGTACCAACGGGCTTACTTGCTGAACTGTTACCTATCATACTCCGGACTCCGGACGAGGCCTTTCAGTATCTCCACCATTATCAGGTTCTAATGGTCCACCGTGGTCGTGGTTACTTGATAACGGTGGAGACACTGAAAGGCCTCGTCCGAAGCATGACAGGTAGCAGTTCAGCAAGTAAGCACGACAAAGATTGAACTACAGATAGGCTACTGCTAATTCAAATAACAAGATGTAGGGTAGTGTAGCGGTACAGTCAAGCAACTTGGGACGCAGAAGCGTCTAACGTGGCGTTAAGATACGGCGTGGGATTAGTTAGCGGTGAGATTTAGAACGGGACGCTGGAAAAGGAGTAAGCAGTGGAAGTTTGTGATAAGCAGTGTTAATTCGTTTTGTTGGCTACCTGCTGTGTCCTCGAGGCGTATTTGCAAGTTCCAGCAGGCGCTTTATAGGGTGGGTTGATCTTTTATATTATTATTCCGACTGTACAATGTTTAGACATTTTCCGGAACCAAAGATTACAGAAGTGATTGAATTCTCATTTACCTTTATTGAATTCATCCAGTTGCAATCAATTTGGTTTTTTAACATTTTCTTTTTTCCAATGAGTTGGCCCATTGCATTAACCCTTAACCTGGAGGACCAGGCAATTTTTAATCAAGTTTTACTTCATTTAGCTGTTGATAAACCAATATCCAACTACAAGGCAGCAGCTGCTAGTTTTGGTCCGCCCTGGGTATTTTATTTCCCCGGTACCCAGCATATCTGGTGAGCATACCCCTATCCGCCACCTGGGGAGGCGCCCGATGGGAGACTAACAACTCCACACGGGCGAGTTGGTCTTATGATATTTCTGTTTAGTGTACTGATCGATTCTACACTGATACCCGTACTGAGTCAATGCCATCATTTCCGTACTGAGTTTTCAAGAAGCTATTATACCACGGTATTATCCTTGTTATTTCTCTAACGTAGTACTCAGCCGGTTCGATCTTATAACTGATTCCCGCCCGCAATAGACAAAATCAAACCAGAGCAGAATCACTTCCTAACGCCTTGAGTTTGTACTGCTGGCTTCCGAATGATCTGCGCCAACAGAGTCATCTTCTGCTTTCGCCACGCAGTACGGTGTCGGTTGGAGAGTAGCTAAGGGCTCCGTTGGGACCTAACATCACTTCCCCCAACCCTGGAGATTTTTGACATCAATACCTGGTCAACTGTCTCCCACCTTATGTACTCATTACCGGGAGCCCAAGATAGAGTTTACTACTTCTTCTTTCACTGGCTCTACAGCCTCTGGTGGGCCTTGGCCTCCACAACAATCCTCCTCCACTCCTCTCTATCATTTCCTATCCTTTCCAGCCTCTTATAGAAATGGTACCACGGTCTCGAATGACGTTGTCCTCCCATCTTTTCCTTGGTCGTCTCCTTCTTCTTCTTCCACAAAATGTCTGGGATTCACAAAGGCAAAATTTTTACAGTGCCGGGATGTTAGCCCGACACCCAACTTCCAACCTCCGGGGAACCTTC
Organism: Magicicada septendecula; assembly: GCA_034769895.1. Classification (NCBI taxonomy): domain Eukaryota; kingdom Metazoa; phylum Arthropoda; class Insecta; order Hemiptera; family Cicadidae; genus Magicicada; species Magicicada septendecula. The sequence goes on from CM068368.1 coordinate 830,227,320, forward strand.
TGTTCGGGTTACAATACCCTAGCTGAATATTCTGCGCTTTAAAGCGTCGAGAACTCGCCTTTTCACCCTCTTCCATTCTGCTACATAACGACACCCTAGCATATACACAGAGCCCGAGAGACTAATGACACCTTCGAGTACTCATGGAATTAAGTTTTGCTGACAGAGCTGACCAACTAGGCATGCAGAAGAGGAAGCGACCAACAGAAAAAGGGAAGCGTTAACCAGCACGAGACTAAAGCTACTAGCTACAGGTTGAAATAAGTAACAAAACCGTCAGAGAAGAAGCATTCCCACAGAATCCAGACCTACAAACATCAATGAAATCACAACATGACTTTCTAAGATATGCCAAAAAACCTTCTAGAACTACTAAACCTTCATAATGATAGAGAAGAGAGAACACGAAGATGTCTTCCCCTCCTTATTACTTTATCAAATCAAGTCAGAAGGTTGAAAACGAATCTCGATTTTACAATGCTGTGGGAATCGACCACATGGCATTCAGACTATCAATATCAAGTAGAAACAATAAATACAGCTAATGACATGCAGGATCAAATTTATATTTTAAAAGTTGAGTCAGTAATAAATAGAAAACGTAGTTTAAAAGAATGAAATCTGGTGCTGACTTGTATCTTGCCAGCCGGCTAGTGTTATTTTATTGAATCGCGTAACTATGTCGCGCCTGCGACCGTAAATTTCAGTAACACCTCGTAATAACTCTAAATAATGTCACTAAACCATACCGAGTACTAAAATAACGACGTTGTAAAATATCGGAATTCTGGATAACTGCACGTAGGTACTGAAAGAGGAAATAGATTTTATTTTAATTACAAAACACAATATAAATGCAAGCCATATTATGCCGCTAAACACTTCCATATAATACAAACCCACACACTGACGCGTACGCGCGTACGATTAAATCATACCGACGCGCGCGACGGACTAAAAATTATTTGTCGCACGTTTCTCTGCGCGCCTGGTTAAAGTTCCGAAGCACGTTTTCAGCGCGATATTTCAAATCGATCAATTTCAGCTGTGTCGTTTTGGACAAATCGAGCGAACAGGGAAAGCATATTCGTAGCCTAGATTATGTGACCGATGAAGTCCCGGGACAGGAACATGATTCTCCCATCAACGTTAACTTAAATCCCGCTCTCCCTCTCTCTCTCTCTCTCTCTCACACACACACACACACACACACACACCGCGTCGCTACTGCTTTTGCTGCCACTAACGTTCCACCAAACACGTACGGAAAATCTTTTGACGACGAAATATGACCAACAATGTGTACCTGACAATTTGAGATTATCACTTAGTAAGAAACCGATAAATATACATCCCCCCCCCCCTCTCTCTCTCTCTCTCTCTCTCTCTCTCTCTCTCTCTCTCTCTCTCTCTCTCTCTCTCTCTCTCTCTCACACACACACACACACACACACACAGAAGTAGTAATACTCTTTTCGATACTGAGTTCCGGACTTAAATAAAACACAGTTATTTCGCAATATTTTGAAATGTGCGGAAATGTTATCTCATAATCATGTATGGATTGCTGCGAGTCTACGGTTAACACACTTATTTAAGGCCGGAACTCAATAATACAAAAGAGCAGTACTATAATAATTAAACATATGATCAGTGCCGGATTTACCACTAGCCCGATTAGGCCGTAGCCTAGGGCCGCGGGCTTAGAGGAGGCCGCAAGCTACAGATATATATATATATATATATATATATATATATTTAACAGAAGTTTTTATATAAGTGGGAGTCACTTTGATTTATTTAAATACGATTTTTTGAAATTAAATTATCAAAAACAATTTTTGTTAATAATACAAATGGAAGACAGTTGTTATTTAAATATTGCGCGCTTATTTTTAAGACGGGCTTAATTTTATAAAAATTATAAGAAAAGAATTAATGTGTTATACCTAGACAATAAAAAATAAATTTTCTATGTTCAATTTCTGAATAAGCTTAGTTAAATTACTCAACTTAAAAACTAAATTAATTTGCTCAATTCTTTTGCATGGTTCTTAATATTTTGAAAAAGTTTGCTAAATGAAAGCATGCTTTTTTATAGTAGCTTACTGGTTTTAAATTTGACAGTATTAATCTGACATCAAATTATTTCTGCAGTACACATATTACTTCAGAGTCACAGGTGGGAAGGGGGGAGGCCGCTCAGAAAACTTGGCCTAGGGCCTCAAAAATCTTAAATCCGGCACTTCATATGTTAGCATATGTATGAATAAGTAGAGATTGTAGGTTTGAACACTGTAAATTAGTTGATAACGAACACTGTCAAAAATCTCAGTTTTAAGTATTTTTAGACTTGTAAAAAACTTTAAGTGCAGTGAAACGGTGCGTAAGGATACTTAGCCACGTGTGCGACTAATTGTTGTGACTTTTTTATTACGTTTAAGTCTGAGGGTATACAACTAAATCTAGATGTTTCTCATCGTAAAGAAGAGGATCTTAAAGCTTTGCTGATAGTATACAATACTCGTGCTTAACCTTTCCGTAATTTATTAGTTTTACATGTACATTTCCATTTACGTTTACGTAATTTCAATATTTCTATAGTGACCTTTTAACGTGACGAAATTTACGTAATATTTTGAATAACCTGATCTATAGTATGAATATTAAATAATTCTATAATTACTTCGCCTTCAATAAAATACACTATAATTCATAACTTTCTCTAATTCTAACTAGGCACGGCCCATACGTCCGAATTATAGATGTTTTACTGAATGTAAATTTTATCTGAGACGGCCCTAAAAAAGTTTGGTAAAATGACGTGACCTAAGAATAAAATAGTGGTAAAAAACGACATAACTACGTTTCGACTTTGGGAAAATTAATTTTAAGTAGATATAAATAAATAAAAAAATAGCCTGGATATTGGAAAAAAACTCGGCAGAATGCAAATGCTCGTAACTGTTCATGTGTTTTTCAAACGTGCCATGGGACTGTGACTTCACTTCACATCTTCCTTTAATGTAGGCCTAATGTTCTTTATCTAATTGTTATCTATCGTTTTTATCTAGTTTATCTACTTAAGTTTCGATTATTTCATTCTTGATTTGTCACGAGCGTTCGTGCCTATGCGATCCTGACTGTTGCAGAGTATTCTTACTTTACTGTTATGTCATTTGTTTAAAGGTTCGTTTTACTCTTAATTAGTAATCTACGCGTCCCTCTTATTGTTGAGGAATATGTGTTTAATTAAAACGTTTTCTTCCCGCAGCTACAATTTCTCTGATTTCGCCAAAATTATTTCCATTTTGTAGGCAACTACCCTCCTGAGGAAAAGTTCCATATTTTTATAATTTTGATGTCTCTGATTGAGAGACATTTAATAACGTAACTGCAACCATTTCTGAGATACAAAGGTAGCATTTCCGTAATTGCTCCAAAAGAGTTGTAGTTGGTGCGAGGTTCAGATTCTTCTTTTCTTTCTTTCTCCTTCCTTTGATTCTATAGCACCTTGTCGACCTTGGACTCCGCTACAATCCTCCTCCACTCCCTTACATCATTCGCCAATCCTTTCCAGGCTCTTATACCCATCGACGCTTTGAGTGACGTCGTCCATCCATCTTTACCTTAGTCAACCCCTCCTTCTTCTTCCATATAATCTCCCCTTCCTGACATTCAACCATTCTTGCATCCTCCACTCTTTCAACGTGCCCCAGCCAACTTATTCTTTGTGCTTTGACGTACTGTACTATATCTTTCCCTTCAGTAAATGTGTTCAATTCTTCAATTTTCCTTATTCCCCACATACTCCTAAAATCAAACATAGTTCTCCAGATTTTAATTTAAACCTTCGCGTTTGGTTCTCATGTCTTTCAAGCAAGGTCCCATGTTTCACAGCCGTATGTCACAACAGGGCGCACCTTACAAATTTTATTTCGGTTTGTTTTTTAATCGAGGTTCAAGTTCAGGATTGAAAGGTCCTTCAGGTTTTAAAACTCCTGGCACTTAACAGGGCAGAATGGTAAATGTCAAAGTGAAAATGACATGTTGGCACACAATACGTTAGGCCATGGCATCGAGACTATCAACAAATTCACTTTATTACTGTTTACAGAGGACGCTGGTTTACAGAGTCAATACAACGAGTATTCAGAATTATGAAATCTTCACGCATTTTTCCAGTTTGTGAACGACAATGGCAAACAAGACAATTTATGGAAAACTTCCAAAAAAGAGAAATATATAATATGTTGCGCCAGGCTCCGAGACCAGCAACAGCTTCTCTTTCATTTTCAGGTTACACCGTTAATTGTGTGGAATGGGTTTTAATGTTGTTAAACAGTCTAACTTTACCATTTCTTTAACCACTTCCTTCAATTCTTTCCATTTCGTGAACATCAGTGATAACTAGATATTATATACGATATATGCTAAAGAGAAAGAGGCTCAACATAAAATATGCTATGCCACGGCACCGACACCCACAACAACTTTACATTATTACCGTTTACCGTGTAATTACTGGCAGCACGCTAATTATGTGGAATAAGACTAAAGGGAAGTATCAGCACGGCAAGGAGACAGGTTGTCAAGTGTGACGGTTATAATGAGACGGCATTCAGAAGAGGGTATCAAGTCCGCGCTTATCAAGATACCGTCGATGTGTACCAAGCCACTTGCTCCTCTCTTCGCTCGATAAATCCACCGCCACCACAACCACAACCACCGCAGTTTTGTTGTTTTAATCTCTGCGCCGCAGAATAACCGTGCGGCCGGCCTGCTGTCCTCTCCTCTAATAATAGTTCACCGCTGTTTGAAATCTCACTGAACGCTATGGGCACAGATTTATCCGTCTTATCGGTTACGGCCGACATTTCCGTATTAAGGGGAATCGGAAAGGCACATCTTGTAATGTTAAATTCGTCATATTTCACGTACCTTTTTCACAAAACAACTTAAGGTAAAGATTTGAATCTTTTTTTTTTTAATTGACAATACAGTCCTTTCTTTGTAACTGGACAGAACAGTTTTCGTATATACAGAGTGATTCAAAATTTCACGGCAACCTCTTGGGACCTGATTCTATAGCTAAAAATAAGAAAAAAAGTTCATAAATATGAATCAAAGAGGTCCTAGAGCTCTATCTCAATTAGCGTTTCTTCACTTTATTCCCTAAGAATTTCAGTATGACGTCATTTTACCGTGGGAGCAGAAATCAGGGCGAACTGGTTCGCGAGCCGTAACTCACTTACGAACCGTTTTCGGACCTATGTTTATATGGACTTATTTTCTTTTTTTTAGCTATAGAATTAGCTTCCGAGATTGTTGTGCAATTTTGAATCACCCTGTATATTGATAAGAAGGGTTTTTCACAGTTAAAAAAAAATTAAGTTAAAATTTTTCACGGTTTAAAAAAATTTGTCTTAATATTTAAAAACTATCGCATAAATCGAAAAATTATTCCACCACTGTTTAGAACAATATCCGAAGTATACGTGCGCCAAATTTCAACTTTCTATCTATCACAGAAATCTGAGAAAAGTACATTGAACCTGAAACTATAACGTTATCGGGAAATGGAATTTAAAGTGTACGTACGATTTTATACAGTTATACTAAAACCATTTGTCATCATAGAATTATTCCCCTTTTGTTTATAAAAAAATGGTTGATGCCAACTGACACAATAATATCGGTATGGAGAACCATACATGACTTCCACGTTCTAAGATTTATATTTAAAATCATTTTCGAAATGAAATATTTCCATAGAAACTACTTCTTTCTTCAGCCTTAACCACAGTACTGTGGTCACTAACGTATACCACCTCACGTTAGCGCATTCGATTTTCACTGATGATGGCAGTCGATGGCACTGCCGAGACGTCTAGTTTTGCAGAAAACATTGGACCACGGCCAAACAGCCCAGGAAGGAATTTTAAACTCCTTCTTTGTTGCCGATAACGCAGTACACATATAAAAAATTATCCCCTCCCCCTTCAACTATCATTTTCATTTATAGAAAATTACCCTCACCCCCTTCAACCACCCTTCTCATTTATAGATATTTTATCTACCTTTCTACAGTAGATTATTATGGCCTTCTTTTCAGGATACTTTATCAAAATTAAGTACTTTACTCTTGTTAAAACGTAAAACGTTCCAGGTAAACTACCCCTCCCCGTAACCGATCTTCACCAAAATCAACAGGCTTTGAAACCTCTACAACACGGGCAAATATGCAAAAAATTATTTGATTCTGTTTGAATTTGCGGCAGTTATCGTTCGCCATAGAAAACATTCTACACAGACACGCGTACACTTTTCGGAAAATGACTTTTCTTCATGTCTTGAGGGTAGTACAATCAGAATCAACCCTTATCTCGAACATGATTCTTTTCGCGATCACCATACTTCCATTACCTTACGGAACATGGAAGTAACAAATAAGATAAATTATTAATTTATCTATACTTTAGATAATATTCTAAAAGTAATTGGCCTCAAAATATTTTCAAATTGTCATACGCACAGTTTATTAAAACTCGCACGTTCACACAATTTATGATCAGTTTTATACTACGGAAAAGTGAACTTACTCCTAGAAAGTGGTTCTGGAACAACTATCCTCTGGTAGACAAATTGTATACGTGGGCTGTTCTAAAATTAACCTCCGCTTGGTTGATGTACACAAACTAAATGTCATAAGAACAAGCGCATGCACAGTAGCGACCAGGATACTTTCATGTAGTCCATTATTTAAGCCGTTGCTGACGAAACGTGGCGCCTGTCAGGGTGCTTCTCCCGCCGGCTGTCAGGTGCGGACATTGGTTGAAATGTCCCATCTTCTGCTGGGCCCCGAACGGCGTCGGACGACGAAGCTCTCGGGCGATGGACGGACAGGAGTGAAACCGCCCGGCACTGCCGGAAACGTCTGGGACTTTGTCCAAATCGGCCCCGGTGTGGGCCGAGGTTTCTGCCCATCCATCTTTGTTCAACTTTCACCGTTGGATGAAATTCCGCAGAGCCATCGATAATCGATATGCCTATCGGGCGGTCTACACAGGTCAATCTTTTTTGAGCTTACAGTGTGATTTATAATAATGTGGTTTTGTTAGGAAACGCTAAAGGTAAATCCTTAACGTGGCCGTTTTTTTAAATTTATGCACAGTAGGCCGTCATCGTAACATCTGTTGTAGGTCAGCCCTACGATCTGAGAAATGAATTCTGTGTATTCTCAGTTAAAGTTTAAGTTAGTGAACAAATAAACTTTGTTAAAAACTCGACAAAATTTAAATTTTGGATAATTCGATTTTTTCAAACTCTGGTAGTTCTTTTTCATTCCAGGATTAGACGACATTGCCCATCCGGTCTTCCCACGCGTAGCCTATACTGTAAAACTTGTTGAGATAGCCTTTCCGGTTCCATTCTACCCATATGTTAAATCCATCTCAGCTTACATTCCTAGATTCTTGCATTTACAAAGAACACACCCAATTCATGTTTAACCACATCGTTTATAATTCTATCGTTTTACGTATCTCAAGAAATTCATCTCTGCAGCTTGTATATGACTTGTAGCTTTTTTGGATAATACCCATGTTTCGGAACCGTAAAAAAGAGCGGGGACTGCCATAACCTTACAGAACTTCATTTGGGTTTCCTTTCTTGGTTTCTTCCATAAAGTTCTTTTAATGGTGCCACAAATCGACTGAAATCTGCTTACTTTCTCTCGACGTCGTCGTCAGATTGATATGTAATATCACATCCTAGGTACTGAAAGTGAGATATTACTAGAAGTTCGAATTAAAAAACTTTTACTGTGACATCCACCAAACCACTCTTAAGGGAAGAAACATAAATTATAACAACAAATTAAACAGGAATGTTTCATTCATTTAGGAAAAGATAAAAAAAAAGTATAAACATCGGCGTGTTTGTATAACGTTAGCGAGATAAAAACACTTACGTGATACAAGGGGGGGAGAGAGAGAAAGAGAGAGAGAGAGAGAGAGAGAGAGAGAGAGAGAGAGAGAGAGAGAGAGAGAGAGAGAGAGAGAGAGAGAGAGAGAGAGAGAGAGAGAGAGAGAGAGAGTGTGTGAGGCGGGGAGGGGGAGGGGGCAAACGTTAAGTTACGAAGCGTAAAGTGACCGCTGAGTCGTTACAAACATATGTTGCTCCAGCTGCACACAGGTACCTACATAATGCAGCAGACAACATAGAGTAAAGCGCTTGAATACTCCTCAGACAGCGAACAGTGCAGTGAATATAAAGAACTATCAACTTGTTCTTCACCATAACCGAAACCGTATGACACCATTGTACCGATGTAAGCCGCTGTATGACAATCACGTTTTATTGATACATTATCAACGCCAAATGTTTCAATGATACGGCGTTCTCAGCGGTAAAGCCGAGACCAGTTTTCAACGGTGTCCACCTTAACTAGTGAGGATGTCATTTCATACAATGGGTGAAACGTTTGAGGTTAATACAATGTGTTTTCTTTTAAAAAAAGTGTTGTTACTAAAAAATTCGGCCCAGTCGAAAGTTACGAGTTACGATACACAGACAATTATCGCCTGCCACACTGTATTTTCCCAGATTTGAGAGTAAACGTGTACAGAGAAAATGATTCTGATTGGCCGAAATTAAGGCGATTTCATTAACGGGAACCATACGAGACCATACGTGAGCCATACGCGATTTCGCAGAAATCGCAAACCGAGGACAAGAAAATAAATTTAGAAATAACTAGACAATAAACTACAAGTCAAACCTGGACACCGAGAATCCAACTTCGATAATGAGGACGGAACACGGAGATATCAAAACAGTTTAACAGGTCACATGAGATTCTGATTCTGACCCCGAACATCAATGAGACAGAAAGAGCGAGAAAGATGGAGACAGCGTTCAGAATATGCCAGAAGACTTACAAATCCAAATCTGCAGCCTATCAGAATGCTTATACGCAAAACAGACAACTGCTAGTTAAGTACTTGTTGGAAACGGAAAAGACAGAAAGGAAATTACTGAGGAAAATCCTAAAACCTAGAAAAGTATCAGACGAGTTAAAGTTTTAGTTGAAACCAAACTAAGAGTCGTACGAAACGTCTGACGACGATAAAGAAAACATGAATGACTTTCTACGGACGTCTTAGACGAACGGAAGCAGAAGGGACAGCAAACAAGATCCTCAACTTCGAGAGGAACAGAAAGACACAAATATCATGGGTGAAAGAAGTCCATCCGGATCTAGAAAAATGTAGAATCAGGGCAGAAGTTATACAGAATATAGAAATATTCGGAATGAAAATAACGGATGTATGAGATCTGTCCTCAGTACTAGTATGTATGAAAGTACTAACCTCTATGGGGGAAACCACAGGAGGGGGAAGAAGAAGAAACAACAAATCGCCAACATGAAAGAAGCAACGTTGAAACAACTTCGTTATACACGCGCCGCAACAAATTTTACAAGAAACTGTCCTCAGTACTAATAGACTATGTATGAAAGTACTAATCTCTATGTCGGAACCCACAGGAAGAGAAGAAGAAGAAGAAGAAGAAGAAGAAGAAGAAGAAGAAGAAGAAACAACAAATCGCCAACAAGAAACAAGCAACGCTGAAACAACTTTGTTATACACGTGCCGCCGCTCAAACAACAAATTTTACAAGAAACATACCAACACACACACACACACACATATTTCAAAACACGCGTTTGGCAACATCTTGTTACTGTTATTTTAGGTGTACAGCAGCAGCAGTAGCGGGCGGCAACAAATATAAACAGAAAAACGCTATTGGACCAGTTAATTAGTAAACAATCCGACGCTTTCAGCGTGCATTAACTGCTTGACCGCGTTCCAACTAGCCATTTCCCGTAAACCGCGACCAGCCCACAATACTCGTAATAATTGTACTGAACTGTACATTACAGAACATTAAAGAACGGATGCGGAGAAGGCTAATACAGCGAAGTATAAGCCGAACGAGCTTAGGATTCCTTCTACTTCTTCGTCATAACTGAAAGTCGGTGATCAGAAAGACTCAGACTACGGACGTCAATAGCGGATGCATGAAAGTATTAGGAGGCGAATAAACATCGCGAAGGGGAAGGACTATTATAAATTGAACTCTTCTCTGTTTTTTTTTTGGGGGGGGGATAAAACGCTATCTTATAATTTCTTAAAGACAAATTTATAGTAAAGTCTTTCTGATAGTTATAAGATCTACAGGAGGTTAGGAAACTGATTATCAAGCAATAGTTTGCGGAAAATTGAATTTGTTAATGGTTACATTAAGTGAACAAATTGTACGTTCACTTACATCGATAGTCTACACTACAGATGGATGTGTGCGATTGCTATATTCATAAATCTACAGAAATCGTTATTCTACTTCGTGTTTTTCGTAACATCCTACTCTAGGAAATCTAGTAGCGTGATGTTAGTTTGCTTGGTCGATAAACCGATACAACGTATCAGGATCGACATCTCTTCTTCTTCCCATCCATTCTGCGTAGATCGGTCAGCCTTTCAATGTAGCCGAAGAACTTCAGAATTTCGCCACTACAAAGTCGGTAGTGATTACGTATATAGTCGGAATCATGAAATAAACAATCTCATACATGGAGAACTGACTTAGCAAGGTTTACAAAGAGTAGAAAGATAGCCTGGCTGGGACACACAACGAGGATGGAACAACACAGAATTCTCAGAAAATATCTAGAATGGAGATTAATAAGTAACAGGTAAAAATGAAGGCCCAGAAACAGATGGGTCGAGGATTTAAGGAGTATCTGAGGAATATGGGGATACGAAGTTGGAGAAGCTATGCAATGAGAGGGCTGAATGGGGAAAATCGCTGAAGAGGCTAAAACCCGTACTAGGTTATAATGCCAGTAGAAGAAGACGAAGAAAAAGAAGATAGTCGAAGTGAGCGGTCTTTATAGGCTACAGAACTGAAGAATTTGTTTTACGAGCAGACTATGATATTATTCAAATTTTTCTGAATCTAGTGATTTTATAAACTTCAACTCTATATCGGCATCACTTGTAAGGTAATGATTTAAAGAAGTGTAATGTGGACGTTACAAAAGTATAACAAAGTACAACTAAACATGTGGAAAAGCAAAGTCTTGAGGCGAATGTCTGGAAGAAATGAACGGCGAAAGAGAAAGTCAACTGAAGAAAGTAAGACAGCTCTTCGACGAATTGCGCATCACAGGAATAATAAAAACGCGGAGAATTCCATGATTGGATAATGCAATTAGAATGCCATCTGGGAGAGTAAGCAAGGCTCGCGCTGTCTGCAAGCACTGGAGGCGGAAGAAGACAAAGACGATCGCGGATGAAAGACGAGGAAGAAGATATCAACAGCCTAAATATACAACTGAACATAAACAAAATACGAGCGGCAGAGTGATCGTTTACCAAAGTTTGTGCCTTCTCTATGCCTGTAGCACTTCATTAAAGTTATCGTTTATCAAGGTTTGTGCCTTCTCTATGCCTGTAGCACTACACTAAAGTTATTGTTTACCAAGGTTTGTGCCTTCTATAAGCTTGTACCACTACGTTAGTGTGATCGTTTACCAAGGTCTGTGCTTTATCTAAGCTTGTAGCACTACGTTAGTGTGATCGCTTACCATGGTCTGTGTTATCTCTAAGCCTGTAGCATTACGTTACTGTGATCGTTTACCAAGGTATGTGGCTTCTCTAAGGCTGTAGCACTACGTTAGTGTGTTCGCTTACCAAGGTCTGTGCTTTATCTAAGCTTGTAGCACTACGTTAGTGTGATCGCTTACCATGGTCTGTGCTTTATCTAAGCCTGTACCACTACGTTAGTGTGATCGTTTACCAAGGTCTGTGCTTTATCTAAGCCTGAAGCATTACGTTACTGTGATCGTTTACCAAGGTATGTGCCTTCTCTAAAGCTGTAGCACTACGTTACTGTGATCGTTTACCAAAGTATGTGCCTTCTCTAAGGCTGTAGCACTACGTTAGTGTGTTCGCTTACCAAGGTCTGTGCTTTCTTTAAGCCTGTAGCAGTACGTTAGTGTGATCGTTTACCATGCTCTGTGCTTTCTTTAAGCCTGTACCACTACGTTAGTGTGATCGTTTACCAAGCTATGTGCTTTCTTTAAGCCTGTAGCGCTATGTTAGTGTGATCGTTTACCAATCTGTGGTTTCATTAAGCCAATAGCACTACGTTAGTGTGATCGCTTACCGAGGTCTGTTCCTTCTCTAAGCCTGTAGCACTACGTTAGTGTGATCGTTTACCAAGATCTGTGCTTTCTTTAGGCCTGTAGCACTACGTTAGTGTGATCGTTTAGCAAGGTCTGTGCTTTCTTTAAGCCTGTAGCACTACGTTAGTGTGATCGTTTACCAAGATCTGTGCCTTCTCTAAGCCTGTAGCACTATATTAAAAAGACCGTCTTTTTATCTTAATAAGCTTTACATCTTTATACTCGTCTACGTACATTACGAAAAAGAAAATCTTGAATATCGGGTTTTGGGGAATGAAATGACTAAATGTATGTGAACACTGTCACAGTAAAGAACTAAGGTTGTTTTGTAGTAAAGAACTAAGGTTGTTTTAAATTATTTTCTCGTTTTTCTTTTCTTTTCGTTTCCTGGTGTCTTCTAAGACCATCATATTCTCAGCTAACTCGATTTCCTAACCCGCTTCCTCCCTCCGTCCCTACACCTCATAATTCCTCTTAATGGCTTTAGTGTTTATTCTCGTTTTTCACAAATTCCTTATAACATTTGTAGATGTCGCTTCCTTAGCGTGTCACTCTTTCATTTATTCTGTCTTCACATTTCTACCATAATCTTGGGTAATCTATTGCGATCTATCCTGGAAATATGTTCATATTATTCCGGCTACCTCTTTTACAGTTCAGTACTGTTTTCTAACTGATATATCCGTTTCTGACACGATTCAATTTTGTACTACACTCTACTTTTCTAAAATATGCAATTCCTTCTGCCAGTAATTTGGTCTGTTGACTCCGTTTTGGAGTTCACGCTTCACTGCCATACAACAAAGCGGAATTGTAGTGTTCTGCGGGTTTATTAATGTTCTGGTGTTTTAAAATGTGAAACTCACAAAATCAAACAAACAAAAACGGTTTACAGACAAGTTTTATAAACAATTTTGCCTAGTTTTTACGTGACTTACATCACTTTCCAATGAAAAGCATGACAATTATACGCGATTTCCAGCGCCTCTGTGCACACATTGATAAGAAAGGTACAAGAGTTAATTATAGCATTCACAAATGTCGTACACGATTGCCAACACCGGCGCGAGGGAAAACAGTTTGTCCCAGTACACACACACTTCGGTTGGTTATATTCAAATAAGGATTACTATATAGTAAAGCATACTTTGCATATAAATGAACGAACGAACGACGAGGACAAAACGCCAGAAGGCAAGGCGTAGCGCGCGGCACAAACTCGGAAGCGTATCACAACACCCATCTAGAGCACAAAACAACCGACTCGGAATTCAATTTGAAGTCGCAAACTATCGGCAAAAATCAGGGTGTCGGTTGGCGGCAAGACTAATACATCAGCTCAGCGTTGGTTATATTGGATTCGCCACGGGTTGCTTGTCCCATTATGTGCACCACCCACGTCTAACCCCACCCCAAACTGCCGCTCTTATTTAAATTAAACACACATTTAGCAGTGCGCACCTCACGCAGCTCGGCAGCACCGTGTTAGGAGAATCAACACGCGTCAATAAGCGCTTTCACTTCGACAGGGCAATGATCGTGTAACAGTTTTAGCAAGTTTTTTTCTTATTGTACTATTCTAACATTCATGCAGTTTTATTTAATTTTTATATGCTGGCAAAAAGTGTGCTAATCGCGCTCCCAACTTTCTTGATTCTCACTATCAATGCGGTTTTGAAATGGGAGGAAAATACCTTAAATCTAATAATACGAGGGCGATTTGAAAAGTTCGCGGCCTACCATATAAACGAATGTGTTGCGTTTCTGTTTTTAACCGCATTGTGGCACCACGATCGCCCCATGAACAGCTGTGAAGCGTCAAGTCATTACCTCGTCACTTACCTCGTTGAGGAGTCCGATTCTTCTAGGTCCTCAAAATAACCGTTTACTGCCGCTTTCAGCTCGTCTACTGAGGAAAATCGCTTCCCCCCCGATGCTAAGTGAACATAGTTACTAGATTGCCTTGAAAAGGGTCAAACGATAAATAGAGAGTATTAAGCTAACCTTTTGCTAGACCAGGTTTAGCAAAGAAGATCATTTTCCATCAGAATAATGCACGCCCTCACATGTGCGTTGTGTCTATGGCAAAAATCGCCGAGTTGAAGTACGATCTGTTGCACCATCCACCTTATTCGCCTGATTTAGCGCCGTCTTTCATCTATTCCCAAACCTCAAAACATTTTCGGGGGGAAGCGATTTTCCTCAGATGACGAACTGAAAGCGGCAGTAAACGGTTATTTCGGGGACCTAGAAGAATCGGACTTCTTCAACGGGGTAGTGACTTGACGCTTCACAGCTATTCATGGGGCGATCGTGGCGCCACGATGCGGTTAAAAACAGAAACCCCACACATTCGTTTCTATGGTAGGCCGCGAAGTTTTCAAATCACCCTCGTATATGAGGCTATTCTAAAATTAACCTCCGATTGGCTGACGTACATATACTGGTCGTCACAGGAACATGTCGTATACGCAGTAGCGATCATTATACTTTTGGATTATCAAACGGAAATCCTCGGTCCATTTTGTGACAAACGTCTAGCGGATCGAGTTTATCGAGGAGCCCAACAACTACATCAATAGCGAAGTATTTTGTAAACCTAACCAATAGGCCATAACCTATTGTAGGTGTGTGTAGCGTTTTATCTACGAGCGTTCTCTCGTGTTTCTTAACAATATAAATATATAATAATAATACTTAATTTAATCGTAAAAGACTGTGTACAGATACAGTATTCTCAATTATCGTGGAAATTGTGATCGCTGTTTTTGTGGCAATTAGAGGTGAGGCCCCAGTATCTAAACAATTACCGAAAAGACTTCATCCGTCACATCAGTTCGAGATAAGTACTGTACTTAATAACATTCTATGCTATTGTTATAAAGTGAAATTATTTAGCAATCGATTCTACCTTTGACGTAAAATTAAAACTTCTGTGAACTATGGACACAATGGTAAATATCCAAAGTTTTTCTTTGCGTATGAGCCACTGTGGACTACGTTTGGTTCAACTGGTCCCTCCCTTCTTCTCCTCTCTCTTCCTTCACTCCCACATCTCCTTTATTCTTGACAGATGTCTCTCCCTCCTTTCGTCAGTCCAGATGGCACATGTCCTCTTCTTGGGGTTTTCCTGAAAACCTTGGCAATTTTTACTTCCATGTTCCTTAAGCAAATGGAAGTATGGTGATGGGAAAAAAATCGTGTTCGAGACTATTGCAGATTCTGATTGTACTACACTCAAAACATGAAAAAAAGTCATTTTTCGAAAAGTGTCTGTGTGTCTGTAGATCTTTTTTCTATGGCAAACGATAACAGCCGTAAATTCAAACAGAATCAAAAAATTTTCTGCATACAGTCCTTATTTGTAGAGTACTCAAGACCTATTGTTTTTGGTGAAGATCGGTTAACGGAAAGGGGTAGTTTACCTGCAACGGTTTTTTTTAAATCAAGGGTAATTTTCATTATATATGGCAAACGATAACAGCCGAATATTCAAACAGAATCAAATAATGTTTTGCATACAGCCCTGAATTGTAGAGTTCTCAATACCTATTGTTTTTGGTGAAGCTCGGTTAAGGAAAAGGGGTAGTTTACCTGCAACGCTTTATGTTTTAACAAGGGTATTTTCTATGACAAACGATAACAGCCGCAAATTCAAACAGAATCAAATGATTATTTGCATACGGCCCTAAATTATATAGTTCTCAAGACGTATTGTTTTTGGAGAAGATCGGTTAAGGGAAAGGGGTAGTTTACCTGCAACGTTTTGTTTTAAAAGGGTATTTTCTATGGCAAACGATAACAGCCGTAAATTCAAACAGAATCAAATAATGTTTTGCATACACCCCTGATTTGTAGAGCACTCAACACCTATTGGTTTTGATGAAGATCGGTTAAGGGAAAAAGGTAGTTTACCTGCAACATTTTATGTTTTAACAAGGGTAATTTTTTTATGACGAACGATAACTGCCGTACATTAAAACAGAATCAACTACTCTTCTGCATACCTTTCTGAATTATACGGAACTAAAGGTCTGTTGATTTTGTTGAAGATCGGTTAAGGGAAAGGGGTAGTTTACCTACAACGTTTTATGTTTTAACAAGGGTATTTTCTATGGCAAACGATAACAGCCGCAAATTCAAACAGAATCAAATATTTTTTTGCATACAGCCCTGATTTTTAGAGTACTCAAGACCTATTGTTTTTGGTGAAGATCGGTTAAGGGAAAGGGGTAGTTTACCAGCAACGGTTTTTTATCAAAGGTAATTTTTTTCTATGGCAAACGATAACAGCCGCAAATTCAAACAGAATCAAATGATTATTTGCATACAGCCCTAAATTGTAGAGTTCTCAATACCTATTGGTGTTGGTGAACATCGGTTAAGGGAAAGGGGTAGTTTACCTCCAACATTTTATGTTTTAACAAGGGTAATTTTTTATATGACGAACGATAACTGCCGCACATTCAAACAGAATCAAATATTTTTTTGTATGCATCGCTGAATTGTAGAGGACTGAAGGTCTACTGATTTTGGAGAAGATCGGTTAAGAGAAAGGGGTAGTTTACCTGAAACATTTTATGATTTAACAAGAGTAAAGTACTTAATTTTTATAAATAAAGTATCCTGATAAGAAGCTCATAATAATCCACTGTAGAAACGTAGATGAAATATCTATAAATGAAGAGGTTAGGTGAACGGGGTGGGGGTAATTTTCTATTATTAAAAATTATAGTTGAAGGTGGAGGGGAGAATTTCTTATATGTGTACTACGTTATCGGCAACAAAGAAGTAGTTTTTTGTTAAAATTGCTTACCGGGCTGTTTAGCCGTAGTCCAATGTTTTCTGCAAAACCAGATTTTCGGCAGTTGGATCGACTGCCATCATCAGTGAAAATGGAGTGCGAAAACGTGAGGTGGTATACGTTAGTGACCACAGTACTGTGGTTAATGCTGAAGCAATAAGTAGAAAGACGTAATTTCTATGGAAATATTTCATTTCGAATATGATTTTAAATATAAATCTTAGAACATGGAAGTCATGTATGGTTCTCCATACCGATATTTTATTCGTTTACTTGCATTGGTTAACATGACATTATGAGTAGCAATTTTTTACACTTATGTGCAAATCATTAAATCACAGTTATTTACAATCCAGTCTAACGTTTCATATTACTTCTATCAGTACAAAAAACAATTGTGAACCTAATAATTACAACACAGGATAGTATACAGCCCAATCGAATTGATATCATGGGGCGGTAATACAGCGCTAGCGTCAGCTGATACAGAGACGGTGTTGTCCTGCACAGCTGCGGGTTTCACAGCCTCGATAAACTCAATCCGCTAGACGTTTGTCATTTTGTGTACTCCTGTTTGAGAAGTGACCAACGAAACGTGTAGCACGTCTGTTCGGGCGTTATCTGAACCGTGCAGGCGACCAGCAATTACCGTCGGATCAGGGTGCACAGTGACGCCGAGTCCACATCAGACGCTCGACTCCTTTCCGAGGTGCAGACGGGGTTCGAGAACGTACTCAAACTTCAGGAAAGTTTACAGACGGGAACATCTGACGTATCGTATCGTATGCCTTGTCAGCGACCGAATCGTGACCGTTACAACGTCTGACTTAATAAGGTCTGGGTGTCTACCCAGCCGTTTCACATCTATCAGGAGCTCATAAACGGCGTCAAGTCTTGGTCGGGCCGGGTACCTCGGCGGCAGCGTTTTTCAACAAGGCACTGCAAAAGTTGATGCAGCGATATAATAAACTATAAGATATTTACAATAAAAAGTGCATATCTAAAAATGCGAAAATAAGGCATTACAGTACAGTAGTGAGGCCAGAATGCGTATATGCAAGTAAATGTCTAGCATTGAATTATAATTTAGACAAACTAGAAATATTGGAAAAACGAATTATTAGGAAAATATATCAAAGTATAGAAAATATAACAGAAACAATGGGAAAAAAGACTATTATTTTTTGAACATTTATATAGAATGGACGACAATAGGTTAACAAAGCAGATCTTCAAATATCTGTGTGGGAAGAAGTCAACATCAAGTTGGATTAAAGAAGTCCAAAAGGATTTAGAAAAAAAATAATATACACGCAGAAGAAGCAAGCGAAAGAGAAGAGTTTTTCAGGCAAAAGTGTTAAAATGGAAAGAGTCCAGGGTAGGGGAGAGAAAAACGCAGGTTCAAAGTGGACTGTAGACAGGAAGAAGAGACACAGTGAAAAGATGAAAGAATATTGGAGAAATAGAAAAGAACAAAGAATAAAGAATTGAAATTGGCATGTGGTCCTTAGATGGCCGATAAAAAAAAAAAAAAAAACTATGAGGTGGCACCACCTTTGGTACCGTTCTCTTCTCTTTTGTGACCAGAGGTGAAATCCTCCTAAGACGGCCTTCTTGGTAAATAACAAGTTGTTTTGTTTCTAATATTAATTGGTTAAGTTGTGGTGATATCTTTTCTGTACTGATAGATCTCATCACCATCTTCTTCTTAACGGTTTTCGGCTTTAGCGGCCTGTTCCTGTTCCAAAGTCCACCTTTTCTTAGGTCTACCAACTTTTGTTCTGCCTCTAGGGTTGTAATCTTTCGCTATCTTTGGTATTCTACTTTCTTCCATTCTATTTATGTGTTGAATCCATTTTCTTCCGTATTCTTTAATCCTTTCATTAACGGCAAAAATGTCTAAATCACTTCTTATCTCTTCATTTCTTATACGATCTCGTCTATTACACCTTTTAACCGATCTCAGAAGTTTCACTTCTACTGTTTGTACCTTCTGTTCATCTTTTTTCTTTACGACCCAAGTTTCAGAACCATACATTACTGTAGGTATTCCTACTGTTTTATAAAATTTTACTTGTGTTTCTACAAGGTTGTTGTCTGTCATCATTACTTTTTAACCTTTACATAGATGATCTCAAAAAATGGAAAGAACAATCCCTGAGGGTATTAAAGCCCACCGAAACCATTCTCTTCTCGTATGACCAAGTTATATTCGCCACTTCGGAAGACGATCTCCAGTGAACAATATACATCTTACATAAAATAGGAAATGTATATAACTGATACTTATGGTGTTGTAAAAAGTTATTTACACCTGAGGACGACCTCAGACTTCTATATGTCGAAACGTTGTGATTAGAATTGTTTCTAAAACAATGGCTAATGTCCGAAACATTATAATTTGTAACAGTAATAATAATAACAACAACAGGCCATCGAGCTCTAGTTTTAAGATTCGTTTTCATTTTTACTCACTACTAAGTGAATATTCGAACTTTCGATTGAACATTTCTTTGTCAATTCTGAATTACTACAACTCCTGTATATAAAATGTATCTATAATATACAGATACTAATATAATAAATCTATAATTCCACAGAAGACGTATAGTATAAGTGTATTCAGAGTGGTAAGCGGACCTCGACTCGAAATAAGGTTGAAAACAAACACTACAATCATCTAACTGTTTAGACCGATGTACAGTATTCCGTTTACGACCAAACGCACATACAGGCATGAACCCATTTTATTTTTACTCTATCCCCGTTTGTCGGAGCTCACGTAAGTCCCGTGGGAACTGACAGAAATATTCCCTACACCCTGGAAATATTGTATTTTCTAAAGCCATTAACATATTTTCCGCTCGGATTGTCGCCATGTTAAACGCTTTAAGGCGCTCCTCTTCTGCATGTCTGTCATTGTTTGAACGATTGGTTTAAAACGCTCTTTCTTCACTACTGAAAAAAAATACATTAAAACAAAACGTAACGCTGCACAATGGCGACTAGTGAAGTCTATGATCGGGAGGAAAAATTCCGAAATCTATCAGTCGTAACAAAATTATTGAAATACCACCAGAAAGCCTATTTTTTACAGTTCTCTTAAAGCAATAATTAATTAAACCAGTTAAATAGTATCACAAAAGTATCGTTTTTATTTTTCGGTGTTTTTTGTTTTGTTTGTTCAGTTATACATAAATTGGATTTTGGTAGCCATAATTGTTTCAGTTATTGTTTTGTTTTGTAATTAAGCGAGTTTGACATAATCAAACGTCTGGTATTTACCAAATCCATACCTCAAAGGACCTAAGGTTCAGAAATGAAGTTCTCAAGGAGGGTTAACCGATGTCTATTGAGAAATAAATAGGGAAGTGACGCTGTAAAGAAAGAGCTGGGAACACACAGTATATTGGAGATTTAAGAATATTTCAAACAATATTCATATCGAATGCTTCAACAGAACGAACTTTTTCTTGTTTGAAGAGAATTAAAAATTATCTAAGAAACAAAATGAATGAAGGAAGATTAAATTCAATGACAATTTTATATACTGAATATGAATTATTAAATGAACTAAACTACGATAACATTATTGAAAAATTCGCAAAAGTAAAGGCTCGAAAAAAACATATTTAAACACTAATTTTAATGTATGGAATTCTTGTATGTGATTTTTATTTTTATACATGAGATTTTTTGTACGTAGTCAAATAAATAATCGAAATTTAAAACTACCGTTATTTTTATTTTTACTATTGTTTTACATTAAATGCTTTGTTTAATTAAAAAATTATGTATGTGCATTGTTATGGATCTTGTAAATGGCATTGGTCATCATCATCATCAACTTCAAGGATTAGACTCTATCCCGAACCTGCTCCGGGACCCGCTTCGCTCTCGGCCCTCCTACATCTCTCTTCCCCACTGGTCTGTATTCCATTGCTAGCACTGGAATCCTCTCACTTGTCATTCTTCTCAAATGTTTGTTGCTCCTTAGCTGTTCCAAGATAAGTCGACTCCCAGTTTAGTCCTTATATCTACTGTACATTCTTCTTTCCATCGAGAATGTTACAGCCTAGAGTACTCCTCATAAACTTCATCTCCGCTGCCTGAATATTTGCTTTGTCTCTTTCTGCCGTAACTCTGGCTTCATCTCCATATATCAGAACTGGTATGGTATTGGTAAATTTACCAAATAAATAATATGGGGCCCTTTATAGTTCTACCACCCGGCGCCCCAAAATACCAAAATCCTGGAGAAAATAAGAAGTTATGACGGAGCGCTGCAGGCAACACGTGGGAATGAAGCATGCTAGACGAAGATGACCTACGTGTCACAAGGTTGTCGGAAAACCAAGAAGAAGAAGAAGAAGAAGAAGAAGAAGAAGAAGGAGGAGGAGGAGGAGGAGGAGGAGGAGGAGGAGGAGGAGGAGGAGGAGGAGGAGGAGGAGGAGGAGGAGGAGGAGGAGGAGAAGAAGAAGAAGAAGAAGAAGAAGAAGAAGAAGAAGAAGAAGAAGAAGAAGAAGAAGAAGAAGAAGAAGAAGAAGAATATGAGGCCTTGAGACTTCTCCTTTGAAAAATCATAAATTTTAGTTTTAGGTGTAACTTTTTTACAATTTCTGGCGGTGCATCGTCGGCGCTGTTTGTCATTTCATTCACAGCTGCTGTCGGGTATTTCTCTGTCACCCGCATCTACGTATTGTATGTAAAACAAACAAGACACGCAGCAGACATTTCACGTTATTTACACAATTACTGCACCACAAGCGAACGCTGCATCGCACACACGAGAGAGAAGCAGCGGGAATAATTTTATAAATACCGTTTTGCATGACTTACTGCGGCGCAGGCAAACACATCTCCGCGGCGTTGCACCGCGCTAATGAGAGCCTCGACGCTAAACAATGCATTTGCAAAAGTAATTTTCATACTCTCGGTACGTCTGCGGCGCATAATTACACGCTAAAAAATTACTACACCAAGACATGCCTCTTATTTATTTACCTGGGCTAGAGTGTGTCTTAATACAAGCAACAACGTTGTGAATAAGTTGCATAAGTTCAGCCTTATCAGGCGAACTTTTAAATCAGCAAGTAAAGAAACATGCCTAAAATTCTACAAGGTGATGGCCCTTCCCACACTTCTTTATGGATCTGAGAATTGGACTTTTGAATGAGTCCATTTAGGGAAACTATATCAAGTTCTCGTCTAATACACTCGTTTCTTATATGATCGAGTCGCGTATATCCCTTTACCGATGTCAAATAGCTCATCTCTGCAGCGTGTAATTGGCACCAGTCCTTCTTCCTTATAGTCCAGGTCTCGCATCCATACAGCATTGCTGGTACTGCCACTGTCTTATAAAATTTGATACACGTCTCTTGTCTAGCTTTCCTTTTCAATGTCCTTCTCAGTATTCCACATATAGTTTGGAACCTGCCTAGTTTATTGCTGAGGTCATCACTACCTCTATAAGAAAGACTACAACCAAGGTAATTGAATGTTGAGACCTGTTCTATGAGCTGCTCATTTAACATAATTTTAAATAGAATAGAGTATTTTTCACACAAAAAAACCATAACCTTTATCGTTTCTAATTTCTTACATATATTTTTTTTAATTTTAGATGGCTTAACTTCGTTCGAACAATTTTCAAGGTTTGAAAAAGAAACGATCCACAGTTCTGGTACACTACAATCCGCCCACTACTATTAATTTTCGGGACTGTAATTCATT
This sequence comes from Magicicada septendecula, assembly GCA_034769895.1. Taxonomy (NCBI): domain Eukaryota; kingdom Metazoa; phylum Arthropoda; class Insecta; order Hemiptera; family Cicadidae; genus Magicicada; species Magicicada septendecula. The sequence goes on from CM068368.1 coordinate 830,250,116, forward strand.
ATCATACAAATATTGCTGAAGACTTTTCAAAACAACTTACCATTCAACACTCCACAGCTGTTTCAATAAATGATAAGCATGAATGGTTCACACCGAAAGAACGAAACTACGTCTTAAAACCGTGTTTGTATATCGAATCCTGCTGTATTCACAGCGACAACTGACACCACAGGATAATTACTAGAGCCCTTTTTTACAGCCGGCCGTGAAAACAGATAAAAGACAGTCATCTTTCGCGAACTCACGTCTCCCGCAAAAGTTGGGTCCGAGTAAACTTTCTTACTCTGACGCACCTAAGAAAAGTCTATTTTACTTTTTCCGAGATAAAAAGAGACCGCGTTTTCAGTTTAAAGCAACATCCATAAAAAAACCTAAGGGTTCGCGTAGAGTGCAGCAGGTGAAACACTGAAGAAGTTATGTGTTTACCCATTACGCAACAAAACACGTGCAGAACACTGGCCCTGGTTTCTGAAACCGGGCACTGATTGACTAGTTGTCGGAATCCGAAAACCTGCCTGCACTCTACGCGTACCCTAATAGAGTATACGTGGATCAAAGGTGTAGAGTTTCGGGAACAGCAGGGGCCACTTACCAACCAATACCCCGTGGGGGAGGGGGACATTCCATGATGAAAGTCCATTATCATTAGACAGACTGCACTTCCCTACTTTCTGTTCGTAAAATACTAAATGTCTAGCACGTATTTATGGAAATGTATAAGAGACGTTTTCTATGAAAGTTGTTAGGCAAGATCAAGCAGGCACTTCTTTCACATCACACATTTATTTATTTCCTGAGTAATGAAATCCGTAAGTTCACTTTTTGCTTTATAACAGTGAAGATTTTTAGTTTTTTTTACAGTGACCGTACATTTTTCACGAATGTAGAATTGAATTAATCGACCTCAATAAAAAATAATCATTTATTAAACATGAATTATTATTAATTTAAACTTAATCATTATTCATTACCAATTATAATTAATTATGTGCTATTTTATTGTCATTTATTTTATTTACTATTTATAATAATTAATTAATAATCAATAACAATTATAATTTTCTTATTATAAACCATTTTCGTAACGTCTGATATCTCAAATCATAAGCCATTTAAACCATCATAAAATTTATATCTTAAATCATTTTCTACAACAGTATTATGGTTTTATTATCACATTTTCCGGGCTGTTAGGCCGTGGTCCAAGTTGTTCATGTTTATCACCAGACGTTTCGCCCATACCGATAACGGAGATCTTCAGTGATACGGGAACACAGATCACAACACCCGCGAACGAATGCGAACAGTGGCGCGGTAACACATTACAACCACTCGCGAACGAATGCAAGCAAAGACTGTTCTGTCCTGCTGAGGCACTTATATTTATACATTTTTTTCAAGGTGCTGGTTGGTCTTTTTTTTTTTTGCCAATCACATGTCTCACATTGGCCGACGACGACGAAGAAGAACAAGAAGGAGCAGGAGAAGGAGGAGGAGGAGACAGCGATGAAGAAGTGGAAGAAGACGGAGCACAACACCAACCACAATAACGACAATAGTAGGAGCAACTAACATTTTGGAGAAAAGAAAAATATATTTTATAAAAGAGGTGTGTGTCAGAGGAGGAGGAAGAGTGTATAAGTTGAGAGATTTTAGTAAAATCATATGGGATTATCACTCATGAACGCCACGTTTGAGTAAAAACTTTCGTTAGTAAATGCATAATTTGCTTTCCGTTTGCATTCTGCACTGTACTCAACCGCTTCGAGTCTCAAGGGGGGAGAGAACGGCTTACATAACAAACATTACGAGAGACGAGGTGCGTGCAACTGGTGCAGTTACCACCGTACAAAGCGGACATAAATAGCCCAAGCAGTCGGTATAAACACTGGCATGTACAAAACTGTGTTACTTTACCGAATGTAAACACACACACGGTTTCCACACGACTCGAATTGTTATCGATTCTCGTATAGTGAACAACCCCAAGTCTGCTTTAGTTCCGATTCGTAAATCAGGTCTATTCAAACGTGCTGGCGTGACACGTCTCCAACTGTAACACGGCGTATCTTCATTTGACCCTTCGCCGTTTGGCAATACAAATAGTTCCGAACCCCTGTCTACTTTATCCGAACCCCTGTCTACTTGTACTGCTTTGCGGAGTGAATTTCAAAACTCAGAAAGTTACAGCCGTCGCCGCGATGATGGTTTCGCGTGATGTTGGTCGTCTAACAAGACTCCCCGCCGACGTGGAAAACTCTTTACTGCTCCTCCATAGGACCGGAATACCCTTTGTGCCGAGAAAGGAGTTTTCCTCAGTGGCGCGAGAAAGAGGTATTTCCTTTGGGGTTCGTTTTATTTTTATTGCGAACCTACGGCCGAAACGTCTGTTTTTGTTTTTATTGCGAACCTACGGCCGAAACGTCTGGTTTTGTTTTTATTGCGAACCTACGGCCGAAACGTTGGTTTTGTTTTTATTGCGAACCTACGGCCGAAACGTCTGGTTTTGTTTTTATTGCGAACCTACGGCCGAAACGTTGGTTTTGTTTTTATTGCGAACCTACGGCCGAAACGTCTGGTTTTGTTTTTATTTCGAACCTACGGCCGAAACGTTGGTTTTGTTTTTATTGCGAACCTACGGCCGAAACGTCTGGTTTTGTTTTTATTGCGAACCTACGGCAGAAACGTTGGTTTTGTTTTTATTGCGAACCTACGGCCGAAACGTCTGGTTTTGTTTTTATTGCGAACATACGGCCGAAACGTCTGTTTTTGTTTTTATTGCGAATCTACGGCCGAAACGTCTGGTTTTGTTTTTATTGCGAATCTACGGCCGAAACGTTGGTTTTGTTTTTATTGCGAATCTACGGCCGAAACGTCTGGTTTTGTTTTTATTGCGAATCTACGGCCGAAACGTCTGGTTTTGTTTTATTGCGAATCTACGGCCGAAACGTCTGGTTTTGTTTTGATTGAGAACCTACGGCCGAAACGTTGGTTTTGCTTTTATTGCGAACCTACGGCCGGGCGTCTGGTTTTGTTTTTATTGCGAATCTACGGCCGAAACGTCTGGTTTTGTTTTTATTACGAATCTACGGCCGAAACGTCTGGTTTTGTTTTTATTGCGAACCTACGGCCGAAACGTTGGTTTTGTTTTTATTGCGAACCTACGGCCGAAACGTCTGGTTTTTTTTTATTGCGAATCTACGGCCGAAACGTCTGGTTTTGTTTTTATTGCGAACCTACGGCCGAAACGTCTGGTTTTGTTTTTATTGCGAATCTACGGCCGAAACGTCTGGTTTTGTTTTGATTGAGAACCTACGGCCGAAACGTTGGTTTTGCTTTTATTGCGAACCTACGGCCGGGCGTCTGGTTTTGTTTTCATTGCGAATCTACGGCCGAAACGTCTGGTTTTGTTTTTATTGCAAATCTACGGCCGAAACGTCTGGTTTTGTTTTTATTGCGAACCTACGGCCGAAACGTTGGTTTTGTTATTATTGCGAACCTACGGCCGAAACGTCAGGTTTTGTTTTTATTGCGAATCTACGGCCGAAACGTCTGGTTTTGTTTTCATTGCGAACCTACGGTCGAAACGTCTGGTTTTGTTTTTATTGCGAATCTGCGGCCGAAACGTCTGCTTTTGTTTTTATTGCGAACCTACGGCCGAAACGCCTGGTTTTGTTTTTATTGCGAACCTACGGCCGAAACGTCTGGTTTTGTTTTTATTGGGAATCTACGGCCGAAGCGTCTGGTTTTGTTTTTATTGCGAACATACGGCCGAAACGTCTGGTTTTGTTTTTACTGCGAAACTACGGCCGAAACGTCTGGTTTTGTTTTTATTGCGAACCTACGGCCGAAACGTTGGTTTTGTTTTTATTGCGAACCTACGGCCGAAACGTCTGGTTTTGTTTTTATTGCGAACATACGGCCGAAACGTCTGTTTTTGTTTTTATTGCGAATCTACGGCCGAAACGTCTGGTTTTGTTTTTATTGCGAATCTACGGCCGAAACGTTGGTTTTGTTTTTATTGCGAATCTACGGCCGAAACGTCTGGTTTTGTTTTTATTGCGAATCTACGGCCGAAACGTCTGGTTTTGTTTTATTGCGAATCTACGGCCGAAACGTCTGGTTTCGTTTTGATTGAGAACCTACGGCCGAAACGTTGGTTTTGCTTTTATTGCGAACCTACGGCCGGGCGTCTGGTTTTGTTTTTATTGAGAATCTACGGCCGAAACGTCTGGTTTTGTTTTTATTGCGAATCTACGGCCGAAACGTCTGGTTTTGTTTTTATTGCGAATCTACGGCCGAAACGTCTGGTTTTGTTTTTATTGCGAACCTACGGCCGAAACGTCTGGTTTTGTTTTTATTGCGAACCTACGGCCGAAACGTCTGGTTTAGTTTTGATTGAGAACCTACGGCCGAAACGTTGGTTTTGCTTTTATTGCGAACCTACGGCCGGGCGTCTGGTTTTGTTTTCATTGCGAATCTACGGCCGAAACGTCTGGTTTTGTTTTTATTGCGAATCTACGGCCGAAACGTCTGGTTTTGTTTTTATTGCGAACCTACGGCCGAAACGTTGGTTTTGTTTTTATTGCGAACCTACGGCCGAAACGTCTGGTTTTGTTTTTATTGCGAATCTACGGCCGAAACGTCTGGTTTTGTTTTTATTGCGAACCTACGGCCGAAACGTCTGGTTTTGTTTTTATTGCGAATCTACGGCCGAAACGTCTGGTTTTGTTTTTATTGCGAATCTGCGGCCGAAACGTCTGCTTTTGTTTTTATTGCGAACCTACGGCCGAAACGCCTGGTTTTGTTTTTATTGCGAACCTACGGCCGAAACGTCTGGTTTTGTTTTTATTGCGAATGTACGGCCGAAACGTCTGGTTTTGTTTTTATTGCGAACATACGGCCGAAACGTCTGGTTTTGTTTTTACTGCGAAACTACGGCCGAAACGTCTGGTTTTGTTTTTATTGCGAATCTACGGCCGAAACGTCTGGTTTTGTTTTTATTGCGAACCTACGGCCGAAACGTCTGGTTTTGTTTTTATTGCGAACCTACGGCCGAAACGTCTGGTTTTGTTTTTATTGTGAACCTACGGCCGAAATGTCTGGTTTTGTTTTTACTGTAAATCTACGGCCGATAACACCTTGTTTTTTTTCTATTGTGAATCTCGTTGTTAACTTTTTATATAGTTTATGGACGGACAGTGTTGATACTATGGGCCAACTTTGTAACAACTTAATGGCGATGGACCACAGCCTAACAGCCCGGCTGATGTTTTCCAATCAGATACCGGCAGTGGAAGCCTGGGTTCCTCCACGGTTGTTAAGATACAAAACGTGTTTATATCACGTATTATAGTCCTAAAAAAAAAAAACTACCAACAATTCTAATGCATAGTTCGAGCGAAAAATGTCATAAAATCAATGTACAGTAATATAATAAAGTCAAATATACTGTCCTATAATAAAAATGTATTCGGAATCAACAAAAATGTCTTTATTTCTTTAAAACACTAAATGTTCACTAAACACTGTAGTGCTCAACGGCACCACTGTTGCCTTTTAACAATTTTTTTTAATTAAGGAGATAAAATACGGCATATAGCAAGACCTTCCTGATTTGTGTGACTTCAGTATTGCAAATATTTACAAAATTTACTTAACAACAAAATTAAGAGGCACCCTGTTAACTCTATATGAACGTTCGCTGAAGGTAACCTGAAACTTCCCGCAATTGTCTGCACATAAAGCCAACCCAACTAAACTGATCCAAGTCCGACAAAAACAGGGAAACTCAACGATGATCCGGAAGAATCGGGTGAATTGGCGTGCACGCAATAATACTACAGCCTGAGTGTACTGGTAGAACGTTGATGCAAACGATATACTGCACTGACCTAGCTCCATTTAAACCACGTAAAAAGACACCACTCTAAGATCTAATGCTTTAAAAATAATTTGACAGCGGAAAGTTCATTATGTAGACGAATTAATTACTGAGCGATTAGCCATACGGAAGGGAGTCACTTTGTAACGTATGCTCCGACACTGTAAATAATTACCAGATTTCTACGTCTAACAGTTAATGTTTATGTACACCGATTACAGAGGACCGTTTAGATTAATACTAAAGGAACAAACCGACCAATTAGTTTAAGCGAGGATATTCACCAAAGCATCCTCTTTGGCGACCTTTACTTTGTTTTTATTTTATTAATTTTTTTATCCTCCTCCTCCTATGGCCCTACAACCCGAAGTCGAGTCTTGGCCTCCTCTATCCTGACCCTTCACCTCTCCCTATCAGTAGCAAAGGACTTCCATCCTCGCACTCACAACATCTCTCTTGAATCCACAGCGATAGAAGCTTTCCATCTTTTCCTTGAACTGCTTTTTGTGGTCTTTTGTCATCCATACTCTCAATAGGGAGCCTTTTTAAGTGTTCGTTTGTCATCCATTCTTACGACATGGCAACCTCCTCAGTTTTACGTACACTTCTACCGTTGGTTCGATGAAGTGACACTATATCTCATCATTATGCCGTATCCTCCATTCCGCATTTCTATACATGGGGCCCAGTCTCAGGAGCTTCACGCGTTCAAATGCTATTTGTATTAATATCCAGCTTTCACTGCCATACCACAATTGTATGATACTTTTGTATATGAACTGTCGTTTGTCTACTAGCTTAACTATAAAAAACTTCACTATTTTTGCACAGCCATCCATCGATGGTTTCCAAAATAAGCCACATGGCACAAAGTGGACCAACAGAACTAGATTAAAGACACAAAGCCATAAGGCTTCATTCTCCATAAGCCTTCTCATTATGTGCTGTTATCACGAATTGAATAATTTCAGTATTTGAAACAACATTATTCTCGTGCTTCACAGCAAATCTTCTGATGTCAGCAACAAACGTTTTCACATCGAGTAACAAAAACGTGAAGAATTCTATGTCGAGAATTTTATTTTGAAATCTTTTAATCATGTTAATGTTGCTTTTCTTGGTACATTCCCAGAGCTGAACACCGTATACCCAAACGGATTTAAAAAAAGAACGAAGAATTTAGAACTACGTTTCAGTAGCCAGTTCTAAGTTCGATATATTAAATTCTTTTCTTTTTATTTTTATACGTTCCTTCTAAGGAAGTTTAATTTGCAAGCTTATATCTAAATACCTGCTAACATTCAGAGTGGAGAACGCAGTCGTCTGTTTGCCCTGGGAACCAGCCTCGGCAATTCTTTCCACCATTCTCATCATCTGTTGAGTGGAAGAGTGCATCTCACGTAATTCGGACAGTTCAGGGATCTAGATGATCTCAAATCCGATGCTTAACGGGTTATGCAATGGCTTTTGATGTCACGGACAAGAGGCAGATGGGTCTCAGGTTCTCCGCGCGAGAAAAACTCTTTTCCGGCTTCGGTATCACGATCACGATAGCCGTCTTCCGTTTCCGCGGGGAAGCAGATCAACCCGTGGCATGCGTTGAACAGTTCATCCAAGAACATAGTCTACTCTTCGGAAGGGCCAGGCGCCTGTCGACCCTTGAGCTGTACGATCCTCTCAGCGACCTGAGCGCAATGTCTGACGAATCCACCCGCATCACCATAGCTCATTGAAACTAAAGACCATGAATTACAACAACAACAATTACGTTTGGAATCTCTCCCCAAACGTACAATGAACTTACGACATTACTACAGAAATTAAATGAACCCGCACTTTATACAGTGTAATTACTCCCCCCCCCAACACACACACACACAGCCACATGAAACAATACAGTTTATCACATTAGCCTTATATTTCGTCGTTTCCTTCATCTATGTATGTCTATCCACATTCAATCTACACATAATACTATTTACTCTAAAATAAGTCCCCCCTTTCTGTTATACTTTTGCACTAAAATTTGGGAGGGCCTTAAGCGGCCTACACACGATCATATCGGCGTGTAGGGATAAAATATTGCGAGCTCACACCAAAGTGTGAGCTGACGGAATGCTGAAATAGCATCAAGCGCCATGACATCAGGTAGAAATGAGCGTGTGTAGGAGTCAGCTCAGTTCAGTCAATTCAGTATTTTACACTGAGAAACTGTGACGGCAGTTTTAAATAGGTTCCTTCATCTATCCTTAACTAATTGTATCAGTCTTTAGGGTGTACTGCTTTAGACTGAACTCCAAGTCTCTGAGAGGTATGTGACTTAGGAAGAGAGCGTAGACATGCGCACACGTAGGCACGCTCAGTGGTGTAAACAAACCTCGGAGTACTGAGAAACACCGATTCACATTACATTAGCAGAACTCACTCAACGCTCACTTTCCTCTCATTTAAACAAATATATGTTTCTCCAAGATTCCCAAAAACGTTTAATTTCCACAAGGTACTTGTAATGCACCATTACAATTTCTGGTTTTTCAATTAACACTTTTCTTTTACTTCTACATTTCTTCCACTTGAATACCACACTTTTAAACACTCGCGTGAATGATTTAGCGCTACACGGGAAATGGATTCTTTCTTTCTTCATAGGCAGGAGTTTTTTGACAGTGGGCACGTTTTGATTTTTTTTTTAATTCTAAACAATATTTCTTACTACACACTTATCAAAATCATCAAGAAAAGTTTCCTTTTCTCACACGTTTTACGTTTTTTCCACGATGTAGAGAGTTTTTCTTCTGGACTGCATTCCCTTTGCTTTCTCAAGTATTTAACGAAGCCTTCCGATGTATTACAGTAATATGCAGCTCGTTTGGTTTGTCAGGGTATGTCAGTGAGTTTTTTTGTTTTTCTTCATCACATTTTTCAATTATACTGTATTACTAATTATTTCGTGACCTTCACTGTGAACAACGAAACTTAAGTTTATTTCTTCAGATGGCTATCGAAGAGTGATTATAAACAGACAGCTACAAATAAACAAATAACAGAATAATTCATTCACTAACTGAACGTAACTATAAGTACAGTAATCCTAACCGATAGTTCACAAATTCGAATTGTTAATGTTACTATAAGACAACTACTTGAAAAGTACTAAGTTGTGAACACAAAAAATATACGTTTTTGAATGGTGAAAATCAGACTGCAGTAAAATTACAAAGTGTAATGACTGATTGCCGTTGTGAGTGGATGCCAGTCTGACTGTGATCAGGGCCATGCTGATGTCTTGATTTATAGCACTAACACAAACACACTCGCTCATACTTTATCCCCTCCATCAGAGACACGGAGTTCAGTCTCATGCAGTAGCTTTAGATCCGTCAAAACATTTATGTGTGAATATTTTGTTCGTTCTGAAAGCAATCTTTAACGTACAGTTATCGTTTATTCTTCTTTCTGTATACAAGCACGCACAGGCTACAGCACCCTACAATAGCAATTGCTCTTCCACTGACACGAAAAACTACAAAAAACATGATCGTGTGTAGACCGCTTAACATTCGAGTCGGGACTCACAATGAAACACGTACAGACGAGAAATAAAAATCAGGACATACATGGATACTATTTCCGTTCTTAGTTCAATCCTGACGTAAACAAACGCACGTGGTAAATGTAACACGCTATTGGTCAGGGGCGTTGTCACTGGCCACACAGAAATGTATTACGCGCATGTGTACAATGTCTGTACGGTCATGTGAAAGTTATCTTACCACTTTAACCGAAGCACGTCGTTTTAAGACTTCTTCTTTATCACTGTATTCTTAACTCTATTGAATTAATATGGAGCCAGACGAACTGCCCGTCACAACACAACGTATACGCTGCTTGATATAAAACGTTTGATAGAGAAGGCGGTAAATGAAACAACAGCGGACAAGTGGCATCATTGTATCCAGTATACAATCAAGGAAGAAGATAAGCTACTGGCCCACATTACCGACGTCGCTGTGGACAATGAACAGTCTTATCAATAACGCTGACTTAAGTGATGATACAAGTTCCGACACAGATATGGAAGGCATTGAATTACTCTCTGACAGCAACTTATAATAATCAGTACACTGGTAATTATCACAGCTTCTATTTTCGTATTAAATAAACTTTACTTCTCTGTTTTGTTTCTATTTTTTAACGGTTAATACAGAAAACCATTAACTGGTGTTATAAAATATTCAGTGTCAGTCTGACACTGTCGCATAAATTTTTCTTTGGTCAGGACAAATTATTACAGTTTACGTGTTTTTATACAGTATCAATATTATATGTACCCTGTCTGTACTCCTTCTGTCAGAGTGCCAGGCCTCTAATTCGAGTAGCAAATAACGTTTTGGATGTGTCTTGCCTGTTTGTTTACATCAGGATTAAGCTAAGAACGGAAATAGTATAACTGAGTAACAATACACTTATTAACAAGAACCAACTGTATTACAACACAAATTTAATAGTATTCCGGTATTAATACCAATAACATAACACCAAAATCAGGACAGATTAAAAAAAAAATCCTAAAATATTGGCAGGGGATCTTATTTTCGAATAAATACTGCATACCTGCTTATAAAAGAAGTTTCCAGAACAATCGTGACTATACGAATTGAGAAAGAAAGAAACTTCTTCAACGCATGGTTATTCTCTGTGACGCATTAAGATTCCGTAAATTTACTCAGCGTAGGATTCAACCAACAGGGTTGTTTCATACGGTAATGCAGTGATAAAGCTTTGTGTATATCTACGTGCAAGTTAAAGTACACACAGCTTCACTGTATATTGATATATCGAATGCGTGCCGAGGAGCACTCAATGTCGGCAAATGATACAGACACAAGACAATACAGTAGTTATCTGAAACAACGAGATTGTACGCTTGCAAGCAAGTGCTGCAGCTGTGCAAAGTGCTAATAACAAAAGTAGCGCTTACAGTAAAACGCCGTTCACCGCGATTGCCTGTATGCGTATACAGCCACCGTAACTACGGGAGGCGATCAGCAGGATAAATCGTCCCCTCACTACAGCTGTTACAAATTGCAGTGAAATTCCATAACCACTTAATATAGATCTACTTCTAAGACGGTTTGATGTTTTAAAATTCGGCAAAAAAAATAATGTATAAATTAGTAAGCTCCCGAAACTGTTTCGAACGAAGTAGTCTACATTTATAATTACATAAGTTTTCATATTGTTTAATTTTTCAATTATGGGAAAAGTTAACAAAAATCCTGATTACTCTACTATTTTTAGTAACATAACAATCGTAGAGCCCACAAACATACAAACACTAAAAATTCAAAACATTTGGGTGAGATTCCAAATGAAACCCTGTGAGATTCTCACGATTTATTTTCAACGTTTGATCTCTTTTTTGATGCCGATGTTAAAAGTTTTAAGTTTCCTAAACGTTTTAGACTACGTTCAGATGTCAGTTAAAATTATCTTTCATTTGATACCCCACACGGACTTCTGTGATTTTTCAGTTTTCACCGCTCACATTTTTTGCCTCTCACTCCTCCTACTATTTTGGGTGGATCAATCTAAAAAACAATAGGGTTCTGTAAGGTAAAAATGTGGACATACAAAATCGGACAAGTTTTACGAAATCGGTTGACGCGTTGAATATTTATCGTTAGACACACGCCAAACAGACAGACAGACAGACAGACAAATGCCAACGGTCGATTTAAAACTGAGAACTCGGTTCGTTCGATCAATAAAAGTTGTTTGAAAATTTCTAGTTTTGTACTTCGTAGGCTTACACGGGCGGAGTCAATGTTGTTAAAATTAATTCCCAGAGTGTCTGGCCGTGGTCCATTGTTTTCTACAAAAACAATGTTTCGGCAGTGCTATCGACTGCCATCATCAGTGTAAAATCGAGTTACGCTAACGTAAGGTGGTATACGTTAGTGACCATGACCACAATACTAGTCAAACAGTGGTACTGATGATGGGAGTCGATACTACTATCGAAACATCTGTTTTTGTCGAAAACAATGGACCACGGTCAAACAGCCCGGGAAGTAATTTTAACAATTTCTAATATTGTTATCACTACATTTTTAACGCTCGTGTTCCCGTGAAAACAATACTCATGCGAGTTTTAATCGATTATACTTCTTGAAGCGCTGTAAAGAAAAAGAACCACATGAGCCATATTTATAGGATAAATTACGGAACCGAACCATGGTTACATTTTCTGGGAGCACTCTGAGCTTTCAAATGAATGATAAAACTTTTCTGCGATTCCCCATTATTTACTTTGAAGTGAAATAATTTTATTTTTTCAGTGACTGTAAATCAAACCGTTCTTTCATAACAAATTTGAATCACCTTACGTGATTCAACCTGGATGTGATTCAGTTTACGACTGCTGGGTATTGACGATATCACGACTCACCGGTTCAGATTTTCAGCTTTTAAAAATCGGTATGGAGAACCAACATGACTTCCATGTTCTAAGATTTATATTTAAAATCATTTTCGAAATGAAATATTTCCATAGAAACTACTTCCTTCTTCAGCCGTAACCACAGTACTGTGGTCACTAACGTATACCACCTCACGTTATCGCACTCGATTTTCACTGATGTGGCAGTCGATGGCACTGCCGAAACGTCTGGTTTTGCAGAAAACATTGGACTACGGCCAAACAGCCCGGGAAGGAATTTGAATAACAAACTACATCTTTGTTGCCGATAACGTAGTACACATATGAAAAATAACCCCCTCCCCCTTTCAACTACCTCTTTCACTTATAGATATTTCATCTACTTTTATACAGTGGATTATTCTGACCTTATTTTCAGGATACTTTATTTATCAAAATTAAGTAGTACTTTACTCTTGTTAAAACATAAAACGTTGAAGGCAAACTACCCCTTCCCCTTAACCGATCTTCACCAAAATCAATAGGCCTTGAGTCGTCCACAACTCAGGCACATATGCAAAAAATTATTTGATTCTGTTTGAATTTGCGGCAGTTATCGTCCGCCACATAAAAAATTCTACACACAGACTCTTTTCCGAAAATGACTTTTCTTCATGTTTTGAGAGTAGTACGATCTGAATCAGCTCTTATCTCGAACACGATTTTTTTCTCGATCACCATACTTCCATTTCCTTACGGAACATGGAAGTAAAAACAGTGTTTTGTTATCGCTTTCGAAACAAAACTACTGGGTCATATATTTCAAATGAACAAGTTAGATCGATGTACAATATTTTCTGTACTATCGACAAATCCAAAATGTTTTAGCAATGCGTTATTTTTCCTGAAGGGGTGCGGTGATATCTAGAGTATAATGTAAATGTTATGTAGCCTACAGTTTTCCTTCAGTGATCGGAAATGGAAGTCCAAATCGAAGAAAACACACACACACACACACACACACACATTTGAATCCTAATGAAGGTAGACAGTATTAACTGAGCACTTTAGTTTACCGATTACCATCACAAGTTTAGATAAAAGTGGCAAAACATATAACGAGTCTAGATATTAAATTTAAATAAACACCGAGTGTAGTGACAGCAAATTTAAGTTTTAAACTTTATATATAAAGTCGGGCGAGCTAACTTTTTATACAAAAAAAAGTGATAACAAATCATATTGGTCCGACAGTTTTTCAGTCAGACAGGAAGTTTGACTGGTCTCAGCATGCAAAGTTTGTCTGTGCTCAGTTTTCACAAAATAAAGGTGGCGAATACGCCCGTACATAAAGTGTCTGTGTGATACAAAAAGACATATACTACATCTCTGATATTTAATGGTTCCTTATTTGTCTGCTGCAGTACGTTATTGCGTGGGTCAGTTTAAAAGTTTTATAGCTGAGATGAAGTGACATCCATAGCTCAGCGGTAGAACTAAAATCTGTTGTCTGTTGTACGATTCACACTTTATAATAAACACCTGTTAATTTACCAATCTATTGGTCAATTTATCCACTGCTTACCAGCTGTTCGAAATTTACGTGTCACGGGTATTTTGCTTAACGGACAAAACCAAGAATTCTTTGTTAAAAAAGGTCTAGTGCAAATTGAAATTCACAACGGAATGCTAAATGTATCAGGAGATTAAGCGCCTTCACAAACAATGGTCTGTAAACTGGCACTCCAGTTTAAACGTGGTCGTATGAGAACTGAAGATGATGCCTGCAGTGGTCGCCCAAAAAGTGCAACAACTCCAAACGCGGCATCCAACTTGCACAAACTTTTTTTACACCAAGTTCTTGAGTTAAAATATGATACACACACCCATGTGAGCAATGTCACCTCGCTCGTCGGTCTTCCAACACGGTGTACGAAATTTTCTTAACGATATCAGGAGTTGTTGCAATTTCTGGGCGATAATCATTGTCAGTGCTCGTACGACCACGTTTAAACTCCAGTACCCACTTGCAAACAACTGTTTCTGAAGGCCCAGCATCTCTTAACACATTTGCCATTTTTTTTTCTGAATTTCCATACGCGCTAGACCTTTTTAACTTCAAAACATTCTTAACATGTAAATGTCGAACAGCTGGCAGACAACGAATAAAGTGACAGATTGATCTGCAAATTAACAGGTGTTCACACGAAATATGAATCTTACAACATGCGAAAGATTTTAGTTCTATCGCTTCGCTATAGATGTCGCACCGCGAACTTTTCAACTGATCCTCGTACAATGTAAGAGTGTATTCGTACAGAATTAAACAGCAAGAAATGACGCGGTTCTTTAATGGCTGACGAGCATTCGGAAAATAGATATGTTCACATAACTGACATAGGCCTACAGGAATTAGAAGAAGCGTCACAGAGAGCTATTACCAAGAAAACTACGGGACCACAAGTTAACTCTGAATTTAAGTATGCAGGTACGGCTGACAAATTAAGGTTTCTTCATTTTATTAATACGTTTTGGCTACAAAACCTGCGTCCCAAAATAGTGGTAAACAGCCAAGGTTACACGGCCCAAACACTGTTGTAAAATATAAATAAATATAAAATAAATTCTTGTACAACAATATTATTATTTAATATAAGAATATACATTACATGATTTATTTTATTATTATTTAATATAAGAATATACATTACATGATTTAATACAATATTTAAATTATATTATCACTCATAATATAATAAGACTAATGTCACTTTAGAATACACGTACAGTATATCTAAAGACTACTCCATAGACTACTCACATTATTCATGTACTATTTGGATAATCCATTAAAAAAAATATTTAGATTATTCGATACTGTAATAAATAAAATTATTTTTTACAACAATGTATTTTATTAAAATCTTATCGTATTGTACAGGATTTGGGCAGGTTTTTGTATTACTATCATTTTCGTATACATAAAATGAAATGAAAAGTCGTTCAGGTATATACAATTTTTATTTCATTTTATACATCTGTATTTGGGCATGACTCTGGATGCCAAAATTCGGTGGAAAGAGCATGTTAAGAAGAAACGGGAAGAACTTGGATTAAAATTGAAAAAAATGTGACGGGTGCTTGGAAGACACTCTGAGCTGTCGCTGCCAAACAAGCTGTTGTTATACAAACAAGTCTTGAAACCAGTTTGGATGTATGATGTAGATCTGAGGGGTTGTAGGCCTACTAGGAAATCTAATATTAAAAATAATTCAGACTTTTCAAAAAAAAAAAAAAAAAAAAAAAAAAAAAAAGGTTCTTCGCCGTATTGCTGGATACGTACCAATTTCATGACATCCATCGGGACCTGAAAATGCCTACAGTTGCTGACGAGATTAAACGGGTTACGGATGAATATGGAAGAAGACTTCACGAGCACGTAGACACTGAAGTGCTACAACTGCTCGATAATGCCGGACTCGTTCGGCGATTGAACAGATAGAAACCATTTGCATTAGTGAACTAATTATGTATAGTAATTCGCAGCACATGAACAGAGTGTAACTGCACTGAGGACTGCTCTAGTGGGAGCTTATCCTATACACTGTTAACTTATGTATTAGAATAAAATTCTAGACAGTTTGTAACTAGTTGCAATGAAGTTAAATACAAAATTATATATCTGAAAATGACAACAGTATAAAAACTGTCGAAATCCTGTATAATACGACACAATTTAAATAAAATATTTTCTTTCTGATAGATTTTTACTTACTTTTCAATTATATTTAATACCAAGGTGACAAAAAGGTGACTGTATAAAAAAGAAAACTGTCGCAATACCGTCACAAGATAAGAATACATATAAAATACATTCTTGTACAAAAATATTTATTGTGTGTGTGTGTGTGTGTGTGTGTATGTGTGTGTGTGTGTGTGTGTGTGTGTGTGTGTGTGTGTGTGTTATAAACACTTTTTGCTAAAGTCTGTTTCTTGATGTACTGTATATAATATATACAGTACCTCTGTATATATAATGATTTTACCAAATAAGGAGAAAACATCTTGAGGTAAAGTCATTAATATATATATATATATACATATATTGCAACGATACAGCCATATACTGTATTGAGCACTGATTTAAATAAATGTAAAATTTGTAAAATTATTATAAGTTTGGGGTAAATGGACGTGTCTGGGATTGTAAAAATGTTTCATTGTTACACTAGGGGAGAAATTAACCTGTTCCAACAGGCAAGGAACACCTGCTCGATTGTATGTGTGTTACGCGTGTATCTTGTGTGTGTTAGTGATGCATGTACAGACAGGAATCCCAGCAACCCTCCCCAATTAATTACTAAAATAATTATTTTAATTCACTGTGTGAAAACTAATTAGTGTATAAACAAACAAAAGGCACCAAAGTGTGTGTAAATTTTATAGGTATCCACAGTAAGAAAATGACGTTAGTAGGACACACTACGCGAAGTCAGTGCGAAATAAGTGTGCCAAAAATACGCAAATTGCACTAAGACGCTCAAATTAATACAGTGAGTGCTTAATCAAATTATCTATGATTTGTGCTGTCTCAATTCCGTACAAAACATTGCAATTTGCAGAAAATTGCAAATATATGAAAAGGTGCAGGAGTGGGGGCTATCATGTGATCTGCAGGTCTCGACAGGACAATTTCGGAACCAACAGGTGCGGAATCTCGAGAGGGTATAAATTAAGGGTTCGACTGGAAGCCCTTCTCTTCATTTCAAGACACAGTTGCAGTCGGACACGCTGTTTGTCGGCAGAACAGTTTTATTTTGTTATAAGTCTCATCTACGAACGAATAAAAACGTTTTCAGTAATTATGTTTCCACTATTACGGGAAACGTAGAGTACCGGGACCGTTTAAGTCAGCAAGAGTATCTACGGAGAAGCTACAAAGAGCGACGTGAGATGCTAGACGTTAGGAGATGCTTTTTAGACGCCTAACAGCCGAACGAGATCCACCTCGCACCCGATATTAATTCTCTGGGACGGACCACACACTGCTGGAGAACGACGCTGGACTCTGGACATATCCAGGACCACGCCAAGCCAGGAGTAACGGTAACCCAACTCTGGACAACGTTGGACCCCGTCAATAAGTCGTAAGGTCCTCAAAACTCGAGGTGACATGCATAATGCATTTACAAATGATTTTTTTTAAAGAGCTCAAAGACTATATAAAGAGACAATGAATTAAAACAAAAAAGTTTATAATTAGGTAAATAATGTAATAGAGTCTTATGTAAATGTTTTAGTCGTAAGAATGAGCGATCGCATATTGATAAATATAGAAGAAAAAAAAAGAGTTTAATTTTGAGATAGTATTTTTTTTATCAAAGAAAAATAATTGAAATGATTTGATATTTGCATTTTGTAGAAAAGAATACTTTAAATTTTGAATACGAAACAAATGCCAGTCTAAGAGTAATTAATATAATTTTAAATTTATTTTTAAAAACATTGGTATAGACTGAGCAAGCAGAGGTCAGATCTGATTTAAATGAATTCAATTAAAATAAAAATTAATTACATTTAAATTTTAGTTCTTTTATTAAATCAATTTGAATAAATGTCTAGATTAAGAATATTAACATGTCTAGAGGTAATAGTGTTTTAAATGTGTGAAACACCGTATAGCTTAAGAGATAAACACTTAATAATGAGTGATATCTTGATCGGAGATTATTAACAATGTTTTATTATTTATAATGCTTTTGAAACAATAAACATGAAATTTTAACTACTCATAAATTTACTACTCTTATTATAGTTACACCTGGTATCGTTATATACGTTTAAACACCTGGTATCTTTATAACTGTTTACACCTGGTATCGTTATAACTGTTTAAAGACCTGGTGTCGTTATAATATATTGCGACAATACAAGCATAGGCTGTAATGCGCATATATAATATAAAATAAATATTTAATTCAATTTTAATAATATATAATAGACGAGCAGGATGTGAAATTGGAAGCTGGCTTGCAAACAGGAGTCAACACGCAGGATCACGCGATTACCGCTGCATGCGTGTACACAAGTAAATGGTGTGTGTGCGTGAAGCCTGTTTGAGCCTGAAAGTTTGCAACCTCACCCCAAGTCAATGCTAAATTAAGAATATATTTAATATGAAGCAAACCATAAATGATAGCGAGAATGTAAAAACTTCTAAAAATGTGTAAAATTCAGACACAAGTGCAGTGCGAATTTTACGTAATTCGGACAATCAGTGCGAATTCTGTGCGATTTTTAAATCATTATAATTACACTAGTGGTGCGAGCATCACGATAATTGCACATCACATAGGTCATTAAATTAGACAATATTTTATCGCCGTGAAATCCGCGTTAAACAGTGCGATTGGCGAAAAAGTGCAAAAATGTGAAATAGGACGAGAGTGGGGACTATCACGCCATGGTTCAACTGTCGACAGGCTAATTCCTGAATCGACAGCTGCAGTTTTCTTGGTGAATATAAATACAAGCCCAGGAGAGCTAATCTCTCTCTGCTAACAGTCTTCATTCATGGCGGAACGCTATGTCCGTCAGAGACGCGAAAGTTTAATTACGTTGGACAGAGTTAGACAGTATGTCTAACACGAATAAGACTTTTTGTTAAGCATAACTTACAAAGTATTACGATAAATATTTCAATTTAAAATAGTAATGGAAAACAGTAATTAAAAATTACCGTAACAAAGAAATCGTCAGATGTCTACAAGTGATCTACATCTAAGAGCATTACTACAGGCCGAGGACGAGAGCACTACATGGCATAAATTCCAGACGTAAAGGACGAGTCATCGGACTTCCGAGAGGACCCGGAGGAAGAGTAAAGCATCCAGGACTTCCGAGAGGACCCGGAGGAAGAGGAAAGGATCCAGGACTTCCGAGAAGACCCGGAGAACGAGGAAAGGATCCAGGACTTCATGACTATGCAGGATTCACAACATCAAGGACTCAGGACCAAGAGAGGGTATGCTGAGGAACCGCTACAATTAAGGTGAAAGAAAGCCATGTATTCCTCATAACAAAAGACTTAATCAAAGATTGATAAACACTGTCAAAAGAAAGACAATAATTTCAAAAAAAAGTGTAATTTATAACTTATAAATATAAATGTCTTGTATAAAAAATTATAGCATAATTTTTGAATTAATAATTTATTGAAAATATTTTAAATTTAAATTGTAGAGTAATTATGAAAGCATAAGTTTTGAATTAATAATTTATTGAAAATATTTTAATGTACATTTGAAAGAATCAATTAGATTTGTTCAAAGAATGAACAAATAGTTAACTTAGTTAAATATTTTTATATTGAAAGCACACATTCAGACTGAGTAGTCCAGACAGTATAACATAATGAAGAAATGTTTTTTAATTAAAATTAATAACATTATATCTATGATATAAGCTTTATGTTGATGATGAGATTACAGCAAGCAAAGAAACTTTGAAATCATGTATAATGAGTATCGTGGACGAAGTAATCATTATTTGTATATTATTATTTCTTGATGTGTTTGTTTAAATTAATAAATGGGAACATTTTGAATTTCCTAAAAAGGCTACCATTATTATAATTACACCTGAACCCCTAATTATACACGTACACGTTGTTAGAAATGTTATTTACCGTTGTATAATTTTGGCGCACATGAGCGTGCGCCCGACACTTACATTTAATAACGTTGTATCGTTGTAATATTCCATACATTTCGATTCATAAGTCGGTATACATTGGGCGCCACGGTGTAGTAACCTCCTCAGTAAAAACGTTTACTTCGGAGCGGTGTGCTCTAGTAACGTGTTCTGCGCTACGGCCCCAATCAGATGTCACGAAGATGTTTAGTCCACGTGAACTCCCCGCTGTCACAATTAGCACTCAGAAACTGCAGTTCATCGCCTTGAAAGCAGCCAGCTCGTCGTGTCGTCGTCATTCGGCTGTCAGCGTAGGGCTTTGTTTAAGTGATACAGGAATTTGTCAACAACGCAACTTCATGGTGTAACTAAAAACTTAGTTATGACTGATAAGAGTTGCGAGTTGCTCTGATGCAGCCGACGCGACGTTAACAGTTTCGTATAGCCTACGTGTACACTATTGATACGCAGGGCTACATACGCCTTTGGAACGTCTATTCTCAATACTTCTCAGGTAGTACTCGTATCGATCAGCAAAGTTATAATTAGTCCGCCAAACTAATGACGTAGTGCTCGCCAAACTAATGGGCTTATCTATTCTACACACACACGGGCGCGCGCGCGCACACACACACTTGGCGTAGCCAACAGCCACATACAAGTGGTATACGTGTGTTAAATGTAATCGTCACTCGCCGTATACACTGTATTTACTGAAATGTGAAATCGCATAAAGAAATCGCGATGTAAATAATTATACAATAATTCTGAATAAACAGCTGTTCGCGTTTATGTTGTTACGAACGTACAAAACGCAGACACAAGAAATTTATGTTTAGAGTGAATATACGCGAATTCAAAAGAATGTTATTACCAAGTTTGTACCGCATTTAAATTACAAAACGTATACACCCGGACCGGCTGCAGAACTCACTCACTGTTTTGAAGGAAGTATATTTATTATTACATAAATTACGATATTAGATAATGTTTCAATTATCAGAAAAATCACAGAAATCCCGATTTCTCTACTATTTCTTCACTAAAATAATAACTGTAGAGCACACAATCATACAATAAATATTAAAAATACGAAATATTACGATTTGGGTTACAATTCCTTTTAAGTCTGATACCCTGCTGGATTTTAACCATTCTTTTTAATTTCTGATTTCTTTTTTAGGCATTGGAATCCACAAATTTTGAAATTTCCAATACTTAACTACTACATACAGATGTTAGTCAGAATTCTCTTTCACCTGATACCCCACATGCGTTTTTGCAATTTTATTAAAATTTCCATCCACTTCAAAAATTTAGAAAATTTTAAAAAATGAACAGTATATTCAGATTGTGGTTAAAATTCCCTTTAATCTGATATGAACGATACACACGTTTTAAGGTGGTGCATAATCACAAGGACTGTCCTGTCCTGTATTGTCTGGGGCTACACAATTTCCCCGTTCGGCGTCTCTTCAAGTAAAAATTGTTGTAAGAATTCTAAAAGTGGACCAAAGGTTAATGAAAATAATTCCAGTGAAAATACTATGTGAAAATATTCCAAGTCGTATTTCCAGAAGCAGGTAGTTAACAAGAGACCGGAGTCTATTGATAACAATCCCGTTTACAAAAGACTGAAAATACACCGTAGTCCAAGCGGACCAATGAAATATTTAAATTTATAAGGTTTTCTTATACGAGGGTCAGTTGAAAAGTTCGCGGAGCGATATCTATAGGTCAGTGGTACAACTAAAATCTTTCGTAAGCTGCAAGACGTATATTTCGAGTGAACACCTGTTAATTTCCAGATATGTCTGTTAATTTATTCACTTTTTACCAGCTGTTTGAAATTTTCCTGTCACGGGTGTTTTTAAAATCCACTAAATCAAACATCGTGTTGTGATGAATTCTCTGTTAAAAACGTTTTAGCGGCAAAGGAAAATCAAAACGAAATTGTAAATGTGTTAGGAGATGCTGCGCCTTCAGAAACAACGGTGAGTGGAGCACACTCGAGTTTAAACGTGGTCGTACAAGCACTGAAGACTATCCCAGCAGTGGGCGTCCAAAAAGTGCAACAAAAAATGACACTATTGAAAAACTTTCATAGGGTGTTGGAAGACTGGAGATTGAGGAGTGGATGACGTTGCTGAAATCATAGCCATCCCATACGAGCGTGGTCATCATACTTTAACTCAAGAACTTGGTGTGAAAAAGCATTGTGCAAAATGGCTGCCGCATCTGGAGTTGTTGCATTTTTTGGGCGTCCAGTGCGACCTCGTTTTCAATGCTCGTACGATCACGTTTCAACTCAAGTGCCTACGTACAAACCGTTGGTTTTAAAGTCGCAGCATCTCCTGACACATTTACAATTTCGTTTTGAAATTCCGTTGGCGCTAAACAATTTTTAACAAAGAATCACACGGAAAAATAATGAAAGACGTTATATTATATAAACATAAGGCTGGAAACGCTGATGTCTAATCGATGCAGGACATTCTTTTTTTTTTACTTAACAAGTTAAGAAAAGGTGATATCGCATCTGCCCGGATGAAATTAACAAAATAAAATCGATTATTTCAGAGGGAATTACACATAAAGAATAAAAATGCTTTTAAGGCCGTAAATTTTTTCCATTTATGGAAATACTATGAAACATTTATTTTTTCACATTTTTGTGAAAGGAAAACCGCTATTACAGTTTTCAAAATGAACCAGTTTTTTCTAATCTTGTAGATTCGATATAAATAACATGGTTACAAGGATAAATAACTTGTACTTTTGGTGAAAATTACACCGGAAAAATGTTGGTTATTTATGTTTCCAACTAAGTTATTTAAATAGAATAACTGCTGTTATTATGAATTTTTTATTTTTATGAATTAAACAATTGGAAAGTTGAGTAAATATATTAGGTAGTCTAATAATGAACTAAGTACAAGAAAAGGATTCCAAACTATTCAGCTCGATCTCTCAGCATGTGAATGCATTTTCTATTATGATAAATACAATTATTTTTTATAGTTACGTTATTCTTGTAATAGTATTTAAATATTTACAATATGCTCACTTTTTTATAAATATTACGCTTTGCTTGAAGCATACATATTTCTGGCAGTGGTGAAATTTCGGGTAGCTATGTAGGGAGAAGAGGTTTGATTGACCTGGCAGCACTGCTTTACGTTACACGCTGAATCAGTTTAATGTCCTAAGAACGCGAGGTGTACGGGAGTTATCCGGGCACCATAGTGCCGTATATGAAGTTCTCACTTCAAAAATTTATTAAACTGGTTTTTATTAATAACACATTTTTTTTCAACATATTAAACGGTTTTTGCAGCTCAGGGGGCTTCCTAGTGTAAAGCTTATTTGCTATAATTTCTCTCTTCTCGGATGAGAGAAATACCGCTTGCGGAGTATGGCATGAGTAAGCCTATACATTATGCACCTCCATAATAACAGTATGGTTTGGTCTCGTACTGTACATTATACGTACGTACAAACAACAACAGTACTCAGTAATACAACACCAATATACTCGTATTAATCACAGCTGCCAAACTAACGGTCCTATCTGTACGTGTGTATGCACATCGACATGACTACAACCGAAGTCTGTGTCTCAATAACGTTACTAACGCGTGTTACAGTACTGAACAATCTGTAGGCCTATTTTTTTCTAACAAATTATATTAAACAGATGATGTATCATTTTTGAGCTACTAATATCAATGCCAGACGAAAATGCAATAACATAACATTAACAATATCATTAAATGGTAACAATAATAGAAATCTTCAAATAACTTTTCTATATTTATTGAATGAGAAATATTTATTATTTATGAATTATTAATTGAATATTTATTGAACCGAGTTCTCAGTTTTAACTGGACCGTTTTAACTGTTTGGTGTATGTCTCACGATACCTTTTTTCTCACGTATGTCTCACGTATCAACTAATTTCGTAAAAGTTGTCGTGTATGTCCAGATTTTTACCCTACAGAACCCTATTGTTTTTAGACTGACAGTCTCAAAAATAGGGGGCCGGGAGGCAAAATTGTGAAAAAATGGCAAATTCCCAGCGGGGGTAACAAATTAAAAGGAATTTTAACCAAATCTAAATACAATGTTCCTTTCTGAAATTTTCAAAATTTTTGAACGTCAGGGTCTCCAAAAAGTGAACTTTTTGAAAATTTTGTTAAAAACACAAAAATTCATATGGGGTATCAAATCAAAAAGTATTTCAACTAACACTTGAATGTAGTGTTAAGTTTTTGAAATTTCAAAATTTTGAAACCCCAGGGCCCCAAAAAAGAGATGACAAATTTGAAAAAAGTTATGAAAATTCAGCACAGGATGACAGACTCGAAGGAACTGTAACTCAAATCCGAATGTTATCCATTTTTAGTGTTTATTGTATGACTGTGTGCTCTACAACTGTTGCATTATTATTAAAGAAATAGCAGAGTAATCTTGAGTTTTGTAAATTTTCCCACAACTGAATACCGGATTTGTCCGATAATGAATGTACATGTACATCGCACAAAACAGTGAGCGAGTACTGCAGCTGTGGTGGCTTACTAGTTTCTATTCACTTTTCTGAACATTAACTGTAATACATACACGTGCGCGCCAGAGAGTCGTCAACGGTACTTTCCTTGATAATACAAATGGAAATATAGATAATACAAATTAACAACGATTTTCGACACTTTTTAACTATCATCGTCAAAACTGATAAACAATCCCTTAACAGAAAGAAAAAATAATTTTGTGGGGTCACTAAAAAGAAACACCGTAATGACACTGCAACCGTCGTATTCATTTCCCAATACGATTTTTGTCTTCCCAATAATGAACAGTACCGGTACCTACCAAGAAAGGACAACGTTTCGAGACTGTTGAAGATATAGTACAAATATTTCTAAGTCTATACAACAATATGCATATCAGAAATGTTTTGAAGACTGGAAGTGACAGTGTTGGCACGCTAGTGTTACAGCCGAGTGGGACTACTTTGAACGAGGTAATATAAATGCAGATGTAACAAGACGCGATTTTGGAAGTAAACAAAAACTGTTTACTTCAAACCTCGGAGTTATTATCAAACCTCGGACGGATACACACGCGCGCGCGCGTTAATCAGTGGTTCAAGAAAATTTCATTAATAAAGTTGTATTAATGGTTATAATTACAAACAGAAGTTACACTGTTGCACACCACTATAGAAAAAATTCCCGATTAGCGCTTTATGTGATATTATGTATATTTGCGGATATTATGTACATTTATCGATCGGAAATATATGTGAAGATATATATATATATATATATATGCATCAGATATATTTCCGATCTGATGATGAGCTGTGAGGCTTGAAAGCGCTAATCGCGAATTTTGTGTAACTTCTGGTTTAACAAAAGTGAATTATTATTATTCCCGTTGTACAATGTTCACACATCTTACATTCATTGAACCAATGAACCAAAGCTTACATTCCACTGCTGCTTGTCCATCCAAAGATATTCAATTTCTCGTTCCTTCAATTCCTCAATACAGTCTGAATCTCTTCTATCCAGGTGATAGGTGGTCTTCCTCTTTTCCTTCTTCCTGGTGGGGTCCATTCCATAACTCTCCTTGGCAATCTTACCTGTGCCATTCTTTTCGTGTGTCCATACCATTGTAATATTTTTGTTTGTATAAAATCATAAAATTGAATTTTTCACATTCGTTCTGTCCTTAATGACTCCATTTCTAATTTTCTCACGTATGGATACTCTTGCCGAACGTCTCCAACAGTTCATCTCTTCTGTCATTAAATTTATTCTTGTGTGTTCATTAGTAGTCCAAACTTCAGAGCCGTAAGTCATGATACTTCTAACAATGGTTTTAAATATTTTGGTTTTAGTTTCTGCTGTAATTTGCTTATCCCACAGGATTCCATTTAATGTAGATTTAAGAAAAGTAAATAAGGGCATATATGACTGAGGATGAAAGTACTCGAGGTTTTAATACAACGAATACGAAAAGTCTCCGATACCGTGGAGAACATAATTCTGTTAAACGTGCATACTCGTTGTTTTCGGTTGATAATTAAAATGCTGTATATTGTACAGAGCGGTTGTTCTCAAAGCAACAGAGCACGTTCCACAGGTGAAAAGCAAGGTAAACTTGTGGTACAGACATACGGCTACAGCGCCGCGGCCTCTTAACAGATTTAGTCTACAAAACGTAACTTTGCACACGTAGATCTATATTACATGTCATACAGTTCTGTACGACAAAACTGACGATTTTGAATTCTGAAATAATAGGAACTCCAACAACACTAAAAGAAAATTACAATTCACAACTTTGTAAAAACATAATTCTTTTTTACTTTGGAAAGGCATACTTAAATACCTTAAACTTGAATGCCTTATCACTGAATAGCCTAACTGTAAAAGAATTCTCCAAAATACGGAATTCTCTTATAATAAATAATAAAGAAAAGTTTATTAAAATACATTTAACGGAGTAAGTGTTACATTCTTTTTTTGAAACAAATAAATCAAGTAGTTTTAAATAGATAACGTTGTAAGTACATCATGAAGATGTAGTTTTACAGAATTTATTAAAAATTTATCTCAAGAATAATTTTTAAAGAGAAGAGTCTCTTTCGGAGCTTCGGAGCGTCTTATTCGAGCTTCTGTTTTAAAATCGAAAATCATCAATTTTGTCTAAAATTAGCACAGACGTGTAAATTTTGAATCCTAAGTTAAACGGTTACCGCTGAGATCAGCGCTAAATCTTTTACAGCCGCAATCTGAAAATTAAGATGTTCCTACACCTTATCCAACATCACATGACACTATGGGCGAGACAGGAAAATACATTGTTCATATGAAGAAACCGCTCGCCTAGTAGTGTGGGGCAAGAGTCCGCACGGGGCAAGATTCCTAATACGTCGTAGTTACTAGTTTTCTTAATAGATGTAGTGAGTTGGTGTTTGGGCTGCTGAAGAAATGCATTCTGCTGGCTGGACACAGCAAACAAGGAGTCTAGCGCCATTACGGTGAGTGAACAGTAACGTTGTTTAATTTTGTGGAAACTGAAGTTATTTTACAGTGTAATTTAAGAGTATTTATACAAATATATACTTTCTTATTATTTGTTTTCGACAGTACATTATTAAAAGGTAAGTCTAAGGTTACATATCAACTTAAAGTTAGTGGTCAATCTTATTTTATTGAATCATAAGTCAGCAAAAAATATAGAACACAGTGGGACAAGTTTCCGGGGGCAAGAGTCCTCTTGGTCTCCTGTGCGGAATCTTACCCCACATAAACAAACTTCACATTACAATTAAATAAAACTTGCATTAGGCCTACAGTTGTTGTTAAGCGTTCCAGGAGTGTGTGCTGGGGAGTCCCGCTGATTTCAAAGTCTAAATTTCAAAGGAAGAAGAGGAATATCGTGTTCCGGGAAAGTTGATTATTATTGCGGAGGTTGTGGGCACCTTTACGAATCCCCCTCTACAGTCGACTGGATCATGTGTCGTCAGTGTAGTACGTGGTGGGAAGAGCCGTGCACGAATTACAGTGGATTGGGCCATTTCGTGTGTGATAAGTGTCAGTAGGACTCTTACCCTACACAGACCGGACTCTTGCCCCAAGGTTGGGGCAACTTTCCTATTTTACATGCTTTTGTTTTTTAATTTTTTTTACCAAACACTGTAGTCAAAATTGTTGTGTATTCATTACATTTGTTAGCATATAGTGTAACAAATAAGCCAGTAATTTTCAATAAACTTTATTTTGGTTCAGTAGCTGAGATTTTGTTATTGCATTTTAAGTGCGGACTCTTGCCCCTCATTCCCTTACTAGCTAACTTGAAAATCTTGTAATCGAGAAATTAACTTCAACATAATCATAAAATACTGTCATGCGTTATAAATAATGTTACTTTACATCTTTTGGGTTACTTCAAAAAATTTACAGTTACAAATATAACTTTTAAAAAAATTGCTATATTGAGAAAAACAAAAGTTTTAGTTAATTATACACCAATTTTCATATGCACTTTCTTTTATTGTATTCATTTGTTTAAAAAAGTCTCAAAGTATTTCAATATACAAAAGTGTTTTATATCTATGTTAAGTATTTTCTTCATATTTCCTTTGTAACTCGTCTAGTTACTTGTAAGATTCGTGTATTTTATTATGTATCACTGGCGCGCGCCCGTGTCCCCCCCCACACACACACAAATCAAATTATAATTACTTCTGCAAGTAGAATGTTCTTATTTTTTTAGCGTTGTATTTCAACCTTACGCACTTTTCACATCACCTGCCATTTGCATAATCGAAAAGTTTGTAAGCGATAGTTAACTTGATGATACAGCTGATACCGATGCTACAGATATATTCTGTGAATCGTGCGTAAGGTTGAAATACAACGCTAAAAAAATAAGAACATTCTACTTGCAGAAGTAATTATAATTTGATAATTTATTATTATTATTTATTGATAATTTGTTATTAATAATAAAAGTTTTTACGATAATATATTTTTGCTATTTTCTAAATTACAGTGTTTCAATAGCATTCAGCTATTAAAACAGTGTATGATAGCAGAATGCTATTGAAACACTGTAATTTTCAAATAAAAATATATTATTCTTGTAAAAAGATTTATTATTAATAATAATATAAATATATAACAAGAAAAATATGAGCACTTATGAAAAAATATATATAATAATTATTATTAATAATAATAATAATAATAAAAACTTTTTTACAAGAATATATTATGTGTTTTGATAGTTTAAACTATCACCATCAGTAAAACATTCAAAATACACATAATATATTGTTGCAAAAGTTTTATTTATTATTGATAAAAATAAAAATATAGGCTATACAAGGATAACGTGAGCAAATATAAATGTAAAATACATAAGTAAACCAGTAGACCAAGACTACAGAGTGGACAGTGGTGTATTGTGACGTCTTAATGTATTTGAATAGATTAAGTCTGACGATGCAGAACATGATACACTGAAAGGTGGGTCCACGCATTCCAGATTTAATACAAGCAATTATACGTAAATACAGAGCCGACCCCACGAGTCGCTTACCACTGGAAGTTCTCCTTAGTTTAGAACGAAATGTTTTGTAAGATTCGGTCCGTTAGCGAGACACAATTTCGAGATATTTACGTCAACGTTTCGATAAAATCTACTGCCATCATCAGGCCATGTACGTGGACGACACATGAGTAATTAATGTGCCTACAAGACATCATGAATGTATTAAATAATTGCGTTTTTGTGTGGATGTGTGTGTGTGTGTGTGTGTAGGTTACGTAAAGAACAATAATAACAACTATTATACTAAGCTACACTAAGCTGGGATTCTTAGATCAATAAGATATAATTTCAGCAATCCATACCTATTAGTAGGTATAGAATACCATCCCTAAAGGCGAATAGACTGTCATATCAACGGCACAGTGTGGAGAACGCAACGGGAAACTACTCCATTGAAGATCCAAAAGGGTAGCCCTCGTTTCAGAATATTGAGAATGGCGGGGGCACTCTGTAGTTAGATAATAAAGAGGCTGTATACGGAAAGGAAGAAATCGCAAGCCCACCAAACTCTGGGTTGAGGAGAACAAGAAGAAGAAGAGACCTATTAACACTCTTTATATGTGTGTGTATTAATTATCACTGAATTCACTGTGGACAGGTACTGATGATGACTATAAATTTTGTCGGAACGTTGACACTAATATTTTAAATTGTGTGAATGACCGAACTCACGAAATCCTTTATCACTACCAATTGTTACAAAATTCATTTTGTGAGTTATGGCCCATCTAGTGTGTGTGTGTGTGTGTGTGTGTGTGTGTGTGTGTGTGTGTGTAAAATAAAAAATATTTTATCAAATTATATTACTTCTGCAAGCAGAATGTTATCTTTTACCGTCATACATTAAAACTTAACGCATGTTTCACAAAGTAGATCCACATTCGTTTAGAAACCTCTGATAATACAGATCTATTCTGTGAAATGTGCGTCAGGCTTATTGTTTTATAAAACAATAGAAACAGAACCCTTGTCGAAGTAATATAATTTGATAAAATATAGGTATTATATAAGAATCTTGCAAGAAGCTTCACTAGTTACAAAGAAAAGATTACATATAATATGAGAAATTATATTATTTCTATATACATTAAGACGAAGTATGTAATTTCCGTGATATTTTAGTTTGACCACGCTTACGAAAATAATCATCCACGTGATACTTACAATATTTAAATTGTAGAGAACATAAAACCATTATATTTTATATTTATACAATGTATTTCATTTCGTAGTACCTTAAACACAATGAAATGCAGTTGCTGTTCTGTGGTAATATTCAGTTGTTATATGTCACAGGAGTTTCTACTAAGTCTCTACTCTACAAAGACAAAATTAATAACGGTTACCTTGGCGAAACGTTCTTGTGTATCCAAAATTTCGAAGAGCAGAGCCAGTTTGTCGTCGTTGAGGACGAATCCGTTCCGCTGGTGCTGGAACAGTATCTGCAACGCCTGAGCGGCGGTTTTGTTAACGGAAGACGGTGGATGCGTGCAACCCAGGAAGAACGGCGATCCTCCACAGCTGATCGGTCGAAACGGCAGGCCGTGGAACGTGGGACTGGGCCTGGGCACGGCGTTCCTCAACAGCGGCGACTGTCCCGAGATAGGCAACGACAGTCGACGGTTGGGCAGAGAACCGGTCGGCAACAGTTGACTGTTCGACTGCGAGAACTTCTGCTGGCCGTTGCTGGTGACTTGCGGCAGCGAACGGTACCCGGTGGGCGACGAGGTCGACAACGGAGAAGCGATGCTGTGCGGACGCCGCGATTCCCACGAATAGTCCGCCGCGTTGTCGCTTCCACTGGTAACCAGATATGAGCCACCGTGTTTGTAGGCCTGATCAAACTCAACGGTGGTCGAGGCAGCGATGCTGTGAGGCCGACGCAACGTCTTCTGCGTGGAGTATCCACCGCTGCTGCCGCACGTCGGCGTCGACGACGTCGGCGGATTCCACGACATCTGACTAGACGTTTGAACGACCGGCGTCGATATGACCTGAGGCTGGTGGGCGGACGTCGGCCAACAGGCGTACGAATCGAGGTTAGACGGTGCGGTAGCGGAAGAAACGATTCCTCGATGCTGTTGTTGACTGGCATTGATCTGAGCCCGACCCGACGAAGTAGTGCCGGTGGCAGACAGAGGTGCGGGTGGAGTATAAAACGGAAACGTGGAAATAACGCTATGATATTCTGAGAAACTGTTTGGTCTGTTTGTGGGGACTGAGTTGGGGACGCTTATCGCATTAGAACAGCCTGCATTGTACGGACGAGAACTGTCGGTGGATGGTTCGAATTTGTTTTGGCCTCGATTCGTCGCGACAGAATCGACAGCGGGTTTTCTGAGGACGATATTTTCGGGCGGAATCCAAATGTCCGTGTTAGGAGAACTGGAAACAACGGCGTGGTGCTGCTTTCTGACATAATAGTTGTCGTAGACCGAGCACGTCGGCAGACTGGTGGGCCGAGCCGGAGACGACGTGCGACTCGTGGTCAGCGACGCGGAACTGTTGGCAATGACGGGGAAGGTCCTGCGAGGACTCTGGTAGATCTCGATGTCGTCGGCCGCCGACAGTTCGCTGGTACGCTTGTACGTGGAAGGAGCCGACACGACGGCGGCCTGCCTGCGTGACAGCCCGTGTTCGGACTGCGACTTAGGAACTTTGTCCGCGGCCAACGCGTCCGTCCGCCGGCGTATGATGTCCTGCAACTGCGCCAGACCGTCGCACGATCCCGTCCACGTGGAGAAACCACCATCGTCGGCGTCCACGGGACTGACGGGAGTCGCCGCCGCGCTGCTCGACTTCTTGAACGACAACTTCTTCGTCAGCAAGGAGACGCTGGAACCGTTCGGTAAGCTCGACGACTTGGTCGATACGCCGTTCTCGTTGGCCGTTCCATTTTTCTTCGAGTCTTCGGCGTCTGAAGAAGAGCGGACGCGGTTGCTGTGACGATCGTTCAAACTGAGTCGTCCGCTGACGTTTCTATAAAACGGACTCTGTCGGATCAGTTGCAGTGTGCCTGGCTTCTCCTTTTTAGTTTTCGCTTTCACCTCCGTATCTCCCATTGATACCAACGACCGGCGATCGAAACGACACTTTCACTCAACACAAACTACGCACTTCGTATTATGGAACAACACTATAACAATTATTGTCGCAATAATTAAAATAATTATTAATTTACAACCACTATTAAATAAAAAAAAACTATTTAAATCCAAGTAAGTCTTCGGTATTGCTGTGCACAAGATAAAACCTATATATGCGATAAGCACGCGGAGTAATAACATTAAATATTTTTAACAAAATTTATTATTTTTTTTCAACAAACATATTATGAAACGAGTAAACATAACATTATCTATTTATTCTAGCAGTCGGTATAAACAAACAATAACAGATGGAAACAACGGACGCCTTCATTAAGAGCTCGGCGAGTGGTGATCGGATCCGCGGTAGTGCGCGCGGAACGAATCATGTCGAGTACAACGGCTAGGAGAAAGCGACGACGACGATGACGACGGCATTGCGCGATCGGTCTAGACTGACTGACTGGCTCTCACGTGCGGTGGCGGTGGCGGCGTCGGCGTCGGAGTCGAGGCGCTGTGCTCTCTGTTGCGCCGCGCCGCGCGGGCTCACACGTGCCCCCTCGCTCCCGCTCTCGCTCTCTCGCAGATCAATCTCACCATCATCAAACGCACTATATATTACAGCAACATTCTGCTTCGCTCTCAATACGAATCTGTTAGTTTATAAATTCGGACCCGTTTCCTCAATCATTGCAACTACCTAGAAAACATAACAGATACGCATCTTGAAGACAACGCACTCGTATTAAAATAAGTGTCACTGCAACCTGGATTACTTTCCTTTAAATAATTTTTGTACATTTGCTATTTCCTTACTCCAATTAGTTACGTATATTCTACTTACCGATAGCAGAGAGTATACAGAGAAAAATGATTCTGATTGGCTACAGGTAATGCGAACAAGATTAGCGGAAGCCATACGAGGACAGAACCATTAGCGCAGCACGCCAACAACAAATTCTTAAACTGAGAAAACATTAATTTATAACCAGAAATTAAAAAAAAAAAAAACAATAAAAAATACCTTAAAAATACAGAATAAGATACACGACCACAACTGATGATAAAAAAACAGGTTTTTTATTTGTACGGTAACGATAGTAGGCCTACGCGTTTAGTCGCGAAACGAGTTACATAACACGCTTAGACATAACAATAAGCATACACTAGAAATGGTATGACCGTTGTTCAATTGTTGCTATTTTGTCACGTCACTACTCTAAATTCTTGGTGAATCGGGTGTACGTTACGAGCGGAATAAGGTAAGGTATTTCGAAATAATCTTATTTCGAAATTTATACATTTTTTACTTTCAAATAAAGCTTACGATTATTTTTGAACGGCATTTTTTTTTAACATTTTAAAAACAAAAGTACAAATTCTTTTCACCAACATAATAGCAAATTTTTTTTTCTTTTTTCAAAGGGAGGTATTTAAATGTTTCTCATCACTTCCTATGTAACTGGTGATGGGAAATCTCCTTGATTTCCTGTCCCTTACATAACTTCACACGTGACTAAACGTCTACTTGTCTGTCACTTAATAGTCGGGTTATTTCATTAAATTCGTCTCACACCAGCAGCAGGTGATACGCGATGTTGATTATGAGGGGACGAATCGCCTCTTAGAAAAACTCAGAAAATATTTACCTGTTTTATAATTGACGATCGTTTGTAAAACCTGATGAAATTCAATTGTCGAATGTGGTGTGATTGCGTACAAAAAGCCAAGGTTTTATGTCATGACACGCCCTCTTGTTAAATAAAATAAATTCAAAAAAGTCCGTTGTCACGTAAACTAAAACGTTTCGACCGATAACATTCGGTAGTCACGTTCAAGTGTAGACATGAAGAGAGAGAGAGAGAGAGAGAGAGAGAGAGAGAGAGAGAGAGAGAGAGAGAGAGAGAGAGAGAGAGAGAGAGAGAGAGAGAGAGAGAGAGAGAGAGAGAGAGAGAATGGGGGGAGAACACGAAAGGGCATCGTTCTAAAATATTTGATAGGCGTGTTTTACCAGTTTTGCGGTCTCAGAACGTGGAACTTTACCAAAAGAAATGTTGATCCACTGGAGAGGAATGAAAGAAATATGGAAAGCGATAATTGCTGATGCATATGTCGGAACGAAGATAACCGATGTAATAATGCAAATAGCGAGATTGAAGTGGAAATGAGCGGGACACGATGAAAAGAAGAAGAGACGTCAAATGGAAGGAATAATAAGTTATATGTGTATGTGTGTGTGTGATAAGTATATGTAACTTATAATAATAAAGTATATATAATAAGTAAATATAATATAAGACTTATATAATAACTAAACGACACAATGGTATTATAAGCGAGGATGAAAAAGGCTGCGGATGAGTGGATGAAGACGGTCAGGGCTGGATAAGATCTGGAGGAATCTTGTGCTCGTATGGGATTAGGAAAATACATTATCAAATCACCGTATGTCGTATAGTAACTGCCGCATAATTGAATCGTTCGACAATCAGCTATTTTATTGAATCAAATTCTCACCCACTTCTCAGCGCTGTAGGCTACGCGTCGCCTCCGCATCGTTGAATCAGTCGTCGTCCAATTAAATGGAAATCACAGCCTGATTCTAATAACCGGCGACTATTGTAGTTGTTGAAAAAACTCCCGGCGAAGCGTTCTAGAGCCCGCTCACTTGACGACTCGTTCGTTTTTATTTCTGGTAACAGGAAACACTTATCTCGTATTTAGAAGGCACGCAGATGTATTTCACTCTTCACAGAGTCTGTCTATTTTTCGAAACATGATTAACCGCTATCTTATCCCGTCGAAGCAGCAGGCGCACGGCACACTGCATCCATTAGCCAGCCCATGTGTCTGCCATACACAGTACAGTACCGATCAAAAATACAACTCGCGCTGCTGCTGTACGACTTTCGTATCGTTTCCCAGCTCCTCTCATTTGGTTCTTCTTCTTCTTCTTCGTTTTCATTCCTATTATCCTGGCTCAGGCTCAAGACCTGCACAGATTTCTGCAACCACTACGTTCCTTAGGACTCCTTTTGCTCTTCGTGAAAACATGCTCGAATGCTGCACTTGGCCCTCAATAAAGCGGTTCTGGGGATACAACGTTGCGATCCCAATGTCCAGTTAAATCGGTTACTCCTACTCATGCAGAGCTCAACATTACATTTTCTTAAAACGTAGGCTTACCGTTATATGTTGAGAGCAGAGTTTTCTGCTCAGATAATGCTTTCTCTATTAAAGAGAAGGAAATATAACTTGAAGACTCGTTTTGCTTTTGAGGACTATAGTAAAGCTTCTGACAATGTTATTAAAAATAAATTGTGGAACATTATGGAGAAAAGAGGAATGCCACACCAAGTAGTCAAAAGTTATTAAGAGTTACATCCGGATAAACAGATTAAAACAGAATCCTGAGATATTTTTAAAGAAAGTCATCAACAAAGGGGTTAGACCTCAGTGTTGTAGGCATTTCTCAACCAATGTGTGTGTCTGCGTGTATTGTGATAGGGAAGACGAAACTAACTTGAAATTTGGACCCACCAAGCAGGACAAATGAAAAATTCGAGTTAATTCCCTTACAATTTTACTAATATTATCACATTCTCTTTTTAATTTATATATTGACGATGTCATGCAAAACTCGCATATGTGTCTTCCACACCATTTTATGATTGGTCACTCTACAACTGACACTCTGTTGTTTGCGGACGATCAGGCTATTCAGTCGAACTCTGAAAACAGATTGCAGATGGGTGGTACATTTATTAAATGGAATCTACAAAGACTCTGGATTGCAGATATCCACAATTAAAACCAAGGTGATGGCTTTTTGTGGAACTGATCCCGTACGGGCAAAAATTGCCAGGACGGTACTGTCCTGGAACAAGTTAGCAGTTTTGAATACCTGGGCTACAGTGTGTCTTATAATGCAAGCAACGACGTGGTGAATAAATTGCATAAGTTCAACCTTACGTGCGGGACCATTAAGCGAACACTGAAGTCAGCAAGTAAAGGAACACGCCTAAAATTCTACAAGGTGATGGCCCTTCCCACACTTCTTTATAGATCTGAGAATTGGACTTTAACGAAAGGCCGGGGCAGTCGCATCCAAGCGGCTGCAATGAGATTTCTCAGGCACGTGGCAGGGTGTACTCTCCATGATAATAGAAGAAACAAAGATATACGGCAGGAACTGAATATTATGAGTATACTCGACAGGGTCGCACAGTATCGGCTGAATTGGTGGGAATATCTTTGGCGAATGGATGACTGCCGCATTCCCAAACAACTATGGAACTATAAGACGAGGGGACGGAGAGGTGTGGAACGTCCGAGGAAGCGCTGGAGTGACCAGCTGTAATATTTGCCCACTTGAGACCGGAACAAACCATTCTTGGTTTAAACCTTGAGGATGATGTTGATGATGATTTTACAAATGCATTTTATAAATTCTTACCATTTGAAAGTTCTTTTAGTAAACCGACGTGAAGTAGGTTACATATAAGAGTTGAGAAAATATGGAAACGCGCTGAGTTCAAAATATTCTATCTTGATTAATTGTTATTTAAATTAAAAGTAATAATTCTCATGGCATTAGAAATCGCTTTAGTTTTGTATTCTTAATAAGTCTTTTGGAAAATGAATCTTTCTGAAGATATATTTTTTTAACCCGGTTATTATACATTCGCTCCTTAATTTAAGGATGTTGTCCCACGAATGTTTTAAGCAACTTATTGTGTATGTACAATCGAGCAATAATCTTCTTATTTTCCGTATGGAGGTCAAGAAACTGCTAGTTTCCTTGTGCAAAGACGACGATTCAAACCATATACATATTCGACTAGAGGAGTCATGACACAGACAAGCCTGATAAAGGTAGGTTAATAGGCCCGTGTGTAATTGGTTGTTTAAAGCTGGAAATACGTACGGTATTTACTGAATGTTGAGTTGTTGTTATTATTGAGAAGACTCTATAAATTTATTTATTCCCCTGATCCCCTCTCATAGTTACTCCACCGTATACTGTACAGCCCATAAAAAAATAGGTACAACTCGTAACATATTTAGATAACGTTGTACGGGAATGTAACCAAGGAGAGATCAAATGCTTGTTTTTACCTCGGTTAGGAGTACGTTCGGCTCTGAACCCTTTGTCGAACACTTTCAACTTTTTTCTGCTGTAGAAGGCCTTCGGTGGTGGCCGAAACGTTTAGACAATGACTGAACACAGCAATCGACCACGGCCAAACAGCCCGGATATAAATTCTCTTATCAATGACTCCGGCCGTGATAGTCTATGTAATAAACAAGGAGAAGAAATTTTACCAAATCCTTATGGTTGCTGACAACGAAGACAACCTACGAACAGTTTGCATGAATTATACGTAATAGCAAAGCTGTATAAACTGCAGCTATCTGTCTGCAGACAAGAAGATTGATGCTGGACTCATTCTTTAGTCGTTAAGACATTGTAACATACCTTAACGTTAACTATACTGTAACACAGGAAAATGGTCATTAGATTAGTTCATGTCGTGTATTCGACGAACAGTTCTGCTTACTGTTTTGAAATACACAGACTGCATAAATAAATAAAAAAAAATACAAATGACAGCGCCCGGTACGAATACAGAAGTCGATGGCCTCCACCGCTTACAAACACGTGCCGAGACGTCTCGCTAGGCGGGAATACTACTGGCTGGTTAGCCATCGCCTTGCAAGTGTGAAGCGTGGCCGTCCTGAAGGCAGATTACGTTTGCGCGCACATGCGTTCCTACAAAGAAGATTAAAAACCAGATTCAAACTTCGGAAATGAAGTTTCTGAGAAGAACAAAGGGTTGCACGAGACACGTGCGTTTGCTCAATGTGGATAATAGAGAAGAGTTACAGGCACTCTCCATAAATGATACAATCCAGACATATCGCAGGGATTGGTTACAGCATGTACAGCGTCTGGACAGAATGGAGGATTGACCAAAGGGTGCGTTTCGATATAGACCCTTTGGTACAAGAGATGTAGGAAGACCGACAGCGAGATGGAGAGACACCCTGTGAAGACGGAACAGGCAAAGTGCCTACTCCATGAAGCGCAGAAGAAGAACAAGGTACGAGCCAACCGCTGTATCCACTGCATACTGCTTCTAATCAACCCCGTTTTTACAAAAGTGATTTACCATACAAACTGACAATGTAGCTACACGGGGGAGAGAACAGCTCTGCTGGCAGGCACTTCAAACTGTAAATCGAAACTGCAACACACGACCTGCTCTCAATACACGGTATCAGGTGAGGATGGGGCGAGAGAGAAAACAGCCGTTGCCAACACACACACACCGTATGTACAAAAATAATTAACGACCAGCACATACGATTTCCTTTGTGCAGAAACGTTACAAAACAAAAAATACTTTGTAAAGCAATTAGATCTTTCTTTTTCTACACAATGCTCGTCAAAGAGTACTTGTGTACATACGCAGAGATACATTACAGTAAATTGGCACAAGAGGAAGAGTAAGATAAACGGTCAAAACGACAGAAGGGTTGCTGGGGAGGGTGGCTGTCGACGACAATGTCACAAGAGGGCAAAACGACGCGGGGAGAAACTCTTTTGCCTCGTACGACAATAAGTTCAAAACCAACAACAGGTTTTGCTGAATATTTTATTTTACTACCATGAGACACGACGGTATGCTACCGTACAAAGTAGGTCTCAAGTCTCGATGCGGCGGTGAACATTCTTTTTGAAGATCAAAGTCGTATCAAATATAAATATCGCTCTGAATCATTGTTACGCAAGCGATATTCAAGTTACTCATCAAGTTACGCATACACTCAGTAATTGGGGAGGAGAAGAAGGCATTCTATACAAACACCCAGTTTGCTGGAAATTATTAATTGGGAATACGAGGTGTGTTCAAAAAAAGTCCGAACTTTTTGAATACCACATCAACCCGCACAAACAACGCGCTGCGACTTTAAGCGCGCCTAGCGATAGTTTTTGACAATAAACTGTCATTTATTCTGTTCTGCTATCAGCACTGGTCTTTGAGATATATCAGACTGAGTGAGGAAATGGACACGCTGGCCGGCGGATTAGTGACAAAATGACTAGGAAAGAAGACCTCGAATAATAAAGTGTGCGTACGAAATTCTGCGGCAGAACTAGGTTAAAATTTACAGGCACATTCTGGTTGTTTAATTAAGCATAGGTGTACTTGGAGGCCTGCATGAGCCGAACGATTATTTTAAGTAACTTGAAAGAGGGTAAAAACAATGGTCGGTGCAGATCAAAGCGATGTCGAAGGCCATGGGAAGAGAGCTCGTGATGTAGTAAATTGTAAATCATCGTTTAACTGCCGAGACTTTCTGAGAGAATGTGCATCCATACACGATCGTAAAATTAAATGCTGATAGACAAATTTAAATGTACCGTATCACTGAAAAATTCTTATTGCGTTTGTTGACGACGATCAGAAAGAGACCGTTGTTTTGAAATCGGTCAACAACGGCGTACCAATCCAAATGGTAATGACGACTTGGAATGCAACTGAAACTGCTCTGTAAAGATTTTACGAAGTTAGCAGTAAACTTTATACACACACGTTGTGTTAAGATCTTCATTCTCACTTCGTTATAGATCGGCCGGACGGTGTGTGCCCGTGCCCACTATAGCGCGTGTAGCTCGAAGACGGATGATCACGACGGGACGGAGAAAACGGCATTTCGGTGTCAACACTTAATTGTGCAGCTCGCTCTATGCGCAGGCGCACGTCCAACACAAATAGTTCGGTATTCTGTTTAACACACCTCGTATACTATGGAACACGTGTGTCGATTTACAAATAATTGACAATCATACTGAAAGGAAAATTAATAGAGTTCAGAAAATCTATTTGTGGGACAATTAACATAACTTCCTCTTCTTCTATATCGGCCTCCTTTGCCGTCAAACTTGGGTTATATCTTCAGCCATGCTCAAAACTCTGTTTCACCTTGGATGAGCCGTTTCGCTACTAGTAAGTCCTTTCCCCTCTGGTAGATAGATTCTCGATACAACCCACTCACTCTAATGTTTGGTCTTTTGCTTTCTCTTTCGGAACGCTTCTATGACGATTTTCAGTTTCCTACTACGAATTCCACTTATCTCATTTCTTTCAGATCCATTTATCTTGCTAGATAATAAGAAATTCAACAAATTTACGGCAAAACTTGAACGATATTCAGACAGAAACACGTAGATATACGAAGATCAAATTGCAAGAAAATATACCGGTTCCAGTACCGTATGAAAGCAGTTGTTGATGGCCATCTGGAACAATACATTTATGTAGCAGGCAGATGAAACGAGGTATTTACGGAATGTGAAAGGATGTACACGAAAACAAACAAGGTAATCGAAATTAGCTATTTATTTGCATCTTGTTATTTGAATTCCAACTTTGTCTGTAATTCCAAATTTGTCGTGCTTACTTGCTGAAGTGCTACCTGTCATGCTCCGGACGAGGCCTTTCAGTGTCTCCACCATTAACAATGGTGGTTTAGGACCACCACAGGTGATGAATTAGGACTTGATAATGGTGGATACACCGAAAGGCCTCGTCCGGATGAAGACATGTAGCAGTTCAGCAAGTAGATACGACAAAGTTGGCATTTATTTGCAGTTTCCTACGTACAATTGATGATTACAGGAAAAACTATTAAGTCCATTTACTATAGCCTTGCCAATTTTCGTAAAATGTATAGGATCATTTGCCAGGTGGTAAAACTGATGATTAGAGGACCACGGAAGATGTTCCTGTACAGTTGGAATTGGATTTTAGCCTAAACTCTGGCAGAACGAAGGAAAAGAAAAAGAAGAAGAGGCCGGAGGGAGCTTCGTGACGAAGATCTGTGACCCACACACAAGAGTCGGCGCGCTCACTACTGTAAAGAATTTCAAGTTCCTTTTCTGTTAAGGTTCTCTCCTTCCTGAATTTTTTCAAATGTTGACGCAATCTAACTGGAATTTTTACACGACCCCCTCCCTTCTTTGTACGCTGTGTTGCAAAATCAAAAATCATACATTTTTTACAGTACTATTAATTACGTTTCGAGTTGGCTAATGTTGAGACGTTGACACCCCTATAAGTTGCTTCGGCACAACACGACTGGTTGTCGACCTTATATTGCCTTATTGCTTCTTATACAGTAGCCTTTCGGCTTCTTGGATATTGATTGATAATAAAAAGAAGATAACCATTTATAGCTGGTTGGCTGTTCTTCCTTTTCATTTAACTGACGGAAAAGTCACAGAAAATATAGGCCTAGAAGGCTTATATACTACAAGTAGGCCTACCCGTTAGCTCAAAAACGTTAGGTTCTTTATTTTAAGTGTTACTGTGTTATAAGCATTGTATATACACATTAAACGTTGTTTTCCTCAACCATGGCTTTTATTTATTTCAGCAGTAAATTAAAAACCAAAATACCGTTATCACCTAACCTCACAAATGAAAACAACACGTATTTTCGCTTTACATTAAGAATTAGGAAAATTAGTACACTTATTCTTTTCCACATCGTAATATATCGATACAATCGCATATTAAAAACATCGAAAATGTACTGCAGGAACGAATAAACGTACAGTTCCGAAGCCGCTAAATAGCATTTGTTTATTTACTTGTTACTATGGTAATTAATTCTGGTTTCCATCGTGTTGCTGACATCTTTATACGCGTCAACAAAACAGCATAATTAAAAGGGCCTAATTCGTGCGAACGGCGCAGAATATCAAATTCCAAGTTAGACAGTGATTTTCACCAAAATTTGGTGGCAATCGGTGCGACGGTGTGGATTTGTATTCAATATAAAGAAACAAATCCTCAGACTCTTGAGTTTTATATACTGTATCCAGATATGAGAAACGAGACAGCTGAGTTTAATACGTAGGCTGTCAGTGCTGGAGTCAATGATGACAGAATTTATATCTGGGCTGTTTGGCTGTGGTCGATTGCATTGTTCAGTCATTGTCTAAACGTTTCGGACATCCACTGGAGACCTTCTTCAAGAGACAAAAGTTAAAAGTGTTCGACACAGGGTGAAGAGCCGAACGTATCCCTAACCGAGGTAAAAGCAACGACCTATGTTGCCACGACCTCCTGTTCGCCCCCCCCCCCGTAAATAGGCCCCTGGACTTCAGTAGTTTATTGTGTTATAAGTTGTTGTTACGACACTACAGAACGATCTACGTGTTTGTCGAACGATCCATTGGAATCCGGCTGAATGTTGTGGCGTACGTGATTTCAACATGCGCTTACGAGGCTTTTCTGGACGCCGCCAGCCTCGCTAACTGTGTCAAGGACGCAATTAATTACATCGTAATTAACCTCTGTGCGTTCAAGTGGTTATTAATGCGGTTCGTAATATTCTGGCGAAGTGTTATGTGTTTTCATAATTGCGCGGGACAATTGTAGTACAATTGTGTTTTATATCAGTTGACATTTTTCTATAGCGTGTGAACAATTTTTATTTTAATATTCATGTTTAATATGGTAACCAAATCACTTGTACGAATTAATAAATTATTTACCTTAAATTAGCCGCCGTGTGATTTCTTGTACTTCGTCTATGACGCGTTTCAGAGCTTATGCTCCATCATCAGATATTAAAAAGGTAAAACTATCACTCTTGCGAGATCGTTAAGAAGTAAAAATGTCAACAATCTGCATATGAACCGTACGCGGATTTGGGTGCGCACCCGTTCAAGTTCATTCTGCCACTGAGCGGTTGCTACCTTATCGTAGCCCCAGCAAGCAGACTCAAGGCGGTATCGTACAATCGGTTGGATACAAAGTTCAGGTGGTCATTTAACACGATATCGCGACTCCTTGGGTTTGCATATGCACTGTAAATTTCAAATTCCTCCAAGGCATTCATGAAACGGCCCTTCTTACACACATGTAACGGTATTAAATTGGAACTAAAATCTGTGTAATTATGATTGTGTGAAGTCAGGTGTCGAGCGTAATTTGATTTGATGCTGTCAATGTTTCTTATTTTCTTAGGTAAATGTTCCCGAAATCGTTTAAGGAAACCTCTCCCAGTCTGCCCAATGTAGAAGCACTCGCAATCATTGCATGTTAACTTATAAATGCCAGTTTTTTTTCTGGAGGCGTGTGTTTTTTCGGTTTGAGAATATCCAGTAACTTATTATTAGTCCTGAATGAAATAGTGAAACTATTATTATTCATTATAGAAGACAAAACCTTAGGCACAAAGCTAGTGTAATTAGTAGATATAAAATTTTTTTGCGTGTTGTTGTTTATTCGGGGTTTAAGCATTCTTTTTTCATGTTTTCTCAACAGTTTGTCAATGGTTAAACTATTGTAACCATTGTCAACCGCGATATATTTTATGACATTTAGCTCATCACGAAAATCATTATCATCCAAAGGAATTGTCAATAATCTATGAATGAAACTATTGTACGCTGCCATTTTATGTGAAAGAGGATGATGAGAGTCTGCGTGTATTGTGGTGTCAGTGGTAGTCGGTTTCCTATAAATGTTGAACTTTAGTTTATTCATCTGTCGAGTGATGGTTAAATCTAGAAAGTTTATCTTGTTATCAACCTCTGTTTCAAGAGTAAACTGGATGTTTCTATTTATTTTATTTAAACAGTTTTTAAATAATTCGCTTTGTCTTATAGTACCATCAAAAATTAAAAACGTATCGTCTACATACCGTGCATAAAATATTATTTTATGTGCGTATATATTATTGTTCAACAAGTGAGTATTCTCATAATAATTCAAATAAATATCGGCCAGTAGGCCGGAGAGGGGTGAGCCCATAGCTAGGCCATCATCTTGAATGTAAAACTAGCCATTAAAAGTGAAATAGTTTTGTTTCAAAACAACCTCGAGTAAATTAATTAACTCATTTATCGTCTGTGTGTTCATGCAACTATTGTCAGATAAATTGTTTCTCAAAATCTGTAATCTATCTATGACTGGGATGTTCGTGTATAAATTAGTTATGTCGAACGACGC
Source organism: Magicicada septendecula (assembly GCA_034769895.1). Classification (NCBI taxonomy): domain Eukaryota; kingdom Metazoa; phylum Arthropoda; class Insecta; order Hemiptera; family Cicadidae; genus Magicicada; species Magicicada septendecula. Next base: position 830,294,363 of record CM068368.1, read on the forward strand.
CAATTTGTGGTTAGGTTGTAGTTCAACAGATTTAATTTCATTAATAAAATTATTGTTGTTCTTAATACTATGATTATTACGTAATTGTAAATTATCTTTTATTAAACGAACTAGTGCTTTAGCAGTTTTGAAGCCAGGAGCAGTGGTAAAGTTCACGAGCGGTCTGATAGGTATGTTATGTTTATGAATTTTAGGCAGTCCTGTGAATATCGGGGCTTTAGCGTTGATGGGCTTTAAGTAACGTCGTGTGCTCTCATTGAATAAATTGATACATTTATTAATACAATTGTTAAGTTCCCTGACGTACAATTCAGTGTTTAGGGTCAGAGTTTAATATTTTAATGTTGCTATTAGAAATAAAATCATGAACTTTATCACTGTATGAATCAGTTTCCATGATAACTAGCGTATTTCCTTTATCTGCCTTAACGATAAGGGCATTGTTGTCGATTAATTTTGTTTTCATGTGTTTTAAAGTGTTATATTCACTAGAGTACCTAGACTGACCACGTGAAACGAGAGGTAGATTATTGTATAATTTAATGGCTCTATTGAATTTATTATTTATAAGTACACGTGCTTCATTTTGTAAGTGTGGGTCCGAATAATTTAAATAAAATAAATAGAAACACCAAGTTTACTTTTGAAACAGAGGTTGATAACAAGATAAACTTTCTAGATTTAACCATCACTCGACAGATGAATAAACTAAAGTTCAACATTTATAGGAAACCGACTACCACTGACACCACAATACACGCAGACTCTCATCATCCTCTTTCACATAAAATGGCAGCGTATAATAGTTTCATTCATAGATTATTGACAATTCCTTTGGATGATAATGACTTTCGTGATGAGCTAAATGTCATAAAATATATCGCGGTTGCCAATGGTTACAATAGTTTAACCATTGACAAACTGTTGAGAAAACATGAAAAAAGAATGCTTAAACCCCGAATAAACAACAACACGCAAAAAATTTGTATATCTACTAATTACACTAGCTTTGTGCCTAAGGTTTTGTCTTCTATAATGAATAATAATAGTTTCACTATTTCATTCAGGACTAATAATATAAAACTGGATATTCTCAAACCGAAAAAACACACGCCTCCAGAAAAAAAAAACTGGCATATATAAGTTAACATGATTGCGAGTGCTTCTACATTGGGCAGACTGGGAGAGGTTTCCTTAAACGATTTCGAGAACATTTACCTAAGAAAATAAGAAACATTGACAACATCAAATCAAATTACGCTCGACACCTGACTTCACACAATCATAATTACACAGATTTTAGTTCCAATTTAATACCGTTACATGTGTGTAAGAAGGGTCGTTTCATGACTGCCTTGGAGGAATTTGAAATTTACAGTGCATATGCAAACCCAAGGAGTCGCGATATCGTGTTAAATGACCACCTGAACTTTGTATCCAACCGATTGTACGATACCGCCTTGAGTCTGCTCGCTGGGGCTACGATAAGGTAGCAACCGCTCAGTGGCAGAATGAACTTGAACGCGTGCGCACCCAAATCCGCGTACGGTTCATATGCAAATTTTTGACATTTTTACTTCTTAACGATCTCGCAAGAGTGATAGTTTTACCTTTTTAATATCTGATGATGGAGCATAAGCTCTGAAACGCGTCATAGACGAAGTACAAGAAATCACACGGCGGATAATTTAAGGTAAATAATTTATTAATTTTTATTTGATTTGTTATAAGAGACTGTCTTGTTGAATACAAACCGTTTAATTGTGATAATTAAAGCTGGTGATTAGTGACTTAATTGGTGTCTTAAAAGTTTTCCACTGTACCACACGACGATCAAGTAGACCGTCGTGACTGTGTATGCAGCCTACTGGTTTTTTTGGTGTAGATTCTTAGGTCGAAGGTTTAGTTTCTTTGGACTGGTACGGATTTTTGTTCACCTCATGAAAACAATTTAAGAAAGTTTAATTTTAATTTTGTTTCAAGACCGGATCAATATTATTATTCTTGTCGCGTGCTCCATAGACAGGTGGCTAGTAGTCCGACGAGCGGGGGTCAAACGACAAATGAATGACAATATTGAATCAGTTCACTTCACGTATGACGACGCCACGTGAGACAAGCAACAGCAGCACCAGACCAGTAGCAGTCTGTTGCACCGTTTAGTAGATAAATACGCGCCACTGCACGTCATGTCAACTGACCGTTATACTGTACTACACACAGTTGGTAAAATCAATACGCGTCCAATAGTCAGCAACACGGGCAGGTAATGTATACAGCGAAACACAATATAATCACTCTTGAGATGGTGTGTTCAGCCATGAATAATAAACCGACGTATAAAATATTCAGTAAATAACGGTTGAATCCACCACCGAAGGAGAGCGAAGAGCGAGAAGGAGGGGAGGCAGGGAGGTGGTAGTAGCAGTCGAGAGAGTATAACGATACCAGCTACGATTTCTGTGGTAAGCAATTATCGTGCAATTACCAGGCTAATGGTGTAGTAATCAAACCCGTAATGACAATCAGTATATTGGTTTAGCCGTGCGCCCTTAAGCGACTCTGCCAACCGACTAGCGTTTACCAGCGCCTGCCACAAACTCAGCCCACGACGTTTTTTATTTTACGCAGTAATACGGCCAGACTTTATTTAATGCGGCCTTAGGCAGGTGGAAAAGGGCAGGGGCGTATTTACGAGAGGGACAACCCCCCCCTCCAGAAGTTCGAAAAAAGTTGACAAATTTTATTAATCACTTAATTTTTAGGCTGTTTTATTATGTTTTCAGCTGTGTGTATGCGTAGTAACTCGTTTTTAAATATACAAACAGGTTTATTACGCAGAATTAGCGTACCCTATACATTTGAACTATGAAGTATAGGAAAATCAAGTCAGTCAATGAGTATCTTGTAAACAATGTTACAATAACGCGTATTTTTAGTGTGTTATTACGATTTACTTTAGTGGAACTGATTTCAGGATTTTATCACAAGTTTTTTGTTTTGTACGAAGCCCACTCGACCGGACCCCCCCCCCAGTCAAATTCTAGATACGCCACTGGAAAAGGCACTACTGGTTATGGGAAGTGAACGTGCTGATATAACAACATACTCGCATACTATATGAAAAATACTATTCTATAGGCCTACTAGATTGTTTACTACTTATCCAAGCACTGTTTATATGCGCAAACTCTTATAAAAATATAGCGGTATCAGCTCGGTCAGTTCTGCGAATTAGTTATTTAAGCGATTACAGTCCGTATTAATGGAGTGTCGCCATAGTGGGGAACTAGTGAATTTAAGTATCTGTTGTGTAGAGTGACCGTTTAAGAAATGGCTAAGTAGTTTTATATAAGTGTAAATAAAAATTGGTATTATCGATTGTTCCGGCACGTAACGATTTATTCCAAGTGACGACTATACGATCCCTGTAGAGGTACCGGAATCATTCCATGGAAAAAAATGGCTTCAGTCTAATTTTGGATAATACTGAACTCAGTTAGCTATATAAACGGATTCTCACTTTGTCATTAAGAATAAAAAAAAGAAGAACTGAAAAAGTAAGCCTATTGTTTCAAAAGTACGAGGGCTATTTGTTTTTTAACCTCCGATAGACCAATAAACAGACATATGAATGACATCAATAATTGTATTATATACAAAAGTTTCATATATATGTAAACTACTTTCTTACTTAGTCACCACCATTGTTGAGGCACTTATCATAGCGAGGCACCAACTTTTCTATGCCCATGTTGTAGAATGTTCGCTCCTGAGTAGTCAGCCAATCTGCCACACTGGACTTTAACTCATCATTGGAGTCAAACCGCTGCCCACCTAACCACTTTTTCAAGTCAGTGAACAAATGGTAGTCACTTGGAGCCAAGTCTGGGCTATAAGATGGGTGATCAAGGACTTCCCAATCAAATTCATGAAGCAGGTTTTGTGTGTGTGTGTGTGTGTGTGTGTGTGTGTGTGTGTGTGTGTGTGTGCAGCTGCGTGAGGTCGTGCGTTGTTTTGGGAACCCACCGAGCACAGAGTTTCCTATACCCAAGCTTCTGAGTAAGAATATCATAAAGAGCAGACCTAGATATTTCAGGAAAATCAGCAGAAAGTTCAGTAATTGTGAAACGACGGCGCTCTCGAACCATCCTGTCTATCCTTTCAACATCATCAGTAGCCACGGACTTTCTTCCTTGCCCTCCTTCATCATGAACATCAATTCACCCTTCTTTAAATTTTCGACACCATTCCCAAACTGAACCATCACTCATCACATTTTCTCCATACACATTACACAACCTTAGATGAATTTCTGCAACACTATGACCTTCAGCTTGAAGAAATCTAATAACAGACCGAATCTCACACTTGGAGGCAATTTCAGTTGTAGTTGCCATAATTAAACTGTCGTCACCACAGTAATAGGGAAAATAACTATAAAACCAGTGGTTATAGGTTAGAACAAAGCATCAAAAACATTAACCAACAATCAGATTGTTGCTATGACAACAGAACCAGGTTTCCCAACTCACTTGAGATTGAAAAAAAAATAGCCCTCGTATTTACATACAAATTATTTTGTTTATTATTGTTATTACTATGATTGTTGTTGTTATTTTCAGCACTGATTATCGTGAAATGTACGTTTGTGTCCAGAGTTTCTCGAGAACACACAAACGTACGTTTCACGGTAATCAGTGTTTACGAATTCGTTTTTTGTAAATAGTAACTGTTTTACAATACAGTGACCGCGAGTACACAGTGTATACGTCCTGAAGATGGTCTATAACCGAAATCAATCGAATGTAATTAAAACTTTATTATAAATCATATGTATGGTACCTTTAGGTTATGAACAATGAATACACCACAATAGGATATTGAGATTATAGATAAGCAGTAAGTGTGTGTATATTATAAATACATCACATTGTCATTAGTTTTATTGTCGTTTCCAGAAATTTTATACAGTATTAAAAATATTTTTTACGTCATCAAAATCCGAAAACTAGGCTGGGCTGCAATTATACAAAGTGTGGACGGAGTAGTCCTCTGTGTGTGTGTGTGTGTGTGTGTGTGTGTGTGGCACGTGATAGAGGTGGTACAGGTGGCAGCAGTGTTGAAATCGAGCCGAGTGTTTCAATTGTAAGTTACGCAGCCACTGGGGGGGGGGGGGTTAGCAACTCAAAAATTGCTTAGCTCGAGGAGTGGAGTGGGTAAGTACGGGGTCAAGTGGATATGGTCGACGCTCGCCACCATTAAGCAATTATCTTAGCTCCATTGGATTGTGTTTCTCGTTCGCTAAACACATAATTACGCACAAAACACTGTACTGCAACAAGGCGCGTCTTGGTTGTCAATAGTTCGGACATTCATAATATGGTATACCAGTGGTTCCCAAACTTTTCAGTCCGCGGACCCCCCTAAATAATTATAATCAAATTTCAGGATTTAGTTATAATAAAATAATTTAAAAATTCACGGACCCCGTCTGAGTTCTGAAATAAAACAAACAGTAAATATGATAGAAACTGTTGTAGTTCAATTAAAATCAAAATTATCTTAACTTGCAAAATTACAATATTAATGATATCAAACATTGTTTAATGTGAACAATGAAGCTGCTTTTGAACAGTTAGCTCTGCAATATTGGGTTTAATGTCTGATAATTTCAATATTAAGTCAATTTCGACATCAAGTTTATTTCTTAACTTTGACTTCAAGAACGTGAGCAGGAAGAATACGGTTTCACACAAATAAGTAGAGGGAAACACAGTTAAACGCTTCAAAGCTTTTTTTGCGAGTTCAGGATAGTCAGTCATTACATATAACCAAAAGTCAGCTAGCTGTAATTGCGAAAACTGTAATTTTAATGAACAGTCAGTTGAAAGTTCTGGCAATCAATCTTCTTTTTGTAGTGTAAGAGAAATGTCTAGTCAGTTCGGCTGACAAACAGATCTACTACACGGTATGATCTAAAGACATTATCAAAGCCATTTGTTTGAAATTACTCTTACAATTACAATTAGTTTGAACAACCCAAAAAAAATACCGGAATCTTCTATTAATTGTTTTAAGATTCTAAAATTTAGATTTTAGAGCATAAAAAATCGGAGAAAATTACGTTATATTCTAATTTTTAGTAAAAGTGTCTGCGGACCAGTGGCGAAGTTACATGGAGGCAATTGAGGCAATGCCTACCCTAAAAAATTCTGTAGAATCAAAATTATAAATACGTATGAACTACATAACGTAAAGATTATACATTGTTACCGCGACTGTCGAATTTATTAAACCGAAACGTGCTTTACTGAGCGACCGCTAGATGGTGACAGCTGAGATTCGGCATAGCTCGTTTAAAACGAATGAGGCAACCTGAACTTGCCTCAGCGTTTTTTGTATACATCGTATGTACGCAATGTGCGGGTGTGATAGGGAAGTGAAGGGAGGGGGGATTGTCCCGCGCTGTACACATAGAGCGTTGAGGCATGCCTCACTTCTGTGGTCCAAACAGTTAAGTTAAAGCGCCTGTGTTGTTTATAAGTGTGTTTATTTTATGCGGTTATTAAAAGTGTCCCTGTTATTCCGCTTAACTAACAGATGATCAAGATTGTTATTTGAATTATTTCTAACATTAAACATATATATATAGAAACTAATCAAGTTTAAAATTTTGAAGTTCAATCAGTTGTATTATTGTGTATGACTAATACAAGGATTGTTCAATAGAAAGACATATAGAGCTGTAAAGCATTTTTTATTCAACGATTTTAAAAGAACTCTCCATTAACATTAAGACATGAGTTCCACTGTTGCACTATCCTGTAGATTCCCTGCTAGTAAAATTCTTACGGCTGTTTGTGGAACCATTCGCTTACAGCAAACTCTACCTCAGCGTCCGATTTGAACCACCGTCCTTTTAGTGATTCCTTAAAAAAAATTTAAGATAAGATTTTTGCCTACCCATTCATCCGAAGCAGTAGCTTCGCCACTGCTGCGGACCCCACTTTGGGAACCACTGTGGTATAGGATTGCCATCATAGCCAGGGTCGTATTTACGAGGGCTGCGAAAGGGACCGGACCCCCCCCAAGGGTCGGAAAAAGTTAACGAATTTCGTTAATCTCTTAATTTTTAGGCTATTTTATTTTTTCGCTGTGTACGCTAACACAATAGTAACTCTTTTTTTGATTATACAGTACAAACAGGTTTATTACACAGCATTTTCTTACAGGTTTGAAATATGAATTACAGGAAAATCAATTCAGTCAATACGTATCAAGGCAAAAATATTTCAATAACGCGTATTTTTATTGTGTCATTACCGTTTGCTTTGATAGGACTGATTTCAGGATGTTATCACACGTTTTAGGACAACTTTAGAGATAGTAATGCTGATTAGTCTTCCAAATGTTAAACACCCCAGCCAAGTTATCAGATACGGCACTGATCATAGCACAATCGGGTTCAAAACTAGAACAAACTCGGACACGAAAACTGTACATACTGAAAGACATCCAGAGTGTGTCATTAGATCTCATTCATAATAAAATTATTACGACGTTGTTGAAATATTAAAGTGGTTTACAAATTCGCCATGCCGTTAAAAAAAAAAATTTTATTTTATAAAATACAATTAAAAAAGTAGCCCCATTAATAAATTTTTACTAATAATAAATAAGTATAATTATTAATTATATATTAATATTACAATAATATTATTTTTTTTTTAATTATAAATATTTAATGTATTAATAAAACACATACACTCAAAATTCGCTACTGTTATAAAATGTACGGTACCGTATTCTTAACGGTAAAGATATTCTAATTAAAGAAGACATTAATTATACATACACAATTAACGTTAATCGAAAAAAATAAACGAAACAATAAAATAAAAATTGCTTAACTTTTATTTTTTGTAAGCTAGTCAATAATTTTATTGTGTGTCCAACTCTTGTTAAGATCTTTCTGTTTGATATATTTTCGATATCTAAGGTCTTACATCTGACAGTGATTAAACAATACATAAACAGGTTTCCCTGCGAGTCGCGGGAAAATTCACCACCCACGTCACCAATGATTTGGAACCGTTGCTCAACGCTGTGTGCGTGCGTGGGCGCGCGCACGTGTGTGTTTATGCGGCTGCGGAATGTGTATAAGCGACAACTGCAAAAATACGAAAGAGATCTGTGTCAGTAGTGCGGTCGGTATAGGATATCTGAAAGGCGTGTCGTACGGGACAAAGGTGGTAACGACCTCATAAGCGGAGGACAAAGCCAAAGGCTTGCTTATGCGCATCAAATATACACACTGTCATTTCTGCTCGCCGTAAATTAATAACTCGCAACACTAATAATTCTTCCCCTCCTCCCCGCCACCCCCCCTGCTGCTTGCAGTGAATGGATCTCGCCTAAAATTGCTGTGAACCCTATTACAGTGTAAATTAGATCGTGTCTTGGATGCGCCCTCGGAACAGTGGAATGATTATTATTATTAAACACCAGAGAAACGATACCACCTGCTAACTGACTTCAATTATTCGGTGAGCGAAATTTAAGTTACGCACATGACAAGATACTGAACAAAAAACAAATTCCAACGGATAATAAGAGTAACAATCACCAGAGCTCTGAAAAGAAAAGCATGGGCTTAACAGAAATCAAAATTTTACAAAATTATGACAATACCTAAATCACTATGCAATGTACAGAAACATGGACTTTGAAAAACAAGACAGTTTCCTAGTGTTGCTAAGCTGTCCGCCCAATTGCGAACAGTGACACCTGCAACTAGTTTGACTTGCGAACACTCAGGTAGATAAGACACGTAATTAATATTTTATACGTGAGAGTACGTCCCCACTTGCGAACACTCAGACAACGATATATATAATAGGGAGAATACTCAAGAAACATCACATCAGGACAACATTCAACACGCACAAAAAACTCAACGTCTTTCTACAAAATCCAAAGGACCGCATACACTTAGAGGGACAAGGTGTATATCAAATACCATGCAAAAACTTATATCGGCCTCTCTGGAAGAAATATACGTCAACGCGTCCGCGAACACGAATTGGCAGTAGCAAAACAAGAAGATACACATCCCTAACGAAGCACGCCAAGGAAACAGGACACACTTTCGATTTCGAAAACACAAAAATCTTGGCAGGAACCAACTATAAGAAAGTCAGACAGTACAGAGAAGCCATTGAGATACACCGAAAACGAGGGGAAGCGGTCAACGACAGAAACGAATATACAAAACTAGCGACAACTTGGAAATTCCTAACTAACAGTTCAGAAATTAACAAACAACATATGCCCACAACACACTCACCCCCACGCCCTAACCCTTCCACGGCAGAAATCACAAGAGAACTAAGATATAAAACGCGCAGCGTAGTTAAATCAACATCAGTACGCCTTGAAAATGTTCCGGGATTACGGAACGAAACGTCGGCAATATAAGCACACATACACGAATGTACCCAAAAGCCTGCTACAACACACACACACACACACACACACACACACACACACACACACACACCGTTGCACACAGATGAGGGTGACTATACCTAAAGTTGCCGAAGTTACGCTTGTTAAATTAAAGACGATGAAAATAGTAAAATTTACATTTTCCCCTGTACAAGTACGCAAACAAATTTTAAAACTGATATCGCCTATCTAAATAGCTGAAGTAAAGCCTGTATTCGCTACGACCTAAATGATAGTTCTTTTTTAAATTACTTACTGGAACCACATAAATGTTTGTAACGTTTCATATTGACAGCCGATGTTCTCAAATGATTCCTTATTTTTTAATTCTCTTACCGATTTTCGATTTTCGCGTCAGCAAAAAATTTAAAAACACCTCAAAAGCTGCTAGGCTATATTGGGTACAGTTATGATTTTTTCATATGCTCGCGGGGTCACACACACCACAGTATTATGATTGTTGTGTTTTATTTAAATGCAGTAAAGTATTCAACTCTGGACTCGCGTGTGACACGTGGAAACGCATCGCATTATTAAGTCCACTGCACGTGTATGGTCGATCACGTGAGTACATTTATTCGTGTTTTGTAAAATAAAAAAAAAAAGAAACACGATTTTTACAACGATAGAAAGAACACTATGATTGTTAACAGCAGTAGCAGCGGAGGAGAGAGGGTTTGAACGAACGCTGTCATGCAAATGAGAGACGGCCTTACACAAACAGACCAGTACCCGCGTCCCGCCACCGACGCCGCAGCACCGGCCCAAACCACAAAAACTACATCGATATTCATATACACATGTGCATTTCCATATAGTCACACCTGTGTGTGTGTGTGTGTGTGTGTGTGTGTGTGTGTGTGTGTGTGTGTGTGTGTGTGTGGTGCAGCCATCGAGTTAAGCGCGGGGAGGAACATGCCAATCTACTTTGGTAAGTCTGATCCCACCGCTTCCTCGCCCCTTCGACGGCTCCAACATACGAGAAATCGGTCGGATAATATTGGATTATAAATTCACTTCTATGTTTTGTTGAGCGCTGAAATGTGGATCTGTTAACTTTAAACGAGAAAAGGCTTTACGTCGGTAGCAAATACAACAACACACCGTACAAGAGAATCGTGTCTATCTCTGTGTATCGGTTACCAACTTGTAACAAAAACTGTTCTCTACTCGACGACTCCCGTTCACAGACACATGTTCTGCAGCCGTTACTTTCTGCGGAAAACTACGGCTGGATTCAGAACTAAGCTGCATTACAATAACACAAGTGTGGGCATGAAGGACTGACCCATCATGCCCAATTTTACTTCATGACTCTCTAATAAAAGCTCGAAAACGCGGTTAAGTGCCGCGAGGAGTGTTATCCATACGGCAAATTATCCATAACGCTAGGGTACCTGGCACCAGGGTCTCAGCTGTCAAAACTTTTTGAAGATAATAAATGTGAAAAAAAAATGTCCTCAATCCAAAATCATAAAATATCGGTATGGAGAACCATATATGACTTCCATGTTCTAAGATTTAAATTTAAATTCGGTAACTTAATATTTGGTTCGACAATTTCTAACAAGTTAGGTGTGTTCCTTCTAAATCGAGTTTTATGTTTGACAAATTGAAATGAAATATTTAAATACAAACTACTTCTTTGTTGCCGATAACTTAGTACACATATAATATAATATAAAAAATGTACACCCTCCCCCTTAAACTATCATTTTCATTTATAGGAAATTACCCCCTCCCCTTCAACTACAATTTTCATTTATAAATATTTCATCTACCTTTCTACAGTGGCGTATTGTGACCTTCTTTTAAGGATACTTTATTTATCAAAATTAAGTACTTTACTCTTGTTACAACAAAAAATGTAACTTCAGCGCGGATCAAGTGGTTGTTGTGTAAAGTGATTACTGTCTTATAAATAGTGCGGAACTCCTAATAGTTGACATTATTATTGCGTTTGGACAAATTTAACTTTGATTATTGTACGAGAATACCTTGTAGATTACAATTTGTTATTTGTGACTAATTCAAGTTGGTAATTAGTGACTTCATTGATGTCTGTATTTTGTTTCCACTGTACCATACGACGATCTGTGAGACCGTCGTGACAATATATATTGCAATAAAACATCCAGAAAGAGTCATTTTAAATATGCGAAGACGCTGTTATACACTTTATGACGTTATAGACATGTTTTAAATTGATTTTGGTCAAATTTTTTTATAATAGCTGTAAGTTTTGAATTAAGAGATGGGTAATTATATGTTATATGTCAAAATGCCCATCTCTGTCAGGTCAAATGCAAATTTAGTGTTTGAGTGCGCGTGTTATTAGTGTTTTCATGAATAACTCCCACAATACTTAACGTATCGTAACGAAACTTGGACAGCGTAGGCGTCATAAATAGCGCTACATTTTTCGTATGTCATAAACTCAAAACATATAATTTTAGTATATATTTTGTAACTCGATTCACTTTTCTATAGAAGCCTTATCTGCAGAAAACTCATAAAACTTGTAGATAAAAGCTATACATTTTGCAGACTCTGGCATAGTCTTACATGATGTCTAGCTATCAAGGTAAAAATCTATTACGTGTTCTAGACTTCAACCAATCAGGAGCTTCAATTTCCATTTGAGTTGTGGTCTAGTAAAGTAAAGATCGGGTAGTTCTCGTTGTAACTCGTCCTAGTAAGACGTACTCTCTGGGCTAGTTTTTCGTGACAGTAGGGGAGAGTGGGGTAGGACCGATCAGCGGGTAGCCCCGATCAGGTCGGTAACGAGAGTATAGCACGCTGTAGCGATATCTGTTGAATGCTGAACTCTAGCCAGTTGCACAGTGAACTAATTAAAAATGGCCGCTAACCATTTCCGCCATTGTACTTACAGTGAATTACAGAAGTGTGTTTTAGACAAATTTCTTCTATTTATTCACATCTTTAAAGCAACGTAATGATATTTGCACTTAAATTTTGTATTATTTAATTGTACAGATGTATTGTTAACGTTTTCAGCATTATTTGAATTCGTTATTTACGGTTTTAAACTAACTTACTGTAGTCTCAGGTTACAACACTCAGTAGTATACGCGGTGGGGTAGCACCGATCAGGCGAGTGGGGGAATGACTATCAACTGTACTGAATTACAACTGTACAACACCACACTGAGTTAAGTACTATTACATACTAATGCGTTGCCCTTATATGTTCGTGATACTTTCCGTGGCGTAGCTAGGTTTTTTTTGAGTTTTGTACTGATTAATAAAAACTTTTTTTATTATGGCGTATCTTAATTTAAAAGTTACCCTCGGAGTCAAAGATTGCCAATATTAGTGTCTTTTGAATGAGAAACTATTATAATGTGTATTATAGGAAAGATTTTTAGTAGGCCTATATGGAGAAAATAGACACACAAAAATTAAATTGCATTATTTTCCATATAAAATACACAGGATACAGTATATTGGCTTATGAACTAAAAAAAACCTAATTTTTAAATTTATTTTTAGACTTAGAATGTAGTAAGGACCATTTGTAGATATAAGTAACATTCTAATGTATCTTTTATCAATATAGCATTTGCTTTTTACATTGACAATTTTTTTTTTTAGGTTTTTATTTTTTCCCATTTAATTTGCATAGGAAATCAACTGATCGTCATTACCCCGCGGGTGGGGGAATACCGATCAAAGCCCATTTTTTACTTTTTAAGCAATAAGAAAAGCCCCTTTCAACTTTAACGCTTACAGTGTATAACTAATAATCTGCTCTGTTATATCAACAATTTTTTACATTTGTTTTTAACTTTTAGCCAATTCTTCAATTTTTTATCGAATTTCTCCCTTAGGTAATCGGGGCTACCCCACTCTCCCCTACACGTTTTTCTATAAGGGTGACGACAGTCCAAGATTTTAGCTACGAGATACCCGTATGCTAGATCAAGGCGTTAATAGAACGCAGAGCTAAGTTATTTGAAGATCTAATAGTGCTAACTCGCGTTAGTCAAGATTTCCGCTTAGGGACAGTTGTTTTCATGAGAATACACCTGTATGAACGCGTGGACACATTTAATATGCTAAAGACACCGCATTAAATAGCAACTAACTAACCTACTTTATCGAACCTGAGATTTATAAACAAAAACCATATCGGGCAGATAAACGGCGTGCGTGGGTGAATCGCGAGGACAGCGCGTCAGCGAAGCCAGCTGTCAACTTTAACGTAGCAGCTTACAACCGTACGACCAGAAAGGAATTCTTCAACCAAGTAAAATAGACAGTTGTTCAAACAAACATTCATTAATAATTAAAGACAATATTTTTTTAATAAATAATTCGTGTAAAGAATTTACACACAAGATCTAAATTTGTTTTATTTTAATACATGCCTACCTCCAGATAAGAGACTCTGTTATATATTATTAGTTCTAATACACGTCTATGCATCCCCAATTTGTTTCGTTGCTACATGTATACATATAAATAAAATCTAATCTGAATAATAAAAAGGAGAGAAGGAAAAAGATACAGTACCGTTTACCAAATGGTAAAAGCTTAAGAGCATGATGTCTTTCAGCCGCCAGCTAAACGCAACATTATTATGATTAATGACTGACTGTTTCTTTTGCGCAAATGTTTATTAACAACGTTTGTTTATTTATTGTGTCTTTCAAAACAAACCTTTATTTACAATCCCAATGACGTCATGCAATGATGACGTCATACAGCGTGACGGTAAATAAAATGTTACAGAAAGTTTCAAACGATGTCCAACTAAAAGACATTATCATGTCAAAATATAGTGTTAACATCACCTGGAGCGTTACATTTTTCGATGACGTTACACATTTTGCATCAAGCATTTTGTGGAATGACCCCCAGCCTAAAAACATTATCATGTTAAATATAAAGAACAGTAGATTTGCATTTACGATGACAAATATTTTAATGAATAGATCGTTAGCTGAATCACATACGAAGACAACCATTAACTAGAGACAATAACCCCAATAACCTATCTACAGCTATGCAGTGTTGTTCGCTTGTTAGGTCTTTAATCTGCGACGACGTTAGCATGTTAGCGGTCGCGGTTTTAGTTAACGATTCCCGGCTGGTAAATTGTGCTAACACTTGATTTTAAACTTTCAGGACGCTTTATAAATCTGGTTTAATTGTTTGCAGTGATATTATTTTTAACACATTATATATATTGCGACGTATCAAAACAAACGTTTATTTACAACAATCCCAATGACGTCACGCAAGAATGACGTCATGCAGCGTGATGCGTTACAGTTTACAGCGTTACAGAAATTTTCAAATGATGGCCAGCCAAAAGACATTATCATGTCAAAAACTGAAGAGACGAAAACTGAAATCCTGGTCGGCCCGAGTCGTGGCGCATCAATAATTCGCGACGCACAGCAGGAATTAAGACTGTAAAATATTTTGTCGTATTTAATACGTTTAAAGATCGATCCCGCGGGAGCGACACACTTTACCAGACCGTGTTGTGTAATAGAGACGCCAGTAACGACAAAATACACGTACGTACGTGTACGATACAGAACGTAGTAAATATCTTAAAACCGGTTCAGTACAGCCAACCGACACGACGACGAGGTAATAAAAATAAAACTACTAATTAATATTGGATAAAGGAATATTAAAGTGGTTTAAGCAGATCAATTCAGTTAGGATTTAATTAAATGAGAGTGCATTAACGAAGTAGGCTACGCGTACTGTATATGCTGTACTGTATTTGTATTGACACTAATTGTCGCTGCTTGTTCCCTGCCTGCACGATCCGTTCGCCTGTGTAACTCCGCAACACACACACACACACTCCGCATCGCATTACGCTCTACATGATTCCGACAATTCCGTATTTTTTTTTTTTTTTTTATCTGAATGTCTATATCGATATGCTGACTGTTTCCAAATAACGTCTACTCTTAGTTTTACACTTATTAAAGAAAATTCTGGCTACCTATAGGTAGATATATACCTACATACCAGCGCTATTAACGTTTGTGCGCGTTATGACATATTTAATCTTACGCAAAGCCATTAACTGTTTCAAATTTTATTGTTAAATCTCTCCAGAACCGAGTGTAACTTCAGGTCTTTCCTTATGTAGTCGTTTCGTTGACGATCTTTCAAACTACATCCCTTCACTGCTCCTAAAAATTTCATTTCCGAGGCCTGTATTTTTGAAATATCTTTTTGCAAGAGAGTCCATGTTTCACATTCGTACATTAAAGTCGGCACAGTCACACCTCCTAGAACTTTAGCTGTGTCTTCCTCTGGATTTTGTTCTTCAATAGTCGTATTATTATTTCACAGTTATAACTAAATTTATTCAACTTTCTCTCGACATCGTTATCCTTCCTATATAAAGATATCACATCCCAAATACTTCAAATATGATACTATGTGGAATGTACGGTATACACGCGTATTCCTAAACAAGCGTTTGAATATAGGCCAGTGGGGACGAGAGATCGTGGAAGAACTGGAAAACATGAGCAGAGAGTCTGTGAAGTCGAAACGGACTACAGCCTAAGCCGTAGAGGGAGAAGAAGAAGAAGAAGAAGAAGAAGAAGAAGAAGAAGAAGAAGAAGAAGGAGGAGGAGGAGGAGGAGGAGGAGGAGGAGGAGGAGGAGGAGGAGGAGGAAGGGTGGAGGGGAGTGGGAAGAGGAGAAAAAGAAGAAGTTATTGTTAATAATTTCAGTACAGAACTGTACATAAGTTGCAAATACACAGTATAGTGTTAATTCTGCTGGATACACAATTATTCTTGTTAAATTGTTGAAGTAGGAAAGCCAGTTCTCAGTTTTAACTCGGCCGTTTGCAATTTTTGTCTGTCTGTCTTGTCTGTTTGGGGTATGTCTCACAATAAA
The DNA here is from genome assembly GCA_034769895.1 of Magicicada septendecula. Classification (NCBI taxonomy): domain Eukaryota; kingdom Metazoa; phylum Arthropoda; class Insecta; order Hemiptera; family Cicadidae; genus Magicicada; species Magicicada septendecula. The sequence continues at coordinate 830,310,778 of CM068368.1, forward strand.
TTTTGAACACGTCAACCGATTTTTGTAAAACTTGCCTTACGTGTCCATAGTTTTATCCTACATAACCCTATTGTTTTGAGACAGATCCTCCAAAAAATATGTGACATGAGACAAAAATGTGAGGGGGCAAAATTTTCAAAAAAAATCGCACAATTCCATGTGGGGTATCAAATTAAAGTAAATTTTTAACCAAAATATGAATTTAGTTTTTACAAATTTTTGGGACGTCTGGGGCTTAAAAAGTGGGTGAAAATTTTTATAAAATCGCAAAAATACAATTTTTAAATAAAGTCGCATATTACGTTTAATTTAATTATAACTGAAATCTGAATGTAGTATAAAGTTTTGCAAATTTCAAAATTTTGGGACACCAGGGCCCAAAAAGTGGGGCAAAAATTTGATGAAATTGGATAATCCATGGGTATTTAAAAGTAAAGAGAATTTTAACCAAAATCTGAATACAGTGTACAGTTTTGGATATTTCAAAATTCTCTGACGCCAGGGCCTCCCACAAAAAATTGTAAAAATTGTAAAAATCCAGCCAGGTGTAAGAGTAAAGGAAATTTTACACAAATCCGATTGTTTGGAATTTTCAGTGTTTACTGTACGACTATTCTACAATTTTTAATTTACTAGGCAAAAAATAGTACGATAATACAGATTTTCATAATTTTTCTGTTAATTAAAAAGTTATCTAATATCAAAAATTATCCAGTAATGCGTAAATCAGTTGAAGATCGTGGTTGTCAGATGAAGACGAAATTTCATCGCTAATAAAGAGTAGGCCTACTGTTCGGGCATTTCACGCCATTTACATGAAGCTATCCGTACAAAACGGCCAAATTTACGGAAGTTTAATTTATGAAAAATGCAGGCCGATAATGCGCCTTGACGCACGCCATTGCTTGTTAAGAATTTTGTCATCATTTAAAGAAAACGTCAAAATGATGCCACGGCACTGGCGTATTCACCGGACGTGTCCCAACGCTATCTTTCCTCCTCCCAATAGTGGTAATTTCCACGAGAGGACATCGTTTCGCGACCTTTGAAGACGTAAAACGAAAATCGCTAAGCGGGCTTAAGGCTGTACCAAAACGTTCATGCTTGAAATATGCTGAAGACTGCAAAACGACTGGCTTAATCGTGTTACGTTCGACTGAGATTACTTTGAAGGGGGCAGTATAAGGGTCGATGAATTAAAATAATTAAGCCATAATTTTAAAAATAAACAGTAGCGTGGCGTCCATGTAACCGCTGTTGCCGGCGACAACAGTACTGGAGATGAAAGAAAATAATATTAATTATATCACAGAATAAACACTTTAGTTATTGAATAATTTGAAATGTCAACAATATTATAGGGGAAACTTGAATAAAAGCATAGCACTGCTTTCAAACTGCTGGGCATTTGCACTGTCTTGTGTTACCGGCTAAGACATCGGCAATGTTTTACTCCGCAGGGTCATTGACTTCGTAGTAGTTGTCACTGTACAGACTAGAGGAGATCGGACACATTCGTCCTCCCAATTTGTTGCCGCTGTATAAACCGGCAAAACGCTCAGTTAGAAGCTACGTTCGTTTTCGGACCGAAGTGCAGTAGTCATTACTAGTACGTACGTATTGGTGTTTTGTTCCTTTAGTTGTGTTTCTCTGTTTGTCTTTATTATTTTTAATTCGATTATTTGTGTCCTCATTTATTCTGTGTAAGTATAATGGAGTCAGATCCCGCTGAACCGGGACTCTCTTCTTCTGCCAGCGAATGATAGAAAATACTCTAAAAAGAATATTTTGGCTCTTATAAGAACACTTGGTACTAGAAAAAATTTGAATTAATTTTTAGGGCTACCAGAACCGGCAACAGCTGTTATGTACCCATGCCACCCCACTGAAAATAAACAAGAACCGCATGAACGTTTTGATCATATCTCGTATATAACATTTTAGAGTATAAACTGTCATCTTAATGTAACGGAAAACAAATAATTTTTAATATTTTTAAAGTAAAGATAAAACATAATAAAAATGCATTGAAATTTATACTACTATAATTAATCTGTTGGAGTTCTTACAACGTGTTACAGATTAAACCTTCTTAAAAAAAATATCAGTCATACTTTTTTTAATGTGTTGTAGTGTATTAAGATTAGTGGGACAGAAAGTTTATTCATCGGCTGAACTTTATTTAAGCATATACAAAAATGCGCGGGTTGGCGTGCCGCGGATAATCGGGAGTTTACTGTTTGCTGTTAGCGTAACGGTAGACTGTAAAACGCATCGATTCACAGCCGTTTACATAAATATTGTAGTAGGCCACGTATGGATCTGATATCGCAGCGCGCACCGCACAATTCCATTAACGTATGCAAAATAACGATCTAGTCTGCACTTCACACGCGGCAGAAATAAAAGCCAGATAGGCTGTGTGCCCGACTTTGAAAACGCATCGTGAGCAGAGCTAACACTGTACAACGTTAAACGCATCGTCATCGTCATCGTCATCAGCATAACAATTGCGAACAGCGAGTTCCATAGTGCCGCTCCGGGGCGAAACTATGCCATACTTCGCTTGGGACAAGGACCCGACCAAACACAGCCGCAATTCGGCGGTCGCGAGCATAATTCAGTCTATAGTTCAGCAGCTGATCACTCCGTCTATTTCACTATCATCATCATCACCACTCCAAGCAATAGACCTTAGACCTGTTCCGGAACCCATCTCCTCCTCGGTCTACCGACATCTCTCTTCCCAGTAGGGTGATAACACAAGGCAGCCACAGGTAGACGGATATCAGCTATGCGATTCAAGTGTTCACACCTTCTCCTTCTGTGGTCTTCAATCTTTTGGTGCACTGATACAATGTTTAAGTCGCGTCTAATATCCTCGTGCCTTCTCCGACCCAAGAGAGAACAACCTTGCGTCCCTCTTAGAGATTTCATTTCGGCTACCTGGATCCTCTGCACGTCCCTTTTACCAAGAGTCCATGTCTCACTAGCATACAGGAATCTGGGGACAGCCACAGTTTTATAAAATTTCATTCCGTGTTTTATTTTTCAGGTACCTATGAATCGTTCCACAGATACGTCTAAATTTTGTCAACTTACTATCCCAACCGTCTATTTCTCGACCATCAATTCTTCTTTCCGTCCTTTCGAAAGACGATGACGAATATTATGAAGCATATCAAACTGCCTAAGAACGGGAGAGTGTACAAAGAATACTCAAGAGCGTGGTCAGCTGTAAACCAAGCGGCAGAAGACGCAACTAAAACGGATTCAGTAGTGGAAAGAAGTTTGGCATCAAGGAGCATTCAACAGGAAGGTACCTACCCAGGTGATAGGCGATCTGTGGCACAGCCGAGGACCACGTGAGTAACATTTCCTTTTCTTCTCCTGCCAGAAGGCCCTCATTCGCACACTATGCGCCGCCTTCCTTTCCACTGTCCCCCATTTCTCGTCTTCTTCACACCGCAGAGAACCTTAAGATTTTGAATGTTGTTCCTGTATGTATTTCTATCCTCACAGTCGTTCAAAGAGATACCCAGTTTATTATTATTATTATTATTATTATTATTATTACTAGCCGACTAACACTGACGCCGGCCGTGAAAGCCTTAGAGCAAAATTACAACAGTTATCATTTTTAGAATTTAGAGAATAAAACTGAGATGAGCAGTGCATTTGGTTATAGGCGACGGCATGGCGGAAGGTCGAGAACGCTGTGTAGATTTGACACCAAGAAACGTAAAGAGAGTCCTGTGGTATAGTGGACAGTCAGACTGCGAAGGGAGGCGTTCGTTCAGTAGCTGCCACACAAGATGTACGTATACCTGTGATGACATACGATCAAAAGCGTTTTGTTGCTGTTCCCCAGTAGAACTGTTCAGATTGTTAAACCATTTCAAGTCACTACTCAGTGATAACTACTTTACAGGTTACTACGAACGCAGAGAAGGTCATTATCTTCTTAAGACATTGGTGGAATTACACGCTGTTGTTACCATGTATTATTATATGTATAACACTTTTTCCCCTACATTATAGAACTCATTAAAGATCATGAAACGACTTACAAAAAGGTCGTTGCCCCCCCCTCTCTCTTTCTCTCTCTCTCTCTCTCTCTCTCTCAATTGGCGCTACAGCTCTTCGAGAGCCTCGGCCTCCTGGACAATCCGCCTCCAGACGTCTCGATCCTCTGCTCTCAGTCTCCATCTTCTTACACCGAGCTTGCGCAGGTAGTCCTCAACATCATCCAACCTTCGTTTACTGGGCCGACCCCTCCTTCTTCTTCCACCAGGTCTCCCCGTAAAAATTTTCTTTAATGGGGATGTATCTGACGTTCTCTGGACATCCCCTGCCCACCGGATTCTATTTTTCTTAATGCCAGTGACGATATCTGGTTCTCCATAGATTTGCTGGATTTCTGTATTCGTTCTTATTCTCCGTGTGCCTTGGACGTTCACTGCACCAAATATCCTGAGGAATTTTCTTTCCCACCTGTGCACCCACTCTGCCTCTGTCACTGCTGTTGTCCAAGTTTCGGACCCGTATATGACCACTGGTTTAAGAACTGGTTGCCAACCCCTATTCTGTTCAATATATGCAGTAACCTTTCAGTAACCGCCTTTGGCTACGCCACTGAAAGTAACGGCAAACCATACCGTCCACTAGGAATACAGTTAAAATCAGAACAATTAAGACGGAGGGATGTCTACACAGAAATCAAGTGGTTTCAAGGTTGGAATATAAACGTAAAAAAAAAATTACAAGGAGGATGGGCGTGGAGGTTTGGTATGGGATTACAAGGAGGATGGGCGTAGAGGTTTGGTATGGGATTACAAGGAGGATGGGCGTGGAGGTTTGGTATGCGATTACGAGGATGGGCGTGGAGGTTTGGTATGGGATTACAAGGTGGATGGGCATGGAGGTTTGGTATGGGATTACAAGGAGGATGGGCATGGAGGTTTGGTATGGGAAAACACATACGGTGTGGACGTAACGGAAGATGAAGAAAGGCTACAAGGTATAAGGTATATACTTCGTAGGCCGGAGTCAATGTTGTTAAAACTCATTCCCGGGCTGCTTGGCCGTGATCCATTGTTTCACCTAAAACAGACGTTTCGACAGTTCCACCGACTGCCATCATCAGTGTAAAATTCGAAGTTTCGCTAACGTAAGGTGGTAGACGTTAGCGACCACAGTACTGAGGTTAGCCGTTACACTGATGATGGCAGTCGATGGAACTGCCGAAACTTCCGGGCCAAACAGCCCGGGAATGAATTTTAACAACAATCTTAAGGTTTAAGCCTTCGAAAAGACAAACAGAGCAAAAATAGGAATAACGTGGAAGGAGGATTTCAACAAGGTAATAAATTACAGAGAATTTAGCCAAAACAAATGTACGGGCCGAGAAAGTTAGTCAATGTAAAGCGGCCAACGTTGTACGACCCCCCCCCCCCCGTTCACTAAAAATAATTTCAGTCCCCATCTACAGATTACTGTACACTTTACAACGTCCACAACAAGGCCATTCCGTATGAATAGTCGCGTCCAATTTCCTTACGCGCCGTAAGTGTTGGGGCGAAACTGCGTACATTTCAACTTAATCAACGTTAAGTAGTGCAAGTAAAGCCCGCACGTTTGGTCGATTTAACGGTGCTCTGGTTGGTTTAACGGTCAGCGGTAGAAAATTTACGCGTCCATTTTCTGCCTTCATACAAACTCCTCTACTATACTTTCCCACCGTACACTATATTCAACATCATAATACAAAACACAACAATACTGAACAAAACATAAGTGCTTAACGTAAGAATAAGAGTATTATACTTCCGTCTACACGTAGCTGCGGTTCCAACAACAGAACTAGTAAATAGTGACAGCATCCTGTGTCCCAGCCTTTCGAGCCGCAACTGCCTGGCCTTACCATTGAGCTCTTGTTCATCAGGTCGGTACTGTACCCACGCGCTCCCGCTTGGTAGTCGACCATCAACAGGTGTAGGCTGGAGCGATTCCGATTCCAATTGAAAACTCTCCGTTCCTTGTCAGAAATGATGTAAATCGTGAAGATCTTCGAGTTCCCACATTGACTGCCCTTGTCCGGTTGCCGGCTGCAACTCGTTTAGCTGCTGCCGTGACTTCATCTTTTGCCTACCTGAGGAATATTAACATACAGAACCTCCAACGACGATCCGGGTTAAACGCCCTCGGGCGATTCTGAATTACCCGCCGTGAAGCCATCCTCGGGCTTAACTTCTTGTTAGGACTCCAGAAGTTCTTCTTTTTCTTCTTCAATCAGAACTAGGCGAATAACCTGTTCCTATCCCAAAGGAATATATACACTTCACCAACCCTTCCTAGGCCCTTCTATACTTCGTTGTCTAGCAGCCTTGTATTGCCAAACGTCCTTAGGTTACCATGCGACACAAACTGCCTCAGGCAATTTGCCATCTGGCATCCTATTCAGATGAGCAATTCATCTCTCTTTCTTCTCTGCAATACCCCCACGAGTTTTAAATATGATTCAATCACTTTCATCAGGGACTTTCTTGCTAGCAAGTCTGAGAACATGCTGCTTGCTGCTACCGCCTGTGCCTCCGCCATGGCGGCTCTCTGCCTTGCGGACAGGTGACACCTGTCGATTGAATCGCAGCTCCGGTAGCGGTGCCACGACACAAAACTATCATCCCCACCCATCTAGCGAAAAATGGCGTTGGCGTCAACCCTTCCAGCTTTAGGACCCTGTCGATTGTACCAGCACGAGTTCTGGGAGCCATCGGGCTCGAACCGGGCGCTGAAAAATGGTCACGAGTGCCAAGGCACCCCTCTCATACGACGTTACAGAATAAAGATTAACCATTCAAAACATTCCGCAGCAATCTGTGTGTACTCATGTTAATTCTAATAATCGATATATATATATATATATATATATATTGAAAACACCAAAAAATAAAAAATAAATAATAATAGTACCAAATTAAAATACCAAAAAACCAACAGGAAACCCTAGCAACAACCAACCAGAACACAAACATGCAACTAGATCCAAAACTATGATGGCTTAGGATGGGAACAATAAATGTTCCGAAACATGTTAAAAATAAGGGAAACCATCTTGAAGCAAAGAAAATAAATTGCTTATAAATATTAAATAAATTATACATGTGTGTGTGTGTGTGTGTGTGTGTGTGTGTGTGTGTGTGTGTGTGTGTGTGTGTGTGTGTTACGGTTAATTTGCGAGAGTTGCAGGAAATAAAACCGAGTGCAGGGTTAAAGGTCTCGTCAGTATCGAGCGTGCATAATACGAGGGTAAGTCTAAATACTATCTATCACTTAAATCCCATAATTTCTCCTTTAATCTTAATGTCAAGGATGGACATAAACGTAGGCTACAAACATGACGAGAGAGACGAGGTGCGTGCAACTGGTGGAGTTGCCACCGTACAAAGCGGACATAAATAGCCCAAGCAGTCGGTATAAACACTGAGGCATGTACAAAACTGTGTTACTTTACCGAATGTAAACACACACACGGTTTCCACACGACTCAAATTGTTATCGATTCCCATACAGACCCAAACGGCAGTTCGGAAGACCAACATCTTTATTACACGTTTAGCCCACTTTTGTGGTCACGACAGGCTTTCGTATGCGCTAGCACAACTCTTAAAGTTGTAGGCCTATACCAGATTACTACAACACACTCGACATCCTAACCTAGAAACGAAAAGCCAGGGCCACAATAGTATTTCAACTTTATGTCACACACACAACATTGTCAGAGCTACTGAAACAACGGCGTGGTCTAGAGCTACTGAAACAAACGTTTTAACATTGAAAATGTTTATAAGGACGTGTCGCACATTTGAAAACGACCGCTGGTGCGTGAACGAAAATGGGAACCGGTGAGTTTCCATAGAAACTACTTCTTTGTTGTCAATAACGTAGTACACATATAAAATTCGCTTATGAACTCGACTATATTTAACTTAAAATATGTACATTGGTAAATGAAGAATGAATTCATTGATTGGCGAATGAACATAAATATTTTCAATGCCCTTCTCCATTTGTGCAACGCCTGTAAATTTTTATAAATGATTATGGCGAGCACACGACATGCCACGTTTCGCCCACCCAAACAATCGGCAACAGTCTGCAGGATAATTGTAAACTAACACATGATGAATATAAATAATACTCTATCAACGGGTGACAGAGAGTCAAAAAATAATACCAAATGTTCACACAATATATTGTTACGCAATACAAGGAACGTTCTGGTACTACGGAGAACGTTGTTCTACGCATTTCTCGCATAGCCCAGTACATGCTTGTTTCCGCCAAGGCCGCGCTAAAGTATCCTATAGAATTTTCGAGTACTTGTTAAGGAAGCATATTATGGAACCCTGCAGACTATTAAACAGCCAACACCTGCCGCTTAGAAGTCAGTTTACTTCGGGCGATTACTCAGTGCGTTTCAAGTGGCTATTAGTGTAAAGTGGTTATTGTGCGGGACTCTATTAGTTGACATTATTATTGCGAGTGGACAAACTTAATTTGAATTATTGTATGAGTATAATCTTGTAGAATAACTTGTTGATTACAAACTGGTAATTGTGATAATTAAAGCTGCCTTTTAGTGACTTCATTGGTGTCTTGTATTTTGTTTTCCACTGCACCATATGACGACGATCGGTTAGACCTGTCATAACAATATGTTCAAAAGACTATACAACACAAATAGAGACTTACTATGAACAAGCACACAACACTTCCTAAAAAAAAGCACAATCCAACACGACATGGAGGAAACAATGCAGGACAGAGGACTCTGAGCGGATTCGTTCGATAAACAAAGACGGAAGATTGGATATTAGAGAGTCTCTCAACCACTGAACAACTTCCTATAATAAAAAGAAAATAAATATAAATTAATAATTAATTGTTTTTAATTAATAACTCTGTTTCAAGAAATTGAAAGGAAACAGTTGATTTGGTACTGCCATATCCAGAGGCTGGGGATGTGTGACAACAAGGTGATGCAGTAATTGGTTCCTCTCTATTGTCAGAAGCGGAGAAGACTGAGAACATCCTGGAAAGAAGGGCATAATAAGGACAATGGGTGCACAAGATCGCTGGGATTGAAGGTGGAATGATTGTATCGGGTGGACGTTCAGAATCGGATGTCAAAGAATATTTTAAAACCTATATATATATAGTGATGTTATTCAATTTATTTCTTCTGCAAGTAGTGTAATTTTGTATTTTATTTTTAACACCTGACGTACGTTTCATTGAAAAATATCAGTATCATCAGAGGTTTGTAAGTAAATTAACAACAATCGAAATAATTCTATGTTAATATAGAGACTAACGAATAATCAAATTTGTTTCAATTTTAATGTAAAATAACTGATAATCGATTCTGTTGATTAGTTAACGATTGTTTTAATCTTTATTTACTTCAGCAGCTGTTTTTCGGTTATATTTGAAATATTTAATGTTTATATTTTATTCTTTTTTTTTATTTTAATAGATTTGTAATTTTAAATAGATCGTCTTGTTTTGTTTTTATTTGCGTTTGTTCTTTAATTAATAAATTATTAAGATTTTCCCAAATATTCATTTTTTGACCTTTCTGCATGTTTTTAATTAATTTTATATTTTCAATGTTTGGAAATTGGTGGTTATTATTTAGACAATGTGTGGCTAAATTATTTTTATAAATATCTGGTTTTAAATATGCATTGCGGTGTTGAAGGAATCTATTCTAAAGCTTTGTCATCATACAATTTTTTTCTATATACAAACTAACTGCCAATACAGAACACGTACACACTTATACCTTTTGGATCTCAACTGATGTCCAAACACACAATGATAAATCCAAGTAAAAAACTGATCCAGCCAACAGCGACTTATTTGTTCTCCTTGAGAATGATATTAGGTATCAAAGAGATTCAAAAGAAAAATTTTGAAGTGACAATGAAAAATGTCTCAAAACATATAAATACAGTCCACACAAAGATAAAGTCATGACATAGAATTGATATTTTATGCATATGTGATTTGGACATGAGCTGACAACTATTCTTAAATTTATATTCTCTGAAAACGGAATACACTTTGTATTACGGCATACAAGCAAAAGAAGACAAGCGAGTGATGGGTTACTTGAGCTGGAGATCGTCTACTGTTTGTGGGTTTGGTTTCTGTCTGTGTACTTAACCCTTCCGATCACCCCGACTCGCTAATAGTCTCCCAGTTAAGTCAACAGATCTGCTCTCAGCAATATTTCCCTTAAAGTCTTACACATAACTGTACCACAGTAAACGGTAGAAGAAAGATTATGATTTCACACTTTATATAAACATGTGAGTGATTAAAAGTAAACAAAACTATATTATTAGTTACACAAATATCTCATCAATCCAGCACACTGGCTGTATATATCTACTGGGTAACTATTATTTACCCGTGTTCAGTACTGTGATACGAGTTTGAAATCAGTAAAATATGGATCGTTCCTTAGTTTCTATTCATCTTTGTTCTTTAATTAGTGAAATATTTATATAGTGATTATTTTGTGTGAGTGTGTGTGTGTGTGTGTGTGTGTGTAATTAATAAATACAATATGTTATTACATATTATACAAAATTAAATAAAATATTGCACCATATGATAATATTAACAACACACATTTGACAAAATATTTAATGTATTATAAAACAAGCACTATAGTTTTTAATACAATAAGTTTGAAACTCAGCTGCTTACCTAAGATGTTGCAAAAATCGAATAATTAAACCGATATTTAAACTGAATGATTGTTCATTAATACATTTAACGATCTCTGCTGCCCATGAAACATTTGTAAGACAGTATACATACACATACAGAAGAAACAAATTTTTTGAGCAAGTAAAAATTTTATATTATTGTTCACCTTATGTATGTTTTCCATAGGTGATATGCACCACCAGAGGTTTAAACACACACACATTACTTATAATAATGCTATACAATCAAGATATTTCTTCTTACTTGGAACAGATTTCGAACATCAGGCAATGTGCTCAAAACATGTTCCAAGTAAGGAAAAACCGTACTGATTGTACACTAGAAGTAATTCATACATCAAGAAAATAACATAACAAGTGCTCATAATACACACATGCATGCATTACTTGATACTATACTAGTATACAATGAAGATGTTTTTTCCTTATTTAGGCTGTGTTTCGACGTAACTAATCGGTATGCTCATTGTCAGCCATGTCGGTTTTCAGTCTAGTGAAGTAGGTACATGCTGTAGTTAAATTGTGATCCTGGATTGTTTGGCCATGGTCCAGTAATAAAATCTCTAGCTAACGTTTCGCCAGTGCCATCGACGGCTATCTTCAGTGCAAATGTGAGCTTGTGCTAATGTAACCTATACACGTTAGAGACCACAGTACTGTGGTAATGGCTAGCGGTCCCATGAAAGTCACTTATTCTTATAAATGACTCCGGCTGTGCAAGCCTTAGAAGCTACGTGCTGGTTGGGCTTTTAGTTATTTTGGATTTTGATTGACTTTTGTTGATTGGGGCTTCTTGTTGTTATTCTGGCCAGACGTGGAGAACAATAAATTTGTTCGTTGAACATTTCCAATGTTAGTGTTTTAAAAACTGTGTTGTGTTTTGTATTGATCTGGTATTAGTTTGTTTTAGTTTTTATGTTTATGTATGTGTAGGTTTTTCTAAATATTCATTATAGTGCCTTTGAGTGGTTTATGTTTTGTTAGTGTCCTATGTTTATTTATTTTTGGGTTTCTACGTGTTTGGTGGTTTTTGTATGCATTTACGTGGTCAAAATAATGTTTCTTAAATTGATTTTTCATCTAGCCTATGTATGTTACTTTGAAGACTTAAATACATATAAAAAGACCTAACATTTATAAATTGAACCAATGATGATGCAGATTGTCTCTGCAAAATGTACATAAGGTGACCAATAATATAACACTTATACTTGCAACAGTACTATTACTATTTAAATTAAAAAAAAAAAAAAAAAAAAAACAGTATAAAAGTAAATGTACAGAATATGAGTATGTGTGTGTGCGCACCCGCGTGCACATGCCACACAAAATTGCTTATTTGTTGATACGTTGAAGACGTCTCTGACGATGTCTATATATGTCTGCGATATGCATGTTACACAAAATAATTTTATGTTTGCATAAGAGATTAAATTAACAGTGTGAATATGTTCTTTAAAACATTCTAATATATAATAATGATTATTATATTTCATTAATAAATAAAGCTTGCTACCCTGAAGGTTCTAAAAATTCTATACAACATATTAGTAATTACTAACCTCATACATGACTAATATAATGTTACATCTAGACACTGTTACTTCAACTACATATTTGCTGATTTCACTGATATTTGTTTTTATGTTTACGCCAGAAACAAAGATTATAATTAATGAGGAGTAAGTTACAATTTTGTGTGTATTATGATTAAAGCAAACACATAAGTGCACGAAACAGGTAAGTCTACAGGTAAAAACGACCTGTTTAATTACGGCAACTGTATACATGCACAATGAGAATTGGGCAAAAACAGTGATCCAAGTGGAACACTTTTCATCAACTGGCCATGTTACAGTACCATAAAAATGTTACAACTTGCTGTGACCACAAGAGAGTTTCCCCCACGTCGATGAGTCCTAGTGTATGTTATAGGAAGTGTGATGAAACAACAGGGTGTTTCTATACGTGGGATGCGCTGAACAAAATGTTTTCTCCTAAAATTTTCAATACTTAAAATTAATATTTTTCCATCTTCAGTAATGAAAACTGGGTATAATCTATACAGCACCAAGTATATATTACAAGTCCTGGATGTATGTTTGATAACGGCTTTATGAAAAGACCAATACTTTAAAGCCCTTAAGTTTTTAACTGAATTGTTGTGGTCTAAACAGCTTAGTGGTGCAGCTGATATTTCTCAGAAAACAGTCATGGAGTTCAATCTGCAAAAAATTAGGATACGGATATTTCTAGTTTAAGTTTTAAAGGTAATAGAAAATCGTGCCTATGTATAAGCGTAACAGACAGGAGAAAAAAATGACTGGCTTGGAAATATAATAAAATGTGTTATGACTATAATAAGTTTTTAGATTGGAATGGAGCTTTGCAGATCGTAGCAGTCAACAAAGTAACAGAGGAAATACACGATATGCTGGAGATCGTGAGAGAAAAAATAAGAAAAATTAAAGCTTCAAAACGAGATGGGCAGATGAGTTAGAAAAGCATCATAAAGGTGGATAGCAAAGGAAGGTCTGGATTGGTGTGTTTCATATACACCAGAGAAGAATACAAAAGGAAAGGCCAATAAAGTGGATATAAAAAGCAATAAAAAATATAAAAAATTTAAATTTCAGGACATATTCAAGCGCAACTACACAACAAACTACTCATTAAATGTAAACATACTTGTCACACCAGAATACAAGATACTCGATGGAGAAAGGCCATGGAACAATTGTGGGAAGACAACCAATTGTGCACTGATGAGATGATATCAGTAGAGTGGTTGGTTTAGATTGATGGGAGCTGCAAAGGCAGCAGAGCTGGTAAATCATGGAGAGAGAGAGAGAGAGAGAGAGAGAGAGAGAGAGAGAGAGAGAGAGAGAGAGAGAGAGAGAGAGAGAGGGGGGGGGATGTTCAATACTAATACTGAGCACAACAGAACATCTATGAAAGAAAATAAGGAGATAAAGGAGAGAGAAGGCAGAAAGGAGAGAAAAAGAATTAAAATTTTACAGATATGTAAAACAACCTACACTTTCTTTAGATTTGTTGTTTACAATTCACATCTGAATTTGTAAATATTGAAACTATAAACTTTTCGGTCATTTAATATTTATTTTTTGTATAACCAAAGAAATCTCAATTTCAGGGAAAGTCTTCTTCGAAGTTTAACGAGCGCTAAGAGTAATGTTTTTAGACTAACCATTGTGAGGAGCTTATTATAATTACTACGTGTTACATTAGCTTTAGAAAAGACAAATTATTAATTACAAAATGCAATTATCAAATCACAGTATTCTTCAAATACAAACTAGTCGCAAAATTATAAGTACAGGCGATAAAAACAACAAAAATATTGGAAGAAGAATATATTATAACAAAAAAATAAGTATAAATATAAATACAATCTGTATGAACACAATTTACAAACAAATCGAAACAGACCAGCCAGTGTTGTTTTCTTACAAACTTACGTTCTGCCAAGAAACTTATACACGTTATATATAAGAAATCAGAGCTAAACTACAGCAGGCAACAATTGAAGTGGACAGTTAAAAAAAAAATGTTAGCAAGTTTCAGAAAGTTTCAAAGGGGGGAACAGTTGGAGCAGTAATATAACAACAGAGCAGAGCGAGATCCCACATGGGAGACGGTTGGATTCAATATGAACATTCCTGCAAAGCAAAGGGTGAGCATTTTTTGCGGCCACGAAAAGCTTAACTCGATTGGTGTAAAAACAAGTTTCCAAAGGTATGTGGACACGCAGACGTAGAACAAGGATTATTAAATTCTTGTTCATCATTATTGTTCCAATACACACAAAAATATGAAGCAACCAAATGTTCTTCTGATAATACAAATACACACAAACTGCTATCAGATTATTATATTTTTATAGAAACATTTATTTAATATTCTTTCATCTAGTATAAATTGTCAGTATGCAACCAATCTTTTCACACACACATAAATTGTTACCACCAAATGAGAACACAGAGAAGAAACACAAATATGGATGATAAAGAGTACAAATAAGAAAAAAAATTAATTCTTAAAACAGGTAGAAAACTCATACAATTAACAACAAACTCAATACAATTTTTTTTCTTTATATAGGCCTCTACAGTGAGCCCACAAAGAAATTTAGATTATTCCAGAGGTAATTCTACAGCTTAAAATCAGAAAAAAATGTCATATACATATAGATCCAGGAATGATTCATTCTTGAGTTATAGCCAGGTAAACATCTTGCTAACATTTCTGTTTCAAAGGCAAGAACATGTGTCATGAAAATTCCTGGAAAACAAATTACAGAGCAAAGTTTGTGTTCCTTATGTTGTTTAACTTGAAACAGTGTCCTCTCTTACATAAAAAGATGTCCCAGAGCACTAACTCCAGTAGTTTTCAAGACAATTGCAGGAAAGTACAAAAACTGCAGTCAAAAAACATGATTTTTTTATATTTTGTGTATAACAAGTTTGTTAAACTGCTAATAAATACAAAAAATAACTTTCAAGTAAATTTTTTATAGAATAATTATGAAAAATGACTGATATGAGTAACATCAATTAAAAACAAACAAAACTTTGAGACATTTTACTTCAATTTCAAACAAACCTTTGCTGAATATATTAAGATACTAAATCAGACACAAAATATTGGCTGTTTTATTTAAAATATTTTTTAATTAAAATTTTATTTTACAGCAGAAAAAATCATTCTGCAACAATTCAAAATATCTTTGCCCTGCAATGTGACGTCTTAATATGAAAGGACTAATTATCTGGGTTTGTGTGTGTGTCTGTTTGATATACAAAATCACACAGAAGTCTCTGAAGCAACACAGAAGTGAAAGCTTAGAAAACAATCTACATTATTACTGAATGACAGATAAAAAACGATCAATTTGAAATAAGTCTTTTTTTTATAACAAGTCTGCATTCCAGTCATTATTGTACAAATCTATTAAATATATTGTTCTACCTAACTCGTATTGCTCTAATTCTACCTTGGCCGGGTTCAATGTTATGAGAACTGTGGCTTGCCGGGCTGTAAAGCCATGGTCCAAGGTTGTTTGGTGCAAACGTTTCTGTGTTTTTGATATATGGTTCAAATACCCACTTCAGTAGTCTTTTCTCATCTTTTGTGAAAATATGATTCTCCCAGTTAGTCTTTATAAAATTTAAAATATCTTTATATGAGGGAGTCTTCATCCTGTTCAAATAATTAATGGCTTTATCTAAAATGCCAGACTCCACTCTACTTATTTGGGCCAACTATTCTCCTTACATTTTTTTTAAGTACTTCTTTCTGATGTGATTTCCATCTTCTCAAATAAGACCAAAGCTTCACATCCACTTGCCATAGGCTTACTATACTTTCACAGATCCTGAAATTATTGTTTGGGCAGGCATATAGAGACCTAAATACAAACATAAAAACAAAGTACTACTGTATTAAACTTCAAATTTCTAATACTTCATATCTAGATTCTCATTTCCTAATGTTTCATTTTCAAAAATCTACTTGAACTAATCCATGTCAGCATTTTGTGATTCCTCCCTATTCACTGTAAGCTCCAGCTCTTTAGTATTACTCCTCAAATTAATATTTGATTTCCTCAACCGATACCACTGACTATTCTGTCATATTAATACTGCTATTATATATTATGATGATTTATTACTGAATACGTTCTAGGAATTGTTTCACATATTCTTTATAATAATATACTCCAGGACTAGGATGAATACTCTTGTTTAATTTTAACAAATAATAATAGTTACAAATAACCAGCTAAACTAAGAGAGACTATCAGCATCACTGTCAAGTCGAGACAGCCACAAAAGAAGCAGTACAACAAGCCATTTTGCACATACTATTGTAATGACGAGCTGAAGAAGCATCCAGTAATAGACCATGGAGGTCTGAGACCCAAAAAATAAAATCACAACGATTTAATAAAATTATTGTAAACATTTACATTATATTTAAACTGACCATGTACTCCTCAACGAGCAAATCATATAACTTCATAAGTGATCATATTAAATTCTCTTATAAAAATATTTAAATTAGGCCAGTGTAGCACACGACACTACATACTGGATATTGTATTTTATAAAATAAACGTTTTATAATGAAATAAATACAAATTTTAATATTGGTATTCAAACTGATATAGCAACACTGAAGGGAATTTTCCCCATTGCTACACTCTACTGGTGAACACGCCAAACACAAACACTGTGCTGCTATCTAGGAGACAGAAAGTAAAGTAAATATTCAGAACTACCTACTGAGCAATTCTGTATTTCCATAACTTGTCGAATATTACACATGATCTTATTATTAAAATTATTTAAATTATTAAAATTAAAAAATAATTATTATTATTAAACTTAAATGGTTAAGTTACTTTGAAAAGTCTGTGTACTTTTAAAAATTAAAATCCTACACGACAGTTGGTAACATTATTTATGATTATACTAGATCTAAAATTGTTCAATCAAATATATTGGAACTTACCGTCTGCGGCTTTTCAGAAACAGCGTCTTTATAAAATTTACATGTTTCGGGACCCTTGTCCCATCATCAGAATTTAAAAATAATTGTGTATCATTTAAATTTGATACACTTGTCAAACACTTAAAATATTAAAATCCAATATAAAAATAACTTAATATAACATGATAATATAATATTTACAGCGAGTGCGAAGGTTACCGATGTACATCGTATGAAAACCGACCGCGCACTAATTTACGTCTCGCTCCCACCACGACAATAGCGCAAGGCAGTGTTGTACAATACATTTGACTTGAAGACCAATTTATCATTTAAAACATGCGGCTTGGTATCAGTATTATTGTGTGCTTTATAAATTTCGTACTCTTCAAGAGCGTTCAAATATCGCCCTTTCTTACATATGTGAAGGGGTTTCAAATTAGTTTTAAAATTAGTGTAGCTATGATTTTCGGAAATGAGGTGTTCTGCAAATTTTGACTTGATATTGTCCAAACTGTGAAAATGTGTAGGCGGCCTATGTTCTATAAATCTTTTTAAAAAACCACGTCCTGTCTGGCCCACATAAAAGGCGTCGCAATCGTCACATATCAATTTATAAACACCAGTTTTGTGTTCAAGGCTGGTGGTTCTGCGGACACGAAATCTTCGTAATAACACAATAAAAATATGGATTATTTAGAATACTTTTGGCTGAATTGATTTTCCTATCACGTATTTCAAATGTATACACAAAAGTTGTGTGATAAACCTGTTTGTTTACTGAAATTAGAGTTACCACTATATTAGCTCACAGAGCTGAAAAACAAAAATATAAAATAACTTAAAAATTAAGAGATTAACAAAATTCGTCAACTTTTTTGATCATTGCGGGGGGGGGGGGGGGGTCATTACCGCCACCGTTAAATATGCCCCTGAGCATGTAACAAATCCGTACAGTATACAACTTATATGTATAAATGCTGATATCAAAACATAATGTTATAGTCTATAATAAACGGAAAAGACAATATGAGAGAAATTTAAATTTTTAACTGTTATGGTCTCAGTGATGGCAAAGTTAGTTTGTCATTGTATGACTAACCTAAGACAAACAAATGTGTTTTCAAATGAAAGTATCTCCCAATCTGATACTCTGTTATAAGATACTGCTGATAACAGATGATAGATAAAGATTTAATTATTCAAGTTTATCAAATGATTTTTCGCAAGAAGCTGGAGACAGTGGATAAAAAGAATAACTGTTACTCACTTTTTGTAGGCGTTTTATCATACTGAAGAAATCAGCTCCTGCAAACTCCTACTGTTTACCATAAACTTATGCACTTTCTAAGTCACTGAACAATTCCTCATTTATCACACTATTTGAATACAGGAGTGGTGAAGCTCATAAATAACGAGTGGATAGGGTAGGATTAATTTTTGGATAGATGTTAAATTTTTTGTACACTAGTTCCACACCGCGAATTTTACTGCTTGCTTCCACACGCAAATGTAAAAGTTAATGTTTTACCATAAACTGGTAAAACATTGCCAAATTATCAAACTGCTTGCTTCCACACACAAAAGTTCACAGGTTAAAGTTTTCATTAGTGTCCTGTCAATATCATCTACATTTCTCTCCTATCTATTTGGCAACATTTTTCAATGCACAGTGTTTTCTTATCTCATGTGCTTGAGAATAACAGTGTTTCTGTCAAGTTAAGTATTGCACAAATACTTAACTTATATCACACATTATACAGTTAACTATATAAGAGGTAAATGAATGTAAGTTTTCACAGATGGTGTTCACATTATTACAATATGAATGTCTATCACAGGTATGAACGAAACATCTGGGAGTAAACACAGACAGCCGAGACCATGTTCTAACAGCCTGTTAAATTATGATAATATATCAGAGGTAGTTTTGTGCTGTAGTAAAACACATAGGTAGTCTACTATAGATGAATTTTCCTCTACAGAAAAAAAAACAAATTAAATGGTTCTTTTGAGTATGTTAAGCAATTAAGCAGCAGAATTACATGACTTACTATTCAAACCTTCATTGTGCTCTGTACTGTTCCCAAACAGATTATCTTCTGTGTCACAGTGAATAAAATCCCTTCTGGTTCTGAATACGCTTGTTTAAATTATGATGTTTCCCTGCTTTTCTAAGAAAGGTTTTGGTAACCATTACCCCACGTAATATTAATTCCTTTTAACCATCAAATAAAATACTTGTATGGAAAACATTTTGGATTTTGGAACAGCCTGTCAATCACTAGTATTGTGCATACCACGAAAGCTGGAATTTTGTAGCTACTTTGCCACCAAAATATTTAATGTCTAAATGAGGTGTAAGTCTTTTGTTTTTGGCATCATCAAAGACTGCGTTGGTAAGAGAAAGAGAAATATGCAATGCTACAGACTGATTTGTTAAGATACGGAATTGTGATGATAACAATAAGATTACATATTGTAACAAATCTTTGTTACATTTTACTAATACAAATCCACATCTATTTGTGTTTGAATAGCCCCACGATCTTGGAGTGACAAATAAATGTAACGAATCTTTGTACATAAATTTAGGCATGTCGTGCCCCAAGTCCAGGACGACAAAATTATGTATCAATACAACATTGCAAATATAATATAATTTAAATTTGTGATGCTCCATGTTGGAAGCAACAATTTATGTAACAATAAATATAATTTAATTTGGGTTTCAGGTGTATCTGTAATAAGAACTCTATGTAACTTGTAACGGTATTTCAAATTTATTTAATATTAATAAAATTGTGCACATGGCACTTACTTAGACTTAAACATTCGTTATTAATTTGTTACTATGCCGTAAGGCTTATGCTATATACATCCTTACTGACTAAATATTCTATTCTACTAATTATTGTATTAAAGAAAAATCTCATTTCCAGACTACTCAGTCAATTAGTGTGTTTCAAAATATCAATGTTTAAATATCTTTTTATATATTGAAATGTAATTCAAAAATATCAATAGTTACTGAATTTATCTTTTGTTTCTCAGTACTGATTTATATCAAACGCTAAGTTTTACTGTTATATCAAACGCAAAGAATGCTTTGTATTCTTTTCATTTCAATACTAATTTGAGCTCTTGTTTACGTTAATCTTACTTCAATAACATCTATGATTTTAATTCTATATTGACAATAAACATTGGCTCTTACTTTTAAATAGAACAAGAATGTCTTTAATTGTCTTTGAGTTAATTGTTTGATTAAGAGATAAATAAGTTGTTTATCTCCTTATTGTCGTCAATCATACTCAATCATTGGATCCATCTGTAATCGTCCTCGTCTCGAACTCCAGCATCACTTCCTCTTGTCCAGCGTCGTCTCCTCTTGTCCAGCGTCGCTCCTCTAGAGTCCAGCGTCGTCTCTCTCTTGTCCAGCGCTGTCTCGCTCTTCTCCTCTTGTCCAGTGTCGCTCCTCTCTTGTCCAGAGTCACCTCGCTCTTCTCCTCTTGTCCAGCGTCACTCCTCTCTCGTCCAGAGTCGACTCTCTCTCTGTTCAGCGTCGTATCTTTCTCAGGAACTTCTCCTCGTGCTGTTTCGGATGTCAGTTGATCTTCTTATGTGGATCTTCTTATGTAATTTTGTTACTACTTAAAAATTGTTTGTTTTACAATCCAGTTACATAACTGTATATAACTGGAAGGATGAAACTATTTACAAAAATTTAAATTACTCTGTGCGGACGGGCAGAAGCTCCCGCTGCACTGTGGGTGATTTAAGAAAGAGAACCACTGTAGCGTGTGTGTCCTATTTATACCCATGTCTTAGTCAACACCTGCAGTTGTACGAAATCGACATGTCAGAAACTGTCTCTGGGTTCAGTTCCCCCACTCTTTGTCAATTTCTTACTTAAAACTTGTTTGTTTTACAATCCAGTTACATAACTGTATATAACTGGAAGGATGAAACTATTTACAAAAATTTAAATTACTCTGTGCGGACGGGCAGAAGCTCCCGCTGCACTGTGGGTGATTTAAGAAAGAGAACCACTGTAGCGTGTGTGTCCTATTTATACCCATGTCTTAGTCAACACCTGCAGTTGTACGAAATCGACATGTCAGAAACTGTCTCTGGGTTCAGTTCCCCCACTCTTTGTCAATTTCGCTATTTCTTATATTTCTGCGAATTGTAGAGTCCTGTAAGTATACTCTTATACTCATCTTATAACTATTTTCACAACACATGTTCACTGTAATTTTGGACATTGCAACTTAACCCTTTCGATTGGTACACAGTTATTTCACTACTACACTCGTACAGTGTGTCTTTTTCACGTGGTTTTTGTACACAGTATTTATTAAATTTTATAACATTTTATTGTGTTCTTGGATTTTACTCCTTAATTATAGTTTATGAATAATTACGGGAAAACAGTAATTATGCAATTATTCATCTTGGGGTGGTAAACTCGCCTGCATAGACCTGCGTTCACACACACTAGCAAAATACTGGTGTACACACTTTCAGTTACATTTGTGTGTGTGTGCACGTCGATTCAGGTCGAAACACCTGTTCATATTTTTGTCTGAGCCAAGCTTGTAATCCCTGACATGCTTATTTCTAATACATTATTAATTATTTACAGTTTATTAGGTATATTTAAATTTTTATATTCAATGCTCAGTACATCACTTATTTGTACTGTCGCAATATATACAAAACTGTTTATGATGCAGGCTGTGACAATAGACCAGTTGGTTGATTTGGCTAGTTATGTTGCTTTTAATACAGAAATTGCCATATCTAAATTCATTTTGATAATTTTTTCATATCGAAATAATTAATCTAACTGGTAACAATTTTTCAAATAATTCATATTTGTAGTTGAAAAAATTACTTTTACAGTTTACTTTCATTTGCTTTTCTCCTAGCTATGAAATCCAGCGCAGCAACCTTCTTGGCTCCCCCCTAGCTACACCTCTATTTATAGTTTATACCATTTAAATAACCCACTCCAGCTATACCTCAAATATAAATATGAATATCACATAAAAATATATAAATACTTTCTTGAAAATTTAAAACAAGGACTGATGTCGACATGTAGCAGCAATGGGAACAAAACAAATATTAGCAGAAACTCAATAAACATTTACACCTATACATAGCCAGTAATTTGATGACCTAGACACAGGTCCCTATGGAGTCCATTTTTTGCACATGTGGTAAAAGCAGCAGTTCTGATTAATACGTATCATGAAATGATCTGTGATACACAGTTATTCTTAGGATACATGCATAGCGTGGAATACTAGCATAGGATAGCATACTGGCATAGATGATTGCACGTGTATGAGAGGATGTGCATACTGAGGATGAAATAATGTATGATACATGAGAACAGTTAACAGTGATGAGTTCTGTGGAAGCCGCCGTAAGCACATTTCACAGCAGATTAGAGACCGAACTGTTTACACTTTACCGGGAATTGTACACTGGATAGAGGTGCGTGTGGCTACAGTGTGGAAAATGTCCTTGAAGCAACCAATAAGAGTTCAGAAGTATTCCATGTGCGATGTAAAAATCAAACTTGTTTGCTTTCCGAAGAGGATCAGCGATGATATTCTCTGGTATGCGATGTGTGATCTGCTTCACTATGCACGGTGCCATATAAATACATGAGTTTGTTTTCACACTGACTGTAATCTGTGTCAGAGTATTTTATGCTAGTATTCCGCGCTACGTACATACCCATATGCATTTCATTCACATGCATGACCCATAATCTTTCATTCACAGATTGCCAAAAGGGATACTTAAACTGGTACATATTTACTTATTATGGATAATTGTTTTCTAGCCAACAAAAGGATTGGAAGTATAAAAATTTTAATAAGGCTAAGGCACTGTTTGATGATCAAAACTACTTTAACCTTATTTGGTGTTATCTTCTTTCTCTCATTTCCATAATTAAAAATTATGTCTTCAGACAAGCATAATTACGCTTAGAACTTGTATCCAACATATCAGTTGCAAACTAGTAAATTGTCACTATCACTGTTCTTACAATTTACAATTGTTACAATCTATGCTTACAATGAAAAATTTTTTATTTTCCTTCATTGTCGATATGTTTGTTTAGTAGTAAATTCTATAGCATTTTCATTTCACATAAGATCATTGCAAAGCGTAGTATTGATGTGTCTACTGCAATACTCCAAAAAACCAAGAACACAAAATGATCATTTTTCTTTCAGATAACCGAGTCTATGTATATAAAAAAGTGTGTCAGAAATTGTCTTGATTGTGTCTGCACAAGTTAGTCACGATTAAAACAAAACACACAGTAAATATGTAAATTTCCTACCTTTAGTTGTTTCGAGAACTGTCTCACCACGGGTTCATCTCGTCTGCTGGCAATTCTGTCAGCCTCGCCCTCGACACACTCCATCGAGGATTCTGCTTCAGACAACCATGCTAGGAATTTATCCAGGGATCGATCAAAATTATGCAATGAATTCAGGGCAGAGTTCAGTAGTTTCCCGCGAAGCACAATGCTGCAATTAAATTTCATGTTTAGTGTTTATTTTTATTGTACAGTCAGTGTAATTTAATGTAACACTTAAATTATCCTAATTTGCCTTAATGTATTTAATTTTGATGTACATAACTCAATCGCCTGAAAATAGTTATAGAATACACAAAAAAATCATATATAACATTTGCTAAAATTTGACAGGCACGTTTCTTAAATGTGAACTAGACGCTGGACCCTAATTTGTAACTGGCTTCATCAGTTGAGTTATGTTAAAACCGTTAGGAGGTTGGAATACTTATTTCAGTGGACACGAAAACAATTAGACACAAAAAAATACAAAAATTAGATGATGGAACAGAACAAAAATAAATATAGAATGAAAATAAGTATAGGAAAAGCGAAAGTGATGGTAGTAAATTATGATATGAGAACATAAAAGAGTGTAAATATCAAACATAAGAATAAAGTACATAGATCAGTACAGCAAGCATGTTGACTAACCATGGGCAGGAGATTTGGATTAGAATAGCTATAAAGACAGAGGAGTTCAATAAGAAAAAGGAATAGGAATTGTATTGGACAGAATGAAGTTGAACCACAGGAAGAGGGTGGTACAAATGTTTTACAAGGAGTGATTCACTTTAAGAATCAGAGGTATGGACTACGATGAAATGGGATGGAGATAATAGGGATATGATTGGAAATATGAATCTGGAAGTGGCCAGAAAGAATAAAACCGGGTGGATTAAGTAATCAGTGAAGAGGTGCTATAAAAAAAAAGATCACAAATCACAGAAGAATACTCTTGCGAGTTATAAAGAGGAAGGAAGGTAGGGTAAAAGTATGGATACACATGCAAAGAAGTAACAAGGATGGAAAAAAATGAAGATGTAAGTCATTCACCAGATTCACTAAGAATCAAACCTCAATAAGACCAGTCTGTGCAAATCTTAAAAAAAGTATTGGGTCCATGGGAAATAAACTTCTTCTGGACATTGTTGCCACATCGTACTTTAATCCCATTCCCACTTTCTCTTCACTAGTTATGACTAATGAATAATATCAATTCAGCATAATACATGACCTTGTGTGTGCGGTAGAGTGGCAGTGTGTCATTCGGTAACTGCAACTTATCACCTTTAATGAAGCCTACCATGTCGTGCCGTCGGCATTTTGCTATCAGTGTGGCCTTTTTTTAAGTGATACAAGAATGTGTCAACAATGCAACTACATAGGAAGAGCTAAAAGAATCACTAAAGTTGATAAGATTGCTTTATAGCTGATGTTAACTGTTTCAGTGATTGAAACAGATGTCTGTTTCAATGTTAAACGATCACACATGCGTGCACATTTAACTCACTGACAAAGTGCTCCTTGCTTCATGCATGCATGTGCGTGTGCGAGAGAGAAGAGAGAGTGAGAGGGCAGTGTCTGTGAGTCTAGACAATGTCTCGTGCAGTTTCTCAACCACAATACAATAATGGCATTATGTTTGCCAACACTGTAGTATATAAACACAATGCTTTTTCTAACGGTAGCAAAGAGTATAGATTAAACATACCTCAAAGAAAAACAGACTACTAACAACGAGTTTTAGGTAAACAGCAGAACAAGAGTAAAAGTGAGGGACATGAAGATTAAGAGCTCTTGGATGTCATACAATATGCAGTGTTGTATAAAGGGATGAAGGCTCAACTCTGGAATAAACATGATTTGGCTTGTAACAGTACATTATGCAATCCAACCTATTTTTAGCTGATGATGAGTGAGTCACAATTACACACACCAAAAGGAATTTTTTTACCATAACAAACGGAATCATTGTTTGGGCAAGGCCTGACAGAGTGGCGTCTTATGTGATCAAACTGTAAACAAGTGACGTCAGCCAAGGGAGATGGAGAGAGGGAGATGAGATTGAGAGAGAGGGAGAGGGAGAGGGAGAGGGGGAGGGGAGGGGTGGGAGGGAGGGAGGGAGGGAGGGAGGGAAGGAGGGAGGGGGAGGGAGAGAGAGAGAGAGAGAGAGAGAGAGAGAGAGAGAGAGAGAGAGAGAGAGAGAGAGAGAGAGAGAGGGAGGGCGTAAAAAAAGGGGGGTGATGAAAGTATGTAAGAGAAAAGTACTGATAAATTGTATTACACAAAAATTGAAATGTAATTTTTTAATTAATAATGAGATTTTTCATTACAATGTGTTAAGTTAGTTTATTACACCACTTTACCTATAACCTATTCTCTGTGTCCAAAATTCATCTAAACGGCCTTGGAATTTTTCTGTGAGGGAGAGTTGGTTTTGGTTTTTTAAATTGTTTTCATGGGGAAAGTGATATGGTTTCCACATTTCCTCCAATAAAAATGTGGTGGTGACCCTGGGGCTATTGGTGTTTTTTGGAATCTTCTGTCTGAACTTAGGTAACTAAAAAAGTAGTATTGGGGCGTAATATTACTTCTTGATTCATTCTTATCTATTTTTATCAAAACATAACAGGCTGGATGTCTAGGACCAACCTGTGCCATGGCAGAATATCTAGTCCTATTCTTTTATGAGATGTAGTGTTGCTAATTTTTTTTCTTTTGTGATTGTATTAAAAAAACTGTGTATTTTGATCTACATTACCACTAATTCTTGTCAACGGTCTAAAAGCTGCAATTAATTATCAAAATTTATGGGGACATGAGTTAGAGATTCACTGGTGAAACAGAAAAAAACAACCATCATATAAAACAAAAACAAAAAATTATAATATCTGTAATGTACACATTTTAACACCAATAATACAAGATTTATAAACAATGCTGTTTTATAGACAACACAATACTTTATTTCATTATGTTGTTTCAGTTACTTCATCAATTATTTAATTTCATTTTGTGTAAACATACATAATTGATGACAAAATGTAAAGGTTTCTTGTAGAAACATACTTTTAAAACATTTTAAAGGTGATCTGTTGAAAATTTGCAATAGAAATATTGGCAGAAATCAATTTTTCAAATTATTGAAGACACTGAGTTCATACTTTGAATAAAATTCCTCATAATTTGATACTCATACAGATGTATACAATTTTCTCAAAATTCTAATCCCTTTTTTCAGTCCTTAATTCCTTAATTTGTTATATTTCCAAAATTGAAATTTTGGTTAAAATTCTGCTTAATTTAGTACCCCACATTTTTTGTGATTTTTTCAAAATTTTGCCACCTCACGTTTTTGCTTCCTACCCCTCTATTTTTTGGGGGAGGGGCCAATCTAAAAGACAATAGTAGACTGTGGGGTAAAAGTATGGATACACATGCAAAGAAGTAACAAGGATGGAAAAAAATGAAGATGTAAGTCATTCACCAGATTCACTAAGAATCAAACCTCAAAAACACAGTGCTCTAAAAATCTCAGTACCTGAAACTGTGAGGCGACTGATAAAAGGCAGATAATATAAACTCCTTACTAGCATGCTAAGTCAGGTGATTCATGAATGGTGTACCATAAAAATTATCATACAGTATGGCAAAATTCTTGAGTTAATTTTTAAATGGAAATATTGTTAAGTAAAAATGCTTGCAGTAAAATACATTTTTGTAGAGTACACGATTCGTTCATATCCTCCACGATCCATCTTCAGTTTCCAAGGTCCAAAAATCTTTTACAAGATTTTACGCTAAAATATTCTACATTGGTGTTCATCAACAATACCCAGACCTCATATCCAAATGTTACTGTTGGTCAAATAACATTTTTGTAGATGGTTAGCTTTAGTAGTTTGCTTAGTATCCGGGATTTGAGCAACTTTTCATAGGAGTAATAACACCAATTTCCACTTACAATGTGGGACTTTATTTCATTACTACAAAAGTCAGTCTGGGTAATCTGTGATCCTCAGTAAGAAAACTGTTAGACATGTTCAAATGTATAATTTCCAACTGTTGGCACTGTTGTTTGTCGCATTTCTTTGTCCTTAGTTTTACCCTCATTTATTTGCAGCCACCTCTTTTGCACCTTACTATAGTTTAACTAATAAAATCCCCTCCAATCTTCTTTTATTTCTGCTGACGATGGTTATGCCATCATGTACCCACACACGTGTTGTTTTAACTCCTATGTGCCCAGTTGTACCTAACTTTTGAATGGCTGCTTCCAAAACCAGATTAAACACTGTATGGATAGTGCATTCTCTTTTAGCTTGTTCGTCTGACTGCCTAGTGAAATATTAGCGCAGAGACGATTTGAAAATTCAACAAAAACAGATTATAAAGAGGGTAGTGACACGTATGATGAACAAGATGAAAAATAACACTGCATTAAACCAAAAATAATATTTGAAAATACTTAATTACTGAGATCAACAAAGATTGTCTAGTGAGTTGAACACTAGTAATTACATAGAATTATACACTCACACATAATCTAAATATATAATCAACAAAAATTAATTACAACCATTTTTGTTGTATGGATTAAATAGTACCAAAGACCTATTAATACACTTAAAAATCAAGCATTCTGTTCATGTAAATAATGCAGATTTTATCTGCTTGAATCTTGAGCGAGTGGAACTATAATAAGATAGAGAGAGCTGAATGATTAATGTACACCGAAGGATATCCAACAAACATGTATCATTACTATAGTGTCAATTATTATAACACTCTGTTATCATATAGAAATTACCTGTGGAAAAAAATGTATCACCACTGGAATACTGTTTATACAATGCAAATGCCCAATATGGTTGTCATAGTATTTCAGAAAGAATGATACGAAGCCAGGAAGTTTGGGAACCACTATGTTAAGTCACAGGTTTTACAACAAATGCCGGCTGAGCAGTACCAAAGTTACACACAAAAACTAAATTCTGATTCAAAAGCTTTAAGTCTTACACATAATCTCAACTGTCAGTTATGTTAATGTTAAAATGCATGCAAATGCAGTTAACAAATGTATCAGATTTATCATCATCAACAACAGTTGAATGTTTTTGGTAGTTGTATATTAATATGAAATTATAATGAAGATTATACATGCTTCATGATTCAACATCAAAGGTTTTTTAATTTTGAGATTAAGGTAACCATGTTTTTAACAATAAATAATTCTAAACAGTATGGACTTTACCTGTTGTGGTCAATGATAAGTATACAATCTTTGTTTTACAAATGAGGTCAATGTTTGAAATTGACACAAGTGCATATGCACGGAATCTTTGTGAGACAACAGGTAGTTATTAAACTTTTAAGGCAATCAGATTTTTATTAACATTGAAAATGTTTATAAGGACGTGTCGCACATTTGTGGCCGATCGCTGGTGCATGATAGAAAATGGGAACCGGTGAGTTTCCATAGAAACTACTTCTTTGTTGTCAATAACGTAGAAAATTTTAAATTTTTTGGTGAGTTTCAGTGCCATATCCCCTTAAATTTATCGTAAGGTAGTACATCAGACAAGAATTTATTATGGAGCGATGGATCAGGAGGAAGCGAGTATACATATATATTATATTTATAATTATAAATATATATATATATATTTTTTAGATTTATTGAAGCATTTTCAATGCCCTTCTCTGTGCATTGCATTTGTGCAATGCCTATAAATTTTTGATCCTGCATGTGATTTAAAATGAATCCAACAGTACATGATCCGTCTCTTACGTTAATGGTATAAATCATTTTTGTTACGATAAAACAATAGCACTGCTGAAAACCACAGACAACTTTGTGATATTTATAAATGTAATAAGTAATAACAAAACTAAGTTCTTACACAAATGAGAAAAAATTGATTGAAAAAATGTCGTAGTTATGAGGGCTATTCGGAAAGTAACCTCCGTTTGACTATAAATAAAACATGGCCGTAGATACATAAATTTTATTATATACTTAAAACTACAGCTTTCCACTATTTTTACATAATCGCCATTTAAATATAAGCACTTATCATAGCATTTGACCAGTTTGGAAATCCCCTCTTCATAAAATTCTGCTGCCGGGAATCACAGCCAGCCTGTCACAGCATTGTGAAGTTTTTTGTCATCATCAAAGCGCTGGGACCAAAGCAACTTCTTCATGTTCATAAACAAGTGAAAATCACTAGGAGCCAAATCCGGGCTCCTTGTGTCCGGTGTGTGTGCTTCTTGTGCCGAGCAGTGTTAGGGCGAGCATTGTTGTGCAAAAACACGACACCAGAAATCAGCAGACCTCGCCGATTTGTTCTGGATGGTTCTTCTTAGTTTTTTTAAAGTCTCACAATGCGAAAGTTGTACAAAACTGTCCGAAAAAATTTGCGCAAATTGTTCAGAAAGTTCAGAGATTGTGAACCGCTGGTTTTCACGGACTCTTTCATAAATTTTCTGAACAAGTTCATCACTGACCATTGATGGCCTGCCACTCCTTTCCTCATCGTGAATGTTTATTCTTCCATTTTTAAACAAACGAACCCACTGATGCACAACACCTTCACTCGTAACGTTTTGGCCATATAAAGTACACAATTCATGAATGTCTGCCCCTGAAAGGTTTTCTGCCAACAGAAATCTTATCACAACACAAACTTTACTTTTGGCGGGGTCCCTATTGCAGCATTCATTTTTAAAGGCTATAACGAGTGCAAGAATTACAGCGCGATGTCCCCACTGCAGCTGGACGTGTACTGAGCCACTATACAAGTCGGCACAGGAATAACGCCACTTCCCCCATTACTTTTTTCGCTATGCGGCAACGGAGGTTACTTTCCGAATAGCCCTTGTATTTCATATTTACGATAAATGATTTGATAGAATATGCCAACACAAATATTCATGAAAATCATTGTTTCATAATATCACAATATTGTCTATAAAATTTCTTGGTATTTTATGTTTTATAATTTACAATATTATGACAGAGCAAGTGAAAATAACAAAATTGTATGCTTAATGGGATCTGAAGATGTTATTTAGTGCGTAAAGCAGAAATGTGACATTTTTTAAGTGGTATCAAATTGAAGGATAAATTTGTGTGTAATAAAGTTTGATTACATCGTTACTGGAGATGAGACCTGCGTTTCATATACAAATGATGAGTTATTATCTTTATTGCTCAACAGTTGGTTCGACAATATCTCTGTACTACATTTCGACTCCATATAGCCTACTCCGACCTATCGTATAGCCTAAGCAGTGTAGTGAAAAGAAATGGCCCCCATTGGTCTGCTGAGTAGGAGTGATGGAGACAAGTGTGGACGGAGGCAAGGGGCATATGATCTTGTGTCTTATCTTGGGAGCAAAAATAGTACAGTAAAACCTCTACTTTGGATTATACAAAGTGGCCTAGTTAAAATTTGGGGAAATTCAGAATTATCTTTTGCAAAACTCCAAACTGTACATTAAATAATGGAAAAAGGTTATTCCTTTCTCTCTCATTGAAAAGGTCACTAAATAAATATTAACTCTATATAAACATTAGTGGGAATTAACCATTACGTGAGCTCAGCCTTAATCAGAGGGACACACAAGAGTATTGTCTAATATCAATGAAGCTTAAAAATTCTCTTCTTTCATTTGTGAAAAATCTAGCTTCAATTATACAACCTATAGACAAAATTAAAAAAAAAAAAACAATGTCAAGAACAAAATTGCTTGATGATAGTTATAAACGTTGTAAAGGAAACTTTTTTCATCAGCAGTTACTGCTTTCTGTTTTTTTATGTTTTTGTTTAGCAAGATAGTTTGGACACTATGAGGGTAGGGACACAGAGACAATACCAGAAGTATCACATTGGCTATGATTTGTTAGTACGTTTAAAACAGCTGTATATTCTAGTCTGACTGTTGTGATCAAACAAAGTAAACAATCTTAGCGTTTTTTTTGTAAAACGGATGAAATCTAATGTCGTGCACTGACAAAATACTTTGTTATAGACGGTTTAATGTCATCAGAAATAAAAATGAGTTGGATTCCCCCTTTCAGTCTCTTCTTCATTGTTTTCAACAGTAAAGAAATGGGGTCCTGAATTAAAATATTTTGTAACTCAAACCTTTACACATATGTAACAAAATTATGGACGCTACTGAAGAGTTTAAAATATATAAGGCATTTAAAACCAGCCCAAATTACTTATTCCATTATTGTTCCAAACTATTATTTTGGATAACATGATGAGAGTTCATGTATAGCCAGATCCCCACCACATGTTGTGCAGGCCGTTATTGTAAGTCAGCATCTGTCCACACAGCATCTGTTTTTATAGTCGATATATGTTGCACGTTAATAAAGAGTTTAATCTTTAACAATCTTTCATATGAAGAATTAGTACATACCTGACAATAAAACAATTCCAAGATGTGTCAGAAAGCTAGTAAAAGTCACAAGATGGAACTGACTGGAGGTAATATATTAATTCAATCAATTGTGGCTTGGATACTGGAAATACAAAAATATGTAAATAGGAGATTTAATAACTGAAGAGGTAGAAAGCTGCACACATATTTAAGAACAGGTATGAACAATGCAAAATAGATATTATAAGAAAGTAATTTCTCGTAATCATGTGTACATGAACATCCTTCTAATACGTGGCAAAAAAAAAACACAACTTATAGAAAGGTGGTGTAACCACTCACATAATTATATTTGGCAATTAGTAATTTAGCGATTACTGTCAATATGTCAGTTTGAGTACAGCCGGGCACGTACACACACACACACACACACACACTGTGCTGTGTGGCATATATATGCTAATGTGTCTGTGACACTTTCCATGTACATTGTAAGCAAAAATATTATGCAATGAGTGGGCCCTTTCTTTTCCAGACATGATTTCCCAATTATGGTTAATTATTCTACTGACATTCAGGCCGTTTCTGTCATACACTATACCACAGCAGTGTATAAATACAGGGATTCAGAAGTGGCGCTAGTTTTGGATCTGGGATTTGGTTTGTGTTATTGGAGTTCTTGTTATTGTGACTTGTAAATTATTAAGTGCACTCATCTGTAAAATTTGCGTTCTTTGAATTTTGGCTACTTGTATTATTTAGTGTAACACTTAAATAAATTAGATTACTTCTGTGTGTTGGACAACCATATGCTTGAAGAATTGTTGTATGTGAGTGTTTTTTGTTGTTTTATTCATTTAAACTAATTGACAATAATTATTATTTTATTATCATATTAAAATATGATGTACATTAGCTATATTATTTGGTAAATATTGTATGTTATTACGTTTGATTACGATCTGTTTGTTTAGCTACATTGTTTAATAAATTATTAATTATTAAGTTATTTCCAAAAGATGATTTCTGTACTGGTTTACAAAATGTGCTGCATAAAAATGTATTTTAAAACTGCCCATAAATCATACCATACCTCGAATTGAGATTGTTATATCTGAGATTAATCTGTTCCGTCATTTTCTTGATACGGCTTGTATCGTCGTCTTGGTAAACAGCTATCAGTTTCTGAGTGAGTTGGTTGAACAGTTCAATCTGATGTTTGTACTGATGCAACTCTGCATGGTATGCCTGAAAACATGAGAAAATCAACCATAGTATTAGATGTTATGAAAATTCCATGAACTCTACTGGAACATATATACCAATGCCTACTTTTAAATAATTGTTTCTATAACATAACAACATAACTATTTCAATAAACACATAGCATAATCATGGGAGTAACCTGGGGCCTAACTTTCATGAACCATGTGTATAATGAAATTTCCTGTTGTGTTGTAAAATGTATTATATAAAAACGTTGAAAGTTCAGTAAATTCTCAGACAGAAAGGAGGGGAAATTTCTTTTTTTTTTTAATTTCCAACAAACCTTTCATTCTCCATCATATTTGCACTTATATTTACCTAGATCAAATATATTATAAACATCATTGACTTTAGTTTTTTATTCAGCTGTGGTGCAAACCATATGGTGGTACCTTTTGTTGGTATTTAAGTGGGAGTATCCATCATCTAAAAGTTGGTTTGAAATAAAATTCATTTATAATTTTTGAAATGTCAATATTATATGTTGTTTCAATGCACATACTAGAAAGTTGGACGAAGTCTTTCTTGACCAGTAATGTTGTATAAGTCAGGTCAGCCTTTGGAGACAAGCAAAAAAAGAGTACTCACTGCTTGCTGAATTTGCATGCACTCTCAAAAATGTTTGTAACTTGATCAAGTTGGAAAGGCGATTGCTCAACTTCAGTCCAACAAAAACCTTCAGTCTTTGATGGAATCCATCAACAAGCTTTTTATTTGTATACATGCATGAGAAAATTCAATTCTGAATACAGTTCCTACTGTGGCAGTTTATAAGCAGTATATACTTATTTCACAGCATCTTCAACCATGTTTTTACTCAAAACTGAGGAAAGTGGGTGAAGTACATTCAAGTTATTTTCTTAGAATCTATTTATAATTTTATTTATAAGTGTATACAAAATGAAAAAGTATATATTCTGCTTATTAAAGTTTGAGATCGTCTGATAATTTACATT
Source organism: Magicicada septendecula (assembly GCA_034769895.1). Taxonomy (NCBI): domain Eukaryota; kingdom Metazoa; phylum Arthropoda; class Insecta; order Hemiptera; family Cicadidae; genus Magicicada; species Magicicada septendecula. The sequence continues at coordinate 830,345,103 of CM068368.1, forward strand.
TTTCAAAATTATTAAGATAATTTTGAAATATTTTATTCAACCTGTCAAACACACACCTTACAAATTTTTCCAACAGAAGTAATAATTATAATAATAAAATATCTGTATGGAAAACCATACATGACTTCCATGTTCTAAGATTTATGTTTAAAGTTGTTTTCGAAATGAAATATTTCCATAGAAACTACTTCTTTCTACTTCTTTTGTCAGCCTTAACCACAGTACTGTGGTCACTAACGTATACCACCCCACGTTAGTGCACTCAATTTTCACTGATGATGGCAGTCGATGGCAGTGCCAAAACGTCTGGTTTTGCAGAAAACACTGGACACAGCCAAACAGCCCGGGAAGGAATTTTAACAACAAACTACTTCTTTGTTGCCGATAATGTAGTACTCATATAAAAAATTATCCTATCCCCCTTCAACTATCATTTTCAATTATAGAAAATTACCTCCTCAAATACCCTCCTATAGAAAACTACCCTTTTCATTTATAGATATTCCGTCTACCTTTCTACACCGGATTATTATGACTTTCTTTTCAGGATACTATATTTACATAAATTAAGTACTTTACTCTTGTTAAAACATAAAATGTTGCAGGTAAACTACTGCTTCCCCTTAATCGATCTTCACCAAAATCAATAGGCCTTGAGCCCTCTACAACTCGGGTGAATATGCAAAAAATTATATGATTCTGTTTGAATTTGGAGCAGTTATTGTTCGCCATAGAAACAATTCTACACACACATCAGAAAATGACTTTTCTTCATGTTTTGAGGGTATTACAATCAGAATCAGCTCTTATCTCGAACACGATTTTTTTTTGCCATCACTATACTTCCATTTCCTTATGGAACATGGAAGTAAAAATTTATCAGGAACAATTTTCGCCATAAACTAGTTAGACTATGATCAATACTGGATAACATCATGAGAAGAAAGTAGTGTTGGCTGAGGCCCTTAATTAGGCAAAATACTGATATGATAGTACTACAAAGAAAAAAACTGTCTGTAGAAATACTGGCAGAAGGCCAATCAACAGTTTCTTGTGTCAATTGTCTGCAGAAATGGAAATAAAAGAATACAGGTAAATAAAATAGAATTTCCCTTAGTTAGAATGTTGAAAATGTTTTTTCAAGGATTTCTGGAGGCAAAATTTTCCTGATTTTCTCAGTAGTGGATACAACTCAGTCAGTAGTAAAACTACAAATTTTAAACAGAAATTACAAATCAGGTTTAAAGACACATCACAGTGGATGCTAACGTCAGTGCACATACAAAAATGATGCAATTTTCTTTGATCTGCCAGTAGTTCTTTATTTGTTATCCTCACACCACTGTCCACTCTAATTGTTTAAATAATTAATGCCTCATAAATGCAGTTGTACACAGATATTCACCAGTTCTATATAGAATCAGGTTATCACCCTTCAGTGAATAAAAAACTAATATGAATCCAATACCACTCATTAACATTTTCAATATTCTATTTTATAGTTTCATTGTGTAGAGCAGTTGCTGATTGTTTTAATGTGGTTATAAACTAGTCATAAAGCTGTACGATGTATGGTTCGTGTAGCAAACACAGTCAGCTGCTGACAACTGCACAGCCTCCTGTAAACAGAATTTAATTATGAGGTGGCGAAAGCTATGCAGGATTGTAACAGCACAACTGATTTGCATAGTTCAGGGGCACACCTGCTGCCTGCTATGCATGAAACAGATGGCAACTGGCTGGGAGAAAAGGAGTATCATATTGTCATAGTATCGTAACTCTCAAGATTTTCACATATGATATTTTTTGATTACTCTAACCTGATAAATCCATATCTTTAAAGACTCAAAATTATGTGTGACCTAGTGACCTATAATTTTGCTGTTTTCTACCATAACGATCACAGTAATTGAGATAATAAAAGTTGAGTAAGGAGATAAACGCAGAATATGGATTTGAACATAACACACTATACAGACATTGCAATTGTCAATTATTTTGAAAACAAACGTTAATAAAAATGACACGCACGTAGGCTAATAAATACAATACAAGATAGTAAGGATATGTCCACTGTGGGGATGCACTATTAATGGAGTTTTTTCCACGAAGGGATTATCCACCAGGTTTTTTCCATGTTAGTGGATTATTCAGGTTAAATGGGAATAGAGGTGATTATGATAATAGAGGATTAACCAGTTATAGAGTACAGTGTATGTTATGTTGTTCATACACCTTGTCTGCAGATTTTACATATAAGACTACACTGGTGATCTGTTCTACAGAAACTTGTAAATCTGATAATTCTCCTTGTCTATGCCACTGAAAAATGTCTGAAAATCAGTAAAGAGTTTTTGATATGTAACCTAAAAATCACCTTTTTCGTTCACCAGGGGGTAGACGAATTTGTCTGTTCCATTCCTACACGAATTACATCCACTTGATCAACACTTTCTATGTCTTCTTACACTCTTTATCCAACATGCTTGTATCACCAAACTTCCTTAGGTAACCTGCCATCTGGTGTCCTATTCAGATGCACAAGACATCTCTCTTTGTTTTCTGCAATACGATCTTGGATGTTACAAATGTTCAACCTTTTGTTAGACTCTTCACTATAGAGTCTATCTCTTTGTGTGCAGCCTTTAACAGATCACAAGAATTTCATCTCCAATGTCTGTATCCTACTCACACGTTTCTCCACCAAAACCCACCAAGTTTGAGAACAATACAACAATATCGGTACAGCCATTACATTAAAAACTTTAGTAGAGTCTGTTTCCCTGTTTTCCACAATAACACTTGACAAATTGTACCACATAATGACTGAAACAGGACCAACGTACGTATGATCAACATCATGATCCACATTGTAAGTGATGTTACGAGAGTGGCAATTTTGCAACGAATAGTGGAAATTTGGCACCTGCTCTATTCTCTTATTATCCAAAACAAACACTCTTAGTTAGGATGGGGTATTTGCCCATAAATACCATAGCTTTTGTCTTCTGCACAGAAATTTTCATACACAGAAGCTTAAAAATCTAATATAGAAATAAGTGATTGCATTTATCTTCAGTTATCTTAGTATAAATTATATCAAGCCTTGCTATAATTATGGATCAAGTTAAACACATGGTAATAAAAGTGTGAGTACATTAAAGACGAATAGATATTGAAATCCTGATGTAAAATACTAGGCTATACAAATTTGTGCTGTGGGCTAATTTTGGAAATGGACAAAATGCAGACTGTTTATGGTTGTGGGAAAAAACAAGGCAGGAATGGTGTGAAGTGAAGATATACAAAATCAATATGGACTTCAATCAATAAACGAATGGGTCAAAGCGTGGAATGATTGCACTGCACGGATGAGTGAGTATCATCTGGTGCGTGTCACTACACGCAAATCACAAACAGAAAGGCGATCTCAAGGCTGTCCTGCAAAGAGGTAACATGAACCCTTATAATATAGATTAAACTGATAGTACCTGAATACACAGAGACAATACCAAGAAGTCTTCTTCTTATTATGCTATAATGATTTTTCCTAAGGATAGCAACTGGCAAGAATCAGTCAATGAACACTGAATTATTATTGTTACTGGTCTTGTAAAACTCTCTATCTATTGCCAAATCTTCAGAATGAATGGGCACACTGAGGAAACATATGATACAGTTTCAGAACAAATATTTGCACTGTGTCGAGTTATTCCATCATTATTACAGTTTTTTGTTAATGTTAAAAAGTGATATCACACAGATATAAAACAGCAGTTCTTAACTTACAATTAGATTATGGAAGCATCAGTTATCGAACTGACAAAATACACTCTATTTTTGTTGAGAACAAAAAAAATAAATAAATAAAATCTTCATGTGGTACGGCCATGATATGAAGATTAGTTTCTATATAACCGATCTAACTAAGAATATATTCCTATGCACTGGGCAAAGTACTCCTAACATCAACCAAATTGGAAAGTAACAAGAAAAACTATACAAATTAGTACAGGTTCCAACCCTTAACTGCAGAAGTTAATCTCTGGTACAAACAACAGGTATAACGGAAAATTTGAGCAATTGCTAATTTTACTCAATCAACTATGCTGAACGCAAAGAAATGGGTGTGTTTAGAAAGCGGAGAGGTATTGAGACGCCAGAACCGTAAGGCGGCATTATTTGAAAGAAAATTAACTCGTAAAAAATCTGTAGAGTAAAGCGGTAGGTTAATAATGCCGGCGCTGGGGCTGACGAATATAATGAATGTACTTTTAGGCTTAGTCACGTTTTGGGACACATCTGTCATAAAATGTATTATTTGCTAAGATAGTAAGGGTGTTTGCCAAACGTTGTAAACTTAAGTGCATATAACAATAGGTACCGTTAGACGAGAGAGAGCGTTGTGTGAGAGAGATAACGATAGACGCTAGTTTTTAAGCACGTGGAACACAGAAAAACGTTGGGCGAATCAGAAAAAGCGTCATGTATCGCGCGGGAGGTTTTAGTTAAGCAGATTGGGCGAATTTGTATTTAGCGGTAGTTTAAACCTATAGGAACATTTTGCTGTAGATCATAGGTAAGGGACACTCAAAGCAAGTATATATTATGAACTTAGGGAGAAATAAGGGAGTCTTCTTTATATCGGTGGAATTACACGAAGAGACTTGCGTACGCTGTTTAACATCAACTATAGATTTTAATAAGTAATGTAAAGAATAAGTAAATTCGCAGAAGTAACAGAGTACGGGAACGCGATAATTACTAATACTAAAGTTATAAAGTTTTATAAACCGTAATAAGTAAATGAGTAGATGATCGGAGTTATAATAAACAACAAGAAGTAATAATACATATGAAGTTCCATTAATTCTATACATTGTGGTAAATCGCGGAAGAAGGCGAATAAGTTCGGAGTAAGTCACGACGGTGTGAAATAGTCGAGCCATACACGACGCGACTGTGTTAGATGCACTTAAGACTTAAGGTCAATTCAATAATCTTTGTGTCCAGAGTGTATAATTATACGACATAGTTATATGTATAATCCATATGTCAAGTGTAGTGTACACCTGTGGTAAAGTGAATTAGTGCAGTTTTAACCAGGATTAACACATGACAACGGCTGCTGACGACTCACCGATCTACAAGATCTTCAGGACTACGCACTTTGGAAGGATTCTTACGCAAGTAACGAATAATGAACATTTAATTCTATGTTGTTTGATAAATATATATGTTTGTATTCAATATAGTGACTCAATCTGTCAGAAAAGGACTCATTGCTATTTAATAATATTCAATTTGTAAGATAATATGATCCAAGTCATAGTAAGACATTTTGTAATGTATAAATGCAAATGGTTCATTAAAAGTTAATTAATATACTCTAATTTGTGTTTATTATTACTGGCGCCCTGAGGTATAATCAAGAGTCGGTACACTGGAATAAGTGTTATAGACTATTAAATAAATTATTAATATTATTATTGATCAAGGTAGTTTGTAATCTTATTTCTCACATGCTCGTAGGCCAACATAAATTGCAAATAAATAATTTAACTCTTTTACAAAGGCCTATCAAGAAGTGTATTACACAGGTTTAATAAACATTACAATGATCAAGATGAAATATTTAAGGAACAAACAGCCATAATGTGGAGAGATCAATTTATGAATACAGAAATAAGGAGACAAGCAGGAGTGAAGCCACTAGTGCCGATTTCACTGAAAATAAAATCGTCCTTGACGGGAATCACCTATTAAATGAGGTTCTTTTAAGTTAACAAATTAATGGCCAATTTTTGGATTGTTAGGTAACTAATGACTGTTCAAACAGCAAGATCTAACCTTAAAATTATATTCAGCATTGCTTTCATGTATACTGTTTTTGATTAAACAGTCATTTGTATACTTCAATAAAAAATATACATATGGCGCATTTGTTTGGTTTCTTTTGCTGAAAATACAGTTTGTATGTTCAGTATTGTTTGCTGTCAGTATACACAAAAACTAAATACATGAAATGTATTTTTCAAAATTTGGTGTATTTTTTTTTTAAACAAAAGACTATATATAAAAACAAATGGCAAATAAATTATACAATATACATCATAAATATATCAGAAAGCCAAACTACATATGATTTTTAAGTTCTTATTATGTGATATGTTGTACTAATCAGATACATCATCAAGAATACTGTGACAGTCAGTATGTTTAACAAACACTAGCCTAACTAGTAGAATTAGTAAACTGACGGAATGAACCAGGTAAAATGGCTGTAATGACTTTAACACTGGTTAACATTAGTATCAAAGTTAACAAAGGTTCATGAAACAGGGTACAGGAGATATAACTGAAGATAGAAAGTATGATGTTCCAGCCATCTTGGAAATTTTTGGCTGAGAAAAACTAAGAAAATGTACAACAATAGAAAAAGAGTCTGTACAAACAGTGAGTTCGTTGTGACTGCAAACCTTAATGAGACGAATTTAGATTAGAGACACGTTGTCCAAATGTTTATAAACAGAATAAATATTTGGACAGTATATCTGTAATATATTTACTGCACCTTCAAAAGGCATAGTGATGTTTTACAAAGCTTTGTGAATGTATGCAGCTTATGTTAGGTCAGGTAAGGTCAATGTTTTTAAGTGTTTATAAATATTGTAAGAATGTTTCAATATTCATGTACAGTACTGTGCGAATTAATGTGAACACAAGTGATAATTTGAAAAAAACAACATTTATTAGTTACAGACGAAGAAAAAAGAGAAAAGAATACAATTTAAATTGTTTTAATAGGAAATATGTCCTCCCTTGGCTTTTATAACTTCTTCAACACGTTTTGGCATAGAATCAACAAGTTTTTTACAGTTTTCTGATATTTGCTGGTCTCGAAATCATGTGTGGATTACAGCCTCAATCAGTTTTGTTTTTGTTGTGCAATCTATTTTACGAAGTCTAGCTTTTACAATAGCCCACAGATTTTCAATCGGATTAAGGTCCGGTGAGTTTCTTGGCCATTCAAGGCATGATATCTTTTTGTCCTTGAAATATTTCATCATGATCTTGGACACGTGACTTGGAGCCGAATCTTGTTGAAAAACTTTTCTTAGTTCAGCTTCCAATCTGTGTTCTAGCAAGTCTCTGTATTTTTGCGAGTTCATCATGCCTTCGATCGACACAAGGCATCCGGTACCTTTATAAGAAAAGCAGCCCCAGAACATCTTCTTTAACGGATGTTTAACTGTTTGATCAATATGAGCTGTCGTAAGTTTTTCGTTGTCACTTTTTCTTACGAAACGAGATCGCTGTCCTTGTACCAAAAAATGGCTCTCATCTGAGAACAACACTTTTCTCCAATTGTAAGTCCGTGAGTACGGAGACAAAACATAGCCTGTCTGGTTGACTAACTCGGGGTTCCACAAGGGTGAACAATGACTGTATGGAAAATATAGTTTTTAAAATGTTACCTTGGCCCTACAATTTCGTACCGTTACACAATCTTCAACAGTCCAGCTCACATATTTTTTTGCCCAATCATATCGTTTTGTCATCATGGCAGCAGTCAATAACTGTATTTTTTTGAGGTCTGACTGTTTTTCTTCCTCCTTCTATAAGTCGTTTTCGTATGGTGGAGTCATGAACAATAACTCCAGCGTGTGCTAAGTCTTGCTCAAGTTCTTGGCTGGTTTTCCTAGGGTTTAATTTACTTTCCCTTATTAAAAAAGCTTCATCCCTTGCTGTTGTCTTTCTTTTCCTTCCACATTTCCCTTTTCTGTTCACTTCAATCGACCCAGTGTCCCTTTTTTGCTTCAAAATCTTGTTGACAGCTCCTAAACTCACACCACACTCCTTGGCAATATCTCTTTGAGTCATTGATGTGTGTTCACTCAAAGTAACAATTTTAGTGCGGTTTTTGGGAGTAATATCCATCTTCAAAAATAAAAAGCAAATAAAGCCTTAGTTCAGCTTACTTCAGCAAAAACACAATAATTCTAAAAAAAAAAAATGCAACGTGTCTGTAGCTTGCTATGTCTCATTACTCACTGACTGTCAGAACAGTAAAACAAAATGGCCGCTACTTTGACATAAAAGTGTTGCTAACTGTGAAAAAAAAGTAAAATTGCGATAATTATGATGTGTTCACATTAATTCGTACAGTACTGTACCTAACCAGTGTATATTACTCTGTTTATACACCAATATACCAGTATTTGAAAAGTAAAGCTCGGTTAAGTGAATACAAAATATTTTCACATTTAAAGTGTGTACCTTCTGATCTCTTAGCTGCACTTCCAAGACATCTGCTGTGTCGCCGACCAACCCCATCTTCTCCCTTCTCGCCTGCATACGGTTGAGCCAGGCTTCGACTTCTTGCCGCTTCGCTTCATACCGTTCGCTGTCACTCAGCATTGCATCCAGCTGTGTCTTCCTCTGCATCACTTTGGTGTTTGTCTCCTCCCAGTGCTCTCTCAGTTTAGTCACTGCAAACACAACAGTCACTCATAAGAACATTAACCGCATCATATACATAACTACAGTATACTGTATTTGTTTCAACCACTTCCACATAAAAATACAATAACCTTTTACAGACATAACTCTGAATTTCATAAAATTGTGTTTATTACTACATTATACAGAATATTTCACATAATGACAATAAAAGTAAATTAACAATAACATCATGTCACGAACTAAATTACACATATTACTGTTGTGAATATAAATACAAATATCGGGGGACCGAGCTTTGCTCGGTTTTGATATTTATTTATATATATACAGATTATTTTTATATTAATCATCTTGGATTTGTAAACATAAGCAGAAATTTCTAAACGTAAACAGACACTATACGTGTATTGTATAAACATTTAAAATAATAGCAATTGCATTATACACATATAAAAAATACAAGTAAATAGAACAATACAAAATACAGTATAATACAAAAATAATACAAAATTATTGGAAAGTTATAGTAAAGTCTACTAGTATTTCTAGTCTTCTAGTATTCAGTATTTCTTTCCATACAACATTTCGTGTATGGTGAGGATTTTCTGGTGGCAAAAGAACTTTTAAGCTGGTTCGTCTTTTTACTCTAGAAAATGCTACATACAACATTCCATGCATAAAAACTGATATAAGTAAGTAGATACCAATGAATTCAAATGTTTGTCCTTGAGCTTTGTGGATGGTCATAGCAAAAGCAGGTCTTATGGGGAACTGATGCCGTTGCATAGTACATCCAAGTTGATTTTTGCTAGAATCTAATGTGATTCTTGGGATATGGACTTCTCGGCCTGCATTCTCTCCAGTGATAATCTTTGATTTAATAATATTGTTATACAACTCAGTAACTATTAAACTTGTTCCATTGCATAGTCCTTCGGAGACATCCAAGTTTTGCAAGAGAATTATTATTGTATTTTTACAAGTTTCAGTTCATGTGGTGATAGATCAGCCATTTCAACAGAATTCAGGAATTCAGAAGTAAATTCGAGACATCCTTCTGGTTGATCTTTGACAGAATCATAACTGTTGTAAACTTTGCACTCTCCAGGAAGCTTTTCAATCATTTCTGCATTAATTTTATTAACATCTTTATTATTGGTTCTAGTATAGCCCTGTCCTTCGTATCTTCATATCTGTTTTTAGCCAGACAGTCTTCAAATACTTCTTCAGTAAGATTGCCGTTGGAAAGGATATCCTCTAGTAGTTCAATCTCATGCATAGCATTTACTGGCAAGTCTCCATTGCCAACTTTGTAAGACACGAGAGTACACGTTACACCAATTACACTCTGACACTTTTACATTTTGTAGAGAATACGACGACATCGTTATATTATAATATATACGTTTTATAAACAGCTGTTTTATTAAGAGTAATAGCTTACAAACTCTACCAACACTTGTAGATGATCAGACATATTAGACAAATTTATAGATGATTAGACAAACACTCTTCAAACATTACAAATCGGTAACATGATTAGACACATTTAGAGCAGAAAAGTTGCTATATATTGTACGTATTTATAATGGTATCGACAAGTATGTCATAGGTGAAAAGATATTTCAAAAATACAGGCCTCGGAAATGTAATTTTTAAGAGCAGTTAAGGGTTGAAGTTTTGAGAGATCATCTACGAAATGTCGACATAAGGAAAGACCTGAAGTTACAGTCGATTCTGAGAGAATAAATGAATACAGGCAGAATTTGAAGTCCCATATGGAATGCATGGTAGACACACGTATTCCTAAACAAGCATATGAGTATAGGCCAGTGGGGACGAGAGATCGTGGAAGACCCTGGAGAAATTCGTCAGAGACTCTGTGGAGTTGGAACAGGCTATAGCCCAAGCCATGGAGTGAAGAAGAAGGAGAAGATTTCTATTCTTATATGTTGTGCCATGTCCCATGTGGAACGGATGGTAGACAAGTGTTTGAATACAGGCCAGTGGGAACGAGAGATTATGAAAGACCCTGGAAACTCTCTCTCTCTCTCTCTCTCTCTCTCTCTCTCTCTCTCTCTCTCTCTCTCTCCCCTCTCCCCCCTCACCGTCTCTCTCCCTCTCTCTCTCTCTCTCTCTCTCTCTCTCTCTCTCTCTCTCTCTCTCTCTCTCTCTCTCTCTCCCTCTCTACGTCTCTCTATTTATGCACCTAAGCATTCAAAGAATTTCGACGGAACCGAAACATCGAAGCATGATGTTTTTAGGCTTTTGAAACGTATAATGTGGATTACGTTTGGTGGATTACGTAAATCATTTCCAAACCACAGATGATCGATCACAAACAGAGCATTGTGGAATGACCCCCATCCTAAAAACATTATCATGTTAAAAACACAAAATATATTGTTATCCAGTGAAAATGTGTAAATGATATTTTTTATTAAACAAAACAAAACAAAACAAAAAAAGTAATGAACACTAAAATTTGGCACATAAAAATTCACACAATATCTACTTTTAGAAAACATAAATTGCCATAAAATAAACTGAAAGATATAAATAAATTGGTAAAAATTTGTTGTTATTGTATGTCTATAAATAGCAATCGCCTCTGTGCTCAGCATAGCTGGATTCAAAATTAAAACTTTACAATGTTATGACAGTTCTTGCTTTAGTATAGAGTTTTGAATTTTGGATCTTAACAACCTCATAAAAAAAAAATTATGATAGTGTATAATTTTCACACTGGGTTGCCGCGTTTACTGTAAATGACCAAAAAGGTACAAAAATGTTTGGAAAGAGTTCAATATCTCCAATTTAGATGAAAACATTTTGATTGATGTCAGTGATGCCATCCTTTGGACTAGATGGATGATGAAACAATTTTCAAACATGCCTTCATATATGCACTACTTGGGAAAGGAAGTGCTGGATGAAAGCAGCCGTCAGATCACTTTTCAACAGTCCTTTAAACAGGTATTTGGTTGAATCCTTCAAGCTGATGACGATGATGATCATCATGATGAAATCAATGACTCTTCATAATAAAATATATTTTACATACAATATTAAACATATACATATACTGCAGGCATACAAGTGTGTTGCATGCTAAATATTGTTCGTATTTATAATGGTATCGACAAGTATGTCATAAGTTAAAAAACCATACAAAATATATTGTTATCCAGTTAAAATGTATAAATGAATTTTTTATTAAATAAAACAAAACCAAAAAAACTAATGCACACTAAAATTTGATTTGTAATGCACACCGAAAGTGTTACATTTGTGTTTATAGGATCAAATTGGTTACATTCCAATTTACAGGATCCATACAGTAGAACCTGTTATGCTGCAGGCTTGAAATGTAAACTTTTACCATGGGTTTTCGTTACATACTACATTAGGCTGGCCGTAGTTAATATAAACTTTATGTCACAATGTTTCAAACACTGACAGTATGTAATCTGCTGTAGGTAACTAAAAACTTAATCTAACTATTTATAAATGGATGAAACAAACTCTTCACAAAAAATTTGATCCTGTAACAAAAATATAACACTTTTAGTGTGCATTTCAAACCAAATTTTAGTGTGCATTACTTTTTTTGTTTTGTTGTATTTAATAAAAAATTCATTTATACATTTTCACTGGATAACAATATATTTTGTATGGTTTTTTCACCTACAACATACTTGTTGATACCATTAAAAAATATATAAGTCTGGTGATACCAAAATTCATGTAAACACATCAAACTATTTTATTAATTTTTGTAAATTTATAAATATTTAATATATGTGTAAAAAATTAAAACTATATAATCCATAAAATGTCATTCATACAAATTACTAAAGAACGATAAAAAATTAACCAGCATTTTGTAATTACAACTAAAATAAAATAAACCAACCAATTCATTATATTTATTCCTGTCTAAGTAGAATCTGCAAGGATCAAACACAACATCAATTTCTACAGCAAACTAGTTGGATGCGATCAGACAGGAATAATCAATTAGTCAACACAATTAATCAGTCAGTTTAAATGTTGTTGTTTGATTTAATTCTAAAAGTAATTTACTAGTTAATTCTTTATTGCTGTTCCATAATTTGTGCTACCAATCAGTTCGCGTAACTGGGAGAGGCGGGATGAGACTACGTGAAGGTTGGACTCCCCTTTATTTTATTAATTTTAAAATACTGTAATTTCTTTTATATGTACAGTTATTCATACGCCTTATTTTAATATACACAAATGGCTTAGAAACAGGTCTACGTTATGTGATTATGACATTTTGCTGAAATTTATAATACCACGGGGGCGTATTTATCCCATGATGACACCCCCCCCCCCATAGTTTTGCCACTGTTGACAACACAACTGCATGAATTGCTGTGCAATAGCTTATCCAAGGAAAGTTTCTGTAGTGACAGATTGCCAGTATTTTAAATATTGTGACACAAAATTTGTGTTTATGATGGTGGAAATGTGCCTAACGTACGAGAAATTTAGGTTCAAATAATATTTTGACATTTTTTATCTTGAATTATAGTTTTGCACAGTTTAGCAATGATGGTTTAGATTATTATGGTTTAGATGAATTAATTATGGTTTAGGTGACTTCAAACACTTTCCTATTCAGTATATTATTATAAAGACAATGACATTAGAGGTTAAAAACGATAGTGTCTTATAAATTTTCTAAACAAAACAAAATTTTATGTGGAAACTAAAAATATCCTTGAAAGGTAGATTTATTTGCTTTAAAGTTTTTTTATGAGGAGAGCCCTGTCTGACCTCACACAATATAAAAAGTAAATCCTGTTATAAAAATACTTAGCAGTATAAATGATACAAATATTCCAATACCCTAAACCTTGTTTGCATAGGCTCACTCAACTGACCCGTAATTAGGGTTGCATACTCTTATCCTGGGTATATTGAACTGCTGTTTGGATAAACAGAAATCAAAGCTACAGAACCAAAGTGAATGGTCTCTCTCTCTCTCTCTCTCTCTCTCTCTCTCTCTCTCTCTCTCTCTCTCTCTCTCTCTCTCTCGTAATGGACTATGAATTGACATTTACAGTGCAGTCATACACATGCGTTAATACTAACTGATCTGCTATATCAACTATATCAACATGACTTGCCACTCAATAAAACAAACAAACCAGCAGATCTGACTGGAGTTGCTAAAATACTAGTATACCTCCTACTGTTTATTCCTTCTGGTACCATAGCTCACTGGCTGGATTTTGTCTGTGAAATTAATCACAGCTAATTAGTTATAAAATAAACAAGAATGAATACACAAAGTAAAACACAAATACCATATCACATTACCATGAAACAAAACCTTTAAAACGATGAGCTATATAAACAACCTTTGTGCAAGTTTTTAACTAGTGCAAGCTTCCTGCAACAACACATCGTTCAGAAGCTTCATATGAACAGCGAAGACAATAATGATAAAAACTTGTAGACTATGTAGAGAATATTGTTAACCTAAATGTTCTCTACATAAAAGAATTTTGAAAGTTAAAGTTTTTTCATCTAAGAGAGAAATATGATGTGATGGATGGAATATATATATATATATATATATATATATATATATAGGAGGTTTTGAAGGCGATGAGCATATGGGGAGAGAAGATTAAGGATAGTAATACGTGTATGACGATCATGAAGGAGGCCACAACTCACCAAAAGCCTGCAGTTGGTATGTCAAGACCAAAGAAAACATACTGCAGTCGGAATAATAAGTTGAGACAACAAAACAATTAAATATATTGTAATCAAACAGAACACACGGTATCAACTACAGAATTAAGAAAATGAAGGTGGGATGAGAAATGTGAAAAGGGAATAGAGGACAACAGGAGAGACTGTGATCAACACAATCTGATTACTGCAGGAGAGCAACAAGAAAGTGAAAACAATAGAAAATAAGCAACAGTGTATGGTGGAGAAATGATGAATGTTGAAAAGGATACAGTCGAAATTTTGAAACAAAAAAATTGTGATGGTATGGATGTGCAAGAATACATGATATAAGGTTACCAAAGGCAGTGAACCACAGGGAAGGAGAAGAAGGCAGCCATCTGATAACTGGATGGATGGAGTGAGAGAAAGCTGTACAAGGCTGACATAATTGACAGACAAAAGTGGAATGTAGAGTAAGATCATCTTCAAGGATTAAACCAAGAATGGTTTGTTCTGGTCTCAAATAGGCAAAGATTAGAGCTGGTCACTCCAGTGCTTCTTCGGACGTCCCAAACTTCTCTGTACCCACGGCTTATAGTTCTATAGTTGTTTGGGGATGCAGCAGTTATCCATTCGGCAAAGATGTTCCCACCAACTCAGCCGATACTGGGCAAGCCTGTTGAGTACACTCATAATATTCAGTTCCGGCCATATATCTGTGTTTCTTCTATGATCATGAAGAGGAAACCCTGCCACATGCCTGAGAAATCTCATTTCAGCCGATTGAATGTGACTGGCCCAGCCTTTCGTTAAAGTCAAATTCTCAGCCCATACAGAAGTGTGGGAAGAGCCATCACCTTGTAGAATTTTAGGCATGTTCCTTTACTTGCTGACTTACGAGTTCGCCTAATGGTCCCCCACATAAGGTTGAACTTATACAACTTGTTCACAACGTCGTTGCTTGGATTAAAAGGCACACTGCAGTCCAGGTATTCAAAATTGCTAACTTGTTCCAGGACAGTACCATCTATAACAATTTTTGCCCTTACAGGATCAGTTCCACAAAAAACCATCACCTTGGTTTTAAGTGTGGATATTTGCAATCCAGAGTCTTTGCAGATTTGATTTAACAAATGTATACACATCTGCAATCTGTCCTCAAAGGTAGAGTTACATGGAAATCATAATGTTCTGTACAACTGATATAATCATATGATTTATGTAATTTGTTGGTTAAGGGAAACTACTACAGTGCTGTGGAACTTCTAAATATAATGTCAGTGGCATCAGTAGCATATTTGGCTAAGTAAACAGATGGCACACGGTTATGAATGTCGTTAGATGGGAAGCCAAGCTAACCAATGCTCCTTTGCAAGACAGAAGGCTGACTTGGTTAAGTATGGTGGCACCATGAAGCCAACAAGGATTGCTTAAGGAAAGCAATCACTGAAGTATGACTTAGAGGTGGGCAACATGAATATGATGATGATGATGATGATGATGATGACTAAAAGATTATTCACACATGTGGCAAGCGGATCAGATCAAATGAAAACAAACAAAAATCATTACACTATTCAGCAATGTTTGCAAGTTTTCTCTAAATTGAAAAAAAAAAACAAATATGTGACTGAGGAGTTTGACACAATCATGTTTTCAGATAACATGATTGTCAGTTTTTGTAGGAATTCGAAGATTAAAAACAGCTGGGCATGTGGAAAGAATAACTGAAAAAATTCCCACATGAATAGATCACATTCTGACAGAAGTGAGACTGAAAAAAACATCAGCTGGATAGTCAAAAAGATATACTGGAGATGCTTGAGTGAGAAACTGATAAATTACTGTAGGGGACAGAAATGCTTGGCGACATAAGGCTTCCTGAAGTCAAGGCTACAATACTGCTGGAAGTAGAAGCTGATAGAAGCCAATTATACTGTTCTGAGATAACAGATAAATGCAGTGGTGGCTCGTGGTTCTGACTGTTGGGAGTTCAATGTCTGAATGTTTCTACTAAGATAAGAGTATAAGACCAATTATCCCATTCCAGATAACACACGGGGTGGGTCTCAACATGAAGACATAACTATTGACAACTTTTAGTAGGCCTAATATTAAGTTGTGTTTATGCTGTCTGCAAATTATTCTAAAAATATATGGTTAAAATAAAAGGATAGTTAAATATTTCTGTTTAATATTTAAAACGGGGAGCGGCCTACCGAGTTCCTTAATTTTGCATTTATCTTTAATAGTAAACACTTTATTTTCGGAATACAATTACTTCATTACTTTATTTGATTTTAAGACTTTACTGCATACATTTTCATTGCATTCAAAATGAAACAGAGAAATCTGACACAAAACTGATGGTAAACGGACAAACCATGTGGTAAAAATCATAATAATGGCGAATGGCGGTATTATGAAAATTTTAAAATTCTCGGTCAGTGCGGTTCGGCCCTCACCGGAACTATTCGTCTCTATCGCTAACACTCGGGATTAGTGACTGTTAAATGTAATTTTGCTATACTAATTTCCCCCTCCAAAGCTGTCTACACAGTCCAGGAGGTGCTGAGAGCTGTTTTGCACCTCCAAGCAATAGTAACGAACAATTCGCCTATTACGCGAATCTATTACTGTTCAGTCAACAAGATTAATCCCGCAAATCTTGTTATTTAAACATGAAACCATTATCTCAACAAATCCTTAAACATATTAAAATTATTTAGGGGGGTTAATTGAACCATTGAACCTTATGGAAGAGCTGCCACTGGATAAATGACAGGTACATAGCAGAACAATACTAGTGATAAATAAATCAGAGTCAACTGAATCATTTGATCTTTCTTAGAATATCTCGCAATGAAACCAGCATCTTCACTGTTGCTAAAAACACTGTAATAAAGGCGAAAAAATAAGAAAAACATTTACAGCAATTTCAAATTTAAAAAATCATAAAAAACTTATTATTTCATCAAAAATAAAAACAAATAATAATAGAAACTGTTGTTAAATGCTAGTTAAGCCCACGCACTAGTCTGAAAAGAAAATCTGCTTGCAAAATGTTAGAAGCACAGCGGCCAAAGATAAACAAAGTCTGCACCACAACAAAAGTAACAGAATAAAACGTGTTTGTCTAAAAACGTTCCACACACCATAAAATTCTGTGCAAAACCCATACTACTACCACGAGTGCATAGATGAGGAGGGCCGCCATGCAATGGAACGCAACGCACCAAACCCAACTACTTGGTGGCGTTACCTTTTAGTACTTCGCGAAGGTGGTAGAATACGCCAGGATCGGCACCAACAACTGCAACCACAAACACTTTATTCATTGTGTATACTCTCTAAGTTGTACATAACCTAAATGAAGTAAATATGTACATGGTTAATTGCACACTTTGCAACTTTGAAGTAGCTGCTGAAGAATAATACATTTCCAGCTAACATTTGTACTGTCAGGCCAAAGTCTCACTCAACGAAACTTTGTTGGTAAACTTAAAAACCATTAATGTTTTAATCAGTCTTCTAAACTTTTAATGACTGACACTTAATCTTATAATCTGACTAACAAGCAGGAAAGTGAAAGACAAAGGAAACAAAGAAAGGAATGAAACAAAGGTGAGGGTTTTAAGATCAATTAATTGGCGTATTTTTAAATCTGCATGCATGATATGAGTCAAAAGCCAAAAAGCAAAATCCGCACTGTGAAGATGAATATCTGGAAAGAAACATATGAGTTACAAAGATTGATGGAATGAGAAATGTGACTACCAGAAGAAACTCAAGATATAGTCTACAGTGGAATTTATAACAGGGAAAGGCAATTGAGTTTATGGAGACATTTACAGTACATGGAACAGACAAAGGGAGATGATAAGAATTTGGGAAGTAGGTAAGTAGAGTTGAATTATGAAACGCGGAGACTCAGACAAACTGGAATCATATAATTGCAAACACTTGAAAAAAAACAAAGGCAGAGGTAGAGTGAAGAGAAGATTTGTAGCAAAGGAGAATTTGTGCAATGGAAAATTTGTAGTGAAACGTACACCATTCTATAGCAACATAATTTTTGACCATATATTTATCAAGTGACATTCTGCCAGAAGACGAGATTCCTTTCCTTTCAGGATATGCTCTGAAATTGATCCTTGGCTTCTTCTATCAATCATATGATATATATCTTCATCTTCAAGGATACTACTGTATCCCCTACTGTAACTCTTTGTGGCTTAGTTAAGTATATGTCCAGCCTCACATATCGGTAGCAAAAGGCTCAACGCTCATACTACCAGTATCTTTCTCACATCAACATCTTCCCATCTTTTGTTTGGTCGGCCTTTTGGTCTTTTGCCTTCCATATTTGATATAAGACTCTTCTTTCATTGTTTTGTAGTCCATTCTCAAGATATGGCCAACCCATTCCAATATCCTCAGTTTCATGTACATTTTTTGCTGTTACTTCAGGAAATGCCAGTACATCTCATGCCTATATCTTCAACTTCCTATATCTATATGTGGAGCCTAACATCAACCTCTAAAGATTTCTCTTAACTGTGCACATGCAGGCAGTGCTGCCCACTGTTCAATCTTTAAGCAGTGCTCTTTGTGTTACTATTAAATTCATCCTTCACTACCATAGCAGAGGATGGATCATATGATAGTTTTGTATACACATATTTTTGTTTGTCTATGAACATCTTATGACTGCTCAATGAAGATGAGCATAAAATAGCTAACCTTGTTAGCTAAAGTTATCCTTTATTTTGTCTCTGATCTTCAATCCTATCTTCACACATCGTCGTTCCTATGTTCACAAAATGTGTAACTGATTCTATACAGTCTTCTCTAATCCTGAGTTGGGTAGATCTTGTCTGACTATCATTTCAGTTTTATCCATATTTGTTGATTAAAAGTGAGCTTAAAATACACATGTTTTTGAACAACTACTTTTCAGGTTGCATGAAGTCCAAGTCAATAAAAATATTTTAGTTTATGTTTCCTACTTTTATTACTATTTTGTGTTTTTATTTTAGCACAATGGGTTAGTTATTATATACTTTTTACACTTCATTTAACCAACTCTAATCCTCACCAATAACTTTAATATCTCACTATATGTTTTATACACAAAGCTACTACAAATCCAAATTACACAATAACCATCTGAGGTACAAGTTATGTTGTAAATAAAAGACAAGTTTAAAACATAACTGACTGGTAAGATTTTGTGGCTTTTGTAATAATTAAAAAGAACATTTTTAGATGTTGCACTCCTTTTATTGTGATTACCAACACTAAATGTGGCATCTCGATGGCAACGCTGAGAGCAAGTGGTATGTCCAGCCATTCATATAATATGAACTGCAAGCGGTATTAGGCCTACTAGTAAAATGGACTTTTTTCACCACTGCTTTTTATTAAAAAGTGACGTTTCAGCTACCCAACAAATCGATAGCCGCCTTCAGAAAAAAACAAAACTAAAACATCAGAAATAAAAGATAAACAATACTCTGTTCCACAACAGAATAATATATAATAGAGAGTCAAAACACACAAAAGAATTTACATAATACGTAGGTAACAAACAAAAGTAAATTTAAAAAAAACTTACCAACCATGAAATCTATAAGTCACCATAAAACAAGATTCAGAAACGCACAAAAACATGGAAAAAGTCCGTCTTACTGGTAGGCCTAATGTCAAAACCACCACTGATGTCTTATAAGGAAATTGCAAGTGGTGTGACCTATTCCTATAGTAGCCTCTGCCCATTAACGTTATGAACATGTCCTGAATTTATATAACATGTAGTACTTAAATTCATGCTTTCAGTATCAAAGCCACTTATACATATATGAATAGAATAAAATTTACCTCTTTTATTCGTCTAGAGACTTTTCCTTTTTTATATTTCACTATGTGTTTCAACATGTGTCCCATCTTCAGGTGTAATCCCTCAGTAAAGTTCGTCAGATAATTAAAACAAATTACGTATAATTTACACGTATGGCGTAAATAAATATAAAATATATGATAACGGAACACACAACACACGCGGTGTTGCTGGTGTGTAAATTATACATAATTTGTTTGAATTATCTGACGAACTTTACTGAGGGATTACACCTGAAGGTGGGACATATGTCCAGAAACGCTAGTGAAATATAAAAAAAGGAAAAGCAACTAGACACATAAAAGAGGTAAATTTTATTCTATTTATAAGTAGTACTTACATTCAGCATAAGCCAGGAAACATACAGAACAAAAGAACAGATTGTCTTTGTCATCACATGGTAATTTTTGTGTGTGGTGGTAGAATGATTCCAGCAGCTGTCACCACTGCCCTCAGCCGTTTTGTATGTTGACACAACTGTCGGTCATTTTCCCATATTTCTTGTGCCATTTCTGAGGCTCATATGAGTTCTGTAAGTATTTATCTAGTTTTACTTAAGCAGGTTAGTGGCCTGCTGTGAAATTCCCAACCTAGAGGACTAGGAATACTTCTGTAGGAGTTACCATTCTTTAGCTGACATGCCGGTTGTAGGGCACTGGAGACTGGCCCTTACACTTCCCATCAGAGATTGATTTTCATGGCTTTGCAACTGTTATTCTGCTGGTGATCAGTTCCATGAAGTGAAGAAAAAGCAGAAGAAGCCAGTACATGCTGAGGACAGTGATTGCCCTTGAAACAACTATAATCTCAATCAAATAAATTTATTGATGTGAAAACAACCTCTGAGACCGTAATTCAAATAAAGAGCAATTTCACAACATCTTTATACCTACAATAGATTGCATCGCCTATACAATACCCAATATGCCTACACATTAAGGCTAAACTGTCTTAAATGCACATATGCATATACACACAAAGTAATAATCTACGATAACTTCAAACCGACTGTATTTTCAAACCGAAATATGAAATATTGCTTGTAATAGTTATATTTCCCTCTGTGTCAATCCACGTGGACTGCCCCCCTCCCCTATGCATGTAATTACATTTACGGAATTTCCAATTAAAAGTTTCTCCACACGCGCGCGCGCGCGCACACATCGATTTTCACTCACTGTAATTACACATTCAAATCAAACAAATGTAACAGCCTAAAATCAAACACAAGTGTATTATATACCACAATTTAGTTTCACATTTATTGTAACAAATATTCACAGAACAACACATAACCACAAAGTACAAAATAAAGAGGGGAGGCAAAGTAAGGAACCAAGAGAAACGAGAAGAACTAAAACTTATTTACGTGATTGAAAAAAAAGAAAGTTATCAAGTGTAACATTCGATTCCAAAGGCAGGAGAGAATTGTTGGTAAGCTCCAGAAAATGTATAAGTGACAATGACGATAACAACATGGACAAGGATCGGGATAAAAGGAAGACGAAGAAAGATAATAAAGAAGAAAAGAGGACGAGGTTTCACACACACACACAGAGTGGAAAACGTTTAACACGAAATAATACTCAGGACCCGATCGCTGCTTATATTTTACAATTACAGTTCGTACAATTAATACGAAAGTTTTACCTACAAAATATCGGTTAACACGAAAAAGTTTTGTTAAAAATAAAATTTGTTGCTGTCTTTTTAATAGCTACGTCATAAATAAATCCATATATTCATCCATCGCCCCAAAACAGTGCAAGTTGAAAACTGTGAAAGTGATGAGAGAGTGCTGACGAACTTCACAGTGATAGTGACAGTGAATTTTTACGAGTTCTTACTGCTATCGATATGCAGAAGCCAACTCGAAAGGTTAAATGTTTCACCACATTGATAAATTAGAACAATTGTTGAAAATTAAGTAGTGCAGAATTGTGTGCAAACGAAAATAAGGGACAATTTTGAAAAAGAATTAAACATTGTCACTATACGAACTTTAAAAAACACACTACATTACTGTACAAAAAAAAACCTAAATCGTAAGACTATGTCAAGAACAGCTACAGTGCGTGTATATTAAAATTTAAAGAAATTTCCAAAAATTAACCATATGTTCAACATATTTTTTCCAAAAATTAACCAGAAATTATCCTGGAGGAAAAATAAAACGTTTATATGTAGCCACCTTCTGAATATTTTTTATTGCTTTATTTTACAACACAATACAGTAAGTAATCTATACGGTATTTGTTCGTTTATCTCATTTTGTTTCAATTTTTGTCTGTTTAACACGAAAGATTGTTAACACGATAAAACAGATGGTCCCCGTCATTTCGCGTTAAACGATTTTTGATTTATGTGCTTAATATGTTTTCTTTAGGACCGTCACAAATTCTACCACGAGTAGTCATGGCCGGCTTTAGTAGAAGCCCGGAATATTAAACGTGGCGTCTGAGACCTATACGCACAGTGTAATAAAACAGCTAAAGCGAACATGCCATATTTTGATCTAATTTCATAGCATTACTAAAATCATGAGTAGGCCTATTTATAGCTAAATCTAAATTATAGGTGTTGTGCACTTAGTACTATATGTTTAAATTGAAGAAATTACTGAATTAGTGTTAGGCCTAATGAATTAACTTTGTTCGAATTATTAAATTCGCATCATATGAATGAGTTAATTATTATATTTCTTAAATAATATAACAGTATGTTGCATAATAAACTTTTTATTTGCTAAAAACAAATAATTACAAAACTGCTGTTAACCGGAAATTAAAAATGACGCGATTTGATTATTGAAATACATAAATTACGAGATCGTTTGTTTAGTCGGCCTCAAAATATCAGCTTTCCAGTGTTGCCACGTTTAATATTCCGGCCTTCTACTAGAACTGGCCATGGTACATGGCTAGCGTCTGTGGAGGGGGAGGAATAAGACAAGGTTGAAGGTTTGACTTCAATTTTTCGCAGGACAAGTGAGGAATTCAGGATTTCTCCCATATAATTTTGTAAACACATTTTATAAAATGTACGTGACGCTGCTTCCAGTTATTTACCAAATGTTTAATAACTGTCATTAAATACATATAATTAAATCACTACCGACTCGGAACACAGAGTTTTTATGGGTAAAAGCGTAAACGTTTTACCTTATAGCCTGAACTAGTTTTCGCTTATTATAAGATTCGTCAGAGGCTGCCGCTGGGAGTGCTGTCCGTCTTGTTCTTCGCGGCGGTGCCGATTTTTGAAGGATCGATGTTGTGTGTGTGGGGTGAGATATGTTCGAATAATGCGTGTGATTTGAATTGTGTCTGTTCGTTTAGGATGTCGTTTTTATGTGTTTTTGTATATTTCCAATTGTTCAAAAGTGTCTAGTTTTCGGCCTTTTGTGTGTACGTGTAGAATATCCATGTTATTTTTGATGGTTTGTATGTGTTGTCTGCTTCAATGAGGTGGTTTGCAAAGGTGGATTCGGTAGTGGAGTGTGGTGCCTTTGTGTGTTCAATGTATCTTTGTTTGAAGCTACGTCATTAATAAGACAACTCTACAAACAATAGTAATTCCTTTTATTTCTACAATTCGTCATAACACACACGCCTTATTTTAACACACTCAACTGACTTAGAAATGCACCTTCGTTTTAAGTGGTTATGGAATTTCGCTGATATTTTTTACAGCAGTGGGGGGGGGGTTATCCCCCCGTAATTACGCCATAGCATGCTAAGTAATACCATAAAACTCAAAATCCATTATACGCGTAGTTAATATTGTTAAAAGTATTACTACTAGCGGCTGAAATGAGATTTCTCAGGCACGTGGCAGGGTATACTCTCAGTGATCATAGAAGAAACACAGTTATACGGCAGGAACTGAATATTATGAGTATACTCGACAGGATCGCCGAGATCGGCTGAATTGGTGGGAACAGCTTTGCCGAATGGATGACTGCCGCATCTCCAAACAATTATGGAACTATAAGCCGAGGGGACGGAGAGGTGTGGGACGTCCGAGGAAGCGCTCGAGTGACCAGCTCTAATCTTTGCCTATTTGAGACCGGAACATACCATCCTTGGTTTAATCCTTGAAGATGGTGATTATTATTATTATTATTATTACTATCCGAGCTGTTACGCCGCGGTCGACTGTTGTTATAGACAGACGCTTCGGCCCCACCGTCGCAAGTTGTCCGCCAATTCACCCCTGTACCGAGGTAGACATTATCTGTACTATCTACCTGTATTGGCACAGTCTCTACCTCTGTACAAAAACTGGGGTTAATTGGCGGACACCTGCCAGACATATGTTGACAGCGAAGATGGCCTCCGATTTTGGGGTCGAAACGCGTGTATACAACTACAGTCGACTACGGCGTAACGGCCCGGGCAGTATTAACATTGCCAACGGCGGCTGGTATACCGTAGCTTAAATCGCATGCTTAATATTATTTATAAATACATAATATTCGTATTTTTTCAATTCACGAGACTTTTTTAAAGGCACCGTCTCTGTGGAGAACAGACATAACGTTATTCGTTATTCGGTCTGATAGTGAAGGAAACAAAATTGTGTGTAATATGATTTGAATATTGTGTGCAGCAGCAGATCCAACACACGTTCCCAACTGATACATAATTCACTGATACTTCAACTGATTTGCAAGTGAAATTGTAAGACCCCCGACCAACAGGGGGTTTACTGTTTGCAAATATGTTTTCCTTACGCTTACTACTACTACTACTACTACTATAAACAAATACGCCAAAACTGTCTGCACACGAGCGTGCATGCGCGTTTATTTTTTGTTGCAACTAATATGGTGTGGTATCGCTACGCTGTCGGCGCCGGTTCGATTCCCGCCGGGGTCATCTGATTTAGATACGACCGCCTCCCTCACAAGACGGTGGCAAACCAGCGACAAGTCTACTGCGTAGTAAAAACTCTAGGTATGCCGTTCTGATCTGGCGTTAAACTGTAGGTCCCATACGCCTGTGAGAGAATCTGTAAAACACGCTCCACGTGTATACGCGAGGAGGGTACAAACCAGTCGAAGATTGATGACTCAAGAAGAGAATATGGAAAAAAACTTGACCCGTCGAGTAACTACGGAGGCGGAGTCAAGGGGATCAATCATTATTCCCCAGAGCTATTAAAAATTTCTGGGAATTCCATAATCATCATCATCTTCAAGGATTAAACCAAGGATGGTTTGTTCCGGTCTCAAATAGGCAAATATTACAGCTGGTCACTCCAGCGCTTCCTCGGACGTCTCACACCCTTCCGTCTCTTCGGCTTATAGTCCTATAGTTGTTTGGGAATGCGGCAGTCATCCATTCGGCAAAGATGTTGCCCCCAATTCAGCCGATACTGGGCAGTCTTGTCAAGTATACTCATAATATTCAGTTCCTGCCGTATATGAATGTTTCTTCTATGATCATGGAGAGTATACCCTGCCACGTGCCTGAGAAATCTCACTTCATCCGCTTAGATACGACTGGCCTGGCCTTTCATTAAAGTCCACTTTTCAGACCCATAAAGAAGTGTGGGAAGAGCCATCACCTTGTAGAATTTTAGGCGTGTTCCTTTACTTGCTGACTTAAGGGTTCGCTAATGGTCCCGCACATAAGACTGAACTTATGCAACTTATCCACCACGTCGTTGCTTGCATTATAAGACATACTGTATCCCAGGTATTTGAAACTGCTGACTTGTTCCAGAACAATACCAACTATAACAATTTTTGCTCGTACGGGATCAGTTCCACGAAAAGCCATCACCTTGGTCAAGTGTTGATATTTGTAATCCAGACTCTTTGCAGATTAGATTTAACAAATATCTAATCCATGCCCCCTCACCCAACCCAAGAAGCTAGTTTCACCCCCTCCCTTCCAAAGAACAGCTCCTCGTTACGTCACTGCATTGACTAAGACTTGGCTGTCGGTATAACGGTATGTACATGAGAGTAAGAGAAGACAGCGAACACGTTTATTCTTAATAAATGCTTCAAACATCTTCGGCTACTCTGGTTTACAAAAACTCCGGTAAAACATTTTCCCAAGCCGTATGGATAAAAGTGAAGGGGCAAGAAATCAATCTGGTTCAGATGATAAACAATCTGACTACGATATAACAAGCTGATGCCTCAGACCCCTAAAAGATGGAAAAACTTCAGAAGGAACCATCTGACCCTCCAGGTCGGGGCTTGCGATGATGGGCTTGCACCCAGTTACAAAAAGTAATCACAAACACTGAACAAAATAAGCGTGGACCAATAGAGGGATTCAGCGGTATAACATTAACTAGGGGTGCTGTGAAGCGCATTGACCCGGCTGATTAGTAAACATTGCACATCAGCATCAGCGGCCACGCCACCCCAATGTGGCGGCCGGCGGCGTCACAGAGTCTACTGTGTCTCACTGGCTGCAATCACTGCTCATAATGTCTTGCGCGACATTATAATTTTACGATCACACACACACAGAGTAGCGGACTAAAGGGGGGGGACGCTAATGTGGCGGACGGACCGCTCTGGGCCCCACTTAGTAGGGGGCCTCCAGATTTGGAAAATTAAGTTTAAGACACCAAAAATTTATTCAAAACCTCTCATCAGAGTTTTTACCGTACTGCGGATAATTCAGAGTGCGGAAATCAGGTCGGTTACTCGAATGAACGAATTCACAAAAAAGTGTATCACATACTGTATTGCGTGAGTGAACAGAACCGTAAGTGACGTCGAAGACAACAGCACGTACAACTGTACAGATAAGTAACATAGTGTGTGTTATGCACTAAAACTGCTGACTCACTTGAAAAAAAATTGTCAAGTATTGGTTGCAGCACTGATAAATTTGTTTTGCGATATATAAGTTTATTGTATATTATAATACTACATGTACTTCTATTATTTCTTTAAACTTTGTATTTACAATACGAAAGTGGATTTTTATTTCAAACATTATTACAGCTTCTTAAAAAGTTTGCTAACTAGATGTATCGATACAGTAATTATACCATGAATACATAACAGTAAAGTGTTTTTGCTATGCATTATTTAAAGATAAATAATTGGATTATAAACACCAGTCGTATGGGAGGGGGGCCTCGAAAGAAATCCGCCCCGGGCCTCCAGTGGTCTAGGTACGCCACTGCGCGCGCACACACACACACTTCTGGCAGTGAAACGTCTGCAACCATCATCAGCACAATCTAACGTTACACAGACAATATGAAATAAAGGAAACGTTAAGTCTACTCTACCGCTTGGACATCAATATTACAGCAGGTTGTCAAATAAGTTTCTCATAATACTTAACAGTGAAAATAAAACAAAAATTTATTATTCCCTCAGAACTATATTTCTGACGGTGATAATTAAAACTATTGAAATGCATATAACATATACTGCACGTTTATATTACAACAAATATGCACTTGCCG
The DNA here is from genome assembly GCA_034769895.1 of Magicicada septendecula. Lineage (NCBI taxonomy): Eukaryota > Metazoa > Arthropoda > Insecta > Hemiptera > Cicadidae > Magicicada > Magicicada septendecula. The sequence goes on from CM068368.1 coordinate 830,372,626, forward strand.
CGAAAGTATTTATTTAATAAAACCTGTAGAAGGACACTATGGGTTTAACAAATTATTCAGCTATATTTGGTATACGAGGTTTGATCAAAAAGTTCATGCAGTTCTTCCTTATTTTAAAAATAATCTGATTAACAGTTAGTCAAGCTAGAATATTTTGAAGTCAGCGCTTTTCAATATTTCTTACAACCCTTATACTTCACGTTACTTTACTCCAAAAACTTTGAGACGCAGAGAATTTATCAAATGTATTTATAATATTATACGGGAATAATACTGAATTTCTTAACTGTCCTGAGGTAAATGGGGAGTCTCATCCCCCTCTCCGGGAGCAGCTCTTATTTACTCCACTGGGTAGAAGAATTGTCCCAACACTGGTAACAAGGTTGTCAGGGGCGTATTTAAGGCGGCGGGACGAACAGGACCCCCCCCCCAAGGGTCGGAAAAGTTGACGAATTTTGTTAGTATGTTGATTTTTAGGCTGTTTGTTATTTTTTCCAGCTATGTACGCTAATATAATAGTAATATTGAATTTCTTAACTGTCCTGAGGTAAATGGGGAGTCTCATCCCCCTCTCCGGGAGCAGCTCTTATTTACTCCACTGGGTAGAAGAATTGTCCCAACACCGGTAACAAGGTTGTCAGGGGCGTATTTAAGGCGGCGGGACGAACAGGACCCCCCCCCAAGGGTCGGAAAAGTTGACGAATTTTGTTAGTCTGTTGATTTTTAGGCTGTTTGTTATTTTTTCCAGCTATGTACGCTAATATAATAGTAACTGGTTTTTAAATATACAAACAGGTTTAGTACACAGCGTCAGCGTATACGTTTGAAATATGAAATATGGAAAAATCAATTCACTCAATAAGTATATACTAAACAATGTGTCAATAACGCGTATTCGTATTGTGTTATTACCGTTTATTTTAATGGTATTTATTTCAGGATGTTATCACACGTTTTTCAACCACTTTACAGATAGTAACGTTGATTAGTCTTAACTTGATTTTTCTTTGTATGAACCGACTCGACCGGACCCTCTCCCAAGACCAAATTATAGATACGCCACTGTCTGGCCGTGGTATAAATTCGTAAAAAACACACTTGCTATTGTTATTATACACGACGTAAAGTATAATAATAACAGTCGATAAATTTGTAAAACTTAACGATCAAACTAACAGTAGTAGCGGACGTTTCGACCATGTCAACGACGGCTTTCCTCGGTGGTGCGGGAAAGGAAGGGTAACAATTCCCGCGAAACACTACGGACTACGACATTAAAAACATAACAATTACCATATTAACTGGATTTCTAGTTACCCGGGTTCATCCTTGCTTAAAATAAATCTGGATGATCGGCTTCTTACTCTGAACAAACTAAACGCTAACGTAGTCAATATTTCCTCGAAAGGAGAATTTCGAGGAGAATATATGGACCAATCCAAGTCAATGGGATATGGAGAACGCGTCACAATGAGGAACTATACAAGCTGTATAAAGACAATGATCTGGCCACCGCCATCCGACTGCTTAGATGCAATGGGCAGGACACACCATTAGGATGGAAGGCAACCGAATACCTAGGAAGGTACTGCTTAGTCAAATCGAGGGTAGAAGGCCTGTCGGAAGACCCAAGAAACACTGGATTGACGCAGTGGCGAGGGATGCTGATACCTTGTTTAAAATAAAACGATAGACATCGATCGCCAAGTACAGGGAAAAATGGAGGCGGATGATTATGGATGGAGGCTAAAGTTCGACTCCGAACTGTGACTCCGTAGAATGTTTTACTGTATTTTTATAATTTTCAACACAAAAGAGCAAAACACTTGCGAAAAGTCTGAGGGCATCATCATCATCATCATCATCATCTGGCCTGATACACATTTACACCGAAAAATATACAGGTAACAGTAATGTAATGCTACCGTTTAAACAGCAACTCACGAGAAGACAGTATGCATTTAAGCACAAAATATTAGATAACAAAACAAAAGGACTGAACTTCATGTAACACATTGGTGGTTTGTTCACGCTCGTTTGATTACATACCGTTTATATTCATCATGTGTTAAAGCCACGTGATAAGAGTTACTTCTTTGTTATCTTTGTGTATTGTAGGCTACCTGATGACGATGGTGCGAGTCATTGCCGTAATTACGGGAGGTGGGGTGTTAAATGGGGATCAATCCCCGTCAGAACTGTTAGAAATTTCAGCATAATTACACAGGCTTAACTTTGCCTGTTTCTACGTCAGTTGAGCGTGTTAAAATAAAAGGTTTATAAATAATCGTAAAAATAAAAAGGATTACAGTATATATCAAAATTAATCAAATAAAGGGGAGTCAAACCTACAAGCTAGTCTCATCCCCCCCCCCCGGAAGCACCTCCTAGTCGTGCCACTGGTGTGAGTTTTACGAATATCTTAACAGTCAAAACGTCGCTTCCAAAAACCACAGTGATGATGAAAACCAGATCTCTTCAATGAAACTAATATCAACACACACACGCGCGCGCGCGCGCGCGCGATTTTAAACTCAATTAAAATATTTTAATATCAATATTAAAATATTATTTTAATTTTACTAACGTATACCAGGCATGTATGCACTGATACTTTCTATTGATAACTGGATAGTAATATTTACCCACTTTTGTTGCTGTCACACTAGTCTATTCTTAATAACATGTTATTATTAAATTTCACTATACAGAACATTCGCTAAATCCGCGTTTTCTCGTGTTCAGTTATCTACTTCCGTTCCATTATATCATTAGCGAACGTTCCTTGGCGGCGCCCGGAAATCGAAACAAATTGTTTCCCGAGAACTGCACGCATAGCGCTGCGATCGTTACACGTGTGCCGCACACGACTCCCTAAATCTTATTTTCGCCGCTAGATGGCGAGCACGTGTCTGCGCGCGCGCCCCCGCACATCCCGAACGCTGTCACGCCCACGTCTTAGCGCCGAAGTTACACACCCTTGTACTGTATATAGCGGAGTCGGCTCAGTTGCTTCCAAAACACCAGCCGCCGCGAGTAGAGGTGTGCTAAACTTTTATAGTATTTGAAAATAACAGATACGAACGATACCGTTCCAAAAAATAACACGTACAAATACCTGTTATTATATACTTATTATACATATACCTGTATTATATAATTAGTTATAAGAAATAACTGGAACGTTACAACTAGGCCTATATCATCATTTACGTGAGATGTGCAGTGATGTAACATCAGTATGAATTTTTTTCATTTATTAAAAACACCTGCATCTCTTTGGCATAGAGATATTCTGAACCTCGCTGTTTTGCTTCGTTTCGAACTTGTATGGCAATCGGCATGTGCGCAGAATGAAGTATTCAGCACCAAAAAGTGGCTTCGTACTCGGTGTAACTCTTAGACGAATACTCCTAAACTCGGTTATTGTTGAATCGGAACAGATATTTCAACTTTTCAGTAACTGTTATATCCGTTTCACAAAAATATAGTTCCAAAATACCTGTTATAGGTATATCGGCCCGAGTTCTAGTCCATGTCAAATTTGTCGCTATAGTGTTCCGAAAAAAATGGTACCAAACTTCAGGAAGTAGGCCTAATTCTACTCATTAAATCCAAGTAAAAGTGTCCAATAAACAAATGCCAAAAAATGCTTCGTTTTCCGACTGCATGTCTGTCAGTCCATGTTTTTATTTAAAAAATTTTACTGCTGAACGGAATATGATGTGTGGTGTTGAAATCTGGCATACAAAGTTAAGTGTATTATTTCTTATAAGTACTGAACAAACCAAAAGGTTATTTAGAAAATTATTAGAATGGACGCTTATTGAATTTTTTTATTTTAAATTTCATAAAAATTTCACAGCAAAAAATACAAATTACCTAAATACATGGTCACAGGACAGGAGGCTAGAGAAGGAGAGCACGTCCAAATTGGCATCTATTCCTTCGAAAAAGACAACAACTTTGTTTATTTAGAATGGCAAGTTAATTCCGATAGGGAAACGACAGAAGCAATAAAGCGAAGAATCACCTCAGCTAATAGGTGCATCTTTGGTTTCAGGCCCCTATTCCAGAGCAGAACAACTGCCAGGAGCATCAAGCTGCTTTTATATAATACAGTGATCCGCCCAGTTCTCACCTACACTTCTGTGACCTGGACCATTTCTAGAAAGTCTGAGTCAAGCCTGCTGGTTCATGAACGAAAAATCCTCCGCAGTATTTTTGGTCCAATACTCTTCCGAACGAACCAGATATTGTGAAAGTTATAAAACTTGGTAGACTCAGGTAGACTGAAAGTGTGATCAGAATGGGGGGGGAATGAAATACGCAGATAGGCACTCACAGAACAGATCTATGGTACCAGGAGAGTTGGCAGACCCAAACTACGTTGGGAAGATGGTGTGAATTATGATCCGCTCCGTATCCTCGGGTCCCGGAATTGGCACACTTGACCGCGACAACTGGCGGAGGCTGTTAATGGAGCCCTTGACTCAGTAATGGGTTGTCACACTGCTGTAAATACGTAACAATTACCGACATTTCTTCGGTAAGCCAGGGACGTGTTAAGAAAAGATCGTATTCGGAATGTGAATAACAGAATGTCTGAACGAGATGCTATTGACGGCGCACGTTGAACGCGCGCTCACGTGTTTTCAGTATACGAGTGTCTTCGCCGCACAAACTAGATATAACGTGCACGTCGGGGGGGGAGGGTGAACTTTGTAACGTCGTTGTTTCCCTAGAGTTGATCGAACATGGAAGCTTATAGCCGTCGTACTGCCGCGGGACATCGACCGCTTGCGGCGGCGTGTCGAGGCCGAGGGATTTCGCAAGAGACTGAGGCATAACCTCGCGGAAGTTCGGAACGAACGGCAGCTCTGCCGAGAGCAGAGAGTCGCGGGAGAGGATGGTCGCAGAAGCATGGGGCGTACAAGAAAGTTCCGCAGGCAATACTCCTTACATGTAAAGTGAAGTACAACGAGAACTGTGAAATAAGGCAATTGAGTGTTCAGTAGAGGTGCGCCGATATACCTATAACAGGTACTTGGGAACGATTATTTTTGTAGAACGGATATATAACAGTGACTGAAAAGTTGAAATACCTGTTCGGATTCAACGATAACTGAAAATTCGAAGTACGCGCCTCGCGATTCCAAGTCGCGGGAGTCCCCTAAGCAACTACCGAATAAACGAGTACTACGAATACACGAGTACAAAGTCACTTTTTGGTGCTGAATACTTCATTCTGCGGCATGTGCCGTTTGCCATACAAGTACGAAACGAAGCAAAACAGCGAGGTTCAGAATATCTCTATGCCAAAGAGACGAAGCTGTTTTTAATAAATGAAAAAATTCAGACTGATACTACATTTATTCTCGTGTGTTATACAGATATATAATACAGATTATAATAACAAATTATATATTATACTAGTCATCAACTTGGTAAATTCTGAAAAAGCGAATTATATTGTGTTACAACCTTCACTGCACACCTCACGTAAATGATGAGATTGTTGTAACTCTTGTGGCTTACTGTTATTACGTTTTTTTTTTTGTTATCGACCATGTGAGGACCACATGCCAATTTCAATTCATTATTCCTTGTTCTGTTATTTTTTTATTATAAGTTTCTGATTTTTTTTTTGACATTATTTGTTTTGCTATTACGTGCACTCTAAGTTTCATTGCCTGAGTTTCGCAGCTGATTTGTCTACCCAAAATGGAATCAATAATTTAATATTAAACCTACGTCAGTTTGTCTATTCCTAGCGAAAACTTAAATTAGTATTCCCAAAGGGAGACAGGCCTATACATTCTCTTGCTTCTTATTTTCTTTTGAACAGTAACAAGTCATACTGTTAATACTTTTAGTTTTAATTTATTTCTTATAACAGATTATATAATAAAGGTATACCGTATACCGTAATAGGTATTTGTACGTGTTACGTTTTTGGATCGGTTTCGTTCGGACCTGTTATTTTCAATACTTTTCTAGCACACCTCTACTGTTCAGGATTCAGAAACACGCAATAAATCACTGACCACACCAACGTACGAAACGACAAACGTTGTTTTGGGAATAAAAGAAAAACTTAATTTGTAACTCACAACCGCGCCCGAAACTACAAACTCTTTACATTCGTCAAAATGATAACTCACTCACTACTCGGCGTCGAAATTGTTGTACGCCTATTACAATTTACCTATTTTCTATGCAAAAGATTTACTAATTTACTTACGTGATGGCTGGCTGGTACTAATTAAATTTCACATTGAAAATCACAAGACGTGAATACGCACTATAACTTAAAGGAACTAAACTGTCACTGTTCAAATGACTATTCTATGACTGTTTGCAATGGACAAAACTAAATGACTGTTTGCAAGTTAAAGCTATCAGACTAACACAATTAGGCCTACTTCTCATATTAAAGCAATTCATTAGTCTACATATACAATTTAATTAATTAAAATAGCTAACATCTATATATTAAAAAAGAAGTCACAAGGCGGATTGAAAAACGTTAGTTTGTCTAAAATAGCTAACTTGAACACTTTAAAACAGAATAACAATAAATTGCAGTAGCAAACAAAATAACTGCTGCCAATTTATAAAATAAGGCGACGGTAACAGCGAACATGTTTATTTGTTCAACACATTATCGTTGCACGCTATTGTGAATCAACTAACAACAAACTATTCGCCATTAATTTCTGTACTGTCTTGATTACTTTAATTATTTTACAGAATAATTACTTTTTAATTAGGAATCGATTTAATTGTCTTATTAACGTTCGGCGAGTGTAACGGTTCGGGGCGTCGAATCATTAGTTAAGTGTATGTTACCTGTCTTATACTGTTGACAGAGTTTTGGGTGCGTCGAATCACTAGTTAAGTGTATGTTACCTGTCTTATACTGTTGACAGAGTTTTGGGTGCGTCGAATCACTAGTTAAGTGTATGTTACCTCTCTTATACTGTTGACAGAGTTTTGGGTGCGTCGAATCACTGGTTAAGTGTATGTTACCTCTCTTATACTGTTGACAGAGTTTTGGGTGCGTCGAATCACTAGTTAAGTGTATGTTACCTCTCGTATACTGCTGACAGAGTTTTGGGTGCGTCGAATCACTAGTTAAGTGTATGTTACCTCTCTTATACTGCTGACAGAGTTTTGGGTGCGTCGAATCACTAGTTAAGTGTACGTTACCTCTCTTATACTGTTGACAGAGTTTTGGGTTAATGTACTAATAGTAATAATAAAAAATAATTTGGGAGCAATTATATAGGTGGGGTTGCTTCAATGTAACACAAAAAATAATTTGCAATTACGCATAACAAACACTTACAATTTTAATAAGAACACTCAGGCCTCAGACTAGAGCCGCCACTGGTTACCGGTTTTGTTTAATCTGTTTATTTGTGTATTCTGTGTATTTAGACGATACCAATGAATATGGGAGAACAGACTCAGAAGTTATAAATTTTGTCAGTGGTCTGAATAGCAATAATACTGTTGCGGCGGTCTACTCGATCGTCGTATGGTGCAGTGGAAAACAAAATACAAGACACCAATTACGTCACTAATCACCAGCTTTAATTTTCACAGTTAAACAGTTCGTAATTAACAACACAGTCTCTTACAACAAATCAAATAAAAATTGTTCACACGCAATAAAATGTCAAATAATATAAAACACAATTGTATTACAATTATACCGCCCGATTATAAAACACAACACTTCACTAATAACCACTTGAACGCACACAGTATCGTCCGACAATAAACTAGAACCGCACTGTAATATATCCCAACTATAACTGAAACTGAACGTCGTTGAGTACTGGTATTTATACCTCCCCAAACAAGATTATTCCATACTGCACGTTAGCTCTGCACTACGACGTAATTAATTGCGGCCTAGACACAGTCCGCGCTTCTGGTGGCTTCCAGAAAACTCTCGCGAGCGCAATACTGTATTGTTACGAAATCACAGAACAATCTACGTGTTTCTCGAACGATCCCGTGGAATCCGCCTGTAATGTTGTGTGCGTACGTGACTTGCAACATGCGTTTCGAGATTGTTCCGGGCTCACCGGTCCGCGCCTGCTGTGTGCAAGGCCGCAACCAATTATGTTCTGGTGTTTTCTAGTAGCATTCTTGCCGCGCAGTAGCGAATGTTCTGGAATCTCAGCGGGGTATAAATACAAGTACTCATGGAAGCTCAGACAGTTATTGTCGGGCGATACTCTGTGCGTTTAAGTGGTGATTTGCATAGTGCGGTTTGAAGTATTGTGGCGAAGTATTAAGTGTTTTATAATTGTGCGAGACTATTGTAATACAATTGTGTTTTGTATCAGTTAACATTTTTATTGCGTGTGAACGATTTTTTTTTATTTGATTTGTTGTAAGATACTGTCTTGTTAATTACAAACTGTTTAATTGTGATAATTAAAGCTGGTGAATAGTGACGTAATTGGTGTCTTGTATTTTGTTTCCACTGTACCATACGACGGTCAGTAGGCCGTTGTAACAATACTTTTATACCAACCATTCTGACTACCACTAGCCTTTAAACCCCCCCTCCCCACAAACGGTAAGACTAGGAACTAATTACGGTCGGCTGAGCTCAGGGCCTGGCTATACGTCGCACTTTGGTCCAGAAAAACAATTTTTTTTTAAAACTTCCTAGTCTTGAAGGATTTTAAACATTTTAAAAATACGCAAAAATAATTCTAATTTTCTAAAATTTTTAAAAATTTATCAATTTTTAAAAAAGTCGCCGGGCAGGTTTTTCGATTTCTATCTCGAAATATTTTTTATTATCCCTTAAATATGTAAAACATTTTAAAATTAAACTATAGTGTATCTGTAATAAATTGACAGATGTTGTAAATAAATGTTCGCTAGCGGCTAACACAACATAGTAACAAGCTTTCCACGATCTATAAATGGGGTGCACATCCAGTATCTATAACATTTTAACGCAATACATTACACAGAACCCTATAGTATTAAACTCGAATTAAACATATTAACATAGTAGTATTATGAGTGTTTATTAGTGCCATTAAATAAATACGAAAATAACTGTATTATCTTTTGTCTCCAGCTCGCACGGCCGGTGTCAATAAATTCAAAATTACGTCTACAAACCCGGCCGTTAGGCCATGGTCGGTTGCTATTAAACGTCGGCAACATTTCAATTCCCCGTCGGAAATCTTCTTCAGGCCGCTAAGAAGCGACAGAGAGTAAAAAAACAATACCGGCAGATGTACGCCGAACACTACCCGATACCTGTATCAGGTAAAAGTAACCTTATTATAATGTATTATTAATAATTATTATCTTTGATTAATTATACAAGTCTGTAAAAGCATAAGACAGCGCCTCGTCTGGAAACAATACAGTCTGGTCTACGTGCCAGCTACAAACGTGTAACATTACAGATGCATACTAAAAATGTTAGCCAATACAATATAAAAACAATTTTTTTAAATAAATCTCAGAGTAGTACAGAAAGTTTGTTGTGGTCATGGCCTGGTAATCTAACGTCAGAATTTTCAAATTTTGCAAGTGGGGCCCAATTTATGTGTGTGTGCAACGATTGTTGACTGTCAAAAAGATAATTTCTGTCTAAAGTGGAGTGATATGTTTCAGTGATACGATTTATTGTTACAAGCTGCAAATGAAAAAATAAAAAATATCGGTATGGAGAACCATACATGACTTCCATGTTCTAAGATTTATATTTAAAATCATATTCGAAATGAAATATTACCGTAGAAACTACTTCTTTCTACTTATTGCTTCAGCCTTAACCACGGTACTGTGGTCACTAACGTATACCACCTGACGTTTTCGCACTCGATTCTCACTGATGATGGCAGTCGATGGACTGCCGAAAAGTCTGGTTTTGCAGAAAACATTGGACTACGGCTAAACAGCCCGGGAAGGAATTTTAACAAAAAACTACTTCTTTGTTGCCGATAACGTAGTACACATATAAAAAATTCTCCCCTCCCCGAACAAATATAATTTTCATTAATAGAAAATTACCCCCACCCCGTTCACATAACCTCTTCATTTATAGATATTTCATCTACGTTTCTACAGTGGATTATTATGAGCTTCTTATTAGGATACATTATTTATCAAAATTAAGTACTTTACTCTTGTTAAAACATAAAACGTTGCAGGTAAACTACCCCTTTCTCTTAACCGATCTTCTCCAAAATCAATAGACCCTCAGTCCTCTACAATTCAGGGATGCATGCAAAAAAATATTTGATTCTGTTTGAATGTGCGACAGTTATAGTTCGTCATATAAACAATTACCCTTGTTAAAACATAAAACGTTGCAGGTAAACTACCCCTCTCCCTCAACCGATCTTCACCAAAAAACAATAGGGCGTGAGTACTGTACAAATCAGGGCTGTATGCAAAAAATTATTGATTCAGTTTTAATTTGCGGCTGTTATCGTTTGCCATAGAAAAAAAATCTAGACAGACAGACAAGACACACAGACAGACACTTTTCGGAAAACGACTTTTTTTCATGTTTTGAGTGTAGTACAATCAGAATCTGCAATAATCTCGAACACGATTTCTTTTGCCATCACCACACTTCCATTTCCTTAAGGAACATGGAAGTAAAAACAGCGTTGAGATATATTTTAAGAATTTATTTCTATGAATTATTAAAAAAACTATTATTTATAAAAGCTCGACGCAATTTTGATAAGATGGATTTCGATTAAAATAAACAAAAAAAAAAAAAATTTTTTTAGAAAAAGTGTTGCAATCCGTTAACAATAGACGAAGTTTCAGGGAGTCTAGAAATGTTTTCTGGACCACTGTGTGCCGTGTAAAACCGATCCATTCTTCAATAGAGTCGAAGCCGCGACGTCCCGTTTTGAAAGCGAGGTTGTTAGCCACTGCACCACGCGAACTTTTCGAGACTAAAAGTTGTTAGTGTGACACGGGTTACACCTGCTCTGCTGAAGACGGCACAAAACTACCACATCTCAGATAGCAAGCAAGTGTGAAAACGTACAACTTCATCTCATGCAAATTATATGGCATACCTAATTTGCATCCATCACCACTTTTCACATAACTTTTTTTTTAGCTTCGTGTACTTTTTTATTATTATTCAGTTTGGTATAGCGTAATTACGTTTTATTAGTACTGAAACTTCAACACAAAAAATAAAAACCAGAAATCCTTGCACAACATAAACTTCACCGCAAGTTGCGATTATTCATAACAATAAAAACGTCACTCGTCGAGACCCACCGGCGCAGAGAGCAGCATTTAACGATCAGCTGTGGGGGAACAACACAAAGACCATCCGTCCCGTGCCTGCGGATGTGAGGCACGCGCGTGGCGTGCTTGTCTGATTTAATTCAAACATTATTCCTATACAATACCTTAAATACCGCTGGCGAAGGACAAACAATGATGGCGCATTTCCATAACAGAAATGGATCTCCGTGTACAATATAACACCAAGATTAAATTATTAATGCAGTCTGCGCCACCTGTATTCCGTCGTCTGTCTGTACAACTGAATGAAATATCACGTTTATAGCAATATCCACTTAATGCCCGGTTACTGTTGCAACTAACAACGTATAATGAAAATATATAAATGTTTTCCTTGAGGAAGATAAAGGTATATCTTGAGGTAAATTTATTTATAAATATTAAATGTATTATATACATCAAGAAACGGACTGTAGCAGAAAGTGGTTGAAATATATATATATATATATATATATATATATATATATATATATATATTGCAACGATACAGTCATATGCTGTATTAAGCATTGATTTAAATAAATATAAAATTTGTAAATTATTATAAGTTTTGTAAATGGCCAGGTCTGGGATTGTAAAAATATTTCATTGTTATACTAGGGGAGAAATTAACCTGTTCTAACATAGCAAAGAACACCTGCTCGATTGTATGTGTGTTACGCGTGTATCTTGTGTGTGTTAGTGATGCATGTACAGACAGGAATCTCAGCTACCCTCCCCAAGTAATTACTAAAATAATTATTTTAATTCACTGTGTGAAAACTAATTAGTCTATAAACAAACAAAAGGCACCAAAGTGTGTGTAAATTTTATAGTTATCCACAGTAAGAAAATGACGTTAATAGGACACACTACGCGAAGTCAGTGCGCAATAAATGTGCCAAAAATACGCAAATTACACTAAGACGGTCAAATTAATAAAGTGAGTGCTTAATCAAATCAGCTATGATTTGTGCTATCTCGATTCCATACAAAACATTGCCATTTGTAAAAATTGCAAATATATGAAAAGGTTCGAGAGTGGGGGCTAGCATGTGATCTGCAGGTCTCGGCAGGACAATTTCGGAACCAACAGGTGCGGAATCTCGAGAGGGTATAAATTAAGGATTCGACTGGAAACCCTTCTCTTCTTTTCAAAACACAGTTGCAGTCGGACACGCTGTCCGTCGGCAGAACAGTTTATTTTGTTATAAGTCTCATCTACGAACGAATAAAGACGTTCAGTAATTATGTTTACAATATTACGGGAAACGTAGAGTACCGGGACCGTTTAAGTCAGCAAGAGTATCAACAGAGAAGCTACAAGAGCGACACGAGATGCTAGACGTGAGGAGATGCTTTTGAAAAGCCTAACAACCGTACGAGATCCACCTCGCAGCAGATAGTAATTCTCTGGGACGGACCACACACTACTGGAGAACGACGCTGGACTCTGGACATATCCAGGACCTCGCCAAGCCAGGAGTAACGGAAACCCAACTCTGGACAACGCTGGACCCCGTCAATAAGTCGTAAGGTCATAAAAACTCGAGGTGACATGCATAATGCATTTTTAAATGATTCTTTTAAAAGAGCTCATAAAGACTATATAAAGAGACAATGAATTAAAACAAAAAAGGTTTATAATTAGAAATAATGTAATAGAGTCTTAGGTAAATGTTTTAGTCGTAAGAATGAGCTATCGCATATAGAGAAATATAGAAAACAAAGAGAGTTTAATTTTGAGATAGTATATTTTTTTATCAAAGTAAAATAATTGAAATGATTTGATATTTGCATTTTGTAGAAGAGAATAATTTAAAATTTTTAATATGAAACAAATGCCAGTCTAAGAGTAAATAATATAATTTTGAATTTAATTAAAAAAAAAAAACATTGGTATAGACTGAGCAAGCTGAGGTCAGATCTGAGTAAATGAATTCAATTAAAATTACATTTAAATTTTATTTTGTTTTAGTAAATCACATTGAAAAAAAATTTTAGATTAAGATTATTAACATGTCTAGATGTAAGAGTGTTTTAAATGTGTGTAACACCGTATAGCTTAAGAGATAAACACTTAATAAGGAGTGATATCTTGATCGAAGATTATTAACAAATGTTTATTATTTATAATGCTTGTTAAAACAATAAACATGAAATTTTAACTACTCATAAATCTACTACTCTTATTATAGTTACACCTGGTATCAGTATACAACCTGCACACATAAAAGGTATCGTTGTATAACACATAAAGTTATAACGTAGTATAATTGATGCACCCCACGAACAAAGGGGCTCCACAAAATAAATTATATATGATATGTATCGTTGTAATATATATACAACAGCTATCACCGTACACTTTGAACAATAATTAACAGGACAGTGATTCCAACGCACACAAGATGTATGATCATTCTAAAATCTGTTTTAGAAAGAAATCTACAGAGATGGTTTTTTCCGAACAGTAAACACGCGTGCAACAAAACTGGCAATGCAGTCAGCCACCTTAGTGAACGGGAATATTAATTTTACACATACATGTCCCCTTCAAAACGTTCAACCCCTTCCGACCACCAAACTTGATAGCCATTCCTCTCTGTTTAAGGCTTGCTCATCGAACAGTCTTCTCTCCCTCATGCCGCATTCTTCCAGGTGGAAGAATGCCTCCTTCTGGATGGCCTTTATTTCCAAACTACTTTCTGAAGTCTAACATCCGCCATTCTCCGAACGTGCAACTGACCTCTTTCTATAGTTTATGTTATAGTTTTCTCAGTCCTCACAACATTTCTGATTGTATCACTTCGAACTCTAGCCAGTCGTGATATTCTAGCATATCTCCTCAGGGCATCCATCTCTACTACTTCTAGTCTCCTCCTCTACGATTCATTCAGCCGCCAAGCCTCTGTGCCATAAATTGTTATACTATATACTATAGTATCATATTTTCTTAATTTTGTATGTTCTGATACTGGCCTATTCTTACTCTACTACCATGTCCCATTCAATTACCGCTTTCGGCAATCGATCCTCTGTCATCATTTGCAGATGATCCCACCACTGTCTTCTGTAAATTGAAATAATTTCATTTATGTCCTTTACTTCGACTTCTGCTCTGAAATCCTCATTCCTTATTCTATCTTGCAATGTATAATTTAAAGTATTTCGAAGAAACTGTATTTCAGCACTCTGACTCATGACGCTTTCCTTTTTTGTCATGACCCACGCCTCACTCGCCTAAATCAACGTGGGTATTGCAATTGTCGTATAAAATTTAATCCTTGTCCCTTGGTCTTGTTTTGTTTCTAAGATTTCTATGAATCGTACCACAAATATTACTAAATTTATTTATCTTCTCTCTTGTATCATATTCAGATTCATAGCTTACTGTACAACAGAGATATTTGAAGCGCCTCACTTATTCTAAACTGTTGCTGTTTATAACTATCATAGTCCTCACTGGATATTTACCTTTAAAGGCCATAAAATCTTTTGACAGCAATTCTTCCCTGCTGCTACAATTTGGGGACAATTATATAGGTGGGGTTGCTTTAATGCAACATAAAATAATAATTTGTAATTATCCATAACAAACACTTGAAATTTTAACAAGAACACTCCGGCCTCAGACTAGAGCCGCCACTGGTTACCAGTTTTGTTTAGTCTGTATTTAGAAAATAACAACGAATATGGGAGAACAGACCCGAAGTTATATATTTTGATGTTGGTTTGAATAACAACAATAATTTTATAACAACCACTCTGTTTTGTGACAATCGAGTCATTATTTCCAATTTTATAAAATACGGTAAATACGCTTAAAAGAATTTTTGTTTAATTTACAGAAAACATTAAATGAAATCATACAATTTTGAAATCTCCAGCGCTCAAAACCATATCGACAACGCGTTCAGGTTCTACACCAATCATATGTAGGGCTAAACCTTAGATGATACGCCTCAATGGCGTGATTAGAAGTTGGCCCTAGGTGGGGGGGGGGGAATTCATGATTCTTCCTTCCATAAACACGTTTTATAAACTTGAAGTTTCTGAGTGAAGCATGTTGCAAATACGTACGTTATTTACCACATGTTCACATTGTTGAGTATTTGTTATTACTAAGAAAACTCGAACTTTATTTTATTCATTTAAAAGTATTGTAATCCATTTCATTTCTACAATTATTTATAAGCATCAATTTAACACACGCGACTGGCTTAGAAATAGGCCTACTTTAAGTGATTATGGTATTTCGATGAAATTTTTAATAGTACTGGGGGAGGGGAATAAGCCCCTTTATACCAACTTAGTTACGCCACTGGAGACAATAATGATCAATTGATCAGAACGTTGAAAGTCATAGGAAATCGTAAAAAAAATTCGGAAGTAGAAATGAACTTTTTTAGATATACTTCATGGATCTGTACTACAATACATGAAAAATTAAGAAACTATACAACAAAAGAAAAAAAGAACATACAAAGAAAACAACTATTATGAACGGACACATGGTAAAAATGGAGGAACTAAGACTATCGAAAATAATTTTAAACACGTAGCAGAAGAGCAATGAAATAAACTTAAGACTCCAATAAGCTCATGAGCAGTCATGCAGGCAAAGAGGCGGTAGCAACCTTAAGATCCCGTTGTGTGTGTGTGTGTGTGTGTGTTAATTGTTAACTTTGTATTACGGTACAGTTCCCTTCTTTTTCTTGACGTATTAATTAATTATTAATTTCAGGATTAAACGTCAACATTATTTTACTTGAGGCAAGTTTCATATATTGTGATACATGCTAATAGTCAGCCCACGTTGAACCGTTGTTTGAAACAAGGAACAATTTATAATATGGAGGAGGAGGAGTAGGAGGAGGAGGAGGAGGAGGAGAATAAGGCCCCGACAGCGAAATAAGCGTCTTTCGTCCAAGTTGTTTAACAGACCTGAAGTGTTGGCTACCTAACTGTGTCGCCTATTACGCTGTAGTTATACACTATAGACAGTTGATTTTGGATTTCGCTTCTAGCAATGTAGTGTTACAGAAAAGCTATGTGTATTGAATTGAAGAGCATACTATTGATCATTCATAATCGTAATTATAAACAAACTCAATTAAACATGTTATTTGTCCACAAACGTGTTTGTTTTCTTAACAAACTTTATACAACACAGCAAACGCAAACGATTATAAAATGATTATCAAGCAAACAAATATCACCATACATACAGGACCGCGCGATCACAAAGACTGTTGGTGTGTGTGTGTGTGTGTGTGTGCGCGCGCGCGCGCACGAGGCCGTTTATATAGATTTTGGTTATTTCGCATTTGACTTGCTTCCTGTCTGATATTTTCCTCAGGACTGTGGCATTTCTGGTATGATACCATATTCTCTATATTGTGGTGCGTGACGTTCCTCACTGGGTCGTGCTCTACATAAGATACCCCCCCCCCCCGAAAAGTACGTACGAAAAGTACCTGGGAACAGAAACGTTGCGATTTACTCTCTCTCTCTCTCTCTCTCTCTCTCTCTCTCTCTCTCTCTCTCTCTCTCTCTCTCTCTTGTTGAATACAAATACAACAATTTGTTGAATACAAATAAACACATATGTGACCCTAATTAAATTGAACAACAAACATAAATGACATATTCGTACATGAGTGAAGAGAAAATAAATTTTTCCATAGAAACAATAGTATAATAAAAGAAACTAACAGGGGGGGGGGTAAGTCAAGTCCACGTCCCCGTCGTGCCTCCTGGGAGCTTCTGTAGCCACGCTGTAGCTACAGATGCTAACGGACCTCTGTGAAGACCAACGGACGGAATGGTGGAAGAGATCTCAATGATCCAATAGCAGGACGTGCGGAAGAGTCTTAGAGGAGCAGATCTCTTCAAAACCCTGGGTTCATCTGGCTCCGGATGATAGCATCCAGTAAGGGCCCCTGCCTAGGGTTGCACATAGGTGAAACCCGGTCAACGGTCTCAAAGGAGGATGAGACATCTCAGTTCCCAACGGCAGACAGAGCGGAAGAACCTAGTGGAGTAAACTACGAAAAACAAATCATCTCGGACTAACAATGCGATCTTATCTCGGAATTTAATTCCTACTTTTGCACTCTACAGAATTTCAATGGCAGTATGGAAAGTCCGCTAAATTAAGGCACTAGAAAAAAATAATATAAACGGGGAAGAAGGAATTGAAAAAGACGTTTTTTCGGGCAAAAGTGTTAAAAATGGAAGGAGTCCAGGGTAGGAGAGATAAAAACGCAGGTTCAAAGTGGACTGAAGACACGAAGAAGAGACATAGTGAAAAGATGAAAAAATATTGGAGAAAAAGAAAAGAACTAGGAATAAAGAATTCAAATTGCCATGTGGTCCTCAGATGTCCGATACAAAATAACAAAAATACATAAAAAAAAATAAACTAACAATATAAATGCTAGAAAAGTCAAGTAATTATTGAATATAAGTATATAATTATGTGCATACAACTTAACCATCTGTACAATCAAATAATAGTTACAAATTAACCGTTTATAAATCACAGTGAGAAGAAGGTGCGGTCCGCCCGGTGTGTGATAAGGCAGTATGGGTATGATATGTTCACTAGACTGGGTAATGCTCCCGAAGTCTAGTGAACAGATTAAACCTCTCCTTCCCCCCAGTGCCCGCTCCCAGTAAATAGGACGCAGAGAGTTTTGATTCATAGCTATCTTAGGGTTACACAAATCTTCAGGGACCCTTTGTCGACCGTCAACAACACAACTTTCAACTTGGTCCACTGATGCTGCATCTATTATCTCGTACGTACAAACACATAAATACGTTTCGCAAAACATACACAGAGAATAAAACAGTTTACCTATCAAATAACTAGAACATTATTATATTCACTAAAAATAAAACGTTTCTTGCCTTAATTCGCCCATGTCATGAAACATAAATTAAAAAGACAAGACCATGTTTTGAAACATAAATAAAAAAGAAAACCGTATGTATTCGGAACCACGCGCATCCACTAAGAAAAGGTTTACAAAGAAAACATTGGTGTCCGATAAAAAAAACATACATCTGAAAATCTCTACTTATTCAGCTTGGAAATTAGTTGTAATATCTTCAAATAAATACAGTGCAAGTAGGTTTATTTTCACCTGACGCACGTTTCATATTGTTTTTTTAGCCATACAATTATTTCGAAAAACCAAAAATTACTTTTTTTTAACTAGCTAAAAAGCATGGTATGATGGTGATTCGTGAAGCTCAAATACATTTTGAATGTTTTCAAATTTATGTTTAAACAGTGTGTGGCTATATTAGATTTGTAAACAATAGGTTTTAAAAACGCATGCGATGCTGAATCAATCTGGCGGATAGTTTTTTCTTCGTCTGGTCTATGTCAAATTTATGGAATCTGGACATTCTATTTTGTAAACTCCATTTTTATTATGAATGCTGAATTCAGTTTTAGGTTTTATTTTATTAAAAACAATATTATGTGTGTTAAGATATTTTTAAGTTTGTATCTTTAAATAGTTTGCTTAGTTTACGAGTTATGTTTCCGTGATAAGTAAAGTTGATATATTTTATATTATCATTAGTGGAAGGATTTTTACACGAACGTTTGTATGGCGTTTGTTTATGTTTTATTTTATTTCTAATTTATTGATAGTTTTAATTTTGTATCCATTGTCTATTGCTATTTGTATGATAATATTTCTTTCTTTAGGCCTTACAAAGTTACTTACAAAGGAATAATTAAACAAATATATAGTTTAAAAAGATCACTGTACTCTAAAAAGACTTGGCAAATCAGCGACTGGTATTCTTGCCTATAATACGTCTTTTGTTACCCGCTCACAGCCGGCGTTAACTCGTACACACCGTATGCACACACGCGCGCACACACACACACACACACACACACAGAGCAGTAGCAAGACAAGTCGCAGAAACATAGCAAACAATGCAACTAATTTATGCAGATTATTTATTTTAACATATGCCTACATTTCAAAATTATGTTTAATAAAAAAACTTCACTGTGTGTTTTGGAAACGTTATATACAATTCCTTTCTCCAAATCTCACCGCGACTTCTACAGTAGGCCTACTGCTTTCTCAGAATTTGCTTAGCAACAGCGATAATTTTTCTGCGGTTATCATGCAGCCCAAATTATAATTTTTAATCGCACATAATTATTTTTTAATTAAATAAAAAAAATAGTTTATTACCAATGTATGCTGATATAAAATTCTTACACGCAGACTGGTTCGATCATACCAAAATTCTTCTGATCCACATGTTGAAGCTTGTTCTTCCTATTTTACATACTCTTTTATGTTTTTGTCAGCTTCAATTTTTACTCCTTTGTCGACAGTCTAGAATGTAATGTTTATAAGAATAGTCTATATGTTTTTATAAAAGAGAATAAATTTTACTTTTGTATACACTTAAATTGAATTATTTTTCAACGCTTTTGTAAAAGTTACAAAGTGGATCACACATAATTATCAGAACATTTAGACAATCGGAAAGACATGTAACAGAATTTTGGAAATAATAATTTTTCCGCTGTTTTCCTGTGTGGACTACCCTGCACGAGGAAATACAAAATATAGGCCTAATACTTCACGTAATATTTCCTTCAAGATAAAAGAAAGAACGAGATTGGCAGAGAGTGAGAGGGGGAATATTGGTTTTTATCCGTTTTCTCACAGATGACCTCCATCTGGTATATTAAGTCCCTTATTTTATTTTCTGTATGGTTCTCACAGATGACTCTGATCACCGTTCTATTTTGTTATGCCTTTTTTTTCGAGACGGATCAAGAAACAGTACATTAATGGTGAACAAGCAGAAGATTATTTTCGTATTTTAAACACGATTATGAGAGGTGGTTTTAAGATTTCCCGGGGGAAACACACTACTTCATTCACGAAAGCACTTTATGTTCTCAGATTTACATAACACGCACAGAAACGCGCGTGATATTTAGCACTAATTAACATGGGTTTTGGGATGTGCGCGTACACTTTACACAAAAGTTCAAAGAGTGTGGTTGTGACTTATACACTGTCAGAACAGAAACTCGACACAATTACTAGTGAATACTCCTGTTTTATGCACACAAGTAGTAATGAAACCATCATAGAGACTATAAAAAAGTGTTTATGAATGTTAGAGACTACATATCGTACGGTATGACGTCAAAGCAATAAAAACTAAAACAAGAATCCGCCGCGAGAGGGAGGGAGGGAGGGGGTCGCCAGTGACACACGGTAACGTGTCGAGTCGAGAAACTGCAACTGTCGCTGAGGAAACTACCGGTGCACACAACACTTAGCATCGCGTATTGCGTTTATCTAGGCCGCCGAGCAACCTATATTTATTAATTTTTCAGTTTTCCTTATTTCTATTTGTACATCGATTACAAAGTTCCACGACTTTTCCGATTCCAAATCTCCATATTTCACCCTCCTGTCCACATCGTCTTCTTCTTCTCCTGCTCTTCAACTCGGTTGTAATTTAAATTTACATGCAACCTCTATGATGTGATGAATTTCACTGTCTTTTCCATGCACGAAATCCTGTAGTTCACTGTTGCTGCGTATTCTCCATCTGCCTTCTTCTCTTACTAGCCCATAAATCTTATGCAGTATTCTAAGTCCACATCACAAGGAGCCAATAAGATAAAAAGTAATGATTGGTGAGCGAATTCTAGAACAGGTGAGCCCACATTAATTATTTGGGAAATGAAAGCATTTTGGGAATAATAATTTTCCGTTGTTTTCCTGTGTAGACTATCCTACACGAGGAAATAAAAAATACAGGCCTAACACTTCACGAAGTTCTAATATTTCCTTCAAGATAAAAGAAAGAAAAAGAATGACAGAGAGTGAGAGGGGGGATATTGGTTTTCATCCGTTTTCTCACAGATGACCTCCAAACCTGTTATATTAAGTCCCTTATTTTATTTTCCATATGGTTCTAACAGATGACTCTGGTCACTGTTCTATTTTGTTATAACTTTTTTCCACACGTGATATAAGAAATTAGGATTTGACGGTGATGACAGTTCGAGGACGTACAGGTCACTGAATTTGTTTCAAGACGAATTAATGAGGCAAAATTAATCTGTTAGAAGAATTTATGGAGAATGTATCTAACAGAATGGGTGGCGCTAGAAATGCGCACTACTCAGTGGACTATTATGGGCCACGAAACAACGAATAAAATAAAAATCACACTGTATAAGTTAGGTAAGTTCCAGACGATCTGCGAGACACTCAACCGTATTTTTAGAAACAATATACGTCGAGATACAAAACTAAAGTTCTATAAAGTTATAGCAGTCCCTGTACTGTCCTATGGGTGTGAATTATGGACAACAACCAAGAAACAAAACAGTAAAATACAGGCCTCGGAAATGGCGTTCTTAAGAGGAGTTATAAACTTAACCGTATAAAGAATGAGGCCATAAAAGAAGAGTTACAAGTTGTTAACTTGAATGAAATTGAAAGATTACAAACTACGGTGTAAAGAACACTTAGAAAGAATGTCAGATTCCAGACTGAGCAAACAAGTCTGAAAATACAAACGTACAGGACACAGGTGTGTGGGTAGACCCAGGAAGAGGTGGCTGGAGGATTTTTGAAGGCGAAACAGGCAGCGCCTTGCCTATGCCGTGTCGTGATGATGATGAAGAACCATATCTAACATTCATTGACAATTAATACATCCATCCCTCAGTGTGTAGGAGTGCTTGTACAGCTACAGCCGTACACTGCCACTATGCATATCATACATTTCTGTTGTTCCAACCACCCCGCTGTAAGCCTCTTTCCTTTATCTCATCGTTTGGTTCTCCTTCCACGACCTCCTGGGTCTATCTCTAGTTGGAAACCAGTTTAACAAATTTTTAGACCAACGACCATCAGACATCCGATCCATCTCGGCCATATCATACGCTGCGATTCGTATTTATGCGGTCTAATAATTATTGTTTGTCAACCCGAATTTGCTTCCTGTTGAGATGGGCTTGCAATTTCTTCCTTTCTGTGGTCACCCTCTTCATCATCACATACCTTCTCCCTTCTCTAACCCCACCCATGTACTGCTGCCTGGATCCATTCAACATCCTTTTTTTCATCAACTCTCCTAAGAATCTCATCATCAGGTACTCTTTCCGTCCATGGTAGACTTAAGATCACATCTCAATAGCGTCAAGGCAGTCCACATATTTACCTCTAACTCCTTCTACGTCGAAGTCTCCTCTGCTAGTTATTCTTGGTCTACTCCGTTTCTTTCGTTCTTCTGTGTCCATTTCAATATCTGTCTAGGTAACCATTCATATGCCATCCTCAAGACACGTGTGTACCTTATTAATTGTTTGGTCGTAACATGATCTACTATTGTATGTGTTACTCCCATCATTTCTCTTTTTATTCTACTTTATAGGATTTAATTCTCGTATATTGTTTTTTATTGATTTTCCAGCTGGTCTCATCCACAAGTCCAACTCAGTGGTTGTTAACACTTTCTGGACCTTGATTTCATCTGCCACATCAAAACTTCCATAGATTATATTATTTATAATCGTGTTGTTAATTCATCGCATATTTGCTTCTGACATGTGTTGATCGCACACAATAACGAATTCACCCCGATTAAGTCGTCTTTTACATGCTTACCTCCCTAATTGTTTCATCTAACCTTCAGTTTTGCATTGTTTTTATTCCTAAGTAATTATATTCTTTACATTATTCGCCGTTCTGACCGTTGCCGTGGGGCACACCCCCAATGAACTACTTATGAAACGTACGAAGCGAGTTCTCACTTTTAACTCGATCGTTTGGAATTTGTCTGTCTGTCTGTCCATTTGCATACGTCTCACAGTAACTTTTGAATGCATTAACAGATTTTCTTAAAACTTGGCATGCGTATCTATACACATAACCTACAGAACCCTATTGTTTTTTGAGACTGATCTCCCCTCCAAAAACAGCGTGGCAAGGGGCAAAAATGTTAGGGTAAAAATTTTGAAAAAATTGTGACATACCAACGTTGGGTATCAAATTAAAGATAATTTTAACTCCAATCTGAATATAGTGTTCAATTTTGGAAACTCAAAAATTTTGGGACACCAGGATCAAAAAAAATTTGAACCAAAATTTTAAAAAAATCTAAAAATTCATGTGGGATATCAAATTAAAGGTAATTTTAACTACAGTCTGGATATAGTGTTTAGGTTTGAAATTTTTATGACGCCTGGCGCCAATTATTATACCAAAATTTGGAAATAAATCGCGCAAGAAATCGATGGTGCGTATGAAATTAAACAGAATTTTAACCAAAATCCGAATATAGTAATCAGTTTAAAAAATATTAAAATTTTGGGACGCCAGAAAGATTTTAAACACCACCAAAATTTTAGAAATATCCTAAAAAGTTTAGGACTGAAAATGATAAAATCTGCAGTGCAGACGCTGTTGCAAGAATTTAATGAGACGCAATAATAAAGTTCTACACTTTCTAATCATTAGGACTGAAAGTCCGGGATTAATATTGAGAAAGGATTCAAACAAAAATACAAAAACCTTCGAAAAAAGTACGCAAGAAGAGACAAAATAGGTGAAAGGAATACAGAGGGAGTTGGTAGGACGTGACAAAGAAGCAGGGTCTTTATTTTCTGCTACAGCTTTATCGCAATTGTCATGTAATCTCACTAATGGGCTAATCTGATTGGTGCAAACAGGCAGTCATACGGTTCCGAGAACACTCTATATTAAAACAAAGCGTTCCGAATGTAGGCCTATACCTTTTGACCGGGAGATACAATAATCTTGAACGCAGCAGTAAATACTGGGCACTTTAACACGCCCGTTTCTGTTTAATAAGGAAAATTCAAAGAAATTAATAATTACTAATCTCTAGTTGACTACTGTAGTAATATTTTGTTTTTAATCAGTTGTAATGGTGTAAACAGCTGGCTATCTTCAAAAGAAATTAACAATTACTAATCTCTGGTTGACTACTGTAGTAAATTTTTTTTTAATCAGTTGTAATGGTGTAAACAGTTGGCTATCTTCAAAGGACAAACGGCTTCTGTAGGGAGTTGGCTTTACAGTTGGATACAAAGTCTGCTTCGGTAGCTTTATGTGTAAATAAAAGAGGAAAGGCAAGTTGATATTTTGTGTTTAACATTTTCCTGTCTATTTTAACTTAAATACAGACCTGTTTGTTTCACTTCTCCCTACACAGCAAAACAGTTCGGTTGAACAGATGTTACAGTACGCGCCTTTAAAAATCGATAGCTAAATTCAATTGTTTAAGTTTACACATTTTTCGTGGAACTGATCCCGTACGAGCTAAAATTGTTATAGATGGTACAGTCCTGGAACAAGTTAACAATTTTCAATACCTGGGCTACAGAGTGTCTTAAAATGCATGCAACGACGTTATGAATAAGCTGCATAAGTTCAACCTTATGTGCGGGACCATTAGACGATCCCTTAAGTTAGCAAGTAAAGGAACATGCCTAAAATTTCACAAGGTGATGGCTCTTCCCACACTTCTTTATGGGTCTGAGAATTGGACTTTAACGAAAGGCAAGGCCAGTCGCATCCAAGCGGCTGAAATGAGATTTCTCAGGCACGTAGCAGGGTAACTCTCCATGATCACAGAAGAAACAAAGATATACGGCAGGAACTGAATATTATGAGTATACTCGACATGATCTCTCAGTATCGGCTGAATTGGTGGGAACATATTGCCGAATGGATGACTGCCGCATCCCCAAACAAAACAACTCTGGAACTATAAGGCGAGAGGACGGAGAGGCGTGGGACGTCCGAGGAAGTGCTGGAGTGACCAGCTCTAATCTTTGCCTATTTGAGACCGGTTTAATCCTTGGTTTAATCCTTGATTATGATGATGATGATACTGCAACAGCACAAACTGCAAGAATACGGTACAAACATGCATAATACGTAAATTGCAATAACTAGAAAGTGAAAAACGTTTATTAAACACTCTGTACTCAACAATGTCGGACAGGTGTGTGTGTGTGTGTGTGTGTGTGTGTGTGTGTGTGTGTGTGTGTGTGTGTGTGTGTGTGTGTGTGTGTGTGATGTCAGAGCAGTGAAATTTGTGTGTAAGCTGAAATCGTTGACCGGTACGGACATGAATTTTATTTAACACACGCCCGAAAACTGTATTATGTTTTCGAGGAATTTGGAAAACTGGTTAATGCCATGCGAAAACGAAGTGTACCAAATGGCTGTACACGAGGTTGCGCGCCTCTGGACTCGCGGCTGTGCGAATTCGTGTGTGTACACGTTGAGAGACGTTGCGTCTCCGCCCCAAATCCACTCTCACCTACACGTCGGTGGGCCTGTTACGCCGAACAATCCACTCCAAGGTTGTGGTAACCAATCCCTTCGGCGGAGTGGATCGGTAAGCAAACGAGAGATGGGGGTTCTGTCAGGGGGTATCCTGGGTCCTGGCCTGGCAGGATGGTGCACATCGACATGTGGAGGCGAAGTAGGCTATGGTATAGTAGCCCAACGGCTACTCATATGGGCTGAGTCAGTTAGCCTACTGCGACCGGCAGAAAGAGGTCGTCAGATGAGGTGAAAGCAACTCTCTAAGGGAAGAGCGCGCCGAAATCAAAGTTCCTGGTCCTCCAGGTTGGGGGTTGGATCGGAGAATTCACATATTCCATCTGTCAAACTCTTTTATGTGGTGAAATATATCAGTCTCTCAGCCAGTCAGTTATATCCTTGGGACCCGGCACTGGAGAGCAGCTGCACTTGACCAGGACAACTGACGGAGGCTGTTAAAGGAGGACTTGACTCAGTAATGGGTTATCGCGCCGCTGAAGAAGAAGAAGAAGAAGAAGAAGAAGAAGAAGAAGAAGAAGAAGAAGAAGAAGAAGAAGAAGAAGAAGACGACGACGACGACGACGGCGGCGGCGGCGGCGGCGGCGGCGGCAAGTTGACAGAGTAATTATTTGATACATTATCACAATTTTTTCACCAGACGTTGTTTATGTTTTTCACCAGACGTTTCGTCCATACCGATGATGGATGTTGTATTCTGTGTTCTCCCAGCGAGTATTCGATGTCCACAATCCGCGTGGACAAAATGTCTGGTAAAGAACATGAACAACTTAGACCACGGCCTAACAACCCGGAAAATTGTAATAGGGTAATTATTTGTTTATTATTCCGTTAATTAAATACTTACAGAGTAACGAAAACTGTGAATACACTCTGTTAAACAACAAAATGTTGCTATTCGAAAACGACCACTGGATTTGACGTGGGTGTTCTACACTCGATGAAAATCGCCAGTACAGGCGTGTTGTGAAAGTGACGCCAATTTTTTATCTCTTTTGGGACCTCAGAGCCAAAAGAGATAAAAAATGATGGACCCTGAGTCCCAAAATTTTTAAGTTTCCACTAAGTTACACTAAATTCAGGTGACAGTTAAAATTCTCTTTAATCTGATATTCATAATTTTGCTATTTTATCAAAATTTTCACCCACTTTATGGCCCTGACGTCAAAAAAATTAAGAGTTTAAAAATTAGCTCTATATACAGACTGTGTTTAAATTCTCTAATCTGATACATCACGTGGTCTTTTGCAATTTTTCACAATTTTTCCCCCCCTCATATTGTTGCTTCCTGCCTCCCCCCCATATTTTTAGGGGGCTCCACCTCAAAAACAGCAAGATTCAGTACGGCCAATATAGTTAAAGAGGAACAGAGACCGTAATGTGAATACCTTCTCGTGAATAATTCATTGTATACCTCTTAATTTTATTCAAAAATCTAATGTAAATTTACAATTAACGTTACACACATTCGAAAAACGTGAGGTGAACTGACATAAAAACGTTTCAAATAATAAAAGTAGCTCTGCCCTGAGCTGCAGAACTCGCTCACGAAGTAGGCCTACATTTCTTATTACGTAAATTTCGATATTAGATAATATTTTAATTATGGGAAAAATTACAAAAATCCCGATTACTCTACTAGTTCTTTAGTAACAATGCAACAAGCACACAATCATACAATAAACGCTAAACATTTGAAACATTCTCTGCTGGATTTTTACAATATTTCAAACTTTTGATCTCTTTTTGGCTCCTGGGGTCCGAAAATTTTGAAATTTCCGAAAATTTACGCTAAATTCTGGTGTACATCTTTAATTCAGATTGAAGCTATCTTTAAATATGATGTGCCACACGAATTTTTGCTATTTTATCAAAATTTTCACTCACTTTTCGGGCCCTGACGTTAACAAATTTTGAGAGTTTCAAAAAGAACTCTATACACAGACTGTGGTTTAAATTCTCGTTAATCTGATACCTCACATGGGCTTTTGCAATTATTTCACAATTTTGACCCCCACACACTGTTGCTTCCTGCCCCCCATATTTTTCATGGGTTCAACCTAAAAATACGATAAGGTTCTGTAGGATAATGGACACGCATGCTAGGTTTGACGAAAACCAGGGGCGTTCGAGACACTGAAGATACCCTCCAACGGTGGTGCCGAAACGTCTGTTGTGAGCTACGTAAGCAATAACAGACTATGGCGTAATAGTCCTGCGAAGAATAATATCAACAGTTACATGCCAAACGGCTGAAAATGAGAACTCGATCGCCTCTTCAACTACTAACATGTAACAAACGCAGTACGCGTGTATTTCTCTCAAACTAGTACCAAAATAGTCTTCTCCGAAGGCACAGAAAAATTAGTAAGTACTAGAGGTGGGCCGATATACCTATAACAGGTATTTTGGTATACAGTAGAAAAAGAACTACTAGAGGAGAATACAGAAGGAAAGAACTACGGTGAAATGTTTGACTGGAATACAGTGGAGCAAGTACATATCAAAACATACAAAATTAAGGAGATACGATACTATAGCAAAGAGTTTAACAATTTATGGCACAGAGGCTTGGCAGCCGAATGAATCGGACAGCAGGAGACTAGAAGCCCTGAAGAGATCTACTGGAAAATCACGACTAGCCGGAGTTCGACACGATACCATAAGGAATGTTTTGGATACTGGACTGAGAAAACCGTAAAAAAGTATAGAAAGTTGTCAACTGATACGGTATGGCCACACTCCGCGAATGGAGAATGTTAGACTTCCGAAAGAAGTTTGGAAATGGAGCCATCCACAAGGAGGAAAAATGATGCTCCAGAAGAATGTGGAAAAATATCAGTAGTCATAAAGCAGAGGGGATTGCTTCAAGAGCTTGCCTCAAACAAACAGGAATGGCGATCGAGTTTGGAAGTCGAAATGCGTTGAAGAACGTTTTGGAGCCATATAGAACACGAAGCACTAGGGCGATGTTTCCACGCTAGGCTTAGGCCTACTACTCGTGCGAAATGAGTAATAGCAATAGGTAAACTCTACACGGTGCCACAGTCTTGTAAACATGAATCAGCCAATCACGCGTCACTACACTGCACGATACGGAAACACTGTTTCCCCCTCCACAAAGCCATTACTGCGATCCTATTCCTCGTTTAGGCTATTCACGGTACGAACGCGCATCGCTTAACATTTTTCGCAAACTAACATACATAAAAAATGTCCATCTTGTTATTTAAATTAGCAGTCTCTGTAATTCCAATTTTGTCGTGTTTACTTGCTGAACTGTTACTTGGACGAAGCCTTTCAGTGTTTCTACCATTTTCAAGTCCTAAACCACGACAGTCCTAAAGTCGTGGATAATAAATAAATAATAATAAGAGGATAACAAATAAGCTAATAAATCGCCTACATTATGGATCACCTCCTAGTTTACAAATGTTACTGAATTAATTTGTTGGTGTTTAACACTATACTTTGACATACGACGTTAATGGGAAAAAGGGATGTTTGTAGACCGAGGAGACGACTGGCTACCAGAACACGTCAATTAGGTCCTAATCTCTGGAGTGAAGAAAAAGAAGACTAATTTATGAGTGCGCATTGTCGCTCATACTAATTTTGTACATAAAGGTAAAAAAAAAACGGATTCCATAGCAATTAGCACGACTCGCAGTCTGTATTTATAATGGAGTTCCACATTTCTTTTATTTTTCACAACATCAATATTGAAGATGCGAATACCCTGTATGTACAAATATACACACATACACTTACGTTAAATAATGATATCAAATACGTACAACAAGCAAGAAACTGAGTGATGTGTGTGTGTTTTCTTTCTTCTGTAAACGTACGACACAATACGTCACACGGTGACTTAACTTTTCAAAACGAAATCAATAAAGCATTTTTCTATACGTACTTTTACAATAAAGCACACAAGCACACATACCAACAACAGATTTACAAACTGGATTCTTTTTTTTTTTTAATTTTGACCTTAAAGCGATACACAATTACACAGGTTCTTTAGGGTTTTTCAACATATTAATCCCATTTTGCGCAATAAATATGAAATCACAATCACAGTGACTTTTCCAGTGAACTAATAACACTGCACATGGTCGTCCCAATAATAAACGTACGATTATTAACCTCAACCTATTTGTACACTACACTGCTAGAAACGATTGCAAACCTAACGATCGATCGACTTGATGCAACTTAATGCAATAGTCGACTTGTCTCAAAAATTGGTTCTCACTTACGTCAGTTTGTTCTTCAAATATTAACAAATTAACGTACAACGACATGAAGCTATTACAAGAATCAGTATAAAAATTAAATTAGTGCACGTATTAAACTTTGAAGAACGGACGCTGGTCGTATAAGGATTAATTTATAAACGTCCTAATAATTTATACAATCTCTATGGCACAAAAAGAATCAGATAACCTATTCTAATTCCAATAAGATTTATAATTACAATTAGGATTACATTTTGTAATCTAATTCTAAAACATCAGTAATAAAAAAAATGATATAAACTGCAGCTGAACTGAAGCAGATGATAACGTAATTATATTTCATATCATATTTATTGATTAATAATAATAAAACTTTTAACAAGAATATATTTTATTTTGTAAATTACATACGTTTCGATAGTAATCCAACTATCAGCATCAGATGATATTTGATGATGATGATAGTTGGATTACTATCGAAACGTATGTAATTTACAAAATAAAATATATTCTTATTAAGTTTTTTTATTATTAATAATAACATTAAATAACAAAAAAAATCTGAGCAATTATGAACATATTTATCGAATATGGTTTAGAGTCAGAACAATCTCAACGTCACTGCGAATTTGACGTGAAAACGAAGCGTCGCTTTATAAATTAATTCCGTAATGGCTAATGTTAATACAAGGAATCCACTACAGTTATCGTACAAACACGTTAGCGTACACAAAGTCCAACATTGGCCTACTGTATTTCTCCTCAACAGATAACAAAACCGCAAAACACACTCGCATCGTATAACGTGGTTACGACACACACACATAGACACAGACAGTTAGTTAATGCAGGAAAACCACCTGTTCACTGCTGGCTGGATCGTTGGCTGGCGAGGGGCGTACCGTGCGTCGAGACGTCGCTACGTGGACTGAGCGTCCGACACGCCGCCGGCCCCGCGTCTAGCCGCGCCGCGCCGCCCGGCGTCGTTACACCGCTACACCGCGCAAACACCCAAAAAAAAGATAGAAAATAATAATAAAAATCAAGTCGACAGTCTTGCAGCAATTATATTGTGTTGACGACTGCTTGGGTACGTACTACTGCAAACAGTACAACGCTATCGTATTTCAACAACACTTATTTTTCAAATAACGAAAACGTTGAATATCATCGTTAACTTTAAAACACACTGTATAATATGGGGCGACGGCGAGAGAGAGAGAGAGAGAGAGAGAGAGAGAGAGAGAGAGAGAGAGAGAGAGAGAGAGAGAGAGAGAGAGAGAGAGAGAGAGACAGACAGACAGACAGACAGACAGACAGACAGACAGACAGACAGACAGACAGAATTTGTTATTTATTTACTTATAGATTTATTTATTTAGAACTAACAAGTCTTTACATATGGTTGAGGATTGTCACTTAAATTGAATTATTTAATTAAGACTCACAAGTCTTTAGTTGTGTTAATTGATAATCACTTAAATTAATCATGGTTAAATGGTTTAATCGTGATTTTAACGTTTTTGCTTAAATTGAATCACTTATCCTAACGTGTCACTGGTTTATACACGTTCGCCGCCAGTTTCAATCCCGCCCGACTGACAGCTTTTTGTTAACTCATCGTCATTTGGAAAATGAATTCAGCATAAGCATTCGGAAACAAGTGAAAGTTACCGGGGCGGAGGCGGGTGTTTGAAAATTACTCAGGTAAATGTTTCAAGAAGTGATTGAGTCGCTGCGGGCAAACATTATCGTGAATCTAAAACACGCCGTTTGAGAAAAGGCCGCAGCTTTTTTTCTGAAGCGGCACGTGGTTTGCGGGACCCACGCACTGGAAGTCTGTAAGACTTTCTAGAGCGGTTGTCTACACCGAACCCGCCAAAGAATTACCCCTAGCTATGAGTATAATAGTAAAGTATCTAGATAGGAGAGAAGGGAGACAACGCCTGTCAGCGTTTCTAGAGCGGTTGTCTGCGCCGAACCTGCCAAAGAATTACCCCTAGCTACGAGTATAGAGTAAAGTATCTAGACCGGAGAGAAGGGAGACAACGCGATAACTTTGTCACCCGTGCACTATAGCTCGACAGCGTTGTAAACGACCTGCTCACAACAAAAATTTTTGACCACTAGGGACATTTAGAGGAGAAAGTCACTTGACGCAAGGCAACTGTGTGGAGGGGATCATTCGCTCGTCGAACACCGTATGTGAACTGAAGCGGTCGGCGGTCACAAAGAGCGTCGTGTTGTACTTTGTGTCATAAGAAATTAAGACCAATCTGAAGGCAACTTCCGATGTCTTTTTTAATCGAAACGTAATTTTTATTTACCTACATATGCAGAGGTTTGGAGGCCAATTTTTGTAGGTACATTTATAATCTCAGTGTAAAATGACTTAAATGTGGTTATACTCGGTCCACAACATATTTTGCGTTGCTAATATTGGTTAATATCGTGCGTACGTCAAAGTCAACACGGAAATTACAGCTATGTTATTGTTTAATAATATTAACACACATACACGCTATAACAACTACGGTATACAGTGTAACTATGAACATTACACGTGTATTATGACGGTGAATTCGGTAGTGTAGTCAATTTGTTGCACTTAACCTAGCTGAAGTACAGCGTGCCGTTGAGTGGGAGAGGGAGGAGACTTACTTCTCCACTCTGCGCGTACTGAAATAGGTGACGGCCTTTTTCAAAGTTGTCAGGCTATACCTCTGTCTCTGTCAGACACATGCTTCTAATGTTCTCGTTCTCGTCTGCCTTATTGCAGCCGCACACTATGAAATACTGTTGTGCACATGTGCGAAATGACTGAAAATTTTTGCCTCGCAAAACGGTGTTTTCCACAGCGCATCTCTAAGCGACTGTCAGGTCGCTAATCTTTCGTCAGGTCTACACTTACTAATGCCAAAACATACGATAGTAGTAGCTAGAAAATTGAGGACGAAACCGCACAGTTTCCTGAGAGCTCTTTTTTTTTGTAAATAAGAAAGTTTTCATTTTAAGGAGGGCCCCAAAAATTCAGGGGAGGTGGGCCTACCAGTTGATAAATCCGTCGCTGTGTTAACCTACAAGGAGCGGTACTAAACAAAGTCAAAGCAGTGTGCGGCTGTGGTGTAATTAGGAGCTGTTCCTGGGTGGGTGGGGGGATTAGGTTAACTTGAAGGTTGGACTCTCTATATTTTCTTCAAGCCGAATGAGATATTTAAGATTATTCTCATAAGCCTTATTTTAACACACGGAACTGGCTCAGAAATAGGCCTGCGTTAAGCGATTATAGAATTTCTTTTAAATTTTTAATAGCTCTGGAGGGGAGATTGATCCCCCCTGAACCCCTCGTAATTACGCCACTGGTACTGGGGCTAAGCGAAGTGTTCGGACCAGTGGTACCACACTCGCACAGCAGGAATCGTCACCGCAAATGGCTCGAAGAGACGCTTTACCATCCGAAGTGTCCATCATTACAACATCCTTACTTCAGGGTCCATTCTTTGGAGTAGTTAGAAACTAGTCAGATTAACAGAAACGAACTTGAAGGATGAACCACACGTGATAAAAATGCTGCGCAACATTGCTATAAATTTCCATTTAAAAAACTGTGTTAGAAAGGGGGGTACACTATTATGTCTGCTATTTAATGGATAGAGAGACAGCGCTGATAAACGGCACACTAACAAGGAAGTCTAATCATTTGGTAGCACGTAAAGATGGTCTTACTGCGAGGAATATTGTCGGTATCGATGCCGTCACGCTGTCCCGCAAGCGCGGCAAGTTTGTTGATTCGTTGGGAAGTCAACAATGCCATTCGTAAACAACTGTGCACTGAATAAGCTTTGCTGGACGTGTTTATAATGTCGAACAAATTCAATACGGCCGCCGCGTATGAAAGTGGGTACGTGATTCGGTTCTTGAATGCGAATGGCATTAAAACAATTGAAACTCGCCGACAGATTTTCGTTATTTATGGAGAAGAAGCACAAAGCGATTCAATGTTACCAAGATGGATACGACTTTGTAGGATGCTTGCCCGGGACATGTCACTGCACCCACACTGCACGCAACGTCTCCTCGCAAAGTTTGGCTGGCAACAATTTGATCTTCCGCCTTACAACCCACACCTCACACCAAGCGAATATCACCTTTCCAAGATTAGGAAATCCTTCCTTGGTGGCCAACGATGTCACACAAGCTGTTAATACATGGTTCAAATCACAGGCGGGAAATTTCTACGACGAAGGTATACAACGCCTGGTGCCTCGCTACGAAAAGTGTTTCAAAATTGACGAAAACTATACAGAACAGTAGTTCAAGATGTGTACTTCAAATAGCAACAAAAATGTTTTGTAAAGATATTCTTGACTGACTTGACTTGACTTAAGTCCTTAAATTCCTAGGTGGGACATAGGTCCTCGACGAAATTTCTCCAGCGTGTTCTGTCCATTGCCAGAGCCTTCACCTCCCTCCATGTCTTGTTGACACCAGCCAGCTCCCTTTCCATAGTCCTCTCACGTCTGCGGCTACCTTGCGGATTCCAATTCAGTGCCTGTCTAGCGATATTTTCTGGTGGTCTTCTCAGGGTGTGACTGATCCACCTCCATTTTCTTCTCTTTATCTGTAGTTGGAAGGTACTCTGACTTGTGGCCTCCCACAGACCTCTGTTCGAGATGGTCTTGCGCCATCAAATTCTCATTATGTGCCTCAAGCAACGGCTTATGAAAGTCTGTAACCTTGTGGTGATGTCCTTTGTCACTTTCCATGTCTCACATCCACGCAGTAACACCGATTTCACACTTGAGTCAAATATTCTGAGTGCTGTCTTCCTGCGTAAATGGAGTGATCTCCATACTGGTCGTAACTGTGCAAAGGCTCCTTTTGCTTTATTCATACGACTTATCGCATCCCTAAGAGCACCTCCATCCAAAATCTTGTACCACCTTTGTCCCCTACCTTGTTTATCATAGCACTGGACAGCATGTTGCGTGTGGCAACAAACAGAAAACGGGGGATTCGGTGGGGCTTAAATAGGCGTTTGGAGGAACTGGATTATGCGGATGACCTGTGCCTTCTTGCATAAGCCTACGAGATATGGATATTAAATTGATCGATCTGAAAATAGATGCCAAACAAGTAGCCTTAACGATAAATAACAAAAAGACCAAAGGAAAGCGTATTAACCATAGACATAATTCTGATTTGATACTAGACGGAAGAGTTATAGAAACGGTTGAGGAAAGATATTCCTTCGTTTCCTTTAATACCCTATCGGAACTTTCTTTCTGCATTGCCCTCGTACTTTGGGAAGGTCAGCAGCTATTCGAGTTTAGGAAGTATTCCTTGGTTTGTAAGATTCGAGAAAATGCCTCGGCTTAAAAACTAAATTGTGGACAAAACAAAACACGTGACTGTATATGAGGATCACACGCTCTAAGGATCCAACAATACTGGCATCAAACGCAGGAACCAGTGAGCACAAACATAATACCGTATGTAACAGTGGAGAGTTCACTGCTTTGTCGTGTGCGACTAATCCAATCCGCGACCGCAGCAGTCAAACGCAAGAACCACACAGCGAATCCAATTTAATTTCACAACGTCCTTATAAGCTAATGTAAGCCACTTTTCAAGTGAACCCGAAGAGAAACGTTTGCCACGTAGGTTTTGCGTACCACCTACACGGCTGTCATACGTGAAACAACAGTACGCATTTACGGAACACTGCAATGGCTTTCAAATACTTTACTACAGTGCACATGTGCATTAAACAATAAAATACCAGAAAAAGTATCCGTGATAAGAAGCACACTGAATAGAAAAGTCAGGAGAGTTACTCTTTTGAAATTTTATAAAGTGATGGCAGTGCCACGCGTCCGTTATGGCAGTGAGACTTGGACACTGAACGCAAAGACCCAAACCTGGATACAGGCTAGTGAAATGAGATTTTCACGAACAGTACTAGGAGTATCACGGAGGGACCGGCTAAGAAATGATGATATAAGGAACGTCCTTGGAATATACAACCTAAACGAAATGATAAAGCAGTACAGACAGGATTGAACAGACCGTGTTGAAACGATGCATAAGAACAGGATACCAAAACAAATTTTGGTTTATAATCCGAAAGGACGGCGGAATATTGGAAGACCAAAGAAAAGATGGTCGGACCAAGGAATGCGCAAACATCCAAGGTCTTTAGCCTGAAGAAGAAGAGAAGAAGAACAAGTACCCGTTACGACTTGATATTACATATTACGTATTCGTCGAGTACGTCTAGCGAAAGGAAACAGACTTACGGAATCTGAGAAACTATTAAAAGACGGAAACGAAGAAAAAGAAACTCGGACGAAATACGGTTACGGAATTTAATTTGAACCAAAACATTTTGGGGGGGGATATCAAACTCCTACAGCTAGGACCTAGGATTTGCTTCCGGGAAACCACATATTTCGGCTCCACCCACGACAGGCGTCATGAGTGTAACGGTAGTTCGGATCTCATTGTCCGTGTATGACTAGAAGTGGAAGGACAGCGCACAGATATTTTCTTTTCTCAATATTAATTTTCACATCTAATTTCTTATATTTCCGGGACATGTATCCTGCAATCTGTACGTATGCCTTATGATTAATTTAAATCCCTACTACCTTTTACATTTGGGTTAAAAAACCACGTGCTTAAACCACGTTCGACATAAAAAAATATATTACGCCAAGGTGTTATCCCGGATTCTCCATTTCTTCTGGCGTCAATTATTTGGTATTATTTTGCTAAAAACATATAAAATGTTCCAAGTATTACATTCAGCTGTCATTCTTTCTAGATTTGGTAGAGTATAGGGTTGACTCTATCAGAGCATATTTTGACCTGGAAAGTGCGTGCGTATCAACGTTTCACACTATAACAGAGATTTTATAAAAATCCTTGAATATGAAATATACGTTTGTCACCTCTTTGTGTGCTGTAAACCTGCTTATAAAGCAGCATCAGCTAGGATTTACACTTTAAGGCTGAATTAACCCAATAAATTTCCATTCCAGCATGATAGTAACAAACAGTTATATTTTCTGGAAACCCCTCAGGGGTAATAAGCATTAAAAATAGTTCATTATTAGTATCACTAAATTGCGTTAATGATTTCGAACGACTGTTTCAATGCTCTATTGCAACAAACTTTTGTTAGGACCTTAATCCATGAACAAGCCTGCGATAAAATTTTCGTTATAACCAAGTCTCTAATTCGTTCCTACTCGTTAATAGTGAGTTTAATTAGCATTAATAAGATACCAAACCAAACGAATCTCGTAATTTTGCTCGTTACATCCGAGTTCTCGTTATAAGCGAGCTCGTTATTCGCGAAAATTGTAGACCACACAATTATACAATAAACAATACAAATTCGAAACATTCGGATTTGCGTTACAATTCTTTTTAATCTTCAGAACGTTTCCAAATTTCTGATCTCTTTTAGGCCGTGGGATCCCAAAATTTTGAAATTTCCAAAACGTAACACTACATTCAGACTTTTGCGACATTTTCACAATTTTAACCCCCTCACACTTATGCTCCCCCCCCTATTTTTGGGGATCGATCTCAGAATCAATACGTTTCTGAGACCAAACGTATGGACACGCGTGAAAAGTTTTACGAAAATCGGATGATGCGTTCAAAAGTTATCGTGACACATACCCCAAACAGACAGACAAAAGCCAAACGGGCGAGTTGAAACTGAGACTCGCTTCGTTTGTTCAACGACATTTCTAATTTATCTGTATATCCTATCTCTCTGTATTTAGTAAATGGTTTATGAGGTTTCTTCATTCTTTCTAAAAATACACATTTCGTACTGTTCGCCAAACATTGGAGGGGGAAGTGCCCCTTTACTCCCCTACCCCGCTTATGTCCAGACACATTAAATGTAACAAGATTTCCAGACTCAGCTACATAAACTAGCTTCAATAGCATTATTTAAAATTTAAAGTATAACCCACAAGTGAAATACCACACACACACACACACACACACACACACACACACACACACACATACACACACACACACACACACACACACACATTTACTTTATTAAATCTAAAGCCCGAACGGCTGGGCTAAAACGCGCGTTCTGTTTCGATAAAATAAATACATAAGAGAAATATTATTCAGCTGATTGTGAGATGGCCTGAGATTCAAGACACGTCAATTGTGTTTCCAGTCATGTAGCGGCATTCTTCTCTGCACAATCGACCACTCGGATTAGGCTCTCCTCCCTTAAAGCGATATACAATATCGATAGCTTCTCTAATACGATCGACGGCGCAGCTCCCCTTTGTGTTGCCCACTACAGTGTAAATCAGGCAGGCACGAGAATCGACCTCGACTTAATGAAATATCAACTTATTTTATTTGAAACTGCTGCGCATGAACGTGCAAAAGCCTATAGAGACAATGCTGGATTGTGTGGTGTAGCCTATATAAGGCTGTTACACCAATATTGTCGCAAGAATAAATAATTCTGAGATCCAGTAAACCAGTACTTGTGACGGCTGGCTACGAATCTAGGGGTACCGTGTTCGATTCCCGAGAGCACCATAAAATCAAGCTGCGTTTTATAACCCCAAATCGACTCAGCCTGAGCAAATGAATACCTGGGGGGGGGGGTAATGGTTGGCAGGTTAAACGTAGTGCTGGCCACACTACCCTGCTTATATATGCCGAATGGTTAACAAAAGCAGGCCACGATATCTAAATACTACTACTACTACTACTACTACTACTACTACTACTACTACTACTACTACCACCACTACCACTACCAGTACCACTTCTTCTTCTTAATAATAATAATACTCTGGAGTGACGAAAGGAGGGAGACACATCGATTAAGAATGAAGGAGATGTGGGAGTGAAGGAAGAGAGAGGAGAAGAAGGGAGGAACCAGTTGAACCAAACGTAGTCCACAGTGGCTTATACGCAAAAAAAAAAATAATAACAAAAACAACATCAATAACAATACTAATAATAATGATAGTAGCAATAACAACATAATAATTTTTATGCTACAATAAAATTTATTTGTCCAAAGCACGTTTTAAAGACTTTATATCCGAGTGATCAGTGATTTATTGTATTGACAAATAATCGATTCTATTTCAAAAATTCGCTAGAGAAAGTATTTATAATACTTTATTCGGTATAAGTAACAAAGGCATAGTAACATTGCACACGAGCGAGGGCGCACGCACAGTCAAACTCCCTCTTCATCGTACGACCCGCTACTGCAAGTGATTACTAGATATCTGATTTCTCTGTGGCGGTGGTGTCACGTGAGTTGTACCACGGCCAGAAAGCGCAACAGGCCGCAGGCCTAATGCCTGACGGGAAAAGAGGAAAAAGGGGAAGAAGAAAAAGAAGAAGGAAAAGAAGAGAAGAGAAGAAGATGAAGAAATATTTATACTAAGTATTCATACTAAGTTATATATAATACCTTCAAATAAATACACAGCAAGTAGGAAGTAGCTTTATTTTCGCCTAACGCATGTTTCACATAAGTTATTCTCTGTCGTCAGAGGTTTGTTTGAATTGTGTTCGATTTGACAATTCAAACAAACCTCCAATGATACAGAACAATTTCTGTGAAACGTGCGTCAGGTGAAAATAAACCTACTTCCTACTTCCAGTGTATTTATTTGAAGATATTACACGGGAGACCTGCAGGAAACTCAACGAATTACTTACAAATGAATAATAAGTACACACACACACACACACACACACACACACACACACACACACACACACATAGTATATTACTGTTTTATTTATTTGTGCATATACTGTACTGAAGATGACAGTTGAAAATGCTGTTGAAACGTTGTAAATGTTTACAAAAATTATATTTACATTGTATTTACAAAAAATACATTCTTTTATAAAAGTAACAAATATTATTTATTATTAATAAGTTATATTTTAATAAAGTATATTTTATGATAAATATATTTTATGATGATAATTACTAATTATTATTATGACAGTGAAATTATTTTACTGTAATTTAAGTTTAACACACACACAACTATATATAATATTGGTGCATCTCGTTTTGAGAGCGTCAACCGTGATCTGTCAGCGTTTTGTAGAATTTGCTTATTTTCAGAAACCGTGTGATTGTTACGCACCGTGTCTGATATGAGCTAATTTACTGGACGAGAGACTCGGCACGTTTCAGTTAAGCACAATAATAACTAAAATTTATGCGATTTTTGTTTCCTTGACTCGTTATTAATTTAACTCTATTGTCCGCATTCATGAAATTCTATTGTTACCAATTTAGTTTGAAGACCGGGTTACCGATTTCCTTTGTAAACGAAACATTTGCTTTTAAATTTTACCCAAAAACGCTATACTCTGGTGTTGCTCATTCTATTTCGAAACATCTAGCTGTTCTTACAAAATTCGTTTATTTCTGAAATGAAAACAAAGAAGTAAGTCATGTGTACAGAAATTAGTCAGTACACACACAATGCGCCAGGATGTTTACTGGGTGCACAATCGATAAGGGGGCAAAGGAAATCTTAAAGGCTCCACAACACAGCGACCGCTTCACCACCGCACGCATGCGCTAACCAGACACGCCTACATTATCTTTACTTATATTATTATCTTATGGACAACTGTCTCGTCCACGACACTGATTGTTATTTAAAAGCTTTTATACAATTTATCTATTAAAAATCGACATTTATGATTTAATTTTCCACTCCCATAAATAAGCTTAAACATTCTGCTTTCTTCTTCTTCTTCACCACTTATAAGCAGTAAGATTCGGTTGTAGACTTTCCTCGCCATCCCTATCACACTCTCTCTGTCTCTCTCTCTCTCTCTCTCTCTCCCCCCCCCCATTATATTGTCTCTACAGCTGCCCCTGACGCCAATCATTGACTCTACATAAACAAATAACTGTTGCCTGGAAAGCGGTCCTCTCCAGTTTGGTAGAACTCGATTGACAATACAAAGTCAAAGAAGCTCAAGTTTTATTTAAACCAATTTGGACTTAATTCAACGATCTTTTTTCATTCTTCTTCTCCATTCACAACGATTAAGATTCCAAATTTACAATTTAAACTGCCATATAAGACGTCTGTTTCTCCAGTGGCTTGTAGTGATGACGACTCCAGAGGTATTACACCGCGACAGTCAGCTTCTTTTCTTTTATTGTTACTGCGGTAACAATATACGAGGGTATATATATACGAGGGTCATTTGAAAAGTTTAAGGAGCTTAGCTGTAAAACTAAAATTTTTCATGTGCTGGAAGATTTGTATTTTATGTGAACTCCTGTCGATTTCCAAATCTATCTATCAATTTATTCATTGTTTAGAAGCTGTTTAAAATTGACGCGTTATGCGTGTTTTTAAAACGGACAAAATCAAACATCGTGTTGTGATTCTTTGTTAAAAATTGTTTAGCGCCAACGGAAATTCAAAACGAATTGTAAATGTGTCAGCAGTTTCAACGTGGTCGCACTGGACGCCCAAAAAATGTAATAACTCCAGATGCGGCAACCATCTTGCACAACGCTTTTTCACACCAATGTCTTGAGTTAAAGTATGATGCACACGCTCATATGAGATCCCTATGATTTCAGCAACGTCATCCGCTCCTCAATCTGCGGTCTTGCAACACCCTATGACATTTTTTCAATAATGCCATTTTTTATTGCACTTTTTGGACGTCCACTGCTGAGATCGTTTTCAGTGCTTGTACGACCACGTTTAAACTCGAGTGTCCCCACTTACCGTTGTTTCTAAAGGCGCAGCATCTCCTAACACATTTACAATTTCGTTTTGATTTTCCATTGGCGCTAAAACGTTTTAACAGAGAATCCATCACAAAACGAAGTTTGATTTTGAGGATTTTAAAAATACGCGTGACAGGAA
Source organism: Magicicada septendecula (assembly GCA_034769895.1). NCBI lineage: Eukaryota > Metazoa > Arthropoda > Insecta > Hemiptera > Cicadidae > Magicicada > Magicicada septendecula. The sequence continues at coordinate 830,414,527 of CM068368.1, forward strand.
AATTTCAAACAGCTGGTAGAAAATGAATAAATTGACATATATAACTGGATATTAACAGTTCACATGAGATACAAATCTTGCAACACACGAAAAATTTTAGTTTTACCTCTAAGCTACAGTTGTCGATAACAATTTCGTCCACAACAATCCGTTTTAAAATATGGCAAGCTGTTAAAATGTAACTTAAAATCATAATTAAAACTGCCTATTCAGAATCAATTTAATTTTACATTTTATGCAAAACAGTTTTTAACACATTCATCACTATCGTCATCATTATCACCAGGCCTCAGAAACGACGTTTACACGTATTCTTACCCGGTAAATTGCTTCCCGCACTTTCGCTTGGTCTCAACTGACCGAATCCGAGGCAACTCAGCGTAGCGAGGGCAGAGGTCTGTCACTTATGGGTTCAGTAAATCGTCGTCGTCGTCGTCATCCTTTACGGCTTAGACTAGTAGCCTGTTTCAGTCTCAATGGAAGTCATCCAACCATTGCTTACGGGGTCTTCCCACACTTCTCTTCCCCTTCGATGATAGTCAAGGACTTTTCTTGAAAATCAAGTTGGATCCATTCTCTCTACGTGTAATCGCCACTCCGTTTTGTAACGGGAGATTCTCTCATTTAATCTTTCAGCTATGCCTAGCTCCATTCTAATATGATAATTCTGATATGATCTATTCTAATATGATTATTTCTGATAAAATCTGTCCTGGTACAACCCTTTACAGCTCTCAAGAACCTCATTTGCGCTCCTTGTATTCTAGATATATATCTTAATCCGGGTTCAGCAAGTACAGGAATTAGAATACATATGCAAAAATATGCACATAGAAAGTTGGTCGGTCGCAACGGTAGCCTATATAAAAACTGGAAACAGCCGTACGCATTTTCATTCCAGGGGGTGACTCTGCATCTCTTCCCACGCTTTTGATAGTCGCAGCCTGTGTCTGTGTCTGATAAGAGGATCTGATTCGATCGCAACTAACCGGGATAAAATTTTAACCTGGGTCGCAACTGACCGCGGTCCCCATCACTTTACAACGATCATCATCATCATTCAATGTAGAATATGTCAGCGAAATGATAACAAAATATGCGGACACACGTGATCAGAGGATTCAGATCCACGATAACCCAATAATGCGACACGTGGTGGAAGACGTTCCACACGTCCTGAGGCGACTCAAATGACGGACGCCACTGGGCTTCACCCCATCACCCGTGAAGGAAACATGAAGGAGGAACTGCTGGATGAGCTCGCTAAGTTGTAGCATTAAGGGAGGTGTTATTAGTGGGTTAGAGTCCCACACTACTAGCAACTACAGGGTGCCTAGTCTCTAATAGAGACTTTCACCAACCCTTGTAAAAAAAAAATTATTATTATCATCATCTTCTTCTTCTTCTTCCTCCCTTCTACTTGTGAACGAATCTTTGTGAGTTGTAAATCTCGGTCTATCATCTCTTTCCCGCACCATTGAAGAAGGCCGCGTAGGGACGGTCGAAACGCCAGGTTTTGTTCTTATTGGGAATTCGTTACGCTTTTCATATAGTTTGTGTTGACGTGTTGTTATGAACCAGCTTTTCGATAATAACCATAACAACATTGGCCCACAACCTAACAGCCTGCATTTGTTTTCAATTCAATTCAAATATCGCCCATGAAAGCCTACGCACTTTGTTGAATTGGTAATTGTTAACAATATTACGTGTAAAGAAAAGTCTTAGTAGGGGCATATTAGCAGTTCATTTTTACATGGTGCGTTAATTAAACGAGAACATTTTCTGGCAGTTCGGCAGCCAGACGGGGCGCGCGTAATTATTTTATGTAATCGCTGTAACGGGAACAATGGAGATTAATTGATTAATCGGCAAACAGCGACCGTCGGCGTCGTCTCCCCCGACCAAACACGTCCGCCTACGACTCCCCACATATATATATATCTATATATTTATGAGCTACAATTCACTTTTGATCACCAACACCTGCGTACTTCCCTGCGTTACTATTTTCATTTTCTACATTGCGTGTAGTCGTTTATCGTCGTATTCCCTTTTCTTCCCGACCTATGGACCTTTTCACCAACAAAATGTACCGTATAAACACGCGCCATATGTGCCTTTCACGAATTGTTCTGTATCCGAGATACCAGTGAACTGGAACCGAGGGAACATTCACAGAGAATATATCTCATCTCAATCTATATCTCTATCAAATCTCAAACAGCAGTTACACAAAGACACCATGTTAAATTTCGTTTCATACGATAGGATCTGGCAGTGATTACGGTAAAAAAAAGAAGGCGAGTCCCATACTGTAATAAATATGTATTACAACCACATTTAAAATGTCCGTCGCGAAAACAAAGATCACTGCTTCAGGCGCGGATCCACGGAGGGGGAAATTTCCTCCCCAAATGGTCACTTCACAGGAAAGATTTTGTCGTTTTATGATTGTGAATATGATTTAAAAATCATATCACAGTAAGTTCATGGTTTTACGCTAAAATTACTTTAAACTGTAACTGCACCTTACCAGCGTGCTTAATTTTTGTTTAATAGATAACCTAAATGAGTAGTGTTTATTTTAAACTGTATATAAATATTATTAAAAGAACACTGTACTAACAATCACAAATGTGAATTAATTCTTATACAGTAATAAATCTATTACGTCGATAATAATAAACTGTATTTTATCTTCACTCATTATTACCATTTATACTTTAGATCTTTAAAGAATGGTATAACTTTACAAAATACTCCCCAAAGTCAACACTTTCCTCCCCCTAAAACTGTTTACCTGATCCGCCCATGCTGCTTTCGCCAGAGAGAAACCAGTCGGAGCCAAAGAACGTCTTACAGTGAAACAAATATGTACTGCGCCGCTGTAAATACTTCAATACTTCAGTTTCAACGACTCGTTCGATTATAGCACACAAAAAACCTTCCTTCAGTACGTGTCACTAACGGCGGATACTTAAATAAATAAAACAAGGAAAGGGTTAGTGTTAACATTCTGTAAAACATTGGCAGTACTCCCTCTTATGTGTAGCAACGAGACTACATCAAAACTACAAAACAAAAAGATCGAAGAACGAGAGCAAAGATTATTAAAAAATGTTCCAAAAATTAGAAAGCTTGGTAAGAACCGAAAAGGAAGAGCTTAAATGGGAAAATTTAATCGAACCGTAAAAGTGGAAGGAAAAGATTTCAACGGTACGAACATTTGTGACTGATGGGAGATGGAAAATTGCCAAAAGGCGGTGATGCTCAACCAGACGGAAGGCGAAGAAAGCCATGGACATGACACGACGAGGATGCAACCGGGCTACCAAAAGCGGAATTACACGTCTAGTCTCACTCCTTGTTACTATATGATCGATGCTGTTAGGTTGTTAGGTTGAGGGTGAGGCCAAACAACGGTATTTTTATTTTTAGATCTCTTCTTCTTCTTCTTCTACTGGCGTTACAACCCAGTATGGGTTTTACACTCTTCAACGATTATTCTCCATTCAACCCTCTCATTATATAGTCTTCTCCACCTTCTTATCCCCGTATTCCTCAAATCCTCCTGAACATCCTCGATCCATCTCTTCCTTGGCCTTCGTCTTGATCTCCTACCTAACGGTCTCCATTCTAGGATCTTTTTGGGGGGAAATCTGTGTTGTTCCATCCTCACTGTGTGTCCCACCCAGGTTATCCTTCTATTCTTTTAAAACTTACTCCATGTATCAGATAATTTATTTCGTGATTCCTTCGTATTCTTCATGAGCCGTCGTTTTTTGCACTGGTCAAAAAATTGTCTCAGTATCTTTCGTTCAAATATTCTTAAATACTGTTGGTCTTTCTGCGTCAATACCCAAGTTTCATATGGATACGTTACGACCGGTCTAGTTATGCTTTTGTATATCCTGTCTGAGGATTTCACGGCCGGGCTGTAAGACCGCGGTCCAAAGTTGTCGGATGCCAACGTTTCTGCTGTACCTTCGGCGGTCACTTGAAACACACTGACAGAGGTTTCGTGGACAGTGACCGCAGTGAAGGCTAGTGGCCCCAAGAAGGACACCCATACTTATAAACTTTCGGAGGCCGCACGAAGTTGTTGTCTAACAACACCAGCCAATCGGAAGAAGGCAAATCGTTTCTGGTACACCACGACTTACGTCCAAAGAGTACTTAATGAGAGGCTTTCACCATATGCAGGCGAGGTAAATACCCACTCACCGCCGACAGACGCCTCGGCTCTTCAAAAAGGAAGCGTTGGTCGGCATTGGCGAACGCGTGCTCCACTACAGCAGACTTCTCCGGGTTCCCCAAAGGCGACAGTAGCATTGGAGTGACTGATCTTGTTGGCAGGTTGCTGAGCCGGCGCGGCATGTGGCCAATCTTCGAGCCGACCAGGCGAATCCAGCCGTTCCTGAGGGACACGCTCTCCTCGTGCGGCCAGTTGTATATCGCAACTACGAAGCGCAGTGTCCGTACCCGCGTTGGTGAACACAACCGCTACCGTCGTTTGAGGCAGAGAAGTCTGTTGTAGCCAATGCCGACCATCGCATACTCTTTAACGATTTGTTCAGTGCTTTCGACTTGATTAATTTTAAGTAGGCGCAGTAACATCTGTTACCACTAGCCCAGCTCTAACGCAACAGCCCATTATGGGGTCTTGGATATCGGACGGTCTTATCTGACCCTATCTCCCAGCCATAATTCTGACCTTGTCTACCAGTTGGCGCTGCATATCACAGCTGCTTATTTGTCCTCACGATGCTAAGAGAACACTGTACACACATCGTGTATGGGACTCGAACACACTGCCTCTCGCTTTACTGATGCGTAATGACACCAGCCCTCATCGATTATTGTCTGAGACTGTTGTTAAAATCACAGCTGCCGACAACGCAACGCGCGTATATTAACAGAGACAATGTAATGGATACAGGACCGCTGAGTTAACTGCAACCTAATTGTTTTAAAATGAATTTCCAACCAAGCGGCCGCGAGTTCAGTTCCTAAATGACAGTTAATCAATAAATGCGCGCCCAGCATACGATGGTCGTTGTATAACGTTTCATATTGTACTAGTTATCTATTCATATCGAACAAATGAATATGTATTGGGGCCCCTGTGCGTCCGGTCCGTGCGTTCGTTAACTATAGTGATTAATCATTCATTCACCCGTAAAATATATCCAGCCAAGTGTTTACAGCATTGGCGTAACTAGGAGCTTGTTACGCCATCTCCCGGGGGGGGGGGGGGCATTAGCTTGAAGGCTGGACTCCCCATTTTCCACAGGATAAATGAGATTCCAGATCTGTATCACATACTTATTTATAAGCCTTATTTTAATACACGCAAATAGCTTAGAAATGGATCTACATAAAGTGATTATGAATTTCACTGAAATCTTTAATACCTATAGGGAGGATTGATCCCCCCCCCCCCGATCATCACCCGTAATTACGCCACTGGTTTACAGTAGTCTTCAGTTTTCGTTATTCGTTCACAAAGACGTGAAGAAATTAAAATAAAACTGACAAATTCTAAATAAAAATAAGGCGCCAAATAAAACAAAATATGTAACTTTACAGTACACTCAAAAAACCACAATGCCTTTAAGCAGCAGACTAATGCTTAGTCCTAAATAAAAAATAAGAAACTGAGGTGAAAATAAAATCTTTCGTACAGGCCTACCGTTCGAATGATCGCATCCTGCGAACATTTGGTCCGAATGAATCCCGAGAGACTGACTCATAGAATATTCGATTACTTTGATCAAAAAACCCGAGATGAAAATTCATTGGTTCACAGACGTTAAGAAGAATCTAACAGAAATCAACATCGCAGACGAAGCTCTTTTCGGAAAAGGATTAATGAATGCAAGTGTTTTAACAAAAGAAGACATACAACAAAGACTGCTTGGACAGAAAAAAGGAAGAGAGAATATAGAACCACGATAAAGAAGTAGTGGTGAGCAAGACGGCGAGAAAAGAGGTTTCATGACGTCTGTAGCTTATCAGGATTCTCTTTGGCATACGCTGATCATCTACTGTAGGTAACACCTAGCCACTGTATTCGTTGAGCCTTTATGAATCTTACAATGTCCTCATGATTCAACAGCTCATCTATCTCCTGGTTATTTCTGATTCACTATTCGTCATCTTCGTTAACCGGGCCATAAACACGTCTTACAATCTTTCTTTCAAACCTTCTTAGTGTTTCTTGTTCCTCTTTTTGTCAATGTCCATGTCTCTTCTCCATAAGTAACAACCAGTCTGATAAGTGTCTTATCTATTTTTATTTGTTTGTTACGACTAATGAGTTTGCTTCCCAATATCTGCTATTGGTATAATATGCCCTATTTTCACCTGTATTGAGTCCAATACACAATAAAACGATAAAATCTTGGTGCGTGAAAACTGTGATAATTAACAAAGTTTCAGATAAACTTGGTCCTTTTAATTATTTGCGTTGTCACATATCCTTTGCGAAAAATCAGCTGGTCAGCTGATGTAAAAGTTGCATAAGTGTACGCAACCCTTTTGGGAATCACTCTTATATGAAGAGTAGGGAAGAATACTATTATTAAAGTTTACAAAATTATGGCCGTGGCGACGTTACTGTACGGTTGTAAAACCTGGGTCTTCACTTCACGGTAGCGTCTACAAACTGAAGTAGGCGGCTCAGTAGACCAGTGGGTATGACACCTGGCTACTAATCTAGAGGTCCCGGGTACGATTCCCGGACCCGCACCATAAAATCAAGGTCTTTCAGCCCTCATGTCGACTCAGCTTGTTGAAAATGAGTACCTGGGATAACATCCTAGTACCTGGGCAGCTGAAGCGTAGTGCTGGCCACACTGCCTTCCTTGTATGCCGTACGGCTCGCATAAGGCAGCCTACCCTGCCTGACTCCTAAGCTGCTTCGGTGGTACACATGGGAGCCATTATTATTATTATTATATATTAGGAGTAGTATCATTGAAAGATCATTTAAGGAACGATATTGTCCGACAAAGGTTGAGAGTACGAGATATTCTAAATTAAACAGAAAGGTATGGAGAGGTATTTAGGTAACACATGGATAGATTGCCAGGGGTTCCCATGGATAGGTAACACATGGGCTCCCAGGATTTACAGAATTAATTGAATCTATAAAGCGGCTGGAAAAGTCATATAGGTCAGCCGAGGAAGCGACGGAGTGATCAGTTATTGTAACGTCTGAACTACAGGCTGACTATGGAACAGGCTATCCAATGGAATCCATACACAAGTTCGTCATTTAATATACCATTAACGTCGGCAATCAAAGCAATTGTTATTAGTCATAATTAATTTTTCATGTTCACTAATAAAGTTAAGTTGTTGACATATTTATGCACATCGCATAGCCGTCATTTATGCTTCCCCGACACAGAAAACGACGACACGGCGGCTTCGACTTCATCGAAGGCGATAAGCTGCAGTTAATGAATACTAATGGTGGCAAACGCATAGTCAACATGGACCAAACACGATGAAGTCATTTTACTAACGGGATAATCTCACTGGTTCACACAGACAGTGCCATAATTTTAAGAACACATTACAACAAAGAAGGCTTCCGACTGTCGTCCTTCTGGCTGGGGCAGTATTACCTACTTTGTGAGACGGTGACATTATCAAGCCAACGACATAACACAATAGTCACTTGTTTAATGGGATAAGAACGGAGAACTGTCAAAGGACTATTCCTTGCAAGACACGTTAGGCACATTATGTAACTCAAACTTACTGTCCAGCTGTCTGGCAAGATCATAATACTTACTATTAAAACAATCATCCGTATGCGCCTCTCGTATCCTGATCGGCCAGACGCATCTGTCTTGCCACTCTTCCACTCTCCTTGTTGCAGATCGTTTTCTCATCACATCGTAAATATCCTCTTTCCACGATCTCCTGGGTCTACCGCTTTTTCTTCTTCTGTTTGGAACCCAATTTAACAACTTTTCGGTGCAAAGATCTTTAGGCGGTCGTTCCTCGTGGACACATCCACACATGAGGCGCTTCGTATTTACCGTGTTTAACATTATTTTATCTACTGTCTGCTACTGTCTATTCTGTCTCCTAATGCCTTCACTTTTGATGTGTTGCAGCCTGGATGCTCCACAAGACCTTCTCCAGAAGTCTACCTCCATCGCTTAGAGCCTTCGCCAGTTTTGTTTTCTTTATTTATCTCTCAGTTTAAGAACCATATGTTTGAAATCTACCCTTTCTAAGGTGGCTGTGATAAAAAATTTGTATGGTAAGATTACCGAGAGATAAAATCTTAAATTAATGAGTATAAAGGTTTCATCTAATAAAAATATATTGCAATAAATAAAATGACTACTTAAAATACTACTGCCCTACATAAAATGACTCCTGGAAAGTGCTTTCGATTTGATTTGCTTTTGATTTGTTGCCTCATTTTCAGATCAAACAAAATGCCATTTTTAACATACTTTCCCAACGTCGGGTGACATTCTGTCAGATCTGAGAACGAAGTTGACATTCGAAAGTGCTCATCAACTACCACCATTTCAAGCAGTGGATTACGAAAGTTCTTTGAAGGATAAAGCTACTGCTAAAAAAAAAGAAATTCGCAAAAGGCATATTTTCAGATAGTCAGACGTGGGTCGGAAAACTTTGCCAATATTTGTAGTCACACAAATTGTTGGAGGGTTAAATCTGCTTTAGAATTTTAATACTTTGTCGAGCAATTCAAACACAATGAAAATCTACGTAAAAACACGGCGATGTAAAGCGGAGATAAAAATGTTTTTTCGTGTGATCTTCTTTCAAGGAATGTGTCTACAATAAATTGGAAGAGCGAAGCGGCGAGGGTGGTGTGGAATGTGTCATAGGGTCTGTCCAATATCTTGTGTACGCGCCCTACGCCAACCGGTAACCATGGCGACCGGCGCCTCCACCTCCCTCGCCGTAAAAATGACTTTTCATCTGAACTGGCCGTACCACTGAACATTATAACACTTCGTGTTGTCCTTGTTTTTTTTTCTACGTTAAAAATTGGAAGTCTCGCAATTAACGAGATTTTTTCCACGATAATGGTTTATCGACGGTAACTCGGTAATAAAGGTTGTGGGCTCCACCCTTTGTGTATAAATGTGTTGCTTTTTGCTTTTCATATTTTAATAACTTCGCCAACACACGCATAAGCGCTTCTAAGGGTCAAACAACAAACGTCTCTACGGGCGCTTTTAAGAACCACAACAGAAACACGTGGGAAGGAAACGAACCATCAGGAAATACGTACACACACGTTGTGCACGTGTCTAGATGTGCTCTGCTGAGAATAGCTGGAGAGAAAACGGAAGGCAGACAAGTGCCAGTGATAATTTTAACGATGACGATCACGATAATGGCGATGTGCATGGAATCCACATATCCACACATAGAACCCACAGTGGCGTGGCGTCGGTATATAACAGCTGTTGCCGGTTGTGATAGGCCTAAAACTCAGCCTAAAATTTAATTCAAATTTTTCCTAGTACCAAGTGTTCTTTTTGGAGCCAAAATGCTCTTTTCAGAGCTAAAATGTCTTTTTAGAGTATTTTCTATCTTTCGCTGGCAGGAGAAGACGGTCGCGGTTCAAAGGGATCTGACTCCATTATACTTACACAGAATAAATGAGGACACAAATAATCGAATTAATAATAATAAAGAGAAACAGAGAAACATAACTAAACGAACAAAACACAAATAGGTAGGTAGTAACTGCTGCACGTTGGTTCCGAAACGAACATAGCTGCTAACTGAGCGTTTTGCCGGTTTATAGCCTACAGTTGCAACACATTGAGAGGACGAATGTGTCCCCCTCCCGTTTGTACAGTGACAACTACTACGAGGTCAATGACCACACGCAGTAAGACATTGCCGATGTCTGAGCCGGCAATACAAGACGGTGCAAGCGCCCAAGAGTTCGAAAGCAATGTTACGCTTTTCTTCAAGTTTCCCTACTAATGTTGTTCGGATTTCAAGTATTCAATAACTAAACTATTTATTCTGTGATACAATTAATATTATTTTCTTTAGTTTCCAGGATTGTGCCGCCGGCAACATCGGTTACATGGACGCCACGCTACTGGTATGGATTAATCCCTAAAAGCAATGTGGCAATGAATCTCCTGTAGAGACACAGCAGACAGCAAAAAACTCATAGCAGATAGTAACTGGTTTCCGAATGTCGGCGCTGGAAATAGGGACTTTTTTGGGTGCGGGTTTATTTGGCTGCCCCCCCCCCCCCCAACCATATTCAAGGGGTTTGAATGTATGAAAGAATTTCCCGGAATCTCTCCATTTTTTAATTCGGAGCAGACTTCGAATCTTAATCTAATTTTATAAACTTAACGAATGCAGATTTGATATTATTATTTCTAGTCTCGTCGACTAAAAATCTATTATTTTAATTAAACAGAAGTAACTTCCAACCTAACACTATAAAGGGACATTCTGATTAAAGACAGTCGGTGACAAATTAAACAAAAAACTGGTATGTTCCTGTCCCAATAAAACAGACTACAGCTGGTCACACCAACGCTGGTTCAGACGCCCCACACCTCTCCGTCTTTTCGGCTTCGTATGCTGCAGTCATCCAGCCGGTGAAGATGTTCCGACCATTGGTATGTTCCTGTCCCAATAAAACAGACTAGAGCTGGTCACTCCAACGCTGGTTCAGACGCTCCACACCTCTCCGTCTTTTCGGCTTCGTATGCTGCAGTCATCCATTCGGTTAAGATGTTCCAACCATTGGTATGTTCCTGTCCCAATAAAACAGACTACAGCTGGTCACACCAACGCTGGTTCAGACGCCCCACACCTCTCCGTCTTTTCGGCTTCGTATGCTGCAGTCATCCATTCGGTTAAGATGTTCCAACCATTGGTATGTTCCTGTCCCAATAAAACAGACTAGAGTTGATCACTCCAACGCTGGTTCAGACGCCCCACACCTCTCCGTCTTTTCGGCTTCGTATGCTGCAGTCATCCAGTCGGTGAAGATGTTCCGACCATTGGTATGTTCCTGTCCCAATAAAACAGACTAGAGCTGGTCACTCCAACGCTGGTTCAGACGTCCCACACCTCTCCGTCTTTTCGGCTTCGTATGCTGCAGTCATCCAGTCGGTTAAGATGTTCCAACCATTGGTATGTTCCTGTCCCAATAAAACAGACTAGAGCTGGTCACTCCGACGCTGGTTCAGACGTCCCACACCTCTCCGTCTTTTCGGCTTCGTATGCTGCAGTCATCCAGTCGGTTAAGATGTTCCAACCATTGGTATGTTCCTGTCCCAATAAAACAGACTAGAGTTGATCACTCCAACGCTGGTTCAGACTTCCCACACCTCTCCGTCTTTTCGGCTTCGTATGCTGCAGTCATCCAGTCGGTTAAGATGTCCCAACCATTGGTATGTTCCTGTCCCAATAAAACAGACTACAGCTGGTCACTCCGACGCTGGTTCAGACGTCCCACACCTCTCCGTCTTTTCGGCTTCGTATGCTGCAGTCATCCAGTCGGTTAAGATGTTCCAACCATTGGTATGTTCCTGTCCCAATAAAACAGACTAGAGTTGATCACTCCAACGCTGGTTCAGACTTCCCACACCTCTCCGTCTTTTCGGCTTCGTATGCTGCAGTCATCCAGTCGGTTAAGATGTTCCAACCATTGGTATGTTCCTGTCCCAATAAAACAGACTAGAGTTGATCACTCCAACGCTGGTTCAGACTTCCCACACCTCTCCGTCTTTTCGGCTTCGTATGCTGCAGTCATTCAGTCGGTTAAGATGTTCCAACCATTGGTATGTTCCTGTCCCAATAAAACAGACTAGAGCTGGTCACTCCAACGCTGGTTCAGACTTCCCACACCTCTCCGTCTTTTCGGCTTCGTATGCTGCAGTCATCCAGTCGGTTAAGATGTTCCAACCATTGGTATGTTCCTGTCCCAATAAAACAGACTAGAGCTGGTCACTCCAACGCTGGTTCAGACTTCCCACACCTCTCCGTCTTTTCGGCTTCGTATGCTGCAGTCATCCAGTCGGTTAAGATGTTCCAACCATTGGTATGTTCCTGTCCCAATAAAACAGACTAGAGCTGGTCACTCCGACGCTGGTTCAGACTTCCCACACCTCTCCGTCTTTTCGGCTTCGTATGCTGCAGTCATCCAGTCGGTTAAGATGTTCCAACCATTGGTATGTTCCTGTCCCAATAAAACAGACTAGAGCTGGTCACTCCAACGCTGGTTCAGACTTCCCACACCTCTCCGTCTTTTCGGCTTCGTATGCTGCAGTCATCCAGTCGGTTAAGATGTTCCAACCATTGGTATGTTCCTGTCCCAATAAAACAGACTAGAGCTGGTCACTCCAACGCTGGTTCAGACTTCCCACACCTCTCCGTCTTTTCGGCTTCGTATGCTGCAGTCATCCAGTCGGTTAAGATGTCCCAACCATTGGTATGTTCCTGTCCCAATAAAACAGACTAGAGTTGATCACTCCAACGCTGGTTCAGACTTCCCACACCTCTCCGTCTTTTCGGCTTCGTATGCTGCAGTCATCCATTCGGTTAAGATGTTCCAACCATTGGTATGTTCCTGTCCCAATAAAACAGACTAGTGCTGGTCACTCCAACGCTGGTTCAGACTTCCCACACCTCTCCGTCTTTTCGGCTTCGTATGCTGCAGTCATCCAGTCGGTTAAGATGTTCCAACCATTGGTATGTTCCTGTCCCAATAAAACAGACTAGAGCTGGTCACTCCAACGCTGGTTCAGACGCCCCACACCTCTCCGTCTTTTCGGCTTCGTATGCTGCAGTCATCCAGTCGGTTAAGATGTTCCAACCATTGGTATGTTCCTGTCCCAATAAAACAGACTAGAGCTGGTCACTCCAACGCTGGTTCAGACGCCCCACACCTCTCCGTCTTTTCGGCTTCGTATGCTGCAGTCATCCATTCGGTTAAGATGTTCCAACCATTGGTATGTTCCTGTCCCAATAAAACAGACTAGTGCTGGTCACTCCAACGCTGGTTCAGACTTCCCACACCTCTCCGTCTTTTCGGCTTCGTATGCTGCAGTCATCCAGTCGGTTAAGATGTTCCAACCATTGGTATGTTCCTGTCCCAATAAAACAGACTAGAGCTGGTCACTCCAACGCTGGTTCAGACGCCCCACACCTCTCCGTCTTTTCGGCTTCGTATGCTGCAGTCATCCATTCGGTTAAGATGTTCCAACCATTGGTATGTTCCTGTCCCAATAAAACAGACTAGTGCTGGTCACTCCAACGCTGGTTCAGACTTCCCACACCTCTCCGTCTTTTCGGCTTCGTATGCTGCAGTCATCCATTCGGTTAAGATGTTCCAACCATTTTACCCGATATTGGGCAATCCTATCAAGTATACTCATAATATTCAGTTCTTGCCGTACATAGATATTTCTTTTGCGATCCTGAAGAGTATAGCCTGCCACGTGCCTGAGAAATCTCATTTCGGCCGCTTGATACGACTGTCATGGGATTTCGTTAAAGACCAACTCTCAGAGCCATAATGAAGTGAGGGGTCGCTATCACATCGTAGAACTTCAGGCGTGTGTCTTTACTCGTTGATTTTACAGTTCTCCAGATGGTCCCACGCATATTATTGTGCAGCTTCTTCACCACACCATTTCTTCTAATGTAAGAAGTTTATTTTCTTACTTCTGTAAATGATACAACGGCTGAGACGGTTCTCTCACATGATGAGAATGCGACAAGAAAGAATGGTAGCAGTGGTACGGGAAGTAAGAACGGGAAACAAAAGCGAGGAAGTGAGACGGTTAGTACACTAAAGAAGAGAATATTCAACGGAACCTGAGAGTGACAGGGGAAAACGGAAAAGCAATGGCGCAGCCACGAGGGATTAAACCCCCACCCCACCATTTGTCAAGGGAAGAATAGGGTCTTACAAGCAGGCTGTAGGCCTATAAGATGACTAGTAGCCGTATCATAACTCGCTGTAGTTTGTAACTAGAGAATCCCTTACAATCATTACACATCTCTATCCTGCTTTTTGTCAATATCGTTTCCATGGAAAAATTCTTGTCAATAACATCCACTGAAAGAACTTGATCAATAAAATCCAGCCGATAAAGCTCTGGTTACGCCTTTATGTAAAAGACTCATCGCCTCGAGCAAAATACATTAAGTAATTAATTCTGCAATGGTATGGTCTATTTTCGTCTGGTTTCGAATGAACTGTTTTTTCGGTGCCTCATAACTCTCACAATAATCATCGTCATCTTCAACAAGAATTACCCCAAAAATGGTTTGTTCCGGTCCCGATAAGACCTAGTCAAAACCTCTAAGATCTATCAGAGTAGAGGTGGTCACTCCAACTCTTCTTCGGACGTCCCACTTCTTTCCGTCCTTCAGGTTTATAATTCAGTAGCTGTGACGGAATGCGGCAGTCATCCATTCGGTTAAGATGTTCCAAACATTTTAGGCGATATTGGGCAATCCCTATCCTCACGATATTCAGTTCTTGCCGAACGTCGACATTTCTTTTGCGATCCTGAAGAGCACATTCTGCCACATGTCAGAAATCCGGTGGCATTTTAGCCGCTACTGGTCAATCCTAACGTGTATATTCATAATACTCAGTTGATGCTGTGTCACAAAATAATCCTTTCCAATGTATAAGAAAGCCCCCACCACAGCCTTTAGCACAGTACTGTGGGCCTGACGATAACAACCTTCGTTCAGGAGATCTTGTATTTCTTTGAATTCCACTGATGATGGCAGCCAGTGGTCCTGTCGAAACGTTTTGTTTGTGATTAAAACATAGACCACGGCCAAACACCCCGGTAAACTCTTCTTATACAACTGACACCGGCCGTGAAAGCCTTGGGGCAATTTTAATCGTTTCCATATTTCTCCGTGCAGTTCGCAACTCTGTTTTTACCCGTTCCCGTTTTTCGTGCGGGTGGTCACGACAGAGTGTGAGACGACACCCTGCCGTCCGGACTCCATCAAACAAAAAGCTTTCGTTCACGTAAACGTGCACAGATAAACGAAACGTACATAAAACAGTAAAACAAGACAGGAGAGGGGACTTACCTTTACCATGAAGCTGCTGCCGGTTGGAGTCGGCCTTCAGGTTCTCAGCAGTATGCACCAGCTCGTCCAGTTGCGGTTTCTTCTGTTCCAGCTCCCGCAGCACATTCTAACAACACACAATGCGCGTATTATTAAACGTTGAAACACTACATCACATTCCAAACATTGCAGTTTAAATTATCATTAAACATTCTCAATACAATTGCAAAACTGTGCCATTAATTTCCTTCTTCACATAGAAAACTAAAAACACTATATTGTTACGTAACGCGGAACGTTCTCATGCGTTCGATGGTGTCGTTCTAAAAGCTTCTCGACTAGCCCTGCCGGTGTGTGTTTCTGCCAAGGGCGCGCTGAAGTATCCTCTAGAATTTTCGAGTGTTTGTTAAGGACGCATAATATGGAACCCTTTAATACCAGTCCTAGTTCGAGGCATCGTGTGAAGCATAGGAGTATGTAAAATTTTACATGGGTTGGTTACCAGCCATCCGCATAACCCCCACACCGGGAGGACCAGGGACTTTTGTGCCTGGGTTACCATACCTTAGCCGTTATGTTCCAGTTTTGAGGCAATGGAACATATAAGGTGATGGCAGTCCACATGCTATTATATGGGTCCGAATCATGGGCACCAAGAAAGAAAGATTATAGACAGATGGAACGTTTGAAATGAAATATCTTAGATCTGTGAAAGGTTGTATAAGATTAGATCACATAAAGAACGAATATATAAAACAGGAATTAAAAGTACAACCAGTAACGGAATAAGCAAAAAATATAAAAAAAGATGAAAAGAGCATGTTATGCGCATGTCTCCAGAAAGAATTCCAAGGAAAATCCAGAATTATAAGCCAACCGGAAGAAGAAATGTTGGCAGACCGAGACGGAGATGGTGAAGCCGGAACAGCCAACCTGCCTAATCCTGGACAGATAGATGTTGATGATGACTATGGAACCCTGCAGACTAATAATAGCCCATACCTGGCGATTAGTTTTCAGTTTACTTCGGCGGATTACTCAGTGCGTTTAAGTGGCGATTTATTCGAGTGAGGTTCAAAGTATGTGGCGAAGTGTTATTGTATATAATTGTGCGGGACTCTTATTAGTTGACATTATTATTGCGTGTGGACAAATTTAACTGATTTATTGCACGAGTATAATCTTGTTGAATAACTGTAGATTTCAAACTGTCAATTGTGATTAACTGAAGCTGGGTTTTCAGTGACTTCATTGGTGTCTTGTATTATGTTTCCACTGTACCATACGACGACCAGTGAGACAAAATAGAAGACAAAAGTACTGAGTTGCTAAGGCTTTCATGGTCAGCCTCAACACAGTTGGAAACATTATGTTTGTCGGGCTGTTACGTCGTGATCTATTGTTTGTATGGACACGTGTTTCTGCCCTACCATCGGAGCCCACCTTTAGTGTCGGAAACAGCTGGGACGGTATCCGCCAACTCACCCCAGTACTGAGTAACAAACTAGGTATTTTCTATGTACTACGGCCTTCTTAGGCAAAAATACTTAGTCTAAGAAGACATAGAGGCCTAATCAGTCTCCATATAAAATAAAATAAAAAAATATATGTGTGTGTACCAGAGTACACAGGTAAGAAGTGAAACTTCTTTATGACATATCATTTTTCTACTATTTACAACTTCACAGAAATTGGGTAGATAAGGCTTAAGAAAAAAATCTTGTAGACATGCAATGATTTTATAGAATTCAAAATGAATAAATAAATCATTAAAAACGAATAATTAAAAAAGATGTACGTATACATATTTTTATTTTCTAATTGTGTTTTGTTTTATTTTTAAATTATTATTTAATTTGTTTTTTTTATTGTTTTTAGAATTAATAATGTTTACTAGATTTACAGTCATATTTATTAATACTTGCTAATTTTAATAGATTTATATACATTTACTGATACTTACAATCAAAAAGTGAGGTTAACCTCAAATAAATATTAAAATCACGCTCACGTGTTGGATTTATCAAACGAAATATATAATCACTCTCACTTTTACTATAAATTCACTTGAATTTGAATAAGTCTTTTTATTTTATCACTTTCAAACTAATATATTATTCTTTACGTCACTATACTGAACTTTGATAAAAAAAAAACAACATGGCGCGTAACCGAAAATCGTGACGATTTTTTTTTACATTGCTATAAAATTTCTCTCATACGTCGATAAAGAAGTTTCACTTCAATAACTACTCGATTTGAAGGAACAATAAAACTACTCCGTGATAAGTATGTGTCTGAGGTAGTCTAGACCTCACATATATTCGTAATCTGTGGTTTAGACATGCGTTTTCGAATAGTCAACAGCGGGTGACCGGTGCATCGTTGGCGGCTTTACAGTAAGTACTGCAGAGTTGATGAACCATCAGCCAATCCGTATATATTACAGTTTTATTTATATAATACTATATACTACTCACGCATAGGCTATTATTGTTTTAGAGTGATATGTATTTTAATAATATAAAACTAAACGCCTAGTAACTGAACAAGACTCTACGGACCTGCTCCAGTGGTGATACCGAAACAAGCTACCAACAGCTACCAACCAGTTCTCTATCTAACATTGTAATAGGTACATTTTTTATAGTTATGGAGAGGAACAGGAAGAGTGGAGTTGGGTAAGGAGGTGTGTTTCTGTATGTGTGTGTCCTTCCAAATAGCGAATATCCCAATGACAAATTTACCACTGAAGAATAATGACAAAATACCTGAGTACTATACTAAGCAACTGCAAGTGCAGATTCACCCCTAATACGATGAATAGTAACAGCAAACATTTTGTACGCTATTCTAATAATGACGGTGAATACTGTACAAGTCCTAACAGCTAACCACTCTTACGCGATTTCTGCACCCAAACTACCCATGCAGCGAACCAACAAAAATTTAACAACAGGTTCCCGCGAACCGAACCGGCTGAATATTACCAGTGGTTTGCACTGAATATTACCACTGGCCTACATAACTGAATCGGTGATTTTAGAAATAACATGAGTCAACAAAACTAAATTTTTCAAGAAACACTAAAAACATCCTATAAACTTTTATACCGTGTAAAAAATGTAAGGATAATTTTTTAATGATAAAACTTTGTGTTTACTAATGTAATTTTACTATTGAATGTTGAATTAATTGGTTTTATACAACAAAATTCTGACTTAACGCTCTTCATGCAATCAACGGTTTTTATTCACGGCTTATATTAAAAAAATCAAAATATAATTTTTATTGTAATAAATTCCCTTATTTTTATAATAAATTCCCTTGTTTTAAATATTAGAAGCACTGAAAACAATAATTCAGACCCTGGAAAATATTAATTTCATCAACCATTATGTCACTAGAAACACTGCTTCTGTCCCCACGACAACCTTTCATCATTGTTGGCCATGCAATCAATTGTAAATGGCAATATTTTCAGTTTCAATGTCTTTCACTTTGTTTTCTGAAAGAGTGATCATTCCCACATATTTCAATGCAGGAGCTGGTAGATCTGTTGCCCAACAGCGTTTTCTTGACAGAACAAAATTATGTTCCGGTATACTATTAATAAATGGACATGCCTTAACTGCTCCTAAGTGTTCATTGGAATATGTAAACATCACGTCGCTAAGGGCTGAAAAGTCACTTTCTCACCGCGTGGAACTTATTTCCAAGGTTTATTTCCACCTGAAAGAAATATGAAGATTTTTTTGAAGAATGAAGGGCACCAGCCACTAATGTTTAAAATGTCTTCGGTTTTAACAGATTTCATGGTAAATCTTAAACCAATTTCAGTCACACGTGATGAAATTTAACTAGGAATATCATAATCTATCACAATCTATCATACTTCTGAATGGATCAGCTGATCAACTTATCAGCTGTTGAGTGCACAAACGGCATGAGCCAAGTACTGTTGTTGAAAATTTAAGGCGTCGTAGGTGTGGTTCATTCTCGTCACGTTCTCGGCCATTTTTGAAAGCTTCACTCCATTTGTAGACGCTTATGTCTGACGTTTTTTCACCAAACTGTATTTTACGTTTTTCACAAAATCTGACAGATTCACGTAGTCTTACGTACGACATTTACGCCTAATAATAATGTTGTTCCACGCTTGAATGCAGTTCTACTTCGCTCATACTTGCGAACCAAACATGCTGGTAGCTGAACGTCAGAGAGATTAGTACAGGTAAAATAATTAGACATGAAACGGGTGTCTTGCTGCGCAGTGTCGAAAGACTTACTGCGCGTGAGTAACTTTGACGCGTTGTTTCCAGAACAGCTGCACGGTTGGTGTGTCACACGGTTGTATGTTATGCTTCGTCACCTCACACCACACTTCCTGCACTGCCTTCACCGCTCCCCGCTACGATCTGCTCTAACTATTTCATTTGTATTTGTTCCCGCGTATCAGCCAGTACTACCAACTTCGGCATTAGTTTGTTCTAGTTGAAGCTCAAACCAAATTATATCATTTAAATTTGAACGCCCTATTAATATTATTTTAAAATAAGGGTTTTCCTTAATACCTTCTCTGTTCGTTTTCTTTGTAAAATCGATCTATTACTGCACTGAAAACAAGAAGAAAGAAAAGAAAAACAAAACCCGCGCTTATAAATGTGTATCAAGGTACACAGATAGTTGTAAACATCTGTTTTGTTGATACTGTAGTTTCGCGCGCCACAACCTATTAATTTACATGAGGGCCACCACTGTGGTACACATACAGTACTGTACAAGGAGCGTTCAAATTTAAATTATAATTTATTTTTCTATTTGTATCGGCCATCTGAGGACCACATGCCAATTTCAGTTCTTTATTCTTGTTCTTTTCTTTTCCCCAACATTCTTTCATCTTTTCACTGTGTCTCTTCTTCCTGTCTTCAGTCCACTTTGAACCTGCGTTTTTCTTTCTCCTACCCCTGACTCCTTCCATTTTTAACACTTTTGCCCGAAAAACTTCTCTTTCAATTGCTTCTTCTGCGTTTACATTATTTTTTCTAAATCCTTTTTGACTTCTTTAATCCAACTTGATGTTGATTTCTTTCCCCACAGATATTTGAAGATCTGTTTTTTTTTTAACTTATTGTCGTCCATTCTACATAAATGTCCAAAAAATACTAGTCTTCTTTTTCTCACTGTTTCTGTTACATTTTCTATACTTTGATATAATTCATCATTACTTCTTAATTTCCAACTTTCTGAAGTTTTTCGTGGGCGTAATATTTTCCTAATAATTCGTCTTTCCTGAATTATAATTTATTATTTATTCAAAACGGATTATAAGAGTAGTAGTTTACACAATCATTTATTAATACAATCTCTCTCCTTTTGAAAGCACTGGTGCCAACTTTCCGGTTAAGAAGGCTGAAGACAGAAAAATAGTCGAAGAGGCTAAAACTGGGCTGTAACGAAAGGAGTAGGAATAGTTGTTAATACATTTGTTTAAAAACCAAAAATGATGACGGTCTGTGGCAGAGAGACTGTGATGTCTAAAATAGTTACCAAACCAGGCGCGGATCCAGGAATTATTGGGGGGGGCGAATTAGAGCTAGTGGTCAATTCGGGGGGGGGGGGTCAACAAAGGAAGAGTGACTTCTGCAGATGACAATAGTAATTAAAATAATAATAATAAAAAGAGATGATTATTTTTTAATATTCAAATATATTATATTTGTGTTACAACAATCTAAAGACGCCAAAATCTATTTTATCATATAAAGAAACAATTTTTGAACGTATATTTTAATTTTCAACACGCCTTACGAGACTTATTAAAAAATTCAACTTATTACAACTTTTTCGTGACTTTTTATGCAGAAAAGTATAAAACTTTCTTTGATCATAATATTAAAATTAAGGCGTTTGGGGGGGACCGCCACCTTCGCTCCCCCTTTATCCGCGCCTGCAAACGTATTACGAGCGTAATTGTTTTTAACCGCGATTTAATAAACTTAGTGACTTCACTGATTGTTACTTTATGTTAAAAAGTATTCAATAAATTTTTTAGTTTTTTAATCTAAGACTTTCAGCTTAAAATTGCCATCGCTAATGATACTTCATATATGCTTCAAACCCGATTACTTTTTCCAAGATGAAAGCCAATGTAATATTTACAAAAATGTGCACAATACGGGGGGGGGTACCCGTTCCCTTCACTATACACCGGTATTGTGCGAAGAGAACAATTTACTGGGAATGCGCAAGCAATGCACAAAATTATCGAGTAACTCCTCAGCGCGGCAATTACGTAGCCCACAGCTGATGCTCTATTCAACAGATATGACCCAATTAACCAGACAATACCGCTTAATATTTAGTCTTGTCAATTCAACCAGACTAATAGAACGTAGTAAATCGATTATAAAAAAACTCGACGTTTGTTTTTTAAAACTACTTTCGACATTTTTGAATATCGTATTTTATACAAAATTTATTCAGAGTATGCACTGAAGAATTTGTTATTATAAACTGAAAACGAAGAGAAAGGTTTGTTAAAATCCTTCGTAAAGTTTTCTCGATTTGTAACTCAATTATAACAAATCGTAGTGACACCTGAGCAGTCTTAACTGGCGAAACTTACATAAAAACCCGCTAAATGTCCAAAATAAGCTTAATTGTGATTTATTCAGGAAATGGCTTCCTAGTAATACACTACTAGGGTCAATTGAAACGATCGCGGAGCGACATCTGTATCTTAGCGGTAAAACTAACATTTTTCATGTGTTCCAAGACTTGTATTTTATGTGAACTCCTGTTAACTTCCAAATCTATCTATCTATTTATTCATCATTTAGAAGCTGTTTTATGTCATGTGTCATGTGTGTTTTGAAAAACGAACAAAATCTAACATCGCGGTGTGATTCTTTGTTAAAAATTGTTTAGCGCCAAC
The DNA here is from genome assembly GCA_034769895.1 of Magicicada septendecula. Taxonomy (NCBI): domain Eukaryota; kingdom Metazoa; phylum Arthropoda; class Insecta; order Hemiptera; family Cicadidae; genus Magicicada; species Magicicada septendecula. The sequence goes on from CM068368.1 coordinate 830,436,557, forward strand.
GGAAATTCAGAACGAAATTGTAAATATGTCAGGAGATCTGCGACTTCAAAACCAGCGGTTGTTAAGTAGGCACTTGAGTTTAAACGTGGTCGTACGAGTATTGAAAACGTGGTCGCACTGGACGCCCAAAAAATTCAACAACTGTAGATGCAACAGCCATCTTGCACAACGCTTTTTCACAGCAAGTTCTTCAGTTAAAGTATGATGCACACGCTCATATGAGATGCCTATGATTTCAGCAACGTCATTCATTCCTCAGTCTGCAGTCTTCCATCACCCTATTAAATTTTTTCAATAATGCAATTTTTTGTTGCACTTTTTGGACGTCCACTGCTGGGATCGTCTTCAGTGCTTGTACAACCACGTTTACACTCGAGTGTGCCGCAATTACCGTTGTTTCTGAAGGCGCAGCATCTCCGAACACATTTACAATTTTGTTTTGATTTTCCATTGGCGCTAAAATGCTTTTAACAGAGAATTATCACAACACGATGTTTGATTTTGTGCATATTAAAAACACGCGTGACAGGAAAATTTCAAACAGCTGGTAAAAAGACAGATATGTCTGGAAATTAACAGGTGTCCACGCGAAATATAGGCCTAGTATTGCAGCACACGAAAGATTTTTGTTCTACCACTGAGCTATAGATGTCGCTCCGTGCACTTTTCAACTGACTCTCGTAAATTGAAATGAGTCACCGAAATGTTTGATGTGGAACATCATCGTGTGTCTTTCTGCCCACGGGCAGGTCTCGCACATCATACCCTGAGCTACCGCATCTATACGCGTATGTCGTACATCATCTGATCTCTCCTCCGTCCTCTATTCCGTTGTCCATTTACCACCACCTCCAGTGTTTGCCGCAGTGCCTTTCTTTCTCTTTCTCTTCTACTCTTCCAAGTACTTCCTCATTCGTCACTCTACCCTTACAGGAAATCTCTTCAAACATTCTCCACGTCCTCATCTCAAACGCCTTTCACCTTCTCTCGTGTTCTTTCCTCAATACCCAAGTTTGTGTCGTGTATAGGGGCGCGCTTCGAAGGAAAAGGTTTCATCACCAATTTCTCAGTTCGGCATAGTGCCCTGCGCAACAATCTTCTCTTTCTATTAAGGGGATCCTTAACTAAGGCAAATCTGGATTTCACCTCTCGACTACGACGCATGTCTCACTAACTACAACACAAACTAAACGGATGTGGAACACAACGCGAAAAAACGTAAGCATATCTGTTGGATTGGCTACTTATGTACATGAGTCTGTACCAACCGTCAATTACTGAATTACAAGTATCGAGTCTTACAAATGTCAGGAATCACACATAGGTTAAATTCGGTTACCACGATAGAAAAATGATTTGCAACGAATCCTTGAGACGGAAAAAATTAGATGAATTGATGAAAAAAAAAACAATACACAAAGAGAACACCAAATGACCAAGTGGAAGATGCTGATGACCCTGGGTTTGAAGCTTAACTATTTTAAATCAAGTAGGTCTAAGGGATATAAACATACACAAGTATACCCCTATAAGAATAAACTAACAAGCGAAACATTCGAAGAATATGAAAAATGGGAGTTTTAAAATCAACAGCGATAATACATAATGTTTGTACGTTGGAGGCTCGCGTAATGAAGAACAGGTATTAGCAATACGAGTGAAACTATCCTGGTGGGACTAATAATGAAGATTGCTGAGACAAAAAAAAAATCATCATCATCATCACCACTCCAAGGACTAGGCCCTAGACCTGTTCTGGAACACATCTCCTCCTCGGTCTACCGACATCTGTCTTCCCAGTAGGGTGATAACCCAAGGTACTCACAGGTGGACGGATATCAGGCATGCGATTCAAGTGTTCACACCATCTCCTTCTGTGGTCTTCAATCTTCTGGTGCAGGCACGGTAAGAGTATAGTTGTGTATGGGGTGAAAATTTGGAGGACGGCCGTGTTGGATAAGGGGGACGAACAGAAGTGGAGAGACGGTTGCCTCGAGAAGGTCTGCTGGGAGAACATGACTGGACAGAGCGCGAAGCATTACTTTGGGAAACAATAAAAACTGTTGGGTGACATTAATTAATATGGTATATGCACGTCCGATGACGTATTACAAAGAGCTGTGTAGGAACGGACATCATCGAGCAGGCTGAAGAAAGCAAGGCCCGAAGAATGTTAGGAGACAATACTAGAAGGACTACGAAAAAGAGAAGCGTAGATGATGAAAAGGCCTTAAACAGAGAAGAGTGCCGATTTAGTTGACAAGTTGGAAGCCGAAGAATTCTGGAACCCCCTCTCACTTACTCACTCTCTCTCTCTCTCGTTGTGTGTGTGTGTGTGTCTGCGCGCGCGGGCGTTAGTGTTGTGCGTCGTCGTGTACGTGAAATTTACATCAAAATACAAATAGAAACCTCGATAACACGAATCTCAAGGGGATTATAAAAAATTCGTGTTATCGAGGAATCCGTCAAAGCGAGGTTCGTGTTATCAAGGTTAAGATAACAAAAGCTCGTGTTATCAAGGTCCTGCTTCATAACATTCGGCTTACTGAGCTCGATGCCGTGGGTAATTCGTCTTATAGAGGTCAAATTAGTGCTACATAGAGGTTCTGTTGACTAAAAATTCATGTTATAAAGGTTTGATCTCGAATCAACGAAAATTCGGCCTAACAAGGTTTTCAACTAAGGGATTTCAGGTTACAGAGGTATTTTTAACATTGAGTGTTGTGGGACATTCAAGGGGATTGAAAAAAATTCGTGTTAACGAGGTTCGTGGTATCGAGGTGCCACTGTACTCGAATCTGGTGTGTTTGTGGGTTAACTCGAGGTAACCTAAAATTTAACGTCGATTTTAAACGGTCTTGATAAGAAAGGTCACTTCTTGCCATCGTCTTGCGAGCGAACAGTGCCCCTCTAAAAGCCAGATGATATTTTTGCACGCAACGAACGCGGAACCGAAGTTGTAGCGAGCAACAACACCGGCCCATCCCACCTTAGGAATTGCTCAGTTTGAATAAATTACTTTAACAGCGGAGAACTGAGAAAAGCAACTGACGAGAAGAGAGAGACAACAGCTCTCAAACCCATACACGACGACACAGTGTGAGAGAGAGAGAGAGAGAGAGTGTGTGCGTGAGTTACTACCAGACTCTCACTCACTTCTGCCGCCGATATTGATTCGCCGCTAATGTGCGTGCAAAAATGTTTTTCCACAGCCGTTCCAAGAAACTGTCTGCACACACGCGCGCGCACAACCGGAGAAGGATAACGACTGCCGTAATATCCATTGTTACAGACAATCTTGTGCTGTCGATGTAGGCTTTTGGTGGTATATAATGGCCTTTGCGTACTGCACACAATTTAAATAGCAGTAGGCCTAACATAATTTATCGTTGGTACTCTGGATTTCTTCGTTTTAGAAAAACAATCTTGTTTTACCTGTTCTTTTTTTTTAGTAGGCTAATTCTTAAAACAATTAGTCTTTGACAGAATAAACACTCTTGCACACCACTATAGAAAAAGTATTCCGATTAGCGCTTTCAAGCTTCACACCTCATCATCAGATCGGAAATAACAATAATAGGACTAGACAACTTCTTTATACCCCCACTTGGGCTACAGGGCGTACACATTTTCCTAAACAATGTATAAAGAAGTTGTCTAGTCCTATTATTGTTATTTCCGATCTGACGATGAGCTGTGAAGCTTGAAACCGCTAATCGGAATAATTTTTCTATAGTGGTGTGCAACAGTGTTTTTTTGTTTGTGATTATAACCACTAACACAGCTTTCTTAATTAAATTAGTCTTTGACCACGTGGAGCCTTAACCACAGTACTGTGGTCTCTAACGTGTACCACCCTACGTTAGTACAGCTCGAATTTTTTCTAAACTTATGACAGCAGTCGATGATACTGTCGAAACGTCTGTTTTAGTAACAAACAAAGGACCATGGCCAAACAACCCGAGAATGAATTTAATAACATTGACTCCGGCCGTGTAATCCTACGAAGATTTTAGTATTTATTCTTCGTATTGTTTAAATTAGCAGCCATCCTTACTATTTCTTTTATGAATTTGGTAACTGCTATAATTTTTTTTTTATTGTTCGACTAAGCTTTTCGTCATTACTGACATCTTCAGGTCGTTGTTTAAGACCTGAAGATGTCAGTAATGACGAAAAGCTTAGTCGAACAATAAAAAAAAAATAAAAAATAAAAAATTATAGCAGTTAGCAAATTCATAAAAGAAATAGTAATTTTAGTATTTGACTTCATTCGGTAAAAAAGGACATTAATATCTGAAACAGCGATATACAACTGAAGCGTAGAATTATCTTTTAACATTCTTTTAATTGCGCAAGAACCCAAAGACAGGTTACAGAGAGAAATTTTCAAACTCAAAAGTATTTGTAAAAGTTATAATTTACGGATTTCTGCAACACATACCAAAGTATTTGGCCTTTAAATACAAAATATCTTGCGACGGCAACAACAGAATCAGACAAGCCAATTACGGAGCAGATTCGGGCTTTGAGGTGTCTTTCCTTTACCTCACACGATGATGTAATTATTATAAAGGTATACACGTACGTACGTGGAGCGACTCATTGACAGTTAAAAGAAGATTAGGATAAACACACGATAAAAGCTGTCGAAGACAATGACGACATAATGTTTAACGTAGCGTGTGCTGACGAAGGAACGGATACTGTAACTCGTGTGGTTATTCTGTTACTATAAGATAGTAAGATTACATCGGCGGGATGAGATTTTTACGGACTGTGGATGGTGACACTTTGCCCGATCGAGTAAGAAATGAAGATGTCCGTAAGGATTTGCATCCGAGATAGGGGGAGGGATAAAATCGGTCGGTCAAGTGGTGTGCATGTAACACGATAGATTGTCTAAACGATACGTTTAGACGTGTTGAATGGTTCCACCAGAGAATAACATAGAGGAACATCTAAGCATGGACGGGAGTAGGGAACAAACGATACGATGGAGTAGGCCTATACACAGTTGCAGCGAGGAAATGGATGGTTTGGAGACGGCTGAGCAACCGCGAGCTTGTCTTTCAACATTGAGTCTGACGTCGTTTTTGGGTACAACCTGTCTTGCATAAGCAATAATGAATCTCGAGTCTTCATACGAAATAAGGCAATATAACTTGCTCCCACACACAAAAATACTTTCTGTAATAATTTCATAATTTCTAAATAATTTCAAACAGCCAAGGCGTGTTTGACATGACAGATTTTATGTAAAATATTTCAACATTATCACTGATAATTCCCTAACCGCTTCTCGTCGACGTGGCCTTTCGGTGTCTTGGCCATTTTCAAGCGGTAGCTGACCACGAAGAATAGCAGAGAAACCGTTCACAAAACAACATAATATTACTAAAAATGTTTACGTACATGGGTAAAGAATACGACTACAAACGTTCATTGTCTTCCTCCTTCTCCTACAATGGCACTACAGCCCATATCGGGCCCTGGTCTCCGGGAATTTCCGCTTCCAGTATGCCCTATTAGCCATCACCGTGCTCTTTAAGTTCCTAATTTCGATAGTCTTTGCTCTTCTTCGCAATATCGTCTTTTCCTGAGTCTGCCTCTACGTCTCGCCACCTTCCAAGTATTTCGTATGACCGATTTGTGATATCGCAACCGTGCTGATAACGTGCCCACCCCAGCGCATCGTTGTGAATCTTAACTATTCTGAAGCCGAAACATCTTTGTAAACTTAATATGATTCATTATTATATACCATACTCCATGAGCCATCTTCTTAGACTGACCCTAATATGCGTCTTAGGTTTTTTTTTAGAAATATGTCAATTGTGATGGCTATTCCGTGTTTAAACTCAATGCCCGTAGCGTAGCCATAGCCTGACGGCTGCTTCATACAAACCATTTTGTTTCCATACGTTCGTTTTTTGACCTAATGATTCCAGAAGAATAAAATACGCCTTATTGACCAAGGGAACCCTTCTTTGGATTTCAAATTCCTCTGTCCAATTTCTGACATATCTTCGGCTCCTCCGAACCTATTTCTAACATATTAACTCGCAGATAAGAGAAACTGTCTACCATTTCAATAATATCCTCCTCTACGGCGATATTTTCTTAGTGAAATAGTACTAAGTTTACTATTGTCTCACTGAGCACTTTTGCCTTTATCATAGCCAGTCGTATTTCTTTATTTTCTCGCCCCGTAAAAAACTTTTCTGGCGATTGCAATTCACCTTGACACGAAGCGATATCGTTTTTAAATACAGGGCTATTTGTGTCGCTGTTTGTTAAGAACTACTGACGGATGGATTTCCAGTTTTACATTCCAGCGCTACACTAACATGGTACTAACCCCACACTGTCTTCCTTTCATCCTCAAATGTGGTATTATTTTACGTTTGAGAAACAGCGCGTCCAGTGATGATCTGTGTATGAGCAACGATGAGTTTGTACGACTGTTACTAAACAATGATACAAACAACAATGTTCCTATTATTAATACGCAATGCGTTACCGTTTATAAAGTAAATCAATGCACCGACGCTAATGGGGTTACGTCAATGGCACACGGCTTTAATAAACTGGCGCACAGCGTCGGGCCGCTTTCATTAATAGTACGGTACACAGAAAATGTCTTCTTCTTTTTCACACACACACACACACACACACACACACACACACACACACACACACACACACACACACACACACACACACACACACACACACACACACACACACACACACACACACACACACACACACACACACACACACACACACACACACACACACACACACACACACACACACACACACACACACACACACACACACACACACACAATGACCGCAAGCGCTTTACATTAGAAATTATCATTAGTTTGGTAGTAAACGTGAACTGATAAATTGTGAAAGGTTTTCGTGAGGTTCGACCACTAACTGAGGAAGATCTGACACTGCGGAGATGGGCCGAACATTTTGAGGAGATACTAAATATCCGTGCAGATCAAGAAGCAACGGATTTTCAGGAAGAAAGGGAAAGGCTGGACGGAGGTGTGCAAACAGAAAAGCCAAACAGTGCAGGACACTGAAGCGGCTATTCGTAAATTGAAAAATAATATCGTAAACCCCGTAAGACGGTACTGTTGCTGAATTAATAAAAAATGGTGGGCACACAGTAATAAAGGAAATGCATGAACTAACATATGATATATAGGAAAATGAAATCATGCCAGAAAATTGGAAAACTGGAATAATATGCCCTATCTATAAATATCGGTATGGAGAACCATACATGACTTCCATATTCTAAGATTTATATTTAAAATCATTTTCAGCCAAACAGCCAGGCTGTGTCTTACCTGCATTTTTATTGCTGTATTAAATGAAAAATATTATATTACATTAAAATGAAAAAATTATAATTTTATTGCCTGGCAACAAAATTATTTTATTTTTAACAATTACCATTGTTTCAAAAAGTTTAAATAAATTTTCAAGTACTTTACTCTTGTTAAAACGTAAAAGGTTGCAGGTAAACTAACCCTTCCCCTTAACCGATCTTCACCAAAATCGAAAGTCATTGAGACCTCTACAATTCAGGGACGTATGCAAAAAATTATTTGATTCTGTTTGAATTTGCGGCTGTTATCGTTTGCCATAGAAAATACGCTTGATAAAAAAACGTTGCAGGTAAACTACCCCTTCCCCTTAACCGATCTTCACCAAAAACAATAGGTCTTGAGTACTCTACAAATCAGGGCTGTATGCAAAACATTATTTGATTCTGTTTGAATTTGCGGCTGTTATCGTTTGCCATAGAAAATAAAACGTAAAAGGTTGCAGGTAAACTACCCCTTCCCCTTAACCGATCTTCACCAAAAACAATAGGTCTTGAGTACTCTACAAATCAGGACTGTATGCAAAACATTATTTGATTCTGTTTGAATTTGCGGCTGTTATCGTTTGCCATATAAAATACCCTTGTTAAAAAAACGTTGCAGGTAAACTACCCCTTTCCCTCAACCGATCTTCACCAAAAACAATAGGTCTTGAGAAATCTACAATTCAGGGCTGTATGCGAAACATTATTTGATTCTGTTTGAATTTGCGGCTGTTATCGTTTGCCAAAAAAAAAAAAATTTCCCTTGATAAAAAAAACCGTTGCAGGTAAACTACCCCTTCCCCTCAACCGATCTTCACCAAAAACAATAGGTCGCGAGTACTCTACAAATCAGGGCTGTATGCAAAAAATTATTTGATTCTGTTTGAATTTGCGGCAGTTGTCGTTTGCCATAGAAAATACGCATGATAAAAAACGTTGCTGGTAAACTACCCCTTTCCCTCAACCGATCTTCACCAAAAACAATAGGTCTTGAGTACTCTACAAATCAGGGCTGTATGCAGAAAATTATTTGATTCTGTTTGAATTTGCGGCTGTTATCGTTTGCCATAGAAAATACCCTTGTTAAAAAAACGTTGTAGGTAAACTACCCCTTTCCCTTAACCGATCTTCACCAAAAACAAAAGGTATTGAGAACTCTACAATTTAGGGCTGTATGCAAATAATCTTTTCATTCTGTTTGAATTTGCGGCTGTTATCGTGTGCCATAGGAAATACCCTTGTTAAAACATAAAACGTTACAGGTAAACTACCCCTTTCCCTTAACCGATCTTCACCAAAAACAATAGGTCTTGAGAACTCTACAATTCAGGGCTGTATGCGAAACATTATTTGATTCTGTTTGAATTTGCGGCTGTTATCGTTTGCCAAACAAACAAAATTTCCCTTGCTAAAAAAAAACCGTTGCAGGTAAACTACCCCTTTCCCTCAACCGATCTTCACCAAAAACAATAGGTCGCGAGAACTCTGCAAAACCGGGCTGTATGCAAAAAATTATTTGATTCTGTTTGAATTTGCGGCAGTTATCGTTTGCCATAGAAAAAAAATCTACAGACAGACAGACAGACAGACAGACACACAGACACACAGACAGACACACAGACACTTTTCGGAAAACGACTTTTTTTCATGTTTTGAGTGTAGTAGAATCAGAATCTGCAATAATCTCGAACACGATTTTTTTTGCCATCACCATACTTCCATTCCTTAAGGAATATGGAAGTAAAAACGGGGATAGCACTATATGTGAAAATTATAGGGGCATAACTTTGCCGAGTACTGCCTATAGGACTTTTACTGAAATATTGAATGGAAGGATAAAAAGTATACAGAAAGCTTTATTGTCGAATATCAGTGTGGTTTTCGGCCTGACAGAGGAATGACTGATCAACTACTTATCATTAAACAGATGATGGAGAGATTCTATGAACATGATGTAGATCTACATTTCCTGTTTATTGATTTTAATCAGGCCGAAATCGGGAAAAATTGTTTAAAGTCCTGAGGGAAGTTGGTATTAGCACCAAACTAATCAGATTAATTAAAATGAAAATGAAGGATACAAAAGCAAAGCTAAAGATGTATAACAAAATGAGCGCAAGTTTTAACTTTAGCAATGATGTGAAACAGAGAGATGGCCACTACTGGGACCAACTTCAGTACTCATTGGACCACGTTTCATCCCAAGTGCCCATTGTTTTTGAAGACGGAGCGTCTCGTAACACATTTACCATTTCGTTGTGAAGGTTCCATTGACACCAGACCTTTTATAAGAGAGAGTACGACGTTTGATTTTGTTCACTTTTGAAAACACGCGCGACAAGTCAATTTCGAACAGATTTAAATAATGAATAAGTTGTCAGGTAGATTTCGAATTTACCAAGTGTTTACACGAAATATGAATCTTACAACAGACGAAACAGTTTAATTCTATCGCTAAGCTATAGATGTCGCTGCGCGAACTTTTCAACTGAGCCCCGTAAACGAATTTACTAAACGACCTCACTATTTCTCTTTGTTTGTAATAAAATTTAGTTTGGCTAACATTCGTAACTGGCCAGGTATTAATAAATACTTTGAGATGTATGAAGTATATGAATGGGGAGAGAGGGAAAGTAATCACGCGGCAAACGATGGGGGGGGCCACTATGGACTCTACCCTCTTCCTCATTTGCGGTACGTTTGGCCGGCCGAGATCAAAGCCATTTTCCGCATCGCCGGGTTGTTCTTCCTGTCTGCTCATCAATATAATCAACATAATACCACCGACAAACAAGAACGCTTTACTTATTATATTTTCTATTTTTTATAAAAAGTAAAAGCGACATTGATTTCACTTGTCGCTTGCTTTAAATACTTCAACGATTTTTCACTTAAAAACCACCCAAGCTAGTCGGTTGCCTGACCGCTCCACCGCACATCGAATTACGAAATACTGTAGAATCAGTAGGTTATACAAACACTAGGATTCTTACTGACGAGTCTCTACAGCGAAGACGGTGAGGAAGGAATGAATTACGCTAAAGCATTGGCCTCCTAAACATGCACAGTCTGTAGCCTACCTGGTTACTCTAAATAAAATTAACTTAAAGTAGTTATTATTTAAATATGTTTATTATTATTATTATTATCGGTGTTGTTTATCATTATTATTACTGAATTTGTTGGATACTGTGTGCGGTCCGTCCTTCTATACGCATATGGAACATGGACGTTATACCGTCGGTCGTATTATTACACCAGTACAGAACATTCGACGTGCTTCTCCGCTATCCCAGCAGAGCCCAGCTGTAACGTTTGCGTGCGTACGTGATTCTTGACACGCGTCAAACTGACCGAGGTCGTTCCAGACTTCACCGGTCCGCGCGCACTGTGTTCAAGGCTTCAAGCAATTACGCTCTACCGTTTCCTAGTACTGTTGACGCGTAGTATGGATTATTCTGGAATCTCAGCGGGGTATAAATATAAGCATTCAGCGACGCTTAATTTCAGTTTAAGTGGCGATTTATTCAAGCGTGGTTCGAAGTATTGTGGCGAAGCGTTGTGTGTTTTATACTTGTGCGGGACTCTATTAGTTGACATTATTGGGCTGAAAAAATTATCATATTATACATCCATTGGGCTGAAAAAACTATCTTGGCTCCGTAATCTCCGGCGGTGGCCACGCCTAACTGGTGAAGAATTATTGCGTTCTGCACACGACCGAGAAAATATAAAGACATAATAGATATGGGAGTGATTAGGCACAAGAATAAAAGAAGAGGATTATCACTGAACATAACCTTGTTGAATAGGTAAAGTTAGGTCATGTATACACTTTGACAGGATTTAAATCACGCTTATATTATTTTAAACGTAATGTACACAAGTATGGCAATGTGACTAGCATTACGTGAATCCCAACTGACGTGTATTCACTAGCACTAAGTAAACTCAGAGTTTAGTGATCGCCGTGAAGGTATTATTGTATATACTAAATTATCTACTTCCACACGGCGTGATTGTATACGTTGGGTGAATACCACAAAGGTCACAAAAATATTTACCATAATTGCATAGATTTTTAATGTTCGATTTCCAGACTTCCCCCCCAATCGTCTCTATGATGCCGTTCTCTATCCCTCTCCTATTCCTTACCATAAACGTCTCCTTACCTCTCCCCCAAATATAAAAAACATCCCAATTCCCTGATTTCACGCTTTAGCTTTGTGATCCGCGTTTCCTGATGTTACTCATTGAAGAGACAATCCTGTGGCAGTCTTTTCACAGTCCGTATAATAATTATTTTTTCTTTCTATGTTGTCGTTAATTATTCCTCTGGAAAACATTAATATCTTATTATTTTGTTACGCACTCTACCTGTTCATGATTCTGCACGATCAATTTCCATTTCTACACTGCATCCATTTCCAAAGAATTTGTCTGCTTCACAATGTCTCCACCTGATTTTTGACCGTACATCAGTACACTTTCAATAACTGTGATGTCAATGTTGTAAAATTTCTCTGTTCTGACATGTCCTTACTCCGTCGAATGTTTTTCGTAGATAAGTACGTTTACGGCCATTTCTAAGATTTCCTTTATGTCCCAATTTTAACTCTAAGATACGTATAGTTGTCACAAATTTTAATTTTCTCGTTATGACATAGGCCTACATCTAGACCTTCCCACAAATAAATCTAGCCTCACTTAAACAAAAAATAAATAAATAAAATAAAAAATTACTATCCAATACAAACTGAAGACAAAGTGGCTGGTTTTGTTTGGTTTAGATTCGGCCAGTAATCCAGTAATAATATTACAATTACGTTAGTAGTAATAGTACAATTACGTTTAATCAATAATGAAATGTAATAAACGTATAATCAGAGGGATTAATATGAAACTGTAACTTGGTTAGCGTGCTGTTGCTTATTAGATTGATATGTCACCCGATTTAACCTGCTTAGATACAACCGGTACTACCGCTCAACAAAAATGAACAGGAAAAAAACTATAGAAAGTCGGTTTCGATTCGTTTTGCACCAAAACGTGCACAATTCCAACGAGTCATTTTTTCTATTGTCAGTACCACTTTTAAAAATAGCGAACAACAAAAGGATTTAGTCATAATTTCGGTTAACTACGTACATCTGAAAGTGACCGTCAAAAATGAGTTTAGTCACAGTTTCGATTAACTGTATTCATTTGTAAGTATTCCTCTGCAAAAACGTTGAGTTGTAATTTCGATTAGATGTATACATCTGGAAGTACTAATCTACTTATTATGTACTGGTTCATAATTTCGATTACATGTATACATCTGAAAGTACTCCTTTACAAACGGGTTGAGGCATAATTTCGACTATTTACATATATCTGAAAGTATTCATCCATAAAGGACTTGAGTCACAGTTTCGATTGCCTGCATTTATCTGAAAGTAGTCCGTACAAAAGGGTAGCGTCACAATTTCGATTACCTACATGTATGTGAAAGTATTCGTCTGCAAAAGGGTAAAGGCATTTTATTTCGTTCAATGTCTGCAATAAATTCAGATTTCCGAATGTGAACAAAGGCACAGTTCCGGTCCAAGTGTTACCGAATCGAGAAATACGCCACATTAGCGCAATAAGAATATGGTGCTTAACTACGCTCAATCGATAATTAAGTGCAATAAACCAGAACAGAGAAATCACAAGTAAATGTTAACTCAGTTACAGGTTACGGGGCTGTTGCTGTGAGAGAAAGCAGAGGGGAAATTGCCACAATCAGTGCACCCCCACCACTACCAACACCGCCTCCCCGGCCGCCGTCGCTACCCCCTTGGCTTGGCTTCTTTACTTACGCCCGGCACGCAAACGCTGTTCCTTATAACAAATCCCGTAATATGCAAACACTCCACTCACAATAATAATGAAGATAACTTACGGCAACAAAAATTTTAAGACCTCTTCATAAGACTTCACAACGCAGACTCGGAATTTAGCGAACGTGTACTGTGCACAAGCAAAATGTAACCAAACGAAACTAATTTAACGCGAGACACTCAGTGCCAAAACTTTATTTGTGTAAAGTGAATTTTACGTTAAAAGTACAATAAATAATCGCAAATCTACGCTAGAATATAGTTCCTGAATTTGAATACCGCAAGAACGTTTAGCGAAAAATTAAAATCGGTATGGAGAACCATACATGATTCCATGCTCTAATATTTATATTTAAAATAATTTACTTGAATTCGGTTCGACAATAATTTATAAAAAAATAACCCCCAACTTGTAAATCGAGTTTTATGTTTGACAAATTGAAATGAAATATTTTCATAGAAACTATTTCTTTGTTGCCGATGACGTAGTACACATATAAAAAATTATCTCCTCCCCTTCAACTATCATTTTCATTTACAGAAAATTAACCCCTCCCCCTTCAACTACCCTTTTCGTTTATAGATATTTCATCTACATTTCTACAGTGGATTATTATGACCTTCTTATCAGGATACTTTATTTATCAAAATTACGTACTTTACTCTTGTTAAAACGTAAAACGTTGCAGGTAAACTACCCCTTCCCCTTAACCGATCTTCATCAAAATCAACAGACATTGAGTACTCTACAACTCGGGTACATATGAAAAAAATTATTTGATTCTGTTTGAATTTGCGGCAATTATCGTTCCCCATAGAAAAAATTCTACACACAGACACTTCTCAGAAAAATGACTTTTCTTCTTGTTTTGATGGTAGTACAATCAAAATCAACCCTTATCCCGAACACGATTTTTTTCGCGAACACCGTACTTCCATTTCCTTACGGAACATGGAAGTAAAAACAAACCGAATACACAAATTACTTAGACGATCAGCAGTTCAATTTTTCCTTAAAAAGACTGTACACAATTCTGTATTAATACCTTCTTCTTCTCTGTCGACACTACATAGCACAGTGAGCCCTGACCCAGTCTTCTTAACGTCTCCTATCCGTTACCCCTCTCCTCGCCTTGACCTTTCTGAGATCCTCCATCACGTCATCCAACCATCTTATCCTTAATCGACCCCCCCCCCTTTCTGCTTTTATAAATGTGAACCATCAAGATTTCCTTTGGCATACGGTGGTGATCATCCATCCGTTTTAGGTGATCTAGCCATTTGTATTCGTTGTGCTTATACGAATCTCACGATGTCCTCATACGCTTCAATAGCTCATCTATCGCCTGGTTATTTCTAACTCTCCATTCAGCGTCTTCCTTGACCGGGCCATAAACACGTCACGCGATCTCTCTCTTTCAAACCTTCTCAGTGTTTCTTGTTCCTTTTCTGCTGATGTGCACGTTTCACCTTCACAAGCAACAACCGGTATAATGAGTGTCTTATACATTTCTGTATTAACTTACTGTGCCGGGACTTAGAATTTTCCCGGCGCGTGTAGAGTGGTTCAGGGCTACCCACACGGTTGGCAGCACTGCCGGGCTGTGCTTTCGTCAAAACTACGGCGACGCGATTCGGTCGCTGTGGTCAGCTGTTCGCTGTGTTTTGGGATTTCAGAGTGGCTGTCTAGTTAGGTTAGCCAAATGCCTTTTGACAAACTGGGTCAGGTTTGTGTTATGCGGACAGGTACGACCAACAAGTCCCGGCTTCGGTCTCATTTCTCAGCAAGCCTTCAACCAGGACGTTCCCTTTGTTCTGACGGCCTAGGTCATGTGTGTCTGTATCCTTTTAATGCGTCAGTAGACTCCTCAAGACGTTCAGGGTCCCTGGCTCAGCCAGAAAAAGGGGGAAGATCGGTGGTCATGCGAACACCTGTGACCACCAGCAGAACGGTTCTACATTAAGGCGCTTCCCGAAGCCGTCAGACCAAGATATGCACAGGAGAACCAAAAATACACCGAAAGACCCAGAAAGACCAGGAACGACTTCCAATAAGTATTCACCATAGTACAAGAACAATTTTCGGAACCTCTGCTCGTCTACAGTTCATCCTGTTTCAACTTGAGTTCGTCGCTACATACTGTAACGTTACATAACCCGGTCCCAATAAATTAACTCATGATAATAAAAGTCAGAAATGGGTAAACTAAAGCTCGCTCAAAATACAGTGCAAAGTGAGTTCTAGCGTTCCCATTGAGGTGAAAATACAAAAGTGAAAGCAACGTATTACCAAACTGTGTTGTATGTTTTGGAAAGGATAAACTTATGGAAGTAGTATGTAATAATACTAATTGATTTTTGTAATTTTATTTATTTATTGTAATTTATATTGTATGAACCACAAATTGTTATACCCAAGTTAATATTATATTTTTTCAAATAATTGTGTTAGATTATAAGAAAACCCAGGGTTAGTTTTAAAAGACATAAAAATTTAACTACCAAAGATAATATAAAATTAAAATAATCCTATGAAGGAAATGGCAACAGGAAGTAGTACCGGGTATGAACACTATTCGAGACTAAATAAATAATATATAAATTTATTTAAGGATAATAAAATGATAAAATATTTATATACAATGTCATAAAAAAATTAACCAAAACATATTATGTAAATTAAATTAGTAAAGAAACCGGAATGGAAGGGAATTATTTTTCCATAAATAAAATATAAATTTATAATAATTACAAACTGCCTACATAATAAAAATACTATGTGTTACTAAGAGTGATGAAAAATCACAAGTATTGTTAATAATAAGATAAAAATTTTGAATTAAACCGGAGAGTTGAAGAAACGATGCAACAAAAATTATAAAAAATAACCTTTTTTGGACGTTGGAGGAGGTGAAATTCACGCAAGATTAATAAACAGAGTGACTACTATCTAATTATACCTGAGTAATCCAAATTAAATGGTGATATACATTAAAAACCAGTGGATGAAAACATTCTGAGGATCCAATATAGTTCGGCCTAGTTCCAGTAGACAATTAGAAAATACTCCAAACGAAAAGGAAATAATAACGCAAGACGGACCTCATCACAGAATAAAACTTCAATCCAGTAAGAACAACACGGAGCGAGGTAATATAAACATTTTTTCGTAATAAGTCCAGAAGAAAACTCGTTTTTAACAGTGAAACAGAACAAAAATATTCATTTTATATGTTTTTTTAAAGTAAACAAATACATGCTGCTCTCTTACGGCAATTCCGGAAACTACGTAATACTTGAAAAAATAAACAAAATTATTTATTGATTTTTCGGTATTTGTAAAGCGTAGCAATTATCCATTTCTGACACTCTCATAACACAAAGAATTCACCCTGAACCCTGGGAATTATTAAGGATTATGTAATAATTGATGTTTTTTATTATAGCGTAATATTGGGTAAATAACAACATATATGTTTTGCTCCTTAGACAGATCTATGTTTACTCGGTAAAGTCGAGATGATGTTTTTTTTTTCAGAAAAAGATTAATTGTGATACCTATATTTTTGGTGGCAGGAGACAAAGGTCAATAATAAATAAAGCAATATTATTGAAAATTAATACTGAATTATAACGTGTTATAATTTATTGTAGTGGGTAGTTAATAACAATTTCAGCACAACATACAGAAGAAATCGTCACAACCGAGGGGCAATAATGATACTTACTCTCTCTTCTGCATAAGGCTGAACAAATTACCTCCTTGACCCCAAATCACACACTCTCGACTTCTCTTCAGATTGAGTAAAACAAAATAAAACAAAATAAAACAAAATCCTTAATTTATACTTTTGAAAACATCAGTTAGTATAATTCAAAAGTGACGCATACTGCATGAGGCATATAATATAACTCTACAATACCTCATAGGTGGTTACGTTACAATACTTACAGGTGGGACCGTTTCATTTATGCCTCTTCTAACTACATTAACTCCATAGACTGGCTACCCTTGTTTTCGACAAGGCAATATCTGTCAACTCAATACGTGTAACAAACTTATTAAGAACTGAAAATACTTCAAGGTCATAAGAACTCAAGTTTGTAAAAGTTGTAACTGGTTCCATTGTAACTTGTCTAACATACACCATGAGGGGGTGGTTACACTGTTCTACTAAAGCATGGTTGCCTTGCTTAAGCTATTTGGAGTCCGATTATCTTATTACCATTATTTTTATTATAATTATTCTTGAAAGGTTATTAGTGTTTTTTTTTAATTAAGTGGTAGGGTTAACTTTTGTATGCTCCGTCATTTCTACTGGGTTAATGTTCGCGTTGTTCTCCCTCATGGGGTATGCTAGTCTGGAAATATATATGTATCTTTTATGTCTATTTCTAAATACTATAAATTAATAACTATCTGTACAGAATGATTTGAAACTTGAACATTGGGTTAAAGGGGCATTCTGTAATGTCTGTTTTATATCTTTTAAATCAGCCCCATACAGTTTATCAATACTTAAGCTGTGTCACCAACGTAAGACATAATAAATCTTGTTATCATGTTAAAATGTGTTGATTGCAACTTCTGTCACTCTGTTAAGCTCCAGCAAACTTTTCGCTTCCTCTAGGTTCATTAACCTAGTCTTAAATATTATGTACGGTCCTGTGACCGCTACATTACTTTCAGGAAAAAATTTCCAAATCGCCTACACTATTTCGAATATACCGGTTTCTGAATTTACTTCAAACAAACACCGTAACTAGCTTAAACTAAATGGGATGTTCGTGACTCAACAACATCGTGTTCCTCGCCTGTTGTAGCGTTTGCCCTTCGCCACGATTTCTGTCCACATCTTATTCTGAAACTTTCAGTACAACTGTTGTCTACAGAAGATTTTCTTTAATATAACGTATTCGCTCGATAGTAATACTGTCTTGAAAAATAAACGTATGTAGTAATTGACCGTAAACGCACTATAACTATATAAACATGTGATACTCAATTATATGAGTATGTTATGTGACACTCAAGTATATGAGTATGAGACACTCAAATATATGATTATGTGTCACTCAAGTATATGAGTATTTGACACTCAAATATATGAATATGTTATACTGACTTTCATTTAAACAATTTTATGGTTTAAAAAAGTGTAAACAAGTGTACAAATTAAAAAAAAAAATGGTAACGCGATAAGACAAGTAAGATACTTTAAACTACACATTGCAACATAGAAGTAGGAATGAGGATATCAGAGCACAACTATAAATAAAAGAAATGCAACTATTTTAATTTATAGAAGGGAATGGTGTGATCATTTGCACAAAGGATGACGGAGGATCGGTTGCCAAAAGCGGCGCTAAAATATAAAGCCACTGGTAGAAGAGACGTGAGTTGTCAGAGATGGCTGCCGGAACAGGTTTATATAGCCTAGTCGTCGATATGGAAAAGAAGAATAAAAAGATTTAAATATTTTAAAACGGTCGTTATCGCTATTTTACGATAAATCGATGGTCAATATTATTGTTTCCGGTTTAGAAAAAAATTTTTTTTATATGAAGCCCAAACAATTAACTATCGGAAATTACTCTAATAACACGAGCCATTTGTACATTTATAAAATTCGCCTTGTTGTAGTTTATAACATTTTTGAAAGCTACGTATTTTATTTGATCAATCTGATTCACAATTATCTGAGTCTTAATTCTGATATCTTTCGGGAGAGCATGGATTATCGGATCTAGACCATTCAGAGGAGAAATAATGAATAACGCCGTTACGAATGAGGAGAGAGCTGGGGGGTGGAAGCACCGGTACAATAATTTACCCTAGAACGCGCCACAATAGCCAAAGCCGGCACAATGTGTAGTATTGTAGACCACTATTACACGTACTTTTACTCGTTCGTAACTCGGCTAACATCCACTCTAGCCTACACACTACGAGGTAAACTCATTCACCCACTGTCCTCGCCTCTCATTTAAACACCCCGGGCACATAATACACGACTGTAAATCGGATGTTTCTGTAATAATTAATAATTAAAATAAAACACTTAAAAGCACGATCCAATTAAACATTTCCTGTTGCTAATGTTACTATAGCAAACAAAACAGCCTCAACAGTAAACTGACAAAACCTCTGGCTTTACAAAGACAATAAGATAACATACACGGATTATACCATTACATGTAATTTTTCAAATCCACGTGGACTTTGATGTAATTTCTAATCATATAAATCCGAAGTATTGTTGTACTTGCTTGCAGATTTATTCAATAAGAAACTCTACCCCAACAATCTCTACGTCTTGTGCGTCCGCGTCGCCCGCGGCTCTGTCTCGTCTCTGTTCACTTATCTATTCACACAACTACTATAAATTTATTACAATGATGAGCCATTTTAACTATTCGGAGAATAGTATTTGCTATGATATGTAAGGAGTGTTTATGGTCCGGTTAAAGAAGATGACTAATGGAGAATAAGAAATAACCAGAAGATAGATGAGCTATTCAAGCATGAGGACATTGTAAGATTCGTAAAAGCTAAACACGTACAATGGCTAGGTCACCCAGAGCGGATGGATGATCAGCCAAAGAAAACCCCGACAGCCCAAGTCTGTAAAAGCAGAAAGAGGGGTCCCGACCTAGGATAAGATGGTTGGATGATGTGCTAGAAGATCTAAGAACAAAGGATGTGAGGTGTGACACTGAGATGGCAATGAATAGGGGACACTGGAGAAGATCGCTGTTGGAAGCCACGGCTCAAGTTGGGCTGTGGTGCTAAAGAAGAAGAACTGACTATGATAAGAACTATGATATTGATGTTAAGTTAAGCAAGTTCCAGACGATCTGTGGAACAATCAATTGTAAGTTTAGAAAGAAAGAATGTGGAGAGACAAAATTATGGCGGTTCCTGTACTGTCCTATGGTGTGAATTATGGACAACAACCAAGAAACAAGAAAGTAAAGACAGGCCTCGGACATGGCATTCTTAAGTGGAGTTAAAAGATGTTCTACACTTGGTCATATAAAGAATAAAGACATAACAGAAGAATTAAAAAGTTTTTAACCTGAATGAAAGATTAAAAGATTACAAACGACGGTGCAAAGAACACTAAGAAAGAATGTCATATTCAAAACTGGTCAAACAAGTCTGGAAATATATACCTATAGAACATAGGTATGTGGGCAGACACAGGAAAAGATCGCTGGGAGACGGAACAGGCAGCACCTTCCCTATGCCGGCATGTGAAAATGATTATGATGAACTGTGAACTTAGGTTTAAAGTTGACTAGACGTTTTCACCGACTGAAACCAAAAACAAACTAATTTAATGAAAAGGGTAGATAATAGGACTCAACTGCAGTGGAAATGGGAATTTGGATAAAATAAGTAATGAAAAGAAGTTCAAAGAAGTCAAGGAAGTTACGAGAACACTTCTGAGGCTATGAAGAGGAAACAGCGAAACGGTGATAGACATATACGTGAGGGCATAACGACAGAAAGGTTTTTGATGGAACAATAAAAGCAGTGGAAAATAAAAGAAGAAGACTGAAGCTCTATATAGGATGACATACAATATGGCACGTTTTATGAAGAAAAGAAGGCTCACGTCTGCAGTGCATTCGAAAAGAAACGGCATGGTGTCTGGCAAATGTCGCAAGGCAGTAAAACTATTTTCTTTTATTTAAGGTCTAATGCTATTGTTTATTTTAATCCGTTTCAATAAAAGTGACAGCAAGTGTTAACTAAACTGTTGGCTATACAGAACCCACAATAAAAATTTCAGACAGTAGGGCCCCCCCATAAAAACATAAAAATTTCCCAGAAACGCTAATAATTGGAGGTCAACTCTACTCCTATGTGAATACAAACTCTTAACACTACATCACTCATAAAGTTTCCTGGTTTTCATTATTAAGAACAACTAACAATTAGTATACGTTTTGTTTTTGCAAATGCCAAGCGTTTCGTCCACCCTACGACGATGCGACCACAGTGACTTGACTGATACAAAACGCCTAACGAAACAGGGTGATAAACATTCAGAAGAAACACACTTTGAAACAAATCATTACCACAGGTATACTAAAGCATGCTTACAAAAAGAAAAAAAATTGAAAAACCAGCACTATACTTTGTACTTTTAACATAAATACTTTTAATTTTGAACTTTTAACATTAACGTACACTGACTTTCACGACGGAAAAATCTGACTTTCACGGCGTTAAAATCAAAAACTTCCGGGCTGCTCAAGAGTCATGACCCAAATTCGCAGTTTCAAATGTGCCTGGGCAGAGTCAGTCACTTTCACTTCAGGTCAGGCTGCAATGTCTAGCGCCGGTCCAACTGTCTGTACATTGTTTTCATATTAAACATTTGTATTTCAAATAAGCCATTAAAAATGATACAGCTTTCTCACCGCCTCGAAAGAGATTGAGAATGTCACACACATCAAAGAACAGATAGGGTGGAAATAAATAAAACACGCGTGTGTTAAGTGGACTCAATCTCACTTCGCAGACAGTAGGGCTACCTCGCCGCATAACGACTGAATCGTTATTAACATTATAATATAAACAGGAAGTGGAGCTCACGCGCGAATCGGGGCAGCCATTTATTTCCGACCACAGTATTCTCCACGAGATAACACTCCTTACTCTTCCCACTTGGAACTAAATTGTCGGCTTCTTAGCTTTTATTGTCATTCACAATGAGCGAGACTGCAGAACACACACACACACACACACGCACGCACACGCACACGCACACTAAATACTTTCAATAAATACTCAAAGCATCCCCAAAGCGTATTAAAATTAATAATTTAATGCACTTTCACTTGTGAAAAAACTTACTTTTTGTTATATCCTCATACGCAAGTTTCGGAGTGGTTTGCTCCTTCATCAGTGAGGTATAAATGGCTTGACGCTTTCTGCATTTATACCTCACTGATGAAGAAGCAAACCACTCCGAAACGTGCGTATGACGATATAACAAAAAGTAAATTTTTTCGCAAGTGAAAGTGCATTAAATTATTAATTGTTAAAGTGCTGTGAAAGAAGTGATGATCATTCAAAATAAGTATTAAAAGTATATGCAATTACAATTATTTAAAACATTATTTTTACAACTATTTAAAAAAGTAATTTCTTCAGTTCAAATGACCATTAAGATGACACATTACAATTATGGTGCCTACGAGACGATGCAGTGTGAGCCTGTGAAACATGCGTCGAACAATAATCTTAAACATGCTGAAGAAAATAATTCCGTACTGTGATACGCGCGCGCGCGTAATTATTATTAATAATAAAATTTTCTTACAAGAATATAAATTTTACAGTGTTTCGATAGTCTGAACAATCATAATCAGGACTATTCTAATGATGATAGTTCAAACTATCGAAACACTGTAATATATTGAAAAAAATATATAATACATTCTTGTAAGGAAAATGTTATTTATTATTAATAATAATAATTATTATATAGAAGAATAAGGTGGGCAAATACAAATTGCCCACAAACGTATGTACGTGCGTGTAGTATGTCTTGTGTTCTTGACTACTACGTTATTACTTGATTACTATGACAGCTTTGTTATTCGTTTTGACATCGACAATGTCTTCTCCAGGAGGATATATCAGAAAAGTAAATAAAAAATGGGGTAGAAAATAAAATTTCCACTATTATCCTTATTAGAGTTACCTCATTATTGACTCATTATATCCTCATTAATAAATCAACATCAATACGCTTATCGATCAATAAATGAGTTATGACTATCCTCTTCAATTATCAATATTCTCGTTATTGGCAATTTCGTTTCAAAAAGTCTCACGAATCAGAGGTAAATGGAAAAAATACACACTTAAATTTAATTTTCTAAAACACTCATGCAGAAGACATCGGTTCTCCTTCAAGGACGGCGGTTAGCGCTGGTAACCATCTTTATGTTGTCCGTTGCTGCAACAGCAGCAAGCACACCGGGCACAGTAGATAGGCAGCGCTAACCTATTGCTGCCAAGTGATTCACAGTGTATATTAACGGAAACCACTGTATATAGTTTTCTTATTCATTAAAATCGTAAACAGAAAAAATCCAACTTATTTTAGTATATGACATTTATTTTAGTAAAATAAGCATGTTTAGATTCGTTTTACAAATTTTAATTTTTGTCACCGAACCTGTGCACATTAGGTGTAAAAATACAAACTGTCACGGTGCTTCAAAGAGTTAAGGACCTCGGAACGCCGAGAACTAAAAAATCGACAATGCGGTCGCATCCACAAAGAACTACAACACTAAACACATCGGGGCGAAGTAACTATCAAAATTTCATACAAAATTTTAACACAAAACCGACTTGACAGCAAATTTACACAATACTGAAACACACGCTCGGGCGCGCACACACACACGTGCCGATGGGCTACAGAGTGCTTGCCGCCGGCCACGCACGCGTGCCTGGACTACGCCCGTTAGTAGAATACAATATGAAGCTGAAGCTTACATTGAAGCGGTGCTGAAGCGTGTGCGTAGGCTGACACATTGTTATTGCAACAACAAGAACACTGGGCACCACCACCACCACCACACCGATACACTACGACTTACCCCCGCAACGCCCGTCGCACTACTATACGCCGTACCTACCCCCACACCCGCACCCCCGCCGACACTACAACCCCGCGCACGCTCCATTCATGCGGCGCGGCGACCCTTTCAGACACACTGCAATTTAATTAAAATACCTCTTCCTTGTGCCGAGGAGAAGACGGCACTTACGCAGCGTTTACGAAGAATACTTATGCACAAGCATCGGTGGTTGCTGTTGTTCCGTTAAGAGTGAAAACTTTTTTTTTACGAAATTTCTTTTACATATATATTTGAGACACTATCATATTGTCCCGTGAAACACAATCGGAACCGTTTTACATATATATTTGAGACACTATCATATTGTCCCGTGAAACACAGTCGGAACTGTTTTACATATTGTAACGTACCGCTTTTTAGAGGCACTTACCACTTACGAGTGTATTGCAAGTTATATCGAGCTTCGTTAATTCCGCCCCACAGTTGTACGCCAATTCTGTAACGTACTGCTTTTTGTGAGGTGTTAGCGAAACGTACACCTTTAGTCAAGCCCCAAATGTTGGGTTCGCCAATTCTGTAACGTACCGCTTTTTTTTTTTCGTGAGGTGTTATGGAAGTGTTATTATATGCCTCACGCAGTATGCGTCACTTTTGAATTATACTAACTGACGTTTTAAACGGTAAAAATAAAGGATTTTGTTTATCTTGTTTTACTCAATCCAAAAGAAATCGAGAGTGTGTGATTTGGGGTCAAGGAGGTAATTTGTTCAGCCTTATGCAGAAGAGAGAGTAAGTATCAAATTTGCCCCTCTGTTGTGACGATTCCTTCTGTATGTTGTGCTGAAATTTTCATTAACTACCCACTACAATAAATTATAACACGTTATAATTCAATATTAATTTTCAATAATATTGCTTTATTGATTATTGACTTTTGTCTCCAGCCACCAAAGTATAGGTATCACAATTAATCTTTTTAAAAAGAAAACATCCTCTCGCCTTTACCGAGTAAACATAGATCTGTCTAAAGAACAAAACATATATGTTGTTATTTAACCAATATTACGCTATAATAAAATACATCAGTTATTACATAATTCTTATTAATTCCCCAGGGTTCAGGGTGAATTCTTTGTGTTATGAGAGTGTCAGAAATGGCTAATTGCTACGCTTTACAAATATCAAAATTTAATAAATAATTTTGTTTATTTTTTCACATGTTACGTAGTTTCCGGAATTGCCGTAAGAGAGCAGCATGTATTTGTTTACTTTTGAAAGAAACATATGATAAAATGAATATTTTTATGTTCTATTTCACTATTAAAAAACGAGTTTTCTTCGGGATTTATTACGAAAAATGTTTATATTACCTCGCTCCGTGTTGTCCTTACTGGATTGAAGTTTTATTCTGTGATGAGGTACGTCTTGCGTTGTTATTTCCTTTTCATTTCGAATATTTTCTGATTGTCTACTAGAAGTAGGCCGAACTATATTGGATCCTCAGACTGTTTTCCTCCACTGGTTTTTAGTGTATATCACCATTTAATTTGGATTCTTCAGGTATGATTAGTTAGTATTCACTTTGTTTATTACTCTTGCGTGAATTTCGCCTCCTCCAACGTCCAAAAAAGGTTATTTTTTATAATTTTTGTCGCATCGATTCTTCAACTCTCTGGTTCAGTTCAAAATTTTTTATCTTATTAACAATACTTGTTATTTTCCATCACTGTTAGTAACACATAGTATTTTTATTATGTAGGCAGTTTGTGATTATTATAAATTTATATTTTTATTTATGGAAAAATAATTCCCTTCCATTTCGGTTTATTTACTAATTTAATTCACATAATATGTTTTGGTTAATTTTTTTTTATGACCTTGTATATAAATATTTTTTCATTTTATTATCATTAAATAAATTTATATATTATTTATTTAGTATCTAATAGTGTTCATACCCGGTACTACTTCCTGTTGTCCTTTCCTTCCTAGGATTATTTTAATTTTATATTATCTTTGGTAGTTAAAATTTTTATGTCTTTTAAAATTAACCCTGGGTTTTCTTACAATCTAACATAATTATTTGAAACAATATAATATTAACTTGGGTATAACAAATTGTGGTTCATACAATATGAATTACAGTAAATAAATAAAATTACAAAAATCAATTAGTATTATTACATACTACTTCCATAAGTTTATCCTTTCCAAAACATACAGCACAGTTTAGTAATACATTAATTTCACTTTGGTTTTTTCACCTCAATGGGTACACTAGAACTCACTTCGCACTATATACCACTCGAATTGTTTATTATGTGGAGTGATATAATTAAATTTTGAGCGAGCTTTAGTTCTACCCATTTCTGACTTTTATTCTCATGATTTACTTTATTGGGACCGGGTTATGTACCGTTACAATATATATTTGAGACACTATCATATTGTCCCGTGAAACACAATCGGAACCGTTTTACATATATACCTATTTGAGACACTATCATATTGTCCCGTGAAACACAATCGGAACTGTTTTACATATATATTTGAGACACTATCATATTGTCCCGTGAAACACAGTCGGAACCGTTTTACATATATATTTGAGACACTATCATATTGTCCCGTGAAACACAATCGGAACCGTTTTACATATATACCTATTTGAGACACTATCATATTGTCCCGTGAAACACAATCGGAACTGTTTAACATATATATTTGAGACACTATCATATTGTCCCGTGAAACACAATCGGAACTGTTTGACATATATATTTGAGACACTATCATATTGTCCCGTGAAACACAGTCGGAACTGTTTTACATATATATTTGAGACACTATCATATTGTCCCGTGAAACACAATCGGAACCGTTTTGCACGCCGATAGTGTTTTAGGAAGCTGAATCCAAATCAGTATTTTGCCTAGCCGTATACGCCTTAATGCGTTTAAAATAAAACTTAACTTTTAACTGGAAATTCTGTCACGTAAAATACTCATTTTTGTAGCGAATTAGTTTTGTACGCATTCTTCTACAATAACCGTTCGGTTCATTCTTCTTCCGACGGAAGCACTAAACAAAAAAATTGTAACCCTTCTTTCTCCTCCTATGGCGTTACTGCTTGGGTCTCGTCTACCCTGACTCTACTGGTAGGGAAAGACTTCAATTCCGAGGCTCAATGAGAGTTTTCTTAACACCCACCTTTTTTTATCCCGATATCAGAACTCGTTGTTATCCTATAGCCCAACCCCTACCCTTGCAATACCAGGGGCTCTGATGTCGGACTGTTCTTACCCTACACAGTCTGGCCTTCATCTTGGTATACCCGGTAGCAGTAGAGTGCCTAACTCAATCTATCTGCGTTGACCTACTCGCGGTTCCACACCAGGTACACACTCTACCACGCCCGTAGCCAGGTTACCCTCAGGCCGCCCTAGCAAAATCTTCATCTCTCCTTCGCTCACCAATCCTTCCGCTTCGAAGATTAGTTACTTCTGACTAAGGCTTCGTCAGCTTAACAGGGCCCGAGAGGAGAGTGGAGTTGGGTAGATACGCTAGCGCAGTTATTATGCCGTCTCCATTTCCTCAGTCCTCCAAAAACACAGAAGACATAAAGATCGATCGAATAAAGAATATTTTCTTCTAATATTAGAAAAATGGATGGACACCCGCTTAAGAAGAGAATAAAAGATTCAAAGAGGAGGGTCTACATGTGCAGTTGGATAGTGATAACATATCGCTAAACATGTAATCACCATTAGGTTTACATGTAATCACCATGTAATAATATGTATATTATTATTTTCCTTGTATCATAACGCCGGCTGCAGAACAACATGAGAGAAAACTGTATTTCTGAAAGAGAAAACCATGGACTTGAGATAAGCGGACCTAGTTCTATTTCAAAAACAAATAATTAAGTTTTACAAATCACAAATGTTTCATATATCTTCAAATAAACCAAATATACCTCTGATTTGTACTCTACAGGTTAACTGAAAAAAGAAAACTGTTTGGCTATTACAGTTTTTCAACCGTAATTTTTCTGTAATTTATAACCGATTTTAATAGCATATAGCAAAGCGTTTTGAGAAATATGATGATGTTTTGTTGGCTACCAACACTTTAGCTTTATTCGTCTTATAGGCTATGAGATGCGAATACTTTACTTCACTCTTTTTTACGAACATTATCGAAGGTAACGAAAAAATAAAAAAATTCAAAATCGAAATGTACTTGAAAAAAACTCCTCAAACTCTCCCATCCAGTGGCGTACCTACGGGGGATCACCCCCCTTCAACTATTAAAAATTTCAGTGAAATTCTATTAACACTTAGGCTGTACGGCTTGTACATAACTGTATCAATAATTATTTTGGCAGAATTTTAAATATCTCATTTGTCCTGAGGAAAATGGGGAGTCCAACCTTCAAGTCAGCCTCATCCCCCCCCCGCAAAGGAGCAGGTCCTTGTTACGCCACTGCTCCCATTAATGCACGAAAAAATGTCGCAAGTACCGCCACAAACAAATTTCAGTAAAGCTTTCTAAAATGTATTTGCTAGTATTGGATCTGTTTAGTAGGCGGATTTTTTGAACAAACAAAAGAGGGAAATACAAACATTGATTTGTGTAAAAATTATAAAATGGCGGATGCCCCATTACCACTTTGTACGACGAATTGCAAAACAATAATTATACTGACTCTGTCCAGTATCCACAACGACCCAAAATAACAGTTTGTAAAAAGCGCTTGCCCTACGTACTGGTTATGAAGCCTATAGATTCGCAAAACATCTAGTACATACATACACAAGTAGCTCCATTATATGTCTCATTACGCCTTTGCACAGTGATTCGAATCGGTACGTGGAGCATATCGCTAGAATCTATACTGTTTCGTGGTACAATTGTCTGCATATTTTGTTAAATAATAATCATCTTCTTCTTCTTCTTCTTAACGGTTTTAGGCTTCAGCGGTCTGTTCCTATTCCACAGTCCACCTTTTGTTAGGTCTACTACCAACTTTGCTTCTGCCTCTAGGGTTGTAATTTTTCGCCATCTTCGGTATTCTATTTCCTTCCATTCTATTGATGTGTTGAATCCATTTTCTTTTGTACTCTTTAATACTTTCATTAACTGTAAAAATATCTAAATCACTTCTTATATGATCTCATCTATTACTATACCTTTTAACTGTTCTCAGAAATTTCATTTCTGCTGTTTGTATCTTCTGTTCATCTTTTTTCTTTATGACCCAACTTTCAGAACCATACAGTAGTGTAGGTATTGCCATTGTTTTATACAATTTTATTTGGCTTTCTTTTCTACATTTACTTCCCAACGTTCTCAAATCCTTGGACTTCGTTGTCCATGACGTGTCCGTTACTTAACTAAATACAACTATTATATTCACGACTCGGAACACAAAGTTTTTTATAAGTAAAAACATAAAGTTTTACCTTACAACCTGAACCGGTTTTCACCTTTAAAAGGCTTCTCCAGAGGTTCAGAGGTTCCTTATGTTTTTACTTATAAAAAACTTTGTGTTCCGAGTCGTGAATATAATAGTTGTATTTAGTTCTCAAATCGTTCTACACATTCTTGTGAAATTCGTCACTTTATTTTGTATATATCTATCCTGATCACGAGTCACGTCACGTCCAAGATAGTTGAAATGTCTTACTTGTTCTATGCAAATTTTGGTCCGAACCGGCTCTTCTCCTATAAAGGCCACTACGTTTGTCTTTGATTCAGATATGTTACAGTTATATTATTTTCCTATTTTATGTAAGATGTACATTGCTCGCTGGAGATCGTCTTCTGAAGTGGCGAATATGGCTTGGACATCCGCGAAGAGAATGGTTTTCAAGCTCTTATTCCGGTGGATTTTAATACCGTCAGGGGATTGTTCTTTTCGTTTTTTGAGATCATCTAGCTAAAGGTTAAAAATTAGTGGTGACAGACATCAAACTTGTCTTACGCCTTGGTTTGTTTCAATCGGGATAAAAACGATTGTTTTTTAATAATCTTAAATAAAAATGACCTGGTCCTGACATGAAACAACTACCGCTTCACGATATTTTTAATTCTTATCCACTGTAAATAAACCGAACATTTTACTTTCAAAAATGAATATTTCACGAAGAATAAGGAGCAAAAATAAATCATTGAACGTACCACTGAGAAAAGACGGTTAATGAAATGCACGGTCGCTTGATCACAGAACAAAAGCAAGAGCAGGAAGAAGCGATGTCGGATACTTGAGGAAGGCATGACTAATCCGGGCAGCAAACAAGAACAACAAGAAGACAATAGTGTTTACTGTTTTCTCTGTTTACCGTATACACTGTAGTAATCCTCTCAGGATTTGTATTCCCTGCAATACCCACGCGCTTTGTTTTGGTACAATAGTCAGTTGGTCGTTGTTACGATAGATTTATGGTTTGTGAAAAATGAGACCAACACCGATCACTACTTCTTAATGATTCACCAATGATCAATAACATCATAGTCGGTAGTGGAACCAACTCAACACGTCCAAAGTGCATGAAATTTCATACATTTTTTTAGAAAACAATTTTTACCGGGTACACTTACATTTTAAAAAATTGTGTCACTGAATCATACATCTAAACAGTCTATTTTTATTTAAACGAATGTAATAAGCCGGGCTGTTAAACCGTGGTCTCTTGATCTAAGAACCAGACGTTTCGGCCACAACATCGGTGGCCATCTCAGTTAGTTTTGCCTCAGTGCTGGGATTATTTGTCGAACACCTGCCACAATATTTTACCACTGAAGATGTTGAGGCCGAAACGTCTGGTTCTAACACATGAGATGAGGCCGAGAAAACCTTAGATCAAAGTTGGTTTTTGTATTAACAAGTTAAAAATAATCTTAATATACTTAAATTAAAATGAAAAAATAAGCATTTCATATCTACTTTCAAAAAATTAATTATATCCCCATGTTACTACTTTCACACAGTTGTGACGAGATGAAACACGTTAAATAGCGTTCGAATACGTTGTCG
Organism: Magicicada septendecula; assembly: GCA_034769895.1. NCBI lineage: Eukaryota > Metazoa > Arthropoda > Insecta > Hemiptera > Cicadidae > Magicicada > Magicicada septendecula. The sequence continues at coordinate 830,467,473 of CM068368.1, forward strand.
AATATAATTCTGGAAATGAACATAACTCTGAACATACCTCTTGAACAATACATTTCTACAATACATACGACATATAATGTGAAAAAATATATGAAATTATACGAAAGCAGAAAAGGAAGACTGTCTAATGCAGTTCGGAACTGGGAGATTGCAGTAAGGAATAGAAGAGGACGATCGTTGACTACATGGGACCATATTGTGGAACAGGCGAGGAGAAATTTGAACTAACAGATAAGGAGGATGCGGTGGACTGAGCAGATGCAGTTCTGAGATCAGAGGGTTTGTCTTCAGTGGAACTATGTTTCTGCGTTGAAATGTTATGTACTGTAGAAGTTTTGTATATTTGTGTATTGTAGATCACTGACGTAATAGGCTACTCTGCTATAGAGAAACTTCAGGATTGAAGATTATACTAAAAAAGATCGGTATGTAGAACCATCATGACGTCCATATTCTAAGATTTGTATTTAAAATCATTTAAATGTAAATTGAAATAAAATATTTCCATAGAAAGAACTTCTTTGTTAACTATAACGTCGTGCGCATATAAAAAATTACACCTCCCTTCAACTAATCATTTTCATTTATATAAATTAATCCCTCCCCCTTCAACTACCCTTTTCATTTATAGATATTTCATTTCAGGATACTTTATTTATATCAAAATTAAGTACTTTACTCTTGTTAAAACGTAAAACGTTGCAGGCAAACTACCCCACCCCTCCCCCTTAACCGATCTTCACCAAAATCAATAGACCTTGGAGTCCTCTACAACTCGGGCACATATGCAAAAAATTATTTGATTCTGTTTGAATTTGCGGCAGTTATCGTGTGGCATAGAAAAAATTCAACACGGATTTTTAAGACACAGAGATACTTTTCAGAAAATGACTTTTCTTCATGTTTTGAGGGTCGTACAATCAGAATCTGCCCTTATCTCGAACACGATTTTTTTTCGCCATCACCATACGTCCATTTCCTTACGGAACATGGAAGTAAAAAAGTGACAGAACATCGAAAGTTTGTCTTTTAAGTGGGGGTTCTTTAAAACTACGCATCTCGCACAGTGGTCCTGAACGCCTATTGTTAAACACTGGTCGCAGTGTACAATATCTACTCGGAGGTGTAGACATCTACCATTTGTCTCTACTCTTACGAGTAGGCTATAGAGGTCTCCAGCTCACGAAGAAACGATATCTCGACATCTCTTCACGAATCTTGACAACTTTATTTTGGAGTCCATTACTGACAATTGTGAAACCCATTTTCTCTTAATAACCTACGTTTCATTCCCGCACAATGCCCTCCTTTAACAATACATGTATCCATAATTCTCTCCACATGGGATTTCTGTTTCTATCTATCTACTTTATATCGTTTATAACTTACACTAGTTCAACTTTTCAATTGATATTCCTCGCCGAGCCTTTAAACGACGTCTCTTCACCGATCTTAATTATTTGGAATTACATCCGCAAGCCTGTAGTTCTAAAATCACGGTTTTCTGTACAATCCATCCCGCACAGTAAGGTTATAGAGCTTAGTCCCACACTAATATAACGTTATAAAGCTGTATCACCGTTTGCATTTTTCCTTAACATTTTTTTTAATTTAATTAACTCCCGGCATAAGTAAAATCATGTAACTTGTGTTCAATAATTTATATTCGATTTTTCTTATAAGCAGAATCACACCACAAATAAATAAAATTTGATATTCACCACAGTATTTGATTGTATATAAAATTTTTGTTTAAATGCGGGTTTCATAAGATGATATACATAATTAGCTTCGCAATTTTAAAACTCATTTTGTGGCATAATGTAATCGATCTATAAGTAGATTTAAAAAAAAAACTGTAAAAAATCCCACGTTTAGTTCAAAATGCGTACACGGAGGTGGTACATGTTTTAATAACTTAATAACTCGTGTTATTAATAACTTTTTTTAGTAATAAAATAAACGTTCATATTAAATTTAAAAATTTTCCCAGTCACCCGTGAAATTAAGTTGCCTGTGAGAAACGTCCTTCTATGTTAAACTAATAAATCGAACTCGACGAGTAAATTTAATTTCGATCAAACTCAATTTTTTTTTAACAGCTTATTGGTTTCAACATTTTTGAGCAATTTGCACATAGTTCAGCGGTCTGATATATACCGTGCTCGGATTAGTTTATCAGGATATTAATCACATTATATGTTAATGTCTGATTAATATCACAAAACACTGTCATATAATCAAGTACGGATAATATTACAATAATATCTAATGAATACTTTAACACTCCAAACAATATATGAATCCGCGTGGTTTATGGGAGAAACATAACTTCGCATAACAAACTGCGTAATTTAGGAGCTGAATATTATGAGTATACTCGATAGAATTGCCCAATATCGGCTAAAATGGTCGGAACGTCTTAACCGAATAGATGACAGCCGTATTATGAAATTATATGCCGAAAGGACGAACAGGTGTGAAGGGTGGAGACGCCGATGAAGCGTTAGAGAGACCAGCTCTTGTTGGAGTCTATCTGCTTGAGACCGGAACAAACCATTATTGGTTTAATCCTTGGTGGAGATGATAATAATGATGATGACATAAGTTCGCCCGGGCGATGACATTTGGCTAGTCAAGGAGACGGCATAGGGTAGGAAGATTTGGGTACACTGGAAGCCAATAGATATACAGATACCACCAGTGATCTGGTTTAAAACTGTGGTACAATTATTGGGTCCTTCAGTCTTTCGGCTGGTTTATACCCTCCCCGCATACACCCGTGGTGCGGGTGTTACGGAGTATCTCACAGGTATATGGGACCTACAGTTTAACGCCGGATCCGAACGGCATAGTTGGGGAGGGTTTATACTAGGCAGGATACCTCTCGCTGGTTTGCCATTGCCTTGCGAGGGGGAACGGTCGTATCTAAATCAGATGGCCCCGGCGGGAATCGAACCCGCGCCGACAGCGTAGCAGCGACTGTGGTACAGGGAGATGGAAAATAATTTCTCACGACAGACATTACTGAAGAAGACATTGAGGAGAAAAAATAATAATTCACTAAGAAGAGGCAAGAAACATGCACAGCGATCGCTGCCTCGATACAAAAACATATTATCAATAAAAAGTAAAACGGTCTCAATTCAGTTTGCTCAGTTAATTATTCACAACGTCGGACGAAAGAACTCGAGTCGTTCACAGCACAGTGGCGCACCTGTTGCGCATACAAACTAAGACCCGTGCTTGTATGAATAAATTAACATTACGGCAGAAACTTCTTATCATATTTCTTTGTGCGGATGAGAATAAAAACTTTCCCCTAAGCACGACTATTGCGCGCGCGCTCCAGGACTCGTCCCCGTCCTTCTTGTTGATACGCTTCTTGAAGCGTAAGACGAGACTATCGGGGGGGACGACTCAGACGGCACACCGTCAAGATCTGCACCTGCAGGCTCATCGTTGCTGAAGAAGAACTACTGCAGGTAACTCAATAGTCTGCCTGAAGAAGCTGTCACAATGGAGCACAGCACTGCGCCCAGAAAACCAAATGAGTACTTGCATTTTGTAAAGAAAACTGACCTTCACCACGGAATTAACAGCTTTGGAATTACAAGAGTCAATTCTGTCAATGAAAAAAGTAAATAAGTATCAAATGATGTGTACTACAATACAACGAACACTAATAAACAAAACAAGAACTGATACTAAAAAGAAGTTCTATAAAGTAATGGCGATGTCTGCTCTTACATATTCTAGTGAAACTTGGACGATAACTGGGAAAGAAAAGCAGCATATACAAACCGCTGAAATGAATTTTTTAAAGCACATCGTCTAAGAGTGATCGTCTAAGGGATCGAATGCGTAATGAACATAGCCTATAAGGGCCGAATTTGGTATATTCTCCGTCAATGATAAGATAGAAAAACGAAAGCAGCAGTGGGTGGAGCACGTCTACAAAATGTACCACCAGACGCTAATAAAGCGCGCTGTAGACCACAAACCAGTTGGCAGATGTGTGAGTAGGCCCTGGAAGAGACGGGTACAGTGAAGACGGAACAAGCTGTAAGCCTACACCGTGAATGACGACGATCAAATAACATGCTGTACAAGAGTGTTTACAATACCGCGAACTAACCACAAGAACCATAATTAAAGCGCCGAACAAATTCTCGACACACCAAAAGGAAAACTAATGGTACAAAATAAAGTCGAAGGGAGACGTAGAGCATTTACACAGTCTACGAAAGTTCCAAACATTACTGGGCAATTATATAAAGTGTCTCATAACATATATCTCCTGCCGTACACCGACACTTGTTTAGTGAGCTTGTTGAGGCTTGTATCCCACGTGCCCGAGATATCTCATTTCGGCCGCTTAAATACGACTGCCCTGGGATTTCCTTTTAAAGTCCAATTCTCATACCCACAGAGAGGTCTGGGCGCAGCCATTACCTTGGAGAACTTCAGGCGTCGTTCTTTTCTCGTTGATTTCACACTGCTGATGGTCCCACACGTATGGTAGACCTTGTGCACCTTCTTCATCACGTCATTGTTTGTAATGTAAGAAACATTATAGCCCAAATTATTGGCCTGCTCCACAACAATTTTCGCTCGTACGGGAACTATGCCATCGTCTCATTTAGTTGTCCGTTCACTCTTTTATTTGAAACTTAATTCTTTATAGCCAAATCTGTCTTACTACAAATACATACGAGCAACCTTTTACAAGTTGAATCAGTTCACTCGCCACTCGACACTGGAGTTCTCCCTTCTGGCTTGTGTCCCACAGCACGCCCATTTTTTCAGTTCACTTGCCGCTCCGCTCGTCACTGAAGTTTCCATTTCTGACACACCCATTTTTTTTTTTTTTTTTTTTTTTTTTTAATAACTATCCAACATGGTTTTCTGTATTATTCTGTAATAGTAAGGCAAATTCCAATTTTCCCTTCAAAAATATAATACAGCTACTTTTGCTAAAGCCATTTTAGATTTTATGTCAACAATACGGGAAACTGTACTATGTACAACAACTGTAACGTGCAAATTTACGTGTTATCGCAGAGAACCGCTGACATTTCAAATAGAGTAGAAAAATTTAGCCCCAAATGCTAGGGGGGGGGGGAGGTAGTGAAAGAAAGCGAAAGCAAAGCAAACGTCCCCACCCGCAGGCTGGCAGGCAGGGCACTGTACACAACAAATCAATACGCAGGCCGGCTCTCGCACTCTAATCGCCTTCATATTTATCGTTCATCAACAACTACTGGCAGCACACAATAGCACTATAACAGATTACTACTGCAATATACTGCTCTGGCTCGTCACTTCGTCGTCGGGTAAATCAGTTGCGACTGACAACGCAGGCACATGCCACCCTAACACGTACACACTACGATACAAAGATCATCATCTTCACAACACGGCACAGGCAAGGTGGCATTACATGTTCCGCCTTCAAAGATCCTTCAGCCATCTCTTCCTGGTTCTACCCACATGCCTGTGTCCTATAGGTTTGTATTTCCAGATTTGTCTGGCCAGTCCGGAATATGACATTCTTTCTAAGTGTTCTTTCCGCCATTGCTGATAATCTTTAATTCTTTCATACAAGTTCTTCTTCTTCTGACAGTTCCTATCCGTTTCGGATGTTGGATATCATACAGAATATTTTAACTTTCTGTACTGCTGCACGGAATAAGTCAGTTGTATTCATGCCAAACCAGACCCTTAAATTTCTCAGCCATGAGATTCTCGGTCGCCCAACTCCTCTCTTTCCAATTACTTTTCCCTGTAGTATGGACTGCAATAAGGAAAATCTCTGTTCATTTCTCATGAGATATGCCAGGTACTGAAGCATTCTTACCTTCACTGTGTTAATAACTTCCCTTTCTTTCTTCATCTTTCTAAGAACTTAAATATTAGTTATATGTGCCGTCCATGAAATGCTCAGTATTTTAAGGTAAAGCCACATCATAACGATTTAATTTTTTTTTTTATCATACAAGTTAAAAACGTGATTCTTCTCTTATGGCCTCATTCTCATATGGTCAAGTTTAGAACACCTTTTAACTCCTCTGAAGAACGCCATTTCCGAGGCCTGTATTTTACTGTCTTGTTTCTTGGTTGTTGTCCATACTTCACACCCATAGGACAATACAGTGACCGCTATAACTTTATAAAACTTTAATTTTGTATCTCGACGTACCTTGTTTCTAAAAATACGATTGACTGTTCCACACATCGTCTGCAACTTACCTAATTTAACATTAATGTCATAATTTCTACTACAGGCAATAACATTTCCCAAATAATTAAAGTGGTTCACCTGTTCTAGAAAAATTAGAAATTCGATAACTAATCATTATTTTTGTTCTTATTAGCTCATAATAGCTAAGAGACAAGATATATAAATATCTGTCTCCTGATACCTTAATACCAGGGTTCACTAGATACAATAAAAAGATAAAACTGTAATTTAACTAGTATGCTGCAGAACTCTCCATCACCCTACTATTTTTTGTTTAGTACCGTACAGTAACAATTGTAGAGCAAAAAGCTAAAAATTCAAAACAATCGGATTCGTGTTAAAGTTCCTTTAATTTAACAACTGGCTGATTTTTTAAATTTTTTCAAAATTTTTGAACCCTTTTTTTGAGCCCAGGGTTAACATTTTTAAAATTTTCAAACCTGTACACCGTATTCAGGTTTTGGTTAAAATTCTCTTTAATTTGATAAACCACACAGAATTTGCAAATTTCATCAGACTTTTGATACATTTTTTTTTAGACGTGGCGTCACAAAATTTTGAAATTTACAAAAATTGACACTACATTCATATTTTAGTTAAAATTCCTATTAATCTGATATGTCACACGAAATTTTGAGTTGTTATAAAAAATGTTAACCCATTTCTTGGTCACCGAGTCCAATAAATTTGAAATTTTGAAAAACGAACACTAAATTCATATTTTGGTCAAAATGTCCTTTAATCTGATACCCCGCACGGACTTTTCCAAAATCTGGATTCCTCACATTTTTTTTTTTGCGTCCCGCCCTCCAATCGCAATAATAATAGGTTCTGTAGGGTAAAAAAAGTATGGACACGGACGCCAAGTTTTATGAAAATCGACTGATGCATTCAAAAGTTATCGTGAGATATACCCCAGACACACAACAAATTCCAAACGGTCGAGTTAAAACTGAGAGCTCGCTTCGCTCGTTGGATAACATAGGCCTAATAATGATAAAGTTGGAAACATTATTTGCCGAGTTGTTAGGCCGTGGTCCATCGTTTATGGTTACAGACGTTTCGGCCCCACCAACGGACGCCATCTTAAGTGTCGGAATCAACTGACTCGGTGTCAGCCAACTCACCCCAGTGATGAGGTACAGAACTGAGTTCAAGAGGGCTGATAACAATCACTGTGGTGAATTGGCGGAAATCGCGCCAAATGCTTCCGACACTGAAGATGGCGTCCGTTGGTGGGTGCGAAACGTCTGTAACCATAAACCATGGACCACGGCCTAATAACCCGGCAAATAATGTTTCCAACTTTAAAGCCTTAGAAACTCTATAACAATGACAATTACGCTATTTCTAAATTTTCAAATAATTTATAAATTGACGCAAACCAAAATAAACACCAAACACACTGCAAATGAGGCAATGATGGACAGGCACAAGAGGATACACAAGGTAGGAAAGCTGCGCGCACTGTCTGTGGGAAACGGCAGCTGCATTAAACAGCCCACTACTCCACGCACTCAGTACGCGCGCGCGCGCGCTCCACATATGCTTATGTCGCACTGATGAAAAGGGTACAATCATGGCCGGCTCTAGTAGAAGGCCGGATTATTAAACGTGGCAATGTTGCGTCTGAGGCCTACAAGCATAGAGTAATAAAATAGCTAAAGTGAACATATTATATTTTGATTTAATTTCATAGCATTAATAAAATCATGAGTAGACTTATAGCTAAATCTAAATTATAGGTCTGTGCGCACTTAGTAGTATACGTTTAAGTTGAAGAAATTAGTGAAATAGTGTTAGGCCTAATGAATTAATTTTGTTTCAATTATTGAATTAGTATCATATGAATGAATTAATTAGTATATTTTTTAAATAATATTACAGTATTTTACATGACAAACTTTTAATTTGCAAAAATGAAGAATTATAAAACTGCTGTTAACCGGCAAATTAAAAATGACGCGATTTGATTATTGAAATAATACATAAATTAAGAGATCGTCTAGTCGGCCTCAAATAGTAGCTTGTTCCAGTGTTGCCACGTTTAATATTCCGGCCTTCTACTAGAGCCGGCCATGGTACAATGCATCGAGAGCACTATGTAAAATATCGGTATGGAGAACCATACACGACTTCCATGTTCTAAGATTTATATTTAAAATCATATTCGAAATGAAATATTACCATAGAAACTACTTCTTTCTACTTATTGCTTCAGCCTTAACCACGGTACTGTGGTCACTAACGTATACCACCTGACGTTTTCGCACTCGATTTTCACTGATGATGGCAGTCGATGGACTGCCGAAAAGTCTGGTTTTGCAGAAAACATTGGACTACGGCTAAACAGCCCGGGAAGGAATTTTAACAAAGAACTACTTCTTTGGTACCGATAACGTAGTACACATATAAAAAATTCTCCCCTACCCAATCAACTATAATTTTCATTAATAGAAAATTACCCCCACCCCGTTCACCCAACCTCTTCATTTATAGATATTTCATCTACGTTTCTACAGTGGATTATTATGAGCTTCTTATTAGGATACATTATTTATCAAAATTAAGTACTTTACTCTTGTTAAAACATAAAACTTTGCAGGTAAACTACCCCTTTCTCTTAACCGATCTTCACCAAAATCAATAGACCTTCAGTCCTCTACAATTCAGGGATGTATGCAAAAAAATATTTGATACTGTTTGAATGTGCGACAGTTATCGTTCGTCATATAAACAATTACCCTTGTTAAAACATAAAACGTTGCAGGTAAACTACCCCTCTCCCTTAACCGATCTTCACCAAAAACAACAAATCTTGCGAACTCCACAATTCAGGGGTGTATGCAGAACATTATTTGATTCTGTTTGAATTTGCGGCAGTTATCTTTCGCAAAAAAAAATTACCCTTCTTAAAACATAAAATGTTGCTGGTAAACTACCCCTTCCCTTAACCGATCTTCAACAAGATCAACAGACCTTGAGTTCTCTTTAATTCAAAAAGGTATGCAAAAACGTAGTCGATTCTGTTTGAATTTGCGGCAGTTATCGATCGTCATATAAAAAATTACCCTTGTTAAAACATAAAATGTTGCCGGTAAACTACCCCTTTCCCATAACCGATCTTCACCAACACCAATAGGACTTGAGAACTCTACAATTCAGGGCTGTATGCAAAACATTATTTGATTCTGTTTGAATTTGCGGCTGTTATCGTTTGCCATAGAAAAATATCGGTATGGAGAACCATACATGACTTCCATATTCTAAGATTTATATTTAAAATCATTTTCAGCCAAACAACCAGGCTGTGTCTTACCTGCCTTTTTATTGCTGTATTAAATGAAAAATATTATATTACATTAAAATGAAAAAATTATAATTTTATTGCCTGGCAACAAAATTATTTTATTTTTAACAATTACCATTGTTTCAAAAAGTTTAAATAAATTTTCAAGTACTTTACTCTTGTTAAAACGTAAAAGGTTGCAGGTAAACTACCCCTTCCCCTTAACCGATCTTCACCAAAATCGAAAGTCATTGAGACCTCTACAATTCAGGGACGTATGCAAAAAATTATTTCATTCTGTTTGAATTTGCGGCTGTTATCGTTTGCCATAGAAAATACGCTTGATAAAAAAACGTTGCAGGTAAACTACCCCTTCCCCTTAACCGATATTCACCAAAAACAATAGGTCTTGAGTACTCTACAAATCAGGGCTGTATGCAAAACATTATTTGATTCTGTTTGAATTTGCGGCTGTTATCGTTTGCCATAGAAAATACCCTTGTTAAAAAAACGTTGCAGGTAAACTACCCCTTTCCCTCAACCGATCTTCACCAAAAACAATAGGTCTTGAGAAATCTACAATTCAGGGCTGTATGCGAAACATTATTTGATTCTGTTTGAATTTGCGGCTGTTATCGTTTGCAAAAAAAAAAAATTTCCCTTGATAAAAAAACCGTTGCAGGTAAACTACCCCTTCCCCTCAACCGATCTTCACCAAAAACAATAGGTCGCGAGTACTCTACAAATCAGGGCTGTATGCAAAAAATTATTTGATTCTGTTTGAATTTGCGGCAGTTGTCGTTTGCCATAGAAAATACGCATGATAAAAAACGTTGCTGGTAAACTACCCCTTCCCCTCAACCGATCTTCACCAAAAACAATAGGTCTTGAGTACTCTACAAATCAGGGCTGTATGCAGAAAATTATTTGATTCTGTTTGAATTTGCGGCTGTTATCGTTTGCCATAGAAAATACCCTTGTTAAAAAAACGTTGTAGGTAAACTACCCCTTTCCCTTAACCGATCTTCACCAAAAACAAAAGGTCTTGAGAACTCTACAATTTAGGGCTGTATGCAAATAATCTTTTCATTCTGTTTGAATTTGCGGCTGTTATCGTTTGCCATAGGAAATACCCTTGTTAAAACATAAAACGTTACAGGTAAACTACCCCTTTCCCTTAACCGATCTTCACCAAAGACAATAGGTCTTGAGAACTCTACAATTCAGGGCTGTATGCGAAACATTATTTGATTCTGTTTGAATTTGCGGCTGTTATCGTTTGCCAAACAAACAAAATTACCCTTGCTAAAAAAAAACCGTTGCAGGTAAATTACCCCTTTCCCTCAACCGATCTTCACCAAAAACAATAGGTCGCGAGAACTCTGCAAAACCGGGCTGTATGCAAAAAATTATTTGATTCTGTTTGAATTTGCGGCAGTTATCGTTTGCCATAGAAAAAAAATCTACAGACAGACAGACACACAGACACACAGACAGACAGACACACAGACACTTTTCGGAAAACGACTTTTTTTCATGTTTTGAGTGTAGTAGAATCAGAATCTGCAATAATCTCGAACACGATTTTTTTTGCCATCACCATACTTCCATTCCTTAAGGAATATGGAAGTAAAATTACCCCTGATAAAAAAACGTTGCGGGTAAACTACCCCTTCCCCTTAACCGATCTTCACCAAAACCAATAGGTCTTGCGAACTCTATAATTCAGGGCTGTATGCAAAAGAGTAGTTGATTCTGTTTGAATTTGCGGCTGTTATCGTTTGCCATAAAAAAAATTACGATTGTTTAAAAAAAAAACCGTTGCAGGTAAACTACCCCAGTACCTTAACCGATCTTAACCAAAATCAATAGGTCTTGAGAACTCTACAATTTAGGGGAGTATGCAAATAATTTTTTGATTCTGTTTGAATTTGCGGCTGTTATCGTTTGCCATAGGAAATACCCTTGTTAAAACATAAAACGTTACAGGTAAACTACCCCTTTCCCTTAAACTGATCTTCACCAAAAACAATAGGTCTTGAGAAATCTACAATTCAGGGCTGTATGCGAAACATTATTTGATTCTGTTTGAATTTGTGGATGTTATCGTTTGCCAAAAAAAAAATTCCCTTGATAAAAAAAAACCGTTGCAGGTAAACTACCCCTTTCCATCAACCGATCTTCACCAAAAACAATAGATCGTGAGTACTCTACAAATCAGGGCTGTATGCAAAAAATTATTTGATTCTGTTTGAATTTGCGGCTGTTATCGTTTGCCATAGAAAAAAAATCTACAGACAGACACACACAGACACTTTTCGAAAAACGACTTTTTTCATGTTTTGAGTGTAGTACAATCAGAATCTGCAATAATCTCGAACAGGAATTTTTTTCCATCACCATACTTCCATTTCCTTAAGGAATATGGAAGTAAAATGAAGTAAGTTATTGAATTGTATTTTTTTTAAATACGTAATTAGCGCGTATGTTATGTTGTGTGAAGAAGCAAATAACCATCTCGCCAAATGTCTACTTTCACAAATCGATGTACTACACCTAGCTGTTTTCCTGTACAAGTAAAATAATGGATTTAAATGCCAATGAGAGAGAGAGAGAGAGAGAGAGAGAGAGAGAGAGAGAGAGAGAGAGAGAGAGAGAGAGAGAGAGAGAGAGAGAGAGAATAATTCCAAGGAGCTGAGGTGAATTAGCTTGTATGAGTTGGGTGATAGGTGAGACGGTTAGGTAAAGTAACAAAAATTACCCAAGCAAATAAATAAGGAAAATGGGAACTGGGTCATCAAAAAAATGTGCTAAATGATACAAAATCACGTGGATTGGTGCGAATGGGAGATGATCGAGAACATACGAGACAGAAGACTAAAAAGGAAGAACAGAAAAGAAGGACCGAGGATAACGTGAAACGTGCGATACAGACTGTTCCAGAGGATAGCGGGGAAACCAGCGAAAGGCTGACTGGAAAAGGTAAGACATTCTGTAAAAGGGGAAAGGCTATATCAACGTGTTTGGGCACAAGACCATTGTGTTCAACTGTAAGTTTCTACACATTCTTTTTAATTACAGTACACCCTCTGTAATCCGGCACTGCGGTAGTCCAGCCCCTCCAGTAGTCCGGCGTTTTCAGGCGGGTTCTGGCGGGCGTGGAGGGGGAAACAAGTCGCTGACTATAGACGTAAGTTGCACCATTAGTCCCTCGCTGTGTACAGTGCCATTTAATTGCAGTAGTTTTCTTGGTGTAATTATTTGCCGTGTTTATGTAATTTAAGGTAGTGAGTGCAAAATGTCATCACAAGCTGAACTGCACGAGTTGCGAGATACAATCGCTGAGAAACAAGTAGACAAAATAGACGATTTGACAACGGACGATGTAAATAAGTGGCTGGCGTGTGACGAAGATGAAAAAACAGTTTATGGCAGACGATGAAATAGTCGATGTGATGACCAGTGAAGAGGAAGAGGAGAAAGAGGGAGAAGCAGCGACAGCTGTTCATACAGTAGGCCACGATATGGCAGTGGATGCCTTCATAACTTCTATTAAGTGGGCAGAAGAAAATGGCGTGTCTGATTGTGAAATTCTCGTATTGAAAAAACTGCAAGAAAAAGCGTTAAAACTGTTGTTTCAAGCCAAGAAACAGAAGAAAATTTACAGGTTTTTCATTCCAATGGAACAGTACTGTGTATTACTGTGCGAGTTACATTTTTTCCTACGCTTGGCTAAATTATAAACATAAAATCAATTTGAATAATTTTAAGAAAAAGTAGAAGATAATTTACTATATTTTTAATTTCATGTTTTAATCAGGTGTAAGTTTTTTCACGTTTTACCATTACGTACAATATACGCTACTTTTTGTCATTTAAATGCGTTTTTTTCTAATAACCATCCATTAATCCAGCATTTCCATTGATCCGGCACTACCCTGGTCTGATATCTGCCGGATTAGTGAGACTGTACTGTATGTCTTGTGTGACGTGTAGCGTATACCACAAGCCCTCGAAAGCATAATGAGAAAAAACAACGTGAGTTCACGAGTACATATGTTTGCGCACGCACGCGCGCGCAGAGAGAGAGAGAGAGAGAGAGAGAGAGACTGTATGCTATCAACCCGTTTCTTTCTCGACCTTTCCCTTAGCAGTGTTTCTACCAATATTTGCCTCGAATACCACAGTCATGCATCAGCTAGTTGTATTAACTAAGCGCCCCATCAACCGCTGAGGCTTTTCCTCAACCATTTTGTCCGTGCGTCCTCTTAAATACCGCACTCCCATCATTCCTCATTCTAACCTCTCCACCACGGACAATGCCGCCCTAAGTGTCATCTCTCAACGGTCTATCAAATCGTTCCTCTTTTCTCTTGTCAATGGTTCAAGTAATAATACACAGCCACCTCTAGTACAAAAACTATTTTGGATGAATTTTTGTCGAGATACTAAGAATATAGGCCTATTTCTAATTTCAAACTCTACACAACAAACGACGTAAAATCAAATTTAAAAATACGTACCAATGACGTCAATCGTTGTCGATTGTAATAATTTTTTTTAAATACAGACTTCTTTCTTTTCTTCCGGACACGACAGAAATAGATTTCGCGCGGTTCGCAACAGAATGATGTTTACAACTTCACGGATTCGAAACATTCAGTCCGTAACAAGACCACACACAAAAAACTGACATTAACCACATTGTGCGCAGATAACAGTGTGCACGCGTTGTTTTGCTTGAGATAGCCGCCTCGGCAAAACGCCACACGACACAAGATAAAAATTTGTAAAATAAGAAACATAGTAAGTAGAATTGTGTTAAACTAATATTTGAAAATAACAGGTACGAACGAAACTGTTCCAAAAAAATAACACGTACAAAAACCTGTTATTAGTTACCTATTGTACATATAGCTGTATTATACTGTATAATCTGTTATAAGAAATAAATTGAAACTACAAGTATTAACAGTGTTACTTTACGCTGTGACTTTATTAAACTATTACTGTTTAAAAGAAAATAAGAAACAAGAGAATTTATAGGCCTGTCTCCCTTTGGGAATACTAATTTAAGTTTTCACTAGAAGTAAACAAACTGACATAGACTTAATATTAAATTATTGATTCCATTTTTGGTTAAACAAATCAGTTACGAAACTCAGGCAATAAAATTTACAGTCCACGTAATAGCACAACAAATAACGTCAAAAAATTTACGTGAGATGTGCAAGTGAGGTTAAAATCATCTCCGAAATCACATTAACAAAAAGTACTATATGGTCTATCAGTCACTCTGTAGGTTGTAACACAATATAATTCGCTTTTTCAAAATTTACCAAGTTGGTGATTAGTATAATATATAATTTTTTACTATAATCTGTATTATATAACTGCATAGTACAAATGTAACATCAGTATGAATTTTTTTCATTTATTGAAAACAGCTTCGTCTCTTTGGGATAGAGATATTCTGAACCTCGGTGTTTTGCTTCGTTTCGTACTTGTATGGCACATGCGCAGCAGCAAGTATTCAGCACGAATAAATGTGACTTTGTGCTCGTAGTAGGTACTCACTTATTCGTTAGTTGCGTAGGGGCGTCCCGCGACTCGGAGCCGCGAGGACGCGAGTAATCGGAACACGTATTTCAACTTTTCAGTCACTGTTGTATCCGTTCCACAAAAATAATCGTTCCAAAATACCTCTTATAGGTATATCGGCCCACCTCTACTAGAAAGCTCTCTGAGCTCCAGCTCGCTCACTATTTTGAATAAAGTACATTTCTTATTAGGCCTACATAAATTTCGATATTTGATACTTTTTCAAATATGAAAAAATTAAAAAAATACAATCATACAATAAACATTAAAAAGTAGAAACTTTCGGATCTGGGTTACAGTTCTTGTTAGTCTGACACCCTGTTGGATTTTCACAATTTTTTTTTTTAATTTATGATCTCTTTTCTGAGCCCTGGAATCCCAAAATTTTGAAATTTCCAAAACTTTGAACTAAATTCAGATGTTAGTTAAAATTCTCTCTAATCTGATACCCCACATGGGCTTTTCTAATTTTCTCATAATTCTGACCCTCTCACATTTTTGCCTCCCGCCATCTTTTTTTGGGGGGGGGGGCATCGATCTCAAAAACAACAGGAGTCTTTGCGGTAAAAGTACGGACAAGCATGACATGTTTTACGAAAATCGGTTAATGCGTTCAAAAGTAATCGTGAGACGTACTCCAGACAGACTCTCTTTGCTCGTTGAATAAATATGTAACTTTAATAGAATGTGCCTCAGTAAAGTAAGCGTATTTTGCCGCATTCACAAAGAAATTTATACTATATTTAATAATTGATTCTCTTAATGACTGGAACTACGGACTGTTGATATTTAACCACGTACATTTTTAAGCAGCGGTTCAAGGTATCGTACGACGAATTTCAGACGGAAACGGAGTAGACCCATAAGACCTTAGCAGATGGGTATATATAAAGGCGAGGTGGAGAAAAGAGGCTTGCCATGAGGTAAATGGAACAACAGAAGACTCTGAAGATGACCAAGGGTTGTGCCAGGCCAAGGGCTTGCCCGTCGTCCGGTATTGTGCCGCGTCTCGAGCTTCTTGTAGAGCTCCCGCCGCGGTGACCATAATTCTCCCGGATTATGTTAGTTGTCTCCGTAACACACGCACCACGGGTATATGCGGGGAGGGTACAAACCAGTCGAAAGACTGAAGGACCCAATAATAATGTTAATTGTGGCCTGCTACCGGCCGTGGATGTTCAATTAGGATCTAACTGAGCGGGAGTGTTCGCCGAGGCCGGGTCCAAGATTCACCTGGCAAAGATGGGTTGCGACGAATGACGCTAATTAGGGGGCACAGCGGGGTGTGTAAAATGTACCCAATGACGTAACTACGGGCTGCATTTGGTGGAGGTGAGACTAGTTTCTGGGGGGTGGGGTGGGGAGGTATGAGACTAGCTTGAAGTTGGACTCCACATTTTCCTTAGCACAAATGAGATATTCAGAATTCTTAGCTAATTATTTATAAGCCTTATTTTAAAAGACGAAACTGGCTTAGAAATAAGCCTACGTTACGAGTTCATGATTTTACAACTCTGGGGTGGGATTGATCCCCCCGTAGTTACGGCACTGATAGTTGCTGTACATGCGCTCCACAAGGATGGATGGTGGCTATTTTTAGTCTACACGCTCCAGAATTATTATTTGTTTTTGAAATGCTCCATTAAATACTATGTTTTAACGTTTTGGAAATACGATGATATAATGTATTCAATAATTCGCGTATAATTAAATTTTATTAGTTGGGAAAGGGCTTCGGAATGCGTCATTCACATGACGGACAACAATAATTATTAAATCGTACTTGCGAATTTTTCTTTTCCACACCGAATGCTATAAATGAATGTCTTTATCGTAAAATTTTTTCATTAAATACCGCACAAGCGATTGATTACAATCCATACGTACTGTATACGAATGGGTTCGACTGTATCAGCGCCAAGGATTGTTAGAATGTACGAAATGTTTGGGTTAAAGCCTCTGCATTCACGCGTCGTCGGACACGTAGGAGTGCACTGCAGTAGCAGCAGGGGCAGAATCCCAGCGACATCTAGTTACGATTGTATGCACGTCAGTTTGTACTGCGACCGTTAGGTGGCAGCACACACGGTATACACACACACGTGTCGCGGTACAAACCACGCTACCGAGACCCCACTGATCCCATACATACATAGAATACGGTAATGCAACGACAGGGGTGTCGTGACCATTAACAGCTGACTCGATTCTTTCTAAATCATTAACTGCAATTTTTAACCTTCTGACTTCGGAACGGTTAATAAACAACAGAAAAACTGTAAATATAGGACAAAAAATAATAAGACTTAAGTATATGGAGCACCATAAAAAAATATGGACACCTTAAAAAAAAGGTCAAGAGACATCCATCTCGCAAAATGATTTAAACAAATTATAATCTTGCCAAAACTGATCAGTCTAACTTATGCTTATGATTGAAACAACTCAATTAAATATATTTGTTTAATTGACTTTTTTATTAAACACTAAACAGTATAACATAGAAGGTGACACACAATTAAGGGGTCAGCTCAGCTTCAATCTTGTAGTATAAGAATTAAAAATGCAATACAAAATTGTGAAAATGAAACTATCCAAATCATAGAAAAATTTCTAACAAATTTTTAAGTTATTTTTCAGGAATAAGCTTAACCCTGCTAAAGTAAAAAAAACAGCGACTTTTCTTACAATTACATTTAAAATTTGTAGTGTCATGAAATCCAACTTTTAACTTTGTTTACAAAAAAAAAAAAACATATTTATTAGAATACATGAAATAATTATGAAAACAAGGTGTAATTACGAATAATTATCTCGTCAGAAGGCACTAATGGTGACTGGAACAGTTATCCACAAACAGCAGTCTGATGACTGATACGATACTGTATGAATGAGACACTTAATTGATGATGGTGACAGAAGTGGTAATGGCAGGAAATTCATGGACAAATGGGTCTGAAATTGCACAACAGATCTTATACAGTGTACAGTGTCACAATTACAAAACAAATTGACAAGTTCAGCTGTACTGCCATCCACCAACCCCAAAACTGAGGTTAAAAGAAATAGAATAAGAATAGAGTTTACAATTTCAGTAAAAACAATAGTTTGTCATATTCTGTTAGGGGTAGGAATTGATAGTGTGTTATCTGCCATCATTCTTCTTGGTACATGTGTACTGTACTTGTACTGGGTCATGTAACAGACTGCTTTTACAGATAGTACTAGTCACGTGACTCGTCTACAACTTCAGGAAAAAATTCCGATAATGGATATATCTTAACAGTCCCAAGTACAAAACTTCTGCGTCTTAAAAAAAATTAATAATTCTCATATTCATAAAAACTTTATCACAAAATAAAAAAATTGTATATTAATGACTTAAATAAATATTAGTATTTAAATTAAATTAGGGATTAAATAATATTTTAGTATGTCACACTATGTTCATTACCAAATGTTTAGTAATTTATTTCACGAAATTTGGTTTGAAAAACCACAGTGGACAAAAATATATTTTTGCAAATACAAATATATTCTGCAAAATATATTTTTGTAATGTAACAATCCCACATAAAATATTTTAACTGTTTTCGTAATAACCTCTTGGAAAAGATCATTAAACGCCAAAATTTATCATAAAAATTTTAGAGTGTTTCAAAGTAAAGAATATACGAAATTAATGAAATTTATTATTTTAAAAAAGTGTAGATTCAATGACAAACAAAAACTAAAAGAATGTAAGTCCATTCAGGTTATCTATGTGCATAGGGTTAAGAGTCGGTTAACCTACTAACTTGTTTCCAAATAGTGTATCATGCATCAGTAATGTTATATATGCATTTTTTTATAAATGACACAATAAAGAATACAAAAAAGTTAAACTGAGAAGTTATTATTCTTTATTTACAAAAAGAAAATTTAATACTACTTGTTGTCTATTAACACTGCCTAAGTCGCTTCTAATATCTTATCTAACTAGAGGGAAGATTTAATTAAAATTATGAAATAATGTAAGAGCCATCCTTAGTAATTGTGGGGCCAAGTGCAAATCCTTCAGGACCTCTATAACCCCTAATCGCCTCTGTAACAACCACCTCAACCCATTATATTCCATGTAGCACTGTCTTAAAGTTCTTGAAAAGAGACGATCTATAAAACTGAACGTAAATTCTCCACGTTGGCTTGTAACTACAATCCTTCAAGTACAATTAAGTAATTATGATGACGTTTCTTAGTATTTAATGTTATCTATCATAAGCTGGAAGAAATACAGAAAAAATGTCATCAGCGTTTCTTTATATTTAACTTTTTTTGAAATCAGGACCTGTATTAGTAAATCTTGTTTTAGTCTTCAGTCACTGCTAGCTCACACACAGACAGACAGACACACACATGCGTGCGCGTACTGTCAACCCCATAATATACAGACAAAAATGCCAGTTACTTATTTTTTTTGCGTACCGTATCACTTATTATATGATATATAATTTACCTTAATATCCACTTTAGCGATACACAGTTTCGTCAATGATGACGCGTTTCGGGACTAAGTCCCATCCTCAGATACACTTAATTAATAAACTAAAACATTAAAATCACGACCATGATACTGGTCAAGTCAAAATAAAATAAAATAATTACAAATCGCATGTAATAAGTTTTACTAACCACGGCTGGAGCTCCCGCATGCGTTCACCCACAACCGCGATCGTCACGCGACTGGTCAAAGATTAAGACAAACTGATTGCAGTGTCGAACAGGTAATTTGACGCAAAATTTATTTGGTCATTCAATAAACTATTTTTGGTGTTACTATCTTTTAAAGCTTTATAAATTTCAAATTCCTCCAGACTATCCATCCGTCTACCCTTTTTACAAAAATGCAACGCTGTTAAATTTTCTTCGAAGCTCGTATATTTATGCCCGCTTGATATTAAATGTTGTGCAAAGTTGGACTTAGTATTACTTGGCTTAGGAATATGTTCTAAAAATCTTTTATAAAAACATCTGCCAGATTGACCGATATAGAACGCATCACAATCATCACATTTTATTTTATATACACCACATTTCTTTTTTAATGGTAATTTGTTTTTGTTTTTGAAATAATTTCCTAAATTATCATTTGTTTTAAATGATAAAATATAGTTATTATCTTTGAGAACGGGTCTTAAAATATTTGGCATAATACCTGTGAAATTAGCAGAAAGATATTTATAATTTTTGTTACTTGCTTTTATACAGTTTGAATTTTTATTTTCTAAACGTTTCCTATGCCTATTTATTATTTTGTCAACTATTGTAGATTTATACCCGTTATTTATTGCTATTTGTTTGATAGTGCTAACCTCATTTAAGTAGTCCTCCTTTTCGAGGGGAACATTTAAAAGTCTGTTGACAAGACTGTTAAACACTGCCATTTTTTGTGTAACGGGATGATGTGAATCATAGTGTATTACTGTGTCAGTACTAACGTGTTTTCTAAAGATTTTGTATTTTAAATTATTCCCGTTATGTAATACAGTGAGGTCTAAAAAATTGATACTTTTGTTGTTTTCGATCTCCATAGTAAATTTTAATTTGTTATGAATTTTGTTTAGGTAATTTTTAAATAATTCTATTTGTCTGGCATTCCCGTTAAAAATAATAAAGGTATCATCAACATATCTGGAGTAATGGATGATTTTATTAGCGAAATAATTATCTTTTAAAATTTTTGTATTTTCTAAATGGTTTAGATATAGGTCCGCCAGGATGCCAGAAAGTGGAGATCCCATGGCAAGTCCTTCATTCTGTTTATAATATGCATTTTCAAATGAAAAATAGTTTTGATGAAGAATGGTTTTTAGTATTATCATCAGTTGGTTAACTTTCTGTATTTCTAAAGAACCTTTATTCATTAAATTATGCCTGAGTAAAGTTAATGTTTCATCAATAGGCACATTAGTGTATAAATCTACTATGTCGAATGATACTAGTTTGTGGTTTGGTTGAATTGTAACGTGGTTTATATTTTTGATAAAATCCATATAGCTTTTTACACTCCGATTATTTTCTAAGTTGGTGTGCTCTCTGATGATTTTTACTAAGGTTTTAGCCATTTTATAACCGGGGGCAGTTGTAAAATTAACTAATGGTCTAATCGGAGTGTTCTGTTTATGTACTTTCGGAAGACCCCTTAAACAAGGCGCACTAGCATTTATTGGTTTTAGTGAGGATTGTGTGCGTTTATCAAATAATTGCGTATTTATTGTTTATTCAGTTCTAAAGTGTACTTCTTAGTGGGGTCGGACGTCAACTTAGTAATATTGTTGTCATTTATAAAGTTGTATACTTTTTGTGTGTATTCTTCAAGTTTCAGCATGGCTATAGAATTTCCTATATGGGAAATTCTATAGCCATGCTGAAACTTGATGAATACACACAAAAAGTACACAACTTTATAAATGACAACAATATTACTAAGTTGACATCCGACCCCACTAAGAAGTAGACTTTAGAACTGAATAAAACAATAAATAAATGCACGCAACTATTTGATAAACGCACACAATCCTCACTAAAACCAATAAATGCTAGTGCGCCTTGTTTAAGGGGTCTTCCGAAAGTACATAAACAGAACACTCCGATTAGACCATTAGTTAATTTTACAACTGCCCCCAGTTATAAAATGGCTAAAACCTTAGTAAAAATCATCAGAGAGCACACCAACTTAGAAAATAATCGGAGTGTAAAAAGCTATAAGGATTTTATCAAAAATATAAACCACGTTACAATTCAACCAAACCACAAACTAGTATCATTCGACATAGTAGATTTATACACTAATTTGCCTATTGATGAAACATTAACTTTACTCAGGCATAATTTAATGAATTGTTGAGAATTTACTAGAAAACTCTACATTCAATTTTAAGTAAGTATACCTGTTATTGTAGAGTGAAAGTTTGTATTGTGCGGTGGGAGGTCTAGCTACCTGGGCGGGGCCTCAGCCCACACACATGCTTGTTTACTGTGAGAAGTCTACAAAAGTAATGTTCTGGTAGTTTTAAATAAAAGGAAAAATCTGGAAGCCTTTTTCTATATAAACAGAGAGCACTCGACCAGTTAAGTTCAGTTTTAAATCTGCTTTTGTAATGTGTATTTCGTGTGTCCGTTGTATGTATACTTGCTACTAAACTGTTCTTCAATAAAGTGTGTGTTTGCTCCTGTACTTAAATTATTAATTATTTTTAACCATACCTCAACAGGTTATGGGCCCAGTGGCATTTTAAAATCGGAGTGCAGTGTGTAATTGGAGTGCAAGTATAAAATATTAGTGCAAAAATGGAACCGAATATAAAAATTGAAAAACTTCGAGAAAAGATAATTGGCATCAATGGCGCTTCGTAGTACGCACATTGATGGAAGAGGATGATGATGTGCTGGATGTTTGCGAAGGAAGATTAGCCGAGCCAGCTGCAGGTGCAGAAGATCGTGACGCGTTGTTGAAAAAGTTCAAGAAGGCGGACAAAATTGCCAGAAAGTTAATTGTTACAACAGTGGAGAGAAAGCCTCTCGAACTTATAATGGGTTGTTCTACTGCCAAGGACATGTGGGACAAATTGAATACAGCATATGATCTAAAATCTGATGAAAATCTGTCGATGATTCAAAAACAATTTTTTGAGTTTAAGTGGACAGAGAGTGAAAGTGTTACGTATAATATTTCAAAAATAGAACAGTTGGCAAGAAAAATGAAAAATCTCGGGGGAAAAATTGAAAAGACTATGGTGATGACTCGTGTTTTAACATCTTTGCCACAAAAGTTTAATAATTTTCACAGTGCTTGGGATTCGGTATCTGACGATAAGAAGAATCTCGAAAATTTGACTGAGCGCTTGATGGCAGAAGAATTTAGATTACAAGAGCAAAAGGAAGTACACGAAGAGACGACAGCGTTGCTAGCTAATCTGAAAATCGGTCATAAAGAACACAAGAATGACTCTTATAAATATGAGAAGAATAATTTGAAACAAGAGCAGTGTTATAATTGTGGAAGACAAGGTCATTTAAAAAGGAACTGCTTCAGGTGTTATACGTGCAAAAGAAAAGGTCATAAAAGTAACAATTGCTTCATGAATAAGAATAATGGACAGCGAAGATGGTCGAATAATCAAGAAAGAAGTAACTCGTCTTCTGGACAGAAGAAATCAACATCGAGGATAGCACTAATAGGTGACAAAGGCAGCTGTGGCAATCGGGATGATCTCTGGATTGTGGATTCGCGTGCGACGGATCATATGTCGAAGCATCGAGAATGGTTTTCAACGTTCGAAGCATATACAACACCAGTCAGTGTAAGAATGGGCAACGGTATGACAATGTCTGCATATGGTAAAGGTAATATTGACTTTGAAACTTATAAAAGTAGTGAACGAGTAGAAGGTACTATCTATAATGTATTATATGTTCCTGATTCAATGTATAATCTGTTTTCTGTTAAATATGCGGGTAAAAGGGGTATAGATTATGAAATAACACATAATGCTACGAGATGTACTTTAAAGCATGGTAATGAAATTCTTGTAACTGGTTCCGAATATGAGCCTGGTAGTTTGCTAAAATTAGACATTCAAACTTTAATTCCAAAAGAATGTAACGTGGTAGAACAAAAGAGTAGATCGAGCATTTCCAACAGTAATGTTTTACAATTATGGCACGAAAGACTTTGCCATCAAAATGTAAAACATGTGAAGAATTTTTTGAAAAATCTAAATATAAAATTTACGGATGAAAATTTCTTTTATGAAGGTTGCGCTTATGGCAAAAATCATAGATTGCCTTTTCACAAAAAGATCGATCGTGCCACTAAAACTCGCGAAATAATTTATACTGACGTTTGTGGTCCTATGGAAGTAGAGTCTCTCGGTAGAAAGTTATATTTTGTTTCTTTTAAAGACGATTTTTCAAGTTATAGAGAAATTCATTTTATTCGAGAAAAATCTGAAGTAATAGAAAAACTAAAATCATTTTGTATCGGGGTTGAGAATCAATTTGCAACAAATATTAAAGAAATTCATTTTTATGGTGGTAAAGAATACGATAATAAAGCTGTGATCTCTTTTTTAAATAGTAAAGGTATAAAATATTCGATTAATGGAACATTAATTAATATACGCCCGAACAAAATTCAATTGCAGAGCGCGATAACCGAATCATTGTAGAGGCTGCTCGATCAATGTTATATTCAAATTCAAACTTACCTCTATTCTTATGGGCAGAAGC
The DNA here is from genome assembly GCA_034769895.1 of Magicicada septendecula. Taxonomy (NCBI): domain Eukaryota; kingdom Metazoa; phylum Arthropoda; class Insecta; order Hemiptera; family Cicadidae; genus Magicicada; species Magicicada septendecula. The sequence goes on from CM068368.1 coordinate 830,491,877, forward strand.
AATGAATACTGCTGTACATGTAATTAATAGAACAGGCCCAACAAAACAAAATAATAAAACTCCTTATGAGTTATGGAATGGAAAAACAGCTACTGTTGATAGATTTAAAATATTTGGAACCATGTGTTATGTACATATATCAAAAGAAAAGCGTAAGAAACTTGATAAAAAATCGATGAGAGGTTATCTGGTCGGATATCATGAGGATTGTAAAGGTTATCGTGTATATGTTCCGGAAGTGCGAGATGTCATTATAAGTAGAGATGTACTTTTTAAACCTGAAAGAGTATTAGCTGATTCAATTATTTTGAATTCTTTGAACAATAATAATAAAGAAACTGAAGAAAATGAAATTATAACTCCTAAAAATAATGAACTTTTACTTAAAAATGAATCAAATGAGTTTGAAGAAAGAGAACCTTTACAATCTTCAAATAGCGATAACAATCAAACTGAACGACAATTGCGCGATAGAACAAAATTAAAACCTACAGAATATTATGGATGTCCGATCACGTTTATTGCTGAAAAGTTACCATCCAATTATAACGAAGCAATTACAAGTAAAGAAAAAGATAGTTGGCAAACTGCAATGCAGGACGAAATAAACTCTTTGTATGAAAATGAGACATGGGTATTAGTAGAAAAGCCAAAAAATAAAAAGGTGATTAACAATCGTTGGGTTTTTGTGAAGAAGCTCAATCCAGATGGCACAGAACGTTATAAAGCGCGGTTGGTTATTAAAGGTTATTCGCAACGGAAAGATATAGATTATAAAGAAACTTTTAGTCCGGTTGTTCGCTTTGATACAATAAGATTGATACTTAGTATTTCTGCTCGTGAAAATTTACATATCGGTAAATTTGATATAAAAACGGCTTTTTTATACGGTGACTTAAAGGAAGATATATATATGAAACAACCTGAAGGTTTTGATGATGGAAGCTCACGCGTATGTAAATTAATGAAAAGTTTATACGGCTTAAAACAAGCACCAAGATGCTGGACTGAGCACTTCACTAATTTTCTTGTAAATTTAGATTTTTGTCAAAGTACGGGTGACCCATGTTTATACATATATAACAATAATAATAATAAGATCTTGTTAGCAATTTATGTTGATGACGGACTTATTGCAGCTTCAAATGAAAGTTTGATTGATAAATTGTTGAATGATTTGAGTAAAAAATTTAAAATTACTAGTACTAAAGAAGTTACTAATTATCTTGGAATGGAAATTTGTAGATTGAATGATGGGTCTGTTTTCATTCATCAAAGTACTTATATAAACAAAATCTTAGAAAAGTTTAATATGTCAGAAGCTAATATTGTATCCACGCCAATTGATTGTAATCATGATGAATATTTATCAAAAACTATTGTAAGTAATGTACCTTATCGTGAAGCTGTCGGCAATTTGATGTTTTTGCAAATTGTAAGTCGTCCGGACATAAGTTTTGCTGTAAATGTTGTATCTAGAGTTTTAGACAAACCAAGTGTAGCTCATTGGTCAATTGTTAAACGAATTTTACGTTATCTAAAAGGTACGATTGATTTTGGATTACTATATTGTAAGGATGGCAACTTTAAAGCTTATAGTGATGCTGATTATGCTAGCGATAGTTACACGTAAATCAACTTCTGGCGTAGCTTGTATGTATGCAAATGCTGCAATTATTTGGCGAAGTAAGAAGCAACAATCTGTATCATTATCAACAACCGAGTCAGAATTTGTAAGTGCAGCATTAGCAACAACTGAAATAATGTGGTTAAAGAAGTTATTTAATGAATGCGATTGTAAGACTGATAAATATGATTTATATATAGATAATATGAGTGCATTAAAACTTATAAGTAATCCTGAATTCCATCAAAGGACAAAACATATTGATGTGAAATATAATTATGTACGTGATTGTTTTCAAAATGGAGAAATTGATGTGCATTATGTTAAAAGTGATGAACAGGTTGCTGATATACTTACGAAAGCTTTGTCAAAACCAAAATTTGTTTATTTAAGATCTAAACTTGGACTTAAGAGTAAAATTGAATTTTTAAATTAATGTGATTGTGAGAATGTAGAGTTTTAGGGAGGGTGTTGAGAATTTACTAGAAAACTCTACATTCAATTTTAAGTAAGTATACCTGTTATTGTAGAGTGAAAGTTTGTATTGTGCGGTGGGAGGTCTAGCTACCTGGGCGGGGCCTCAGCCCACACACATGCTTGTTTACTGTGAGAAGTCTACAAAAGTAATGTTCTGGTAGTTTTAAATAAAAGGAAAAATCTGGAAGCCTTTTTCTATATAAACAGAGAGCACTCGACCAGTTAAGTTCAGTTTTAAATCTGCTTTTGTAATGTGTATTTCGTGTGTCCGTTGTATGTATACTTGCTACTAAACTGTTCTTCAATAAAGTGTGTGTTTGCTCCTGTACTTAAATTATTAATTATTTTTAACCATACCTCAACATGAATAAAGGTTCTTTAGAAATACAGAAAGTTAACCAACTGATGATGATACTAAAAACCATTCTTCATCAAAACTATTTTTCATTTGAAAATGCATATTATAAACAGAATGAAGGACTTGCCATGGGGTCTCCACTTTCTGGCATCCTGGCGGACCTATATCTAAACCATTTAGAAAATACAAAAATTTTAAAAGATAATTATTTCGCTAATAAAATCATCCATTACTCCAGATATGTTGATGATACCTTTATTATTTTTAACGGGAATGCCAGACAAATAGAATTATTTAAAAATTACCTAAACAAAATTCATAACAAATTAAAATTTACTATGGAGATCGAAAACAACAAAAGTATCAATTTTTTAGACCTCACTGTATTACATAACGGGAATAATTTAAAATACAAAATCTTTAGAAAACACGTTAGTACTGACACAGTAATACACTATGATTCACATCATCCCGTTACACAAAAAATGGCAGTGTTTAACAGTCTTGTCAACAGACTTTTAAATGTTCCCCTCGAAAAGGAGGACTACTTAAATGAGGTTAGCACTATCAAACAAATAGCAATAAATAACGGGTATAAATCTACAATAGTTGACAAAATAATAAATAGGCATAGGAAACGTTTAGAAAATAAAAATTCAAACTGTATAAAAGCAAGTAACAAAAATTATAAATATCTTTCGGCTAATTTCACAGGTATTATGCCAAATATTTTAAGACCCGTTCTCAAAGATAATAACTATATTTTATCATATTAAAACAAATAATAATTTAGGAAATTATTTCAAAAACAAAAACAAATTACCATTAAAAAAGAAATGTGGTGTATATAAAATAAAATGTGATGATTGTGATGCGTTCTATATCGGTCAATCTGGCAGATGTTTTTATAAAAGATTTTTAGAACATATTCCTAAGCCAAGTAATACTAAGTCCAACTTTGCACAACATTTAATATCAAGCGGACATAAATATACGAGCTTCGAAGAAAATTTAACAGCGTTGCATTTTTGTAAAAAGGGTAGACGGATGGATAGTCTGGAGGAATTTGAAATTTATAAAGCTTTAAAAGATAGTAACACCAAAAATAGTTTATTGAATGACCAAATAAATTTTGCGTCAAATTACCTGTTCGACACTGCAATCAGTTTGTCTTAATCTTTGACCAGTCGCGTGACGATCGCGGTTGTGGGTGAACGCATGCGGGAGCTCCAGCCGTGGTTAGTAAAACTTATTACATGCGATTTGTAATTATTTTATTTTATTTTGACTTGACCAGTATCATGGTCGTGATTTTAATGTTTTAGTTTATTAATTAAGTGTATCTGAGGATGGGACTTAGTCCCGAAACGCGTCATCATTGACGAAACTGTGTATCGCTAAAGTGGATATTAAGGTAAATTATATATCAAAAATGCCAGGTTGTGAATGGAGAGTGACGACTACTGATGATAGATTATAATGTCAATTGCGGTCCTCAGCAGAGGCGACAACTTATTGATTACTGTAATTTTAGGCACAGCAGGTTAATGACAACAGGTTATATTAAAAATTTATATAACACCTATTCTCAGAAAGAAGCTCGTTGGATTGTACAAGGCAAATTATCACAAACAAAATTGTTTTAACTACATCGTGTCTTTTCCCTTCATGTTCAGCTTAGTGTACATAATTATAGCAATATGTAAAAGTGTGATGAAATCGAGTACCATAATTATAAAAAGCTCTTGCCAGTGGCTTAACTAGAGAGGCGATCAGTGGGATCTATCCCCCACCCCAAAGTTATTAAAAATTCATCAAAATTTCATAACAATGCAAACCATTTAGAAGCAAAAGGAATTACAATATTTGTAAATTAAGAGAATAAAGTTTTGTTAATAATGACACTTAATAATGGCAATCAATTAAAATTTGGTAAATTGCAACATACTTCAAATGTTTTGAGACCAAAGAATTTATAAAATTACATGGGAAGAATCCTGAATTTCTCATTTGTGCAGTGAAAAATGTGAGCCCAACCTTCGAGTTAGTCTCATCCTTGTCAAACTTTAAGACGACAAACTTCAACTAGGTCAGGGGCGCCGACTCCGGAGGTGCTCTGGTGCTCGAGCACCCCCCAGAATTTTTGTGGGGGTGCTCAGCACCCACACATAAAAGGAAGAAAAATAAAAAAAGGAAAATAAGAAAAGAAAAAAGAAGAAAAGAAAAATAAAGAAAGAAAAAATGGGGGAAAATTCTAACATTTCGTCATATTTCTTAAATGATAGTAGAGCCCGATTGTTTCATAGAGCGGAGAGGGGGGATATAAAGTTTGGTTTGGGCAGAGACTTTACCAGGGTACTTCCGTTTACGTGGGACTTGCGTTTCCCGCGATGAGACAGCTGTGGCAGGTCGCTCCGCCCACAAAGCCATTCCAGGGTCTGACCATCCTCCCCACAACACTTGTCCGTCATTGTAAACAGGTGAATGAGATCGCAGAGCAAATATATTAAAAAAAAACAACAGCTGTTGCAAAACATTACATATGACGTACCGGTACGACCTTACTCCTTTTGCGTATTTTTCCATACCCTTCAAAGGGTTAGAAAGGATTATGCCAATTCTGACGGCGCGCTCTCGCATCGGCCCATGCAAGCACGGCCTCGCGACTCCTCCCCTCCATAAACTACCGCTCCTCACATATACGTTTAAATACTCGGAAAAGTGTAAGTTAGTTTAATTCTTTGTTTGCTCTACTCGTTTTATTAGAATGGATAAATTCATTGTTCTCTTGTCAATGAAAAAGAGTGAATCGGCTACGACGTCATCAGCAGATAGTGCTTCAGGTGGCTCGGGTTCAACTACTGCATCTAAAGAAACAAACAAAAATGGTGTTGGTGGGCGTTCTTTTCAAAAACAGTGGAAAGACAAATATAAGTGGATCTTATACGACGAGAAGTGTGATAAAGTGTTTTGTTCTGTGTGCGAAAAAACTAAACAAGACGAAGACGTGATAAAAGCATTCGTGGAAGTCGGGTTTTCTTCTTGGAACAAAGCCTTACAAAGATTCGCTTCTCATGAAAAATCGGATTTTCATATGTCCTGCTGTACTAGGAAAAGTGCAATGGATAAAGGTGTGAACGTGCAGTCTTTGATGTCTAAAGGTAAGGAGAGAGATAAGAAATCTGCAAGAGTAGCTCTCTTAAGAATGTTATCTTCACTGTGTTACCTCATGGTTCAGGGGTTAGCAACCCGTGGTCACACAGATGAAAATTCTAATTATCATCCTTTGTTAGAGTTAGTTGCTGAAGATAACTCCGATTTGTCCTCTTGGCTTCAACGTACAAAGTACAGATGGCTTTCACACGACATAACAAATGAACTAGGTTCTATTATGGCTAACGTAGTCTTACAAAATTTGATCAAGTTTCTAAAACACTCCCAAAACTATTCGATAATTACGGATGAAACTAGCGACGCATGTCAACACGAGCAAGTTTCAATTTCTTTTCGATTTGTCAGTGGTGAGGATTTTCAAATTAATGAATTATTTTTTGGTTTCTATAAAACTGAATCTACTACAGCTGAAATCTTTATGAAAATTTTAATGGATGTTCTCACTTGTTTTTCTCTGGATGTCAAGTCATGCAGAGGTATTGCTACTGACGGAGCGGCAAATATGACAGGCGCTTTTTCAGGGTTGCAAGCAAAAATCAGAGAAACTGAGCCGCGAGTTATGCATGTTCACGGTTTGGCACATTCTTTGAACCTTGTGACCCAAGAGGCAATGCAAAATGAGACCGCGGTGAGAGACTATCTTGCAAATGTTAAAGAAATGATCAATTTTGTGCGCGGGTCCCCCAACCGACTAGCAATATTTGAGTCTTTGCAAGCTGCCCAACATGGTAGCTCCATTCACCCTGTAGCTCTTCGGCATTTTTTGCCCTACCAGGTGGTGTTGCAGAATAAGTTCGTTGAAAACGCTTTTGCAGAATTACGAAGAGTTAATATTGTTTTTTGAGGAAATCGAGGTCAAAAAAACTGATGCCGGTGCTAAAGCTAAAGGTTTCTAAAAATGTCTGTGTTCTTTTGACTTTATATTTGTCACTACACTTTTTACGCAAATTTTAGAGCCAGTTGAAATTTCGAATGCCTTTCTGCAAAATTCCTTCTTACAGCTGCAAAAAGCCATGGACAATATTCATAGTGTCCGAGAGGTTTTGAAGTCATCTCGAACTGATGAACGTTTCGATGCAGTTTGGGGCTCTTGCTTGGGATTGACCAACAAATTTGATATCGAAGAGCCGAAACTTCCAAAAGTTCGAAAAATTCCTCGAAGAAAAGCTCAACTCTTTGCTTTTGCCAGCCCCCGTGATTATTACCAGAAAATTTATTTCGAGGTTTTAGATATTGTGATCAACTATTTCGATGATCGATTTTCTAAAGCTGCTATGACTCACTTCAAAGAAATTGAAACATTTCTTCTTTCCAAAACTAAAGATTGCAGTTCTGTAGTAGAATTTTATAAGGATGACTTTGACCCTGAAAGATTAATTTTGCACAGAAATATGATGTTAGATGTGTGTGAATCTACAAATTTTGTCGTTGAAAGTACAGAAGACTTAGTGCGCTTCTTTTCCTCAAATAAACACGTCGAGGAATTGATTCCAGAGGTGGTTAAGTTGATAAAGATCGCTTTAACTATACCCGTTTCTACATGTACAGCAGAACGTTCTTTCTCCGCCCTGAGAAGATTAAAAACTTACCTGCGCAACACCATGACGCAAGGAAAATTGAACGACAACGCAATCATGCATGTCCTTAGGAAGAAGCGAAAAATAAACTGAACCTCGAAACTGTGGCGAACATTTTCACCAAACGATCTACTGTTCGTAGGAACACTTTCTTTATGAGTGAGTAGTGAAAATTATAAATCCGCAAAGACTTTAATTTTTGAACTAAAGACTTTCAGTTTCTCTTTTATTTTTAAACTAACAATAAGCGCCAAATATGAGGCTATCATTTATTAATTTAAATGAACTATTTTTTTCCTTTTTACTCAGTTTGGCATCATTCCAAGAGAGAAGAAAGAACATTCTCATAAAGACTATTATGTTTTTTAACTTAAGACCAAATAGAGGCTACACAATTTTTATTTGTTTAGCTCCCCTCCTTTTAATTCACATATATGTAAAATGTAATATTTCTTACTTTTTTTATCATTACTTTCACTATTTCTATGATTTAAAGATTTAAAAAAGAAACAACTGTATACCTTTTATGTGGATTACCTTTTGTACTCATTATTATTGGGGAAAAAAGCACCAAATGAAACGATAGTTTATGTTTACCATCAAGTTTTGTTCATTCAAAACGACCTAAAACTGCATTTTCAGGAGGGCGAATTTTTGAAAATTCAACCGGACCCCCCTCCCCCCGGTTGTGGACTGTGAGTTAGAGCACCCCCACTGATTTTCAAAACCCGGCGCCACTGAACATGGTGAAATGAAATTTTCAAGACACATACAAGGATATTCTCTCCTACACCAAAAAAGGAATGTTAAAAGAGATCTGAAAATTGAATCTCTGTAGAAGACGATTTGGAACAAACACTTGGTTTGGTTAGCAGGAGATGGTTTAAACACTTGGACCACATGTCAAACAACAGACTAACAGTGGCAGCCTTGTGCTGTCAGCCTATGTTGGTGGACTAGTAGAGGGAGGATTTTGGAACAGATAAACTAGAGCCTACTACTAAGAGTGAAGATGACAATGAGGTATTAAGGAAAAACAAAGATGCAATGCAAGAAATTTCAAGTAAATAAGGTCAGGGTGGATTGGTTTGTGAAAGCCAATAAACATACACTATAAAAAACTGGGACTGTGTTTAAAAAAGGAAAGTCATTAATGATTGCGTGTGTTGCAATGGCATAAGGGTTGCATACTTCATATAAAGCATGTTTACCCCCTTTTGATGATTTTGAGTGTCCCACATGCTTCTCTTGTGGATCGTACATGGATTGGCCTAGTGACATCATACCTTTACATTTTCACACATACACAATCATGACTGAACAGCGATGGGAGTGTATGGTTGTAAGTCTAATGATAGTGTGATACTATTGAAGGATGAAGTTACACTAGCCCTTTTAATGGCCAATGTCATTGTGTAAGCTCTTATCAGATAAACACACAACACACACACAGATAAAAGACCTTCTATAGATCACAAATGGCCACAAAAAAACACAACAGAATGAACTAGAAACACACACACACGGACAAGGAAAAACTGAAAATCACAAGAAGTGTAATACGTACCAGAGAATATCCTTTTAACGTATGGCAAAAATAACCTCAAAACGTACCCGAAACACAAGCTCTTTATATAAGTATATTTTACAAAAAAAAAGTTGGTGGAAAGCTTACCTTCTGTTTGTCCAAAACTTGATGTATGTCTTCAACATCGCCCACGACCACTGCCTGTTGGCGCAGCATCTCTTCCTCCAGAGTCAACCAGTCTCGAATCTGTATAACACACAGCCCAATATCATAGCAAGTTCGTTTCAAGTCATCAGTCAGGGGGAGACACTCAATACAAATGTAGTATTAACTTCCATTATTCCACAATTTCTTATATTATTACCTTATACATAACTCTTGTTACTTAAACTGTCAAGGATAAGATAGAAATGTGTAATAATATTTCTATATTAATTTTATATACGTTAAACAAATTGAGGTGTGTGTGTGTGTGTGTGTGTGTGTGTGTGTGTGTGTGTGTGTGTGTGTGTGTGTGTGTGTGTGTGTGTGGTTGTTTGCACGCCTGCGTGCGAAGACCAAAGTTCCCTTTATACACTAATATGCAGTGGCAGAACTATAGACTGTTGCTCCTGGTAAATTAATTTTGGTTTTTGATTTCTGTTTCTGGTTGTAATCAGCTTAAGCGATTTACAACAAACCAATTAAACTTCAAACGCTGACTTTCCACGTAGTTTTAAAGTAATCCTATACGAAAAGCAAGCCTGCCCTCACTTTCACCCGCTCCACCTTCTACTGTGCTTGATTTTACAACCATCTATAACTTCTGTTCTTTGTAGAAGTTACGTGTCTCCTTGTTTGTTCTTATCACATACGTATCCATCTCCATCATCAATTTTCTTCCTCTCAGTGTCTTTCCAATTACTGGGACGTTTAATTTCTCTGGTTGCAATGTTACCTGCCAAATATACAGCTAGTAAGAAATGGTTAGCCTACGTGAGCAAGAACGAAAGCTTTTTTAACCAAATTTTTCTAAAGGGAAAACACACGTAGTAAAATATGTAGGTTAATGTACTGTTGTAAAACAGTTGCACTTTATGCAAGCGGACGCCACTTGCTCCGAACAGCTGTTGCGGTTCGCCACTGCCCCCCCCCCTGGCAGACAGTAAACAAACATCATTATTTGTTAATATACTTCGTAGGCTCACACGGTCGGAGTCAATGGTGTTAAAATTCATTCCCGGGCTGTTTCGTCATAGTCCATAGTTTTCAACTAAAACAGACGTTTCGACAACCGTCTACCACCTACGTCTGCAAAGCTCGAATTTTACACTGATGATGGCAGTCGATGGTACTGTCGAAAGTTGGTACTCTGTTTTAGTTGAAAACAATGGACCACGCCCTAATAGCCCGGGAATGCATTTTAACAACATTAACATTTGTTGTTTTTAGCAGAAAACCGAACTAATCATCGCCGCATATTTCTACTACATGTAGCCTACAAAAGGTGCACTGGTTTCTCCCTCAGACGACGATTTCTAAACCGACCGACAATTCCATTAACCATTCACCCTACACACAGATCTACGGATGTTAAACAGCAGCCAACGTCAACCCTATCGATACTGAAGAGACGGTCGGGTAAACGTAATAAAATAAAATAATATAATAATAATAATAATAATAATAAAATAATATAACAGCAAACGAGGCTGATAAACACGAAAGCAACATCACGCACCAAAAGATATGTCATAGCTTTCGTGTTATTAAACTTTGTAAGTTTTATGTTTAACTATAATACAAAATGTGATCCTCGAAAAGAAGGAGGAAAGCAGCATTCAGACTACAAAAATGAAGTTTCTGAAAGTTCCAGTTTTTAAAATGAGATCATCAAAGAGTAGCCTATAAGGAGACGATTGTATAAACATTTAAAACGTATGTCAGTTAACAGGTTACCAGTAGTAATCTTAGCACGCCGGCCGAGTGGAAGGAGAGACGTCGACAGACTGGATCGCGGAACAGGACAATCAGGGAGTGTAGATGATGATGATGATGATGATGATGACGTCATCATAATGTAAGTTTTACATTAAAATTTCAGATTTAATTACAGTTAATACTATAAAGAAAAAATCTTTTATAAACGATGAAACCTGCTTTATAAATTAAAATGGTTTATCTGGTACTGGTACACCAGTACAGTATAATCCAACCTGGTTTACTTTATAAAGTAAAATGCTTACAAACAGTAAAGTAAGTAATAAGTTACTTGTTATCGTACAACTCCTTAAGGGATTAGATAAGGTCATTTGCAACTCAAACGATGACTTGAAAAGTTGAAATTCAAAACTGATGTAGTTTATAGTTTGTAACCACAATTCAATTACCGTACACTTCACAGTAAATTCTTTACTGAACCTGTCAACCCAGTTCTGAAAATGAACTTAGCTGAAAATGAACTTCAACTGAAGGCTGAAGTATTAATGTACGTAAAAGAATCAATATGACACAGCAATAATAGAGTCTTGTAATAAAAGCTGAATTTAAAACATATTTCTCATACGATTTTTGGATAAAAGCGTCAAAGTAGCTATTTAAAATCGTCAAAACCTGTGCGTGACAATCTGGAACCTGTGTTTATGTATACTGAGTTTTATTTTTTGTAACGATAGCATCAGCAGAGAGAGCAACTTAGAAATAAACATATAAAAAAAATATACATATATCTATAAAGGACCGTGGTCACTTGCGATCCAACTGTACGAAACCCGGTCAATTGCGACCGAGGTGAAAATTTCAACCCGGTCACTTGCAATCAAAAGCATCGTCCTATCAGCTACAGATACAGAACGCGTCTATCAAAGCTATCAAAAAACGAATGAATAGATGAAGGCTCACGCCTGGAATAGTATTGCGCACGGCTGTTTCCAATGTTTATATACTATTCCGAGCAATCAAGTTTCTCTGCACATATTTTTGCACATTTACACTCTATATAATGAACCAATATGTGACAGACTTCTGCACTCTCTCCGCTCGCCTTACGTAGGCATTGATTTGCGGGTTCCTAAAAACATCACTCATGTGTCACAGACATCGAGGCATTAGATCACAACGCTTGGCCCTTTAACGAGTCGTTTTTGCTCGCCGCTAAGAGGATACGACATGTGGGTTCACCGCGTAACAAAACTTATACCACCTATAACAACATTAACACATTTAATCACATTATTACTAGCTACATAACTCAATAATTGCTACGACATCTCATCCACCCATTAAACGTGTATTTTTACACGTACGTTACTTTACCCATTGAAAACTACCTTCATATGCATCCATCTTGTGATATAATTAATATTTCATGTATTTTTTTAAAAATTTTTTGGGTTATTGCGAGGGAAGTACACCAGAAATTAGGGCCCGTTAAAAGTGACACTTGTTAGCGTTGTTCGAGGGTGGGCGGCGAAAGGGAACAAACCTTTCCTTTCCATTAAGACGTCGTAAAAACTATTCACGAACAATGAGCTGTACGGCACATGTTGCAGCCAACTGGACCATGCGTGGGAATGCCCGACTCCACAATTAGGACAAAAGGAGACTACCCTTACATCTGTCCAGTAGCGAGAAAAACACAGAACCAACGGCGAGAGTATTGTTCAAAACCATGTGTGCGACTTCTCAAAGACAATGGTTTATGCAAGGACAATAGGACAGGCGACTAAGTGACGCTAAGGGAGAGCACAGATGTTATGCCACCCGCAAGTCGACAGAGGAAATCGTCAGCGTACCAACAATAAGAGAATTCGACACGCTACACCAAAAGTAGCAGATGTGATTTTGAAACAGAGCCTTAACACTGATTCCAGGAACGGGGCAACGTACGTAAGACAGCGACTCATCTAGTCCACGTGGACTACGTCAAATTCAAGTCGAAAAAGCCAACCAGCCAATGAGGAACGAGAATTCCGGAGGTAACTTCTGTAGGGGATGGTTCAGAGAGAAGCTTGAGACCAGAGAGCGAATCTCGTGTATGAACGTCCCTCTCCAAACGGCACTGGGTGGAGAATTCGTTGCAAATACAGACTGGAGACGAAGGAACACAAGGAGGTCCATGGAATGAACCTATCAAAGATGAATTGGTGGGAAGTTTGAGTGTTCATCAGAGTCCCAAGAGTGGGAACATCAAAAGAAATAAAAACCATTTACACGGGAAGACGCGCTCTCAGTTTACTACAAATTTTATCTCAGTTTATTACAAATTTTATCTCAGTTTATTACAAATTTTTGCTCAGTTTATTCTAATTTTTATCTCAGTTAATTCTTAACTCGGTTTACTCAGAGTTTCGAACAGTCTATTGAACTTGTATTTCATTACATAATAATTCAGTTATAAGAACTTAATGCAGTGCGTAAGTTAAAATGTATTTCGGTAGAGACGATTAAGACATTATTACGAATAAATGAAAGTGCGCGAATAAAACTCAGAGCGTAAACGGAACAGTAGTTTTCGTGATGAAACGCGAGTAACAATCTATATAAATTCTATGTAATTCATCGTCATAAAGACACGGACATTGTGAAGTGGTATTCTTGAACGATTACAGAAAAAGTAGTGATACTGCAATGTTTAGTAATTAACTCAAATAAATAGAATTGTGAACAAGTGCCTAATGAACTCGAAAACGACCTACGCGCCGAAAAGAGTTGTGCGGTATAGACAATTATTAGAAGCATACGGTATCGAACTGTGTACCGCAAAATAGACACATACGCGTGTAGAACTTAATCGACCGATTACGAGTACAATGCCACTACTTGTATTATAATAAACTCAAAGCTCGAAGTGACTGTCGCGGTGTGCGGAAGTGTTTACGATCAAGTGTCCTATGGATTAACTTCACTCATCAATGCAGGGAGACGTCACGGCAGAACGAGTAAAGTACAAAACTAATCTCTTCTTATAATTAGTAATTTATCAAACACCACTGACCTGACACTTAGAACCAAAACCACCTGAGAAAGTTATTTAAATATGAGTCAGATAGATACGAATCCATAAGTAGGGAATATTATGTTCTAGAATATTATACATGTCTTTTTGTTAATATATTTTGTACTATGTATGTATTTTGATGTGTTTGTTGCAGGAACAGGATTTTATCTATGTATATGATTGATATGTGTATTGTTAATTATGATTATTTCATGCATATAAATGTTCAATGTGTTTTAACGTAAAGTACCAAATACGAATTATGAGCACATCACATTTTAGTTAGTAACGTCATTGCAGGCGAAGAAGCGTCTACATTTGATCGCTCACTTAACTGTTTGAATTTGTTCATTGAATTATTAAACGTGGAATAGAATTTTATTGTTTTGTTGAAGAATTGTAAGTGCTCTTAAATTGATGTTATGACATGAAGAAGAATTAATATGATTTAATAAATATAAGTTAGAATGGATTCGTTAGTATTCTATTGATTTATGTAAAAACCTGACTCACAACTTAACTTTTCATTAAACATTATCAATATTAATAATTCAAGTTAACGATTATCAATTCAATTACTCAGAAAGATGCACAAAATAGAAGTTTCGAAGACAGTTAAAGTCAAAAGTAAATTCATCTGTAGCACGATGGAGCGTGAATAATTAATTAACTCTAACTCAATTCATACAATTATTCGTTATTTAAAGAAATGAATTTGTTAACATTACATATGGGAGTTCGACACGTGACATTAATTATATCATATATCTAACCCAAGCTCAGAGTTAGATACATTTGATCACAACTTTATTAAAGAGATAATTGAATAATCTATGCATATAATTTACACAGATAAATATTGTTGTATATGGTGTTCCACATCACGGGGCAATATTAAGTACAGATATACGTACCTGTAAAAGTAATCAATCACATTTTATATAATTAATAATAAATTAATTTATGCAATAAATTTGCATAAAGATTAACATTGTATATGGATCCCAAAGAACGTGGGGAATAACAAGCTTAATACACACCAAAGTTTATTATCGTATATAACTATCAAATTAATCAATCAAAATTGATGAGTAATTAATTTATGCAATAAAGACGCATAAATATATCATCGCATATGGCGTCCAACTACGGGGCTAGATACATGTAAGTACGACAAAGTTCGTACTGGCAACAATTTCATAATTACAGATCAATAAATTTATAATTATAATTAATCAATTTATGCAAATAATACGCATAAATATTATCATCGTAATCTTACTTGTAGTGGGAGGAACCAAACTAAAAGGACACCAACCTAACCCAACCTACACTAGGAGGAACCAACTTCACCAAACAAAAATATTTGACGAAAGCAGTTACTCGCACAAATAAAAAAGTTAGAGAATTGGAACCTCGTCGAAGTTTGGAACAAGAACGTGTCTAGTAGCTGCCACGGATTCGGTCAGATACAACTAGGTGAAAGTGTGGGGCGTAACTGACCGCGTAAAATCAGGTAAATACGTCGTTTCGTCCCAACTAACCGAGACCGTCTACTAATGAGACCCAGCCAGTGCCGGATTTACCATTAAGCCGACTAGGCCGCCGGCTCAGCGGGGGCCGCAAGCTCCAAATATTTTTTTTTTAACAGAAATATTTTTATAAAAGTAGGAAGTATTTTGATGTATTTAAGTATGGCTTTTTGAAATTAAATGATCAATTTTTGTTAATAATACAAATGGAAGACAGTTCTCATTTAAATATTAATTACTCAATTCTTTTGCATCGTTCTTAATATTTTGAAAAAGTTTGCTAAATGAAACCACGGTTTTTTATAGTAGCCTACTGGTTTTAAATTTGATATTACTGTATTAATCTGACGTCAAATTACTTCAGCAGTACATACCTATTACTTCAAAGTCACAGCCGGGCGGTGGGGGGCGCTCAGAAAACTTGGCCTAGGGCCTCAAAAATATTAAATCCGGCACTGGACCCAGCACAGACACCAATCCGGGCCAGACGACAGGGTTCCCTGCGCAGTAATCACGTTACAGTCGACAGAATTCATTTTCTTCCTGTAGCAAGATACACCTTTGCCTCCTTCAACTTCTACCTACAAGCACTTTGGGTCTGTGATAACCAATGGCAATTAAACAGCAAATCTCCTTCATTCTTTCTGATATCGTCTCGCCATTGTGTCGGCGATTTTCTTCTATTCTTTCTTCCCAGAAACTGTTCCTTTGTATCAACTTCTTGGCAATCTGTCTTTATAAGTCCGTAATACGTGTCCTTAGAACGGAAGGATCTACAACAAGGCCACAACAAATTTGCCACGCTCTCGTCCTTCACATTATTAAAACATGAGAGGCTCCTTCAGCTCACGATTAAAACATACTCGCTAGTAACTCTTTTTTTTAGGCGATTTAATTACGGCTGGCGCCGCCTCTCGCATCCTAGCTTCCACTGGCGCCGGTCTAAACAGTCCTGTTCTGTAAGTCCTCTTGCATTCATTGCAGCTTCGACGTCCATGAATGTTTAGGTCTTCCTTTTTTTCTTCTACAGGGTGGAGTCCATTCCCATACCTTCCTTGGCCATCTCTCATCCGACATTCTTTTCAGGTGTCCAAACCAATTCAGTCTTCTTGCATCTATTGTTTTTATAATCTCAAGGTCGATTCCCATCGCTTGTCTTATCTCTACATTTCTCACTCTATCAAGTCTTGTTAGTCTACAGGACCTCCGCCAGTAATCCATCTCCATAGATCTTATTATGGATTTATTTCTTTTATTAATTTCCCACAGTTCTGCTCCGTATAGGCCTATAGGCCTACTTTCGACTATAGTTTCCTATACTCATCATAATTTCCTTTAAAAGTCAACTGAAGGTGTTAATGAAATTCCAACTATCAGCAGCTATAAAACCTTTTACGTACCTACATATAACACAAAAATGAGACTTTATACGAGTAAGTGCTCATATCTGTTCGTAATATGATAATGAAATTTGCTTTGAGGAGACTAGTAGATGGACGAGTTCCATTATCACAGCGAGACGCACAAGAAGATAAGACGGCATCTCGTCGCCGATAGCTAATATAATTCTCTCTCTGCAGTGTACACAGTCTCTCTCTCTCGCTCGCTCTATATATATGGAAGCTGAGTACAGTAGTTACAGTCAAAGCGGGACAGCGTTATATCAACTCTCCCCCCCCCCACACACATCGTGCAGGTTTAAACCCGCAGCATTGAAAGCCTTTAAACCCGCTTTATAGAAATTGAAAAGAGAGAGGTTGCAGTAGCAGCAGCAGCGGACTACCGCCACTATAAATTCGCGTATATGCTGCTCTTTGTGTGCGTGTGAGTGCGCACGCGCATTGAAACACTGCTTCCGCGTTCATTAATTGCTGCACATAGCAGTGCAGGTACATTAGTTTACTAGTTTACCGGAGTTACTGCTGAGCGCAGTTCCCTTTTCTCAAAGCTAATGTGACAGTTCTCATTGTCGTAAGTAATTACGGTCTGAATCAAATGCACCAAACTTGCTCCCTTCAGTTCGGTCTATTGAGATGTCGGCTGCGCGCACGTGAATGGCAACCGCATCGCAGTGTGGTAAATCATTCCACATAAGTAAAACCATATAAGGTACACAAAGTACGAACAGAATAAAATGTGTATTGTATTACATATTCCTTTGCAAAATTGTGTACGACACTGTCGTGTGGCTCTAACGATGGAACAAAGACTCAAGAGTCAATCTGACGACTTGCTTGTAATTCAAAATACAGAACCTGCTTTACAAAAATCTGTTTTAACCATCACCAGATTTGCAAACAATACAATGCAAAAATCTCCACTACAAAAACAAAGGTAATAGCTTTTCGTGGCAAGGAACCAACAAGAACAAAAATAATAATGACCAAATTAAAGAAATGGTAAACCATTTTAAACATTTTGGAAATGATATTAGCTATGATAAGAATTACGATACTGACGTTAGTCAGGTAAGTTCTGTGGGACAATCAACCATATTTTTAGAAACAAGGTACGTCGAGATACAAAATTAAAGTTTTACAAAGTTAAGGCGGTGTCTGTACTGTCCTATGGGTGCGAACTATGGACAACCAAGAAAGAAGAAAATAAAATACAGGCTTCGGAAGTGGCGTTCTTAAGATGAGTCTGTTCTAAACTTGACCGTATGAGAATGAGGCCAAAAGAAAATAATTACTAGTTTTTAACTTGTACGAAAGACTAAAGATGGAAAGGCTGTATAAACAACGGCGGAAAGAACACTTTAAGATTCAAGACAGGCCAAACAAGTATGGAAATACAAACCTATAGGACATAGGTGTGTGGGTAGACCCAGGAAGAGATAGTTGAAGGATGTCTGAAGGCGGAACAGGCAGCACCTTGCCTACGTCGTGTCGTGAAGGTGATGATGACTCAGGGGTCCTGTAATTTTGCCACACAGCGATAAAAACCTAGAGGAATCTTCACCGAATCTAAAAGCACTATCATTACTGAAAACAGTATTCACTGGAGGAAGAGGCCGGCCAAGAAGAAGATGGGTGGACGATGTAGATGAAGACTTGAGAAGACTGGTGGTCAGAGGGTGAGGAAGAGTCGCACAGGATAGAGAGGAGTGGAGGTACTTCGTTCTGGAAACCAGGGCTCTTCATGAGCTGCAGGGCCGCGGCGTAGTAGTAGTACAGTTCATAACATCAATAAATCTTTTAGTTTGTACTTTATAACTTAGGCCCGGAACTTTTCACACACGTCTCGTATACCTTTTAAAAACTAAATTTCATAAACAAATCTTTCTTACCGAACACCGCTTACGGTTTAAGTGTTACAAAATTTCTGCTAAATTTCAACGTCAAGGGGTTCTGGAGATACGGTGATCAACGAGTGGTATTCGCGCGCGAGCGCACTTACACACACATATTCTAAATACATACCTTACTTTCGTCGCCAACTCGCGAAAACATTGTAGAGTCTGTATTAATATCCAAAACACGTCGAATCGCCGTCTTGTTGAAAACCAACCGTTATATTATGTCAGTACAAAATAATAAAAAAATCCTCAATCGACAATGACACTATCACTTCGATTTCCGTAGCAAGTCAATAATACGAACGCCGCGTCAATGTTACGCCTTTAAGTGCAAAGAGAGATTAAAACCGTTATTTCGCGTAGATCAACTTGTTAGCTTATTACACAACCAAACTCAGACGCGTCTTCCAGCAAAACAGAGATGAATATTTATTTCTAGTTATTCCTGTCTCCGTCTACGTTTGTATAAACGTTCATTCCACTTTCGCACAAGGAAATTAAATGTCCGAAGCAGTTAATAACGCCACAGTAATGTTACGCAAACCCACAAACAAACTTAGACTGACTAAATAACTTGTAGTTCGCACTGAGTCAGTTTGTACCCGACTTCCGACTGACGATTTCTTTCCGCCCCGCGTAAACTGACGATGAAAAAAGATTTCCAGCGTTAAACAACAACAGCATAGTTTACAGCTGTTAGCCAGCCACAAGCGTTTGGTGCGTTGCCAAGCAATCCCAGAATTGTACTGCTGTGTGTGATTGAAACCTTTTAACGTAGGAAACACAGGAGAACGTCCAGAAGTACACAAACTATTGCAAGCAATATCGCTAAAAGCAACCACACGAACGCATGTGTGTGTGTATGCGCGCTACCACAACAATTCGCGCTCAATTCCCGTTACATCCACTTATGTTTCATGGGCCGAAGATATATATTTTTATTTTAAATAAAGAAGAATAAACAAGTATAAAACAGAGCTCAGATCGCGCGGTGTATCGTAAACAACTGAACGGCCATGGTGCGTATCATTATCCTTACAGTCATCGTCTGCCCACTGCTGAGCGACTGCACCCAAACGAGCACAGAATAATAACATTACAAATAGAGTGTATTCCTCTTCATGGGGCCACCGGTTATTAGGGCCAGCCGCTTTATTAGGCCAATAAAATATAAAAACCAAACAGGGTTGCACATAGAAAGGTTCTTCGCTTAACAGATCCGGTGCGCCAGTTATTCGGTCTAGTATGGCTCAGATTTTCTCTTCTTAAATAGAATAAAGCCCCCTACACATTATCGGACCGAACCACCAGACACGACCAAACAGCCAGACCGTCTGTGGTCGGGTCAAGGCTACACACTTTCGGACCGGACCAACTTCAGACAGGAACCATTTTCTCTGACTGGTCGAATGTTTGATCTTGTGAAGGAGAGGGTGTCGCGCTATGGCTCCGTATCTTTCAAAAATGCACAAAATCGGTGTAGCTTTAAGTGCTTTAGTAGCAACTAGTGATGACAAGTGTCGAAAGAAGAGAAAAATGTGGGCAAAGAACTTGTTTTAAAAACGGAAAACATTCACCCATGCAAACTTACTTAAAGAATTGGACTCAAACGATTTTCGTAATGGTTTATGGATGGATGAGGAATGTTTCATCAATTTACTGGATTTGGTGAAACCATTTATTCAAAGAAGAAATACGGTCTTCAGGGAATCCGTGAGTGCAGAAGAGAGGCTAATTGTGACACTTCGTTATTTAGCTACTGGGAGATCATATGAAGACATGAAATTCAGTGCTGCTATATCACCACAACTTTTATCAGCTATTATTCCAGAAACGTGCGCAGCTAGCAACCCAACAAGAAACAGCGAAGGTTTGGCAACGACAAGGGAAGTTCGGCGACAACGCTACACATTCCACGACCAGACTTAAAAGTGGTGAGGACGGTCCGCGGTCCGATGGTTTTCCCATCGAACCTCCCGACCGTCCGTCACGACAGATTTTGTCCGCGGACACGCCTACACATCTTCGAACCCACGACCAAACTGTATTTTGTCCCGACGGTCCGGTGGTCTGGTCCGATAGTGTGTAGGGGGTTTAAGCTATTTCGTTTTTTGAGGTCGTAATTTACACAAGTGGACTAGTGAGGGCGACAAACCATAACAATAGAGTACATTATTGACAACAACCCGACGACATGTGTGTGGTTTCGGACTTTGTGTGTTTGTCCTTGCCGACATACTATTAACCAACAGACACCACTAGGGCCTGAAGGATTATTAAAACCAGGCCCACTCATACTATTTTATTATGCTGTATTATTATGCCTATATATTTATTACTATATTTCATAAAACGCACTTAGTAACAAATGTTATAATTGCAGTGTTTACTGTACTTAAGACTTATGTCTGATTTTCTGATATTACTAAGTTTCGGTTTCTACGGCTTATTTGCATACTGTTTAGAAATTTGGATAATAGGGCTAGTCGCTTAATTGGGCCAACTTGGTATAGTCCCGACGTGTCCCAATAAAGCGGAATCCGCTGTACTTGTTACTGCTGCTGCAGCCCCACCAGCGATTACACTCGAGTTATACTCAATTCCCACACAACCAACAGCTGAGGTACAGGTTACAGTTGTGAAGCGCACGACACTTTTAATGAAATACAAAATTCTTTCGAGTAAACACTGTGACTCAGGTTGAATACATTGCAGTAATAACTGTAAGTGAATTCTGACACGGGAATATAGTGTACTAAAACACATATTATTGTTCACTACTTCTGACTACATAAAATCTCACAAGTCTATACCACAAAGTTGGGGGACTCACGCTCGAAAACAGAACCGGAAGCACTTTCAACAACCACACTCGACCTTGAAGAAGGTGTACAGGGTTGAGAAATAATCAACACATTCTGAATATTTATTGAAACGATGGGGCGTCGGTGACGTCATAGCGACTACTTCAACGCTACAAGGGGGACAGGTGCATATTAGTGATGAGAATAGTCCATCATTTATTGCGATGAGTACTCTCACCGGCACTGAGCCGGTTCTGGGAATACGACTGGATTTTATGCATTCGTTCGTTCGTTCATTCCTCCCAAGTCGAGTCGCCTCGTCTAATCTGTCGCCCAAAGGACGGAAAACCGCGAGGTGTCCACGTGCTTCCTAGGCGCGAATTCAACGCCATCCTCTAGCAGCCATATCTCCCACGCCAATACTGCTCTAAGCTCCTATGGGTTAATCCTTAAGGGGGCCACGCAGCCACGTCTCCAGGACCCAATTCACGAATCCCTCTTATGTACGCAAATAATACTAACCGTTATTCACTTAGAACCTCTTTGTCACGCAAGATTGCTGTTTACAGTTAATATTAGATATATTACTCTTACATTACAAAATTAATGAGAATTGCGAATAAAACGACAATTTAGAATAACTAATTAGAGGATTATGTAGACCTGTATGCTTATGCAGGACTGTAGATATTCACTATTTTTTTTTAAAAAGTTTAATTATTGTATCTTTATAAGTGTGTCATACTTGAAATAAATACCCTCCTTTATTTGTTTAACAAACTGTAGGCTTACTTGATTGTTATGGATACACGCTAATCGCGTTACATGAGTTACAGTCTATGACCGTTTGTATCGGATCTCGGAACTGTGTTACAAGAACTGATACGTTCATGAACGACTCATCAATAGTGCATACTTGTGAGTGGCGTGGTTTTCATGTGACCGCTGCTGCCGGCGACAACAGTACAGGAAATGAAATATATATATAACGGATCTTTACAGCTGTCGCCGTTTCTCCGTCCCCAACTTCCATTGTAACCTATCGTAGCATGTAAGTTCTTCTAAATTTCTTGCAACCATTGCTTCCGCTACGTCATCTCGCCAACTCCTCCGTGGACGTCCTCTTATCCTCCTCACCGGTGGTATCCATTCCAATATTTTGCGGGGCCATCTGTCATCTTCCAATCTCTTCACATGCCCAAACCAAGTCAATTGTCTCCTTTCTATTTCGTCTATTATTGTCCTGTCAATATTCATCTCGGGTCTAAGTCTCATTTCTAACCCTGTCTAATTTTGATCTTCTACAACTCCTCCTGAAGAAGTTCCTTTCCGCTGCCATCAGTTTTTTTCTTAGTTACGTTTGAAACGTTCCAAACTTCTGCTCCATAAAGGATTACACTTCGCACCATGCTATTATATATATGTTTCTTTGTATTTCTGGTTATACTTCTTTCCCATAGAAGCGAATTCAGCGTTCTTGTAACGGTTCGCCCCTTGTTAACACGTTCTTCAATTTCATCTTTGCTGCTTCCCTGTCTGTTGAAAATAACGCCTAAGTATTTACTTTTTTCAACACCTCTTATCCTGTCCACATCCAATTTTAAGTCCTTAACTTCTTCATTGGCCACTATGAGGTACTCACATTTTGTCATATTCCTCTTTTAACTTTCTGACCATATACTCGAGGTCTTCGTCATCCTCTGCTACCACAATCTGGTCATCGGCAAAATATAGAGTGAACAGATTGTCATCTCCTACTCTCAGCCCCATGCTTTTACACTTCTTTGTCCATCTTACTAGAGATCTGTGTAAGTATATTTTAAAGAGGGTAGGCGACAAGCAGCATCCTTGTCTTATGCCTTTTGTAGTTTCGAATGGGAGAGTGAGTTTGTTTCCCAGTTTGACCATGGTGATATTTTGTTGATAGTATCTTCTGGTGGCTGCAATCAAATTTGCATTTTGTTCAAATGCTCCATCTCCTTCCATAACTGTGAGATTGGGACGCTATCGTATGCCTTTTCTAAATCTATTAAAGCTATATGCGTTTCTCTATTATGCTGTACTCTCTTTTCAACTGCTATTTTGATTGTAAAGATGTTGTCTACCGTGGATCGCCCCGCTCTAAAACCTGATTGTTCTTCGGGCTGCTTGGTCTTGATGTCTTCTTCAATTAAGTTTTTCAAAAAATGAAAAAAATAAAAGTAAATATTTCACAGAGTAAACAATACTTTAGTTATTGATCAATTTGAAATGCGATAAAGCGTGGAGGTAAAGCAGGTAGGAAAACTAACTAGTAACGTTGGACAAGGGTAATGTGAAGCGCTGTCGTATCAGATACGAGCTATAAACAGTAATACTACCTCGGTCAGAAGGATGATATTTCGTGTAATACTGTATTCTTAAATATGTTCACCAATGAGATTGCATCGTTAATAAGATGAGATTACCGTTTCGATTCCGCGTTGACACAATTAGTATTCATCAACCGCCCGCTGCTTATCACTTTCAATGGAGTCGAGGCGTCGTGTCGTCGTTATTCTGCTGTCGGTACAGAGCCGTTGTTTGATGACGCGCAACAACGTGTCAACAACGTAACTACACTGATGATATATAAGAAGTTTATTACTACTGATAACGGCTGCCGTGACGCCGACTGTCATCTTTTTAGCCGAGGCAGTATTACGTCCCATAACATTATTTTATTCATCACTTTTATACTGTTTTCGGTTTAAATATAATTTCACCACTCTAAGAAATACAATTTTATCATTCCACATTGTCACTATATTAATCTTCAAGAGATCCCATTCATTCGACACATTTTCTGAAACTACTACAACCACCACGAAATCCTAAAAAAAATTCATCTTCTAAAGCAACAACAACAACAACTCAAACTCCAGGAAAACTTTATAATATAATACAAAGTTCAAACCGATTCAAACTTAAATTGCAAAAACACGGCGGTCTTAGGCGCGGAGAGGCAGTAAAACACACCTGGCGTTCTCAAACCCCAACCAAAATAGCGACCCACCTACCGCCACTCACCTTTCGCCCATCGATCGCCTCACTTTGCTTATATTTATTTGAATTACAAGTCACATGTTGAACGGAACTTGAGGTGTTGCGATTTCTTCTCGTTTGTTACACTGTGTCTCTAGATGGCCATGGAACTCCTACGTGACAAGATCTCACTGTTCTAATAAACCTTCTGTCAACACCAAAATTTAACGTCGTTGTCATTATTTGTTAAAATTTCAGGTTCAGTTTTCGTTGTTGCTTTCAAAATCTAAGATTATAATAATCTACTAATAAACACTACGTTCGGGCTCTCATTCGGCCACTGCTTTGTGGGTCCTACCCTCTTCCATTCTCCTGAAATACCCGTACCACATGATTCCTTTTGTCCTATAACTTTCCTTCGTGGGAGTCTGTAACCCCTAGAGAGTGCGTCCGTAGGTGGTGGGTGGGAGGGGGGAATGAAATAACCCCTGTGAACCGACAGGCGCTGCTGGCTTGCACTACGGCACTGGGTTTTCAAAGGCCGAGGATGAGAACTTTAATAAAAAAATAACCTGGTCCTCCAGGGTGGGGGGTTGATGCAATGGGACAGCTGGTCACTCAGTGCGAAAAATATGTGATGCTAAAAGAGCAAACACTAAGCCTGGAAAAGACGGATAAATGGTAATCGGACTACGTTTAATTACTATTTTTATTCCCATCTTTTACGATGGCCTCCACATTACAGTTTTTGTGTGTTAAAATGATATTGCTAGTTACAACTGCTATGATGGCCATACTTCAACCTCTAGAACAAGCTCATACACAGTATCATAGTATGAAGGTCTCTGGACTACAATACACCGCATGGAGGTGAGAACAAAGAATCAGAATCAGATGGGCTGTGTAATTTTTTTTAAATTTTAACATCCAAATATTGTGTCGTCTTCAGGTACACTTTTCTGTAGTAGGCCTACATACCAAATCAGAGCTGTAACCAAGAGGGGGGGAGGCGTAACTAGAGGCCTCCCCAGAGGTATTACGTAATCACTTAACGTACATCTATTTGTTGCACAAGGCTTATACTAAACAGTATGCACCTACTCTGACGGTCTCCTGAATAGTTATTATGTTACAGCATTAAGAATAATTTTGTAATTCGTTTGTATTTGTTTGACAATAAACAACTTGTACTGTTATTATTCCTTATAATAATCTTAAAAATCAGCTAAATTGTTTGGAGCGTCTCAACCACCAAATGCGGAAGAAATTACTGAACTACAGGCCGGAAGGAGTAAAAGGCGTGGAGTATCCTAACAAGCGCTCCAGTGATCAGTTATAGACTAAACTTTGTTGAAACTGGTACAAGTTAGGCTAGGTTTAATTCGTGATGACAATAGTGTACTACTTGCTACTTTGAAACGATACGTGTACGCAGTAAGGAAGAATTCCACTTCCGAATAAAACGAAACCATTCAAAAATAATCGCACGGAATTAGAAGTTAAGATCGCATCTGCAACAACTACTCGAGTACTTTTCTTTACGATTTCGGGAAAGAAGAAGAAGAAGGCCGGGCTGAAGACAGTGGAGACGTGGATATGGCGAAGGTGACAAAGACACGTTGGTCAGAAACATAACAAATTCTGATGATTTAAAGGGAGAAATAAAAGAAGAAAGAAAGTCGTAAAAGAATCTGAAAGAGCAAAAGGAAATTTCTTGGCCATTTGTTTGGTACGATTGACTTATTCACAACATTTCTGAAAGTAAAGTGTTTGGATGAATAGGTTACGTCGATCGGGGAGAAAATGCGGGAGTAAAAACTGAAGCTGGAAGGTACGTTATGTCAAAAAATTTGGGGGAGGGCACGAGTTTTTGTACGCAATGATAAGTTGTCTAAAGAGACAATGTCTAAAGAGATGTGTAAATGCACTAGGAGTACCTATATAAGTGGATAGGCAGCTGGCGCCTAACCAGTTCAGTTGGCTACGGCGGCGCATTACAACTTGAATAAAACTAGAATAGGATCGAGTAATGGCTTGTTAGAACAACCTTTGACCGATCTTAGAAATTTCATCTCCGCTGCTTGTACGCGGCGGCTGTTATCTGCCTTTCTCATTATCCATCACTCACTTCCATAAAGAAGCACATGTACAGCCATTACCTCGTAAAACTTGAGCTGAGTGTCTTTCCGCGTCTTGTTTTTTAGTTTTCTTCTTACGGCGCCGCACTTCGTTTGAAAGTTATGTAGTTTATTGTCAATGTCTCTGTTGTTCTCATACGATATACCATACCCTAGGTAGCTAAAGTGAGACACTTGTTCAATTAGTTCGTTGTTAAATCATTATTTTGTCTCTTACAGAATTGCTTCCCAGGGAAGCCATCACCTTCGTTTTGCTTGTGGAAATTCTTAAGATATACTGAATCGAACACCGCCGTAAATTATGTAGCACTCTTTGCAAAAAAAGTTTCGGTGGTATCTACTAGGAGTGTCACTAACACAAATGGGCGGAGCATTTGTTATTCGTAATAATTTATTTATCAATATTTTTACAATCAACAAAATATATACACTTTTATGATATAGTACAATATACATTAATTGTCATTAGACATATTCCACAACCTTTGCAACTCATCTCTACGATCAACCATTGATGGACTTCTATTAATTTTTAGCAGTCTATCAAAATTAAACGCTGGTTTTAATAATAATCCTTCTAATGTTTTCACTCTTGAAAGAGCAACATACGTTAATCCAATCTGAAATTCATTGTCTCCTAAATTAACAATAGCCTTATCCAATGTTATCCCTTGCGATCTATGTATACTAACACCATATGCTAACATTAACGGAAATTGTTTGCGAGTACAAGAAATTTCATTTTTCTTGAATGATGCCACTACTAGTAGAATGGGTATTGAGTTCTCGTACAGAACTGGTCCTGTATATTTTTCGAAAGATACAAGTATACATATTGGCATGTGATCGTTATAATTTTCGCATACAACTGCCGGGTCATCAATAATATCAGTTACTGTCCCAACTAAACCGTTGGCTAGTCCTTTTGTGACCTAAAGATTTCTTCTAAGGATACCTCGAGCACCTTTACATAAACGTAATTGGGCAAATAATCCCTGAGCATCGTCAGATTTTGCTAGAGAGGCTTTTGGGCAATTACGGACTGCATTGATTAGAGCCACGGGTTGTTTATTGCTTTCTAGTTTTTCATAATTAAAGCGTTCGATTTCAGCATTTTTCGACATTATACAGACACTATCTTTGAAATTTATATTATTTACATACAATCTTTTAGATAAGAGCTGATAATCTTGTTCAGTGACTCTATTAATAATCATTTGCGACTCTATTTAAAGTCTCTCTGAAATTTTTTTGATCATCACTTTGCTGTCTCATAATCTCCGTTAAAAATAACACTTTTTTTGAACTGTTTATATAAAAGATTCGATTGAATGGTCTGAACATTATTACTAATATTGTAAAAACTCCTGTCACAAACCGGTGGAAGTTGGGACCAATCACCGACTAAATATACGCAAAGGCCACCAAAAGGAACATCTGAAGAACGCTGCTTTGCTTGTTTAAGTCGCATATCCACTTTGAAAAACAAATTCAAACCCAACATACTGGCTTTATTAATAATAACGAACCTCACATCTTTTAATTCTTCTTCAAAAGCAATTTCGGATTCACCTTCTAAATCTTTGAAAGTTCCTCGCATTTTCTTTGAAGTATTTATTTTTAGAGCTGAATGAATAGTTTGTCCAGCAATATTGTTAGCTGCCACACCAGTAGGAGCCATTAAAAGAGTTGCATCGCAGTCAAAATATGAATTAATTCTCCTAACCATTTCATTAATTACACAGCTTTTACCAGTTCCAGCTTTTCCCTGAATAATTCCAAGTCTTTGATTGCAATCATCATAGTCATTTAGCTGATATTCTAAGAAAGATAATATCTTATTTTGTTGGTCGTTGAAAATAACATTGATTATGATATTCATGAGAATCATACTGATTCCCAAATGTTTCTAGATTCCCTTCGATGAAAGAGGTTTTATTCTTTATATCTGGATATTTGTAATAGGCTGCTTCCCAATTATGAAGTAAATCGATATCACGATTACCTAGACCAACATGAATTGGTAGTGCATTAGGCATTACTGCTGCTTTAGCCATCCAGTCTCTATCGTCAAAAATATCAAACTTGTTATTATTATCCTGATCAATTTCAGTTTCTTCTGTAATTAAAGACATGTGTAATTGTTCATGAAACTGTCCAAAATTTTGTCGGGTATAAGCCTTGAACCATGTTTCATCTGTACTTTTCAAGTCTTCTTCATTACGCCAAAGCTTATGTAAAATCAACTTTCGTTTACAATATAATTCAGTATTGACTGCATTGTTATTGTTGTTTACTTTAGGGAAAACTTGTACAATTCTTTCTTTTCCGTTTGTGCTAATTGAATTATTTCTTCCCTTAGACATTTTTTTAGCAAAATCGAGTAATGTTATTTCTTCCATGTCTAGTGGTCTACTACTATAAAACGGAATGAATGAATTACTGTCATTTTCACTGTTGGTTCCATTAATTGCAACATCGTCTTCTATTGTTATGACAAGTATTCTAAAAGTTCTGGTACATTGATACAATGGAACTCCATAGAGTAAATGACATGTTTCGCAAGCCCCGATGTATCTTTCTCCGATCACTCTTATCATCAAACTTGTATATGCTCGACGAGATTCTTCATCCGGGGTTCTCGATTCAACGATTTCTTGAAACATTTCCATCAAATTTTTCGAAGCAGGTTCTGACTTTGAAGCATATTTGGATACACATTCAACAACCTGGTATAAGGAGGTGACTATACTAAAATCAGTATTTGCTCTCCATGTTTGTGCGATGACAGGATTATACTGACTCAGGAGTTCATCATTCCTTATTGGTGTATGTATCCAAATACCTTTCTAATTTTTCTCTAGAAGAGATTCCTCTTGTAATTCTTTAGGTGATATCTGAACCTGCAAGTATATTCTTTGCCATTCAACTTAAGACAATATCCTTTGGTACATCTGGCATGTCTTTGGAATCGATTCAGTAGTTCTGAAAGAGAACGATCGTTGTCGATAACAACATCACAACATCAGTTGATCTAATCTTTGAAGGATGTATAGTTGCCGGAGGAATGAATGGCAAAGGATTGAATGCATTAACGAAATGGTCATAATACATCTTGGCACTTAAAATGTCTTCCTCAGATGCATTATCAAAAGTTCTTGGATCAGGAGCACCAGAGATCCAAAGAAGACCGTGTACATGACATGAACCACGATGCTGGAATTCGAAACGAAACCAATAATCTGAAAATGAGAATATCTTACAGACGACATTTTTTATGAATAAAGTTGCACGAAACGAAAAATAATCTTCAACAATTGAGCGATTCTCATTTATAAGTTTTTGCCTTTGCTGAGCGATTCTAGATTCATCTAACGTTTCCTCTTGCACGAAATTACAACCCACGAGTCGTGCCAGATCAGCTGCACTCAAAGTAAAAAAACCCGTAGGAAGATTATCACACTGCTCAATCATTGATTCAAGTTCACCTCTTCGTTGAAACCAGTAAGATTTTGATCCTCTTAATTTTCCACACCAATAATATAAACTTCTTATTATTTGAGGATTACTCGACATCGTGTTTCTCAGTTGCTGTATTGTTCCATTGAAATGAGATTTTCTAGCAAATATTGTCCCTCGTTGAATATCTTGATGACGCTGAACAGTGTTCAATGCAAAATATCTGAACCTAGGATCTTGTGCAAAACGTCGGTCTTTATATTGCATCAAAAACTGAAAATATTTAAGTCCTGTAAGTTTCATACTACTTGCTCGAGTATTATCGTTTAGTTCAGCAGATCCGTAAGGTAGTAAAGCGGGAAATGCCATGCTTACCTATCCTTTGCACGAGAATTCATTTATGATATTAGTATCTTGTGGCCATGGAATTGCATTATTCACTGCAGATTGGAATAGATCAACTTCTGTGATTCTAATATTCTCCGGGGTCATATTTTCATAAATTTCTTCAGAATAGTTCTCTTCATCTGCATTCACCTCAGATGAATCAACAGTGGGTATCATTCCATAAATACTATCATTTAATGAAGCTGAGATATTTGTTCCATATCAATGATGATATTCTATAGAATGGATTATTCATTTTCAAAAAATTGAGTGCTTCTAAAATTTTGTCACGTCTCACATGAAAATCCCGTTGTCCAGTAACACTTTCTTTTCTTACAACTATAGTGCTCAGTGAATAGGGTGTAGGGGGCAAGGAACTAACAATCTCCGTTATATTTTGACCAATATTTATAATATTTTCCTTATAAGCATATTGACCCGGAAAGCCTCTCGATTTCACCCTATACAGACTCATCACTGGTTGTACTCTTGCTATCAAGAGTTGTTCTACATAAGTGAGATCCATCAGTTCTATAGGTACATCTTTAAGATACGATTAACTGCAGTAAACTTTGGGTTTCGCTTACACTGCGGACACATATAAAAAATGTTTGCTGCATCAACACTCGAGAACAATTTACACTTTCATAGAATTCTAGAGATCGTAAATTATCTTCAAATTCATTCTGAACATTCCTATATCCTGTGTTGTTTTGTTCATATAACACATGATTCATGTTATGTTCTGCAGGGCCTTCAACAGTTGCTGCAGCAACATTTTGTCGCTCTCTCACCAGTCTTTGATTTGTAGTTAAACGACCAATATTTGCACCTCTTCTCCGTCGAGGCATACTATAAATAATACGTATATATAAATTGATGAAGAAAAATGTATAGAATATGCGTATAACAGAAAAAAGTACTTAAACAAAAAGTACAAAATTGAATAAAAAGTATAAGAATAATAATTTTAATAGAATTTGGAAAATTGAATAAAGAAGTATAAGAATAATTTTTTAATGAAGGGTTAATTAGGATCGGTCAAAAATAACACAAATTTTAAGTTATTTGTGTCGACGTTTCGACAATGTTTATTGTCATCATCAGGACCTGTGTATGAATTCAAAAGAAATGTTAAACACAACAGAACAGTTATTTGGGTGAACGTGTTCGTGTATGTGCGTGTGTGTGCGCACACGCGTGTGCGTGCGTATGTATGTATCATTATATATGTGAAGGAGTTGAGAAATTTGTTTACATCTTCAAATGTTTTCTTTAAGAAAACGAGAAAATTATAATATCACAAAACTTAATTTTTTACATTATTACAATTTAATATAACAATGTAGGCCTACACGTGTTACTTTCATTTCCTTCAAAAGTCAAATACTGTACAAGCGTCATCTGGTTCTGTTTTATAAATAGGGCGGTTGGTCTGGGAAAACTTACAGTTGTGTGTTTGGCGTCAGCAACAATTGTAAGTGCCTCACTGATCTTATTATTTAGTATCAGCTAGGTAAACATATAGCAATTCTTATAGACACATATTCTGATTAGTTTTAAACTCAGTACAGTGGTCATCTGCGTTCTGCATAATTTACACTTAGGTGACAAAAAAGAAGAGAATATAATTGTGTTGTACATAAGTATTGATGCTCGATGCTACATAAGTGTGTGTGTTGTGCGAGCGTGTGTGTGCGCACCGGCATTTTTGATACAGCAAAATCTTATCTTATCGGGCGACAGCCAGCGATATCTCTATCTCTCTTCCTCTCACACGATTAAGCTAAGATTTTTAAAAATACGTAATATCTTTTCAACCAAATAATTTAGAGAAATAAAAATTACATGCGTGCACTCTACAATACAGTCCGGATAAGTATGCAAAATTTTATAACATTCGGTTGAGTAGTTTCGGAGGAGTTCGCGGTCTCTAAGTTTTGCATCGACTCATGGATTTCGCTACGCTCATCAGGCTCCGCCCAATAAGCAACAGTCGTCAGCAAACAGCAGCGTATTAACAAACTACCTTTCTCCTAGAGTATGACTTTTTTAATTCATTACTATACGAGGCTCAGTTGAAAAACGTCGCGGAGCGACATCTATAGCTCAGTGATAGATCTAAAATCTTTCGTGTGTTGCACGACGTATATTTCGTCACCTGTTAATTTCCAGATACTTACTCACTATTTACTAGCTAGTTGAAATTTTCCTGTCACGCGTGTTTTTAAAATGCACAAAGTCAAACATCGTGTTGTGATGAATTCTCTGTTAAAAATGTTTTAGCGCCAATGGAAAATCAAAACAAAATTGTAAATGTGTTAAGAGATGCTGCGCCATCAGGAACAACGGTAAGTGGGGCACACTCGAGTTTAAACGTGGTCGTACAAGCACTGAAGACGATCCCAGCAGAGGACGTCCAAAAAGTGCAACAAAAAATGACTTTATTGAAAAAGTGTCATAGGGTGTTGGAAAACCGCAGATTGAGGAGTGGATGAGGTTGCTGAAATCATAAGTATCTCACATGAGCGTGTGCATCATACTTTAACTCAAGAACCTTGTGTGAAAAAGCGTTGTGCAAGATGGCTGCCGCATTTGGATTTGTTCCTTTTTTTGGGCGTCCAGTCCAGGGGGTGGGGGATCATCTTAAATGCTCATACGACCACATTTAAATTCAAGTGCCTACTTACAAACCATTGGTTTTGAAGTCGCAGCATCTCCTGACACATTTACAATTTCGTTTTGAACTTCCCTTGGCGCTAAACAATTTTTAACAAAGAATCACACTACGATGTTTGATTTTGTTTGTTTTTCAAAACGTTCATGACACCTCAATTTTTAACAGCTTCTAAACAGTGAATAAATTGATAGACAGATTTGCAAATTGACAGGAGTTCACATAAAATACAAATCTTCCAGCACACGAAACATTTTTACCGCTAAGCTACAGATGTCGCTCCGCGAACATTTCAACTGTAATAACGCATACTGGATTCATTTGTGTAGAAGAATAATTGTCGAATTCATCGTATTTATACGATTAACAAAGCCGATAATTATTTCACTTTATTTTGGTGTCGGATTTATTTTACTGCTAAAAAAGTTCACCGAATTCTGTAGTCATTTAAATGTAAGAGTATTTTAATAGTAATGTAAATTGATTGGCCAAACAAAGCCATTACTTACACTACACTTACATTACTTACTTACATTACTCACTACAGCGTTCAGCCGTTTTGTTTAATTCGTGAACAAAAACAATAATCCCACGTCATTAAATCTCACGCATCGAGAAATTTACTCCAACTAATTACCGTTTACATTAATAACGTACGGCCAGTGAATAAAACGTAACAATCAGTGACAACTGACGAAAAGGAAAACGTGCTCTGAACAAAAGAAGAAAATAAAATTCGAAACGTGGTATTCGATAACTGGGTGAGCTCCCGCTTTTTCAACCCCCTTTCGAATCCATTAAAACCTTGCAAACGGATCGTTAAAAGTAAGAAGTAGTCTTAGTCTTAGTCTTAGTCGCGTACTCTTCTACCCTGGGGTGTCGAGGAGTTGTAAAGAGATCGCCACTATTGCCTCTGGAGAGTCAGCGCCCTTCCCTGATTCCAAGGGATGCCCCTGTCCTGCAAGAAGCCTTACACTGCCTTGCCATGTCGTTCTGGGCCTTCCTCTACATCGTCGTTCCGTGCTTCTTGCCACATATAGTTTCCTGGGAACTCTCTCATCAGCCATTCGCTGAAGGTGTCCGAACCATCATTTCATGTATTATTTCCACTTCTTTCCCAGATAAAGATCTGATGTTCCAACCACCGTATCTCATAGTCATATTTCCTCGCCAAGTCAGTTCCAAAAATTTCCGTCCGGCTTTCTCTCTTTGCTTTCTTTGAATAAGTTTGGTCTCGAGTGTGCAGGTTATTGGCCTACAGCACCCATAGCTTGGTGGAGGGGTGCCTCCTGTGCATCCAAGCCTACATGGAGTTGCTTCAGCTGTCTGATAAGAAATATTGTAACTTTTGGCTGTAAATACAATGGTCAAGTCAACACACATTTTTCAGCTAATATTCGACTTAAAATTATAAATACCCCGTTATATATAAGTTATGGTATCGTGGTAATTATTGAACAGCTCTACATAAAAACTACGAGGGTTGCTTGATAAGTTCGCGAAAACTTTCGATAGAGGGCGCCACTGCACTGGCATCGTAGGTGCTTTCACATCTGTGTTTCTTTAACGGCATGCTTGTCAAATTTTAAGCAAATTCAGCGCTTTTCTGCGATTGTGAGACATTTTAGCTAATCACCTCTCATTATGGCTTGCACAATGGAGAAAAACGCGTTCCACGTGTTGATAAAACGTTACTTTTAAACACGCAAAACGGCGGTAAAAATTACATCAAAGCATGTTATATATTATGGAGGGTCTGGAGCTTCGCTAAGAATAATTTACAAGTGGTTTGCTGATTTTCGTTGCGCCCTGCTGAGGTTACACAATACTGTGCATGAATATTTGAATTTGAGAAAGTTGTCGGCAAGGTGGTTGCCGCGTGTGCTAACCTTAGATCAAAAACGGAAACGAGTTAACATTTTGAAACGAAATTTGGAGCTTTACCACAGAAATTCGGGAGAATTTCTGCTCGTAAATATGGATACATAAACAACAGAAGAAATAAATCAAAGAATCACCTTAACTAATAGAAGCTTCTTTGATCTCACACCCCTGTTCCAGAGCAGAACAATTGCCAGGAGCATCAAGCTACTTCTGTATAAAACACTGATCCGCCCAGTTCTCACCTATGGTTCTGAGACCTGGACCATTTCTAGAAAGTCTGAGCCAAGCCTGCTGGTTCATGAACGCAAAATCCACCGCAGCATTTTTGGTCCAATATGTGTGGGAGGTGAATGGAAGAAAAAGACTAACCAAGAACTGAACATTCTTCTGAATGAACCAGATATTGTGGAAATTATAAAACTTGGTAGGCTCAAGTGGTGTGGACATGTGATTAGAATGAGGGAGAATGAAATACCCAGAAAGGCACTCACAGAACAGATCTATGGCACCAGGAGAGTTGGCAGACCCGAACTACGTTGGGAAGACGGTGTGAACTATGATGAGCGCCATATCCTTAGGACCCGGAACTGGAGAGCAACTGCACTTGACCGGGACAATTGGTGAAGCCTGTTAAAGGAGGCCTTGACTCAGTGATGGGTTGTCGCGCCGCTAAAGGAAGGAGGGATAGGAAGGAAACATGGATACATCACAATCACAATCATAATCACAATGGAAAGGAAAAAAACGTGGGTCAAACGAGGAGAACCTGTAGTCCAGCAGGACCTATGAAAATGTGGAATCATGGGAGAAGATATAGTACAGGATACACAGAAGTCTTCAGAAAGATTATTGCGGAAATAATCAATCGTAGTAATTGCGAAAGAAAGATTATCAATCGCATTTTTAGAAACAAGGTACGTCGAGATACATAATTCAAGTTTTACAACTTTACGGTGATCCCTGTACTGTGTACTATGGGTGTGAATTATGGACGACAACCAAGAAACAAGACAGTAAAATACAGGCCTCGGAAATAGCATTCTTAAGCGGAGTTAACAGGTGTTCTAAACTTGACCGTATAAAGAATGAGGTCAAAAGAGAAAAATTCGCAATTTTTGAACTTGAATGAACGATTAACATTATAAACAACGGTGAAAAGAGCGCTTAGAAATGATGCCAGATTCAAGACTATTCAAACAAGTCTGGAAATATAAACCTATAGGACACAATTGTGTAGGTGAATCTAGGAAGAGATGGCAGAAGAATCTTTTAAGGCAGACAACACCTTGCCTATACTGTAATATGAAGATGATGATGAAAAAATCTGTTGAAGAGAAACCTAAGAGGGTATTATTGGAAGAAGAACGAGGGAGACAGGAAGAAGTCGGAGATGGAAGGATACTGGCGTAGAAGACAATCACTTCAGGAAGTGGAGGAATTTGTGTCATCTCAACCTATAGATTGATGAAACGAAAAAATGGAAGGACTGAAGGAAAAACAGTGACTACTACTAAACACTAAACTGGCACGTAATCAGTATAACAGAACAACTTAAATACCAGTAGAGAATTTCCTCAATTCTAAGGGTTTCTCCTACCAATACACTACACAGACAAATTTCATATTCACCACATTAAACATATTAAATTAAACATTAAGCATACGGGGAGGGTCAGTTGAAAAGTTCGCGGAGCGACATCTATATATAGGTGGTAGTACTAATATCTTTCGTGTGCTGCAAGACGTATATTTCGCGTGAACACCTGTTAATTTCCAGATATATCTGTTAATTTATTCACTTTTCCCAGCTGGTTGAAATTTTCCCGATACGCGAGTTTCTAAAA
This sequence comes from Magicicada septendecula, assembly GCA_034769895.1. Classification (NCBI taxonomy): domain Eukaryota; kingdom Metazoa; phylum Arthropoda; class Insecta; order Hemiptera; family Cicadidae; genus Magicicada; species Magicicada septendecula. The sequence continues at coordinate 830,528,622 of CM068368.1, forward strand.
TGCACAAAATCTAACATTGTGTTGTGATGAATTCTCTGTTAAAAACGTTTTAGTGCCAATGGAAAATCAAAATATGTTAAGAGATGATACGCCTTCAGAAACAACAGTAAGTGGGGCACACTCGAATCTAAACATGGTCGTACAAGCACTGAAGACGATCCCAGCAGTGGACGTCCAAAAAGTGCAAAAAAAAATGGCATTATTGAAAAAATTTCATAGGATGTTGGAAGACTGCAGATTGAGGTGTGGACGACGTTGCTGAAATCATAGACATGTCATATGAGCGTGCGCATCATACTTTAACTCAAGATGTTGTGAAAAAGCGTTGTGCAAGATGGTTGCCGCATCTGGAGTTGTTGCATTTTTGGGGCGTCCAGTGCGGCCACGTTTTAAATGCTCGTATGATCACGTTTAAACTCAAGTGCCTACTTACAAACCGTTGGTTTTGAAGTCCCAGCATCTCCTGACACATTTACAATTTCGTTCTGAATTTCCGTCGGCGCTAAACAATTTATAACAAAGAATCACACCACGATGTTTAATTTTATCCTTTTTTCAAACACGCATGACACGTCAATTTTAAACAGGTTCTAACTCGTGAATAAATTGATAGATAGATTTGGAAATTAACAGTTCACATAAAATACAAATCTTGCAGCACACGAAAAATTTTAGTTTTACCGCTAAGCTACAGATGTCGCTCCGCGAACTTTTCAACTGACCCTGGAATACGCGTACAAGGAATTTCCCAATATGCCTAGTCAGGTATTGGGGACTCTTTTCAACAACGTTCTCCACTTATCTTTACCTTCAGCATCTTCTAATTGCAAACCATACATGCCCACATCCTACCGTACACAGTTAATCCACTTTTTCCTGGGCTTCCTCCTCTTTCTTCACCCCACTGACTCCCTTCTCGCCATTGCTTTGGGGATTGTACATTCTTCCATTCTTCTGAGAATGACCGTATAGCATCAATTTTTTTTGTTCTATCACTTCCACTTCCAATGTTTTCCACTTTCATTATTTCCCCGCCAATTGTTTCATTCCTCATTCTTTCCATCCTGGATCTCCGAGCGGCTCTACGTCAGTAATCGAGCTCAGCTGAGAGTAACCTCTTCTGATGTACGTTCATCGTCCATGTTTCTGCTTCGTATAGCATTATATACTCTCAACAATTGTCTTGTAGATCACTGCTTTGCTTCTATCTATTATGTCCTTACTCCATAAAATCGCATTTGACGTTCCTGTTGTTCTTCGGCCTTCATAATTCCTCTTCCTTACGTCCATATAAGTTTTATTTCACTTAAATATAACATTCAACATATCCGGTTATGAACCGTCAATACTGCAACTTCAGTGACTGCATCACAATTCACAATTTTTTAGCTGTTTCGTGCTCGAGTGTGGGTAGACCTATAGCCAGATTTGTGAGGCTTCTTAAGCCAATGTTGAAAGATAAGGCTTGCGCGGCCGCCTCCCTTTCGCCCTCTCAGCTTCTGTCGTCACGCGTTTCGCGTTGACAAACTTTTTTTTTTTAATTCGGAGTCAAAACGTCCTACAACGTTGTCCGATGCCCAACCTCCATTGTTGTCTGTCGTTGCAGTTTTCATCGTTTAGTCCTCTATCGCTCATTGATCTTCTTATGCTCTCTATCCACGTTTTCTTGGGTCTTCCTTCCTTTCTGTTCTCTCTAGGTATCCATCTCATTGTTTTCTTTGGTAGTCGGCCTTGTCCCATTCTTCTACGTGTCCGTACCAGACTATTAGTTGTTTTTCTTCAATGCAGTCAATGATTGTCTTTTGTACGCCCATTTCTTCTTTGATCGTTTCATTTCGTATTCGCTCTAGCCTTGAAGTTCTAGCAGCTCGTCTCAAAGCATCCATTTCTGTAGCTTCTAACTTTCTTTTTACCTGTCCCTTTATTCTCCATGTTTCGGATCCGTACACCAACGTGGTTTTAATCGTACTATCGTATATTCTTCTCTTCCTTTCCTTTCCAATCTCTGTGCTCCATAGAATCCCGTTCAATGATCTAATTATTTGTTTTGCTTTGTTTATTCTTGATTTTATTTCAACATCATCTGTTCCTTCTCCATTAAAGTTTACTCCTAAGTATTTGTAGCTGTTGCGTGATTTTTTATACGTTCGTTGTTTTCTAATATTAAATCTGTTATTTCTTCTTCGACACACATATACTGTGTGGGTTTTTTTCGATGTTCATCGATAATCCCCATTTTACATACTCGTCCTTCAGTTTGCGTGTCATATGTTCCAGGTCTTTTTTTTTTCACTACAAAGGGGTTATGATAAGGCCAAGTTCTACACTCTGTATTAAAAAATTTCAGTTACTATGGTCTAATATCGTATCCTCGTCTAAAGTATTTAAACTCTCAACAAACTCAAGCATTTATTCAGTGCTTGAAAACGATACCGAAATCTTGTGTGTGTGTGTGTGTGTGTGTGTGTGTGTGTGTGTGTGTGTGTGTGTAAGGGTGGTGAGGTACAACTCGGGGCACGGGATTACTCGCTACAGCATGAATAAACACGAACACACACACAGACACAAGTAGTATGAATGCACTAGAAGTTGAAAGCGATGTATATGTATGTTCTCGGGTTTAACACACAGTTTATGTTCATGAAACCCACGGTATAACTCGCGCTGACACTATGAAAAACCACGAAAGTTACGAGCGAGATTAAACTAGCAATTCACTGCTTCGCGTGGTTTGTCAGTGTTACGTACCCTCTTCTCTTTAGAAATGATAAACGGTTGCCGCGTGAATAAAAACAAACTGTTTAACGGTATAAGATAAATACATTTTAATAATCCTTAGATAATAAACGATTTAACAGAAACATAAATTAACGTTTAATAAATAACATAGCCTACATGCAAGTGTGATAAGAGATAGTAACAGATGGGGGCGGAAAGAGAGAGAAGACAGACACACAAGCAGACAGTCGGTTAAACATTCATTTTAGTTTATTTACCTCACGCTGAACTCTCTTCATCAGCAAATACAAAGAAATAAATACAGTCTTATTGTAACAAATAAATAACTGGTGAATATAAAAAAAATTAATAAATGTTCAATACAGTTTAAACAAAATTATAAAATATTTAAAACAAATATCTATCCCCCCAAAAAACTGGATAATTTACCGTTATTTTACAGATATTTCTACCGTTTTCTTACCCTGTTAGGTCCCACAACTGGTTCACCGCCATGATCGAGGGGGGTAGTGGGAAGGGAAGGCCCAGACATGGACGAGATGAAAGGAGGCAGAATGTGTGTGGTGATTAAGAGGCTGTCTACGGAAGGGAAGCAATTGCGAGCCCACCAACAGATTAGGCAGTCCGCATAATTGTGGTGTGTAAGAAGACTTCTCGCTAGCAATAAGACACTTAGCCCAGTCGCGGAGGGGTTTTAACCAGGCACTAAATTAAAAGTGCCTGATTTAAACGGATTCTGGTAGATATTTGTTAGGAAAATGAGAAACTGTTGCCATCGCCAGCCCGTAAGCTTCATTAAACAAAAAATGACGAATTGGTGCAAAAAACCGTTTTTTGCTATTATCTTCATTAATATCATTTTCATGAAAAAAAAAATACAAGAGGGCTCTATAATAAGGTCTTTAGTGAAATGCTTATAAATCCGACCGTTTTGGAGTTAATCGTAGTTGAAAGTCTACTATTTTCCATCTCTAGTAAGTTCGCGCCATTTTACAACAGTTAAAAATATCCGAGAAACAAAAACTTTAGACTGCAATTCTGAAGTTTTTTTCGCATCAGAACAAAGTTTGCTACTTAGCGCTGTGGGGAAATAAAAAATGTACGAATTCTCTTGTCTTTAACTACAATTTACACGAAAACTATAGGTCTGTGGAAAATATCATATCAATATCAGATCTTTTTTATAGAAAATTGTATGCTCTTTAAATTAAGTCTCTAGTGATGTTTTAATATAACTGATATTTATGAAGATAATAGCAAAAAACTGATTTTTTGTACTATTTTAGCATTTTTTTACTATGAAGCTCACGGGCTGCCGATGGCAACAATTTCTTATCTCATTTTCCTAACAAATATCTATCAGAGTCCATTTAAATCAGCCACTTTTAATTTATGTCCTTTTAAAACAGCCAATCGAATGCGTGTCCTGTTCCCTTGGTGTGTTTCGTCAGGAACGTGTTGTCTCCTTCGTGTTCGCGGACGCGTTGACGGACATTTCTTCGAGACTGGCCGATACAAAATCGGTCGTAGTTTCTCTACAGTATTTGGTATCCACCATGTCGCTCTAAATGTGTGGGAGAATCATACTCTAGAGTGATGTAGAATCACGCCCCCCTCCCACCAAGACTGTCAGAACCATTCTTTAAATAATACTTATATAAGTACTGCACACGGACAACAGTTATGTAACTGAAATGGAAAAAAAGTTGATAATTTTTGTAAAGTACGATTTTCGCCTTAGATTTACCGAATATATCAGAGTTATCACAAATAAAATATCAAAGTAGCGAATATCCTATAATATACATTTATTATTCGAAGAAAAGATAAAAGTCAGTAATTCTTTAACCTCAACTACGTAATATTGAAACACCAAACTGTGTCGCGAGAATCGTGTACACAAATGGTAACGGGGCTCGTTATCAAATTATACGCCGCGCCAGTGTAATCTCTACCCTCATACACTTTGATGTCGTCTGTCTGTGGCTAATCACGATATAGTGCAGAGATTGAAACCAAGATGACAGACAGACATACTGCGGCCCTAATTGAAGAGATGACAAACACCATATGCCCTGCCGCCTCTCTCGAGATAACTTTATCAAAGGGTAATGAATACACTCCTCTCACTCTGACCTTCCACCATTCAGTACCCATACAGCACCCTGGAGAAGACAACATTTTTCAATAAAATACAACGATAAATGCGAACACATAAAATACAACGATAAATGGGAACACATAAAAAACAACGATAAATGGGAACACATAAAAAAATAAAATTGATCGTATTATACGCCTTTTATAGATAATGATTCCCAGGGCTCAAGATATTTATAATGCGTATTTATCCTTTAAATAAAATTTAGAAAAACAATTTTATGTGCTCAGTAACGATAATGAACTCCGCCTGTGGTGAATGAAAATGTGTGGTTTGAATAGCACATTGGATACCACAGCCGGTCCCCAGCCCGGATAAAGGAGGAGGGTTGGTGGACAAGGTTAGCCACCTATCCACTGAAAAAATATGGATGACTCGAAGAAGGAACAGACAGCCTCTAAACTGGACGGATGATATGGTAATGACCACAGTGAGAAAAGGCAACCAAACACCAAGAGGAGATTGATCGCCCAAGGAAGAGGTGGAGTGACAGCCTGTAGGACCGTTGTTATACAACAGGACAGAGTCCTATAACAAGGAAATTAAAGAAGAAAAAGAAGTAACGATAATGTCAATGTAAGACAACAAATTTAAATAAAATACCTGTGAGAGCTCATTGAAAAAAAAGGAGAGCGAGGATAATACAGTGAATCGGGAAGTGCATAATCCTGGCAAGCAAGAAGAACAAGCATACATATACATACATGTACATACGTACTTATGTATTATTGACATATATTAAGTGGAAAGTCAAGAAACTTACATTCTTACATGAAATATGCAAAATACAATCTTGACTGTACCGTTGTACGTTTACATAATCAACATACACACACAACATAATCATCTTCATACATTTGACCAATACTTGTTCAACATATGTTGCATCCAATGGGGTTAGAATATTTTATATGAGAAACGGGAACCACGAAAATGATCAGGTAAATTTCAATACAAGAAGTCTTTCTTATAGGTAAATATTCTCTTCGGACGCCTTCCATTGTAATATTCTCTTCGGACGCCTTCCATCGTAATATTCTCTTCGGACGCCTTCCATCGTAATATTCTCTTCGGACGCCTTCCATCGTAATATTCTTCTTGCATGACGTTTCCATCCCTGTAATCTGGCATCGTCCTCAGAAGCTGTGAGTGGTGGTTAAACCCTGTCGTTAAACCTATTTTACCCTGTCGTTGATAGGTCTTTCAACCGCCACTCACAGCTTCTGAGGACGATCCCAAACACAAACATATCTCTGTCTAGGACCACACCATTTTATGAACTGCCTGTACTAATTATGATTTCTGGTAATATTCTACTATTCAGAAAAGAAGTGAACGCGAAATTTTTCTTTTCCAGATATCAGTCTTTTGAACCTAATTTTAGAATTGAACAATTACGCGTACACCTTCTGACAGAAGCTTTCAAATTTTACTTTCGAAGACGTTATCACGGAATTAATTGAGGTTTGTAAATATTAAAATTTTAATCCTTACAGGATGTAGTCTAAGTTTAAATTATATTCTCCTCAATTTTTACACCTTTTTTTGCACATTTTGTTTTACCGTAACACGCTCAAAGTACGATTAATTTCTCAACAATGAATTTTTGTAAAAATAATGATCAGAGAAGGAAGAAAAATCAGGTGTATAGTTGAATATTTATTGTATTATATTATTTATGTATAGTTTTGCATTATTTTATTTTGCTTTATTTTAAAACTGACAATATAAATCAATTCTGCTCCACTGTAAACAATATTTTCGACGCTCCAATTTGTAATCCTGGTTCTGATATTGGTGTTCTTTCCAGTAATCGTTTCCAACGTCACTTTTGCAATAAATGTGTACCTGTTACCCTCCCTATAATTATTTTGCTTCTTTAAGAAGTTAGAACACAATATTATCTGATGGCATTTTGTAAAAATTACCTCGTAATATTAAAACATAGTACAAACTAGATATAATAATGTTATAAATAGCAAACAATAAAGAAGGTTTTTCGTGTGGACATATGAAAGATACTAAACTTTCATACTGATAATTGTGTAAGTTAGTGTTGGGTTGCGAGACTAGTGGCCAATGAATTCCAAATTACTTACCATTAATTAACACAAGGGTTTGGTCGTAATATTACCATCGTTCAAATTTACTTACACATTGTATCGACCACTAAAAAATCTGTAGTCGTCTTCAGGTCTACCTGTAAATTAAGCTAATCCTGAAAACGACCTGAGATTTGTTTATTGGTCGAAACGTCGTGTAAGTAAATCTGAACGATGGCAATAGTCCGACCACACCCTTCAGATAATGTTTACATACCATCGAAAGTTAGGTGTAAAGATTGTTGATTTATTTGTAATCTTGAAGGCAATAAAATCCTTATTCCATAATAGTAAGTTTTTCACACGTAAAAGAAAGGAACTGTAACAAACTTAAATATAATTTAAATTAAAGTTCCCTTATTTCTTTCCTCGAAAGCGTTTAAAGTAAAAAAAAAAAAACAATATTTTAGACGCGTACTATAGATGAAACAGTAAGACGTGAAATGGTTCGGGCAGATCATACCAGGGAGCAGGGAAGGAGGTGCTGGAAGTGGGATGCGAACACACCATCCATGTAGTTGTTCTGAACATAACATGATTGCTGCGAAAACAACGCGCAAAGCTACGCATCCTCAACGTGATCTTTTCACCCTACGCAGCCAGACACCACTTTCATGTCTAATTATTCTAGCTGTACACAGAAAATGTGGCCAGTACTACGTCTTTAAACTTTGCCCAGACCATGAAGTCATAAGCAACCATCCGGGTTGCAGTGCAAGCCCAAGAATTCCCCTCATGTTCGTCAGCAAACGATCCACGCTAATGAGTTAACATAAAAACTAATTAAAGTTATAAGGGGAGACAGAGTGTTACTCACCTGAAGAATAGATTTATCAAAGCTGGCTAGTAGGCTTAGTCGGGGCGCTGTGGACGAACTTGCGGAAGCGCCGCTGGGCGTCTGCACCTCCACGGAGCGGACATTGCGAGCCGCACGGTTCACATTGTACAAACCTGTAACACACAAGCACACACACGTCATTAACGTCTTATATAAAACTATCATGAAGTACTAATAATCTGATGTCCACAGTGTCGGGTCACATTGTTGAACGTTTCAACAATACGTTACGATTCTATAATGTCTGGCCTTTCAAAAGCTTAGGTCGAAGGCCACCACCGAACAGTCGTGTAGTCATCCATGTAGATTTTGTATCGGTATAACGTAAACCGCTACTACGCTCCCGGACCCGCAGTACTAGCTCAACCATTTTGAACGAAGTACATTTATTATTGGATAAATTTTGATGTTAGATAATTTTTCAATAATTGAAAAAATTACAAAAATCCCTACATTAAAAAAAAATTGTAGAGCACACAACCATACAACAAACACTAAATTCGAAACATTCGGCTTTGGATTAGAATTCTTTTAGTATGACACCTTCCTGGTATTCTATAAAATTTTTGATTTTTTTTTACCCTGTGGTACTAATATTTGGAAATTTCCAAAATTTAACACTGCATTCAGATGCTAGTTAAAATTCTCTTTAAGCTGATACTCGACACAATTTTTCCGATTTTATCAGAATTATTACTTTTTGGGCCCTGACGTCGAAAACGTTTGAAATATAAAAAAAACTAACACTCTTTCATAAAGTGGTTAAAATTCCTTTTAATTTGATACCCCGCATGAGCGTAATGTTTTCACATTTTGGCCTCCCCCCCCCCCCAACATTTTTGGGAGGAACAATCTGAAAAAAAGTTCTGTACGGTAAAAGTATTAACATGCATTCCAAGTTTTACGAAAATCGGTTGACGCGTTCAAAAGTTATCGTGAGGCATACCCAAAAAGAGACAGACTGACAAATGCCAAACGGTCGAGTAAAAACTGAGAACTCGCTTCGGTCGTTCAAATCAATAATTAAGGGGCCTATAACAACTGAGAGAAATGTACAGGAGAATAATGCCAAAGATGCGCAAAATTTCGCAACTGGAATAGGGCGGTAATACGTGAACCGCCACATGATTGTCGAATTATATAACAAAAGTCACGGGAGAAATGCTAGCGGAAGATCAAAAAATTGGATCTTGTACCAAGTGGCTCCCAAACGTCTGGCTGAAAGCCTTTTTTTAAAAGACAGAACGATCAACAGAAGACGACTTCATAACACTGAAATCTTCCAATCTTCCAATCTCCTCACTAGGTTTACATGAAACTGTGACATGATGTCAAGCACGTATTCTCAAAGAAGTAACCGTTTAGAAACATTTTCTACAAGAAGCGCATATTGTAAATCAATTTCGCTTTCGCTGGAGTGTACTCCACACAATTTATAAATGTAACGGTTTCCTCGCGGCAAGCAGCATTAGTAGTGGCTTTAGTACCCAGTACAGTTACATGCATTAAACATCTGTAACAGATTGTACTTATCTACAGTTATCGTTAACTATCCGCCCTGACGCAAAGTCTCCTGCACACCAGTTTCATCGCTCGTTTTGCTGCATCTCTCTCCCACCCTCTAGCCCTACTTCCTCCCAATCTACCTCACACATTGCCCGTTCTCTCACTCAACCTCAAAGAGACATTACACGTTCAGTTACTCGGAAGTCTCTCACAACTTTTCCACCGTCCCTGCTAACACAAAAATGTAAACAAAACAACTTTCCTTAGAAAGGATGTCACAAAATCTTTTTGTAATTAGAGAATTTCCTGGATGCTGAGGGTTTCTTACCAATACACTACAAAGACAAATTACATATACTACATATTCAAATCATTAAACCTATTACATTATACATTAAACATATACAAGGAATTTCCCCATACACCCAGTCATTCTCCTTTGATCACGGTTCTCCACTTATCTCTATCTTCAGCATCTCCTAATTGAAGGGACTATTTGTCCATACCCTTCGTACATAATCAATCCATTATTTTCTGAGCTCTCCCTTCTTCTTCCCTCTGGCTCACATCCTGCGACTGCTTTGGACATTCTATCTTCTTCCATTCTTCTTAAATACCCATATAGCATCAACTTTTTTGTTTTATCACTTCCACAATAGTGTTTCTCACTTTCATTGTTTCCCCGACAATCGTTTCACTCCTCACTCTTACCATCCTGGATCTCCTAGCCGCTATTCGCCAGTAATCCAGCTCTGTTGAAAGCAATCTCTTCTGACGTATGCTATCGTCCACGTTTCTGCTCCGTACAGCAGTGTACTCTGAACACCTGTCTTGTAGATCATTGGTTTGCTTCTATTATTTTCCTACTCCATAAAATCGAATTTAACATTCCTATTGCTCTTCGTTCTTTACAAGTTCTCTTCCTTACATCCATATTAGATTTAATTAACTTAAATATAACATTCAACATTTTTTGGTTACGAACCGTCAATTTTGCAGCTTTAATGATTGTATCCACAAATCACAATTGTTTAGCTGTTTCGTGCTCGACTGTGAGCCAGTCCCCGACTGTGGAAGACTACACTTACGGGGGTGCCGCTGCTTTAGGGATTCTACCTTCTTACATTCTTCTGAGATGCCTGTACCATATCATCTCAGATGATGTTGGATAATTTTGTAAAATGTCAGATTGGCTCTTGTGTTCGGTTTTTAGTACTGATAAGGTTACTGGAAACTCCATCGAAATCCATGTTTAATATAGATTTAACTGAAACTAACATTTGAAGTTTTGAACTTTAATTCCTTCTGGAGGAAGAAAAAAGGTAGCTGGAAACTAGGAAATGCTGTTCTGGACGACATTCATCAAACTTGAAAGAAGAGGATGCACAACAAGGAAATGTTTAATAAACTTCAGAGAACGGACTTTGCAAAACTTTACAGTCACTGGGGAGGAGAAACCTTTGGGGGAATATAATCTGGTACGGTACTTTTCTGCACAATTTTGTTGAAGGATTAGCGTTGGACAGAGATTGAGGAAGCAGCCTGGTTTATCGTACTTGGTAAGTGTGATCAGATATGGTTCTCACGGCAGATGAAGAGGGGGATTTTTTGGTTTTTTCATTTCAGTGTTGATAATTTGGACTAGACCATATTCACGTTAAGCACTTTCTGTTTGTTCTAATACTGTAGGCTGTTTTCCGCCATAACTCGGTTATTTGTTATTGGGCGCCACTGTGTTAACAATAAACAATAATTGGTAAAATTAAATTTACAGAGCCATTAGTGGTCAAAAAATTAAAGTGGCCGCCACTTTGAAATCTGAGATCACAAAATAACCGTGATTTTTTTATTTGTTACAGAATAGTAATCTACACACGTGTTACTAATTTTTTTATGATATCTTAAACGCTCCTTGAGACATAAATTTTTCCATAACAAACAGTAAATGGAAACCATACCAAAACGAAACGTTTTCGGGCCAGGGGTATACTTACGGGAGGAACGGGGCCCCCCTCCAGAGGGTTGAAAAAGTTGACGAATTTTGTTTATCTTGAATTTTTAGGCTGTTTCATTATTATTTCATCTGTGCACGCTAATATAGTAGTAACTCTTTTAAGTATACAAACAGGTTTATTACACAGCATTAGTGTAAACGTTTGAAATATGAAATATAGGAAAATCAATTCAGTCAATAAGTAGCTTCTAAACAATGTTTCAATAACGTGTATTTTTATTGTGTTATTACCATTTAGTTTAACGGGACTGCTTTAAGCCACTTTAAACATGGAAAATGTTGATTAGTCTTTTTTTTTTGGATGAAGCCTACCCGACCCTGATCCCCGTCCCAAGGCCAAATTCTAGGTACGTCACTGTTCCGGGCATACGTTTATAGGAACTTGTATTCTTATCTTCATGCTCACATTAGTAATACAACACTTTACGTTAAACGCTGTTACTATACCTAATCGTTAGTTTCAACTAAGTTAACCCTTGCGAACGTGAACGTCCTTGAACACCGAACTGTCGTGTGATCAGATATCCAGGATTTCTACTCGTGCATGACATGACTGATTTTAGAGTAGCCATAATGCTTTAGGCACACGACCGGCCGGCCATACCTACGTCGCGTTTGTTTATCATACGTCAGATCATAGGCGTAACTTGGAGAGGCAAGGGGGCACTCGCCCCCCCCCCCATGTTCCGAGCACTATAAAATTTTGTTTCCAGTTGTTAAATAAAAACTAACAAATAGTCAAACAGGAGACAGTTTCTATGCTTGCGAGCACAGTACGCGCTATTTATCAACGTCTGTACTGTTATCAGACGACTAGCTGGCATAAATGTATTATTCTTATTTCTTTCGAAGAAACTTGTAAGGGGAATGTTTGACAGATTTGAATGATAAATACGTCAGAATGGAAAGAAACAGAAAAAAATGGCTGAAAAAGGATGTGATATGACAGTGGCTCCAAGAAAAAAGAAAATGCCTGAAAAGCTTGGTGCTGACAGAACTGGGAATTATCAAACAGCCTCTGACTTCTAAAGGCAGAATGTCGATTTTCCCGTTTTAGATACACTTATAAATGAAATAACATACAGATTTCAAGAAAATTACTTAAAAGTACTTCATGCACTTTGTTCAGTTCTGAGTAAAAAATGAGTTTGAGGAAGAGGATGTGAAATTAGTGTGTGCTACTTATAAAGTGCCAGAGAAGGAACTGTATTCAGAACTGAATGTGTTTTCATGTATATGTGCAAATAAAAACATTGGTGATGAATTTGATCAAAGACTAACTAAAGAGTTTTGTTGAACAAAATTTGAGTGAATGTTTTCCCAACTTGAACAACATTTTTGACAGTGCCTGTAAGTTCAGCAAGCATTGAGCGCTATTTTTCTTGTCTTCGGAGGCTGAAGACTTACATTCGCAACACTACTGGACAAGAAAGACTTCATTACCTTTCTATTCTGAAAGAACACATAAAATTTACATTTCAAAAATAAAGATGAATTTGACTCTGAAGCAACCCTTAGAGGAAGGAGGCTCCTACTTCACTGGCAACAAAACCAGCCACTCAACCATCATACTACATAATGTGGTAAGTAACTTACCTCAGTTGAACAAAAACTGAAATTTGTTATATGTATAGGCCTACAGTATATTTGTTCTAGGTAAACATAAGTGGAAGTACAACTTATGAAGAAAGGTTTGATGATCACTATCAAATGAAATTGTCCCTCGTTTACTAACTAAGAATTATTACTAAAATTTCTAATATTGTATATACTGTAATACATTTTATTATATGGATGGTATCACTACACACTTGAATTTATGAATCTTTGCCCTGCCCCTTAAAGTTAGGCCCCAAGTTACGCCTATGCGTCCGGTGTAAACATGAAATTCTGTAATTAAATTTAGTTTGTAAAAAATTATAAGCTGTATACTTTAGGTTTACTTGATTAAAAATACATTTAAATAAAAAAGAATCAAGGGGACCAGAGTAAAAGATGAGACTTGATACCGTGAATGATGTAATTATTTCCTGCACGGAAATAGACAGAGAGCGAGGGGGCAGGCGACCATTACAAACACCTGGAGTCCGAAACTAGTAATCAGTCAGATAAATCACACAAAGCCGCTAAACGACCACGTAAATCGTCAGCTGTTCAAGGCGTTAAAGCCTATCACAGTGTCTGTAATTATAGGCTATACATACAAAGAATAATTATTGACTATTATCCATTTTTTGTAAATAGCTTTTTTATTTATTTTTTTCTATAGGCCTACGACGATATCTGATCACTAATTGAGAATACATTCAGTTACTTCCTAACCTTCATTTATTATACGACCTTGTCTCATACATCCGTTAAATGTATCATCACTTCAGCCGACCGCATCAATCCCTCTTCCTTATCACCCACGCTTCACAACCATCTAACAAGTCTCAGAGAGCTACTGTCTTCATCATCACCAGCCGTGGCTCTACAACCCTTGGTGGGTCTCTTGGCCTGGTCCAAGAGTAGACTCCATTCTTCCCTATCGCGTGCCCTGGCTTTGATGAAAAAAAAAAGAAAAAAGTTTCGTATTTCAGCTTCCTGAGGTCCTCCTCTATCTGACATTTGAATCTACTTCGAGGTCTTCCCCTTGCTCTACTACCCATTGGTTTCTGGTAAAGATATATTTCGTAGGCCGTCCTTCCTCCTTTCTCTCTGTGTGTCCAACCCACCTTAGATATTTTGATTATTCCGACAATGTCCGGCTCTTTGTAAAGATGGTACAGTTCATAATTATAGCGACTGCACCACATTCCATTTTCTTGTACTCTTCTAAATATCGTTCTTAGAATCCTTCTTTCAAAGCAACCTAGAAGTCTCTCGCTTTTTTTTTTTGCGTCCAGGTTTCTGAAGCATATATCAGCACTGCCCTCATAAGTGTTTTGTAGATTTTGCATTTCGTACAGCTACTGTCTTACAAATGTTTAATTTGTTCTCCTTTTAGGCTTCCTTTACAAAGTGTTTATTATTAGGCTACTTTCAAAAAATATTTACATTTGCTAACTTCATTACGCTGTCGCACAGCAACAACTTAAGTAGTCCATCTTAGTAACTTGTTCCAAAAGCAGTATCACAGAAGACAATTAGCAGTCCCCGTAATTCCAACTTCGTCGTGCAAACTGCTACCTGTCATTCTCCGGTTGATGCCTTTCAGTGTCTCCACCATTATCAACCCCTAAACACGACCTTGTTGGAAACCAAGACCAAGTCGTGGATTAGGACTTGATAATGGTGGAGCACCTCGTCAGGAGCATGACAGGTAGCAATTTAGCAAGTGATCACGATGAAGTTAGAAGACAACTTGCTGACTGCATTTTATATTTATATTTTTTGTGTCTGAAAATGATATTCATCCACCAGATTCTTCAGTTTCCTGTTTCAAATTCATAAATATTATGTCCCTAAAAAATATCCTCACTGACGTCAAAAACACACCTTCATCAAAAGAAACAAATTAATCAGTTTAGTTTTACCTACCTGAATAAATGGAGTAACATTCTGTACGAATGCTAGGAAAAATCACCTGCACACACACACAACCTCGCGCGCACTCGTATAAATTTATATATGTACAATAATAGCGATCCATTGTCTCAGATCTGTATAATTAAAAATTTCTCTGCTAGACGTCAAACTTAATTTCCTAAGTTCTTCAAGATACTGTTTCCATTTACATTCATGAAATTGTTTACGGGTTTTCGGATCCAACAGGAAGGTAATGTCTTTTTACGCAGTACTTAGCGATCAACGTATACCGCTGCAGCCATTTGCACGGCAATCGTATATACTGTACAAGCTTTATCTCCTGTGTACAACAGAGAGGTGGAGAGGGGAGGTCAGTTGCAGGTAGGAAATTAGCAGGAAGACACAATGCGCGCCTCTGTACTGGATAGATCACTGTGCCACATAGATAACGACGACAATCTGCTCACACGTATTATTTATTAACTCTATGCTATGGGTCATGGTGTCGGTGACAACAATTAATAATGACGGACGTGACGACTCATCGGATAACAATGCGATACTTGTTATTTTTCTTTGAGTACCGCACTCGGGTCGAGCAACATAAGACGTTTTTTCTACATACACCCGTGATGTGATGTGATGTGATGTGATGTGTGTGTGTGTGTGTGTGTGTGTGTTTAACAGGTACTCGGCATCGGTCTACGAACGCCAAAATAAACAGTCTTGCAGCCAGGTGCCACAAGAAATAAACTACAGCTTAGAAAAAAATAAATTGTCTGAATATGCTTTCGTTATAAATAAGATTATTAATGAAAGAACTGGATCATTGGCAATTATTATTTAATGTAATGTATTTTATTCTGCACAAAACAAAATTATAAGATTCACAAAGTCGATATACTCAAGATGGTTAATCACACCTACTCTGCTTTACACCAGCGAAGCTTGGACCGTGATTTTAAAAAACATATATCAAAGGTTAATGTCATGGAAATAACATTCCTTACACATCCATTGAAGAAAAATCCAAAAAGGATAGGATTAGGAACGAGGTCTACGACAATTTTTAGGGACATAGTCTATATATGAAAGGATCGTCGAGGGTCAAACGATCTTGGACTAGTATTGTGTATAAACGAGGATGAGATAAGACGGAGAGCTTTCGAAACGAAACGGTGGTGAAAAGAACAAAAGAGGAAGGCCGAGGAAAACGTGTAAGTCCATGTAAAAGAAGAAATGGATACAGACTGAGCTGGAGATGTATATATGTAAGAAGAAAGAGTATATGCTGTAGTGAAATTGTATTAAATATTATCGAATGCCTGTATTCTGAAGCCAGTAATATTGTATATCATTCTCATTACTGACACCGTACCGTCAGTATTAACAATGTATTATGTAATATGTACGAATTATATTGTTTATAAGCTTTACACCCGCGAGGGTCACAGTCAAAAGGAATAAACAAATTTAATGAGCTCATTAATAGAACCAAACAGGAATAAAAATTTGGGAATTTGAATGAATTCTATACGAATAAAGATACTTGATTAAGCCAAAAGAAATAAACAAAATTAAAATATGAATAAATTTATTAATTGAATTTAAACGGTTTTTTTTTTTTACTAAAATGGCGCACGTCTTCTACACGTGGTGGATGGTATTCATAATAATTATAGTAAATCTCCAGAAGCCTTAAACTTATTTATTTATATTCACAGAAAAACTACGTTACACTTTTAATCAAAATCGATACACTATAATTAATACTATATTTAAATTTAGTAAGAGCTGTAAAGTTCGGTTCAATAAAGTTTTGAAACCAAAATTTATAAATTCCTTGACTACTTTTTGTACAGATTTCAATGCCAAATTCTGTTGTTTTTATTAGAATCTTTACATTTTATTACAAAAATGATTTGATTTTTCAAAAGGTTTTATTAAAAGTTTTTTATTGATTTTATTTAACGAAAACAAGATAAAATAATTATTTACTTTTGTATTTTTACATATAACTATGTAAAACTGAATAGCATTACCGGAAACTAACACACCGACACTGGCTGAAACAAGCCCGCGGCTTCAAGTTTACATGTGGAATAACACAAAACATACCTGTTTTACTTCATGTGCTAAGAAAGGATATTGAAAGGAATTAAAATGCATTAGGTCTTTCATTATACACTGAAATGACAAATTGTTAATGATTTTTGTTTAAAGCTCAACTTGCTTCAGCATGTTACTTTCACACAAAAGAATAAATAAGTAAACTGGAGAGCCAGTCGATCAAACGGTTCTTGGCAGACTGAAACGGCTCATTGTCCTTTCAGCAGAACAACTTGTTAGGGTAAGAGATAATATGATGCTATACATCATACGTAGGTGAGATTAGAGAATCCTGACATGATCAGTACACATCTATATTATATTCTCACGTAAGCTTCCGCGGCCGGTGTCCATTATATTTTTGAAGTCTTCTTCCGGTATGGACCGTGTCAAAACTGTCTTGTATGACAAGGTTTCACTCATATTGCAATGAGTATCCTCATGTCTATGTGACTAACGGATATCACATAGACCTGAGGATACTCATTGTAATATGAGCGAAACGTTGTCATACAAGATACTTTTGACGCGGTTCATACAGGAAGAAGACTTCAAAAACATAACTTACATGTATATTGTCTGATGAAGCCTACTTTGCCTTATTGGTAAATTATTTTACTTTTATCGTTGTAAGAGTCTATTTCGACTTTTTAGGGGGTCAGGCGGTCAGGGGTCTCCTGCCTATTACCGTTCGTTTGAAACACAAACTTGTTAATCTGGCGTTTAAGCTGACCTATAATCTGCCTACCGGAAGTACAAAGAATTTGAATTAGACTTAAAATTGGATAAATATATTTTTCAGTTTTTTTTTTAAACACAACATTATAGGGTATTTGTTTTAAGCTTTTGTTGTATCTGAAATTCCACCCCACCTCGAAACTCTATAACAATAGTAAATTCTCGCCGAAAAATTCCGATAGCGTAAGTTGCGCCACGTTCCCTCTCTACCTAGGGGCACCCCTGAACTAATAACTCAAATACACCCTACAACCCGAGAAAACTACACAAACAATTTCAACACGAAAATAACACATAACTATAAATATATACTGTATATATGAGCATATTAATCAATAAATAAATATATATTAGCACGAGCACCCGCTTGTGTGTGGGGGGGGGAATTATTTTTCCGTCTCACAGATAAATGACGTTCTCCCGACGGGCACCCCTGAACAGTGGCATACCTACGATTTGCCTTGGGGGAGGGGTCCGTGGTCGGGTCGGCTTCATACAAAAGAAAAAACAAGTTTAGACTAATCAACATTACTATCGTTAAAGTGGCTGAAATCAGTTCCATCAAAGTAAATGGTAATAACTCGATATACATATGCGTTATTGACACGTTGTTTACAAGACTGAACTCATTTTCCTAGATTTCATATTTGAAACGTATAATTCCGTGTAATAAATTTGTTTGTACATTTAAAAAAGAGTTACTGTTCTCTCTCTCTCTCTCTCTCTCTCTGCTATATATATCTAGATAGATGGATAGATAGATAGATAGATAGAGAGAGAGAGAGAGAGAGAGAGAGAGAGAGAGAGAGAGAGAGAGAGAGAGAGAGAGAGAGAGAGAGAGAGAGAGAGATTAAAAATTAATAAAACAGTCTAAAAATTAAGAGATGAACAAAATTAGTCATTTTTTCCAACGCTATGGGGGCATCCGGTCCCCCCCCGTTAATACGCTATAGCCCCTGAACGAATAACTCAAATGCGACCTACAACTCGAGAAAACTACGCAAACAATTGCATCACGAAAATAACGCAAGTATATGTAACCCTATAAATCAATACATAAATATATTAGCGCGCGCGCGTGTGGGAAATATTTTCAGCTCCGCAGATAAACGACGTGGAGTTTGTCTAGCGGGCGACAGCAGCACAGATGGCCGTGTGACATTTACCTGCCCTTTTGCCGGTACCGCGTACATACCGTGTATTCAACAGACTTTATGACGGGAGCAGCTGATGATTCTCTACCAGTGGTGGCGATAAGGCCCCCGCAGACCCCGCGGCGCGGGGGGCCCCAGTTGGCCCAGTCATGGGACATAACTTGTAACATGAAAAATAAGCGTAAACGAGTTGTAAAACGCTTCTTTGTTGAATTATCAGTTGACCATAGAATTGACGACCCAGTGAAATCATTTGAAGTAAAAGTTTTCAGTGCAACACTAGATATTGTAATAGCTCAGCTACAAATGAGATTCGAAGGATTGCGTTGCATTGATGATAGGTTTTCATTCCTGACGTCTCAGAATTTAGTAAACTTCTCACAAGAGACAATAGTGGAGAAAAGTAAGGCTCTGGTAAATGTGTATCCTGGTGACCTTTCCACATCACTGCCTGACCAAGTAATATCCTTCAAAGCTCTGATAGCCAAATAAATTGTACACAAGAAAAGAATTCGAGAAATGATGAATTTACTGGTTGAAGAAAACAGCTGCCTTATGAGTTGCCTCCCAGACTTAACTACAGCTTTGCAGCTTTATTTAACCATACCTGTCACAACAGCTACAGCGGAAAGAAGCTTTTCAAAACTTAAATGAATTAAATTAAGTCATACTTAAGAAGTACCATGGCCCAAACTCAGTTGAGTGACTTGGCACTGTTAAGCATTGAGCATGAAGAGACACAGAAAACTAATATCAACGAGTGGTTGAAAAGTTCTTAGCTATTAAAAAAAGAAGACTAGGCTTAGGAAAACAGTGAACTTTGGTTGATCCTCATCTGTAAATATTGTACATTACTTGAGTTCGAGTGTTATTGAATTGGATTAGACTTAAGGAGAACTTGTATAGAGTATATTCAAGAATTTTACAAATTCAGTTACAAACTAATTTAAATGTTTGAAAAAAGCTAGAATGTTACTGTGATATTCGTTTTTAAATAATAAATTTTTAACACCCTGTGTGCGGTACTGTTTCATAGTCTGAATTTAGATCTTTGACGTAAAAATAAATCATTCTTTTTATTTTGGTTTTTTATAGTTTGTATAGAACTTTGTCTATTTAGCAACAATGAATTTTAAGAGTTTGTACACGTGTAAAACGTCCTTTGCAAATTGCAAACGCTTTGTGATAGACGAGAAAGTATTCACAAACCATTGTTGTGAAACACACGTAAATAGAAACTCATTTGAGTGTTTTCCCCTATTACGTATACAAAATTTAACCATTTTTATAAGGGCCCCTAATTAGTTTCGCGGGGGGCCCCCGTTTCGTTAGCGCCGCCACTGTTCTTTACGCCAGTATGACACCGTTCAATTACACAACACAAATCGTATTCTCTATAAAAGTATTATCACTTCTTTATGTGTATGGCCAGTTTTGTATCGAATCTGCTGCAGTCACGTTAAAACGAGGCTTGTTTTTTTATACATGGTTTGATTGAAAAGTTAGGTCAGAATAGGTCTATACTGACCTATTTGCATTGCTCCCCTCAATGTGTGTGTGTGTGTGTGCTAACTTCCAAGGGAAATAATACATTTAGGTGAATTTTTTTTCAGTTTTCAAAGAATTTCTGAATATGCACAGTTTGGTGGTGTAGCGTAAATTAATCTAATAAAAAGAGGAATATTGTTAGGGCGGTTGTATAGGGCTATCAGGCCGTGATCTTGTGGTGTTTAAACCAAGCGTTTCCGCCTCACCAACGGAGACCATCTTCAGTGGCAAAAAAGCACGTGAAAGGTGATCGTCTAAAAAACGTCAGTACTAAGGCGGACCGTCCAGTATTGAGGTTTGCTTTATGGACTATGACAGAAATCGATCGAATTCAAGAATGTCAGTAATTAAAACTTTATTATAAATCACATGTATGGTATGTTTAGGTTATGAACAATGAATACACTACAATAGAAAACTGAGATTATAGGTACCATTAGTAAACAAGTGTGTGTATATTATAAATACGTCACATTATCATTAGTAACATGGAGACAGTGCTGAGTAAACGAGACATTGTCCTTAAGTGTTATATAAAATTTAACGTTCAGAAAAACGACAACGATATCATAAAGCTAGAAATGGAAAAGCATCAAGAAGATCGGAACGGAAAAATATACCTTGAGACTCTAAATGAGTGGACCTAGAATCCACCACCATGAACCGAGCTAATATCTATGCCGACGATTTATTTCTAACAGTATAAAGACGAAAACAAAACACAATTTCATGGAACGAGCGGTATTCTAATTTAGCGGGAGTGCCTGAGTTCTAACAGCCACACCGTACTGCACTGCTGTACTTGTACTGAATAGTATAGCATAGTCCTCTACTCAGGGATACCGGCCTCTAGTATTATATTCAAACGCCAGCAAGCAAGGTTTTACAAATGATGTCTTGTTTCTTTCGTCTTTTCTGATACTTATTCTGTTTTTTGGAAACATATTTCAGGTTTGTTCAATCGTTACGTAAAAGAACTACCCAAATTTTAACACTGAAAATGTTTAGAAGGACGTGTCGCACATTGGCGGCCGATCGCTGGTGCGTGATCGAAAATGGGAACCGGTGAGTTTCCATAGAAACTACTTCTTTGTTGTCAATAACGTAGTACACATATAAAACTTCGCTTATGAATGCGAATAAATTTAACTTATAATCTGTACATTGGTAAATGAAGAATGAATTCATTGATTGGTGAATGAACATAAATATATATATTTTTTAGATTTATTGAAGCATTTTCAATGCCCTTCTCTGTGCATTGCATTTGTGCAATGTCTGTAAATTCTTGTATTATAGCCTGTTATATTGTATTGTATTTTTGCAAATGCAACCAACAAAAGTTGGCTACAGTGCACGTCATAACTTAAAGAAAAATCTGTACTGTATACACGTAATACAGTTAATCCGTCAAGAAATCCGGCGCGTGTGCAAATGCGCGCGCACGCACACAGGCATGCGGAGAAATCACCGTAGGCGCAGTTGACGATGTTTGTTCAACTGGCCACAAGCGCAGTCAATGTCATTAGAAGGGTAGAGGATTTTCTCAGGCACAATCGATGAGCCACCATGATCATCAAGACAGTCACGACCGTCTTTGAAACGGATATAGGCTTACCATTTGTAAACGGCTTGTCATGCAAACTAGGCTAAACAAAAGTCTTCTGTAACACTTCCTCCAAGATAGAGCAGTTTGTCTCACTTATAATGTATTTACGAGTGTTTAGCTCTCCGACTATCTGCCTCTCACTCTCTCTCTCGCACTCTCTCTCTCTCTCTCTCTCTCTCTCTCTCTCGTTAGTTATCGAAGGTGCGTGTCGAGAAGTTTCCAAAGGTGACCCGACAAAGTTTAAATCTTGCAACGTTATTGGTGGATCTAGCGAGTGCAAGCATTGTTTACAGATAAACGAAAGGAGACAATTAAATTGAAAAAAATTATAGAAATAATCAATACCTTTATAAAAAAAATCAGTTTAAATCAACAAAAAGGTAAAAAAAAAAGATAAATCGTACAAGTTTCACGTAATTACATTTTGGAATTAAAATCGGCCAAAATATTTAAAATACGTACCTGTTAAAAAAAAAATATCGGTATGGAGAACCATACATGACTTCCATGTTCTAAGATTTCTATTTAAAATCATTTAAGAAATGTAATGTTTCCATGGAAACTACTTCTTTCCACTTATTGCTTCAGCCTTAACCACAGTACTGTGGTCACTAACGTATACCACCAAACGTTATCGCACTCGATTTTCACTGATGATGGCAGTCGACGGCACTGCCGAAACGTCTGGTTTTGCAGAAAACATTGGACTACGGCCAAACAGCCCGGGCAGGAATTTTAACAACAAACTACTGCTTTGTTTCCGATAACGTAGTTCACATATAAAAATTATCCCCTCCTCCTACAACTATAATTTTCATTTATAGAAAATTACCCCCACCCCGTTCAACTAGCCTCTTCATTTACAGATATTTCATCTACGTTTCTACAGTGGATTATTAAGATCTTCTTATCAGGTTACTTTATCAAAATTAAGTACTTTACTCTTGTTACAACAAAAAATGTTTCAGGTAAACTGCCCTTTCCCCGTAACCGATCTTCACCAAAATCAATAGGCCTTGAGTCTTCTACAACTCAGGCACATATGTACAAAATTATTTGATTCTGTTTGAATTTACGGCAGTTATCGTTCGTCATGAAAAAATTTCTCTTTTACAACATAAAATGTTGCAGGTAAGCTACCCCTTTCCCTTAACCGATCTTCACCAAAATCACCAGGCCTTGAGTTCTCTACAATTTAGGGACGTATGCAAAAACGTATCTGATTATGTTTGAATTTACGGCAGTTATTGTTCGTCATAGAAAAAATTAACCTTGTTATCACATAAAACGTTGCAGGTAAACTACCCCTTTCTCTTAACTGATCTTCACCAAAATCAATAGGCCTTCCTCTACAATTCAGGGATGCATGCAAAACATTATTTGATTCTGTTTGAATGTGCGGCAGTTATCGTTCGTCATAGAAACAATTACTCTTGTTAAAACATTAAAGGTGGCAGGTAAACTACCCCTTTCCCTTAACCGATCTTCGCCAAAATCAACAGACCTTGAGTACTTAAAACTTCAGGAACGTATGCAAAAAATTATTTGATTCTCTTTGAATATGCGCCAGTTATCATTCGTCGTAAAAATAAAATTACCCTTTTAAAACATAAAACGTTACAGGTAAACTACCCTTTTCTCTTAACCGATCTTCACCAAAATCAACAGACCTTGAGTACTCTATAATTCAGGTAGGTGTGCATAAAAGTATTTGATTCTGTTTGAATTTACGGCAGTTATCGTTCGTCATAGAAAAAATTACCCTTGTTAAAACATAAAACGTTGCAGGTAAACTACCCCTTTCCTTTAAC
Organism: Magicicada septendecula; assembly: GCA_034769895.1. Lineage (NCBI taxonomy): Eukaryota > Metazoa > Arthropoda > Insecta > Hemiptera > Cicadidae > Magicicada > Magicicada septendecula. Next base: position 830,552,461 of record CM068368.1, read on the forward strand.
CGATCTTCACCAAAAACAATAGGTCTTGAGAACTCTACAATTCAGGGCTGTACGCGAAACATTATATGATTCTGTTTGAAGTTGCGGCTGTTATCGTTTGCCGTAGAAAAAATTTACCCTTGTTAAAACATATAACGTTGCAGGTAAACTACCCCCTTCCCTTAACCGAACTTCACCAAAAACAATAGGTCTTGAGAACTCTACAATTCAGGGCTGTACGCGAAACATTATTTGATTCTGTTTGAATTTGCTCTTATCGTTTGCCATAGAAAAAAGTCTACAGACAAGACACACACACAAGACAGTTTTCGAAATAAAATGACTTTTTTCATGTTTTGAGGGTAGTACAATCAGAATCTGCAATTATCTCGAACACGATTTTTTTTGCCATCACCATACTTCCATTTCCTTATGGAACATGGAAGTAAAAACGATTACTTCAAAAGTTTTGTATGATTTTGTTGTCGTTAAAGTGAATAATTCTGACATAAGAATTCAGTGATTATAAGAACTAAGCACTACAAATTTGGTTATCGATTCTCGTAAATAATAATAATAATATAATAATAATAATTATTATTATTATAGCCACAATATCAGGTGAGTTTCAAATTCATATTATTTCACGATATTGTTTTAAAAAATCTTTTGACCTTTTAAACCTTCCGGATCCGCTTATGGTAGCTTTCTTTACGTGTACTAAAACGTTTTAATTAATAAAGTTGTGTTAGTAGTTACAATGACAAATAGAAATTACACTGTTGCACATCACTATAGAAAAAACTCCCGGTTAGCGCTGTCAAGCTCCACAGCTCATCATCAGATCGGAAATATACAATATGATATTGTATTATATATTAATATACAATACGACAATATTGTACGACGATAAATATTATAAATATGACAATAGGTACTGTATATTTTCGATCTGATGATGAGCTGTGAAGCTTGAAAGCGCTAACCGGGAGTTTTTTCTATAGTGATGTGCAACAGTGTAATTTCTGTTTATGAAAACGTTTACGTTGTTAAATGTTTAGTAAACTTACAACCGAGTGAAACTGTTTAGTTGACTTCGGAATTAAAACTCAAAAGGCAACCAACCTGACTGTGTTTCCGTGCAACTGTTGAGTAACATCCTTTCTAAAAGTGTTTTGTTTGCGACTTTGTGTCAGTACCGAGCGCCGTTTTAAGGAAACGCTTTGAGCGACTTCCGACAAAGTGAAATCTACAGTCTCTCTCTGAAATAGGGAGGACGAGAGAGGCAGAGGGGTGGAGCGAGAGAGGCAGAGGGGTGGAGCGAGGGAGAGAGAGAGAGAGAGAGAGAGAGAGAGAGAGAGAGAGAGAGAGAGAGAGAGAGAGAGAGAGAGAGAGAGGTGTAACAAAACAGCGGTAAAATGTGTAAAATATGTGTAGAAAAGAAGCAAAGCAGAACACTGACATCACTGCGGATACGTTCAAGCAGAAATAATGTTTAATGCACGTGCTGAACCTGATACTGACAGTACTGCTGCATGCCTAGAAGAAACTGTTACATTTATAAAGAGTTAAAGTGGAAATTACTGTAACCAGAGTGACGGGTACAAAGAACAAAAGCTTAGTCGACTGCCATTTACAAAGAGTCAGTTACAAGTACCTACAAAGTCAGTTCAGTTATTGGCATTCGCGGATGGTGCTGGTACGATCCGTCAAACCAGATACATGACAACCGATAAAACGATAATAATGCACGAGAAATTTGTGTCACGACTACCACTTTACAACTCGTTATTTCAATCAAGGGTGCAAACCCCCACCCCCACCCTTACATACCTTCCAGCGTTTGTTCCAGTCAGACTGTCATGGTTCTGTCGTGTTGGTTAGTAGGCCTACGTTCTACATTCAGCTGTTGAGACAGATTACTGTTTCCTCGCCACTGTGGTCTAGTCAGTCAGCTTTAGAAATCCCCTATTTCGTTCCCTATCTGATGTTCTAAATACCATAATATACACTGCAAGAGTATGCATAGTGCGCGCGAGAGATGCTCTCCTTGTTTTAATACGCTTATTTATTAAATTTTATACAAACAACGAAACGATTCAAACAATTTTGAAAATAAAAATTTGCAACGTCGTACGCTACATGTAAAATTCGTCAATGCGGTATAGTCAGTGTCCAAGATCGGGGAGCTTGTTATAAATCGTGGCAAACACTTCTTATATCAGCGAACAGGGTTATTCTACGTTCAACGTCCATCTTAAAATTGAGACCGAGTTACTGTAATCAAGTGAAATATGTGTGTCTGTGTGGGTTACAAAAACAATTATTTTCGTTCCCAAACACAAACACACATACATACACACAAAATTGTCCGTGTGATCGTTACAAGGAACAATGTATTCAATCTTCTTCTTTTGTTCTCCTTCTTCTCCACACAAGTATTAGACAGTTTAGTCCCGGGCGACTGATTGAACGAAATGTCTTCTATTCGACCTACCCACATTTCTGGTTCCTGTGCGTCTAAAAAACAGGATTTGTTTTGGAAAACATTTGTCCGTTATTGTTAACCACACTGTCCTTCACCTTCGTCTATACTCTTAAAACTATTTGTTTAAACTATAAATTGCAAGGCTCTTCCTTCCTGACTACTTCGTTTTCAAGTCTCTATCCCTTCTTGTAACCCCCACCCCACCCCTAATAATGGGCCTTGGAAACGTCATCTCAGCCTACTAGAGTTTACAACAATGTTTTAGTACATACGGCCCAGTTGGTCTTCGTATCCATACAGGCTTTAAGACACAGCTACAAATTTATAGAACTTTCACATTTCCTACTTCACTCTTAAGCGATCTCCTGACTGTTCCCTATAATATGAGGTTAAGTTTCACTATAGTTTTTTCTCAACGTCAACTTTGCCACAGCCGAGAAATCCGAAGGTGTTGACTTATTCAATTATTTTAATATATTTAATGTCCGATGAGAAGCTTTCTTCTATGAAATCATCGGTCAATATTAATAGTACAGTAGAACTCCAGTTATCCGAATCGCTAATTATCCGAACCGATGGCAGGAAATTAAAAAAATCCAATTTGTACAACAAAAAGTTTATTCCAACTGCAGTTACCGTACTAACAAAAAACATCGTAAATAAATGAAACACATGCTATGCACCATAGTTTACATACTATTTCGTCGTCTTTACAGTGGACCAATATCTTGCTGTCTATTGTGTGGTGTTTGTCGCGCATTCTGTTTATACAGCACACTATTTTGCCAAGCTGTTTTAATTTTATGTTCACGTAGTGTGTATATAAAATATCTTCTAAAACGAAGCATGTCGTATTGTCGATGACGGACAAAGTAAAAATAATTGAACAATTAAAAAAAGAGTGTTTGCCGAAACTTTTAATGTAGGTGCAGCCACTGCTTCTGATATAAGAAGAAATAGTTCTTAGATTTTGAACTTTGTTTCTAATTTGGAAAGTGAAGATGGAATGTCGTCCATAAAAGTGATGACAACGCCTGAAAATAAAAACCTAGAAAATGCAGTTTTTAAATTGTTTTTGCAGCAACGGTCACTTGAAAATCCCCTCTCTGGCCCATGTGTTTGTGAAAAAGCAAAAATGTTTGCTGAAAAGACGGGTGGTTTATGCGAATTTAAAGTAACGGTTGACTACGTAATTTTAAGGCTAGACATGATATTCGAGAGTTAGATTTGACTGGAGAAACACTTTTCGCAGATAACAATGCAGCTGATAAGTTTATTGGAGAGCTTAAAACCAAACTATAAACTACGATTCTGAATTTGTGTACAATGCCGACGAAGCGGGACATAATTGGAAAGCATTGCTCCGTAAAACTTTAGCTTCAAAGCAAGAAGCAAGTGTTCCTCGTCATAAAATTAGTAAAGAACGTGTGACAGTGCTTACTGGCGCCAATTCAACGGGCAGTCATCGACTCTCATTGCTTTTAATACGAAAATCAAAAAATCCTAGGGCTTTCAAAAACGTTAAAAAGCTCCCGATCGTATACAAAAATCAACCGAAAGCGTGGATGACAGCAGCGTTGTTCTCAGAATGGTTCGAGGAAATGTTTATTCCGATAAAAATAAATATCAAAAGGAATGCGAAAAAAGGAAATCGTGTTGCTTCTTATTGATAACGCACCAACCCGTCCTTCAGTGGATCTTTAGGAAAGAAGAAACGGACGTTTTAAAGTGCTCTCTCTTCCTGCCGGCAAATACAATGAGTTTGTTGCAACCGATGGATCAAGATCATTGTACAAATCCTGCCTGTACCGAGTGTGACGTGGACGACATAAACGAGTGGTTGCAGTGCGATTCTTGCCGTCAAGCGTTTGCGGGACCTGGCTGCATGCTAACGAGTTTCTACGTCAAAACAATTACCTAACTTTACTTGACATGTTCAACTGAAAAATTATAATTATGTGTGAGTATTATTTTTAATTTGTTTGTAGTAAAAGTGAACTTGCAAAACACGTCTAACCTGGGTTTTTTTATTAAGATATTGTATCATGTAATAAAAATAAGCAAAAGTAATTTTTGAGCAATTTTCGAGTTTTCTTTCATAAAATAACTTTTTTTATGTTTGTCCCAATTATCCGAATTTCTGCATATCCAAATTAGGTCTGGGACTCATTAGTTCGGATAAATGGAGTTCTACTGTATTACTGTTCAAAATCGAAAACATTTATACTGAATTGTTATTAATAAAAAATATTGTTATATACACTTGCACGAAAGCTGAGCGTTTTAGTCTGTAACGCTCGCACACGATACGATCATCAGCTTCTTCCCGGTCTTCCCACCTATCCGTTTGTATATTCATTTTGTTTAGCCATGACCTGTGTACATTATTATTCTTATGTAGATACGTTTCACTTTATGAGCGGTACTGAGAAGAACCATTTCTGCTGCACCGTTCCACTTTCCTGCACTCCACCGCCCCGTTATAAATCATCGACTCTCTCTCTCCCCTTCGTTCCTTCCTCGCAAATACACATAAAGACGCGCGCGTCATTGTCCGCAAATAATACAAGTATGAGCCAAGTACAAACAGACTGTACCGATAGGTGAATTTATAAAACAATTTGAATCACTACAGAGTAGGCCTGTATCATGTTATTAGAAATATTAAGAAGCAAGTCATAATTTAACTAAAACGAAAGCAAAAACACAACACTCCAGAAACGACCTCGTACTTTGCTACACAGGAAAACTGTTCATTGACAACAATAGATTAATATTCCCCCCACGTCAAGTACATTAACACGTTAATTATTTAATACATTTAATGTCAGTCTGTAATTTAGAAAATAACAATCTAACGTTGTTTATTCCGTTCAAATTGATTAACGGTTCCGAAGCTACAGAGGTTTGAACGTGTTTCCATTAAAAATTCAACACGGTTGTGACCTCGTGCAACCGACCCGGATGGAACAAAGGCCAGAGAATTCGCCTTCTTTACCAATTGTTCTAGAAAAAAATAAACTCGATAATAATGAAATTCTTGGACCACGAATTAATTACAATTATTCAGTTTTATTATAGTATAATAAAATCTGTACAAACGTTGGCTATTTTGTGTTTTTTAAAATATTATGAACACACGTACCTCCATACAGGGCCATTTGTTTACTGTATTTTATAAAATTGTTTGTTTTGTAAATAAAACTAAACATTTTGACATTTCTATTCCGTAGGCTTGCACGGCCGGTATCAACATTATAAAACCGGGCTCATAGGTCGTCGTCGGGGGCTGACGTACTGCGAAATTAGTCGGCTACCGTTTCGATCCCAGCCACCGGGAATCTTCCTCAGAGCCGGTGCGAAGCGACAGAGAACACGTTCGGCAGATGTAAGCGAAACAATACCCGAGTCTTTCCCGGGTATAAGCAACTCGGTATGGTACTTCGCAGCGGCTCTGAAAAAGATTCCCGGTGGCTGGGATCGAAACGGTAGCCGACTAATATCGCACTATATCAGCAACCGACCAGTCCGGTTTTACAACAATTTAATAATTTTGATATTTGTTTCAATAAAATTGACAAAGTGGTTTCGAAGATATTATGGAGACTGAAACAACATCCCCAGATCGAAATAAATAAAAAGATACAGTACCGCTTACCAAATGGTAAAAGCTTAAGAGCATGATAATGTCTTTCAGCCGCCAGCTAAACGCAACATTATTATGGTTACTGAGTGACTGATTGTTTCTTTTTCGATGACGTTACACATTTTGCATCACGCATTTTGTGGAAAATATTATCATGTTTTCTATATAACTATATAACAAATATTTACTATATAACAAACACTATCATGTTAAATAACCCCAATAACCTATCTACAGCTATGCAGTGTTGTTCGCTTGTTAGGTCTTTAATCTGCGACGACGTTAGCATGTTAGCGGTCGCGGTTTTAGTTAACGATTCCCGGCTGGTAAATTGTGCTAACACTTGATTTTAAACTTTCAGGACGCTTTATAAATCTGGTTTAATTGTTTGCAGTGATATTATTTTTAACACATTATATATATTGCGACGTATCAAAACAAACGTTTATTTACAACAATCCCAATGACATCACGCAAGAATGACGTCATGCAGCGTGATGCGTTACAGTTTACAGCGTTACAGAAATTTTCAAATGATGGCCAGCCAAAAGACATTATCATGTCAAAAAAATGTCCACCACCGCCAGAGAGACATCAGCCATCTAATAAGCATTTGCGGTGGCGACCCCAGTCGTGAACTTGACTCGATCCCACGACCGTAGCACAGGCTTTGCGATTGTGAATATTAAGCGAATCCGTTGTGCCGACCAGCGCCACGCCGGTGACGCTCGGAAGACGAAAATGAATCGTTTGATATCTCACTCATCGAATTCTGTGAGCACAGAAACTTACTTTTTGACAAACATTACCGTCCTCTCCATGAGCGCAGTCTGCTAAAAAGAGACGGGGGAGGCGGAATTTTGACCCGCCTGCAGTAAAAGTGGATTAAGGAAACGGTTTCAGAAATTTAACAAGTTTGGACACGAAGCGATAGTGTCGCACACAGCAGTTACTGTCGCGCCGCCGGTTTCACTAAAGTGTAATTAAATTAAACGGTTACAGCGCACAATAGAGATGGCAGTGGCAACCCATTACTGTTGCCAGGCTTCCAGATAAGTGCTAACACGTCACACCAGCGCGGTAAGTACAACGCTTATATTATGTTTTCTTTCTGCTCGAATCGAGCGTGGTGTGTTTGCAAGTGTATTTGCCATATAGTTTATGGACGGCTTCAAACGCCTACGAAGGCAACGTATGGCGTATATACATACAGTGGAAGCTCGGTAGACCGTATTGTGGTGACCCGAATGTCCGATAACACCGGTCAATAAAAAAATTAAAAATTAAAGTTGTTTCTTCAAATATCTGTGGGGAAAGAAGTCAACATCAAGTTGGATTAAAGAAGTCGAAAAGGATTTAGAAAAAAAATAATATAACGCAGAAGAAGCAAATGAAAGAGAAGTTTTTCGGGCAAAAGTGTTAAAAATGGAAGTAGTCCAGGGTAGGAGAGAGAAAAAAAAACCGGCTAAAATATTTTTACAACGGTCTAACCGATCATCGTATGGTACAGTGGAAAACAATATACAAGGCACCAATGAAATCACTAATAACCAGAGCATTAATTATCACAATTAATAATTCGCAATCAACTCGTACAATCATTCCAGTTAGATATGGCCACACGCAATAATAATGTCAAATAATAGAGTTCCACACAATTTATAACACAATAACACTTCACAGAAAACTTCGACAAACACTCGATCAGCGCTAAGGAAAATCGCTCACTTTCCTCACTGAACTAAGCCAGATGCTCTTTCTTTTATAGATCGTGCAGAGGCCCAGTATAGCTTTCCCTCCTTACTGTACGCCGGCTTAATGCGTATCTCAAGTGTTCTTGAACACAATAGGACCTACTTGTGGGTGGCCTTGACTGAGGCAAACACTTGCCACATTGGACGGGGGGGGGGGGGAGAATGTTCTGGGCTATTCGATATTTCAGTTTCTGCATAGTCAGTTTAAACATGATCGAACTCAGTGGCTGACGAGCACCGTTGTGGCGTCCAGTTAAGTTTTCAACTCCAGCACAAGAAACTTGCATAGACATCCTCATCCAAGAAGACCGACGGAAAATAATTGAACTTATAGCTAAAGAATTACAAATGTTGGCATACTTCACAACATTATCACGCAAAAGGTCAAGTACCGTACCACAAGTATACGACAAGTTCCTGAGGAGAATTCCAACACCTAAGAAGGAGGTGCGTGAGTTGTTAAGTGCCAGCAGCACGAAACGCTACAACAACAAAGTGTAAGAAAAACTATTTTAAAAATATTTAAAAGTTTCATGAAAGGGGTTAGTCTCTTGCGGAATATATAATGTAACAAATATATAAAAAACCTTATTTAAAATTAAGTAGTTAGTATTTGCAAATTTATTTTCAAAATGTTTGCTTATTTTAAAATTAGTTTATACACTAATTAATTATCCTTCCTACTGTAAAATAAAACGTACATAAAATGTACGATTAAATTTTAATCCGAATAATAACAACCCGTCCCCCAAATGCAAAGTTATACGCCTTTAAACCCCAAAACAACCATCCTGTTACACGTTACAACCTTCCCGCTAGAAGTTTTAACCTGCCAAAAAATAAATCTTTATATTTGTTTTTTGTGCAATTAAAAATACAGGGTCCGCCAGTGAAGCGGGAAATTTTGAAAGTCCAATAGTTCATTTTCTGCTCACGAGAGGGCGTGGAGGTTTTCGATTGTTGTTTTACATTTAATGCCATTTGTTAAACATGGAGCAGTGGTCTGGTGCACAGCGTGCTTTCTGCGTAAAATCGTTTTATAAGAATGGTGACTGTGTGACTTCTGTACAACGATTGTTTCGTAATCATTTCAATATTCCACGACATGGAAGAGTGCCGTCCGCTCATGCAATTATGTCATGGGTGAAAAAGTTTGAAGAAACTGGTTCCACATTAAACTTAAAGCATAGAGGAGAAACAATGTCTGTAAGAACAGAGGAAAACATTGAAAGAGTTCGAGTAGCATTGACGCGTAGTCCACAACGTTCTGCAATGAAACATGCATCCGCACTAAACATTAGTGACACATCATTACGACGAATTTTGCATAAAGGCTTATCTTTTCATCCTTACAAAATTCAAGTAATCCAGGAGTTGAAAGATGGCGATATGCTGGCTCGCAGGATTTTCAGCGAAGAAATATTGGGACGTGTAAATGATGATGAAAACTTTATTCACCGCATGTTTATGTCAGATGAAGCACATTTTCATTTGGGTGGATATGTAAACAAACAAAATCTTCGATATTGGAATGATGAAAACCCATGTGAGTTGCATGATAAGCCATTACGTAGTCCGAAAGTTACGGTGTGGTGAGCAGTTTCATCATCTGGCATTATTGGGCCATATTTTTTCCAAGACAATAGAGGAAACACCACAACTGTCAATGCAGACCGCTACACACACATGGTCAGAACATTTTTGATGCAACAGCTCCCTAGGTTTCCGGAAATTAATTTTTTCCAGCAGGATGGGGCCACAAGTTATACTGCTCGTGTGTCCATGGCTGCTTTAAGAGAACTCTTCCCGGACGGACTCATATCCAGATATGGCGACATTTCGTGGCCTGCAAGATCCCCAGATTTGTCCGCATGCGACTTTTTTCTTTGGGGATTTCTGAAGAGCAGGGTGCACATTGATAGACCGCACACCATACCGGAATTAAAAACGAATATCAGACAAGAAATTGCAAGGATTCAACCTGACCTGCTTCGTCGAGTGATGGAAAATTTTCGGTCAAGATTAGAAGAATGTTTACACAGAAATGGCTCTCACTTGAGCGGCGTTATTTTTAAAAAGTAAAATAATGGCATACTTTACTCAACTGAAATCTGTAAAAAAATTCTGATAATAAATGTTCCATGAAAAAATTGGGTACTTTTAATTTTCCCGCTTCACTGGCGGACCCTGTATTTCACTGCATTATACAACAATGAGGAAAATGTTAAATTAATTACTACATACTGCATTAATGTAACACTATATTACTACTGTATACTACAGTATTTTGTGAATATTCCTTTTAAAAGGTGTATACAGTTTCAGGGGCGTAATTACAGGGGAGGGGCCAAGCGGGACCAGACTCCCCCTCAAATGGTCGATAAAAATGATGACTTTTTGCTAATCTCTCAATTTTTAGGCTATATTATTAGTTTTTCCAGCTTTAAACGCTAATATAGTACTAACTCTTTTTTAAATATACAAACAGGTTTATTACACAGCATTTTCTTATAGTACGAATCTATATAATATAAACTCAAAGTCTGAGGATTTATTTGTATTGAATACAAATCCACACAGTTACAACGATTCCAACAAATTTTGCAAAGGTAACCTTGGCGAAAAACACTGTTTAACATGGAATTAGATATTCTGCCCTGTTCGCACGATTTAGGCCCTTTTCATTATGCCCTTTTGTTGACGTAACAAAAATGTCAACAACACCATCGATACCAGAATTAATTATTATAGTAACAATTAAATAAACAAATGCTATTTAGCGGCATCGGAACTGTACCTTTATCCGTTCCTGCAGTCCATTTTCGATGTTTTTAATATGCGCTTATATCGACATATTACGATGTGGAAAATAAGAAGTGTAGGTAATTGTAAATTGTCCTATTGCTAATGCAATGCGAAAATACGTGTTGTTTTCATTTGTGAGGGTAAGTGACAACGGTTTTTGGTTTTGAGTTTACTGCTGAAATAAATAAAAGCCATGGTTGAGGAAAACAACGTTTAACCTGTATATACAATACTTGTAACACAATAACACTTAAAATAAAGAACCTAACGTTTTTGAGTTAACGGGTACTTGTATCGAATATAAAAAAATCAATTTGGTCATTACGTACCTTGTAAACGTTTCAATAAGGCGTATTTTTATTGTGTTATTATCGTTTACTTTAAATGGAATTGATTTCAGGATATTACCATACGTATTTCAACCACTTTAAACATAGTAATGTTGATTAGTCTGAACTTGATTTTTCTTTTGCACAAACCCGACTCGACCGGTCCTCCTCCCCACAAGGCCAAATTCTAAACACGCCACTGTACAGTTTACTTACATTAATTCAATATTATTAAGTAAAAATTCCGGCGAAGCCACGACCATTTTTGGCTTTTTTGTACTTCGTAACAGCAGTTAAATGCAACGTTTTGGACTACGACTACAACGGGTACGGTACAATCTACCTAATTTAAATAAAAATCTAAATACTTTCATTGACTGGTAAAGCAAAAGCGGTATATATTACAGACAGACGTTGGCCGCCAAGCGGCTTATATATTACATTAATAACAAACGTGAAAAGCACGCTTTCTTTTCACCACCGAGCGAGTCCTTCCGGCGTAATCCCGGACGCGCGAGTTTCATCACGTCGCCAAGACGTTCATTTGAATTTGTATTCCGCTCGCTTACAGTAAGACTCACCTTTAATCTTCTCGAGCAGAGAATTTTCAGCCACGAACATATTTTCCACTACACTCGCTATACTGTTATCAATAATTCACCGACAGGACACCAACGTCTTCCTCGTGTATATAGGGTACACTCGCGAATAGGTTTAGTATTAGGCCCGTCATGACGTATCCCTCTCCCCCGCAATGTTCTCACGTAAAACGATACGGGTCAAGTTCAGACCGTTCCCAACAACGGCAGGGGACCCCTGCCCTACCAATTACCCAATCAAAGCAATCAAACCAAACGCAACTGTGTTACCCTACACACTACACACGCTGAATCATACCGTGTATAATTATGTATTTCGGGCGCCACCTTTATACTGTCGGATTTATAAACAATTACATACAATAATAATTATTTGGCTTTCACTGCACACGCACAAACACTTTATTTTATTACACAATTATGTTCCTATGCAAACATATGTTTTATTTTACTTACTTATGTTAATTTCATTGACTTTGTTGTTCAAAATCCTCAATATTTACAATATAAATAAACCTTTTACATTTACTATGAGGCTACTGTTGAAATTGTGAGTTGCTGATTGAGACCACCGTATAGGACAACCAACCCTATGCAAAAAGATTAAGAGATAAGAAGTGATTTAGATATTTTTGAAGTTAATGAATGGATCAAAGAATACAGAAGAAAATGGATTCAACACATAAATAGAATGGAAGAAAGTGGAACACCGAAGATGGCGAAAGATTACAACCCTACAGGCAGAAGGAAAGTTGGTAGACCTAAGAAAAGTGGGCTGTGGAACACGCCGCTAAAGCCTAAAACCGGTAAGAAGATGATGATGATATTTACTATGAGGATGTTGAACTACAAAATTAAACGAAATGTATATAAGTAATATAAAATAAAGTATATTTATACATATTAATTAATTATGTAATTATAAAATTACACAAACAAATACACACAAAACAAATATTTTTTTATTTTCCTGAAGAATATATTTTTTTATATACTTTGTTTTACCAGTATTTTTACTGCCATCTTCAAAGAAATACATTAATAAAATTTGAAATAAAATATTATTAACATTTAAATTAAATGTTTTAAATTCATTTAATGTAATTTTATATGTACATTTAAATTATATTATAAATATTTATTACCTTAATTATACTATCATTTTAGCGTTAATTTAGATTTTCTCAATTATTAATTTACTACTTATTTTATGCTCACAAATGTCCATATTTCCCAAAGGTACATTACTTGCCCTTTGTTAATAAAGTAACATTATTTAAATTTAGGAACGTACGATTGTTTTTAATTGAACGGGTAACTAAATCTGGCTCGTAAATTTCTGGTCTTAAAAGACGAGTTTCGGTGTTGAATAAATCTTGTTTCTTTCTTGAATAACAACAAATAAAGAGCGGGTTTACAAAATTTCTTTCAAAAAAACCTAGTTCATGACAAACATCAAGACAATATCCAAGAAAATGAAAACTCGATATGGACAAATCTATGAAACTGACAAATTCAAGTATCTCGTAGAAGTTATTGAACAAAATGTCTCAGAGAAAGAAGCCATAAAGCATGCGCTTAAACGGTTTTTAGTCTAGCCTGCATAAAACTTGTTATAAATCTTGTATATTCTTGTCTTGTAATTATACCAGGTTTTATTCAACTATAATTATACTAGTTGCATAAACAATTCCCACGTTTTGGGCCATATCGGTCCGCAACTAATCATTTATTTTCGACTACCCAAGAAACTGTCGTATAACCACGATGACGTCGTATTACGATGTCGTATAGAAATCTTTCTTGTCGCACCACTTTCATCAAAACTGTGTAAAGGAACAGTTGTTTTGATGGTTCATCCTCTTCATTCACGCACTTAATATTAGTGATAAACTGTAACTTTCCTTGTGAACACTTACGAGGACATTAAGAAACGTAAGTGTTCACAAGGAAAGTTACAATTTATCACTAATATGTCTAAAGGAAGTAGCCTATTCTTTCTTCTTAAGTCAACAATGTGTGAATAAACTGTAAACCGTAAACTTTCAACACAGTTTTAAACATTATTTACATTACCAATAAAACAAATAATTTGAAATAGGCAATAAAACTGGAATATCTCAGAAGAAGGGGGCAAACAAATGACAATGACCGCGATGCTGAAACTACAGAGTACACAACTAACAAATATAGAACGTATTACAAATGTGCGCGCGCGGGCGCAACGCGTCACGAAGTATGTACATAGTAGTAAAAGCGCCTGACTAGCGAGACAATAGCTAGGAAACAGTAATCTGTCTCAACAGTTAAATGTGGATCGTACTAACAGGACAGAAGCATGACAGCCTGACAAACAATGTGTGTATGTGTCTCTCTCTCACACACTCTCTCTCACACACACACATACACACACACAGAGTATATTTACGAGAAATCGTTGTTGTTTTATCCGAGTTTCTTAGCGGAGTTCGCAGTTTTCATGATCGTAATCTCTAATCACGGTTTCGGTAAATTCGGACGTACAACAGCGCAGCATTTCTTTATTTTGAAGTTTTTGTCATTTCTTTGAAAATGATGTATTTTTTACGGGTTGATACATATACCACGACTGCCAACTACTCGTAGGATAATAGGGTTCAAAAACTAGAACAATGCTGGACATAAACCTGTATCTCAAAACAACAATAATCCATTAATCCAGAGATTTGACTTATCTCTAGTACGTCCTTCATAAATGTTGCTGGACAAATAGAAATGACTTTCGAAATCTCTGGCTGTGGTGGGACTTGAGTTGCACCACGGTCAGAGGGAGCAACAGGCCGTAGGCGTAATGCATGAAACACACACATGAAAGGTCACTTTCCTACTGGAAATGATATTTTAATTTTTTTTTTTTGTATTTAATAAAGTTGTGTTAGTGCTTATAATCACAAACAGAAACTACACTTTGCACACCACTATAGCAAAACTGGCCGATTTCCCATCTGATGATGAGCTATGAAGCTTGAAATTTGGGGAATTTTTTCTATAGTCGTGTACAACAGTGTAATTTATATTTGATATTTTAATTACACAGGAAACTACTAGAAATTACAAAATCGAATATTAATACGACAAATATGTTTTGCTTCCTTTCTTTTTAAATTCAAGTCCCTATTTGTGTGTCTACTCTGTTAATATACCTTTCTCAATTCTGTGATTTAAACTGACACAAAATCACAAAGAAGACCATAAACGCTTATCAACATTGTATATCTGATTCCTTGTCTTGCTACCACGCTTACTAAACAATCAGCGTTACAGACTGCTTGTTAAGGGTTGATAATATTACAATCCCGAACTTGAACAAAAATTCCCACTACACGTCCCCCCCCCCACATATAAAAAGACGATATGTGAAGGACGGATGACAACTATAGTATAAGCGAATTACATTTCAAGAAGAAGCACACTATATACACACGTGTGCGCACATTAGGCCTGTATTCAGTGCATTTACGGTATTGATAACGTCAGACACTTCAGAATATTGGTAGATTTGCCATCCATTCGGGTTTTCCGGACACGCTGTCATTATCATGACATGGGATCACGGGAGGGGGATTATATTTGAAGAATCTACCGGGCTGTTTGGCCGTGGTCCATAGTTTACAAGCAAACCAAACGTTTCAGCAGCACCTCTGGCTGCCATCTTCAGTGGAATTCGAGTCTACCTAACGCGGGATGTCAAACGTCAGGCCCACACCACTGTGGTCACCACAGTACTGTGGGACTCACGTTTGACACCCCGCGTTAGGTAGACTCGAATTCCACTGAAGATGACAGCCAGTGGTGCTGAAACGTTTGGTTTGCTTGTAAACCCTGGACCACGGCCAAACAGCCCGGTAGAGTCTTCAAGTATAATTGACGCCGGCCGTGAAAGTCTTAGAACAATATTATGGGGGAGGGGGATATTTGTCCAAGCTCGGGATTTAATCAATCCTTCGAAAAACTGTTGGCAACACAGAGATTTTAGCATGGTGAAGCATCACGTAAGAAGCACGTTTGTACACGTTAGCGTGCGAACTCGTTTAAAAATTGCTTTCTCAACCTACAACTGTAAAATTTACAACTGTCAACAATTTTAAATGCAGCGATTTTTACCATTTCTATTTAAATCACACAACTGCTAAAGATCTTTTTTAACACAATGGCCACACGCACAAAAATTATGGACTGTCATAAAAAAAACGTATATTTTTATTTTAACACGTTAAAGATTTTCATTGTTAACGACCTTGCTTCTTATATTTTTAAGTGTCGTCCATATCCCAATAAATGGAACAGTACCATACAGCGCTACTTTTGCAGTCTTCGAAACGGTTTGAGCTTTCCATAATTGCTGTTCGTTGTGACACTGACTTTCTGGCTACATGGAGTTTTTTTTTTACTTCCTCAGTGCAGCCACCTTTTAAGATGTCACTAAACCTGAAAATGCAGATTTAGTTTCTTCTTCATCTCGTCAACTCAGAGGTTGGAAGATATGCAATTCTTTCCAACCACGTCTAAATACCGCAACAAACAGTAGTCAAATACCTAGGCTTCATTTAGACTCTAAAGTGACCTGGAAACACCACACAAAACAGAAAAGAAAAATATATCTAGATTTAAGGAAATTGAATGGCCAATACGGAGAAAATCTTATCTATCTACAGACAACAAACTACTTCTGTATAAAACTGTCCTTAAACGCATGCAGTCTTACGGAATCGAGTTGCGTCACCACAACTAACATAGCAATCATAGGGCGATGCCAATAAAAAATCCTACGAGCTATCTCGGATGCCCCGTGGACATACCAACCACACTTCTACATATACTTCCATACTCCATACGTCCGTAACGTCATTCATGAACGTGGCACTAGACACCGTTCAAGATTTTACGACTATCGTAACCCGCTGATAACGCTACTTCTACAGCCTGAAATCGACAGAAGGTTCGGGAGATTGTGTCAATCCGATCTTCAACGACCACGAGGTAACATTGCTGGATGGAACACCTGTACATGCCATCTAGTTGTACACTTCTTATGTGCGTACCCTAATTCCCTAAACAGAACATTAGCTTACGGAATATATCATCTGATTGTTAATAAATAAATAAAAATAGGGCACGATAGATGTTGTGAGATTTTAACACCACAAGATTTTAACATCTCTTTGATTAGTTCTATATATATAAAAAAGGGAATAAGCAAGACTGTAATAACTACAGGGGGATTAGTGTAACTAGTTCAATAGGAAGGCTGTATGGTCGAATCCTAAACAATTGAAGGAGAAGGAGAAATTGAAGGATAAATTGGTAATGTGAAAGAACAGAGTGGATTTAG
Organism: Magicicada septendecula; assembly: GCA_034769895.1. Lineage (NCBI taxonomy): Eukaryota > Metazoa > Arthropoda > Insecta > Hemiptera > Cicadidae > Magicicada > Magicicada septendecula. The sequence goes on from CM068368.1 coordinate 830,569,432, forward strand.
AGCGGAAAGATCCTGTGCCGACAACAAATTTTCGTTGCGACAAACAATTGAGAAACGAACGGAAAGGAATTTAGAAACGCATTTGGTATTTATAGACCTCGAAAAGGCTTATGACAATGTCCCACTAGTCAAATTATTTGAAACTTTAGAAAATAGTGAAATTAACTCCATATACGTAGGAAGTGTATATAACATCTACAAAAACGTTCAAGCCAGAGTGAAAATAGGACGAGAAGTGTCCGAGTCGTTTAATATTATTAACGGACTGAAACAAGGATGTTGTTTGTCTCCCACTTTATTTAAAGTATATATACAAGGAGCACTGGAGACATGGAAAAACAAGTGCAGCAGAATGGGAATAGAATTAGAAGAGAAGTGTTTATACACTCTTTTATTCGCAGATGGTCAAGTGGCGATAGCCAATGATGAAGAAGATACCACTTATATGATGAGAAAACTAGTAGAAGAATACGATCGATGGGGATTAAACATAAACTTCAAAAAAACAGAGTACTTAGCCACAGGAAGTCGAACATCAGATCTTCAGTTATCAGATAATACTTCCATCAAGAAATGTGAAGAGTATAAATATTTAGGAAGTACAATGTATAATTAGCGATGATGGAATATGTGATGAAGATATAAGACATCGATTAGTTTTAGGAAATAGCACCATACGCCAATTAAACCCACTTTTATGGTCCACCAAAATCGGGCTACCGACAAAGATCAATATTATAAAGCCATTGTTGAACCAATTACCACCTATGGGTCAGAATGTTGGACAATCAACGAAAAGAACCGCAGGAAGATTGAAGCTGTAGAAATGGACTATCTTAGACGAGCTTCCAGAGTTTCTCGTCTGGAGCGTGTAAGGAATGACGTAATAAGGGAAAGAAGAAATAGAAAAGAAACTGTAATAGAAGATATAAAACGTAAACAGCTTTCCTGGTATGAACACCTAATGAGAATGAGTGAAGAAAGAATACCTGTGAGTGTGTTCAAATACAGACCAAGCAACAGAAGAAAAAAAGGCAGACCTAGATTAAAATGGATACAAGGGATCGAAAGGAGTATGGAAGAAAAGAATCCGAAGAATGAAGATACACAGAATAAGTTGATATGGAAACTGAGATGCAGGATGCGGCAGTAGCTGTGGGATCCCCGCCAATATATAGATGTAGTGAGAGCAGGGAAAGCACGGACGACATATTCATTAAGCATCGACTACAACTGTCTACAACTAAAGCTATAACAGACCGCGGTAACGGTAACGATCCACAGCACAGCAAGTTTTGTAATCAAAAGCACATTTCCGAGACCATTACTGTATCTGTACACACAAACCGCAACTGTATGCACAATAAAGAATAACTGCGAGGTTGTGACTACTACGGGCAAAAACTTTGTCATCCACGCTTCCACTACCTTACTAATTCTACTACGCGGAGCGTATTGTACACACAGCTGCAAATTAGACTCAAAGCGATTTTTTCTAAATTTTTGTGTCTTTCATGCATTTTTTACCTCTATGTGGAAATATTAGACCTGTTTTGCAATGCAATAAGCTTTCCAGAAGCAATACCCGTCGTAACTGAGCCTCTCTTTCGAAAATTCAATTAGAAAATGTTCATTTTGTAAAAATTCCTGCAAAGCGTCGACTGTTCTCTCATCAGACTATTTACAACCGTTTTGTTCACTACACACAATTCGTTCGGCGAGCTTAAATTTTATGTTTCTTTTTTATAAATTATAATAAATTTAAGTGTTTTTAATGGCACTTGAACACTTTCTACTGAATAAAAAACATTTTCTCAGCTCTAGTACAGTACAACATTTATAAAACGATAGACTTTTTTCTTTAAAAAAGGAATATTATGACAAGGTTTAGACATCTAACCCCCATGGGAAAAAGACTTGAATGATTATCAGAAAAAGAAATGTGTTCTCAATGCGATACTGCAACTTAAATCTCTTGAGAAAACAATCAGCCACATTGATATTTTACTCATGCATAACTAGGGTAATAGTAAATACAGCTTAATTATCGTTTAACCCCGCACTGAACCTGTCGCTATTCTTTCTTAATTACCCCACAAAGAACACTAATGTGCACGTCTTAAATCCGGTACGCCCGAAATGCAAGACTCCGTCCTTCCATCCAGACTACAGCAGAATCGAATCCATGAATAGGCCGACAGAAACACCCAAAGACCCACCTACCTCATAAATTGCGTGCCGGCACTTGCGAACTCCCGCTTTAACATAATCACGTTCACACTCCATTCTCTTCTTCTCGGTGCCTTCCTTTCTCAAAGGCAGGGCCTGGACTGGCGTTCTCGTCTCCCCCCCCAAACTTTCTTCTCCATTGGTTGAAGGGGGGCTGTCCCCGAAACAGCCCGCGACTTGTTCAGTTGAACAAATCTCAAACAGCACAATAAAGCATACAGTTAAGCAATACAATCTCTTATAACTGGTACACTTCTTCTTTACATAGCGAAGCATCGATAGTATTACACAGTAAAATATCGGTATGGAGAACCATACATGACTTCAATGTTCTACAATTTATATTTAAAATCATTTTCAAAATGAAATATTTCCATAGAAACTACTTCTTCCTTCAGCCTTAACCACAGTACTATGGTCACTAACGTATACCACCTCACGTTAGCGCACTCGATTTTCACTTATGATGGCAGTCGATAGCACTGCCGAAACGTCTGGTTTTGTAGAAAACACTGGACCGCGGCCAAATAGCCCGGAAACGAATTTTAACAGCAAACTACTTCTTTGTTGCCGATAACGTAGTACATATATAAAAAATTATCCCCTCCCCCTACAACTATCCTTTTCATTTATAGAAAATTAACCCCTCCCTGTTCAACTACCCTTTCATTTTTAGATATTTTATCTACCTTTCTACAGTAGATTATTATGTCCTTCTTTTCAGGGTACTTTATTTATCAAAATTAAGTACTTTATTCTTGTTAAAACATAAAAGGTTGCAGGTAAACTACCCCTTTCCCGTAACCGATCTTCACCAAAATCAATAGGCCTTGAGTCCTCTACAACTCAGGCACATGTGCAAAAAATTATTTGAATCTGTTTCAATTTGCGGCAGTTATCGTTCGCCATAGAAAAAATTCCACACACACGCGCGCGCGCGCGCGCGCGATTTTCGTAAAATGACTTTTCTTCATGTTTTGAGGGTAGTACAATCAGAATCAGCCCTTATCTCGAACACGATTTTTTTGCCATCACCATACTTTCACTTTCTTATGGAACATGGAAATAAAAACAGCAAAAACCTAGTGCAAGTAAAGTAACCCAACAACGTTTCGGCACACTCATACAAATAAATACGTACAGTACAGATACGTAGCTTTGTACGTACATACGTGGCTGATCTACAACAAACAATAAAAGCCTACAATACAAACAACCGTACGTACCGTATATAGGGCGTGTACAAGCGTCGCTGTTGTAGCACGGTGACGACAATATCTACGCTATATTGCCGCACTCTACCCGTAATTTCAGGCACAATAATACTTACACATCTAATTAACGGCTTTAAGAGCTTAACAAGAAGCATTTTCCCATTTACCTCAGTACTTGTACTTTAATTAAACTCCGTAATATATAGCGTATACTTGTACTACTAACACGGAAAGAGAATACGGCAGTAGAATGCAATAGAAAAAAGATTTGATGAACCCAAATAACTGGTCGGTAACGGGCTAGCAAAGGCCAGAGGCGGCTTTTCGTTTTGTGTCCTCAGTAACGAATCTTTAATCGTATTTTTAATGCTTTTTTTACAATTCTACTCGTTATTTATACATTTTAACGAAACTGAAAAAAATAAGACGTGTAAACGAGGAAAATCAAAGTTTTATACGTTTGCGATTACGTTTCCGAGAAAGTAAATTATTTTTCACCGTATTTTACTGACTGTAGGCTCTACCTATTACGTTATCAACTTCTAAGAAGATGCAGTCTTTCTTTCTATACAGAAAATCGTGAAATTTTTCAGTCTTTTGCAACCTCCATTGATCTATTTTTTGTTCATTTAAGTTTGGGAAAATTCTTTCACATGTGCCACATGTACGCAAATTGTTAAAAAACACTGGCAGAGATATAAGTTGGAAATAAATCCAGTGAAGACCCATTTGGCAAGGAGAAGAAGGAGGAGAAGAAGAAGGAAAAGAAGATGAAGAAAGAGGAGAAAGAAGGAGAAGGAGGAGGAGGAGAAGATTTTAAGTAACCGTCTCGTTTACCAGACTCTACATTAGTGTGATAGAAGTAGTCTCCCTGCACTACAATACATAATGATAGTGTTAATGTTACTATCATCCGGAAAAAATCGGATTTTTCCGATCTGACGATGAGCTGAGAAGCTTGAGAGCGCTAATCGGAATAATTTTCCTATAGTGGTGTGCAACAGTGATAATTCTGTTTGTGATCATAACCACTAATACAACTTTCTTAATTATACTTTTTATGTTTCAAAATTATTGCCCGATGAAGGCTACCTGTATCTATCTACGTACACGTTGCTTTTTATTTAAACACGAAATTAGTGACAACTAACGTCAGATTTGCAAGATGGAACATATGGTCAGCCATTTGTTGTAAACCAGACGTCGTGGACACGAGGCCACCACACAAGAAACAACCGAACGAACGAGAAGCGTGTGCCGGAGGGACTGGAGTGCAACGACAGGCGACAGCTGATTGTGTAAAAACCATCGGGGGTCCCGCGCAGTGCACAATTGGCTCAGCAGGCATCGAAACCCCGTCCTCTCGAAACGCTCACTTTTGCAGACAGCACAAAAACGGAACCACGTGTGCAGAAAGAATCTCGTCGACGACACAACAAGCAACGAGGGGGAGTACACCCAGTTTGCGCAAATGCTTAAACAATACATGAACACTCGGCATCCCGCGCTCTCCTCTGCTCTGCTGGGGGTGAATAAGGTTTTAATTACAAAAGTGGTGGTGGATTACAAGTACGGAATTGATATCTAATTTAGTTCAAAAACTGTACTCTTTAAATTATTTAACGTGGTGGGCTAGATGATAAAAAAATGGAAATGAATTCAATTAAAATTTATGAATTTTGAATAAAAGAATAAAACAAATAAGTAGTGGTATCCTACATACAGGTCGAGTTGGGCAAGTCGGCGGTTTTGAAACTTTTATATTGAAATGAAAGATTGTTAATGCACTGAAAAACAATTATTTGCTCCTGTTGACCTACTAATAGCTAGGGACAAAAGCTTGGATTAATAACACACACACACACACACACACACACACACACACACACACACACACACACACACACACACACACACACACACACACACACACACACACACACACACACACACACACACACACACACACACACACACACGCACGCACGCACGCACGCACGCACGCACACGCACACGCACACGACACGCACACACACAGACACAACGATACAAATAACAAACATATCGCACTTTGCTTTTTAATTTAATTTCTACAATACCTTGGGCTATCATGAAATCATTACAACGTTATTTGTAAATGTCCTAATTCAACTATAAATATCCACAATTTTCAACTAGGTATAAATAATCCTGTTTGGTGAATACCATCCGTGGAAATGGAAATTTTCATTCAAAACAATTTGATATCAAAGTAACGCGAATCAATAATATACAAAATTATTTACTTTCTTATTATGACATTGCTTCCTCATTAAAAATGATGACGCGTTTCCGAGTTTAACGTTACGTCAGAGAAATCAGTCTCGTTAAACACTGAAATTAAATGGAAACACATCACTGGCACCACAAAACGAACTCCAGGTGTATCCATTTGATACAAATGGTCCATTATTGAAACTGTAGTGTGCACAAAAAATTGATATACATGCGGAAAATGTTAAACGTAACTAGTGGCGGCGAATCCTGACAGTAGGCGCCCCCCCCCCATAAAAATATTAATGCATTGCTAAAACGTCAAACTTGTCCATAGTACCGAATATTGTACGAACAATTCGCATATTTGTAAAATAGACCAAGTACTTTGTTACGACACTGCAGAAGGTGATGAAGGCTTATACTGCAGGATAGGGTTACAAGTAAAGAAATAAGGGAAGGAATGGATACAAATACCACAGTATAAACGACACGATTTATGGAAAGATGGTATGGGCATGGGGAGTGATAGATGACCAACGAAATTACTAGAATAGACATCTTCTGAAAGAAGAAAAAGAGAGGACCGAAAGACTTGGATAGAAGGTATGAAAAAGGCAACTGTCCAGGGGACGATTGGAAGCTGAAGATCGTAAAGTTTGAAGCTAGACTGCGAAAAATTACTTTAAATGTTCTGCGAAAGTTATGGCCCATTGCCGTATGACCTATTATGAAGTAGGTTGTTGGTGATGAGATACACAGATATTTGGAGATGATTAGATTGGCTCGGGATAGGTGGAGGTGGAAGAATGCATAATAACAGAGAGAGAGAGAGAGAGAGAGAGAGAGAGAGAGAGAGAGAGAGAGAGAGAGAGAGAGAGAAGATAGACAGACAGACAGGCGGACAAATAGAGAGATGTATTAGGCCGTGCTCTAATGCTGTCGAATTGAACAGACGTTTCGGCCCCACAAAAGATCTTTGCCACAGTACTGTGGAAACCGGTGAACACCGTGCCGGTCACCTTTCAATCGACACACTGAAGATGGCCTCCAATGGTGGGGCCGAAACGACAGCATTAGACCACGGCCTAATAGCCCGTCAATGAGTCATAGCTTTGACTGAGTTGGCGCCGGCCGTGAGACCCTAAGACTTTAAATGTTGTTCGCAAATAGCAAACTCACACACTTTATGAACGTAGTACAAAATAACTAAACACTTGAAAATCTTAACCGCCACATACGGTGGTCAAGCGACTACAGACTGATTCAGGAGGGGGTGTATAGTGAAAGACAGGAGAACGTGAATCCGTTACGGGAGAACGGTTTGACTATCAGCCATCTAATAAAATTATTTTCTACTGGAATATATAACGGGGGAGTCGTAGAAAACATATTATCGTTCAGTTTTAAGTGCAGAGAGTTCCAGTAACGTGGTTCCCACAGTTCCGTTCTCATATTACACGTGTCGCAGCGTAATCTTTTGACCTGATTTGAAAAATTAACATTTACACTAAAAATACGTGTCATTCTCTTGTTATTTCAAACTGGGGATAAAAAAAAAAACTTTAAAAATGTGATGTTTTGCGATTTGCTTTGTGCTTACCGTAATAACTGATAGGCCTATATGTAAAAATACTAACCGTCCTACCGTAACGGATTTGCTATACCCATTTTAATATAATCTTCTTACTTCAAAACATTTTCGTGGGGATTAAGTTACTCCTTAAAACCACCCGGTTTTCTATTAGTAACGAAGCACGTACGATAATTTCGAGTCGGATACGATACACATAGCGGGCTCCAGTGTAACCACTAACAGCAAGTACAGCGTACAAAGTGTATCCAGACTAGATACAGTATATTAAAACAGAGAAATATGGTATATAACCGCCGGCGATATCCAAGGCAAAGGCAAACACCTGATACCCTATAGCAATAGAGGACACCTGTTGTACCGTATAATGGTCCCTTCCAGTACGCTTAGCCCCTACGTTATCTCTCATCGGAACTTTTGTCGTTTTTTATTATTACAACACGATGTATTTCTAGCAAATAAGTGAAACTATATATATATATATATATATATATATATATATATATATATATATATATATACCTGCCCTGCTGATATCATATTGTATAAAGAATTGAAGAAAACTAAAAACTTGTTTTCGTGATTTTCACTCGTCAATTTATTTAATAAATAATACACCACGACAGCTGTTTCGGCACACAGTGCCTTCTTCAGATGGTAAAGTAGAGCTCCAGCTTGAAGAGCTCCAGCTCTACTTTACCATCTGAAGAAGGCACTGTGTGCCGAAACAGCTGTCGTAGTGTATTATTTATTAAATAAATTGACGAGTGAAAATCACGAAAACAAGTTTTTAGTTTTCTTCAATTCTTTAGATTACAATGGATTTTCATCAAGTAAAGGCCTCCAGTATTAATTATCATATTGTAAGCGAAACATTCAATTAAAATTCAAACAAACCTCTGAAGATACACAATCATTTCTGTGAAACGTGCGTCAGGTGAAAATAAACCTACTTGCAGTGTATTTGTTTGAAGATTTTACATGGGAGACCTACAGGAAACTTAACGAGTTACTTACAAAGGAATAATATAGTGATTGGGATCTGTGCACACCATGAAGAACGGGTTGAAGAGCTGATGGTTTAGAAATACAAGTATAAAATAACTTTCTTATTTTTTGAGTTATAGCCTTTAATGTCACAGGAACAAAAACATCAGTCATCATAATGACTTTTTTCCCTCCAATAACTGAAGTGCCAGATATAAAACAACTATTCTTATTATGTAGTGAATAATTCCTTAGATTCTCCGCTTAAACTTAACAAACTTTACGAGGAGCCTATTACAGACATCGCGCTTTTCGAATAAACTCTGTAATGCTTTTTTGATGCTTTTTACCACAAATTCGTCATAACTATAACAAAACTTATCTGGATTATTTCATGGGTAGACATTGTGTCTTATAATATAACGACGTTGTGAGTAAGTTACATAAGTTCATCCTTACGTGCGGGACCATCAGGCGAACTTAAGTCAGCAAGCCGAAAACTCTACAAGGTGATGGCCCTTCCCACACATTTTTATGGGTCTGACAATTTACTTTAACGAAAGGCCAGTCCAGTCGCATCCAAGTGGCTGAAATGTGATTTCTCAGGCACGTGGCAGTGTATACTCTTCACGATCACAGAAGAAACACAGACATACGGCAGGAAATGAATTTTATGAGTATATTCGACAGGATTGCCCAGTATCAGCTGAATTGGTGGGAACATCTTTGCCGAATGGATGACTGGCGCATCAACAAACAACTATGGAACTATAAGCCGAGGGGACATAGAGGTGTGGGACATCCGAGTAAGAGCTGGAGTGACCAGCTCTAATCTTTCCCTGTTTGGGACCGGGACAAACCATCCTTAATTTAATCCTTGCAGATGATGATGATGATGATGGGTAACATCAGCAAAATTCACTCTTGAAGCTGAGACTAGAAAATGAGGAAGCATAATTACTGCTACAGACAGAATCTTCTAGAATATTCAAATAATGGTCATGGTGGGTACTAATGAGTATTCTGCTAGTACAATAAAAAAAATTAATTTGTTGGGTATTATTTTTAAGAGTACAACAACGGAATTAATATACAAACTTTTGATGGCAGTGTAGGCCTACTAGTTTTTTATTAATTATTATTTTCCAGATGTTTGATATATTTTCCAATATACAAGCAAAAGTGAGTATACTTGTCCTCTCACAACACGGATTCATTAATTTTCAAGTCCAAACACGCGATGCCGGAACGAGACGGATTATTTGGTTCTCACACACTAACTCCTTAAAGTCCGGCTACAAATAAAAATATAACATTATTCTTTTAGTTAAAGGTTAAAGCCACTGGGCATTATACATAATGAATGGAAACTACGCGAAGTGGCTGCTCGCTGGGCGGTACGTGACGGGAATACTCAGGCTTACCAACTTTGCAGCCAGTATAAAGTAAAGCTTTCAACAAATGTTTGTGTCTATTACCACACTTGATGTAATACACTTTATTAGTTTCGATATTGGATACGTGTCGACGGAGACGACCCCCCCCCCCCCCGACACACACGCGCGAGCTTGAGAGTGATTTTATGGGAATTGTCTTTCATATACTCGGTACCGCATTGAAAATGATAATCGTCTCTTTTGTTACTTCGACACTAATACAGTGCTCAAATTCGGGACGAGCATTAGATTTTATTGAGATTTTACGTGCGTTAAGATATCACCTAAGAAAGCTTCAAGCATTGAAAAGAAGTTAAATACATTAAATTACATTTGTGGAATAATTAAAACAATACTAAAAACGCCGAGAGGGCCACTAAAGACACTGTTTCAGGCCTAAATTCTTAACAACTGTGAATGGATGTAGTAGCTACGAGGATCGGCTTACAAATAATGATATCGTGGAAGAGAGATTAGGAACAACTGACGGACGCACGCATCGTGGATACAATGGTCCGATGCTGTGCCAAGTACAAACTTCAAACGACAGTACGAACAAAGAAGAGAAGCGAGTTCTCAGTTTTAACTCAACCCTTTGGCATTTGTCTGTCTGTGTATCTGTCTGTTTAGGGTATGTCTCCAGATAACTTTTGAAAGCATCAACTGATTTTCGTAAAACTTGGCACGCGCGTCCATACTTTTACAATACAGAACCCTATTGTTTTACAGATTGATCCCGGGGTGAAAAAATGTGAGGGGGCCAAATTTGCTAAAAAATCGCAGCCTATGTCTGGTATCAAATTAAAGGTAATTTTTACCACAATCTGAATATAATGTCCATTTTTTAAAATTTCGAAATTTTGAGATCCAAAAAAGTGGATGGAAAGTTTGATAAAGTCGCAAAAATTCAAATTAAAGGGAATTTTTAACTGTCATGTAAATGATGTGTTACATTTTGAAAATTTCAAAATTTTGGGATCGCAAGTCTAGCTGGGTGTCAGACTACAAGGAACTGTAAAACAAATTTTATGTTTTAAATGTTCAGCATTTATTGTATGATTCTGTGCTATACAATTGTTATATTAGCCCTACTAAAGACATAGAGTAGTCGGGATTTCTGTAATTACTGAAACTTATATAATATTGAAATTTTTGTTAAAATAAAAGTACTTCAAGTCCACGTCCGCGTCGTGCCCCTTGGGACCTTCTGTATCTTACATTGTAGCTACAGATGCTAACGGACCTCTGTGAAGACCAACGGATGGAATGGTGGAAGAGATCTCAATGATCCAACAGCAGCACGTGCGGAAGAGTCTTAGAGGAGCAGACCTCTATAAAAACCTGGGTTCATCTGGCTCCGGATGATAGCACCCAGTAAGGGCCGTTGCCTAGGGTTACAGGTGAAACCCGGTCAACGGTCTCAAAGGCGGATAAGGCACCTCGGTACCCAACGGCAGAGAGAGAGTGGATGAACCCAGTGGAGTAAACCACGAAAAACAATCATCTCGGACTGACAATCCGATCTTACCTCGGAATTTAATTCCTACTTTTGCACTCTATACAATTTCAATTGCAGTATGGAAAGTCCGCTAAAAAGAAAAAGAACGAAGATTAAAGAATTGAAATTGGCATGCTGTCCTTAGATGGGCGATACGAAATTAAAAAAAAAGTACTTCGTCCAAAATAGTGAGTGAGTTCTGCAGCTCAGGGAGGTTACTAGTAATGAATGATCACCTAAGTAAGTGGATCCATTTACATAAATCCTCTGGATGCGTATAATGTTGTAGAGAACGTCGAAGGGGAAGGTCAGAAGAGACACTCTCCTGAAATTCTATAAAGTGACAGCAGTGAAGCTTTGTCGCTGCATGCAAAGAACTGCGGTCAGATACAAGCCAGTGATATTACGAGAATTTTAAAACGTTACTGGGAATTGTCGGAGGCACCGGACTAAAAACGATGACATAAGGAACACTCTTGGAATGTACATTCTAAACGCTAAACGGCACAAAGCAGTACAGACAGGATCAAACTTGGGGGGTCGGTACAGGAATTTTATCTGTTACTTTTCTTGTCATCTTTAGCAGTTCTCTTTTAATGCTTCTGTGAGTTGCCTGAAACATGGTTAGCTTTCTTTCAATGAGAGATTGTCTGATATTTTTTTGTCAAATCTGTATTATTATTTGTACGCGTTCATATTGTTATTCTCAATTATATATTTGTACGATTTCTATTATATTCGATCGATGTTCGATTTTTAATAAAAGCAATTTTTCAGCTTTTCAGTATTTATTCGCTTTATAATCATACATACAAAACCCATAGATGAGTAAAAAGGATAGTAAAAGAGCAGATACCAAAACAAATTTTGGTTAACAATTGGACGGGAAGAAGCAATATCGAAAGACGAAAGAAAATACGGTCGGACAATCAGAAAACGGAAGATTGAGAGAGAGAGAGGGGGGCGTAACAAGTTATGTACGAATGCGTGTCGTGTGTAGAGCTTTACGACAACGACGACGACGACGGCGATGAGAACTCCCCCCCCCCCCCCTGAACAGATGACACTGACGCTGGTTATTGCGTCTACCCCCCTCCCACATGACGACGACCCACTGCTGCTTCTTGTACACAATTACCGGGGAAAATTCTCATTATGTCCACACAGCCACCGCCTCTACGTCTTCTACAACATAACAACTGTATATACAGTAGGTCGCTGTAACGCTGTGTAATCTGTTCCTCCGTTCGCATTTTTCTTCACTGTTTCAAATTAGATGTTGCATCCGAATTAAAACAATAAAAAAAAACTTTTATTCATTTTAATACAGTACGATCTACGAGTAAGATGGCTGTATATACACTAAATAGAATCCTATGGTATAAGTAAATTACAGCAGAAACTAAAACCAAAATATTTAAAATCATTGTTAGAAGTATCATGACTTACGGCTCAGAAGTCTGGACTACTAATAAACACGCGAGATCAAAATTAATGACAGCAGAGATGGACTTTTAAAGACGTTCGGCAAGAGTATCCAGACGTGAGAAAATCAGAAATGGAGTCATGAAGGACAGAATGAATGTGAAAAATTCAATTGTTGATTTTATCCAAACAAAATAATTACAATGGTATGGACACACGAAAAGAATGGCACAGGAAAGATTGCCAAGGAGAGTAATGGAATGGACCCCACCAGGAAGAAGGGAAAGAGGAAGACTGCCGATCACCTGGATAGACGAAATTCAGGCTATATTGAGGGAACGAGAAATTGAAGATCTTTGGATGGACAAGCAGCAGTGGAAGATGAGAATTCAATAACTTCTGTAAACTTTGGTTCCGGAAAATGTGTAAACATTGTACAGCCGGAATAATAAATAAATAAGATCTACGAGTAATGCTAGAGATGCGAGATGTCTGCGACGAGCAAGAGTAACCCAAAATTCGCGAAAGCCGAGTAATCGATTTCATTCCAATAAAACGCGGTGAATTTTGTACAGAGTGAGATGTAACTGAGACGTATGATGTAAATAATGTAAACATCTGATATTCACTTATAAATAATACATACACTATTGTATTAAAGGTTATGTCAACTGACAATTCTGACCTCTTTTACACATAGTAGTAATATAATTCAAACATTTTAACTAAAGCCGCTGTATAGAAAGCGGGTAAATACCTACGTATGTACTGCAATATTCATAACAGTATTACTAATCGATTCTCATGAGAGTAAAAAAAAATATTGAAGCTGTACTCAATGATACACAGGAGGAGGCGGAAGAAGGAAGAGGACGTAAATAACATAGGTCCCTGTCAAGTAACAGTGCGGTGTTGCTGAAATGCGGGAAATGTCCGCGGTGGAGGGATTTTTCCAGTGAAAATTGAGTATGAAGGGGGGCGGCAAAGCGACATTTTACTCAAAATTAATTTATTGACGGGAATTTTGAGATTTGCTTGTTGAGAGCTACTAATTTATCATATTACTATACCCTTGGTTAGTAAATACAAAGAAAGCATAATAGGCATATTTAATAGTAGCATGTAGCATAGTTTGAGCAAGATGTCTTCGTACCTGTGTCTGGATTACAGCATCTGGGTCGAGCCCAATGACTCTCAGAAGATAACTGTGTTGGATCGTTGACAGGTTGCTTAAGATGGGAAAGTTTACCGTCAACATGATTTTCGCTAGATGGCGGGGGAAGAAAGCTTTATGCCGTGGGACTCCTACTGGTTCGATGCAGGTGACAGGTGTGCAGATGCAGACATAGTGAGCAGACGCAAAGCACTTCTGCGCCGGTGGCACAAGTGACAACGGCAAATAGTGACTTCAGCTTACTAGGTAGGAGTCGCTGAAGAGAGTTAGGGAATCGAGGTGAAGGAAGGTGAATTACAAGGGAGTAAACAAGAAGATAACCCGGGGGATTGCTTTACGGCGGGTCATCAAGAATATGGCGCTGATGGTCCTCATATCAGGGAAGGAAGAGGTCGAGGCTGTACCAAAGAGAGTCACACACAGCGACCGGACAGAGGCAGACAGTGTGTGATCTCGAAGACCTTTTCCACTATACACTGTATAGAAATATCTGTATGTGAATACGATACCAAAGTAAATTGTAATGTGTGTGCACTTAATTAAATCCTATCTGGTATTCCATCTAGTGCGAGCAAACGAATGAGGATACACCCCACAAGGTGGTTACTTTTCCGTATCACAAAATTTTCACAATCAAAAACAGGCCTACAGATAATGGATTTCTACGGCCTTAGGCGCTTCTCAGTCACCAATTACCAAATCCCTCTGTCCAAGCACATATATTGTTCCAGGCCTCTTTAGACACAATTGCCTCCTCCACATCATCCCTCCAGCTTCTTCCCCGTTTCCGTTTTTCTGCCGGTATCCAATCCAATATCCTCTTGGAGCGTCTCTAGTTGTCCATATTTTAATATCCCCAAACCGGGTTAAATCTTACTTCTCGTAAAACCTCATTACTTATCCACTTTCTTCTAATCTCGATATTCTACAACTACGTCTTAGGAAGTCCATCTCTGCCGTCATCAATTTATATTTCTATTCTTATTTGACGTAGCTAGGCTGATATGGGCAGGACATGTACAGAGATAAATGAGGAGGATGTTCTTAAGAGGCTTACGAAATGGAGACCAGAAGGAAATAGAGGACGTGGAAGACCTAGACTACGATGGATTGATGGAATCCTAGAAGATGTGAAAGTGCTTGGAGTGAAACTGGTGGACAGTGTGGATAGAGAGGGGAAGTCTGGAGGAAAATTCTGAGGGAAGCTGAGACCCACGGTGGGCTGTGGAGCTACTGATGATGATGATGATGATGATTCTTTGATGCATCCCACGTTGTCGCTCCGTACGTTATTAAACTTTGAACAATATTTGTGTATATTCTTGTCTCCATTTGGTTTCTTTTTTTTTGTACCACAGACAGAATTAAAGTTATTACTTTGCTACCCTTGTTTATTCTTTCCATCATCTAGTAATTGCTGTTCCTTCATTGTTAAATGTAACGCGTAAATAATTTACAAGTCTTTACCCTTTTCAAACTTGTTCGCCTAATTTCATATTCTCTTGATCCTCTCTTTCTTCTGCTATATATGCCGATTTCTTGCAGTTTACTGTAAGGCCTGCAATTTGGAATTCTCTTAATTTCCCTATAAATTAAACCGTCCTAACCTTCTGCGATAACTGTATGATTGTCAGTAAAAGTAAACTCTATATTTAAAATCTCCTACTTACAGTCCCAGTTTAGGTACACATCTCTAGTATTCTGTGTAAATATACTTGGGAAAGAGCACACATCAATAGTATAAAACTCACGTAACCAGCGTTTTATAGTGGAGCAGCAGCTGACTTGCAGAATCAGCTCCCAATTAACAGCGAGTTCTTTGATGAGACGGCATATTTAAATATTTTGTTATTTCTAACGATTCTCACATTTTATTACTTGACTTCATACTTTACAATAGAACAAATTTAAATACTTGTAGAAGTGTGATTATCAGTATCACTTATATATTTTTCACCGAACTCTTATTTGTAGAAGTGTGATTATCAGTATCACTTATATATTTTTCACCGAACTCTTATTTGTAGAAGTGTGATTATCAGTATCACTTATATATTTTTCACCGAACTCTTATAGGCCTACAGTAGCGTAACAGTATTCTTGTTATACTTTGGTTAAAAAAAAGAAACAATTCTACTACGACAAAGACAATTTACTACCAGTCAAAACAATTTTATTAACAAAACTGTAGGTTTTGAAATATATTTACCAAACAATAGTTAGGAATAATTTAACTTAGTCCCATAAAAGCCTTTAGTAGTAACAGCTGAGGGAAATTTTATGCTTGTTGGAGAGACATTTCAGACCAACGGCCCGGCAACAGTGTCAAGCAAATAATTTCAGGAGACGTTTCTGTAAAAAGAGAACCGGGTATCAGGTTTTCTCGATCGGCGTTGTCACATTGACGAAAATTTTAAGTATCCGGGCTTCTGACGCCGTGTTGTTGCAGACATTTCGACTGCGACTGCGGTAGCATCCTCAGCGTTGGTGCTGGGTTATTCGTCTGGACGTACACACAGATCTCGTTGGCAACATCTGGACCACGACCCTACAGCTCGGATACTTTAATTTCATCAAAGCGAATTGCGTATTTGAACAACGACATGTCTCAACTTATAAATGCGCATGTTATCAATTCTAATTATTATTGTAAAACAAGTCACAATTACACAAAGACAAAAACGCCGACTGCAGAGAAAATGCTTTGTAAATTGCTATAGAAGGAAAAGCATTCATCAACAACAATAACAAATTACTTATCTGTCAATAGGTTTTTTAATACAATGTATTAAATTAATTATTCAATATATTACTCGTTAGTTTCTGAATTGAAAATTAACAATTTAATAGTTTGTTTCATTACAACTGATTGGACGGTTCCGAAGACATAAACGTTTACCTACATTCTTGTGGTCCGTATAGAATCACAACGGCTGAACTGATTTGGATGAAATCCCAAACGATCGGTCTATCTACTTTTTTCTAATTGTTCAATCGATTACATAATTAAAAAATGTAGAAGCGGCATCCAAAAAAGAGTTTACCGTTCGGTTTATTTAACAATATAACGTGCATATACTATACGTAACGTACGCGTACTATACAACACTATATGTATACACATACAAAATATACATTATACAGTACCGTTTTGTAAAAAAAAATGTTGACGTTTGCTTAAAATTAACCACATTATTTCGTAGACAAATATCCCCAGACCGTAAACATTATCATCCAGGCTTGTTCACAGTGGGGTAAAAAGATTTCTAAAATACATTTACTACACTCGATAGTGGCACTCGGGAGACGGAAGTGAATCGTCTGTCAACTGATCCGTCAAAAACTCGGTCCACCTGTTCATTCCCCGCGAGCACATACAGAAACAAACAAACTTACTTGTAAAAGCATTACCCCCTCCCCCTTTACGGGAGCCCGCAGTTGGGAGAGATGTTTTTAAAATAGGGATAACGTTCGTAGAAAACGCAAGTCAATTGTACATCGGTAAGCAAAAGTTGGGTGTCGATGGCATATAGCAGCACTCTTAACACTTTGCTAATAATACGATTAAAAAAAAAAAAAAGATTATCTGAGACGTGTCGGTGACCACTACTTAACATACTCGACCACCGACCTCAAACTTCAGGCCGCCTGAGTGTCACAATTAAACTCACGAACTTTAATAAACCGGCGGGCCACGTCATATGCGATCGGTTTTCGGTAAGTACCGTAAAAATAAAAAAGGCAGGATTTAATTTTGAATAGACAAAAAGAAGTCTTTTTCTTCTTCTTCTTAGTGATCCTCTTCTACCCATCGGGTGTCGAGGTTTCGAGAGAGCTCTCCATCTCCGCCATGTCCAGTGTCAAAACCCTGGCACGGGCCCAAACTGCTCCTCTGCCTTCTACACACGTCTTGATGTTATCCTCCCATTTCGTTCTGGGCCGTCATCTTCCTCTTCTGCCTTCTGGTTTCCCTCCCATGTTCGTCTCGAATACCTTTCCTCATTCATCCTACAGACGTAGGCAAACGTCTATACTTTGTTCTATTTTCTGACAGCTTGGAAAATAAAGTCAATTCATTTTTTTTTTTTTCAAAGAACGATTGATAATGTTGAAAATATAATTAAAGTAATTAACGTAAAGTAATTATTAATAAGCAAGTAGAATAATTATTAATTTCGTTTCCCAATATAAGGTCGGCGGCGCTAGTTGGGTGTCACTGACTTAAACCATTGTGTGTACAGGAACAATGATAAAAACTTTTAGCCCATAAACATATACTACAACAGTAATCTCTAACCACAGATTAGACAGTTATTTTTTATTATGCATGGAACTGCAGGTTTAGTGCCTAAATATAAGTAACACTGCGGCTGAAGTAATGATTCCGTAAATGACATCGAATGTGGTTTTGATTGCAAAACTTGTGCCGCGGATCGTTGCCGTGGCGTTATAGTTTCTGTTGTCGATGCTTAACGGGTAAGCTGAATGAATATATCCTCTGTGCGCATCAACTGTTATTGACTGTACGACGCTCTTACACTGTCTCCCTCTGCACGTCTACCTATTCTTGTATGTACTTTAAATTATGAATATATTTTTTTTATTTGTAACTTTTTTGTGGCAGGCAGTGGCATATATTTCTATAAGAAACACAGTCAAAACGTTCGTGCATTATTTTTTGCCGCGTTAGAAGCGTCGAATTAAATACTGTGATGTTGGCACTGTTGTATTGTTCGCTGTACCAAATTTTAGCCATATTCGAAGCACAGTCCAGATTTTACAGCTAACCTAGCGTATTAGACGTGTATTAGGCGATTGTTTTAATCACAATATTGTTTTAACTACAATAGTAGTTAGTGAACACAAATTCTCACGGCTGGAGCCACAAGGTTATAAATAAGACGTGTCTGACGGCCATTATAGGCCGTTGTCTATTACTAGCACTCCTGTGTAGACAATGCCAGACGTTTCGGCCGTAGCCATCTTCAGTGGCACGGGAACATGGTTTTACAACCCGCTAAAATAATTAAGATTTAAGAATGTAATTTTTAAATTAAGATTAAGCTTTAAGCATAAATTAAGATTACTATTTCTTAATTTATTCTTTAGCGGGTTCTAAAACCTTGTTCCGGTTCCACTGAAGAAGACCACCGCGGGTGCGGCCGAAATGTCTGGCGTTTCGACGAGTGTTAGTAATAGACCACGATCTAATAGGCTGCCGAACATATCTCATATTCTACAATAGTAGTTTGAAGAATTCGCATTAAACTTTTGAGCATCGTGTAAAAAATTGCTTTAATGCGCTAAAAAAGTATTGCAGAAGGTTTGTTCCGAGTCTGGTATGCATGAACAAGGAGTTTAGAGCTGGTACACAATTCGAATGTAACACGATTAAGCCAGACGTTTTGCAGTCTTCTAAATATTTCAAGCGTGTGTTTTTTGGTACAGCCTTGAGCTCGAAAAGTGATTTTCGTTTTACGCGTTCAACGGTCGCGAAACATTGTAAATGTACATTCACTTACATTCAAACATTGTACTTTCTTGGAAATTATCACTATTGGGACGAGGAAAGATTGCGTTGGGATACATCTGGTGAATATGGCAGCTACCGTGTCATCATTATGACGTATTCTTTTGCACAGCCTGGCAAAATTCTTAAGAAATAATGAAGTGCGTCCAGACGCATTAATGGGCTGCAATTATCATAAATTATTCTTCCATAAATGTGGCCGTTTTCTACGAATACCTTCATACAATGGCGTAAAATGCCCGAATAGTACTCTTTATTTACCACTGCGCCTAGCGATGAAATTCGTGGAACACAAAAACATAATGTTCATCTGACAACCACGATCTTCAACTCACGTACAGCAGTCTTTGAAGCTTGCAAACCGCTTGTTCACGCACAGCAGTCTCGCCAGAAACCTTCTGAACACGTTTACCAGGGCAGAGCAGTTTATCTCACAGTTTACACAAAATTTTATCCGTGTTCTTCAATTTTGCATTGTAGAATGACTATAAAATCGCCTAAGGACGACTTACTAAATTAGCTGTTAAATCTAAATTTATTTATGTGCTAATTTAGATAAATAAGGACATCAAAAAGGGATACAAATTTAGACTGTCACCAACATGTGTACCGATATCACATAAAAACAGTTTTTTCAACTGGACACTTGTAGCGGTGGAAATTGCAAAATTGCACAAACGTTTTGATCAAACCTCGTAGGAACAACGAAGAACTAAGAAATCTATACAATTACTCAGACTTGATGGGAAGTATTAAATGCAAAAAGATTAAATGGCTTGGGTATGTTCAAAGGTTGAAGGACGGAAGAGTCGCGAAAAAGGTTTTTGCTGAGCAACTGGTGGGTGACGCCTGAGATGAAGACCATGAATAAGATGATTGGATAAGAGGTGGAGAGTGACCCCCCGCCCCAGACAACTGGGAGCCGGAAAGTGGAATCAACGGGCACAAGAAAGGGAAGAGTGGAAAGCGGTTTTGCAGAGGCCGATCGACGTTCTGCAAGGATCATAGCGCCAAGGAATAAATGAATGGTCTTACGAACGAGTACAGACATAGTATTTCTAGCAGACAAAAACAGCATGAACAGTATGGATCACACGTCAAATTACACCACGCTAACACTTGACCACGTAGTACATAATTAGGCTAGGCTGTCTGAGAGGAGACAGCTGTTGAGCGGGCACTCATATCGTATTCATCACCATTGTTACGGTTCATTACCAATTCGCATTGTCGGAAACATCAATGTCACGAGCCGACTTTGAATTGACTCGCTATTTTAATATGCCCGTCGCATATCGTGATAACGAGACGACGTGTCTGCCCGTCACCGCGGTCCATGCACCGACCCCCAACTTTCGGGCGCTGTAGTCGGTGGACTCTATAAGCGGTAACTCTACTTACGCATTCTTTTTTTACTATTGAATTATTTATTTTTTGTACCATTCGTTTCTGTTTTAATTATTCAATATTATATAACACAATATGAACAACGACAATACACATCGTGAAATAAAACAAACAAAATAATACAGTAATAAGAACAACAATAATACAGGCAATACACAATTAATAGCATTTCGAATATTATTCATCAATTTAATTCATGCAACCTGGACACGTACGTGATAGTATTCCAAACAATTGACACGTAGGCCTACGTCACGGAGAGTGATCGCCTACCAATGTAAGAAAAAAAAATGTTTTTCTTACATAGCACACGAAATTACGAATTCTCTATACGTTTTATATCTCGTACGTCGGTTGATAGTGAGAAGATAATAACTGTCAAATATGCAAATTATCGAGTAACGAGTGGGGAAAGCAGAAGAGAATGTCAGAATAAGTGAGAATGGAAGACTGCTGTATGAGAATAAACATCACGAATCAACAGTAATGATAGTAAGGCGGACTAGTAGAGTCCACGACCGGAGAGAAGAATCAGAGTAGTTTAGAGAGGTTTTACAAATTTAAGACAACTTAATAAGGTTTAACGGACGCTGCATCGAATATACCAGAATTATAGCTACAAATGAAAAAGCAGTATTCCGCAGTTTTTAAAAATTTACTTTATACGAAGGATGGAACTGAGCTTGAGAAAGAGATTTCTTCTTCTACTGGCGTTACAACCCAGCATTTTTACTGGGTTTTACGCATTTTTCTGGGAATTCTGTGTTGTTCCATTCTCATTGTGTGACCCGGCCGTTCTATCCTTCTACTCTTTACAATCTTTACTATATCAGTTCCGTGTATCAGATTATTTTTTCATGATTCTTTCGAATTCTCCACGAGCCGTCGTTATGTTGCACTTGTCCAAAATTTTTGTCAGTATTTTTCGTTCGAAGAGAAAGAGAGATTTCCAGCGTGTTATTATGTCCGAGGCATATGGTGCGGAAACATGAAGAGTGAGGGAAAACCAAAGCGTTCGGATAGTTTTGAAGTGTGGCTATGTTTGAAAGGATGCTAAGAATCTGCTGACTAGAATGGGCAGAGTGACTGATGAAGTGCTGGGTAGAGTTGATGAGGGCCGCCAGATAATTCTGACGCTACAAAGGAGGAAGTCGAAATCGACACGGTACACATATTGATGTGTAATCCTGTCCAGAGAATCATCATCATCATCAGCCGTGGCTCTACAGCCCTTGGTGGGTCTTGGCCTGCTCCAAGAGTCGACTCCATTCTTCCCTATTGCGTGCCCTGGCTTTCCAGTTTCTTATGTTTAGCTTTCTGCGGTCCTCCTCTATCTGATCTTTGAATCTACTTCGCGGTCTTCCCCTTGCTGAACTACCCATTGGTTCCTGGTAGAAGATATGTTTCGTAGACTGTCCTTCCTGCATTCTCTCTATGCCGCCAACCCACCTTAGGCTGTATATTTTGATTATCCTGACAATGTCCGGCTCTTTGTAAAGATGGTATCGTTCATAATTATAGCGTCTGCGTTACATTCCATTTTCTTGTACTCCTCTAAATATTGTTCTTAGAATCCGTCTTTCAAAGCAACCTAAAAATTTCTCGGTATTTTTTTTTTCATCGTCTAGGTTTTTGAAGCATATATCAGCGCTGGCCGGATAAGTATTTTTTTAAATTTGTATTTTGTGCTTCTTGAGATGAAGCTAGATGCCAGGTGCTTTTTTGAATTCATAATATGTTTTATTTGGGAGATATATTCTTCTTATTATTTCAGTGTTGGTGTCGTAAGTGCTGTTTATCTGGGAGCCAAGGTATATGAACCCTTTTACTGCCTCTATCCACAGAATTATAATTGAGTGGAAGATTGAAAGTAAGGGATGCAGAGGATGAAAGAGGAAGGGAACGGTGGATGGGCTAAAGTACCGTCAGAGATGTGGAGGGATGAAGGACAACCCACAAATCAGGCGTCACTTCACAAAAGACACTTCCTCTGAATACGAAACCTGGCGTACACTACTGACTTATATCTCTAATCTTAAATAATTATAAATCTACAGTACTGTGAACGAACGGTGACCGCGGTTGAAGGACAATTATTGCCACGCTACGCTCTGCCACAATACCAGTTCACCGCCCAGACGTAGATATTGCCGCACATTTCCTCCCCCCAAAACCGGAAACATAAATAGTTTTATATTTATTTGTATTTTTAAAACCAGCTTTTATCAACTAAATCACAACAAGTAGTATTCATTTTAATACAGATAATGTTACTCTTACAAGCTGTGAGAGTCACCCAACAAATGCTGCGACTACATATATACAGTTATGATATAAATAAAACAAAGAAATCGGCTGTTGCCTGGTTACAACTAATCCAATTAAATGTTTCCTTTGATGTGCGTTCTTTATAAAAGCAATAGATACAATACTACGTTCTTTTATATTAATTTAATACAGGTAAACAATTATGTAAAGTAATTTCTCTATAACCTAGTCAAATAATGAAAATTTACTTAAAAACTTTATATAAATGTACGATCAATCTGAGGCCTGAAAATTGCATTAACTAAAAAAAAATGTGTGTTACGAACAGATAGAGTTTACTGAATAAGCCAATAACAAATTCAAATACAGTATTAACAGTTTTGTTAATAATGGATTTAATTAAGTCACTGTAAAATACATTGGTCATTCATTCTTTTAGTTGTTTCAACGAGTAACAATCGGGCAGATGAAGAAATAGAACATCAATTGATGAAAGCAAGAAGAATTGCTGGATGCACGAATAACTGTATATAGAATAATAAATACCTCACACAAGAAGCAAAAACTAGGGTTTACAAAAGCACAACACGTCCAATAATATCCTATGCATCAGAGACCACGCCAGATACAACAACAACCCTAAGAAAACAACAAACTACAGAAATGACTATATTACGGACGGTACTAGGGAAGACAAGATACGATAGGTTGCCAAACAATAGTATAAGAGAAACGCGTAATGTAACAGATATTAATTCTTTGACTGCTGTAAGAAGCATGACATGGAATGAACACATATCAAGAATGAACGACACAAGGCTAGTGATAAAGGCAAGAGATAGCCAACCAAATACCAAGAGGACCATTGGTCGGCCAAGGAAGAGGCGGAGTGATACCACGTAGGGCCGTTGTTATAGAACAGGACAGAGTCTTAACAAGGAAGTTAAAGAAGAAGTTGTTTCAACATTACCTTCAAAGTACTTTTTAGCAATAAATATTAGTTCGTTTCAAACAAATTTCACACGTCGAGTCATCACTTGATTTTCAAAAGTCCAGTGAAAGGTAGGACAAATCGAGACATTTGGTAACTGTATATTTATGAGTATCGACATGATAACACAAACGAATGACGGACAGCTGGTTAAGGATCGCTCTGCATTATCTCCGCTTGGAAAGTGAAAGTTGTTATAAAAACCGCCAAAACAGTTACTGTTAATAGTAGTAGGCAGTTTCCCTGGCAGACCGACAGAGAGAGAGAGAGAGAGAGAGAGAGAGAGAGAGAGAGAGAGAGAGAGAGAGAGAGAGAGAGAGAGAGAGAGAAGCGTGGCCCAGACATGGGATTTATCGCGAGCGTGAATCAATATCGGTCGGTCACACTTATTGCCCCCCCCCCGCATTCTGAACACGTGTACTAGTCTAAGTCAACATAACCCATCCCCCTACACACACAGAAGCTATAGTACTCCTGCAATAAAATCGACAGACTGGAAAAATGGAAAAAAAATCAGTGGTATTACAGGCGGCATAAACGCATCGCGTGTGAAAAACCTCAAACTGTTTTCAATGTTCCAAAAACATTTGTAACAAACTGTGTTAACAGGTCGTGAGATAACAGACAAATGTAATTTATGTTATCCCGATATTTCTACTTCAGTTGTTAGTAAGTTGCTAATTATGTTATTGTATCGCAAAAGCTTGCAACAAACAAGAATGTGCACTAGACAACTCATACTCAACTTCCATACCCTCTTCTTATTCTTATTCTTCACTTCACCTGCAGGTCTGCCTGCATTCCTTCTTCGAAAGTGTCTAACCCAGTGGTTCCCAAACTTTTCAATCCGCGGACCCCCTTCAAAAAATTAAAAATTTCACGGACCCGGTCTGAATTATGAAATAAAACAAGCAGTAAATATGATACACTCTTATATCTTAATTAAAATGTATTCACATCAAAATTCTCTTTACTTGAAAAATTATAATATTAATTATATTAAATATAATTTAATGTGAACAATGAAGCTGCTTCTGAACAATTAGCTCTGCAATATTAGGTTTAATGTCTGATAATTTCAATATTAAGTCACTCTCGATATCAAGTTTATTTAAATTTGCCACCCTCGGCTCTATCTTTCCAGCCACACGTGTGGAAATCCAGCTACATAGGCGTAAAACCACCTATACGGAAAACCGTTTTGTTTACACACAGTGCTTATACGTGGACTAAATAAAACAGCGCGACCAGTTCTGTGTTGGTGCGGCGCTCTAGTCAGTTCGGCTGACAAACAGATCTGCTACACGACTAGCTATTACTAAAGCCACTAGTTTAAAATTATATTCATAATTACAATTAGCTTAAACAAAAAGAAAGTACTGGAATCTTCTACTAATTGTTTTAAGATTCTAAAATTTAGATTTTAGACCATAAAAAATATGAGGAAATTACAGTATATTCTATTTTTTCTTAAAAGTGTCCGCGGACCCCACTTTGGGAACCACTGGTCTAACCTATATGCTACTTTAGGTAGCCGTCCATCCTCCATTCTGTCCAGATGTTACGACTATTCTAGACGATACCTGTGGTTCGTCCGTAATGTCCAAACGATCTCGTCTTGTAGAAACCTTTTTTTCATCTCAGAAAACTCATTTGTGAACTTCGAATTCGCTTTATAATCTTCCTTGTAGGCGCCCACTATTCGCGCGCATACATTAACACAGGCACTGACATTGTTTTATAAAATTTAATTCTTGTTTCTTTCCTTCTTTCCATACTCTCGTACAGACTTATTACAAGACACACCAAAGCGTTGATATTCAACAGCAAGTTGCGAAGTGTTATGATGTAAGGAGCGGAAAACCGGGTCATAAAGAAAGTATAAACGGAAAATAACAGCAACGGAAACGGACTACTAGAGGCGGGGAGCTGTAGACTCTGAAGAACTGGCAGGATCACCAACGACTACACACGGAAGAGAATGAGGGTGCAAAAAATGCTATAGTGAAGAAGAAATACTGATGTGATAGGGTCGCGTAAGAAGATCTGGAGATGAAGGATTGCAAGGGTTACTAACTGGAGTCATTTGGGAAGACGAAGAGGGTAGCCTCGAAGTGTACAAGGCGATGGAAAGACAAGATCTAAGAGTCGAGGAACACGATAACGGAGACGATTGGAAACTGTGGCTGAGAGGAGATAGGCAGCGACAGCAACAAAATAACATCTCAACTGAGACAGGAAGACGGAGCAGAGCAGAGCAGAGCAGAGACGGAACTATGAAGGGTGTGTCTGATCAATTGTGGAGACCCATTGTCGACTTCTCTTTTTAATTTATATGTAGACAATGTCGCAGATAAACCTTCCAGAACACATTTTATGATTGGCAACTCTGCAGTTGACACGTTGTTAGCTGCCGATGACCAGGGTATACTGTTGAACTCGGTAAGCGGCTTGCAGATGGTTGTACAGTCATCGAGTCGAATCTGCAAGGATTTCGGTTTACAGATTTCACACTGAAGACCAAGGTGATGGCTTTTCGCGGAGCTGATCTCATACAAGAAACATTGTTGCAGATGGAGCTGCTTAGTAATTTTGTATATCTGGACTGTAATGCGTCTTATATATTTCAAACAACGAGGTGAATAAGTTTCCGAAGCTACAGATATGTGGGACTATCAGGAGAACTCGAAAATCAACAAGTAAAGAAACAAGTATGAAGTTCTACAAGGTCACGTCCCCCCCCCCGAAATTCTCCATTGGACTTGTAAAGAAATCCCCGGCCAGTCGTATTCAAGTGCCGAAATAACATTTCCCAGGCACGTGGTAGGATATGCTCTTAAAGATCGCAAAAGAAAGTTATGAGTATACTCGATAAGACTGCCCAACATCTTAACAGAGCGGATGACTGTCGCACCCGCAAACAACTATGGAATTATAAGCCTAAGGACGGAGAGGTGTGGGGCGTCCGAGGAAGCGCTGGAGTGGTCAACTCTAGCATATCTGCTCGGGACCTGAACAAACCATTTCTGGTTTAATTCTTGGTCAAGATGATGGTATATTGTAGCGTTCAAGCTTTCATGACCGGGGTCATTAATATTACATAAAACCTCTAGGCTATCGAGGCACGGCCATGTCTTAAAAGCGAGACGTTTCAACTACAACTACAGGAGCCATCCTCAGTGGCAGCCCTCGTTGTTCAGTCAGCGTCTGTCTGGTCGATTCCCGCAGTCGGGGTACAAACGTCTGGCATGTTAAGACATAAATTCTACAACACGTTATTTTACGTTTCAAAATACGCCAAACGTGATTACCCCCTTCCTAGGCTTTTCAAGCATTATGTATCATGCAATAGCTAATTATTATTTTTTTATTGTTACAAAACTATTTATTAATAAAAATATAACTGTATATATTTTATAATAATAATATTTTCCTAATGAAATTTAGTTGCAGATTTCTTTCTTTTTTTATCAAAATTTATTAGCATTCTTATGAGTATATAATTTAAAGGAAAAAGTACGTTACACGTTAATTAGATAAAAAACAAAAATCAAATTAAAAAAAATAATAAAACCAATAAAATATAAAAAAGGCAAAGAGTCACTCACAAAATTTATGTTTATATTTTGTAAGACGAAAACGTACATCAATACACTGCATGCACTAATACAATCACTTTTTCTAATACGACAAGTCACTCAAACAGTGACTGTGAATGTGTGTTTGTTATGACACTGAAACTGAATTCCTTACTAAAACAGTTGTGTTGAAACTCCAATAATGGCTTTATTTTAAACTTTAAAACTCTAACTTATGTAATTACAAGGCAATGAGGCAAGGCAAAGAAAAAAGGCAATGAGTCAGTGCATCTATAATACAGATGTTAAGGCATAAAAACGACATATCACCAAGTAACGGTCAACATAACGCATCTTGGCCTGCTAGACACGCGCTCACAAACACAATCACGACGAAATGAGATGTATATAAAAAAATGCTTACGAAACTGCAGAAAAACTTGTCAAATATAACTTATTTAGAATATGACATATTTTCAAATATCTACGAATTGAAATCATTACATTTTGTCTCGTATTAGTGAATAGCAAGCACAAACATTAAGTATTCGCGTAAGTGTTGATTTACAAATGACCTACTGTGTCTACAGTAAGATAGCTAACATAATAACACTATCGATATAATGTATACAGATAATAACATTAAACGTTTATTAATACGATTAATTTAAACTGCAGACTTTTTATAGCTACATTCCTCGTTACAGACACTCAAAATGTCTTCAAATCAACAACGGCGTGCCATTATAACTAATGATAATGTAATGTATTTATAATATACACACACTTATTGCTTACTAATGGTACCTATGATCTCAATCTTCTATTGTGGTGTATTCATTGTTCATAACCTAAAGGTACCATACATATGATTTATAATAAAGTTTTAATTACTCACATACTTAATTTCGATCGATTTCGGTTATAGACCATGGTCAGAACATGTACACTGTGCACTCGCGGTCACAATATTTTAAAACAGTTACTATTTACAAAAAAACGAATTCGTAAACACTGATTAATGATCGTGAAACGTACGTTTGTGTCCAAAGTTAGTGTCATTAATCAGTGTTTACAAATTCGTTTTTTGTAAACAGTAACTGGTTTACAATACTGTGACCGCGAGTGCACAGTGTATATCCCCTGACGATGGTCTATGACCGAAATTAGGAATGTGAGTCATTAAGACTTTATTATAAATCATATGTATGGTACCTGTAGGTTATGAACAATGAATACAAGATAAACAACGCCAGCAATCTAATGAATCGTCCTAAGCTATGGTCTAAGCTTGAATCCTCACACCCACATTTTGTTTGGCTTAACAGTAGCATATTTTCGTTATCAACTTATCTAAGGTTAACCGAATACGGTCAAAAATATTCGTGTATTAGTACTACAAACAGACTTAAAACTATAATTTAACAACGGCATTATACTGAAATCTGGAGTATTGAAACAAACGTTAAAACAATTTCAACAGAAGCGGTACAGGTCTATTATCAATACATACATTTCATTTCTTGGGTGTGAGATTTTATACAAACACGTTCACACCAGCCACATATTACAAAACACGTCATGTTTCTTTACAATGGACTACATGTTTTATGAAACAATGAAGAACTGTTTATCATATATAATTTAACAATAGGCCTAAATAACTTAAGACAATTTTATTTACAAAAGGTTATGTCAAAATTGTTTCATGGACAAACTGTCAAATAAAGTTTATAACAACAAATTCGTGTACAAAACCGGACTCAACAAACGTGAAACAAATTTAACAAAAATTTAATACGATGCTTTTATGATTTTCTTTTCTTTTCAGTGACTTAATCACACGTTTGCATTGTTTTGGTATCACGGGTATTGAGGCCGCGGATCGTTCATTGTTGAATCTTTTCATCAAATCAGGATCATGTGACGACCCAACAACGGACCACGGCTTCAACGCCCGGCAGACCAAAACAAAGCGTATATTAAACTCTGGCCATTAAAACGTAGTAAAACATTATTTATGCTGGCACAATTAAACGTCAACGACACATGTTTTTAACAGTTTTCTAAAACACAATACATTATTTTAATGGTTTTCAGCATAAATGCTAATTATCATGAAATAAATAATTTTAATAGGTTTTACATACAACACGCACGCGCGCGTGTCAGTTTAATATTAATTATCACGTACACGTGATAAAATTACAGTGCTTCGTAGAAAATTATCCCGGCCACGTATCCAACAAACAACGGAAGTGAATTTCGATTTAAACTCTTGCAATGTTTGTTTACACAATCAGCTGTTTGTTCACGATGGTCATAAAGTGAACATCATACTGACCAACGAGTTTGTTTAACAGACTTATAATTTTGAATAAAATTTAAAAACCAACTAATCTGTAGTAGACAATTCTGTGTTCACGAATCGCATTCGATTTTTTGAATCGGAACCCACACATCTATTACGTATTCAGTATCATTGATGATCCGCAGCAACGCGATTCTGAGAAACGTACATCAGTCAGTCATCACTACAGTTTATCAGTTGCAAACAGGTTATAATTATAATTACTTTTAACAATTATAATTTTGGAACTGCAAGACACTAGCGAGTCGCAAGTTGACAAAACACGCACACAAATGCCAACATACGATGTTTAAACCTAACTTTTGATAGTGTACGCATATTATCACAGTGTACGGTATTACGACGGAAGCTAAACTTCACATGTTATACATAATTATAATAAAACACAATGTTTTGATAATTACATATCTGTGATTGTCTTCAGGTGTTACAAAAATTAACCTAACTTCAGTTTTTCAAATTTAACGTTTATAATTACCGATTTTTGCTTCTGTATTAGCGAATCTCAGTATTTTTACGCTTTTTTTAAATTACGGTTTCCTTCTGTATGCCTGTTCACGAACACCGTACGAACAGATAGTTTTAACATAGGTTAGGTTAATATTTTTTCATCACCTGAAGCGATTACAGAAGTACAGTGACCGAAACGTTGAGTTTCTTAAAACCGAAAGGCGGTTAACGTAGGACTTGATAATATCGTCAGTACGCCAACACAAGCATGCCTTTGTGTGTGGGTATTTGTATATGTGATGTCAAACTGTGATTTTTATCAATTTTCTTGGGGTTTCTATGTGATACGTACAAAGACTGTTATTTTATAGTATCAGTGATAAAACAACATTTCTGTTCGGGTATGAGGAAGACATTTACACATGCACACACGCGGCCGCACACGCACACATATGTAGGCACGCGCGCGTGTGTGTATACATAAAGGTATGCAAACATACGGACATAAGGGTAGAGCTTACCGAGATTATATCCACATTAAGGTGTCCTCGTGTAAGACCCAACAACAGACAGTTTACAGCACATGCATGTCACACTACTACAGGTTTGACTGCACACACACAGTGTTGGTTGTACCTACCGGGTGTGGAAAACTAACATCGATTAGTCTTGCGCCACGCCGCTCGGCCGACTCCGCCGCCGCTCGGGCCCACCCCGACTTTGACACACCCCGCCGCGCATTTACTCGTTACAATTTATGATTCCGTCCGTCCGTATATACACAGAAAAATATTGTTAATTCGTTGAAAAACTACCACCACCACTACTACTACTACTACTACCGCTGGTCGACGACTTCTCTTCTGAACGTACACTTGACCTTTGCTCAACTACGACGGAATCTCTTCACGACTGCATTACATAAATACATTTATAACGGGCCAATAAATACATATAATGGTAGATTATTTTTATTACTTATAATATACAAATAATAGACTACAAAGAGTTCTTTCTCTAATTCTTCCGGAGCTCTACAGGCCGGGATAACCCTTGGCTTCCGCTACCACTCGTCTCCAGTTCTCTCTCTCTGTTGCAACGTTCCTCCAGTTTTGTAGGCCCATTCCAAGTCTTCCTCCACTTCATGTATCCATCGCCTCCTGGATCTGCCCCTTCTTCTTCTTGGTCCTTCCATCTTTCCATCTCAACGCTTAGAGAAGGAGTGGGGTAGACGGTCAACATTAAGACGACTTTCACAGAAACACTTTTGAAACTCATATACTTGTTTCTCGTCTCCGGTTCGCCATATGATTTTTAAAGTAACATTTCTGTCTCTAACCGAGTTCTTAGGCTTTCGCGGCCGGCATCAATATAATTGAAACGGTTGAATGGCGTACTATCAGGCCGTGGCCTCGTGTTTGAAGAACCAAACGTTTCGGCCTTATTGCACAGCTTACATCGTTCTGCAATGAGAATTTATATAAGGGACCTTTCTATAAACAAAAACATGGTTTGGTTCTGTACTGAGGTGTTTACGGCGAACATCTGCTGGTAGTCTTCACCACTGGCTGAAACGTTTCGTTCATCAAACATGAGACCGCTATCTGATAGCCCGGCATTCAACCGTTTCAATAATATTACTGTTCTGATGGCAATTTTTGAAGCAAAACGGAAATTTGGTATTTCAAAAATGTTCAACGATTTATTGTATATATGACTAAAAGATTTATTGTACCAAAAAACTCTATGACACTTTATTTATACACGTAATCAACCCCTGACTTCCACGTACTTTACAAAATTTGTAACACCTTTGTTCACTTCAGCATTTCCAAAGCTACCCGTTCCTTTGTAAGAAAACCAGGTTCCCTATCCAGAGACGATGTACTCGAACAGCTCATTCCCTTCATTTTCAAAGTGCTACAGTAATGTTTGAGATGAAACCACGCGTTAATACTTGTGTGTACCGGTTAACATTTTTTCTACAAAATTCCGAAATTAGGTTAATTTTCAATTATAGGAAAATTATAAAAATCTCGTTTACTCTACTGTTTATTTAGTAATATAAAAATTGTAGAGCGCACAATTATACAATATACACTAAAAATTCTAACCATTCCGATATGGGTTACAATTTCCCTTGCTCGGTTTTCACGTTTTTTCAAATTTTTGATCCCTTTTTCGTACCCAAAATTTTGAAATTTCCAAAACGTAACTCTACATTCAGGTGGTTGCTAATTTAATACCGCACATCTTTAATTTGAAATCCTACATGATTTCTGCGATTTCTCAAAATTTTCAACCACTTTTTGGTCGAAAACTTTTTAATAAAAAAAAAATTAACTCTACACATAGATTGTGGTTAAAAATCCCTTTAATGCGATACCCTGCGTGGGCTTTTGCGATTTTTTTTCACAATTTTGACCCGTCACAATTTCGCCTTCCGTCCTTCTATTTTTGGAAGAACCATTCTAAAAAACAATAGGGTTCTGTAGAGTAACAGTATGGACACAGGTTGTAAGTTTTACGAATCACGGTTGATGAGTTTAAAAGTTATCGTGAGACATCCCTCACAAGACAGACAGACAGTCAAATTCCAAACTGACGAGTTCAAGCTGAGATCTCGCTTCGCTTGTACAATTAGCACTGTATCGTCATCATATCTCACATTGTTAGTAGGTCTTCCGTTAACCACTAAAGCCTCTGCAATGCCTAAACGAGTGTACGAGTCCAATTCATTTACAATGTCGACTGTATTCGACGTTTCCCCTTCTGTACAAACTACATGACTTCAGATTCCGCTACAAATTTTCAATTGTGTACAGTGTATTGGACTGTATTCTACGAGTTTTTTATAACCACGAGGGCTCAAGATTACCATTCAAATAGCTCGGGTATATCTGATTATAAGACAAGCTGCTGCCGCCGCTACTCCTTGCTTGCGTATAATAACAGGTTCAACAACAGCAGCAGCAGAATTACAATGGCATGCAATCTCTAAACACGAACACAATCCGCCGTGCGAGGTTGTCAACCCTGAACCAAATATCAGAATCAATGTCGCGCGTTACCCTAACCAGCAGACACTGCGCTACTCCTTGATTACAACGTAAAATATCCCAATTGCGAATAAATCAGCCGATCAGGGTGCGTCCACGATATTACTCCCGAATAACAATACTTTTGACATGATAATGTCTTTTGGCTGGCCATCATTTGAAAATTTCTGTAACGCTGTAAACTGTAACGCATCACGCTGCATGACGTCATTCTTGCGTGACGTCATTGGGATTGTTGTAAATAAACGTTTGTTTTGATACGTCGCAATATATATAATGTGTTAAAAATAATATCACTGCAAACAATTAAACCAGATTTATAAAGCGTCCTGAAAGTTTAAAATCAAGTGTTAGCACAATTTACCAGCCGGGAATCGTTAACTAAAACCGCGGCCGCTAACATGCTAACGTCGTCGCAGATTAAAGACCTAACAAGCGAACAACACTGCATAGCTGTAGATAGGTTATTGGGGTTATTGTCTCTAGTTAATGGTTGTCTTCGTATGTGATTCAGCTAACGATCTATTCATTAAAATATTTGTCATCGTAAATCCAAATCTACTGTTCTTTATATTTAATTACTCACCGCAGAAATGTGAAGTATAACACAGATACATAATGTCATTGGGATTGTTTTTATGGTTACTGACTGACTGATTGTTTCTTTTGCGCAAATGTTGCGTTTAGCTGGCGGCTGAAAGACATTATCGTGCTCTTAAGCTTTTACCATTTGGTAAACGGTACTGTATCATTTTTTTCATCTGACAACCCTTCGTAGTATTATTAGTGTTACACCAAACGGCGCGGTAGCTCAGTTGTGTGGAACGGGACAACGCATGAGATTCATTCGTCATGCCTTGCTGTGAGATCGGTTTCACGTCAAGTCAATCAAACCCCGTCTGCCCGCTGTTGGGTGAAAACAACGGTCTACCTACGACAGCCGGGCTTTATTCAGTAAACAACGCGACATGTACAAGTGAACATACACAATTCCTAAGAATAGGGAAGTCTGGAGGAAAATCCTAAGGAAAGCTGAGGCCCACGGTGGGCTGTGGAGCTAGTGATGATGATAGAGATCATTCCCAACACATAGCCTACCTAAATACAATGATATTTGCGGACGACCAAGTTGTAATAGAAAACACTAAGGAAATGTTACAGTTATCTGTCTATGAGCTTTATCAGCGGAGTTCGCTTTACAATATGAAAACATCAGTCAAAAGCTAAAACCATGGCATTTTCTGATAACTATCCTACAAGAAAAAATTGTCGTCACCAGTACTACGAGGGTCAGTTGAAAAGTTCACGGAGCGACATATATAGCTCAGTGGTAGAACTAAAATCTTTCGTGTGCTCAAGACGTATATTTCGCGTAAACACCTGTTAATTTCCAGATATATCTCTCAATTTATTTACTTTTTACCAGCTGTTTGAAATTTTCCTGTCACGCGTGTTTTTAAAATGCACAAAATCAAACATCGTGTTGTGATGAATTCTCTGTTAAAAACGTTTTAGCCCCAATGGAAAATCAAAACAAAATTGTAAATATGTTAGGAGATGCTGCGCCTTCAGAAACAACGGTAAGTGGCGCACACTCGAGTTTAAACGTGGTCGTACAGGCACTGAAGACTATCTCAGCAGTGGACGTCCAAAAAATGCAACAAAAATGGCATTATTGAAAAAATTTCATAGGGTGTTGGAAGACCGCAGATTGAGTAGTGGATGACGTTGCTGAAATCATAGGCATCTCATATGAGCTGTTGCATCATACTTTAACTCAAGAACTTGGTGTGAAAAAGCGTTGTCCAAGATGGCTCCGGCATCTGGAGTTGTTGGATTTTTTGGGCGTCCAACGTTTTCAATGCTGGTACGACCACGTTTAAACTCAAGTGCCTACTTACAAACCGTTGGTTTTAAAGTCGCATAATCTCCTGACACATTTACAATTTCGTTTTGAATTTCCGTTGGCGCTAAACAATTTTAAACACAGAATCACACTACGATGTTCGATTTTGACCGTTTTTCAAAACACGCATGACACGTCAATTTTAAACAGCTTTTAAACAATGAATAAATTGATAGACAGATTTAGACACTAACAGGAGTTCACATAAAATACAAATCTCGTAGGCACGAAAAAGTTTAGTTTTACCGCTAAGCTACATTTTGTCGCTCCGCGAACTTTTCATCTGACCCTCGTATTTTAAAACATGTGTCAGGTCATTTTCAGTAACTTACTTAGACTGCGACATTTCTTACTAGGAAGGCAGAGACATCACCAACAAAACAAGCAAATTCAAAGGATATGCGGTACAGTTGTAAGAATAAGACATTAAAAGACACGCAGGTAAAATTCCGTAAGGTGATGACAGTTCCCATGCTGCTGTACGGTTCACAATGTTGGGCACCTAGGAAAAGAGATCTTAGACAGATGGAGTCACCAAAAGTGAAATTTCTCACGTCAGTGAAAGGCTGTGTTAGAGGCGATAGGATACGAAGAGAAATGTTTACGCTTCTCTACAAAGACAAATGTATAAAGAAAGATGGAAAGGTCGGCCCCTCTTCCTGCTTTTATAGACTTGTGCCGTCAGGATTTTCCTTTGGCATACGTACGGAAAAAACATGTATCCAAAACACAGAACGAAAGGACTCCAAGCGGGCCTCGAATTATCACCCGATAGGTAGAAGAAGCGTGCTAAGACCGGGTATTAGGTGATGAAACAGGAATAGACATAATTACCTAACCCTGGAAGGGCAGAAGAAGATAATTTCTATCCATTTGTTTTATTTAAATTTCTATCAAGCATTTATTACGCTCATAAATTATGATTATTATCAAGAAATTATTACGCGCATCATTTATTATGAGCACCATAGGACCTTCAACACGCTCACAGTTAATCATTTTTAGATACAGAAATAAATAAACAAATATTCTTTTACAGAACGTAGTCACGTGCACTTATAGGATGCATTATACAGATATAGTCAAGTGCAAGACTATACTTGCTACTGAACGATTTACATATAAGTAAAAGACACGAATTACTTTCTAGTTAAACGCAGCCAAATTTGACGACCGACTGAAATGTTTACACATTCCCAGTACGTGCAGCGAGCGAACTGAATAAATAGCCCGCTCGTCAGCACTCTGTGTATGTGTGTTTACTTTAGTTTAATATAACGTCTGATACACATAATTCTGTAAGCCGCTCACACGAGACTATTTTAAAATAGCCGTTGCAGGTTAAATTTGAACGTAACAAATGTAAAAAATAAATACAACATGTGACGTTGAAATAACTCGGCTATATCGGTATCGGGGCTGAGGTCACGTCACACAGGCGATTGAAACAGAAAGTCAGCAACTCATCAAAAAACCAGGATTTATCTGACCCGGATGATATCAGCCTATCATGCCTAGGGCGCAAGAGGGTGCCATGAATAACGGCGGATGAAACAGGCGAGATTTTTAAAACCTAAATCTCCAGAAGGCAGAAGGATCACGACAAGGAAAGACAGACCTTTAATACTGCAGTAAAAGGAATTTACCTCCTGGCTGCGGATACCGCTACTAGCGGCTGGCGGCGCGTTGTACTAGCTATGCAATCGTCACACTAAACACAAAAGCCGCGCGGTGTGGCTTGGTCCTTGACGGACTGTTGAGCACAGGTTTTTTTTTTGTATTAGAAGGAATTTACCTAGAAGAGAAACACCAAAGAAAATCTGAACTGCCACTATGTTAGAACTGGCAGCGCTATCGATGTATCTTGTCTTGCTTCATGGTGGGTCGCATCCCGTGCCATAGACTTTTTCTAAGTACTCAAAATTATAAGAAGAAGAAATCTAGTAGGACGAACCAAAAACGACAATGTGACACTTCAAAACGGAACAGCAAAATACCTAAGCCATTAGCGATGAAGAAGAAAAAGAACAAGAAGGAGGAGAAGAGGAAGAAGAATAGGGAAACGAGGAATAAGACTAAGAAGAATAACAAAATGATTGTTACGTATCCAGGCTGCTGAGATGAAATTTTTTGTGGTCAGTAGCAGGGTGTACATTAAGAGACGGTAAGAGGAATGATAACATCAGAAAGGAACTGAGTATATTTTCAATAAATGTAGAAATAACAGAGCACAACGCCAAGAGGAAAAACCATTTAAATATGCAGCCAGATGATAACATTGCCAATAAAAGCTTGGTAGAATACAGTAAGAGGTAAAAGAGATCCAGGACACCGAAAAGCAACATGGACACAACAAACCTGTGAGGCCGAACAGGCATAATGAATGCCTTATCCCTGAAGTAGATTATCATGATGATGATGGTATTGAAATGGAAGAAGGAGTTATTATAAAACGATACCAGAGCGATACTTATTGGAACAATCGTGTGTCCACAAAATATGTTGTGACGATTAAACAAAACAGCAGGACTGCCAGGGTTAGAACAGCCAATCAGAGATCTGGACCTTATATTCTGAAGTCGGAGAAAAGTTAAAAAAACGCCATTACACAATCATAGCGGGAAGTGCTGCTCTACAAGTATGAGAGATCTTCTTCTAACTTTCCAGGATTCGACACTGTTTTCTGTTTCGGCTTCACCGTCTCCCAACACAAAGGTGTGATAAAACAAAATAACGAAAATTTCTTAGTTTTTCGTGATATACGTTTTCAATTAACAATATATTTTTCTGGTGTTGGTACCCATTCTCCGTTACGTATGTGCCAACTGTTGGTAGTATTAGACGCTTAGTGTTTAATAAGCGAACTATGACACCACAATTTAGAGCGGTCGGCGATTATTGTATTCTCGAAATGACAGAACAAAGAATAATTCTATGTTAAAAATAATATCAAGTGCAGTGAAGTAGTGCAAAAGTCGGAAAAGGGTTCTGACGAGAACAGTACGCCTGAACCAACTGTTTATAAATGGTACGAACGGGCCGTTTCCAAAAGTCCCGTGAAGACACTGAAGGATGACAAGCGAACTGGACGTCGTACCACACCAGCCACGGAAGAAAACGGGGAAAAGTTAAAGATATCTGCTCAGTTGGCGACTCTAATGACTATAAGAGAACCTCCTGAAAAAGGACGTCAGTTAAGGACGGGGGTTTAAAACCTAGTTCCCGCTCCACTGAAGGCACGGCCGAAACTTGTGGCGTTTTATCGAATGAAATTACCGGACCATGGTCTAACAGCCCGGATAATAGTCTCAGTCATCTATACGGGAGTAGAGGCTCAACGAATACAATGGCTAGGTCATCTAGAACGGATCGATGATCAGCGTATGTCAAAGGAAATCTAGAGGGCGCAACTCTATAAAAGAGGAGCCGACCTAGGATACGATGGCTGGATGATGTGCTAGAAGCCCTCAGAAGAACTGATGTGAGAGGTTACAATGAGATCACAACGGACAGGAGACTTTGGAGAAGATTTGTGGTAGAAGTCAGGGGTCACGTTGCAGTGTTAAATAAGAAGAAGATAAGGGAGTAGTGTCTCATAACCAATGCAATAACGGTTGTTGCTGGTGAAGATAGTGACCTACATTTGAGAACAGGTATTACAAAGCTCGGCGCTGACGTTCACTTACAACGGTGTCAGTAACGAAGGGATTTAGTCCACGACGGGAGACACTGGTTCGCCAGTCAGAACTAAACACATAGTTGTGAAATTAGAAAGGAACAGAGAGTAATAAAATAGAAATGTTCAATACACTGCGGAGGGTATCCGGCTAGCCAAGGGAGCACAACTACGGGCAAAACTAAAGCAATATACTGTACAAGAAAACTCGAGGTGTGGCGATGGAATTCTGTATGGGAGATGCAGAATCAAGAATAAGGGCACAAGCTGACCATCTAAAGCTGTCCTTTCTTCCCTCCTTGCACGCCGACCGCGCTGTTACCCCTCTCACCGACACGGAGGCTCTCTGCCTCGCGGAGAGCGACCGACGCCTCAAGGCCTGAATGCCCACCATCTACCAAACGATCGTGTTGGCGGTTGTCCATTCCAGTTTTACGCACCAGTCTACTTACTGTACCAGCATTAAGTTTATCAACTGGCATCCATAGGGCTCGACGCAGATGCTGCAATCGTGCCCTGGATGCAAAGACACCCCGCATCAATAATGCAATGCAATGCTAAGGGCATACGACGGTGAGGATTGGACATAATAGGAGCGGAAAAGATTACACTGGTACAGCCACTTACGTAGGACGAACGATAGTAGATGGCCAAAACGAGCCTGGGAATATAGTCCACTGAAAGAGTGAGGCGTGGGTCATGACAAAAAAGGAAAGCGGCAAGATTCAGAATGATGAAATGCAGTTTCTTCGAAATACTTTAAATTGTACATTTTAAGACAGAACAAGGAATGAAGATATCAGAGCAGAACTCGAAGTAAACGACATAAATGAAATTATTTCAATTTACAGAATGTTTCGAAATTCCTACAATGGTAAGATCATCTGCTAAGGATGACAGAGGATCGATTGTCGAAAGTGGTACTGAACTATAAAGCCACTGGTAGAAGAGACGTGGGTCGTCCGAGGGTGAGATGGGTGCCGGAACAGGTTTATATAACCTAATCCTTGTAGAGGAGGAGGAGAAGGAGGACCCGAAGAAAAATGAGGAGGAGGAGGCGGAGAAGGAGAATGAGGAGAAGGAGAAGGAGGAGGAGGAGAAGAAGAAGAAGAAGAAGAAGAAGAAGAAGAAGAAGAAGAAGAAGAAGAAGAAGAAGAAGAAGAAGAACAACAACAACAACAACAACAACAACATATTTTCAGAAAATGGGTGGTGAAGATGCGATGTTAAGTAAGAGGACCGACAGATGACAACGCAAACAGGTGAACTAGGACG
Source organism: Magicicada septendecula (assembly GCA_034769895.1). Classification (NCBI taxonomy): domain Eukaryota; kingdom Metazoa; phylum Arthropoda; class Insecta; order Hemiptera; family Cicadidae; genus Magicicada; species Magicicada septendecula. The sequence continues at coordinate 830,609,753 of CM068368.1, forward strand.
CCAGAAGCGACAGTTTGTTTAAAATTATCGCACTACGTTTACGGTAACGAGGTATTTCGTGTTTTGAGCCAACGATTGCTGTATTACATTCCCCTAGCTGTAAAACGGTAAATACAAATTCATGTCCACAACAAGCAACAATGTACCAACACCCTGACTATTCTATCTTAAGTACTGGAATCCTTTTGGTATATGCAAATAACGCCCGTTTTTCCTTATTACCGAAATAACAAATTCTTCTCTGATTACCGAAATACAAAATATTTTCCCCTCATTATAGAAATACAAAATCACGTTAATTACACATGCGTTAATTCGATATGCAAACGAGACGTTTGTAACTACAGTAATTCTAATGACGTGTTGCCGAAATCAAATCCTGCTGATAAGAAGACAACACACGCAAACGCATACTAATTAGTTACAAAATCCTACTATGTCTAAACAGTAATTCTAAATGAGCAAACACTATTAACAGAATTATAATTTAAAATAAATTTTTGTTTCTTCTTCTAAACAAATGCAATAGTCCACTACATATCAGTTTAAATTGTTAGTATAATTTATTTTCATCCCTTAAGATTGTTTGGAGATTTCTTTAATTTTGAGTGAAATTACCACGTTTGAGTGAGAGATAAAATACAACAGTCATATTTAATTTAGTCTTACAAGAGTGTGTTACGTTTTTCCTTTTTATAAACGATGATTCTAAGCTTTGGAACTTAGTGTAATCGTCGATACTTGGTCTGAAGACAGCTACTTGGTTAACCGACATCGATCACCGTGACGTTTTAGTGTGAACTGACTGTGTATTATGATAAATTCTTGTAGTACGTTGTTTGAAATATTTTGTAATTAACTTGAAATGCTATCATTCTTCGCATTACCTTTCGTAAATCTACTCGGTTCTCTTCCAATTATTGTTTCTACCATCATTTTGATAATCCGAGGGTTATTAAAGAGACAAATAGTTGTAGAGGAAAATATTTGATAGGCTGAGTACGATAATTTCAGAACTGTAAATTGCCATCCCTGTGATGAGTCCTGATCGGCTGTTTAATTAGAATTATTTTGGGTACCATACCTTTATCCGTTCCTGCAGTCATTTCCGATATTTCGATTATGCGATTGCTTGGCTATCTTTAGTGAATATCGCACACAATTTTATTTAGGTAAAAGAATTATACAAATTTTAATTTCGTATGTTGCAAAATAGTTGGCTGACATTGCAGTTGATGTTCTTAGTCCTTTTATTAATTAAAATGATTGTAGCAGTAGTATGTAACAGTTGAGTACCTGTGACGCTAAAGTTGATGTTGTTAAGTTAACATGAGAACTGAAATTACACATGGAAAGCGATACGTGTGTAATGTAAAATTCGTTCTTTTTTGCGGAAACTACGGAAAAATCCAACTCGAAAGTAAGGCGATTACTATACATGTAAGGCAGAAATCGGTTTTCAGTAGAACTCGTTTTCCCAGCAGTACTCGTTTTGTGGCTAACCAAAAAGAAACGGCCATTATGTACAATATGTGGAGCGTATGTTGTCATTCCTTAATACATTGTTTTTTGTGTTTTCCATTAACCACAAATATTTGTATTTTTTCAGTTTACATTTGCTGTTATAGTTTTGTTAATTTGTCAACTCTAAAACCTTAGGTTGTTTATTTTAAGTATTACTGTGTTATAAGCATTCTACGTATAGTCTATACACATTAAACGTTATGTTTTCCTCAACCACGGCTTTCATTTTAGCAGTAGGCCTAAACTACAAACCAAAAACGATTGACGCCTAACCTCACAAATGAAACCAACACGTATTTTCGCTTTGCATTATAGTCTATTACGTGAGGAATTTTCTGCCGATTTTGAGTCAGTCTCCATGGATCCTTCTGATTTCTTTGCAATGTCTTCATAAAAGGTAAGGAAATTTTTTGGCCCGCTCTTAAATTTAAGAGTTGTTTTCACCCCTTTTTCGGGGGTTAAAAAAACAAAATTTAATTAACCCCGGTAACCGACAGAGAATCAAATTCTAAGCAAAAAGGTGGTATACACTTTTTCGAAAAAATGTGTTGTTTGCGAGTTACAAGGGTTCAAAGGTTTGCCAAAAAACGCGTTTTTTAACATTAATCTGCAAATAACTCAAAAACAACGCCATTTTGTACACAATTTGTATAAATCAAAGTTAAAGCTTATTAACAGACGAACATTTTCCACTATATTTTGGTTTCATTATGTCAAATGATTCTTGAGATACAGCCAAAACAAGATGCCGATTCATCGTTTTTTGATCAAATCACATGATTAAATCTTGGTTTTAATGGCCAAAAACTTGGCGAAAAATGGTTAGATCGTAATTAAATTACTATCAAATGAAAGCTCTGTTAATTTCCTAAATAATGGTGGGTTAATCAATTGTCTAGCTTGAAAAATAACGACGTTCTGTAAGAAAAAATCATAATTTCTGCAAATTTTTTCCAAGAAATTTAAAAAGGAACCTCCGCCATTTTGTCAAATACGTATATTAAGCCCAGATACTGTACTTTTCGGTTGTCTATTATATTAGCATGTCCTCAAATTTTTTGAAGCATATATGTATTACTGTACAGTAACGCGTAACGTTTTAAGAAAATTCAAGGTTTTGGATTTTCGTCAAAATTCGCCTTTTTTATTAAATATCTCAGTAACAATGCGTTTTATCGAGAAATTTATATGGACCACAAATGAAGCTTATAAAACACCAAAAATTTTGAATTTTGTTTCATTCTTTTATGACTAAAATTCGATTAGTTACAGCAGTTTAAAGGTGTATTTTGCCGACATCGTGTAAAACATTTTTAACTTCTAGGCAAAATATCTAGTGTAAAGTAGGTTTTTTGACTATAGTGTATAGGAAAAAAGTTGTAGCTCTTTAAATGTTCGACAAAATGCATTTTGCTTAAAATTTCTTTCTTAAAAACTGACCGAGTTATGACTAAAAATGTAAACGCCCTCCAAGAGTTAGATTTTGTTATCGTACGTTATATGTTCGGGTGCGGTCCTGAGAGCCTATTAATTTATACTAAACTAATTTTTTTTTCAAATTGACAATCAAATTAAGTACCATTATTAATTTTTTAACGTCTATTGTAAACAAAAGAATATCTGTTCCAATCTGTCACTGTCTGTATTGCTGGTTCTTTATATATCAATCGAATATTTAATTTAATAAAATAATATAATGTTTAGGTAAATAATATAATGTTAGGTCCGACTTTTCTTTGATTAAATTTTATAATCATGGATGAAATATATATTTTTTTTACTGAATTTTGAATTATGACCGCTAAACCTGATGCTCACGGCTTACAGCTGGCACGTTTTTTTTTTTTTTTTTTTTGAGCATCAGCTGAGCGTCAGAATTGTTTGTTATTGTGCAAGGGTTGTAATATTCTGTTAAATATTATTAATATTGTGATGTTTAAGTCAATGTAGGTTAAACATCCCCCAAAAACCTGTCGGTACCCAATTTAAGGACTTCAAAATACATCCTCACGTTGTTTACTGTTTTCAACCCTTTAGGGGTGGTTTTCAACCCTTGCGTCGGATGTATCCCTTGACGTCAAAATCATAATCAGCACCCCCAAAAACCTATAGGTTTTTCCTACAAACGTTCGAGGCTTTGGCCGGCATTTTCGCGAAGTTTAATACCTACTTACACCCCCTGATTATAGTCTGCTTCAACCCTTTAGAAACTACCTATTGCGTCGAATATAATTTTGGACGTCAGAATCGTAATCAGCACCCCCAGAAACCTACAAGTACCTAATTTCAGGGCTTCAAAATGCATCCTTGCGTCGTTTCATATTTTCAACCCTTTAGGGGTGAGAGCGGGCCAAAATGTTTTCTTAACTTTGTTCCAGAAACTTTTAGGAAGCGATAGTAAAAGGAATAAAAAAATTACATGGACACTGACTCAAAATCGGCGATAGGCCCTCTGTCACGCCTCACGTAATAGACTATTAAGAAACAGGGCAATTTACAATTATATAATCGCATATTAAAAACATCGAAAACGTACTGCAGGAACGGATAAAAGAACAGTTCCTTTTGTTTATAACCTCAAATTCACATTTAATGATGGCGAGTCCTCTTGAAGTTTCGGTATTAGTAGAAAACAACGTGTAGTGATACGTCTAAAATTTATAAAATTTATTCTCTCATATGACTAAACAATACGGAAAAAGCTGTTCGAACCGGGGACATTTTTTTAAATGGGTAGAACAGTTTGTAAGTGAGTAGAACAGTTTTGTAAGTGGGTAGAACAGTTTTGTAAGTGGGTAGAACAGTTAAAAAACTTCAGCGACTGACGAGCACCGTTATGGACGTCTAGTTGAGGTTTCAACTCCAGTGCTTGAAACCTGTACCGACAACATCATCCTAGAAGACGGATGGATTACAGTTCAACTTATAGCTGTAGAATTATAATTAAATGTTGGCACAGTTCATAACATTATCAGCCAAAAGCTCACGTGCCGTAGTAAAACAAGCGCAAGACGGGTTCCAAGAGAGTTGACCGACCATCGCAAAGAGACAAGACATCGAGTGTGTACAGAGTTGAAACAACGCTATACGCAGGAAGGTGATGCTTCTTTTTGGATACAATTCTAACACGTTATGAAACACGGCTTATCATTCTGAGCCGGAATCCAAAAGACGAAGCATGGAATAAGAAGCGTACGAGTTCACCTGTCAGGAAAAAGATCAGAACCCAACCATCAGCGGTAAACATCATGTTGACGATCTTTTGGGTTGCTAACGACCCGGTTTTGGGGATGTTTTTTAGATCGGCGGCCAACAAACAGTACGTACTACTCTGACGTTCTTACGACTAAAGTAAAGCCGGCAGCGATGCAAACCGTCCTGGATTACTGTACAAAGACTACTCTATGGGTCTGAGAATTGGGTTTTAACAAAATCCGAGGCCAGTCGTATTTAAGCTGCTGAAATGATTGATCAGGATACAGTTTTCAAGATCGGAGAATAAATGCAGGTATACGGCGGGTAATACGGGTACTCAATATTATGAGTATACTCGATAGGACTGCCCAACATCGGCTAAAATGATTGGAACATCTTAACCTAATCGATGACTGCCGCATCCCCAAACACTATATTGAATTATAAGCCAAAAGGACGGAGCGGTGTGGGGCGTTCGAAGAAGCGTTGGAGTGGCCCGCTGCACTCTTATCTCCTTGGGGTCAGAACAAACCATTTCTGGTTTAATCCTTGCTAAAGACGAGGATTATGATTTGCCTTCCTCCACTATCTTTGCTCCATTCGGTGCCACGTTCCAGACATAGCTCGTTGTATATATATGTACGTCACATGTTCCAGGTACGGATGTAAATACTGTACGTACACGGCATTAAAAATTAAAAATTACTTGTGTACTTGACGCAAAAAGATTCTTAAAGGGACGTGTTAGTCTTAAAAATTCCGTTCATCCTTTCCGTACGAAACACAAATCTAACGTTTTACGAAATTTTGTGGCAGGTTAATATGAAGACATTTTGAGAACGTGCAAAGCAACAACATTAGTCTACGATAAAACGAAATTAGTTATAACAACTAGAAAGCTGAAAACGCTGCGATGCAAATGTCAAATGTGAGAACCCTTATGATGCTTGCGTTCTACCTCAGGATGCATCCGGCAGAGTGCGTTGTGCGTTGCCACCGCCGCGCCGCAAGCGTACAAACTATAATGAATTAGGTTGTTGGTAGCTTGTATGAAAATCCATTCTGTTTTCCTTGTTACCAAAATAACAAACGGTTTACTAATTAGAAAAATAAAAAATTACCTGTTCCCTTGTTACCTGTTACTGAAACAGGAAACGCATGTTAATTTAGATATGTTAATGGTAACAGGGATTTAAGTAAATTTGACATTTGTCACGAAGTCTGATAACGCAATGACGGAATCAAATCCAATCGAAAACATACACACAAACACCAGACTGCTTACAAATTTCTACTGTTTGCTATAATTACAGTTAAATACGAAGTTTGTCCAAAATATAATGAGACTGATTGTATACAATTATTTATTGACACGTTAACTGGAAAAAAGTTTTGATTTCTTCAAAGCGCTTCCTTTGGAAAGACACACACTTAGGCAGACGTTATTCCCCAACACTTGGAATACTCCTGGAAGTGTTTATTTTATTGTCAATGTTTTCAGCTACTCCGTCAAGGTCTTTATTTTGGATGTTCTCTCCATACTTGCAGAAAGTCGGTCCTGGAGTCGGCTTCTGATATTTTTAAACAGGAAATTAATCACTCAAAGGGAGGGGAATAAAATGCGGGATAGCAAAGGAATGGCGTTTCTTGGTCAAATGATCGTTAATAGAAGGTACAATGTAAAGTGTACCGTTATTACGATGAAGGAACCAGGAGTCAACATTATCTGGTTTGACATAAATGGCCCTTTGTTTATAAGCCTCCCAAGAACACCACCACTTAATAAATTTCACCCACTTTCACTTTTTGAGATACAAATCACATACAGTATACATAATTCGACGAATGTCGAAAAAAGTAATGCCAACTGACTCGATCTAATATTTGCTCCTTTTCTTGCTTTTGAGATTATGACAATGTTCGGGTGCCACTTTTCACTTTGGCCGTTCCAAATCCATCGCCCATTATCGCATCTATGTCACTTTAAACGGGCTCGGCAGGGTACACATCTATTCAGCCGTTTTCTTGTTCAGCTGGGTGAGATTTTTCTAACCACTTTTACAGACATTCTGTGCATATTCAACTGACCAACAAAACTTGATTAACCGTGTCTGGTGATTTAAAATTATTCCGTAACCAGCCAGTTTTTATGGCGACGAGATCTTACATCACATTTTCGGCATATATTTCTAAAGTGCATACTGTCCTTCAGTATTTCACTTCGTGTTCGACCCGAGAGGGTTTCATAATGCACTGTTTCACGGCCGTCCAAAAATTCAATTTATATTAAAACATTTTTCGCGAACGGAAGCAGTGGTATACGTATCAGCTGTTGCACTGTTGATCACGCAGTGTTGGCCGCTTCCTGAGAAAAAATATACCGTTCTGGGACTGAGTGTATATGCCTCATTACTTTTAGAGTAAACCTTGTACTATTTTAATCGTAACTTGTCTTCTTATTTTGTAGTACTTTTTTAAACAGGACTTTTAATAATCCAAACAACTTAACGGTCCAATTACTCCGGATTAGTGACAGGAGTTTATTTGCAGTTGTCAGCGATACGTTACAGTCTAGTGCCCCTGCGACGCACGCTACCCGCACAACTCCGCGGCTTGTACAATTACATACTGACGCCGTCTTTACTACAGTATGGATTAGTATAGAGCAGTGGTTCCCAACCGGTGGTACGCTTACCACTAGTGATACGTGGAGGGATCCAATGTAGTACGCAAGAAGACCTAGCTAGTAAAAAAGTATTTACTTAAAAAAAAAATAAAAATTTATGTTAAAAAAAATAATTTTCATCGGACACGATTTAAAACCATTACCTATATAAGAACACAACCTAAACACTTTGTGGAATATTCCATTAGAATCTAACACTATGTCTATTGAGCGTGATTTAAGGTAAAAATAACATCAATAGAACCTGACATTAACTCTCTGGTACAAAATAAGCAGCAACAAGTTTCACATTAATTATTTTCTTTTTAATATGTTGTTATTTTTCAGTACTACAAGAAAATCTGTAATGAAAGTAATCAACTAGCTTTTGTAAAACTTTATACTTCATTTTGGCATAGAAACAACCAGAGATTAATTTTAAAAATCAGTTCCCGTTTAGTAAATTCTATGTATTAGACTTAAATCATAAAACGTCGTAGGTAAACTACCCTCTGACCTTAACCGATCTTCACCTAAATCAATAGGCCTTGAGTCCTCTACAACTCGGGCACATTGCAAAAAATTATTTGATTCTGTTTGAATTTGCCAGATGCAGGTATACTACTCGCTGGTTTGCCATCGCCTCGCGACCGTATAAAAGCCAAATAGCACTGCACTTTCGTCACGTCGAGCCGATTACACCGAGGTCAGACCCACGATACTTACTAGGCGCCATAAAACACAAGAAGTGCTTAACTCTGTACTTACAACAAGCACCGCGGCTCGACTCACCTGTAAGCAAACAACACACAAATTAGCCAAAGCTACACGCATACTGTAGTCTGTATAAGCATTTGTACACTATTCTAGAACTTTAACTTAGTGTAGTACCATGTCTCATCCCACACTGCCTGAAACACGTAAAGATACTTAAACTTATTTAACGAAGGGCCACCCAAGTTTATGTTGGGGGGGGGGTTATTGCCAACTACACTGTAAATCAGCTCAACAATCATAATAAAGTAATTCATAGAAGAGTACAGTGATTTATAATATTAAGCACGCTCACGCTCCCCTGCGATACGCTCACGTAACACTCATGCTCAAACCAATGAGCGTCACCATCTGAGTGTGAAACTTTGAGCGGAGCTTCGGATGAACAACGCTGTGGATAGACGGAGCACAGCACGAGCTCAACGTGGAAGAAACTGACAACATTCAATAGAATTAGGTCCCGAGAGCCACAATAACACGATTTAAGCAGTCATATGTATGTCAATGCACAGAAAAAAAGCACAAGTGTAAAACAACAACGCACTCAATCCACAACAACATAACGGCAAACTTAAACAAAAAAATGGTCTTTTTTGTAATAATAATATAATCGAATGAGCGAAACGAGTTCTCACTTTTCATTCGACCGTTTGGCATATGTCTGTCTATCTGTCTGTTTGGGGCATCTCTCACGATCATTTTTGAATATATCAACCGAATTTCATAAAACTTGGCATAGGTGTCCACATTTTTATCCTTCCGAACCCTATAGTTTTAGAGATTATAAAACTCTAAAAAAAAAAGGTCAAAAACCCCCTCCCAAAAAAAAGGTCAAAAATAGGATCAAAATTGCGAAAAATTGCAAAAGCACATATGGGGTATCAAATTAAAGGGAATTTTAACCACAATCTGAAGATAGTGTTCATTCTGGAAATTTTCAAAATTCTTGGATGTTAGGGACCAAAAAGATGGTGAACTTTTTTAAAAATCGCAAACGTTCCGGTTGGGTATGAAATTAAAGAGAATTTTGAATAACATCAGAATAGACTGCTAAGTTTAGGAAATTTAAACGTTTTTGGACCTCACGGATCTTTAACAGAGATCATAAATTTCACGAAAATTGTGAAAATTCAGCAGGGTGTCAGACTAAAAGGAACTGTAACCCAAATCAGAATATTCGAATTTTTAGTGTACATTGTGTGTGATTGTGTGCTCTACAAACGTTATATTACTAAAGAAGTAATATAATAATAATTGGGGGTTTTATAATTTAAGTTAGTATTTTTTTACTCGCCTGGGTGGTTGGGTTTTGAGTTTTCTGTGGACTGACAACTTAAATAACTCAATTACGTGATCTGCCGCTCGGATTCCAGCTGACACTGGAGATTCATGTTTCATCATCACAATTCAGTTCGTTTTAAAAATTTATCAGTTTACACTCTGTGAAAACAAACTTTCGTCACTTTGTTTTTCTAAAAACGGATTCTTTAAGAGGACTTGCCGCTGCCGAATGATTACTTTGGCCACGTATATCAAGATAGTTGACAATCAGCTGTTTTGAAACGACGATAGGTATGAGTTAGTGGAGCTGTCGTATTTTTTTTTGTTTAGGTCTCTTTAGTATTTACTAAACAAAACGAGATAAAAAAATAATGACTGTAGACAATTCAGAAAGACGTGACCCAAATTAATAATATACAAGTGGTTGAAAGGTACATTTATATACGGACTCTCCTGATAAATACTCGCGGAACTACTTAAGATTAATAAGACGAACTGGAATACCAACATCGCTTGTAACGCCTAACAGTAGTATGGAAAAACCCACGACACACATAATGAAACAAAACGAAAAAAGTTTCATGAACAGCTTTGTGTTCTCTATATTCGTGTATGGATCGGAGTGATGAACAATGAAGACAACTGACCTTCGCAGAAGCGACTGCTTTGAAATTACTTGCTAAAGAAGAACGCAAAGAATACCGTGGACTGAATGACGGAAGAACCAACTGGGAGAATTAAAAAAAGAAAGACAGGTTGACTAAAAGAATAATGAAATGCTTTGGGCACATAATAAAAGAAAGGACTCGCTAAAAACGAATCATGGTAGGTACAAGATAAAGTCGAAGGGTCCAGAGACGGTGAAAGATTACCTACACAGGTTTACTGACGCAGGGGCGAACCTAGGATTTCTTTTCGGGGGTCGGGGTTCAACAACATATCGTTATCGTAGAGTATTGTTTTTCTCATGTTATAATGAAAATCGTACCAAAAATTAAAACTAATAGGCAAATAATAGCTGCTGCAATTCACTAATTTCATTAAAATAAATAAAAACTTACATCACATAGGCTTCCAGTTTGTCTTGCAAGCCTGATAATACCTTTCTGTGGAATATAGGCCTACATACTTTAAAGAGAACGTTAAAATTAAGACAGTGAAGAAAGTGAGGGTTACCAGCCGTATATAATTGCTGTGGATATAAATGTATCCAACAGGGTTGTGGATATAAATGTTACAGCATGTAAAATAATGTTAAATAATTTTGTTAAAAAATATAACGATTGTCAGTATTTTTCAATTAATTATTATTACAAAAACACGCAACCAGTTTAAAATTTTTGCTTCAACATTTTCGGATTTTGGGGGGGATATATCCCCCCCCCCAGGTTCGTCCATGTACTGACGTAATAACAAACAGCTGTGTGACGCAACTCGGTCGATGACACGAATCGTATCGCAATAAAATCGTGAATCTTGGTAAGACGAGGAGGATGGACCTCACTCGGTACTAAACGACCCTCAGCAGTATACGTCTGAGAGTTTCATTGTGTCCCCCCCTCCCTCGGTACCCGGAACAAGCAACAACAATTACTACTGGAAGGGGAAGGCGTACGGTGCCAAGTAGCCTAGCATTTGTGTGTGACCCAGTGGCCTTTATCGTCCACCACTTAAAGGGTAAACGCTCTGCCACCGATCGCATATAAATTCGCCGGGTGGCGAGAACCTAAAATATGTATACTACACACGTTTCAAGGGTGTGTGTGCGCGTATTCATTCTCCGAACTTGCATTATCGTTCGCTAATTGCAAGCACGTCTCCCCATTATCTTCGTTTTATTGTGCGACGCGTACTTGACGAACGGACGAGCTGTATAAACAAACGACAAACGGCCGTACTTGAATTCTTTTGGAAATCAAACGCATTCTTAGGACACGACTGGCAATCGTTTCTTAACGTACGCATGCGTGTACATTGACACACAAAGTCGAACTACTCATTAACAAAATTACAAAATGGAAGGCAGTTAATTTCTGATAGAAGTGCTCGGTATTAAGGAGTAAAACGTCCTTTCCAATTTACTGTGCATTCTGTGCGATTTAGTACATTTGGTAACAAAAATAAAGAAAAGTCTAACCACATTCATCATCATCATCATCATCATCATCATCACCACCACCACTCCAAGGACTAGGCGTTAGACCGGAACCCATCTTCTCCTCAGTCTACCGACATTTCTCTTCCCAGTAGGATGACAACCCAAGGCAGCCACAGGTAGACAGATATCAGGCATGCGATTCAACTGTTCACTCCATCTTCTTCTGTGGTCTTCAATCTTATGGTGCAATGATACAATGTTTAAATAGCGTCTAATATCCTCGTTCCTTCTCCGACCAAAGGGAGAACAATCTTGCGTCCCTCTTAGAAATTTCATTTCGGCTGCCTGAATCCTCTGCACGTCCCTTTCACCAAGAGTCCATGTCTCACTAGCATACAGCAATGTGGGGACAGCCAGTTTTATAAAATTTCATTCGGGTATCCTTCCGTGTTTTATTTTTCAGCTAACTATGAATCGTTCCACAGGTGCGTCTAAATTTTGTTGGCTTACTATCCCAATCAATATCAGTTCCATATGAGATATTACAACCCAGGTAATTAAAATGACTAACCTGATCCAAAATCTGATTATTCACTACTATCTTAGTTCTTATAGGATACCTGCCCTGAAATGCCATCGTTTTAGATTTTGTAGCAGAGATCTGTAGCCTCTTGTATGATGCTACTGAACGTAAATATCGCACGCTGTAACTGGTCTTCTGTTTTCTGTATCAGTACCTTGTCATCTGCATAAAACAACGCATTCACATGAATATTTCGCTGAATAATGCACTTCACTACATTATTTGCCAACTTAATAAATACACGGTCAACAACAAGGCTGGTAATTAAATGAAGTTAAAAGAACATCAAAATTAATGGCACCTTCTATACCAATGTATGGTGATGGACGATCACGAAAAAAATGCCGTCAAATTTTGACTGGAAAAACCGTATTTGAGAAAGGTGAACAGACGCACGAAGCGAGAAAGGAAGGGTATTAAATATTTATTATATAAATGATAGAATGAATGTAAGAAAATGGGAAAAAGTCGTTAGGGTCGGGGTTCCCCACGGATACTAAAAATTATTTTCAATTATAAAACGCAGGACAGACGGTCTTTAGAACTGTCTGGGAAACGAAGATGCGAACCACAGCAATTAACTCATTTTGTTGTTCTAAGGCTTTCAAGGCCGGCGGCAATGTTGTTAAAATGAACATTAGCCGGCCTGTTAGGTCGTGGTCTCATGGCAACGTTGTTAAAATGAACATTAGCCGGCCTGTTAGGTCGTGGTCTCATGGCAATGTTGTTAAAATGAACATTAGCCGGCCTGTTAGGTCGTGGTCTCATGGCAACGTTGTTAAAATGAACATTAGCCGGCCTGTTAGGTCGTGGTCTCATGGCAATGTTGTTAAAAATGAACATTAGCCGGCCTGTTAGGTCGTGGTCTCATGGCAACGTTGTTAAAATGAACATTAGCCGGCCTGTTAGGTCGTGGCCTCATGGCAACGTTGTTAAAATGAACATTAGCCGGCCTGTTAGGTCGTGGTCTCATGGCAACGTTGTTAAAATGAACATTAGCCGGGTTGTTAGGCCGTGGTCTCGTGTTTGAAACTCCAGACGTTTTGACCTCACCATCGGAGGTCATCTTCAGTGGTTAAAACCTTTGGCAGTTATTCGCCAAATACCACAGTATTGAGGCACAAACTCTGACGCAAACACTGCCAAAGGTTTTAACCACTGAAGATGGCCACCGATGGTGAGGCCGAAACGTATCGATTTTCAAACACGAGACCACGGCCTAACAACCCGGCTAATGTTCATTTTAACAACGTTAACTTATTTCGTATGTATTTCTCGTCACTTCTTTTCCTATTTGTATTGCCCGTCTGAGTACCACATGTCAATTTCAATTATTTATTCCTTGTTCTTTTCTTATTCTCCAATATTCTTTCATCTTTTCACTATGTCTCTTCTTCCTGTCTTCAGTCCACTTTGGACCTGCGTGTTTCTCTATCCTGCCCTGGACTCCTGCCATTTTAACACTTTTGCTCGAAAAACTTCTCTTTCAATAGCTTCTTCTGAGTTCATATAATTTTTTCTAAATCCTTTTTCACTTTTTTAATCCAACTTGATGTTCACTTCTTTCCTCACAGATATTTGAAGAACTGTTTTGTTAACCTATTGTCGCCCATTCTATATAAATGTAAAAAAAAACTAGTCTAACTTTTCTCACTGTTTCTGTTATATTTTCTATACTTTGATATATTTCATCATTACTTCTTAATTTCCAACCTTCTGAAGTTTTTCGTGGGCCTAATATTTTCCTAATAATTCGTCTTTCCAATATTTCTAGTTTGCCTAAATTATAATTAAATGCAAGACATTCACTTGCATATAGGCATTCTGGCCTCACTACTGTACTGTAATGCCTTATTTTCGCATTTTTAGATGTGCACTTTTTATCGTAAATATCTTTAGTTATACCATACGCCCTTTCCATTTTATGAATCCTTTCTTCTATAGCTAGCAGATTTTTCAAAACCATTCTCTTTAATTCTTGAATCCTCTTGTATTTCTAAAACGTCTCGTCACTTTATTTTTACCGGGGTTTTACATTCTCAATGAGTACACTTTCATTGGCACGTTTTATTTGTTTGTTTTATTTTATCAGGACAAGTTTCAATTTATAGGTAACCATTGTCAACTGGCAGTACTTTCTAAAATACCATAAGACCTTGAATACGCAGTAACCGTTCAAATCCGTTTGCTAGTTCGGAAACCAATCGTTTCGTAAACGAGGAACTGTTAAACGAACGAATCCAATCGTCCGGTTAAAGAATAAAACGTCCTCAAGGACGGACAACAGAAGCAGAATCCAATCGCCCTACAAACGCGGTAGAAGATTACAGGGAAACAGAGAACACTACACCCTTCTGTACTTCTATCCAAGAAACCTGAGATCGGTAGGCGACAACATTCTAAAGTCATCAGATTTCCCGGTTGACGATGTTACTTGGCAGACGTTTTCACCATCATCGTCATCATCATCATCTTCTTCAAGGATTAAACCAAGGATAGTTTGCTCAAACAAACAAAGATTAGAGCTGGTCACTCCAGCGCTTCCTCGGAAGTCCCACACCCCTCCGTCTCCTCGGCTTATAATTCCATAGTTGTTTGGGAATGCGGCAGTCATCCACTCGCCAAAGATGTTCCCACCAATTCAGCCGATACTACCGGGCAATCCTGTCGAGTATACTCATAATATTCAGTTCCTGCCGTATGTCTATGTTTCTTCTATGATCATGGAGAGTATACCCTGCCACGTCCCTCAGAAATCTCATTTCAGCCGCTTGGATGCTGTCCCTTTCGTTAAAAGTCCAATTCTCAGACCCATAAAGAAGTGTGGAAAGGGCCATCACCTTGTAGAATTTTAGGCGTGTTTCTTTACTTCCTGACTTAAGAGTTCGCCTAATGGTCCCGCACATAAGGCTGAACTCATAGAACTTATTCACCACGTCGTTGTTTGCATTATAAGACACACTGCAGCCCAGGTATTCAAAATTGCTGACTTGTTCCAGGACAGTACCATCTACAATAATTTTGGGCCGTACGGGATCACTTTCACGAAAACTGATCTTAGGTGGTCACCTTGGTCTTAGGTGTGGATATTTGTAATCCAGAGTCTTTGCAGATTCGATTTTACAAATGTATACCCAGCTGCAACCTGTTTTCCGAGTCCGACAGAATAGCCTGATCGTCCGCAGACAACAAAGTGTCAATTGTAGTGACCGTGACCAATCATAAATTGCTCCAAAGACTTTTTAAAATACTAAACGATATCCGAATTGACTACACGGATAGAAGAGCGATATTTTTGTTGTATGGGAAACGTAGAGTGGAAAGAAGCTTGGTGAAGAAGCTACAATAAGGAAAGGAGTGAGCCAGATCTGACCTTCGTCATAAAGCAGTTAATCAGTCTTTGCAAGGAGCATTTCAGAGGTGTGAAAGTGTAGAAATTAACATGTTCCGTTTTGCAAGTGATTGCAATTCTGGGTAAAAGTGAGAGTGACCTAAAAACAACACTACACCCGTTACATACATAATACAATACATAAATATTAATAATGAGAAATACGATTTTTAAGTAGTTCTTCTTCTTCTTCCATCCTGGAGTAGGTACGCTTACACCTGTTCCGGTTTCAAAATCCTTACGTTCATTGTGACTTTAATTGTTAATTTACAAATATTTTAAGTTTAAATAAAAATCAGACCTTGGTTTTCAAGGCCACACTACATTACGCCTACCCCCAAAATATATGCGGCCCCTCATGTGTACGCTCCTTTCCTATGTTAAGAACACGTTCCCTCCATCTGGTTTTATATTCAATAAATTTTTCGACAATGGAGACACCTTAAACTCATTCTATAATGTCATCGTTGCGAACCGTATCTAATCGTAAGCGACCTTTGATCATTCTTAAAAACCTCAAACCTGCCGCGGTGAGGTAACTGACGTCCACCTTTCGCAGAGTCCACGAGTCCACGGCTCTCCGCCGTACAGTAGAAGCAGGAACCGTTATAACCTTATAAAATTTAATTTTGTTTTTTAATGTTCTTTGAATAGTCCCACAGATGGATGTAATTAACTCGTCTTGTTCTCCACGGGGTGTAGACTTGGTGAAATATTACATCCCAGACACGGATATCCTCGTGTCTGCTCCAAACAGTAATCGTCTACCACTACTTTCGTTCGCACTGGATTAGAGCCGCGGAATGCTATCACTCTGGTTTTCGGCAGGGAAATTCTCAAGTTATACTCCAGGCTCATTCGGCGATGTTGAAACACTGCACGTTGTAATTCGTCTTCTGTTTCTTCCAGAACGACCTGCTCGTCCGCGAAGAGCACGGTACTCACAGAAACATCATCACTTAACTTGCCTCCTCATGAACAATGTCTCTCCATTTTTAAATCAAATCATACGTGTGTGTAGACAGAGAGAGACGCCTATATAAAATAATGTTGGCAAAAGAGGAGAGACTGAAACCTGATGAACTCCCTGATTCGTGATCGCTTTTTCTGGCTGTCCAGTGTCCATGCCAACCAAACAAAGTGTACCAGCATATACGAGGGCCAGTTGAAAAGTTTGCGGAGCGACATCTATAACTCAGTGCTAGAACTAAAATCTTTCGTGTGCTGCAACATGTATATTTCGCGTGAACATCTGTTAATTTCCATATATATCTGCCAATTTATTCACTTCTTTTAACCAGCTGTTTGAAGTTTTCGGGTTTCACGCATGTTTTAAAATGAACAAAGTCAAACATCGTGTGATGAATTCTCTGTTCGTGTTTTAGCGCTAATGGAAAATCAAAACGAAATTGTAAATGTGTTAGGAGATGCTGCGTCTTCAGAAACAACAGTAAGTGGGGCACACTCGAGTTTAAACGGGGTCGTACAAGCACTGAAGACGATCCCAGCAGCGGATGTCCAAAAAGTGAAACAAAAAATGGCATTATTGAAACACTTTCGTAGGTTACTGGAAGACCGCAGATTGAGGGGTGGATGACGTTGCTGAAATCATAGGCATCTCATATGAGCGTGTCCATCATACTATAACTCAAGAACTTGGTGTGAAAAAGCGTTGTGCAAGATAGCTTCCACGTCTGGAGTTGTTGCATTTTTTGAGCGTCCAGTGCGGGGGGGAGGTCATCTTCAATCCTCGTAGGACCACGTTTAAACTCAAGTGCCTATTTACAAACCGTTGGTTTTGAAGTGGCAGCATCTCCTGACACATTTACAGTTTCGTTCTGAATTTCCGTTGGTGCTAAAACAATTTTCAACAAAGAATCACACCACGATGTTTGATTTTGTCCGTTTTTCAAAACACCCATGACACGTCAATTTTAAACAGCTTCTAAACAATGAATAAATTGATAGATCGATTTGGAAATTAACAGGAGTTCACATAAAATACAAATCTTGCAGCACACGAAAAATGTTAGTTTTACCGCTAAGCTACAGATGTCGCTACGCGAACTTTTCAACTGACCCTCGTAGACTTTAAATAACATGACTTTTAAGTTTATTCAGTATTAGTTTTAGCTTTCAGACCGCTACCGATTTCTTTTGTTGTTCTTCAATTAAATACTATAATGACAAACGTGTAATTTTCGTGATTTTCACATTTCAGCGCACAGCTGATTTTTGGCCCGATTACGGTAATTATTTAATCTGTTCATTAGCTCGTCAAGGTTTCAACAATCACAATATCACGTTGTCGATTGCACTATAACGAACATCATATCTACGTGGATTACTTAATATGGATTATACATCGTCTGTGTCACGTAGCCTGCGTTTCCTTCAATTAAGATATTAAAAAGCAGTAAAATTTTGTCGCTAATAATCTTCACTGATTAAGCTTATAGCGTTCGCTAATTAATCGTTGTCGATAATTAATACATGATCTTTCGAAGTGATAAAATGTATATACTCAAGTTTGTGTCATACGTACGGAGAAGCAGTCCTGTGGTGGAATTACGGCTACAGCACGTGCACCGAGTGATGGACCATTAAACATACAGTGCTGTACTGATAATTCTGGGCCTCCTTCCACATGTTCCCTTCAAACCACTGGAATTTCGTTGCAATTTTTACACCCGAGGCTGGAGGTCGCCGTTACTGATAAACCGAGACGTACACACGAAATTTGCTGAGCTCCATTCTGCCTGTGGGCTCT
This sequence comes from Magicicada septendecula, assembly GCA_034769895.1. Taxonomy (NCBI): domain Eukaryota; kingdom Metazoa; phylum Arthropoda; class Insecta; order Hemiptera; family Cicadidae; genus Magicicada; species Magicicada septendecula. Next base: position 830,628,034 of record CM068368.1, read on the forward strand.
TATTTCAGCACCAATCCTCTCCAACGTCACCTCAGAGTAACCCCTCACGTCCATTCCTCTGAGACCTTCCAGCACATTTATACCTGTGCTGTCAGTATTTCCTTTGGCATAAGCTGATAATCCGGATGGTTCTAGGTGACCTACCCATTGTATTCGTTGAGCTTTTAGGAATCTTATGACGTCCTCATGCTCCAGTAGCTCATCTATCTCCTTGTTATGTCTTACCCTCCATCTATAATCTTCCTTCACCGGGCCATAAACATGTCGTACAATTGTTTTTAAAACATTCTCCGTGTTTCTTATTCCTGTTTTGCTAATGTCACGTCTCACGTCCATAAGCAACAACCGGTCTAATAAGTCTGTTTGTTATATACTTTAATTTTGTGTTGTGACTAATGAGCTTGCTTCTCAATAGTCTACTGTTGGCACGGTATGTCCTATTTCCTATTTGTATCCTGTCATGTACTGTCGTGTTTGCATACCCTTCATTATCTATCACGTTACGTAGACATCTAAATAACGGAGATATTAAGTTCCTTTTATAACAAAACATTTGGCCCAGCGACCTTAATAGTTATTGTTAGGCCTGTTTTGTTATGGAAGAAATTTAATATCTCCCGTAATTTTTTTATCCGAATATTATAAAGAAGGTACCACTCGATAACAAAGAACAGGGCTATTTTTTTTTACACGAACAGGCCAGTCGTGGACCACGCGAATATCATTTCCTTTTCTTCTCCCGGCAGAAGGCCCTCATTCGCACACTATGCGCCGCCTTCCTTTCCACTGTCCACTCCTTTCTCGTCTTCTTCTCACCGCAGAGAACCTCAAGATTTTTAATTTTGTTTCTGTATGAATTTCTATCCACGCAGTCGTTCAAAGAGATACCCAGTTTCATCATTTCCTCCTTGAATTGTTTGGTGTATCCGTTCAGACTAGAAAGTTGCCAAATATATTTGAAAATCTGTTTATTTAATCTGGGCCGACACATCCGAACCATATGTCCATGGAATCTCAGTCTTTTCCTTTAGAAAGCCGTTTCCAGATCTTCCAGATCCCTGTAAAGCTCTTCTTTGGATCTATGCCTGTACCCATCTTCAGTTTTCTTAGGGCTACTTTTTATGTAACAAGCCTTTTTATTATAACTACCGATTTTGTGAAATTTTGAATAAACGCTTTCTATCAGCCCCGTTTTGAAAATATTTAAGATAATACTTTTCTATGTTTTGTGGTTATACGAAATGATCAATGTACTGTGTATACCCAATTTCAATTGGACATTTCTATTCGTTCGACAGTAATTATTTTTTCTAAAAAACACAGAAGACACACGGTCGGAAAAGAAGCATTTTTCGGTATATATTAATTGGATATTTTTCCTTTAGTTAAATGAGTAGAATCATTTCCTGACGTTTGCCTCATCTTTTGGAATCATCCTGTGTATTAAAAAGTATGGGTGAAACACAAGACACTTGCCTAACCTTTAAACTAACAGTTTTGTCTATCGGATTACCACTAACGATAGACCGTCTTGTGAAAACAATGTAAAATAAGAAAAAGTTAAAAACCAGTTTGTCGTCAACAAAATAATTTTTTTCGCGGTGCGGCGTCGCCTACGAGTGTTTACCGTGGCACGGATTTCTCTCGATAATCGCGTTATCTACCAGCGGAGAAGAAGCCTTTTGTCCTCAAACGGTTTACACGACAAGCCGATTACTTACCCACGCTTTAGTAACAACAGTTGTTTTACAAGGGTGATTATTATCGTCTACTTTGGTTGGGTGGTAGTTACATCGCAGCTGACACGCTGTAGGACGTTAGATTAATCTCCACAACTTACATTGAAAGTTATGCGTATCTCCATTTGATTAAAAAAAATTATCGAACGAATGATAGGGCAGCTGAATTCTGCGCTTTGGAGTGATAATCATCTTCATTTTGAGTAATTCTGACCCCCCACCACCACTTTACCACCACCACCACCACATCCACCACCATCTTCATCATCATCATCATCATTGTCGTCATCAACTTCTTCAACAATTATAAAACCTAAAATAACGGTACCAAATAGAGACACTCCAATGCTTCTTCCAACGTCCCGCACCATCCTTCTGCATGCTTATTTCGTCCTTTCGGCTTACGTAATTCAATAGTTGTTTGGAGATGCGGCAGTCAACCATTCGATTAAGATGTTCCAACAATTTTAGCCGATACTGGACGATCTTATCGAGTATAGGGCTACTCATAATATACAGTTCCTGCCGTATAGCATATCTGAATTTCTCCTGCGATCTTCAAGAGTATACGCTGCCACGTGCCTGAGAAATCTCATTTCAGCCGCTTGAATACGACTTTGTATTTGTATTTGAAATTTTATTCGCTCCTGTATTAGATTGTTTCATACGTTATGTGTTTTATATGTTATGGTTATATATCTTTTTTAACTAGCTGAATACTATCGAAACATGTGTAAACTTACAAAAAAAATATTATTATTATAAAATATATCCTTAAATTCGTAGTGACCGTCATTCAATGAATTTTTTCGGTGAAGGGTTTGTGAGGACTGGTCACATTCGCTATTTAGCTATAATCTGTATTTAGCTGTAATATGTTTACTATGCTATATGTGGACAGGTATATGTATAAACGTTTTTTGTACCAATTCTAATATTAACTGTTGATTACTGCTTTTATAATTAATTACAAATACCATTACATTATGAGTAATTTAAATTGTAATATTGCATTAGCTGTGATATTATAAATTTCTCGTTGTCTTTAAAGAAAACATTTGATGATGTAAAACAAACTGTCTCAACTCCTTCACATATATACAAGGATACACAGATGCGCACGCACGCACGCACACACACACGCTCATATACACAAACACGTTCACTCAAATAATTGTTCCATTGTGTTTGACATTTCTTTTGTATTCATACAAGATCCTGATGATGATAATAAACATTGTCGAAACGTCGACACAAATAATTTAAAATTTGTGTTATTTTTTTTACTCACAAACCCTTCTTCGGAAAAATTAAAAAACATAAAATATAAGTAAAAAAAATATGACTGTTTATATGAACAAGAGCATATATGAATGTTTATATATCTGTAGGGTTTCCCACACATTCATTTGTGTGGTACATGTTTTATTACTGACATATAGCAATTTTGTCATGTCAAAAACACAAACCAGACAAAGCTTGACACAACTTTTAAAACTCTAAATATTGGAAACACTCAAAAACAAACGTATACACCTCATCTGTTCACAACAACCACGTATACGTATAACAATGAGCAGTTAATACAAGAACGTAGTTATTAATGAGCAGTTAATACAAGAACGTAGTTATTTTTGGTAGTATGCGACGTTAAGTTACATTCTTCTTCTCATGATATTCAATTAGTTTGTAATTATGTGTTCCAGCAAGTTTCGTATTACACACAGGCCTAATATAACTTTAGTGGTCCCAGTGAGGGAGAGGGAGGGACGCGCTGTCACTCACTGTAGCAGCCATCTGTTGGAAATCAAATTTATAGTCTCTATACACCTTGGGTGTAATAAAACAAAGCCGGGAGAATATAAAACTTAATCCTCTCGAACACGCCCCCCCCCCACATACCGTAAGATCGTCCCGTTAAGTGATTGAAAAGTAAAGAAAACGTTATCTTTATTTACAGCAGATTTTACAGTACTGATTGTAACAATTATAGTAATAATAATGGTAACAATAAAGATAATAATAATATAGCCTAATAATGTAACGCAGTACACAATTTTTTCGATGTATTCATATTCACAATAGCTAACCTTACTTCGGTTGCCTGATGACAATCAGCTGTTCAAACACGTCAAACACAGCTGTTGTCTTTTAGCAGTAACAGCCATGTGCCGCATTATACGTGCATTGTGCCTCAGGAAACAAACACAAAATTAATGCGAATACCGACAGAATCAAATACTTGAATAAACAATGAATTTACAACATGAAGTTAATAATTGACTCTAACACATTAGTTGGGTCCGCTTAACAATGTGTCGGTTTGTAGCGTTTGGTGACGCTCTCAGACTTTTCTTCCTACCGCTCTGCTTCTCGTAAACCTATCTGCTTCACCAAAACTACCTACTATCTTGATTCCACGATTTTTGCTATTAAAAAAAAAATGGTCTATAGGGTTTTCCTTCTTTCTTGTGGTATCCAAATTCGGTCACTTTAGGTAGTCGATTATTCGGCATTTTTCTCATATATCTGTACCACTACTGTTTTCCTTGTACTTACATGTTGCCATTTATTTCATCTTTGTCACCGAGTAATGTTCGCATTCTTTCGTTATGTTTCATTAGTGTCATATAGGTTACACATATTGGAAATATTGTACACATATAGGGTATAAATATTGGAAATACTAAAAAAACATAAATACGTCGTAGGCTTACACGACCGTGGTCCATTGTTTCTAACTAACACAGACGTTTCGACACTACCATCGACTGCCATCATCAGTATGAAAAATTCGAGCTGTACTAACGTAAGGTGGTACACGTTAAGGACCACAGTTACACACCTTACACGTACTAAACTTACGTTAGTACAGCTTGAATTTTTTACACTGCTGATGGCAGTCGATGGTAGTGTCGAAACGTCTGTTTTAGTAAGAAACAATGGACCACGGCCAAACAGCCCGGGAATGAATTTCAATAACAGTAAAAAAAAACCTATTTATAGGACTACACCGTATCTGTTAACGGAACAGCAATAAAAACAACCAAAAACGAACTGATACCAATGGCACCAACCAACCAGGTAACAGATACCTCACAAGACTTGATAAAGAATACGGCTGAGGAGGGACAAACTGTTTGAGATTGGAAACACGTTCCACGTACGAAAAAACAAATCTTGATTGCACAAACTAATAATATATTAAGTAATTTAATTATCAAGAAAAGAACTGCAGCAACGAGTGCTTGCATGTGACACATTATTACGAAGGCAGCGTGGACGTTACTGTTCGAAACCACGTTGGCCAAATTTCGTTGGGAGGTGTTTCGCTATATGTATTTTGTCTCGTTGAGACGTCTTCGCATCTGTTTTGGGGCCACGTACAGGAGTCATTTTGCGGCGTCAGGTTTCACAGATGTGTGCAGAAATGACCCAAACTTCAATGGAAAGAACATTTCACTACTGGCACAGTAAGCTATAATTGTAACTGGGGATCGTGTTGTTGGACAACAGGCAACTCGTTAAAGCGATGTATACGTCGTAATAAAATAACAGTCGTTTCTATCTTATTGAATTACTCTCTCGTACAAATCCCTAACGTTGAGTAAGGTACACATCGCGGGCTCGCGGACTACACGAATAACAAACACTTCGCGCGCGCGCACACACACACACACACACAGAGTTCTGACATTGAAATTCAAAGGAGGTTTTTGAGAGATGTTCACGGTTGAATTCGTCACGAGAATCTTCGCACACTTTCTCGTTGGCCGGTTGCGAAACTTCCGGGTTTAACATTTATTAACATGTTGTTCAATTAAAACTGGAATTACTACACACACACAGACACACACAAACTGTCTAACACAGCCTGCTACATCAGCGGGGCAAAACGTTCATACGATGATTTTCATAATTAAATGACAACACTGATTGTTAAGTTTCAACGCGTTTATTTTCGTAAACATCACCTGTTTCGTCCGTTCTACTAGGATGGGTCATAATCAGCTGCTCGACTATGACCGTACGTGAAAAACCCGGCCGTCAATATTGTGAGCGAGATGAAAATGTTTCTCTCGGTCAAAGTGACAACTTTTATCACACAAGTACAACATTTTTAGATTATAAAAATTATGACGCAATACATGATTTGTACTTTACCAAATGAACACGACGCTAAAAGATAAACGCGACATGATGATAAATAAAGAAAAACAAAAGTCTTGAAATGTCCAGAACAGGAAAACGGAAGGCTGAGGTATTTCTACACGGTAGGAAGCTAGTGCAAGTTGATTCACTTAAATGTCTTGGGAGCTACATTATATTGGGTGGGAGGTGCATCCGTACGTAAAAAGTAGAATTCTACAAGCAAGAGGGCAATTTTTCAAGTACAGATCTCTTCTGTCATCCAGAAACGTGTCTTTGGAAACCAGAAAGAAATGTATAGTTTTATATGGAGCACATGCACGTACGGCTCGGAAACATGGACTTTAAGGAAAGGGGAGAGGAGCTTTTGAAATGTGGTGCTGGAGGAGGGCATTAAGAATAACGTGGACGGAAAGAGTATCTAATGACGAGCCTTTGAAGAGATTGGGTGAAAAAAGGACGCTGATTGGAAAGGAGAAGCAATATGGTTGGTCGCCATTTCCTTTCTACAGAAAGGAAGAGACTGCAACCCCACCAACCTCTAGGCTGAGGAGGAGAAGAAGAAGAGGATAATTTGTGTACATCGATTTTTTTACGTGTTGGAGTCTTAACTCCCCCGTCTGATACTTCCTATGCGTGCCACATTGTTTACCATTTAGTTGTTCGAAAAATGAAAATAAGATGTGTATGTGTGAAACAAATCGTTGTAAGTTTTAAAAATCAACTGGTCGGTTGAAGTGGAGAACTGGGTACGAACTGGTAACAATTTTAATACAGTAAGTGAGAAGCAAATTTAATTACGATTTTTAAAATAAATTACAAATCGTAACTTATCAACAGCCAATGATGTCGGCGTTTCTCAATACAATTTACCTTGGCCAGAACTGCATTTACAGCTGGCCAACTGTCCGCGGATTCTACCACAAAAAAAACACCTTTCACTGGACGTCCGGAAAAATGCGTATCCTTTTCTTTGAATGTCTCGCCGTAAAAATATTTTTGGCGTTAAGAAACAATGTTTTTTATGCAATAAAATTACTATTAGTCGATGTAGAATATTTATCCGAGACACCAGGTTTTACAATCACTTGCTTCACGTCGTGGCCGATATTCCACGTATTTATCTTCCATATATTCCGTTAACTTCACACCGTGCTAAATATTCACTTTAATTGGTCAATTGGTCCCATTCTTTCCAACTGTAGTGACATAATAGGCCTAAACGGGAAGACAGGGCCGAGGAGGCAATACCTGGACGACAACGAGAGTTTTACAGTATAATGGCAGAGGACAGACCTTGCAGACCTTGTCTTTAGACAAAACAGAAGTACAACCACCGTAAAACGCTTACTACTTTTCGATCTACATCCGTGTGTTTGCACTTACAATACGACAGCGAATACAACAGTCCACGTACAACGACAAAGTTGAAGATTAAAATTTTCAAAGCTTGTGTTAAATACATCCTTGCGCGCACGTTAAACGTGGAAAACTACATCTACAACTGACAGGAAACTAAATGCGTTCCCGTTAGACAAGATTACCGAATATCCGCCGGACAAAGACTTCACCGGTAACGAAGATCTATGGAGACGCTCCGAACAAACAAACATAAGATCAGAACACCCGCAAATGGGATACTGATAGCACACTGTTTGGGAATGGACTATTTTTTTTATAATCCACCATAGCAAGAAGGGCACGTGACTGGAAACCAAAGGGTAGCAGACGGAGGGGTCGGCCCAAAACTGTACGACGAAGAACAGTGACACAGAAACAAAAGAGCACAGAGAAAATGTGGCTGAAAAAGGGACCAAGGAGTTATAGGAACACACACGATAACTGAACGTGCGAACCGATTTTTCAGTTTTACTCGACCATTTGTTATTTGTCTGTATTATCTATTTGGGGAAACAGGTCTATCTGGGGTACGACTCACCATAACTTTTGCACGCATCAACCAATTATCGTGGAACTTGGCTTGCGTGTCCATACTTTCACCCCAAGGCCCTCCTATTTTTTTAATCGGTCCTCCACAAAATTAGGGGGCGAAAGGCAAAATTTTGAGGGGTCCAAATTATGAAAAAAACTTTTCCCACGAAGGGATATGAAAAATATGGTTATCCGAAACCGCTCTGTCCCAATCATTTCGGACAACTACACGGTACTCGGTTGAAAAAATTTCTTCATCGGTTCAACAACATTACACAACGTTGAACTACACAGAACAGCGTTGTTATTCACACGCGAGACTCGCCGACGCACGGTCCGTCACCTGATCTTCACCAAAAATCGATCGACAGCGCGATATTAAAATCAACACTCGTCCGCTAAGCAAACAAAAAACAAAAACAGATTACTGCGACAGATTCCAGGAATGTACGGTACTTTACCACCACCTCCGAAACACGCGCGCGATTAGGTGGTGGACGCCGTTCGTTCATTGAAATCAATGCCGGTTATCTAATCAGCATTGTTCACCTTGTGGCGAGCGTAACCAGTTAGCATTAGTATCTCACCGACAATGAAGGTAGCAACAACCTCGGTAGCACTGAGTTCAGGCATCGCTCGCCAATATGCAGCCGCTCTCTCAGGTACACTCTAACGTTTTACAATACAATCAATATATTTATTAACTTTTATTATTAAAAAAAAAAATCGGTTTCGCCGAATTAACTCAGTTTACTAATTTTATTTATTTTTTAGGAAATACTAAAATATCGGTATGGAGAACCATACATAACTTCCATGTTCTAAGATTTATATTTAAAAGAATTTACTTCAATTCGGTTCGATAATTTCTAACACGTTAGGTGTGTTCCTTGTTAATCGAGTTTTATGTTTGACAAATTGAAATGAAATATTTCCACAGAAACTACTTCTTTGTTGCTGATAACGCAGTACACATATAAGAAATTATCCCCTCCCCCTTTATCTATCATTTCATTTATAGAAAATTACCTCCTCCCCCTTCAACTATCCTTTTCATTTATAGATATTTCATCTACCTTTCTACAGTGGATTACTATGACCTTCTTTTCAGGATACTTTATTTATAAAAATTAAGTACTTTACTCTTGTTAAACGTTGCAGGTAAACTACCCCTTCCTCTTAACCGATCTTCACCAAAATCAATACCCCTTGAGTCCTCTACAATTAAGGGACGTGTGCAAAAAATTATTTGATTCTGTTTGAATTTGCGGCAGTTATCGTTCGCCATAGAAAAAATTCTACACACAGACACTTTATGAAAAATGACTTTTCTTCATGTTTTGAGGGTAGTACAATCAGAATCAGCCTTTATCTCGAACACGATTTTTTTCGCCATCACCATACTCCCATTTCTTATGGAACATGAAAGTAAAAAACACATGTAAAGAATAAAAACATCCTTCCTGCAAAAACATAACACTATTTATAACTATCTTTATTTTATAAGTTGCTCTTAAATATTTCTTGGAGGTTTCTATATTATGAATAGTTCTTCAAATATTAACTACTTTTGCAAGTAAAATTATATTGTATTTTCACCTGACGCACGCTTCACTGATCACATCAGTATCATCAGAGGTTTATCATAAATAAATACACATAAACCTCTGATGACACTGATGTGATCATTGATACGCGCGTCAGGTGAAAATACAATACAATTTTACTTGCAGAAGTAGTTATAAATATTTGAAGAACTGTTCATGATATTTATAGCTATATATATAACTTTCAGCTCGTCCAGTAACGAGTTTTATTGCTGTATTCGTATAATAGAATCCTTTATTTTCAAAGGTGAATATAAATAATGTTCGGGAAATTTTAGAATATCTTTATACAACGTGTTATAGGAAATATTTAATTCGTATAATTGCAAATGACATTGTATAAATTCAATTAATTCGATTATGTTCAGTGCTGAATGTTGGGAAAAATTCCGACTTCTTTCTGTAAACAAAAGTCTACTACATTCTGCCGATCTGGTTACATTTTTATTTAAACTTAAAGCATTTTTTTCATAATAAAAGCTTTAACTGAATACTGCGATGTAACGTTTTCATATTACTCAAGTGTACAATTTTCAAAATCAAACCGTGATTGAAATTAACCAAAATAACTAAACTAATAACAGCGCCTTTACACGTACAACTTCCTAATATTCCCGATTACGAAACAGGCCGAATTCAGTTTCGGAAGAAGACAGTCTCCACATTTTCCTTCTAGTTCAATGTTCTGTCTAGTAGTAACATTTAAAAATATAAACTCTCTTGTACAAAGGTAAAAAATAATTTGATTCTTCTTTGTTGAAACACGGGGCTGATGTCTTTTTAATATCGTTGTCCTGTAACCGGCAGATCTTTCTAATGTAGAACCTGATATTGAATCAGTTCCTTTATTTACTCTCATATAAATAGATATACTTAAATTGGTGAATTCCTCATCCATAACTAACCTAACGTAACCTAACTTAACAAAGCTAACTAACTAACATTATTGCCAAATTATCCTACTTCGGTGTACACTGACAAACATCAACGAATAATCATTATATGAACAACTCCTTTTTTTTCGTGAGGTTACCAGGGGGATTATATGAGTGACTACAGAAAAAGAGAACAAAAGACTAAATGGGTCTATAGTTAGTATAGCTGGTTACGAAACTCCAAAACGAATAAAAAAAAAAAACAATAGTTTACAAAACAACAAGCTTAAAAGGCAAGGAAGGTCGATCTGGATGGCTGTTATTCTGACTTTTATGAAGATTTATATATTTCTTCATCTTGTTATTTGAATTAGCAGTCTCTGTAATTCCAACTTTGTCGTGTTTACTTGGTGAACTGCTACTTGTCATGTTCCGGACGAAGCCTTTCAGTGTTCCCACCATCCGAAACATGACAAGTAGCAGTTCACCAAGTAAACACGACAAAGTTGGATTTATAATATATAATTCAAAAACCCGCAAATTCTAAGAATAAAATGTGCACGCAAAAGCAACGAGTTATGTGTACAAACTGTACGGAGGAAAGTAGTCAGTCTCTCCCCTCGCCGACAACCGGTAAATAACTAGGCCTACAGTGACTAACAATAACTGTGGAAACTGCTGATTAAGTAAACAATCGTTAATAAGTTAAACACAGATTCAAAACAAACAAGTCTACTTTTAGTCGTCGCGTTTCACCACTCACTCTACGCGATGCGGTATTGTCAGAGCCGCGCGTGACACACTTATGTGCGAAACGTGTAGTGTAAATTCGCTGAAACATTCCGCTTCATGTCCATAATGACGATCTTACCGGTGAGGTTTCATACGTATCTAACCCTTTGAAGATTCAGGAAAAGTTTCTACGATATGTAAGCCAGATTATATATTTTACATAGTTTATTTATGTACTTACTTTGTCAACTACTTTTTTTATCTACTATCCTTTACTGTCTTTTTCTTTTCATTCTTTACCAGTAAGCTCCCCGAGATGCAACACTCGCTCGCTGTTTTCAAGAAAAATATTTATTATTACGTAAATTTCAATATTAGATCATGTTATTAATTATCAGAGTAATAAGAAAACTACGATTACTCAACAAAATTTTAATTAAAACAACAACTGTAAACCATACGACCATGCAATAAACATTAAAAATTCAATCTACTACATTGGTCTTATTAGTTAAATTTGTAACCATAATGCTACATAACAAATAATTTAGTTCTAGCTTTCAACTTTAAGTGTGCTTCCATAGATGTCCATAGGTCTGTATCTAACACTTTTCACAAATACTCATAGCTGATAACAACAAAGTTCTTTTTTTCCTAAAATGGCTTAAAACCTTTTGAAGACGATTCAGAATTTACAAGAGGTTGTTGAGAAAACTCTACACTATAATAAGATTTTAGTTTAAATTCTTTTTGAAGCTCACATCGATTTTTGACATGATAATGTCTTTTGGCTGGCCATCATTTGAAAATTTCTGTAACGCTGTAAACTGTAACGCATCACGCTGCATGACGTCATTCTTGCGTGACGTCATTGGGATTGTTGTAAATAAACGTTTGTTTTGATACGTCGCAATATATATAATGTGTTAAAAATAATATCACTGCAAACAATTAAACCAGATTTATAAAGCGTCCTGAAAGTTTAAAATCAAGTGTTAGCACAATTTTAGCTGGACATCGTTTGAAACTTTCTGTAACATTTTATTTACCGTCACGCTGTATGACGTCATCATTGCGTGACGTCATTGGGATTGTTATAAATAAAGGTTTGTTTTGATACGTCGCAATATATATATATATATATAAAATGTGTTAAAAATAATATCACTGCAAACAATTAAACCAGATTTATAAAGCGTCCTGAAAGTTTAAAATCAAGTGTTAGCACAATTTACCAGCCGGGAATCGTTAACTAAAACCGCGACCACTAACATGCTAACGTCGTCGCAGATTAAAGACCTAACAAGCAAACAACACTGCATAGCTGTAGATGGTTATTGTCTCTAGTTAATGGTTGTCTTCGTATGTGGTTATACTATTATGGTTACTGACTGACTGATTGTTTCTTTTGCGCAAATGTTGCGTTTAGCTGGCGGCTGAAAGACATTATCATGCTCTTAAGCTTTTACCATTTGGTAAACGGTACTGTATCTTTTTTGCGATTTGTTTCACAATTTTGAGCCCTGGCGTCTCAAAATTTTGAAATTTCTAAAACTGAACATTCTATTTGGATATTGGTTAAAATCCCCTTTACTTCCACACCCCGCATACATTTTTCAGATTTTCCAGCTATTATTACCCCCTAAAATGTCTGCCTCTGTTCCCCCAATTTTGTGGGAAAACAACTGGATTGTAAGCTGAATTCTTCTTCGTCACGGCTTACACTATTTAGTCTGTTCCGGCACCAAACTGGTCGGACCACTTCTTAAATCTTCCCAGGCTTCTCTTCCTTTTGGCTTATACAATAAGGCTACCTTGAGGAATATGTCACTGCCCACCCATTCTGCTAATGTGTTGTTTCCAGCATTCTCTATACTTATTGATGATTCCGTTTACTTCTTCAACTTTCAGTTCCTCTCTTATCCGATTGTTTTTTTTCTTATCTAATGCTGTGTACCCAGGATCGAAAACATTTTATTTCTGTAGCCTGAATTCTTGATATTTGTCTAGGAGACATTGTCCATGTTTCTGAACCATAAGTGAGGGTAGGAACTGCCATGGATTTGTATAATTTTATTATGGACTCTGTGTTTTAGGCCACGTCGGACAGTTTCTGTTATCTGGTTAAATTTATTAATGTTCTCATTAATATCTTCTTCGTTTTCATACGCGAACTTCCGCTGACTTTATACCACTTGTAAACCGCTCGTTTGTGCATAGTAGGCTCACCAAAACATTTCCACCATGTCAGACAGCACCGAGTCTCATTATTGTCACAAAAATATAATGCAAGTTCTCTGACCTTGTATAATTTGTATAATAGAAGACAGCGTAATACACAAACATAACTAACTCGATTTCCTGCCCAATCGAAGCTATTCACCCAGCACAGACAGAAATTTCGACAACTGTCACAAACATCTGTACCAATATTACGTAAAAAGAACTGCGTATTAATCGGGCTCTTGTACTGCGGGAAATTCACAAAATTGCACGAACTCAGATGAAACTACCTACTGTTTCATGTTTTCTCCACGGACACATAAAAAGCAGAAGGAGTCGCACGATATTTAGCGATCGCAACCCGGGACGATCTATCTAATGAATAAACTGTATGTTGTAATTACTTGATACAATATACAATCAATTTCCAACTAGCTGGGGGGGGGGCTGGTATTAACAGGATTAAGTATTTATCGGTTAAACCACGGTTAATTTTAAACAACAGATAATCCGCAACCTTGTCTACAATAAAGATGTATTAATAAACCATGCAGTAGGTACTTACAGTCAATAGCTGACGACGATGTTATTCACAGCGGAGACAACATTCACTTTTACTTTCAAACGTTTGGTAAACCGCTGTAATTATGTTTAAATAACGAAATCGCAGTTCGAAGGACTACACTGTAACACGACTGACAGACACATTGATAAAAACGAAACACTTCAAAACTCTACAATAATATACGGGGTTTGATTACAAGATAAGTGCAATTTCTGAATTTCAAGTGTTCGATTCAAAACCAGCACGATGTTGGTACACTACTTAGTGACGACCGTCTACAAGTGCAGCCCTATCGCGTGTATAGTTTAAATTCATCAGCTCTGAATAATTGACTGAGCTCTGTTTTTTTATATTATACGCTTTCTTCTGACACTTTACAATGAAGAACTAACACTGACATTGAAAAATGATACTTGTTATCATTGAAGAACATGGATTATATTTTGGGTAAAGAATAAGATACACTTCTCTATCATGATTATAGTGCTGTAGAAGGTTTCTGGTGAGCGTGCTATTCATAAACAATCTGTTTATAAGTGGTAAAAAAAACGTCTAAGACTCTCATGAATCATATTAAGATAGTGGTAGTGAGATGAAGATTGTGGTTTTGTGTTCCACGAATTTCATCACTATGTGCAACGGTAAATACAGAGTATCATTCGGACATCTTACGCCATTCGTGAAAAGTTATTCGTAGAAAATGGGTAGGACAATTTTACGGAAATTTCACACCGATAATATACCAGGACGCGCGTTATTGCTTATTAATGAATTTTAGACATAAAAATTTTATGACACCGCAACAGCCGTGATGTCATAAGTGACCTCACAGCCAAGAAAGTGCAAATATGACGTCTGCTCCACACTCTTATTATCCAATACAATCTTCGTTCGCAAAATTATTTTCCCATAAATGACACATAGAAATTTTGTGTCACATTGTCTTCTGCATAGAAATTTTCATGTTCATCTCTCTGGATCATGTTCATAGGAACATCGGTCTCTGGAGCTCGCATTCGTTGTCTTGGTTAATTACTTGACCACCCGCAAATAGCACTGTATTCATCTATATTCTGTTATTTATTTTTATTGCCGGGTTCACTCCTAATTTCCACTCTGTATGTTATCAATTAGTTATTAAACAGTGTTGGAGATATGCTACACCGTTGGCGGACTCTGATTAATATAAATCTCTTGTGTCAAATCCACTCCTATAGACAATACTATCCTTGTAGATAGTAACTGGTGGGGCAATGAGAACACAACAATTTGTGTTAGCTCGTGATCGGTTACTATGGTAACAATAAATAAACAGGTGGTTTTATAACCTCAGTAAACATGGCTCAATGGCGAGTTGAACATCGTGCGTTTACTGTAGAAATGTTTTCTAAAAGTAATAATTCCTAAATAACAAAACAAACGCTGTTCAAAAATCATTTCAACGTTAGGATGCATGGAAGAATTCCAACCCGTCAACAATATCGGAATGGGAAATAAAAAACATTTGGAACCACTGCCTCGACACAGACACCAATTGGAGGAAGTGTAAAAAATTGCGCAAGCCAGAAAATGTGGAAGGGTAAATGTTGAGGTCTGTGTTCGAACATCGGTTGATCTCAAGATTTGGTACAACACCTTGATCAGCTTGATCTCCAGACGTGTCTGCGTGTGATTTCTTTTTAAGGTTTAAGGTTTTCCAGTCACGACCACGTGATTTAAATCAATTTACGCAGCGAAACATCGAAGAAATTTAGGCGATTCCGCGAGCCATGCTGCAGAGAGTCATGGGCAGCTTTTTCAATCGACTCGAACAATTTAAGCGTGTCAATGGGCGTCATTTAAGGGATGCTATTTTCAAACGATGAACATGACTAAAGTGAAGTGGCATCTTATTACCTTTTTATTTATACTATATTTAATTTAAAAATATTCAGCGAGTTCTTGTTGTGATACTTTTAAATTGTTGTGTTCTCATTGTCCCGTCCTGTATAATTATGTTCTTGATAACGGCTACAAGATGTTTCCGATAACGCCTCTTCCACATAATGTCTCAAAGAACGGATCTGTTAACTTTAGCAAATGCTTTCTCGTAGTCAATGAAAACAATGTGTGCCTCCAAATGAAATTCCCACCTCACAGCTTGTATTGTTCAAATTATGAGCTTTATTGATTCAAACGTAACATCAAAGTACCAGCACAATGACGTGGATAAA
The DNA here is from genome assembly GCA_034769895.1 of Magicicada septendecula. Taxonomy (NCBI): domain Eukaryota; kingdom Metazoa; phylum Arthropoda; class Insecta; order Hemiptera; family Cicadidae; genus Magicicada; species Magicicada septendecula. The sequence goes on from CM068368.1 coordinate 830,644,069, forward strand.
GGGTGTCAGCAATGAGTTAATGTTTACACGTGTAATTTCAAGTACAAACGATGAGTTTATTGCTACCACAAACTACACACAGTAACACGTCTCTTATCTAACAATTATTACAAACTACGAGATAATAGGACATAGCTTCTGCAACATTAACAATACAATTACTGTACTCAAACACACCCTTCCAGTAGCAAACCCTAACCATTTACATATTGACAATAATACGTATATAACAATATTCGTCTCGTTATCAATGTACTATCCTCGGAACTAAGATTCGATGCGTTAGGTATAGTCGTCCCATCAAGAACGCAATATTTCAATAAAGTCATCATTTTATTAACAAAAAAATACACACTATATTTAACTTCTCTATCAAGTGTACTAACTGCGTTTAAATGTAGAACACGAGACAAATAGCCTCGTGATATTTATACCTCTTCTTTTTTCGATGAAATTTCGATATAACTGCGCATAATTTATACCTTCCGCATAATTGGGGCTGAATTTCGACAACTTGGAACAAGTCTAATCTCCCCCCCCTCCGAGCTCCGGAATTATTTGTTGTTTGTAGACTGAAATACGAAATCTGGAACCCCCCCCCGCCCGAAGAAAGGACTCACATAATAGGGTCTACCAAATGACAAGATCTCGGCAGCCAGATGGGAAGGTTTCAAATCAACATTTCCATCAGGACTGTTGCATTTTGTCGACCGAAATTTCCACGCAGTTTGCCAACTGCCCCATTGTAACTTTTTCCGTACTTGTAATACGTTTCCACCACGACAACGTGTTTTTTCTATAAAGATTCACAAAAATGAAGTGTAACATAAATAGATTTAAAAAAGCAGAGTTTACAGCTGCACAAAAATTTAACAGAGCCACAATTGAGCTAATTAAAATACTATGTAACTCATGAATAACGAGCTCGCTTATAACGAGAACTCGGATGTAATGAGCAAAAGTACGAGATCTGTTTGGTTTTGTATCTTACTAATGATAATTAAACTCGCTTTTAACGAGTAGGAACGCATTAGAGACTTGGTTATAACGAGCATTTTATCGCAGGCTTGTTCATGGGTTAAGGTTTAACAAAAGTTCGCTACAGTACAGCAAGTTAAACATTCGTTTAAAATCATTAAAGCAATTTAGTGAAACTAATAATGTAAGTGATGAATTCGCGGAATATTTAAATTAATTACAAAACTGTTTTGATATTTACAGACACAAAATTACTTTACAAACAAAAATAATTACTTTTTTAAGGTATATCAAGTTTTGTGTGCGAAATATAATTTTGACGATTCCATTTAGAACGAAGAACAAACAGAAATAAATTAGAGTGCATTTTCTTGTAATTTAAAAATAAATATTGTACATGTGACATGGGAAGTGTTGCGTTTTTTGCCAGACAGCCGCCTGATTTTTTGTGAGTTTTACTACACAGTTACTTTTACTACATTTCGCGAATGCACTATACGCCAATATTCAACGTCTAAGTTCCACTTTTAAGCGTAGAATGTAAAAAAATCAAAATTTTATTGTCCAAAGCGTCTTCTATAGTACACTTTTATTGTTGCGTGTTCGATAGTCACAGTATACAAATTTAGGCTTGCGAGTCGACAACTCGGATGTGCCGAGCACCCGGTTTTAACGAGCACATTTGTCCGGTCCCTTGAATCTCGTTATAAGCAAGGTCCGCTGTACTGGGTTATTTCCGACAGTAAATTATTGGCGGCACCTGCCATTGATAACGAAATGAAAATCTAATCTGATCGGATGGTCCCTTGGTACTTGGTAGAACGTTTTAGTAACTTTTCAATTTAATAAATAAACACTTGGTTTACTTCTACGAATGCTTTATCTTCTTGGTTTAGTATTTGTGAAACTAAACCAATTGTTTAATTATTACATTTAACTAATCACAGTGTTTCTACCGCCACCAAGTGTGGTCATTTTCAGGCGAGCTAAGAAAATTAAAAAATAGAACGAACTATCGACAAAAAAACACACGATACCTACAAAACAGTTACGGAAAAATAATCATCAAATGAGAAAAACACGACTTAACTTGAAATTTAAATTACATATTTTGTAAAACTCAAGCGTACTGTAATCTGTCATTTGATTAACACAAATAATTTGTAATTTAATGGCAAAACCATTGCCACGCATAATGTTAATACGGATTTAAGGAATTTACACTTGGGTTATGGAAAATTCCACTGGAATAGAGAGTGTCCACTTGAACAATTCAGAGTTTTTTTCATACGTGCATATTAGTTTGGATGATGTAAACACATTTTACCATTGATCGAATGAGCCGAAACACATTAACAATAACACAAAATTACACAATAGGAACGCAACAATACGCTAACTAAACAATAACAGAGCACACGTCGACCGTGTCACCGAGGTACAATTAACAATAACACTGAGTCAATCGCTTTTAATAATGCAATATAATTTTTGTTGTCAATTGTGCGGTTACAATTAGGAAAACGTACAAAAGGATTGCAATCTAAGGACGTTTGTGTCGGTAGTCGAGGAAACGAACCCGCGACAATTACTACGCTGGCCGTAACAACTGTCGATTGTACGGCCGTCCTCATTACCACCGTTCTTCCAAGCCCCCCCCCCCCACATACACACACACTGACCGAAACGAAGGACGGTTCGAAAAAAGTGGAAAGACGTGTACCGAACGAATAAATAAATAAATAACGAAGGATACAGATTACAGCGAGTTTTCTTTACTAAAGTTAGAACAAACAAAAAGTTTTCGAAGTTTTCAACGAATCCGAACGTTCGAAAAGTGAAACTTCTTTTGTTCGCTACATTATGACTTGAATTTTTCTAGGTTTATTTTTTCTCTATAATTGAAGGACGCAGATAGGATGTATCGGTAAAAAGTCCTATTAAAGGTTAAAGGTCGGTAAGGGTATAATTGAATTAAAAGGATTAATATATTGGGTGATTCAAAATTGCACGGCAATCTGATTCTATAGATACAAATTACAAAAAAAATTCATATAAACATAGGTCCGAAAATGGTTAGTTAGCGAGTTACGGCACACAAAAAGAATTGAGACATCGTATAATAGAAGCTGGTGCTACTATTAAGAATAATCCTGATGCCACAAGACGTAAACACGGTTAGCCTGGATTTGCCGAGCTGAATTCTGCATTCAACAAAAGGGCGGCCACAGTGAACAACTGTTTTGAATGAACGTTTGCAGCTTTATTATCAATTTAAAAACATTGATATTTAATTATTGGAAGACGAAAATAAACAGTGTAATTTTTAATTTGTTTTCAATGACATTTGTTGTGAAAACATTTACGAAAATCTTTGTTTTGTTTAAAATGTAACCGTTTTCTGGCGCATTCGGTCTGTTGTATTTCATTAAAGTCAAATTCCTAAAATTTGTAATTATATTTAATAGACTTTATACACATCAATTTCCTCATAATTAAATTCTCTATAAATTTAATAAAAAAAAATTTTTATTTATTGACAAATTAACGAAGTTATTTTATCGCAAATCTAAAAATATATTTTCGATTCCAATGTTTTGTGTTTCACACAGTTTTTCTTAAAAACTATTTGAGATAGAGCTGTGGGATATCTTTTATTCAATTGTTCAGGTCAAAAAACATAAGAAACCGCCAAATTTACCCTTCACTTTATACCCCAAGAATTTCAGTATGGCGTCATTTTATCCTGAGAGCAGAAATCAGGGGGAACTGGTTCGCGAGCCGTAACTCGCTAACGAACCATTTTCGGACCTATGTTTGTATGAACTTTTCTTCTTATTTTTAGCTATAGAATCAGGTCTCGAGAGATTGCCGTACAATTTTGAATCACCCTGTACAGAACTTAACAAACCGGAGTCCCCGTTATTTGTGCATGTCTTTGGCATACATACTCTTTCGTAATCGTTCTGTGCTGGTTTCTATCATATTAACGTTCCTTTCGCACTTCACACATTAAAATTTTTCCAAATTCCGTGCATGGTCCAAATTATTGTTTCAACTCACTAATCCATAAAAAAAAAATCACTCCCGACCCAATGTAATTAGAAAATGACATCCAGTGCTGTTAATAAGTAGGCACTTACTACTTCTTATTTTTATTTCCACTTTCCGCTAACAGAACAGGTAGTGTAGATCTCTAGTAGGAATCCTACTTGTTAAGTTTCGTGTTTGTGAATCTAATACACTTACGTAACCAACCAGGTTGTCAGATTTGAACCATTGGAGTTCCGTTGGAGTCAGATTGGAGTTTCGTTCTAACTCAATGCCACATATAAAGATTAATTTTGTAAAAAGAGACGAGTGTTTTTTATCAGTTTTTGCTATACAACTACCAGTCGTTGATTTATCATGTGCGTAGATTTTTGTTACCAAAATTGATAGAGAAGAAATCACTTTTTCTTGCCCGATCCTTAGGACATTGTTTTCTTAAGTTGCAAACAAGTGCTATTCAGTGCATGAGAATGGTTCCTTTGTTCAGGGTGGCCGTATCGAAGTCCAAAGAATCACTACGATGATTGCAAACATGCGCCAACAGACGATACCATTAAGAAGTAGAAGGGATATACCCAGTATAATCCACTGGTTATTGGTATTCAATTCTATCGACTTTACTAAATGAAGTAACAATACGTAACAGTGCAGGTACTGAGCTGATGTTTACGTAAGCGTATCCGATTCGCAAAATCCGATAACACCGGCGGCCTTTCTATTACCTTAGTTTTCTATTAATCATTCCATATCAAGTTACTCTCCGTGTTGTCTATACAAAAAATCCATATAAAGTCTATTTTGTTAAAAACTTGACTAAGCAAAGAAGACGGTAATATGGGATCTTAGGCTCACACGGCTGACATCAACTCTGTTAAAATTATGACTAATGGCCGTGGTCCAATGCTGTCAAGTGAAACAAACGTTTCGGCCCCACCACTGGAGGACACTGAAGATGACCACGTCCTGATAGTCCGGCAATTAGGCACAATATTAACAGAAAACGGTAACATGTTGTTCTTTACCTGGTTTGTTCGTTCGACGAACTGTCACCACGTACCTCCCCAAACCCGGCTGGACACATTTTTACAAACGAGATGTCGAATCACTGGTCTGAGAGTGTAAATGAAGATACGAAATTTTAGAATAATTACAACGGGGATGGTCTCGCACGAAAAGGCGTAAAAACACGATTACAACAACAACAAAATACTTAAGTTATAATTACTCCCCGACTAACAAACAAAAAGAACGTAAACGCGATTATCGTTAGGTGGCGTGTCTGTCCATTTGGTTACAGCTGATGCATGTTCACAATGGCAACAGAATTTTCGTTTACGATGCGAGCGAAGAAAAGCCGTGTGCAATATTTGTGCGAGACTTTTTAAGTTAATTCATCTTAGTGACTTGCCAAACAATTAATCTGTTTCTTTTCTTTATGAATTTTTGTCTCCTAAAGTAAAATAGGAACTAAGACTTTAAATATCACGGTGCGTTATATAGTCGAGGTTGTTGATGAAATAATTACAAATGACCAGTTAAAAGAGTACCATGACTTACCGCTCACAAGTTTGGACTACTAATAAACACACAAGAACGAAATTAATGACAGCAGAGACGGGCTTTTGGAGACGTTCGGCAAGAGTATCCAGGCGTGAGAAAATTAGAAATGAAGTCATTAAGGACACAATGAATGTGAAGAATTCAATGTTTGATTTTATCCAAACAAAAAACTACAATGGTATGGACACACAAAAAGAATGGCACAGGAAAGATTGCTAAGGAGAGTTATGGAATGGACCCCACCAGGAAGAAGGAAAAGAGGAAGACTACCTATCACCTGGATAGAAAAAGTTCAGACTATATTGAGGGAACGAGATACTGAAGATCTTTGGATGGATAAGCAGCAGTGGAAGATGAAAATTCAGTCACTTCTGTAATCTTTGGTTCCGGAATATGTGTAAACATTGTACAGCCGGAATAATAATAATAATAATAACCAGTTAAAATAAGCCATAACAAAGAAACGATTTTCTACGGTTCTCGCGGCCGGCGTGAACTCTGTTAATATTGTTCTCTGCTGGGCTGTTAGGCCGTGGTTATTACTGTTGGAGGCCATCTTTAGTGTATCGATAGCAGGCCTACTGTAGGAATTGGCGTACATCTTGCCAGTTACTTTGGTAGGGCCCAAAACATCTGTTGAAAACAGTAATAGACCACGGCCTCACAGCCCAGCAGAGAACAATATTAACAAAGAAATTATTTATTTTAAAACGTTCCAAAACAAATGAGACGGCATTCGTTTCTTCGTTTCGTTTTGAAATTTAAAAAGTTATATCTTGAGATTATTGGAAATACAACAATCAATTAAATTACGTTTCACATCATACTAACCTGTCACACACTGAATATGTTTTGAAAGTTTTACACATGCCTTTAGTTCCACTCAAAGATACGTTTGTAAAAGATAACGTCTTGGGGAAGAAGCCTGCAGAAACAGTAAAACGGTACCCACGGAGTTCAGAACGTACTAATTACCGATGAACAGCACGACTGCTCGATGCTGGGGGATAATTTTACCACAACGGTAAATAGCTAACATCAACTCTTGCTATAAATTGAATAAACAAACACAATCTATTATAAAAAAAGTACCTATTAATTCTGGCAATGATGAACGAAACAGTTCAACGAATGTTCATTACAGGTTAAAATAAAACGAATACTTCTTCTTCGTCTTTCTTATCTGACTTTTCTGCCTCCCAGCGTCGAGTTGTAGGGAGCCTCTGTCCATCGTCTCCATCTGTTCTTGTCGATGCACATTGCCAGTAAATTCTTCCCACAGTTCTGCCCCAGTCTCTCAATCTATCATTGATAGGCCTATGTCATCCTTGGCCTTGCTCTTTGTCTATCAACCGCCGGTTATTGGCTACTTCTAGCCACAGTTTTACTTTTTCATACTTCATCTGCTCTACATGTATGTCCCAACCACTTTAATTACCTCGCCTCCAGCAAATTCATCAGTGGCTTTACTCCCAAATTACGGCTGGTCGTATCATTTCTAGTGCGATCTATCCTTGTTTCTTCACTGTTTTCGCCGGACAAACCTCATCTCTGCTGATATTATTTTATTTGTTTACCAAGGATAATCCAGCTTTCTGCTCCACACATTATTGTTCGTAGGTACAGATTTAAATATCTCTAGTGTTCCTTTCTTACCTACTTATCTTTTTCCTATAAGTGTGTTGTTTGCTGTACAATATATAGAATTTACTTTCCTCACACGATCCGATATTCCCTGATCTATTCTCCCATCCCTATCAAAGTGACACCCAAGTACTTTCATATCCCTTGACTTGAACCAACTGTTCACTAACACAGCTCCTTTCCTTCCAACATGCATAATTTTACTCTTCTTGATACTCAGTTCCAAGGATTTACTTCTCAATTCCTCTTTCCATTCTACCACGGCCTCTTGATGTTTATCCCTCGAGTCTTGAATGAGCACAATATCATATGCATACAGGAATGCCTGGGCCAAAATCGGTGTTAAACTCCAGTATCCCACAGTGGCTCTAGGTGTTCGTCTCTTAAAGATTTTGTGTATTTCTTCCATATGGACTGTGAATGATAAAGACCTCAAACTATCGCAGCCTTGATTGATCTAAAACAAACACTTGATCGAAATCACACGCACAACACACACACACATTTACATATTATGCAAGATAAAGACAAATAACTATTCTATATATAAGTTTAGGTTACACCAAAATCGCTCATTAACCTTAAGTCTACAAAGAAATTAGCCTACGTATAAAGACCTGATTAAATGCTTTATTTAGAAATCAAAATCTATTTCTGTACAATTATCATCGTATATGAATATTATTTGTATTTTTTGACAAACCTGGACTAATTATCGTGTAGTAAATTGGTTCCGAATGACGTGAACACACTGCATTCTCGTTACGCGATAAAGTGTAAACAAACTGAGCGCCAGTAGAGCCGTACTGAACGAGCTCTAGCGTTATCTACAGTCCTCTGTCAATCTAATGTCACCCTGTCCTACAACGATGATTAAACCACAACGTTTCGACCACCGCGTTCAACGCCCGCCTTCAAGTGTGCCGTAAACAAATTGGCCTACATAAAACCATGGAAAATCAACCAAAATCACCCTATGTGCAGAGCCAGTGCTGTACAGAGAGTGGGGGGGGGGGGTCACGAGGATCAATTCCCTCCCACGATCTATTAAAAATTTCATGGAAATTACATAATTACTTAACGTAGGCGCAGTAATTAATTATAAATTTAATTTTAAACGCGCAGTTATAAATAAATTTAGGAATGTTTGTGATACGATTCATAAAAATCCTAGAAATAAAACAAGACACAGGACGAGGATTACATTTTATAAGTCAATTGCAATACCCACATTGATTTATGCGAGTGAGGCGTGGGTCATGACAAAAAAGGAAACCAGCAAGATTCAGTGTGCTGAAATGCAGTTTCTTCGAAATATTTTAAATTATACATTGCAAAATAGAATAAGGAATGAAAATATCACAGCTGAACTCGACGTTAAGGACATAAATGAAATTATTTCAATTTACAGAAGACAATGGTGGTCTAGTTAAATGAAGTCTAGTTAATGGCAGAACCAGGCTCCTTCTCCGGAATCGAACCTTGATTCCCCGTTACAACCATGGTAGGCGCAGAGCCTACCATCGAGAGTTGTCAAGTCAGACATTTAAAAGATGCGTCGCCGGTACTGTGACCGTGCGATCGGCTAAAAGTTGTCCAGAGTCATCAAAACAGATCGGCCGGCGCCGATCTGTTTTGATCTAATAAAAGCGTCCCTTCCATCTCTGCTCGGGACTTGTTTGCATATATTAGCTCTAGAATTACCACAGTTATCCAAGTAACTGTTTAAGACCCAAAGAACCATAACTGATTTATTTAATGAGCCTTTTGCGGTTTCACCTTAGTGCGACGTGTACTTAGACTTGCATCTTTGAGACAAGCATATGACTACTGGCAGAATCGACCAGGGAACACTTCATGACAGATTATTTCAAGGACACTATCAATCTAAGGATAACGCTTAGTGTCAAGCGACTTACGAGACTCATTCAGTGTTACAAACAAAAATACTTTTAAGTCAACCAACATATATTAGAAATTTCCTAGACAACACAAACCTAAAAAATTGTGGTCGCTTTTCATATACTGCAAGGTTAATTTTATTTACACGCTTGTTTCTGTACAAATTGGTAGTCTAGAAGTTGGGAGTGGAAGCATAATGGGGCGGAGATTTTACCTGCCTGGCGAAGAAAGACTGTTGTTCTTTCGCTTGCCAAGGCGGTTGTCGTATGCGAGGAAAAATACTTACCAGTTGCTAAATGCACGGCCCGCGACATGCAGCAGTACATACTTTTATCAAGGTTAGCAGGTTTTGAACGGTTAGGTGTCACGTTTGATTCCGTTAAAAATAATGCAGTTGTTTCTATATTTTTTCGTTTAGTAAATAATTTAGTTTTTAATATACTACATTAACGTATGCAGCATGTTTATGTACTACGGTTAGAGACGCCCACATCTACATCTTGAGCTTTACCCAGGACATAAAGTAGTCATCGCGCAGAATGAATGTGATCTTAACTCTACGACAATAAAATTAAAAGAACGTATATTTATCATGGGACAGGATGAGGTCAAAGAACTTGAAACGGGAGGATAAATAAAAGGAACAGGAAATTTAATTATTTAGGATTCATATTAAGTAAGGATGGTACAACTGAGCACGCTATCAATAACAGACTACAGGAAACAAGAACGAATATCACATAGCTCAACCCAGTACACAGAAAACCAAAAGCACCAAATAAAAAATTCATAAACCCATAGTCATAATGCGCAGCAAGATGACCTATGGTGCTGAAAAGTAGATTGGAAAAAGTCAGTACAATAGAAATGGATTACTGATTGGACAGGTTTACTAATGACGCCATTTAGAAAAGAACTGAGACATAAGGGAATATCTTGAGTTTGACTGAAAAGACAATGTACGCGCATTGTCACAGGCTGTCCGGGGGGAACTTTGGTTACCCCTAACGAAACGGTGTGTACGGCAGTCGCAATGTCCAATCACAGTCCGATCATGGGGATTCATCGATATGACTTTATCAGATGGTCGATTCCTTTTCCAGTGAGAGATGTCTATGACCAATGGCGCAACTATGGGAGGGGGAGTCAATCCCCCCAAAGCTCTTAAAAATTTCGGTGAAATTCAATAATGACTTAACGTAGGCTTATTTCTAAGCCAGTAGTGCGTGTTAAAATAATGCTTATAAATAACTGAATGGGAAAAATCTTTAATATCTCATTTCGAGGGGTTAATGGTAAAAGTAACCAACTCCAACGATGTTTCAAAATTGATATTTTATTTTTTTTTATAAATTTATATTTTCCTTTTCATTTTCCAAAAGCTATGTAATCAGTAAAATACTCTATTAAATAATAAAAATTAACCTTGAAAACCAGTTTAATAATTTTATGATTTCTCACTGCATTAGTTTATAGTTACCATTACCATTAATTTACCATTTAACATATCATTACCATAAATTATGGTTTTCCATAAATTCACCTACGTGGACTTCGGTAACCTTACCAATAAACCCACGATTTGTCCGGAGGAAAATGGAAAGTCCAACTTTCAAGCTAGTCTTATCCCTTTCTCCAGAAGCTAGTCTCATCCTTCCCCCCGGAAACTAGTTCCATCCCTCTCCCGGAGACTGCATACGCGAAAAAGTGGAGCTTCAGGGAAGTTCACAAATGGGAGTAACGGACTATAGAGCGCGTGACCTGACGGCGGTCAAATCGACATTTGGTAAGCCGCCGGACCGAGTGTCATTGTGTTACCAACATAAAGATCCGGGTGACTATTCACCGCTTTGATTCTAATATGGATCTCATTAATGGCATCAGTTCTTTACAGAACACCACGGCGGCAGCGTTTTTTAAAGAGACACTGCAAAAAACTAGCGGGACAATATATTAAACGCCTATTATTGGTTGACTATTATGTGAAAAGGTAATACAGATGAATATGTAAATTTTGAATATAATATTATTCTCCGAGGCTACTGCTGGAATTGTGAGTTGTTGACTGAGACCACCGTATAGGGCAACCGACCCTATGCCGGCTAGATTTTTTATCGACCTTCTCTGGTCTAGTTCCATCGTGTTCTGTTATAGAACCACTTCGAAAAGGCGTATAGGGCAACCGACCCTATGCCGGCTAGATTTTTTATCGACCTTCTCTGGTCTAGTTCCATCGTGTTCTGTTATAGGACCACTTCGAAAAGGCGTATAGGGCAACCGACCCTATGCCGGCTAGATTTTTTATCGACCTTCTCTGGTCTAGTTCCATCGTGTTCTGTTATAGGACCACTTCGAAAAGGGTGTGGCAAACAGCAGAAATGAAATTTCTTACATCAGTTAAAAGCTGTAATAGACGAGATCATATAAGGAATAGACATAAGAAGTGACTTAGATATTTTTCCAGTTAATGAAAGGATTAAAGAATATATAAGAAAATAGATTCAACACACCGACAGAATGGAAGAAAGTAGAATACCGAAGATGGCGAAGGATTACAACCCTAGAGGCAGAAGAAAAGTTGGTACACCTAAGAAAAAGTGGACTGTGGAACACAAACAGGCCGCTAAAGCCTAAAACCGTTAAGAAGATGATGATGATGATATTATTCTCCATTTATGTTTTTATTCACCAGTCTACCGGTAACTTTGGAACAGACCTTCAAGAAATCGGAAATCTTCAAGAAACCTTCAAGATTTCAGATTTCAAAAAATCGGAAATGATCTGTCTCCATTTTCTTTTTTCTTTTATACGATTGTAAAAGTCGAACTCGCTCATAAAATAACAACAGACCGTTTTCCTGGCCTTTTTACAATTCGCATTTTGTGGTACGCAAAGGAAAGTACGTTGCCTGAGTAAACAAAAATCGTAATTAAGAAAATTACAATACTGTCGATAAACTGTTGGGGAGTGTAACGGGATTATTGCCAGGACCAGAACAATCTGTCGTTGTGTCGGTATAATCAATCGTTCTACACAGAGTTTAGTGTATTCCAAACTATGTAGGTGGTTGGTCCGTACTATCTAATCACAAGTCTGAACAGCGCGTGCGTGCGCCGGTTAATCAAACGACGTCCACTCCACTTCAAACCTTGATGACTTGATGACATACTTTATACGCGTACTTATGAAAGCGAAAACAAACAACAATATTTGGTGTCTTATCTTTTCCCTCCCGGCCGCACTCTGAGCATCAGTTCTAATACCATCTAAACATCGGCTGTGTCCACCATATATTTCCATGTAACTCCACGATATCTGTGGTTTACTGGTTTGTTCCTTATACTACCAGTTTATGTGCCCAGTTATCCGTCTTCATTGTCTTTAAATGGTTTCTGTTACGTTTCTTCCAACCAAGCATTTGTTTAATAGAGTGTTGCGACCTGATCAGCCCTCTTTGTTGGTCTTCCGAGGGACCTGCCCTGTTCATGCCTGCGATCGACTCTTTGGCATCCTCTCAGTGATAATTTCCAGTTCAATCCGGGCCTAGAATCAGGTTGCAGAACAAATGTTTTTTTTTTCCATGAACAGGCTGTCAGCCTATCGCTCAACCTCCAAACTGAAGGCCACACAAGCCCTAGAACGGCTGCCTGTTCTACGGCTGATGAGCCTGGTCTGCCAACAGGCCGATAAAAGTGATAAGTAGGATGGGCAAGTATAGGTAAGGACACAGAATAAGAAATTGATCGTTGTGAGACATATTCGTCTGGTTCCTGGGCTGAGGTATGTCCGGCTTGGGAGCCTCTACCAGTAGCTACGTTACTGCTGGCATAGTCCTCAACTTTTGTTGGAACTCACTAACCCCCTCGCCTGCACAGACAGTGCTTCGAAAGGTGATGCCTCTTGAGGGAGTCTGTTACTTTTATTAGGTTAAATTTCATTTTTATTAGGTGAAATACTCTAAACAAAATTGCTACTGCTTTCACGGTCCTAGTAAGACATGTCATTATCTACAACCTGTTTGTCAGCCGTGGTCGATTGTCAGACACAATGTCAATGTTGCATCCTGACGTTCGCAGACTCGCGCGGCAGCCATCTTCACAGTCGGAACCCTGAGCGTTAACATTTTTATTACAAGTTCAACAACTTTGTGTTATACCTCTGTCGGTCAGAAGGAAGACAGTCGACGTCAACAAAGCAACTGTTATCAGTGGTAATTAATTTTTTATCTGCATCAGTTCTTTTAATCTAACACCCTGCTAGATTTTCACAATTTCTCCACATTTTTATCTCTTTTTTTTACCCTGGGATTCCAAGATTTTGAAGTTTTGAAAACGTGATACTATATTCACATATTAGTTAAAGTTCCCTTTAATCTGATACACCTCATAAATTTCTGCGATTTAACAAATTTTCGCCCAATTTTTGCGCCCTGCGTCCAAAAATTTTGAAAGCTTCATAAATGGACATTGTATTCAGACTGTTGCTTAAATGCCCTCTAAGTTGTTACCCCACATGGGATTTTGTGATTTTTTTCACAATTTTGAGTCCTCAAATTTTTGCGTCGCCCTTACTTTTTGACGGGTCAATCTCAAAACAACAGGGTTCTGTAGAGTAAAATTATGGACACGCATGTCACGTTTGACAACAATCGGTTGATGCGTTCTAAAGTTACCGTGAGACATACCCTAAACAGACAAATGCCAAACGGTCGAGTCAAAACTGAGAACTCGCTTCGCTCGTTCAACAATATCTTTTAAAAACGTTGACGTCAATGGTTACTACAAGTTTTACAAACAATTTCAGTAAACTGGAGACGTTAGGCATTAGGCAAGAACTAATCGAATCCGAAATATTTAAAAAAAAAAGGAAAGAAAACATTACCTTGTAAAAGAAAATTAAAAGTTAATTAATGTTAAAAGCATACCAAAAAGAGTGATTGTATACATAATTTAAAAAAACAATTTTACGGCTTCTATTTCCGTTTTACGCAAGCATTCATTTATTATAGCTACCAACTATTTCGTAACAAAATTTTAATTGCCTTATACCAATTACCTGAAAGTTTTGTAATATTTAAAATTTCTGCATATATTGTTTTGGTTCTGCTGACTGCTGATTGGTTTGGTACTGTGAACGAATTAACGTTACAAGGTCTGGTGAAAAAGTTGGTGTAATTTTGTAATATCTCGCGCTTAAAACAGTGGATTTAAAAAAAATGCTGTTTGGTGATGTTGGTACACTTGTCTTCAATAGTGTCTTATGTGTTTGGATGCATACTTTATGTATGACAGATGATTGTGTGAACTGCGTTTTGTGTATTCGACTTTTTTTAACATTGTATAATGCAAGATTGAAGACACTGTACTAAATTTTGTGTAAAGAATGATTTGTGTGTGTGTGTGTGTGTGTGTTTAAAGTGTAAGGTCGGAACTGTCCCAATATACGTAGCCGCACTACATTTTCGACGTCCTGAAAATGCGATTGTATCGATATACTACGAAGAGAAGAAATGTACTACTTGTAAACTGTTCTATTTCTTAATGTAAAGCGAAAAATACTTGTTGATTTCATCTGTGAGGTTAGATAATAATGGTTTTTGGTTTTTAGCTTAATGTTTAAAAAAATAAAATCCATGGTTAGGAAATATATGACGTTTAATGTGACCACACAAATGCTTGAAAGAGAGAAACATTAAAAACAAAAAATATAACGTATTTTTAACAAAAACAACAACAGAAAAGTGTAAAATGAAAAATACAATTATTTCTGAATAGTAAGATTAAGACAAAAAAACAACGTATTAACAAATGAAAACAAGATTTGTTATTCGTTAGGTGGTCAATATTCTTTTGTATTATTCAGTAAAATCTCGGAAACGTCACTGGAAGCGCAAATTGTGCGAAACAAAAGCCGAGTATTAGTGAAAAACGAATATTACTGGGAAACGAGTTCTGTCACAAAAAGGAAGACATGTATAGTAGTACAGTAATAGGCCTTACTTCGAGTTGGCTTTTTTACGTGGATTTCATAAAGAGCGAATATTTTTTTATAGGTTATTGGTTTCCATGTGTAATTTTAGTTTGCATGTTAACCTAACAACTCCAACTTTCGGCGTCACGTCAGTTCTATTATTGCTAGAAACATTTTTCATAAAAAATAATGACAATAAAACACTATTGCAATCGTCAACAAACTATTTTATAAAATACACAAATATATTTTCATGATTTCTCTTTACTAACTAGTCGTAAAAGTGTATGCGATATTCACTACATATCGATGCCAATAATAGCATAATCGAAATACCGAAAATGAGTGCGGGTATTGGGACAGTACCGTAAGGTCTTGTCATGTTTATCACCGTTGCTTTTTAAAACAACACTACCAAAAACCGTGGCCACAGATTCGATTCATACTGTAGCTCAAACAGCTGGAGGAAATGTGAACCATCAGAACTGAACTGGCGCTGCTGTCTATTATGAACGATGTCATATCACAGCGTACATCGTCCAAACAAAAAAACAAAAGAAGAAAAAGAAACCGACCGTATCAACAGCGCCAAGAGGCGGGCGAGCACACGCTCGTGCTCCCAACGAATCTTAAACAAAAAACCCAAGCAAGAAACAAACGGCCAGCGAATAAGGTTACGCGTTGCCCGATATCGCGGAGCACGGTCTTGGCTGTTTTTCATCCCGTCGGCGACCGCTAATTACGTATTACATACATGGACACGAAGGGTTTTTTGTTACAATGAGTCTTTGTTTTTGACACTTGACTCGGGGTTTTGTGTAACCAATCAAGTAACTAATCATCTTCTGTTACAATAAATAATAATGTCCGCAACCTGCCAGCAATCGTACTAACTAACCCCGTCGTATCATACATCACGTTTTGGCTCCGCTTCAAATCACGTTTTCCCTCTCTGATAAAGGTACGTACGTACGCTAAGGTTGAATTGCCGCCCATTAAGTACACAACTCGAAACAACTCTAAAACCGTACTAGGAATCATTCGGATTTGGTTTGCAATTCCTTTTAATCTGAGACCCTCTTGAATTTTCACGATTTTCTGATATATTTTATTTCTTTTTTGGGACCCCTGGTCCCAAAATTAAGAAATTTCCAAAATCTAACACTACTCTATACACAGACCGTTTACTAGTATGTTCCCTGAGCTGCGGAACTAGCTCACTATTTTGAACCAGGTACGCTTACCATTATAAATATTTCAATATTAGATTATTTTTCAATGATGGCAAAATTTAAAAATTTTGTAAACGATTAGTCTAATATTTCTTTGGTAACGTAATAATTGAACAGCACACAGCATACAATAAACATTAAAAATTTGTAACATTCGGGTTACAATTCCTTTTAGTCTGACAACCTGCTGAGTTTCCACAATTTTTTGATATAGAGATTCCAAAAATTTCTAACATTACGTTTACATGTTAGTTAAATTTTTTTTTAATATGATACAACACATGAATTTTTGCGATATTACCAAATTTTTACTCATATTTTGGGCCCTGACGGCCAAACATTTTTGAACATTTTTAAACCTATTACTATAGATTATGGTTAAATGTGATACCACACAAGGGATTTCGCGATTTTTTTACACGATTCTGACCCCCTCACATTTTTGCCTACGGCCTCCCTATTTCTGAGGGGATCAATCTAAAAAATAATAAGGTTTTGTAGGGTAAAAGTGTGGACACGCATGCTAAGTTTTTACGAAAGTCTTAGTTTGGAGGTAAATGTGGAAAGTTTTACGAAAATCGGTTGTTGCGTCAAAAGCTATCATGAGGCATACCACAAACAGACAGACAAATGCCCAACGGTCGAGTTAAAACTGAGATTTCGCTTCGATCGTCGAAATAATAAGACCATACGTTCGTTGTGTAGTCGTCACTCAATTTCTCGAGCCTCACACACACACACACACACACACACACACTTTATTGGTGGGTCACATTACGTTATTATACGTTTAATCTGCTCCAGATGTAGCCTACATACATGCGTGCTTGTTTCTTCAAGTACCCTTTTCCAACTTCCCTGTTCCGACTACCTCTTAATGACCATACTTTCATTGGATGGTCGTCCCTTTTCCTTTTCCTCTTGTCTTTCAGATCTGCCTTAAACTTTCTTCCTTTTCTGCCTTTTCCAACTTCCCTGTTCCGACTACCTCTTAATGACCATACTCTCATTCGATGGTCGTCCCTTTTCCTCTTGTCTTTCAGATCTGTCTTAAAGTTTCTTCGCTTCAGGACTACGGCTGAAATTGATTACGCCCATTCTTTAAACCATATTTATTGACAGTACATGTTATTTTGTTATTTGAACAGAATAAATGAACCAGCGATGCGAGTGCCAAACTCGATCGTTTAGCATTTGCCTGTCAGTCTGTTATCTGTTACGAGTATGTCTCACAATAACTTGTAAACGCATCAACCAATTTTCGTATAACTCGCCAAGCGTGTCCATAATTTTCCCTACAGAACCCTATTGTTTTTTAGATTGATCTCCCCAAAAATAGGATAGTGGGAGTCAAAATTGTGAAACAATCGCAAAAGTCCACGTGAAGTATCAAAATAAAGGGAGTTTAAGGCACAATCTGAATACAGTCCTCATTTTTAAAAATTTCAAAATATTTTGAAGAAATCACAATAATTTATGTGGGTTATTAGATTAAAGAGCGGTTTCACTAACACCTGAATGCAGTATTAAATTTTATAAAACTTCAAAATCTTTTGTTGTAGTCAGATCCGTGTGGAACGTAGGAAACCCCAGAATCAATAGTGAAGAAGCCGTTTAATTGTACAAGACGGAAAGAAGGTTGTTCCTCCTAGGTAATCGCCAAAACCTTTATTTACACAGTTTTTTTTATGACCAGCTCAAGAAATGTGGTCACACTGTACTATCGAATATTCACGGCAAACGGTACAAAAAATTAAGTCGACTGTGTCGCCAGGCCTCGATAATTTCAAACCGAGTCGTGAAGACTCTAAGGAAACGTTTTGAGGTTAAACTAACTGTTCAGCAATGTAATTATCGCTGAAAGAAAGCGAATCAGCTGGCCTTGGCAGCGACACGCAGGTTGAATACCGACAATGCCGCCGCAATTGCACTGTCGCTCGCAAAACACTCCCAGTATCGAATATTGAAACCATGGCGCCGGATAACTTTATCAAACGTTTCAATGAGTCAAATTCTCAATACTAACACAACATCATTATGACCATAATATTCACTATATGGTTCCGTCTGTCCACGGGTGTGTTAAGAGCGGTTACACCCTACGCAGCTAGCTCGTCGAGAGGAATCCTTACAATGATGACAGTCCCAGATTCTAAATAAAAGCTGAACTTTTTATACTGAAATATTTAACAAACAACTCATTTAGCACAGTTTATCGGTTACCTTATGACTTTATGTAACATTAACTATCACTGCTGATAAAGGTGTAACATCGATTACCACGTAAAAAAGTAAGAAAACAATTTAAAAGCAAGTACGACACAAAGAATCTACCAAATATAGCTATAATTGAGTGCTGGCAACGACACTGATGTAGGACATAAAGGCTACTGAAAAGAATGTGTGAAACAAAACTTACGGAGAGTTGATTTTGACTATTGAAAATTAACAAACATTACTTTCAACACCGTAACCGACATTTACATGTTATTATTCTGTGAGATTAACGGTAACTAGAAATGCTAGGATTACTTTAATACTCGTTCTCTAGCTAAAATCAACACAAATCAAACACCCTCTCCTTCCCTAACACCGCAACACACACAACACATATCGGGCAGCATTTTATAATTAAGAGTTTGCTCCTCGGCAGCAGACAAAATAAAGACGGCACTGGAACCTGATCATATTTTTCTTCTTGGGCGGCCTACACAGTGCCGTCACTATAGTGTTCCAAATCGGATGGCACCTAAGGAATTAGAAGCCCCTTACTCTCGCATGCGCACTCACAACTGGCCCGGCCCTATTCGCCCGGCACTCACAGGTATACGGTCCAATTCAAAACTATAAAATTTTTAATTTAGCTTATAATCCAAATTAAACTATAATTTTTGTAATCTCCGTGAAATTGTGAGAACAATGAGTCCAAACAACACATAATTGTGATAAACATGAGTATGTTAGGGATTTCTAAAGCAAAAGCAGAATTGCAGTATTTAATCAAGATTTATTAAAAAATAATAATTATGTTGGTGACATCTCGATGATTGTAAAGAAAAGTGTAATTACAATTCACATTCATGGTACAAAATTACGTCGGTAATATGAAAATTTGTATTTTTTCTACAATAACAAATGCTGTCTTGTATGTAATATTCATTAAAAAATATTATTTTTATATAAATATATATACAAATTTATATAAATTTTTTACCGTATACATATATATATATATATATATATATAGAGAGAGAGAGAGAGAGAGAGAGTCTATATATATATAATTGCAACAATAGAGCCATATGCTGTATTAGGTAGGCATTAATTTGAATAAATATAAAATTTGTAGAATTATTATAAGTTAAGGGTAAATGGACAGGTCTGAGATTGTAAAAATATTTCATTGTTAGATTAGGGGAGAAATTAACCTGTTCCGACAAGCAGAGAACACCTGCTCAATTGTATGTGTGTTACGCGTGTATCTTGTGTGTGTTAGTGATGCATGTACAGACAGGAATCTCAGCTACCCGCCCCAAGTAATTAATAAAATAATTATTTTAATTCACTGTGTGAAAACTAATTAGTGTATAAACAAACCAAAGGCACCAAAGTGTGTGTAAATTTTATAGTTATCCTCAGTGAAAAATGACGTTAATAGGACACGCTACGCGAAATAAACGTGCCCAAAAATACGCAAATTACCCTATGACGCTCAAATTAATACAGTGAGTGCTTAATCAAATTAGCTATGATTTGTGCTATCTCGATTCCGTGCAAAACATTGCTATTTGCTAATAATTGCAAATAGATGAAAAGGTTCGGGAGTGGGGGCTATCAGGCGATCTGCAGGTATCGACAGGACGATTTTGGGGCCAACTGGCGCGGAATCTCGAGAGGGTATAAATTGAGGGTTCGACCGAAAACCCTTCTCTTCATTTCAAGACACAGTTGCAGTCGGACATGCTGTCCGTCGGCAGAACAGTTTTATTTTTATTACAAGTCTCATTAACGAAAGAATAAAACGTTCGTTAATTATGTGACAATATTCCGGAAAACGTAAAGTACCGGGACCGTTTAAGTCTACCAAGAGTATCTACGGAGAAGCTACCAGAGCGACGAGGGATGCTGGACGTTAGACGATGTTTAAGATCTACCTTGCAGCAGATAACAACTCTCTGAAGCGGACCACACACTGCTGGAGAACGACGCTAGACTCTAGATGTAACCAGGACCACACACTGCTGGAGAACGACGCTGGACTCTAGATTTAACCAGGACCACACACTGCTGGAGAACGACGCTGGAGTCTAGACGTATCCAGGACCACGCCAGGCCAGGAGGAAGGGAAAACTAACTCTGGACAACGCTGGACCCCGCCAATAAGTCGTAAGATCATCAGAACTCGAGGTGACATGCATAATGCATTTTTAAATGATTTTTAAAAGATCTCATGAAGACTATATCAAAAGACAATAAATTAAAACAAAGAAAAAAATTATAATTAGAAATAATATTTTAGAAATGTAGATAAATGTTTAGTCGTAAGAATGAGCGATCGCATATAAAGAAATAATAAAAAAAGGGAATTTAAAGTAGAGAGAGAGAGAGAGAGAGAGAGAGAGTGTGTAGATTTTGTTTATCAAAGTAAATAGTTAAATTGATTTGATATGTGCATTATAGAAAAGAATAATTTAAATGTGAATATAAAACAAATGCCAGTCTAAAAGTAATTAATATAAATTTAAATTTAATTTTAAACATTGGTATAGACTGAGCGAGTTGAGGTCAGATCTGAATTAAAAGAATTCAATTCAAATTACATTTTAATTTTATATTTTATTAGTAAATCAAAGTATTAACATGTCTAGATGTAAGAGGTTTGTTAAATATTGTAGCATGACAGATTATCCACATTATAATAAATGAAAAATGATCATAAATAAATATAAAATAAAATGAAATCAAGGAAGAATCCAAATAAAAACAAATAAGTACTACAGAAAATGCAATCATAATTTGAAGAAATAAAAATAAATTAAAAACAACTAAGCAACACCTATGAGTAATGAAAAATAAACCAAAAAACTAAAAGAGAGTAGGGAAATACCCAGGTAGGATAGGAGTAAGTAAGGCAAAACCCAGAACAAACCGACATCCCTGATAAAAGTACTAATTTTGAAGAAACAAGATAGGTTAGTAATAAGTAAGGCAAAATTCAGAACAAACCGACATACCTAATAAAACTATTTTTATGGAAGAAACAAAGTAAGAGAATAAGTTAAAGTAATAAATTACCCAGAACAAACCGACATCCTTAATAACAGGACTGAAATTGAAGGAAACCACTCAGTAGAAAAGGATAAAGTAGGGAAATACCCAAAGTAAACCTAGTAATAAAGGAATAAAACCCCCAAAAGAAATATAACTAATGAAAGTATAACACCCAAAATAGAAAATAATGTGAAGTAGATATAGACAAAAGTGTTTAGAGGTATAAGAAAAAGTGCACCCACGAAAGTTATTTTATAATGGAAAAAAAAACCTTCATAATCCTCTATAAACAAGATTCTTGATCTTGGAATACTATAAAACGTATTTAGAGATAAGATCCAAGAATAACAGGGGATCAGTGCAAGTTATCTTATTATAATAAGTAATCTTCAAGTGTCAGTGTTTTAAATGCTTAAACTAAATAAATGTATACCTTTCACAACTTTAAAGTTTGTGTACCAATTACAGAAATAATATTTTGTAGAATATTATGATAAAAATAGACTACAAATGTTTTAAGAAAGTGCCACTCTTTATATAACAGCATTTTATAAAATGAAATAGATAGAATAAGAGCAGGTAATAAATAAGTGGAGTGACAAGGGGTACATCCCCAATATAAAACAAAAACAGATAAGACTGCACAAAATTAATTTTAAGAAATAAGTTAAAAGGAAGGGATATATGTGTTTTGTTTATGTTAAGTTCAATGAACACAAGGCTGAAATGTCTGGGTTTGAATACTATTTTTTGTTACAAAATATTTGTTAGGAGTTAATACTTGTTATCAATGCTAAATGTTCATGTAGTTAAGTAAGGTAATTTTCATTAATATTGTATTAGAATAGAAGGTCAGAAGGGGTATAAGCAAGCTGTATTATCCAAAAACTTTGTATGTAAAACCAGATAAAATCTAGGCAAAATGGTAAAAAACAACAACATTATAATTCATAATTAAGTCAAGTAAGATAATTAAACTGATGAAATTTGTATAAGGTAAATCGAACACAGTATATTATAACTGAAACTATACTTTAGAAAGATATTGTAAAAAGGTATGAAAGATTATTGGAAAAAATGCAAATGTAACAACAGAAAAATCCAAGGGGGGTTTCCCAAATTAAAGAATAATATTTAAAAAGGATAACTAATTAATAAAATTACAAGGAATTAATGGAAAATAAACATGTTATTTCAATCTGAGATTTTGTACAATCATAATTATAACATAATACAAATGGCAAACCTTTTAAGAGGACAGGAAGTAAAATTTTAAGGCCTACAGTTAGAAATACAGTAAATATGGCATTTTTAGATAAAAATTGTAAAAATATCTTATTTGGTATCAAATCAAGCAGAATGAACTAAAGAAAGAGATTATGTATTTAGTATTTAATAAAGTTAAATTATAGTAAAAATGTATTCAGTAATATAATGTAAATGTCAACCATGTAACGGAAATGATAGAGATTTAAAACAATGTCTTGTTAATATTAACTTGGCTAAGACGTTTCAGATGAAGAAGGAAGTGAGAACAGTTGATTATTAGACGTGATCGAGTAAACTTGAGACGAGCTCTCGCTAAAAATTAACATATAGCGAAGGAAGGAAAATGGCTTTCATCAACCTAGCCTAGTCAAAATAAAAAATCGTAAATTTTGGAAACTTTAAATAACAAGTAAATTCAGTAAAATAAACCAGTACAACTATTAAATTAAACTAATACTGAACAGAACAAAGTGAATTAATGAATTAAACACCTAAAAACAATAATCCTGAATATAAAGATGAAACGTGCCATTATCGACCTTATTGACTAAAGTGCATTACAAATATTATACAACACTAATCAACGAGGCGAATCACGGAACACTGAACCAGGACAACTACACTAACACCAGAAAGAATAATCACTACTGCTGAGACGAGAAAGCTTGGAAAAACCACTTTTATTTGAAGAGAATTCTGTCGTGAAGTCGTCATTTTAACATATATGCAGTACTGAGGCAGCCATCTTGAACTCCCACAATTCTCTCTACACGCTACTGCCAGCTTCGTCTTCAACGACAAATGGTTCGAAATTTTACTTTAATAAACATTATATATATTGAATGAATCTTTGTATTTTTTAATTCTTAAGCTATTAATTGTAAGTGTTATACTGTTATACTTTCCAGACTTGCCCTTTCTCTGACTATATAATATAACCGTTAAAAGAACCTGAAAATTAATATTAATACTTTATGTAAAAATAATCGATCGCCCTGAGATACGAGTCGATAATTATTTGTTGAATAAAAACTGGAATTTCATAATTTTGACTTATATTTATTTCAAAAAATATAATTAAAATGACATAAGATATTATTTAAACCACGGACTACACGAAAAGCGGCAATTACCAAAGTGAAAGGAGAATACTCTCAGAAGAAGAAGAACCGCAAATCGATTAGTCCAGGAGACAATCTGATTAACGCAGAACTTAATTCTAGTTACCAAAAGGTGATATAATTGACAAAAATAGTAATAAAGGATTTAAAATTTTACACCAAACAATTACAAAAATTAATTACTAAATAAGAAAAACAACACAAACAATTCTCAAAATATTTTCAAAAAAGTAAACACCAAATTTTTATTTTGTTAACCAACAAAATTTTACATTTTGTTACAAAATTGGCGTTCACAACAGTGGGGCATTTAAAAACAAAAATAAATAATTGTTACAAATTGGCGTTCAACTGAAGGGGCTTCAATTAGTGATTGATAGGCCACTAT
Organism: Magicicada septendecula; assembly: GCA_034769895.1. NCBI lineage: Eukaryota > Metazoa > Arthropoda > Insecta > Hemiptera > Cicadidae > Magicicada > Magicicada septendecula. The sequence continues at coordinate 830,668,455 of CM068368.1, forward strand.
AATTTGCCCAATTCCTAATTTAAGCTTGGCAGCGGTTATCAAATCAGAGGAATAAGAAAAATGCAACGTCGCGCAACATCGAAGAAACGGGCGGCGGAGGCCGAAAAGGAAATTGATATGGAAGACAAGGAGGCGACGCCGGTGGAAGATATTGAAGGAAGACTACCTCCTGCGGAACCGAAACAACCCGCACGACAAGAGGAACAACTCGAGATACCAACGCAAACAGGAGACGTCAATGTCCCAGAGAAAGAGGTAGAGAAATCCAAAACAACAGAAGATACTAAAATGGATAAGATGATGGAAATGCTCCTACAAATGAGTCAGAAAATGGATGATATAATAAATGATAATAGGCTGTGGAGGGAAGAATTAAGAAATGAGAGGACCAAAGAAATAAAAAATGATAGCAAACCAGAAACGGAAGACATACCAAACGATAAAACAAGGGAACAAGTAACATTATTATCTGAAATTAAAACAAACAGAAACAAAGAAAATATTAAACAAAGGGAAATGAAATCAAAGAAAATGAGAAGAACGCATCCAAGGAAATTAATAAAAACAAAGGAAGAATTTGAAATGATGAACAATGGGTTAATTAATGTACTGAATATCCCAATTACCAACAATAAAGAAATCACGAATGCCAGAGATTATGGGAGGAGATTAAAAGTAATTTCAATAATGACTTACCATAAAACTACAGCTTACAACCTGGAAAAGACCAGAGGTAAATGGAATACGACCAAGGTAGAAATATAAGGTAAAATATCAATGATATCATTAGTCATTGATGGACCAGTGACCTACTGGTATAAGAAACAATATGATAGGGTGAGTCGAATAAGCTAATAATAGGCCATCAACTACAACAAACACGTACAGACACTTTCATAGTAAATACCCGTTTGTGTGTACCGATACATACTTTCTTAAAATTAGTTTTCCTTCTTACTTCCATATTCCTTAAGGAATGGAAGTATGGTGATGGCAAAAAAAATCGTGTTCGAGATTATTGCAGATTCTGATTGTACTACACTCAAAACATGAAAAAAAGTCGTTTTCCGAAAAGTGTCTGTGTGTGTGTCTGTCTGTGTGTCTGTCTGTCTGTGTGTAGATTTTTATTCTATGGCAAACGATAACTGCCGCAAATTCAAACAGAATCAAATAATTTTTTGCATACAGCCCTGATTTGTAGAGTACTCACGACCTATTGTTTTTGGTGAAGATCGATTGAGGGAAAGGGGTAGTTTACCGGCAACGGTTTTTTTTATCAAGGGAAATTTTTTTTTTTGCAAACGATAACAGCCGCAAATTCAAACAGAATTAAATAATGTTTCGTATACAGCCCTGAATTGCAGAGTTCTCAAGACCTATTGTTTTTGGTGAAGATCGGTTAAGGGAAAGGGGTAGTTTACCTGTAACGTTTTATGTTTTAACAAGGGTATTTCCTATGGCAAACGATAACAGCCGCAAATTCAAACAGAATCAAAAGATTATTTGCACACACCCCTAAGTTGCAGAGTTCTCAAGACCTATTGTTTTTGGTGAAGATCGGTTGAAGGAAAGGGGTAGTTTACCTGCAACGTTTTTTTAACAAGGGTATTTTCTATGGCAAACGATAACAGCCGCAAATTCAAACAGAATCAAATAACGTTTTTTGCATACAGCCCTAATTTGTAGAGTACTCAAGACCTATTGTTTTTGGTGAAGATCGGTTAAGGGGAAGGGGTAGTTTACCTGCAACGTTTTTTTGTCAAGCGTATTTTCTATGGCAAACGATAACAGCCGCAAATTCAAACAGAATCAAATAATTTTTTGCATACGTCCCTGAATTGTAGAGGTCTCAAGGACTTTCGATTTTAGTGAAGATCGGTTAAGGGGAAGGGGTAGTTTACCAGCAACCTTTTACGTTTTAACAAGAGTAAAGTACTTGAAAATTTATTTACAATGGTAATTGTTAAAAATAAAATAATTTTGTGCCAGGCAATAAAATTATAATTTTTTCATTTTAATGTAATATAATATTTTTCATTTAATACAGCAATAAAAAGGCAGGTAAGACACACACACACACAATTCACGTTATTTCTGGCCTCACTCATGTTTATTTTCTTACATTTGCACGCTTTTTAAATGGAAAGTGCCGAAACCCACACCAACATAACGCGTGCAAGCCGAAAAAATGGACATCAATTTGCTTACTGGCGAAGCTAGTAGTTAATGAATGGGTAGGCAAAAATCTTATCTTAAATTTTACTTCCATATTCCTTAAGGAATGGAAGTATGGTGATGGCAAAAAAAATCGTGTTCGAGATTATTGCAGATTCTGATTCTACTACACTCAAAACATGAAAAAAAGTCGTTTTCCGAAAAGTGTCTGTGTGTCTGTCTGTGTGTCTGTGTGTCTGTCTGTGTGTCTGTCTGTCTGTAGATTTTTTTTCTATGGCAAACGATAACTGCCGCAAATTCAAACAGAATCAAATAATTTTTTGCATACAGCCCGGTTTTGCAGAGTTCTCGCGACCTATTGTTTTTGGTGAAGATCGGTTGAGGGAAAGGGGTAGTTTACCTGCAACGGTTTTTTTTTAGCAAGGGAAATTTTGTTTGTTTGGCAAACGATAACAGCCGCAAATTCAAACAGAATCAAATAATGTTTCGCATACAGCCCTGAATTGTAGAGTTCTCAAGACCTATTGTTTTTGGTGAAGATCGGTTAAGGGAAAGGGGTAGTTTACCGGTAACGTTTTATGTTTTAACAAGGGTATTTCCTATGGCACACGATAACAGCCGCAAATTCAAACAGAATGAAAAGATTATTTGCATACAGCCCTAAATTGTAGAGTTCTCAATACCTTTTGTTTTTGGTGAAGATCGGTTAAGGGAAAGGGGTAGTTTACCTACAACGTTTTTTTAACAAGGGTATTTTCTATGGCAAACGATAACAGCCGCAAATTCAAACAGAATCAAATAATTTTCTGCATACAGCCCTGATTTGTAGAGTACTCAAGACCTATTGTTTTTGGTGAAGATCGGTTGAGGGAAAGGGGTAGTTTACCAGCAACGTTTTTTATCATGCGTATTTTCTATGGCAAACGACAACTGCCGCAAATTCAAACAGAATCAAATAATTTTTTGCATACAGCCCTGATTTGTAGAGTACTCGCGACCTATTGTTTTTGGTGAAGATCGGTTGAGGGGAAGGGGTAGTTTACCTGCAACGGTTTTTTTTATCAAGGGAAATTTTTTTTTTTTTGGCAAACGATAACAGCCGCAAATTCAAACAGAATCAAATAATGTTTCGCATACAGCCCTGAATTGTATATTTCTCAAGACCTATTGTTTTTGGTGAAGATCGGTTGAGGGAAAGGGGTAGTTTACCTGCAACGTTTTTTTAACAAGGGTATTTTATATGGCAAACGATAACAGCCGCAAATTCAAACAGAATCAAATAATGTTTTGCATACAGTCCTGATTTGTAGAGTACTCAAGACCTATTGTTTTTGGTGAAGATCGGTTAAGGGGAAGGGGTAGTTTACCTGCAACGTTTTTTTATTTACTTCCATATTCCTTAAGGAATGGAAGTATGGTGATGGCAAAAAAAATCGTGTTCGAGATTATTGCAGATTCTGATTCTACTACACTCAAAACATGAAAAAAAGTAGTTTTCCGAAAAGTGTCTGTGTGTCTATCTGTCTGTCTGTCTGTCTGTCTGTCTGTCTGTGTGTCTGTAGATTTTTTTTCTATGGCAAACGATAACTGCCGCAAATTCAAACAGAATCAAATAATTTTTTGCATACAGCCCGGTTTTGCAGAGTTCTCGCGACCTATTGTTTTTGGTGAAGATCGGTTAAGGGAAAGGGGTAGTTTACCTGCAACGGTTTTTTTTAGCAAGGGAAATTTTGTTTGTTTGGCAAACGATAACAGCCGCAAATTCAAACAGAATCAAATAATGTTTCGCATACAGCCCTGAATTGTAGAGTTCTCAAGACCTATTGTTTTTGGTGAAGATCGGTTAAGGGAAAGGGGTAGTTTACCTGTAACGTTTTATGTTTTAACAAGGGTATTTCCTATGGCAAACGATAACAGCCGCAAATTCAAACAGAATGAAAAGATTATTTGCATACAGCCCTAAATTGTAGAGTTCTCAAGACCTTTTGTTTTTGGTGAAGATCGGTTAAGGGAAAGGGGTAGTTTACCTACAACGTTTTTTTAACAAGGGTATTTTCTATGGCAAACGATAACAGCCGCAAATTCAAACAGAATCAAATAATTTTCTGCATACAGCCCTGATTTGTAGAGTACTCAAGACCTATTGTTTTTGGTGAAGATCGGTTGAGGGGAAGGGGTAGTTTACCAGCAACGTTTTTTATCATGCGTATTTTCTATGGCAAACGACAACTGCCGCAAATTCAAACAGAATCAAATAATTTTTTGCATACAGCCCTGATTTGTAGAGTACTCGCGACCTATTGTTTTTGGTGAAGATCGGTTGAGGGGAAGGGGTAGTTTACCTGCAACGGTTTTTTTTATCAAGGGAAATTTTTTTTTTTGGCAAACGATAACAGCCGCAAATTCAAACAGAATCAAATAATGTTTCGCATACAGCCCTGAATTGTAGATTTCTCAAGACCTATTGTTTTTGGTGAAGATCGGTTGAGGGAAAGGGGTAGTTTACCTGCAACGTTTTTTTAACAAGGGTATTTTCTATGGCAAACGATAACAGCCGCAAATTCAAACAGAATCAAATAATGTTTTGCATACAGCCCTGATTTGTAGAGTACTCAAGACCTATTGTTTTTGGTGAATATCGGTTAAGGGGAAGGGGTAGTTTACCTGCAACGTTTTTTTATCAAGCGTATTTTCTATGGCAAACGATAACAGCCGCAAATTCAAACAGAATGAAATAATTTTTTGCATACGTCCCTGAATTGTAGAGGTCTCAATGACTTTCGATTTTGGTGAAGATCGGTTAAGGGGAAGGGGTAGTTTACCTGCAACCTTTTACGTTTTAACAAGAGTAAAGTACTTGAAAATTTATTTAAACTTTTTGAAACAATGGTAATTGTTAAAAATAAAATAATTTTGTTGCCAGGCAATAAAATTATAATTTTTTCATTTTAATGTAATATAATATTTTTCATTTAATACAGCAATAAAAAGGCAGGTAAGACACAGCCTGGTTGTTTGGCTGAAAATGATTTTAAATATAAATCTTAGAATATGGAAGTCATGTATGGTTCTCCATACCGATATTTTTTTAAGGAATCACTAAAAGGACGGTGGTTCAAATCGGACGCTGAGGTAGAGTTTGCTGTAACCGAATGGTTCCACAAACAGCCGTAAGAATTTTACTAGCAGGGAATCTACAGGTTAGCGCAACAGTGGAACTCATGTCTTAATGTTATTGGAGACTTCTTTTAAAATCGTTGAATAAAAAATGCTTTACAGCTCTATACGTGTTTCTATTGAACAATACTTGTATTAGTCATACACAATAATACAACTGATTGAACTTCAAATTTTTAAACTTGATTAGTTTCTATATATATGTTTAATGTTACAAATAATTCAAATAACAATCTTGATCATCTGTTAGTTCAGCGGAATGACAGTGACACTTTTAATAACCGCATAAAATAAACACTTAGAAACAACACCGGCGCTTTAACTTAACTGTTTGGACCACAGAAATGAGGCATGCCTCAACGCTCTATGTGTACAGCGCGGGACAATCCCCCCTCCCTACACTTCCCTATCACACCACTACATTGCTTACATACAATGTATACAAAAAACGCTGAGGCAAGTTCAGGTTGCCTCATTCGCTTTAAACGAACTATGCCGAATCTCACCTGTCACCATCTAGCGGTCGCTCAATAAAGCACGTTTCGGTTTAATAAATTTGACAGTCGCAGTAACAATGTATAATCTTTACGTTATGTAGTTCATATGTATTTATAATTTTTATTCTACAGAATTTTTTAGGGTAGGCATTGCCTCAATTGCCTCCATGTAACTTCGCCACTGATATATATGTGTACAACGTTATCGGCAACAAAGAAGTAGTTTTTGTTAAAATTCCTTCCCGGGATATTTGGCCGTAGTCCAATGTTTTCTAGAAAACCAGACATTTCGGCAATGCCATCGACTTCCATCATCAGTGAAAATCGAGTGCGATAACGTGAGGTGGTATACGTTAGTGACCACAGTACTGTGGTTAAGGCTGAAGCAGTAAGTAGAAAGAAGTAGTTTCTATGGTAATATTTCATTTCGAAAATGATTTTAAATATAAATCTTAGAATATGGAAGTCATGTATGGTTCTCCATACCGATATTTAAGAATAAAAAATCGGTATGGAGAACCATACATGACTTCCATTTTATAATTAATTATAAAATTATTTTTAATATTTACACTCAGAACGAAACTAAATATATCAGCATGCTTTTGGTAAAAACGCTGAGAAAGATAATCAAAATACGAATTGTACATAGTTGTTAATGTTTTAAAAATACAGAATTAATTTGATTAAATTATCGTTTATTTAAACAACGCGAAAGAAAGCGAATACCACACAGCGTTTGTAATTTGTGAATTTCTGAAAACGAAAAATTATTTTTTTTACGTATCCGTGGTTACGATATTTTGTTTACATGGAACGATATCAACTGTTAATATTTTACTGAATTTTTATCTACAGTGGATTATTATAACCTTCTTTTCATGATACTTCATTTATCAAAAGTAAGTACTTTACTCTTGTTAAAACGTAAAACGTTGCAGGTAAACTACCCCTTCCCCTTAACCCATCTTCACCAAAATAAATAGGTCTTGAGTCCTCTAAAACTCGGACACATATGCAAAAAATTATTTGATTCTGTTTGAATTTGCGGTAGTTACCGTTCGCCATAGAAAAAATTCTACACCAGACGCACAGACCCTTTTCGGAAAATGACTTTCCTTCATGTTTTGAGGGTAGTACAATCAGAACCAGCCCTTATCGCGAACACGATTTTTTTCGCGATCACCATATTTGCATTTCCTTGCGGAACATGGAAGTAGAAATATACAATAATCTGTCACTAAAAAGTACGATTCCAAACTTAAATTACATCACATCATCACCTTCCCATTCCTTTCACATGTTACTCGCAATTTTATATACTTAGAAATATTCATGTTTATGGTGTACGTGTGCGCGCGCGCGCGCGCGCGGAGTTCGCATGTTTTAATCCTCAAGATAGAAAGCTGACTCTTTTAATCCGTTTACATACAATAAGGTACGAGGAATCTTTACCAGTGCCATAGATTCCACTGACGCCTTATGTCGTGTTTACGTTAGAAACACGTTACGACGATGTGTATCAATCGAGTTTAACATTCGTCATTACTACTTTCTGCGCTAGCAAAAGATTTTATCTCTACTCAGATCATAGTATATTTCTTTATTTTGCGAGCACACCATTATAAAACAGAAATCCCTCTGTACCTAGGTCGTTGTTTTTGTTGTTTATGTAATGGTGGACGTTGCTGTCATCGGAGTTTGGGGAACCACTGCCGTCAGGCACTGTACTGCTAACTTAGTCTGTCCGATCACCTTTTGCCAGTGTTTCTCTGTTCTTTGTTTGCCGATAATAAGCAATATTTTTTTTCTGTTTTTCTCGCAGTATTGATATTATTAATATTCTTGGCTAGTTTTCTTCTCCCACTGTCCGTACATTTGCAAACCGTTCAGAGATTTACAAGGAGGTAAATCAATCAAAAACCCTCTGGAATGGGACTGAATGTAAACATTAACAAAACTAAATACTGTTAATTTCAGAAAGGAGAAGAAGTCTGTAAAATTTATGCGTAGACGGTAATTCATTTGATGCGGTAAATAAGTTCAGATTCCTGAGTAACATAACAGATAATGAAATGAATGGTGCATAAACGCGACGATACATGACACGATAAAATAGGAAATAGGGCACACTATGCCAACAGTAGACAACTGAGAAGCATATTCATTAGTCACAACACAAAAATGAAAAAAATCGGTATGGAGAACCATACATGACTTCCATATTCTAAGATTTATATTTAAATCTTAATATCGCCTGCCAAGCGCGATATATTTTCTCTTATACATGATTTACATTAAAATGAAAAAATTTTAATTTTATTGCCTGGCAACAAAATTATTTTATTTTTAACAATTGCCATTGTTTGAAAAAGTTTAAATAAATTTTCAAGTACTTTACTCTTGTTAAAACGTAAAAGGTTGCAGGTAAACTACCCCTTCCCCTTAACCGATCTTCACCAAAATCGAAAGTCCTTGAGACCTCTACAATTCAGGGACGTATGCAAAAAATTATTTGATTCTGTTTGAATTTGCGGCAGTTATCGTTTGCCATAGAAAATACGCTTGATAAAAAAACGTTGCAGGTAAACTACCCCTTCCCCTTAACCGATCTTCACCAAAAACAATAGGTCTTGAGTACTCTACAAATCAGGGCTGTATGCAAAACATTATTTGATTCTGTTTGAATTTGCGGCTGTTATCGTTTGCCATAGAAAATACCCTTGTTAAAAAAACGTTGCAGGTAAACTACCCCTTTCCCTTAACCGATCTTCACCAAAAACAATAGGTGTTGAGAACTCTACAATTCAGGGCTGTATACGAAACATTATTTAATTCTGTTTGAATTTGCGGCTGTTATCGTTTGCCAAAAAAAAAATTTCCCTTGATAAAAAAAAACCGTTGCAGGTAAACTACCCCTTTCCCTCAACCGATCTTCACCAAAAACAATAGGTCGCGAGTACTTACAAATTAGGGCTGTATGCAAAAAATTATTTGATTCTGTTTGAATTTGCGGCAGTTATCGTTTGCCATAGAAAAAAAATCTACAGACACACACACACACAGAAACTTTTCGGAAAACGACTTTTTTTCATGTTTTGAGTGTAGTAGAATCAGAATCTGCAACAATCTCGAACACGATTTTTTTTGCCATCACCATACTTCCATTCCTTAAGGAATATGGAAGTAATATATAAGGCATTTATTAGCCCGGTTGTTCCTTATGAAGGTGAGACACGGATCTTAACAAAAAAGGAACAAGAAATACTAAGAAGGTTTGAAAGAAAGATAGTGCGACGTGCTTACGGCCCGGTTAAACAAGGTGACGACTAAAGAATAATAAATAACCCAAATAACCAGGAGGCAGATGAGCTATTGAAGCATGAGGACATTGTGTGATTCGTAAAGGCTCAACGAATACAATGGCTAGGTCACCTAGAGGAAATGGATGATCAGCGTATGCCAAAGAAAATCCTGAGGACAAATGTGTATAAAAGCAGAAAGAGGGGTCGACCTACGATAAGATGGTTGGATGATGTGGTGGAAGACCTCAGAAGAATAGATGCGAGGGGTTACATTGAAATGGCAACGGGCAGGAGACACTGGAGAAGGTTGGTGTTGGAAGCCGGGGCTCTCGGGCTGTAATACCGGAAAAGAAGTTAGTTGATTTCGCTTTAGCTCATATGTTACAGCACTCATTTTTTCCTGTTTATCTCACACGATACTGTCTACAATCCTATCCTGATTTAATATTCTGACTGGCCTCCACAGAAAATACATCTCGGTTGCAAAGCAAAATTATGTTCAGAACATTTAACATTTAATGACGCGTTTCACACAATGTTAAGAAGTGTTACAGAAAAGAGTTGTATGTTGTCAATTTTTTTTCATTTTACACATTCCATTGCCACAGAATCCGACACCAATACTTTTCTGACCTTGTCAAACCCGTCTTAATACATTCTGTTCTCTCCTTACCATATTTGCTTACTGTATTCTTAAAAATTCTGTGCAGCCTTCAGTGCTGGTGTTTTCGCACAGATTCTAATCATCAGCTTCATTCTCTCGTTTCTAGTAACAAGCTACTGAATCTTTTCCACGTTTCAATATCTTCCATGTTTTCTCATCTATTTAATTAACTTATCTGTCCATGTAAAGAAAATAAAGTGCGTGTTCATGAGCAAAATGAGAAGGACTTAACAAATTAAAATAGCGAATGAGAAAATTAAACCAAACGACAGTTTTTAAATGCCTGGAATGTTTAGTTTCATATTATTGTTAATTCCATATATTTAATTACCTTATTTGACTATCTGATCGTTGTCATAATACAATGTGCTTAGGACTGCCCCTTCCCCAGTATAACATCCATAATACTGAATGTTTCCTCTGCTTCTAGACATCCAGCATTCTCGCCGAAGCCTTATTCTCATACATAACTATAGGCACACGCGCGCGCGCACACACACACACACACACACACGATATTGTAATATTATTCAATATAGTTTCTTCTGCATTCTGTCGTTTCAATACCTGACTCACGTTTCACTGAAACATATCAGCATCATCGGAGGTTTGTAAGTAAATTAATAACAATCAAAATAATTCGACGCTAACATAGTATATAACGAATAATCAATTTGTTTCGATTTCAATGTAAATTAACAGACAATCGATTGAAATCGATTAATTAACGGTTTAAACAAAATTTTATTTACTTAAGCATCTGTTTTGTCGGTTATATTGGAAATATTTAATGTTTATATTTTATTTACTTTAAGATTCTCCCAAATATTCATTTTTGACCTTTTTGTATGTTTTAATTAACTTTATATTTCCAATGCCTGGAAATTAGTGGTTATTATTTAGGCAATGTGTGGCTAAATTAGATTTATAAATATTTGGTTTTAAAAATGCATTGAGGTGGTCAAGGAATCTTACGATTTATACAGTAGAACTCGCGAATGCACTATACCCCAATATTCAGCAAACAATGTTTAACGTAGAAGCTGTTTTTGCTGTGTGTTCGATAATCACGGCATAAAAATTTAGCCTTTCGAGTCGACAACGCGGATGTAGCGAGCACCCGGTTTTAACGAGTATATTTGGGCAGTCCCTTGAATCTCGTTAGAAGCAAGTCCCACTGTACAGTAGGCTATATACTGTAGTGTGGAGCCTAAACATTCACCGCAACCCGTCTGCCAACCGCCAGTAATTTCTGTCAGCCCAGTCTGTCTCCTGTAAATTCCTGCTTCTCATAACCTCCGCCACATCTTATCTCCAAGTTCTTCGAGGCCTACGTTTCTTCCTGCAACCGAGCGGACGATATTGTAGTATCCTTCTCGTTGCTCATTCATTCGCAGCATGTGTCCGTACCACATCAACGTACGTTGTTCAACTATCCCATTAATATCACATTTTCTTTAACCTTATTACATCATTTATTACATGGTGCAGCAGGGATATCCGTGAGAAGATCTCAAACAATCCATTCCAATTGTTGCCAATTTTCGTTATTTCTTTTTTCACCTGAACAGACTCGGATCCATATGTTGTAATTGGCTGCACAATTGGTCTATAACAATTTTATTTATAACACATCTAATTTTTGATGACCAAAGAAAAAACTTTAGCTTTTGGATAGCCAATCATTCTCTAGTGAGTCTGTAGCTAATATCTTTGATCGCCTGTTGGCTAAGTATACCCAGGCCTTTATCTTGCATATTGCTCATGCTTCTAACTCCAGCCCGTTCTGCATTTGTTTAGTAGATACGTAGACTACCACAATAATCCGACAAACGATAAGCGGGCTTTCTATTTCCCTCCAGAACTTGTGTCACGCAAAAGACGTTATCAGTAACAGATACTGGTACGTATAACTAATATAAATATGGTTAAGATTTCAATATCATCAATTTAACACATAAAAAGCAACTTACCACACGTACGCGTAAATAATTACATTTATTTCAAATACATGCCTTACCTAATTTCCACACTACATTATCTATTCTACAAAAATTGTTATTATTATTATTGTCTTCATGTCCTTTTGCAGTAATATATATTGTATTCGTGATTTCTTTAGTCCTTCAATAACACTAAAAAAAAAGTTACTCAGACTACAATAAATTAGTTTAAAAGCTTCAAAAACCTTTAGTAAACCTTTTGTAATATAGTAGGCTCTTTTTAATTTTTGATATAATTCGCGTAAACAGTAGAAAAAGAAACTTAATGAGTACTGGACGCTGGAAGTACTCAACAGATTAAAGCAGAAATTTAAGTCAAAACAAAACAAGACAATGTACTCCGAGTTAAATTTCATATCTGATACTGAACAGTATAAAAATAAACAATCAAAAATATTCTTTAATATTAATCAAATAAATACAGTATACTTTAAAATAAAAAAAATCACACACGGATTGTTTCTTTGAACCAAACACAGAGAAGAAAACAAAAACAACAGAACAGCAGATAACGTTACAAAATATTTACTCAACGTTTTTTACACGTTCCTGTATTCAGACTGTTAGACAATGGGTAATCAAATAAACATAAGAAATATGCACGCATTTGTAAACAAAAAACAAAAATACCACAGCAAAAGAAAACAAAAGCAATTATTCATTAAACATACATAATATGTACACTAAGATATTTATATTCTCTGTGTGTGTGTGTGTGTGCACGCGCGCGTTTTTATACAGAAACTCATAAGTTTTTGCAACTACATTATGATGATTAACAAAATAATAATATAACAAAACAATTATTACAGTAAAAATATGTTATTATTATTATTATTTAAACTGAATGCTGACGGGAAATTAAAAGAACTTTTGGACACTTTTTAATTAAAATACATCTAAAGAAGACACACAGAATGGCCCTAAGCAAACTGAGTATCACCTGGGTAGAAGAAATTCACACTATATTGAGGGAACGAGATATTGAAGATCTTTGGATGGATAAGCAGCAGTGGAAGATCAAAATTCAGTCACTTCTGTAATCTTTGGTTCCGGAAAATGTGTAAACATTGTACAGACGGAATAAATAATAATAATAATTAAGATTAGCAAAATTCGTCAACTTTTGTCAACCCTCTGGAGGCGGGTCCGGTCCCGTTTGTCCCCCCCCCTGTTCGATACGACAGCAAATCCACACTTCCAGCACCTCGATCATACCTATATCCATCCTCCCTGATTGTTTACACAGAATATTCTGTTGAAATATGCCTTATTATGTCTCTGTCTGTACATGTGTATATTAATTAGTGTACGCACTGTATGTTACAGCGTCGCTGACGTCAATGATAGTGGGGTGCTGGTTGGGATGGCCGTCGCCTTCCGTACGTATGATCGAGAACAACCAGACGCACATCGTGGCCGACAGCGACCAGATCTCGTGGATAGTGGCACTAATGGACGCCGGCAACGCGGTCAGTCCCATCCCGTCCGGCTTCGTCACGGACATCGTCGGACGCAAGATGGTGCTCATGTTCTCCGGCGCGCTGTTCGGCGTCACTTGGCTGCTGGCCGGCCTAGCGCAGACTCCGCTGCTGCTGTATATCGCCCGCTTCTTCGCCGGATTCTGCAAAGGCATAGTGTTCACCGTGGTGCCCATGTACCTGGGAGAAATAGCCAGCACTCCGATACGCGGCGCGCTGAGCACGATGTTCGCCGGACTGCTCTGGACGGGCACCATGTACGAGTTCACGGTCGGTCCGTACGTGTCGTTCAGAATGTTGATCGTGATTTCCGGCATCATACCTGTAGTGTTCTTGCTGACGTTCGTGTGGATGCCCGACTCGCCGTACTATCTGCTGATGAAAAACCGCGACGGCCAGGCGGAGAAGGCGCTCAGATGGTTCAGGAACGCGGGAAGCCAGTCGGGAGACGTCAACAACAACGCTGTGGAAGTCGAACTGAAAGAGATGAAAGCCGCCGTCGAAGAGGAAATGAAAAACAGAGGTCGCTACACCGACTTGATATCGAAGCCGGGCAACAGGCGAGCGACGTTGATACTCTTGGTTGTGTCCGCGTTCCAGCGACTGTGCGGAATCAGTCCTATGTTGGCGTACTCGTCCACAACTCTGCCGGAAACCCACTCGTTCATTGGGCCCAACGAAGCCGCCATTGTGTTCGGAATATTTCTCACGCTAGCCAACTTCCTCGTACTACCGCTGATCGACAGAATAGGCAGAAAGCCTCTGCTGATAATGTCCGGAGGAGGATGCGGAATATTCACCGGAATTTCTTCCATTTACTATTATCTTCTTTACAAGACCACCGTTGACGTGTCTTCATTCATATGGATACCGTACGTGTGCCTTATTGGATTCGGCGTAACGCATTCCATAGGCATCGGAGTGATTCCGCACACGCTGACCGCGGAACTGTTTCCCACTAACGTGCGCAGCGCCGCGGCTTCGAGCGCTGCCATCGTCTTCGCCCTGTCGTCGTTCCTGGTCAACAAAATGTACACGCCCGTAGAAACAGCTGTTGGAGTCTACGCCATGTACGCGTTCTTCGCGTTCAACGGCCTGTTGTGTGCTTTGTTCTCTACTTACGTAGTGTTTGAAACCAAGGGAAGGACTTTCGTCGAAATACAAAACTATCTGGCAGGCAATGGATTTACCAACACCATCCAGCCCACCGATGAATACAAATCCAGTGACGGTCACGCAAAGTGATTGTCCGTACAAGTGCGTACATGTCAGAGTAGAAAAACTTAGTGTTTATTTTTCTATTTTTTAAGTACTCGAAACAAGTATTTTTAAACAGAGTCAACAAAGATAAGGCTGTGATAATTTAAGAAAACTCTGTTGAGTGTTCAATTTGTTGTTCACCACAAGAAACCCTACACAAGACTATTATATTATTTTCTAGAAAAAATGTATTACGTTTCTTACGTAGTTTTAGGTCATGCGAAGATAACATGAAGCTATTTATACCGTAATGTTTGTATTGAAAACGTATTTTTTTTTTTCAAATATAAATATTTACGACTTTCAAAATATATCATTCATTAATGACTTTTGTGTGCCCTAACTGACCCAAACCACCTCGTTAAAACAAATATCAATGAGCTACAAAATCATCGTCATCGTTACCAATGACATTAATACCCGCCGATGACAATATAAGCCAATGCCTCCTCAATATTTCTCTACTGGAATGATTAGAACCTGTCGTCATGATTCCCACGCCATGATTCTAAAACTCAACATTACATTCAGATTGTGATTGAAAATCTGTTTAATATGATACGCCACACGTGCATATTGCAATATTTTCAACATTTTGGTCCTCACAGTTTTGCCCCCCTAAAATTCTATTTGGGGGGATCAATCCCACAGACAATATGGTTCTGTACGTTATACGTACGGAAAGTTACGTATGCCAAGTTTTAGGAAAATCGGTTAATACATCCAAAAATGATCGTTGAATAGATACAACAAACACACAGACAGGCGAATGTCAAACGGTCGAGTTAAAACTGATAAGTAGCTTCGCTCGTTCAATAGGGTTTAAAAAGCACTACTGACTTAGACGATCGAAACTGACTGTTAGGAATATAGAAACTGACAGTTTATAATTCAATTATTCTACTTATCTGGATGCCACACGACATCCAGATGTGGGATGTTGCTTCAGATAGTAATTCACAGTTGAGTGTTTGGCGTTGTAACAAAAATTGTCCTGATGATGACAATAAATACTGTCGAAAGGTCGACATAAATAGTGTAAAATTTGTGTTATACTTTTCTGACCGATTCTCGCAAACCCTTCATCGTTAAAATACATTGATTGACTGTCACTACGAAATTAAGGATCTGATAGTAACATTAACAGATTCCAATCGGGAGTTCTCGACAACGGTACTTATCGTCACCTTAATGTTCATACAGCTGACGAAATAATTTGTACAACATAGAGCTAATTGTACTGATAAGCATCCCAATCGACTAGCCATTAATCTTCTGGACAACAGCATAATCATCAACAGATTAGAAATACAAATCCACTTGATGTGCGTGCCATACAGACAACCAAGTTTAAACCTCGTAAAATCCATTGTGTCCAAATGGCGGGCGACATCCGGCCCGTTTAGACATTTTAATTGGGCCTCAAATAACTATAAACAGTTACTAAACTCTTAAACGAAAGATCCCAAAACTTGAGAGGTTTTTCAATGAAGGTATATTTTCTGTACGGTAGAACTTATATTCCTGAATGTACATACATTTTCTACAATAACATTATTAAAAACTAAACAGTGGAATACAATAGTTATCAAGGTTTATCAATAGTTGGAATACAATAGTTAATAGTTATCACTGCTATTAGCCACTGCACAAATGTAGTGTTTAAAACAGTTACCACATAGTTATGTATATCGTCTTTTATAAATTACAATACTAACCTATTTCCAGGGCGTATTTGCGGGGGGTAAACGGGGTCGCCTCCCCAGAGGGTCGAAAAAGTTGACGAGAAATTTTGTCAATGTCTTAATTTATAGGGTGTTTAATTATTTTTTCAGCTGTGTACGCGGATACAGTAGTAATTCAGTACACACACAAGTTTATTACACAGCATTTGCGTGTCCGCTTGATATACCCAAACAAGTCAATAAGTAAAATATGTTTCAATAGGTAACGTGTATTTTTATTGTTACTTTAATGGGATTCATTTCAGGATGTTACCACACGTTTTTCAGCCACTTTAAAGATAGTAGACCTAATATAGATTACTCTTAATTTGTTTTTTCTTTTGTATGAAGACGACTCGACCGGACCCCCCCCCCCAAGACCGTCTCCTAGATAGGCCACTGACCTGTGTTTTTATTAAAATGAAACTGACAGATCAATTATTAAAAATGTAACACCGAATCTGGTCTCCGCCCGCAAAAATGCGTGTTTTCGCAATTTTTTATATACACGAAGTGTATAAACGTAATTTCAAATATTTCAAGCTCAGTCTCTAGAATATTTAATTTAAAAATGTCATTTAAAAAAAGAGATTGGCAAATTTATAGTTCTGTTAAAAAACAGTTATAAATTTGAATAGCCTAATTAACTTTTCATAAAAGCAGATTACTTCAAATAAGTCTAAGCATAAGATCTATGCAATTTGGACGGGTTTCAATTCTCAACTACATTTTGATCCCTAAGGTGAAAAGAGTTACTTCACATTGAATGTAACATAATTTATACAATCATAGCACTACCTCTAGGAAAGTATTCTGCGACGTCATCGGTTCACAATGGTGCTTAATGCTTACCTAGTGTTAAGCCAGACATTTTTATACCTAGGTACTCCCTATGATTATGACCTAGGGACAAGAATAAGGAAAGAATAATTATGACTCTCTATGGACAATACAGGTTTCTCCCTGTGGTTATAATTAGTTGGATAGACTCTCCTTACTCCTGTGATGTAAACAGTAGAATCGAACAAGCAAAAAGAGGACTTACCAAGAGAGAAGATCTCTGAAGATCTCTTCTGGCGTATCCGTGGACACGTGGAAGAAATTCATACAAAGTTTTATTTGGGGCATATACACATATGGGTCAGATACCTGTACCCTGAGAAAACTGGAAAGGAGCTA
Source organism: Magicicada septendecula (assembly GCA_034769895.1). Taxonomy (NCBI): domain Eukaryota; kingdom Metazoa; phylum Arthropoda; class Insecta; order Hemiptera; family Cicadidae; genus Magicicada; species Magicicada septendecula. The sequence goes on from CM068368.1 coordinate 830,685,920, forward strand.
CCTTGAAGCTGCTGGAGGAGGGCCGTGGCAGAAACAGCGACTAATAATGAGATAATAAAGAAAGTGCTCAAAGAGAGATTCTGTTAAGGAGAAACAGTATGGTTGGTCATCTGCTACGCCGTTCGATCTGATTCACCAACCTGATCGAAGGGGCGTAGTGGGAGGGCAAGGCCCAGTCTGGAGTACATGGATGAAATAAATAAGAGGGAGAAATTACGCAGTGACTAAGAGACTGTTTTTGGAAGGGAAGACATTGCAAGCCCACCAACATCGGGGTAGAGGAGAGGAAGAAAAGGCGGTGACGGATTATTATCCATAACGCTAGGGTATGCTGCAGCACCGGGCACCAGGCTACTATCCAGCTGAATTTACTAAGGGAAGCAAAGCTTATGATCACATTTCCCAATTGTTTGGTTTTCTTACGCAGCTATTAACCATGGAGAGTGTCGAGTTGGAAAATCAAGCGAAAGCACTTACTGAAGGTTACTCGAACGATTTCAATAACAATCTTCTAATAGAATTGAAGCACTCTGTGCCATGAGTACAACTGCAACAAAAAGGTTTTTTCTAATCGCTTGAATGAAGATGATAGATTCCATGATACTACAGTTTGTCTGCTCAGAGTATTAAACTGGATTATTGATTGTAAAATGATTGATGAATTTCCGAATATATACGTTGCTTTTGACGATTTCAAACTGCGAATCTGAAAGATCACTTTCTCTATTAAATCCCATTAAAGATATGTTGAGTTCAGCTATGGGAAATGAGAGATTATCTTCGTTAGCACGGTTGAATATTGAAAGCGAGATACTTGAATCACCCGATTTAGAAGAAATTATACAAGACTTCGTTAACGCAAAATCAAGAAAAAAGTGGATCAATTAGTATTTTCTAAGCTTAACTACTACTATGCTCATTGTAACCACTATTTAGCTAAATATTTGTTATAATTTCAGAGTTTAATAAAATAACTGTCAACTTTCGGAATTGTTTATACCATTTACTACGTAAATAATGGATAAAACGTTGAATTTTGAATCGGGGGGGGGGCACCAGTCTGATGGCAGCGTAGGGCATCACGCGCGTCTTATTCGCCCCAGAGAAGAGGCACTCTCCTTAGTCGGCGAATCTTTGGAAAATACCGATTTTTAAACGACAGCTTTCAAAATTACTACAACCGATCATCAAGTAGTCAGAAACATGAAGACCGTACTTGAAATTTAATGTTCAATCGCACAAAGGAAACATCGAGCATTCGAGGACATAATTAATATACTTATTACGCAGTTTTAGGTCATATGAAGGTAACATGAAGCTATTTATACCGAAATGTTTATATTCAATTTTTTTCATATATAAATATTTACGACGTGCAAAGCGTATTACTTATTAATGATTTCTATATGCCCTGATTGACCTAAACGCGGTACAACCATAATCTCATTAGCATGAAAATACTCATAGTACCTCCTGCCAAATTATTGCGTCAATCGGTAGCCAAATACCATCTTTATATACCATAGTCTTCTTTTAACTCTCTTTCACACTAATTTATTCGTTACGGGTTCTGCGTCTGTTGGGTCCCAACGAATTCCGAATAGGAAAACACTTCAATTTTACGTACTATTGTTTTATAAACTATTAGGCCTACATACTTTACAACTTTATAATTAACACACGTTTTTAGCTCAGCCGTACACAATTATAGCGTTACCAGTTTTGGTTTCGAGGACACAAATTGTATATTAATCATTTCTATCGCTTAATTAATTTCTAAATTGTCAGTGAGTACTCTCTTGCCACTTCTTGTAATTGAAACATAGCTTTTTGTAAGCCATCCTCATTTTCTTGAATAAGAACTAGAAATAGAACAAGACACAGCACAAGAATTGAATTTTATAAAGATAGTTGCAATACCCACGCTGATTTATGCGAGTGAGGCGTGGGTCATGACAAAAAAGGAAAGCGGCAAGATTCAGAGTGCTGAAATGCAATTTCTTCGGAATACTTTAAATTATACATTGCAAGATAGAATAAGGAATGAAGATATCAGAGGAGAACTCGAAGTAAAGGACGTAAATGAAATTATTTCAATTTACAGAAGACAATGGTGGGATCATCTGCAAAGGATGACAGAGGATCGATTGCCGACAGCGGCAATGAACTATAAAGCCGTTGGTAGAAGAGACGTGGGTCGTCCGAGGATGAGATGGGTGCCGGAACAGGTTTATATAACCTAATCCTTGAAGAGGAGAAGAAGAAAGAAGAAGAAGAATTAATTTTGAAGTGAGAACTTCATATAGGCCGGCTCATTCCCGTACACCTCACGCTCCTAGGGCAGTATACTTCACTTTTGTCCTATAACTATACAGATTCCCTTAACGTCAATCTGCCACGTCTTCCTAGGACTAGTTTCGTTCTGCTTTTAAACTTTCACAGTAAAATCTGTTTGTGTAATGAACTGGATAAAGGCACAACACCTCTTCATGACCAACACTCAAACGGGCAACATGGCCTGAAATTACTTGTGACCTGGAGTCCAAAGGAAAGTGGAACACATCTCAGTAGAGGATCTAGTATCCTCTTCTTTTTACAGACACTGGAGCAAACAGTCAACGCAAGACAGCGCTATTCCGTGACACACTCTCAAATCAACAAATCTTTATCTTCTCCACGTTATTACGTTATTTTTGCGTTTTACTGTTTTAATAGTAGTTTTAATGGTTTTCAATTCCCTTGCATTTTTCTGTTTTTCTGACCTGCCCTGGTTAATACAAACAGCGGGTAATCCGCCCCGGATAATCGACAATTGGGCGTGTGTATTTTAACAATATAAAATTACAAAACAAAAAGCACATTGATTACACAGCACACGCTTCTGAACGCAAACAACTCATAACTAACGTTGTACAGACAAAACAAACCGACCCCAGTTCGCGTACCTCAACATTGGACACGAAGAACTGCTACATAAAAAAAAAATATCAACAGAAACCCCAAAATTTACAAAATAAAATATAGCGAACACATAAGTGCGATGGCTCTTGAAAGTGTAAATACTCAACAACTACTCATAGAGGTATGTTATCACACAAGTAATATGAGTATTTACTAAATGATGTTATATACAGTATTAATGTATATAGGCCTACTTTAATAATTAAAATCATATTTTCCTTGTACAAGTACATTCAATAAATATATTGACAATTATCAACATAATTAAAAAAGAAAAGAGTTGATAAAGAAACTGCGCAGCATGCTACGAGCCAACACGCACGCACGCACGCACAACACACACACACACACACACACACACACACAGTGCTCGATACTACCCAAGCTACGGAAACCAAGAGAAACTCCGAGCACCCAAACAAAACTGAAAACTGCCTTTCATCAGAGACATCACCTCGCAATGATATACTGGACCTCACCGGACAAGATGCACCTTTTGCAACAATGTTGAGAACAAATTTTGGTAAGCGTGGAAACGAGACTTCAAAGAACACATTTCATAAACTTCTTCTTCTTCTATGGCGTCACAGTTCGGAGACGAACCTTTGCCTCCATATTTCCTGCCCTTGGCGATCGATGTCCATCGTTTTATTTTAAGTAATGTATGAGCATCTCTCGCCAATGCATTTTCATAAACTGCTTTCTAATAATATAAGATAACATCAGCCCATCAGCCTCTTGCTACTGCCACATACTGGTAACTTCTACGGAAAAGTAGGGAAATGAAAATATCCACCGTTTCTTCAGAGAGAAGGGATAGGTTTCATTAAAATCACTGCCTGTTCAATCACATAATATTTATCTGGAAAATTTCACGTCACAGGAGGCGCGGGTGGGGCTGTGAAATTATCAATTCAACAGCGGGTAAATCTGCAGTAAAGTTTACAACGATCATAAATCTGTATCATCAATACAGTACGTAGATGTTAAAGAAACCCCCCCGGCCCGCTAATGTTATCGCACATAAGCGTTGTAAATGAAGTGCTGATAACAAAAGTGCTGACAATGCACGCTACGAAATTAGATAAGCCTATCGGCTACGTATATTTTGTGTACATTTGGAGAATACTGTCAACAATTTCAAGATGTCTGCAGTGGACTGAAAAGTTGTCTGCCTGGTTATCGAGGTTATCTCTCAGTCCTATTTAGCGTTTATTGTTACATACGTACAATGAACAGTGAACACTGTAAGAGATGCAGACACACAAAACACACTTTGCGAGAAACTAAAGACTTTCCTATTTAAATAACACTTCATTCATACAAGAGTTATTCAAGAAGGTCGTTTAAAAAATTAAAATATAAGAATAATGATATTCTCAAAGTAACAATAATCTTTTTCTTCTTCTGTCAGGGAATTGACGAACCGCCTGTTCTGGTACCAAACTAAGTACAACCACTCCATCAACGCTTCCTAGGTCTTCCTATACTTCGTTGTCCAATAAGCACGTGTACAGTCAAATTTCCTTGGGTAACGTGCAATCTGTCATCCTATTCAGATGAGTAATCCACCTCTCTTTTTTGCAATACGATCTTGGATATTCGTACAGACGTGTTTTCTGGATCGCTGATTATGAATACAATGTCACCGTAATGAAATATCGGTATGGAGAACCATACATGACTTCCATATTCTAAGATTTATATTTAAAATCATTTTCAGCCAAACAACCAGGCTGTGTCTTACCTGCCTTTTTATTGCTGTATTAAATGAAAAATATTATATTACATTAAAATGAAAAAATTATAATTTTATTGCCTGGCAACAAAATTATTTTATTTTTAACAATTACCATTGTTTCAAAAAGTTTAAATAAATTTTCAAGTACTTTACTCTTGTTAAAACGTAAAAGGTTGCAGGTAAACTACCCCTTCCCCTTAACCGATCTTCACCAAAATCGAAAGTCATTGAGACCTCTACAATTCAGGGACGTATGCAAAAAATTATTTCATTCTGTTTGAATTTGCGGCTGTTATCGTTTGCCATAGAAAATACGCTTGATAAAAAAACGTTGCAGGTAAACTACCCCTTCCCCTTAACCGATATTCACCAAAAACAATAGGTCTTGAGTACTCTACAAATCAGGGCTGTATGCAAAACATTATTTGATTCTGTTTGAATTTGCGGCTGTTATCGTTTGCCATAGAAAATACCCTTGTTAAAAAAACGTTGCAGGTAAACTACCCCTTTCCCTCAACCGATCTTCACCAAAAACAATAGGTCTTGAGAAATCTACAATTCAGGGCTGTATGCGAAACATTATTTGATTCTGTTTGAATTTGCGGCTGTTATCGTTTGCCAAAAAAAAAAATTTCCCTTGATAAAAAAAACCGTTGCAGGTAAACTACCCCTTCCCCTCAACCGATCTTCACCAAAAACAATAGGTCGCGAGTACTCTACAAATCAGGGCTGTATGCAAAAAATTATTTGATTCTGTTTGAATTTGCGGCAGTTGTCGTTTGCCATAGAAAATACGCATGATAAAAAACGTTGCTGGTAAACTACCCCTTCCCCTCAACCGATCTTCACCAAAAACAATAGGTCTTGAGTACTCTACAAATCAGGGCTGTATGCAGAAAATTATTTGATTCTGTTTGAATTTGCGGCTGTTATCGTTTGCCATAGAAAATACCCTTGTTAAAAAAACGTTGTAGGTAAACTACCCCTTTCCCTTAACCGATCTTCACCAAAAACAAAAGGTCTTGAGAACTCTACAATTTAGGGCTGTATGCAAATAATCTTTTCATTCTGTTTGAATTTGCGGCTGTTATCGTTTGCCATAGGAAATACCCTTGTTAAAACATAAAACGTTACAGGTAAACTACCCCTTTCCCTTAACCGATCTTCACCAAAAACAATAGGTCTTGAGAACTCTACAATTCAGGGCTGTATGCGAAACATTATTTGATTCTGTTTGAATTTGCGGCTGTTATCGTTTGCCAAACAAACAAAATTTCCCTTGCTAAAAAAAACCGTTGCAGGTAAACTACCCCTTTCCCTTAACCGATCTTCACCAAAAACAATAGGTCGCGAGAACTCTGCAAAACCGGGCTGTATGCAAAAAATTATTTGATTCTGTTTGAATTTGCGGCAGTTATCGTTTGCCATAGAAAAAAAATCTACAGACACACAGACAGACAGACAGACAGACAGACAGACAGATAGACACACAGACACTTTTCGGAAAACTACTTTTTTTCATGTTTTGAGTGTAGTAGAATCAGAATCTGCAATAATCTCGAACACGATTTTTTTTGCCATCACCATACTTCCATTCCTTAAGGAATATGGAAGTAAATAAAAAAACGTTGCAGGTAAACTACCCCTTCCCCTTAACCGATCTTCACCAAAAACAATAGGTCTTGAGTACTCTACAAATCAGGACTGTATGCAAAACATTATTTGATTCTGTTTGAATTTGCGGCTGTTATCGTTTGCCATATAAAATACCCTTGTTAAAAAAACGTTGCAGGTAAACTACCCCTTTCCCTCAACCGATCTTCACCAAAAACAATAGGTCTTGAGAAATATACAATTCAGGGCTGTATGCGAAACATTATTTGATTCTGTTTGAATTTGCGGCTGTTATCGTTTGCCAAAAAAAAAAAAATTTCCCTTGATAAAAAAAACCGTTGCAGGTAAACTACCCCTTCCCCTCAACCGATCTTCACCAAAAACAATAGGTCGCGAGTACTCTACAAATCAGGGCTGTATGCAAAAAATTATTTGATTCTGTTTGAATTTGCGGCAGTTGTCGTTTGCCATAGAAAATACGCATGATAAAAAACGTTGCTGGTAAACTACCCCTTTCCCTCAACCGATCTTCACCAAAAACAATAGGTCTTGAGTACTCTACAAATCAGGGCTGTATGCAGAAAATTATTTGATTCTGTTTGAATTTGCGGCTGTTATCGTTTGCCATAGAAAATACCCTTGTTAAAAAAACGTTGTAGGTAAACTACCCCTTTCCCTTAACCGATCTTCACCAAAAACAAAAGGTATTGAGAACTCTACAATTTAGGGCTGTATGCAAATAATCTTTTCATTCTGTTTGAATTTGCGGCTGTTATCGTGTGCCATAGGAAATACCCTTGTTAAAACATAAAACGTTACCGGTAAACTACCCCTTTCCCTTAACCGATCTTCACCAAAAACAATAGGTCTTGAGAACTCTACAATTCAGGGCTGTATGCGAAACATTATTTGATTCTGTTTGAATTTGCGGCTGTTATCGTTTGCCAAACAAACAAAATTTCCCTTGCTAAAAAAAAACCGTTGCAGGTAAACTACCCCTTTCCCTCAACCGATCTTCACCAAAAACAATAGGTCGCGAGAACTCTGCAAAACCGGGCTGTATGCAAAAAATTATTTGATTCTGTTTGAATTTGCGGCAGTTATCGTTTGCCATAGAAAAAAAATCTACAGACAGACAGACACACAGACAGACACACAGACACACAGACAGACACACAGACACTTTTCGGAAAACGACTTTTTTTCATGTTTTGAGTGTAGTAGAATCAGAATCTGCAATAATCTCGAACACGATTTTTTTTGCCATCACCATACTTCCATTCCTTAAGGAATATGGAAGTAAAAACAGAATGACAGAACCACTATAATGGATAGTAGTGTTAAAAAGACGGTTAATTTGTATGAAATTAGGTACCTAAGTGATTATAAGGTTGCTATTTACGACTACTAAGTACAACAGACGTGTGCAGTGCAGTGATTAAGGATTTACAATCATTAGAACACATTATTTTGTTTTTTATGTATCCGGGAACATTAAAAGTTTTAAAGAGATAAGTACATTTTATCAACAGAACACTAATTACCTCAAAATTTCAAAACATGGATTTCAGGTAGTTTGGTACCTAAAGTACCTCAGGTACGGACACCTAACTAGTATTTGAGAAACCTATTAGATACATGTAACATATATCTAACACGATTATAGGATACAAGATTATGGAATACGCCTATAAGATACTAATAGATGCCTAGAATCAAAATCCGCCAAATCCATTCACCCAATTTGTTGGCAAATCGCAAAAAACTGTCCATAAAAAACCATTATCCAGAGTAAATCAGTTTTAACATTAAAAATATCAATTGGTAATTCAGGATATAATGTTGCGATATCAAACTAACCTGGAATATAGTTTTAAAAATATTTAAGAAATAAAACTGAGAATTTTGGATGTGTCAGGTTTTGATACCAAGACTGGGATTTGGCGGATTTTGAAACTAAGAAATGAAAGAATTGAAATATGTTTACAGCTGAAAAAGGGTGTTTATTACCTATATAATACAATTTTATTTCTAATTTTGGTTACTTAACATAATTGAATTTAGGCTACAAATAAAAAATACACGAGTATCTGAAAATTGAGTTTTATTACTACCTTATAAAAAATGTTGTCTCTTAATTAGACGTCATCACAGTTAACTAACTAACAATTACTTAACATTTTTCAATGTAACATTAAAGTCTAAAATTAGTTTTTTTACATTTTTTCTCTATTACACTACATCTGTGTCTATTTCATTCCCATAAACTACGTCTTCTTCGTTGTAGTCCAATAGCTTTTTGTTTTTCTAAATCAGAATAAAACTTAAGCAGCTCATTATTCCTCCAGTCTTCTCCAAAATGTTTTGACAGTAATTTTGACACATCAGTACCTTAGCAGGATTAAGGCAAACTCCTCTCTTTAAAGTCTTCAGTTTAATGTGTGTCATGTTTAGTTTGGGTTTAGTGACAAATTAAGCTTTACAAGCTTCACTTCTATAAAAAACTTCACCTTGGACCAAAATATTTTTTAGGTTAGTCTTCTTCTTTAAAATGATCCTTTTCGATGAGTTGAACTTAAAGTGCCACTGGCCAGGTTTTTTGGACTCTTTTTGCTTTACATTTCCAATCCTTAATTGTAACAGTAGTTCCTACTTTATGTACTTTCACATGTCTCCCAAGAATTTCTTCACACTCCTATGGCTGAAGAATAGTATCTTTCTTTTTCAGGTCCTTTTCTATTAAACTGAATACTCTGTTGGGTGGGATGAATGAATGGGCATAGGAAATGTTCACTTGTGCATGAGCATCAGTGACCAGCCACTTTTCCAGCACAGCAATGAATATGATATTTTTATTTTGTCCATCACATCCATCTGAAAAACACTTAACCACTGTTTTCCCTTCAAAATATTCACTAGATGATGGTACACACACAAGAAGAAATTATATTTGAATTTTTAGGAAATTCACTTTCACACCACGTGTAGCAGTCAACATTTTCCTTTGTCAGTTTGCATGGAATTTCCTGTAACTATAGTGAAATTATAAAAAGAATACTGTCTGATGAAGTAAGCAGACTGATCAGATAGTCTCAGCAGAAGTGAGTTTTTTTTAACAGCCAAAGGTTACGAATATTGCATTGTTATCATCAGATTTTAATATAGAGCAAAATGCTTTAGCCTTCAGTTTGTGCAATCGCGTCAGTTTCCAATTCATTTCTTTTAATAACATCTTTCTCTGTTTTGTCACGTTTCCATTCCTGTTTGTTAGGTGTTTTCTTCCTAGCTTCATTTCCAGAGACCACTTTTAAATTAACTCCCAGTACTCTCCATTTCAAAAGTATGATAGATAAATAACACGTTTTAATAATATTTATTACAAAAACTTATTTTTACAAAACAAAACAGAATAGGCCTATAACTGCAAACTCACAATCAAAATATCGGTATGGAGAACCATACATGACTTCCATGTTCTAAGATTTATATTTAAAATCATTTTCGAAATGAAATATTACTATAGAAACTACTTCTTTCTACTTACTGCTTCAGCCTTAACCACAGTACTGTGGTCACTAACGTATACCACCTCACGTTATCGCACTCGATTTTCATTGATGATGGAAGTCGATGGCATTGCCGAAACGTCTGGTTTTGTAGAAAACATTGGACTACGGCCAAATATCCCGGGAAGGAATTTTAACAAAAACTACTTCTTTGTTGCCGATAACGTTGTACACATATATATAAAAAATATGCATAAAATTAATGGCTTGTATAAGTTAATGATTGATCTCCATTAAGTAGTGCTCAAGTTTCCAAAGTTTTAATATTATGATGTCCGTAATTAAAACATCAGAGCAGGTTTAGTGTGTATGAGGGTACACCGTGGACAAAAATTTTCAACATTTCCTATTGAGCGTTGCTTAGAATAAAGCTGCGAATCTACAGTGTACGTTTCACAGAACAAACACGCGGAAAAGAAGGAGCGCTCCGAAGTCACTCATGGACCCTCAGCATCTTGCAGAGGGTTCATTCCCTAAAGACGAAAAGTCTGTCTATGAATCGTTCCTCTGTAAACACGTGCAGTTACACTGCCCAGCGATCCACAGGAAGCAAATCGCTATCCACGCTGGACACTTTTTCGGCTTGCACGCGTTATGTTGGGATGGATTTTGGCACTTTCCATTTAAAAAGCGTGCAAATGTAAGAAAATAAACATGAGTGAGTCCAGAAATAACGCGAATTGTGTGTGTGTGTGTGTGTGTGTGTGTGTGTTCCCTGCCTTTTTATTGCGGTAGTCATAATAATAAAATGGAAACGTAAACATTACATAACTGAGATATGCTTGCCTGCCACGAACGATATATTATTTTATACATATATATTAACTCATACATAATTTACATTAAAATGAAAAAATTGTAATTTTATTGCCTGGCAACAAAATTATTTTATTTTTAACAATTACCATTGTTTCAAAAAGTTTAAATGAATTTTCAAGTACTTTACTGTTGTTAAAACGTAAAAGGTTGCAGGTAAACTACCCCTTCCCCTTAACCGATCTTCACGAAAATCGAAAGTCCTTGAGATCTCTACAATTCAGGGATGTATGCAAAAAATTATTTGATTCTGTTTGAATTTGCGGCTGTTATCGTTTGCCATAGAAAATACCCTTGTTAAAAAAACGTTGCAGGTAAACTACCCCTTTCCCTTAACCGATCTTCACCAAAAACAATAGGTATTGAGAACTCTACAATTTAGGGCTGTATGCAAATAATCTTTTGATTCTGTTTGAATTTGCGGGTGTTATCGTTTGCCATAGAAAATACCCTTATTAAAACATAAAACGTTGCAGGTAAACTACCCCTTTACTTTAACCGATCTTCACCAAAATCAATAGGTCTTGATAACTCTACAATTCAGGGCTGTATGCGAAACATTATTTAATTCTGTTTGAATTTGCGGCTGTTATCGTTTGCCAAAAAAAAAATTACACTTGATAAAAAAAACCGTTGCTGGTAAACTACCCCTTTCCCTCAACCGATCTTCACCAAAAACAATAGGTCGTGAGTACTCTACAAATCAGGGCTGTATGCAAAAAATTATTTGATTCTGTTTGAATTTGCGGCAGTTATCGTTTGCCATAGAAAAAAAAATCTACAGACAGACACACAGACACACACACACACACACACACACACAGACACTTTTCGAAAAACGACTTTTTTTCATGTTTTGAGTGTAGTACAATCAGAATCTGCAATAATCTCGAACACGATTTTTTTTGCCATCACCATACTTCCATTTCCTTAAGGAACATGGAAGTAAAAGGTTAAAACAGTGTGATATGTGAAGAAGCAGTAAACAAACATGTACTGCATGCTGGGAAATCACGTGATACAACGGGAAGTTCTCATTGGTTGACAGGGATTTGGCTGACTTTGAAACTGAAAACTCCAAAACAGCCATTGGATTTGGCGGATTTTGAAACTAAGCCTCATATTTGAATGAGTATTTTGATAGGATGTGTCAGCTTTTGATCCAAAATAATGTTTTTGCTGAATTCCTCGAGGTCAAATTTATAAGAAACAATGTATAACTCCATTTTGTCAAAAAATGGATTTGGCGGCTTTTGATACTAGGCACCTTTTATAAGATTTATGTAGTACGTATATGATACTTACAGAACATATTTTTAGATCTTATTAATATTTAATAAATTAAGTATATTAATATTCAATAATGCACATATTAGATATTTTGTACCCGGGGTCGGGTCGGCTTCATACAAAAGAAAAAACAACTTAAGACTAATCAGCATTACTATTTTTAAAGTTGCTGAAATCAGTCCCATTCAAGTAAACGGTAATAACACAATAAAAATATGCGTCACTGAAACATTATTGACTGAATTGATTTTCCTATAGGCCTATTTCATATTTCAAACGATATCCTAATGCTGTGTAATAAACCTGTTTTTATATTTTAAAAATAGTTACAACTATATTAGCGTACACAGCTGAAAAATAATAATCAAACAGCCTAAAAAGTTAAGAGGTTAAGAAAAGTCAATTTTTTTGACCATCCGAGGGGTCCGGTCCAGTGCCCCCCCCCCCCGTAAATACGTCCCTGGATTAAAACAGTGCAGAGCAGATGCGAATCAAGACAAAAATATTCTCTCATCACATTTTTTTCACTGTTAATCAATAGAGCCAAAAATTCACGTAACTTTTATCAGAAACGCATCATAGTATAACTTTTACTGGCACAGTGCAGGATTATACATGAGAAAATGCACATGACTCACGATATATGATGACTGCATCCAATGATTTAAGTCTTACCTGAAACAAAAGAAAAACAACATTAAATACTTGTGCGGTGGTTCACTGGCGTGTTTATAAGAAAACAAGTCATGCAAGAATATAGTTAAGACATTTCCACCACGGCACTGCGTAACGGACCAAACGACAGGCTCATTTGCATAATGAATATTTAAATGTACCGTAATCGTGTGTGAAACAGTTGGAATTACACAAAACCAAATAAGAAAAAACAACAGGTTACGGCTTTAATTATTGTACACTAAGTGTTCATCAAAAATTGTCGGCTCGCCTCTCGGTTACACCGTACATTTCGTATGGGTAAATCGTCTAACCAAACTGCTTCCACCGTAAAATATTCCGCATGACGTTTCAATCCCTAGAATCTGGGACCGCCCCCAGAAGCTAAAGAAACGTAAAACAACTTACAACGAAAGGCAGTTCGCAGTTCGTTCCCGTAATACCGTAGGCAACTTTTTGAGTAGTAGCCCACCAAGTATTTCTACATTAGATACGAGTGATGTAATATACCGACTCCCTGCTCAGTATCGTACACCTCGCGCTCTTACAGCAGTAAACTGATACATCGTGGGACGAAATAAACGAAACGAAAAAACAGTGTTGCCTCAATCCCACATAGCTACTCAAAATTTTCCATTGCCATAAATGTGTGTGCTTTAAGCAAAGCGTTATATTTTAAGAATGTAAGAATATTCAGACAAGTGCTACGTAGAAACGGGCAGGCCTCTGGGCGTTCGCGTATCGGAACACGTGCACAGCGTCCAGGTAGGTAAGACGAACACCTCGAGACTGGCGGAACACCTTTGGGACAAACTGGGATGCCGTATCCATAGCAGGTAAAGAGTCAAGATTGGTCAACACAAATTTAAGAAGGCGTCTTTCATGAGAACTGCCTGAGCCAAGATAGCAAAGACATTCCTCAAAATTTGGTTTAATGTTTTCAGAAATGCGATGAAAGGCCGTGACGGTGGGGACAGGCCTTATTAGGTCGCAAATTTCCGTTACGGGTTGGAAATTTCCGTGCGTGTGGGTTTAGAATTTTCGTTTTATGGAGGAGTGACAAGCAGGGGGCGTGGTCTCTAGCAGGTAGGCGGGGGTATGAATATGAAAGAAGACAACTGTCCAGCCGTTGTAGATCTTGCAACCGCCACTCACATGTAAGAAGGGTTTATTTTATTTTACATGACTTTGTAGTTTGTTTAGTTTTACATTTCTATTCTTATATATTCTTCCTAATATTTGTAGGACTTATATTGTTACTATAAGATTTTAATCGTAATCGCCTACATTTTCCCAATATTTTGTTTAATTATAAGCTATTTTATGTCTTTTGGCTTCTGAGGACGATCGCAGATTCTCGGGATTGAAACGTCAAACGGAAATTTTACGACGGAAGCAGTCCGTGTAGAGAGTTTGTCCGTAAACAATGGACACCCATCGCTTGAAACGTCAAACGGAAATTTTACGACGGAAGCAGTCCGTGTAGAGAGTTTGTCCGTAAACAATGGACACCCATCGCTTGAAACGTCAAACGGAAATTTTACGACGGAAGCAGTCCGTGTAGAGAGTTTGTCCGTAAACAATGGACACCCATCGCTTGAAACGTCAAACGGAAATTTTACGACGGAAGCAGTCCGTGTAGAGAGTTTGTCCGTAAACAATGGACACCCATCGCTTGAAACGTCAAACGGAAATTTTACGACGGAAGCAGTCCGTGTAGAGAGTTTGTCCGTAAACAATGGACACCCATCGCTTGAAACGTCAAACGGAAATTTTACGACGGAAGCAGTCCGTGTAGAGAGTTTGTCCGTAAACAATGGACACCCATCGCTTGAAACGTCAAACGGAAATTTTACGACGGAAGCAGTCCGTGTAGAGAGTTTGTCCGTAAACAATGGACACCCATCGCTTGAAACGTCAAACGGAAATTTTACGACGGAAGCAGTCCGTGTAGAGAGTTTATCCGTAAACAATGGACAACCATCGCTTGAAACGTCAAACGGAAATTTTACGACGGAAGCAGTCCGTGTAGAGAGTTTGTCCGTAAACAATGGACAACCATCGCTTGAAACGTCAAACGGAAATTTTACGACGGAAGCAGTCCGTGTAGAGAGTTTGTCCGTAAACAATGGACACCCATCGCTTGAAACGTCAAACGGAAATTTTACGACGGAAGCAGTCCGTGTAGAGAGTTTGTCCGTAAACAATGGACAACCATCGCTTGAAACGTCAAACGGAAATTTTACGACGGAAGCAGTCCGTGTAGAGAGTTTGTCCGTAAACAATGGACACCCATCGCTTGAAACGTCAAACGGAAATTTTACGACGGAAGCAGTCCGTGTAGAGAGTTTATCCGTAAACAATGGACACCCATCACTTGAAACGTCAAACGGAAATTTTACGACGGAAGCAGTCCGTGTAGAGAGTTTATCCGTAAACAATGGACACCCATCGATTACGAGTTTTAAAGAAGGAGTATTTCGTATATTAAATTACAAATTATTTGGATAAAATTGGTATATGCACACGAAGATTTATCGCCTTTTCCAACAGTATACGAGAATGCTGGAAAGAAATTATTGATTGAGAGAAAGCTTTCGACAGTTTGACTAAAGCATTCTAGTGAAGATTTTTAAAGACACTGGTATACACTGGAAGGAAAGAAGACTAATAAAGAAGATGCACACAAAACAGAAAGTAGTATTGTTGAGTGGACGAAGACGAAACAGAGAGGTATGGACATCGCAAGACGCGTCAGACAACGACGCTGTTTGTCACCAACACTATTCAATACCTAAGCTAAAAAACTCTCAGAGAAAGACTAAAAAAAATAAAACGAATTATAGCGGGAGGAGAAGGAATAAAGGCCAGTAAATACTACGATGATGAAGCAGTGCTGGGGGGCGGGGATCACAAAAAGAACCAATCACAAAACTAAATTGATGATAATTAGCAAGAACGAAGGTTCGATAACATATCCTAGGAAGGAAAAGCACTCCATCAGGGCTGGGAGGTTGCGTGTGTATGTGACATCCTCTTTGGTTGTATGTCCCGGTCAAGAATTGAAAATTTACTGATGAGGGCCGATACAACGGCATGCTGGTACTAGCTCGCGCTAGTACAGTGTTTGCCCAGGCCGTTTCCAAGAATCACCTGGACGTACACGGTACCTGCCAAGGCCGGCTATAAGGGGATGTTTTTAGGCCCTTGCCGCTCGTACTTAAAATTTACGTACAAGTCGCCACGGACGACTTAGTGTCATCCAAGGACCGAGCACCGAGTCCACTTCTCAACAAGCGAGAAAGGAACCGACGATGAATTTGGCCGGGGGGTTTAGTCGCAAGTCGGCTAGTGGCCATAGTCCACTGTCGAGAACGCTTTTCAACTTTTTTTTTATGAACAGCTGTTGGGTATCCCCAGACCGGGGCAGCGTAGCTGATGATAGGCAAAAACACGCGTTGACGATCAGCTTACCTAGCTTACGGGCCACAGCCTTGATGGCAAGTATTGGAAACAGAGAGCCGAGATGAGCTGACGCTCTGGTGGTGACTGTTTGTGCATGGGTACGCCAGGAGAACCCAAAGGAAAAGCAGAGGAACAAGTGAACTCGTTTAAGTATTTGAATAGTTGCGTGGACGGAACGGAACTTGCACGGACGAAATTAAAAGTAGGATATCTAAGGGTTAAAAAGCTTTTCAAAAAGTATAAGGTTTGTTGACAGCAAAATGTGAATCGATAGGAATGAGAAAGATACTGCGGAATGTTTTATTCGGAGTATGGTGGATTCGTATGGCAGTGAAACAAGGACCATCAAAAAGAAAGAAGAAAGGTACTCTGAAAAGATAGAAATGTGACGGTGCCGAAGAATGATTACGGGGGATGGACTGGTACACTCGAAACGATGAAAACAGGAGAAGAAAGAAAACAGCTGAAGGTAATAAGAAAGAGAAAAGCATCTTTGTTGGGACATATATATTCCTACTGTCTGCAGCTAAGGATCTGATTGTCAGCGGAACTGAGTGGTGGTACCGACATGTGAGATAACAAGGATATAGTGTTACAGATAGCTGGTTTTACACGAAGTAATTGAGAGAGTCACTAAGATTACCGTTCTGCAAATTAACACGCCTTTACATTAAACGTTAAATTACTATCCTGAGCTCGCAAAAACTATTTAGCATATAAATCGTGTTTCCCCATACTTGTTAGTTAAAAACAGATTTCTTCCAGCTAACGTAATTGAAATCAAATTTTAGGAAATAAACCAGAAGGTACGAGTGACTTCATATTGAAATTATCGGACTTTAAACCCAACACTGCAGAGCTGATTGTTCAAAATTACATTCACTATTCACATTGTTATGTTTAATGTCATTAATATTACAATTCTGCAAGTTAAGACTAAAATGTAATTAATACATCTTAATTAAAATAGAAGAGTTTGAATCATACCCAGGAGTACAGCCACGAGGGCCAGGAGGATCGATACCCGTCAGAGCTACTAAAATTTCAATGAAATTCCATAATCACCGAACTTTGACATATTTCTAAACCAGTGTGTTAAAATAAGGATTATAAATAATTGTATGAATAACTATATGGGCAGAATTTTTAACATCTTTTTTCCTAATGAAAATGGAAGTCCAACCTCAAGCTGGTCTTATCCTCTCCCCTCCCAGGAGAACTTCCTAGTTACGCTACTGAGCATATCGTGGGGTTAGTAGTAAAGTTACACAAGTCCACTTGGGTTAATTTACCGAAAACTGAAATCAAAGGCTTTCATTCAAGTGCAAATATAAATCATAAAATTGTTAAGACTGATTTTCAGGGTTAATTTTTATTATTAGGCCTAACAGAGTTTATTATTGATTACATAGCTTTTGAAAAGACAAATAGAAATTAATAAAAAAAGTAAAATGTGTTTTTTTGAAACATCATTGGACTTGAGTAGTTTAACCACTAACCCTTCGATGTACTGTTGATTTATTTCAGAACTCTAAAGGACTCGGCAAAATGAAAGATCCTGGGACTGTTAAGTTTGGTAATCAACGCCCTAGTGGATACGAGTTCGACAGTATCACAAGTGTTTTAACCGGACATTTAATCACAATCATAACTGACCAGCTGGTGCACCAAATGTTACTATGTAGGTAACCATGTAGGTAACAGGAAAACATATGTAACTACCGCACATGTTAGAAAGCGACTTAACATAACAATAAGGCCAACTGCGGAAACCAACTACAACCGGTAATTCACGTGAAAGTGACAGCCACCAAACTCAGAGGTCATAAATGTCACGGACACAGTTTACGAGTTCTTGGCCTTCCTCTACAAGCACGTCTCCCATTGACCTTTCCTCCTAATACGATAGTCGTGCCTAATTACGACGCTCTTCCACTTCCACTATATGTATTATTTTCATATGTATCCTCTTCTTAGGAAGGCATAATGTGAAAACAGTGGGACATGCAGACGGGAACACTGCACAATATAGAACTCCAGAATATGTTAACCGAAGAAGTAATTTACACATTTAACATATCTTTCTACGTAACTTTAACGATACACTCACTTCATTATGTCAGTATAATAATGAAGATATTAAACAGTATATATTCGCACAAAATAAGGTCGATCTGCTGTAGAGACTAAAGCAGGAATGTCCCCATCGAGTGAAAACACTTCGAATAATGGATACGACTGATTACGAATCAAAGACGCAACGTCGGACAAGCGCGGCTGTTTTGACTAGCCGAGAAATGGAAGGAAGTACAGCGGGTCTTTTAATATCGTAAAAAGAGTGGAAATGGGGCAAATGGTGAGGACTCGAGCAAATACAGCAAAAATTGTGAGGACTAGAGCAACTACACACCCCACTCAATAAATATAGCGAAATCTACATACAGCTAAAACAATTAGACATGAAACGGCTGTCTGGTTGCGCTGTGTCAAAAGATCTCATCGCGCATGTTTGGCTCTGACGCAATTATTTTGTGTTCAGAACAGCTGCATGGTTGGCATGTCACACGGTTGTGTGCATTGTCAGTCACCTCACACCCCATTTTCTGCGCTGTCTTCCCTGTAAGCCTATTAGCGGATCAGTGAAGGAAGTTTTCATAGGTTTCTCCTGCAAGACCATTCTCAGTGAATAGTTTGTTATTCATTTATTTATTAAAGTAATCAATAAATTCTTGTTAAAATCCTTCCCGGTCTGTTTCGCCGTGGTCCATTGTTTTCTGCAAAAACAGACGTTTCGGCAGTGCCATCGACTGCCGTCATCGGTGTAAGATCCGGTACGCTAACGTGAGGTGGTATACGTTAGTGACCACAGTACCACGAGTACTTAGCGTACTCGATCTTACGCCGATGATGGCAGTCGATGGCACTGCCGAAACGTCTGTTTTTTTGCTGAAAACAATGGACCACGGCCAAACAGGACGGTACGGAATTTTAACAGTATTGTCTCCGGTCGTGTAAGCCTGCGAAGTACATCAATCATTAAATTGGTTTACCAAGATAATAAGGTTGCGGGCCGTCACTAATTGCATGTTGAGACCTACGGCGGAGGCAGGACAAAGTAACCGAGATGCTACTGGCTGCGCTAAAAGTAATTTTTTCTCTCAGTGCAGTTGAATGCATCAATTAGGCCGGAATATTTACTTTCCTTCATTAACTCCATTGGTTTCATTTACCTTACTAAGTTTGTGCAAATGTTAATGTTAACAGGTCTGCTTTTCGCCGCTTTTCCTTAAATTCAAACCGATAAACCGCATTAGATTATAGTAAAAGATAGCCTACGCTACAGTTTCGACATTGAAGGAAACTAATAAAAATATAAGCATTAAACTTTACGTGTTTCTGTTTATTCCATATTGGTTAACAGTGTTATTGGAAAATTTATGACTATAGGCTACTCTTTGCACATGACCAAGCGATAATTTCAGAAAGCGAATATTCTCTTCAGAAAGCAGTACACAAATTATACAAACTAGCAAAAGATTACAATTTACAAATATCTTCGCAGAAAAAAAAATCGGTATGGAGAACCATACATGACTTCCATGTTTTAATTAAATATAAAATTATTTTTCATATGTACATTCAGAACGAAAGCAAGTATATCAGCATGCTTTTGGTAAAAACGCTGTGAAAGATAATCAAAATACGAATTGTACCTAACTGTTAACATTTAAAAAAAAAAGAATTAATTTGATTAAAATATCTTTCATTTAAACAACGCGAATACCGCCCAGCGTTTATCTGTGACTTTCTGAAACAAAAAATTATTTTGCTTACCTATCCTTGGTTACATAGCATGGAACAATATCAATTGTTAATATTTTATTGAAATTTTTAAGTTTTCGGTCGAATAAATTTATAACATCGATACAAAAATTATCCCTCCCCTTCAACTACCCTTTCCATTTATACATATTTTATCTATTTTTCTACAGTGGATTATTAAGATCTTCGTTTCAGGATACTTTATTTATCAAAATTAGGTACTTTACTTTTGTTAAAACATAAAATGTTGCATGTAAACTACCCCTTCCCCTTAACCGATCTTCACCAAAATCAATAGGGTTCGAGTCCTCTACAACTTGCGCACATATGCAAAAACTCTTTGATTATGTTTGAATATGCGGTAGTTGTCGTTCGCCATAGAAAAAATTCTACACACAGACACTTTTCAGAAAATTACTTTTCTTCATGTTTTGAGGGTGGTATAATCAGAATCTGCCCTTATCTCGAACACGATTTTTTCGCGACCACCATACTTCCATTTCCTTACAGAACATGGATGTAATAATGGCATTTAAAGGTAACTAACATACTAATAGTTCAATTGTTAACATTGTTACGATATGCGCGAGTAAATGAACTCAGAACTACGTATCATATAAGGTTTAAACACAGACAGGGAAAAACATAAAATGATTCAAATACTTAATTGTAAAATATATAGAAACCTGAGGAATAAAGTAAGGAAAGATACGTTAGTAAAATGTTATAAAACTATAGTTATTCCGAGTTTATTATAACAGCCGTGAAGTAGGGACGCTCACAGAAACAAATGTAAAAATAATCTAAACAGTAGACAAGAAAATGTTTCGGAGGGTCGCAGGTTGCACGAGGAGAGACAGAATGCGGAGTAGAGAAATAAGAAAGCAGTTACAAGTTCACAGCTCAAGTGACCGAATAAAGAAGTACAGCAATAAATGGGAACAACATTAACAAAAAATGAGCACTGAGAGTTTGCCAAAGATTATGTATAGCTATCAACCACAGGGACCTCCCTCGGAACACCAAAAAAAGAGGTGGGATGTTCAGGTGTCAACAGGCTGTTAGCATAAAGCTTGGTTGAAAGAATAATAAGAAGAAGACTGTTATTGGATACAACATTGAATTTTACTACCGAAGTAAAATTTAATATCGGGAACAGAAACAACTGTATCATAAGAGAGCAAAAACTTGAAAGGATGATTTTCACTCGTGACCAAGATTTGTTTAAATATAATTAAATTATTTCAATAATCTGCGTTTAGTCACGGTATTTTGAAGGATATTTTGAACATAAATCTTTTGTCTGAAAATAAAATAAATGCCTACGTTTTTAACTGAGTACAAATAAACCTCAACTTTAAAAAATTGTTTAAAACCTGCTGCACAGTCATGATAAACTTTTAAGATCTTCTATTTAAGAACGAGGTCCCAAAATTATATGTTATCGTAATCGTCGACAAACACTTTTTATCAACTTGAACACGGACATAATTATGAAGATGATTTCCGCAATCCGATTTTTCTATATCGTTAATGCGGATGTGACGTGTGTGTATGTTTCTGTGTGGCATTCGTGGAGTCTCATAATTACCATTGAATATTATAACATCTCCTAATCGTTAGAACCTACAACAGACCCATAACGTTTTCTATGACTTGTGTTAACTGGACGAACTTATTAAAAAAACTCCTATCTCATCATTCTTCCTCAGGAGTACCAATCAGAGCTGATATTGAAACGTATGGGTAAGACTGAATGCACTGTATACACTAAATATATGTGTCAAGTTCCCTGTGCCCATTTTGGATTGTAAACGGTCCCTACAGATTTGTAGTAATCTCTGACATGATCTTCTTCTTCTTTAGAACTGCAGCCCAACGTGAGCACTGTTTTCAACACCAATCTTCTCCACTGTCTTCTATCCAGTGTAACCCCTGACATGCATTCTTCTTAGATCTTCCAGCACATCATCCGACCATCTCTTATCCTACACCGGCCGCTCTTTCTGATTTTACAGACTTGCGCCATCAGGATTTTCTTTGGCGTACGCTGATAATCCATCCGCTCTAGATGACCTAGCCACTGTATTCGTTGAGCCGTTACGAACGTGCATAGCGCAGAATACTAGCATAGAATACTCACGCAGATTACAGTCTGTGTGAAAACAAACTCGTGTATTTATATGGCACCGTGCATAGCGAAGCAGATCGCACATCACATACCAGAGAATATCATCGCTGATCCTCTTCGGAAAGCAAACTAGTTTGTTTTTTTACATCGCATATGGAATACTTCTGAGCTCTGATTGGTTGCTTCAAGGACATTTCCCGCACTGTAGCCACACGCAACTCTATCCAATGTACAATTCCCGCTAAAGTGTAAACAGTTCGGTCTCAGTCTGCTGTAAAATGTGCTAACGGCGGCGTGCACAGAACTCGACACTGTTCACTATTCTCATGTATCAGACATTACTCATCCTCGGTATGCACACCTCTCATACATGTGCGATATGCTACGTGCGATCATCTATGCTAGTATTCCGCGCTATGCACCTACCCTTACAATGTGCTCATGCTTCAATAACTCATCTGTCTCCTGCTTATTTCCTATTCTCGATTCATCTTCTTCTTTAAGCGGGCCACGAACACGTCTTACAATCTTTCTTCCAAGCCTTGATAGTATTTTCTTGTTCCTTCTTTCTGAATGTCCATGTCTCGCCTCCATAAGTAACAAACGGTCTGATAATGTCTTACATATTTTTATATAATGTCTGATGTGATGCTATCAGCAAACACATACCGTAGCAACATTATCGTAACGTTCGACGTTCAATCAGAAAACAAACAAACGAATCGACAAATTCATACAACAGACAGAAAACGACAATTTCAAGGAAAGATTCGTAGCGCGTGAGTGAAAGGAAACGCAACCAACTGACTGTCGCCTATCAATTGTAGATGAGGCCTTCACGGTAGAACAACAACTACGACATACGGTAGGCCTATACGGCAATGATAACATATCTGCAGCTGTAACAGCTAACCGTACCGTATACAGCCACGTGTCCGCCGGGCAAATGTTAATTACTTCTCCTACAGAGTTATCGCAGAATGTTCTACAATACACGAAATTTAGTGTTGAACGTTATATAAATTTGACAAGTAAAAGTGTTACACGTTTAAAAAAGATGTTCACAAACATTTATACTAGCATTGTATTCAATGCACACCCATCTCTCAACGGCGGCCTACACTTTTAACACCAGCAAGGCGACACAACTTTCTACGACAGTTACGTTTGGCACTCCACTTATTTTTCACGAAAGTTCACGAATTCGAGTAAAACGAAAAGGGGTGGGGAACAGAAGTGACGGTGTTTGGAGACGACACAGAGATAACGAATACTGAATTTTGTGTAAAGTAAAACGGGTTACAGACTGACAAACAGGGGCTTATTTGTGGGGAAGGAGGCGAACGGGACTCCCCCCCTCCAGCGAGTCGAAAACGTTGACAAGAAATTTTGTTAATCTCTTAATTTTTAGTATTTTTGTTTTTACTTATTTTTTCAGCTGCATACGCTAATGTAGTAGTAACTCTTTTTTAAGTATACAGACTTATAACAAAACATTTGCATATACGTTTGGAATATGAAACAGATTAGGAAAATCAATTCAGTGACCCCGGAAGAAGTTGTTAATGTAATGAATAAAAAATCAAGGCGAATTAAACTCTTAAAATATTTTCGAACGGTGTATATTTTTTGTGTATAAAACGTTCTTGGTTTACATTTTGTTTTTATTAAAACTGTAGTTATCATTTTTGAATGTAAAATGTCAATAGCCTAAGTATCTTGTAAACAGTGTTTCAATAGCGCGTACTGTACTTTTATTGCGTTATTACCGTTTACTTCAACGGGAGTTCAGGATGTTATCACACGTTATTCGCCCATTTTGAAGATATTATAGTATTGACTATTCTTTTTTGTTTTTTCTCTTATATGAAGCCGACGTGACCGGACACCCCGTAAAACCAAATTCTACATACCCCACTGGTGTCACATACACTGGTCGGCACGATCTCAGTGGACGGGAGAGTCATATAAAACGTTAAATATAGGATTGCAGATGGTAAAAGTAGTTTTTATGAAATGAAAAATTTATAACTAACAACAAGAAATACTATTTAATTTGTATAGCCCGCCGTCATGAACCGATGGGAAGAGGGAACATGGTGTAGGAAGGAAGATAAAACCGGATAAGTAATAAAAATGAACGGGTAAGTGGAGCTAGAACCACTAGCACAAACCTTTAAAGAAAACAACTTATAGCAACAAAGCAAAACCGACCTAAGATTGACACAGATAACATCATACAGTGGAGACTGGTCCCTCAGCGGACTCGGAAAGAAAATGGGACGCTGAATAAGGTCTGTTGCGGAATTATCAGAACACTCATGAAGTATTGGGAGCGACACAGCGCAACCGATCTGCTATGGGCACACGTCGGACTATACCAGCTCCTAAGATCCTTCTACTCCGGTACGCAAACCAGATAAGTTTACCAGTGGCTCCATCTACCAACCAAGGTCACCGAGCGGGCTAGGACCAGGAGACTTCGTACTTCGCCGCTATGGCATTGTACGTAAATACGCTATTGTAATAACAAGACATAATGTTGCCTAGTACGGGCGAGATGTGGCGGCGTTTCGCTACCAAACAGACGAGCGGGGAGGCCAACCCCCTACAGGATACAGGATCCTGAAACGTTGGTTACACAAACTACTCACGATCGGCTCATCGAAAACTGGACGCACGCTTTCATCCGATCATTAGCCCTGATACCGCCGAAAATCGTTCAACCGCGCGCCCCTCAAGCCGGAGGGATAAAGCGCTACCGTTAACTCGCGGTACAGCCCCAACTCCACCTCTCAGAGTCGTAGTAGCCCTGGCCTGATCGGGTCTCACTCACACGTTGCGTGGACAGGCTACGGTACTGGAGTTCAATGCGCTTGATGTACTTACGTCCACCCCACAGCTACTGCCAGGCACCAGCCAACACACACATCAGCCCCAATCATGCCTAAATACTGAATCACCCCCTCTACAACGATGAGGCGGTGTGTGTCAGATGAAGAAGGTAGAAGATGGGTACCGTGGATCGTGGTACAGGCCACCTTCCTTTCACCTTACAGGATTAACTCCAAACTCCCACCTGCGAGGTCAGAACACACACACACACGTTACACCTTATGGAAATTATGAACGCTCTAAAGCAGTGGCCCTCAACCTTTTCTAGTCCGAGACACTTACCTTAAAGGACACTACACTTCACGAGATCCATAAACAAGGGCGCCGGCAGAATTACTTGTAGGAGTGTACACCCGGTTTATAATAATACTGTATTTTTGCTAACACTAAGGACTTTACGGAATCTTTTACACTTAAACACATTCTACATACTTAATTCTATAATAATAAATATGTAAGAGGTTTTTATTAAGACACAGTAAATAAATGTTTGAGCCCGACTTGGCATCCCCCCCCCCCCCCCGAGACCCAGCAGTGGGACGGACACACCTTACGTTGAGAAACGCTGCTCTAAAGCACAGGCAATGTCTAAAATACAGGCATTAAACACACAGTAACGAATCGAACTAAACTACTAATAACACACAACGAACACAGGTAACACAGAAAATACTCTTATCACTCGAGTGATAAGAAGTCATGGAAACAAAGTCGCATAAAATAAACACGTAACAAAATGTGAATGCACTTTTTTGCTGACATTTATCGCTTAAGTGAAACAGTATTGTTAATGTTATCTCTATCGTTTTCCTATGTAAAGCGAACGTGACGTTCTTTAATTTGATTCAGAGATGACCAACGTCCGCGTTTCACACATTAAAACAAAAAACTGTGCGTACGTATGTAACTAAGTCGAAAGTGGTCTCCAACACACGCATGCGCGCGCGCGCGGACAAACGGAGTCTATTTAATTTTGGGTTGGCATCCGTTTCGGTTTTCCCAGCCATGTCCACTTTTTCGTACGAGGGGGAAACATAGGGGGGGGGACTTTATCGAAGTTCGGGATTTTGTCACACCTTATAATCGGTTGATAATTTTTTATGGTTACATTTTCTTCCTCTTCTTCTTCACTACAAGGGCTGGGTTATATAAACCTCTTTCGGCACCCATCTCATTCTCGGACGACCCACGTCTGTTCTACCAATGGTTTTACGTATATTTCAGCTCTGCTTTTTGCAATCGGCGTTCCGTCATCCTTAGCAAATGATCACACAATTCTTTCTATCAACAAGTGGGCCTGTGCGGGACGAAGAGCATCCCCGTCGCCCGCTCGTGTGCTGCGTCCCGAGCTTCAAATAGATCTCCTGCCGCAGGAACCACAGATGTACCGGATGTGCCCTGCTACCGGCCGTGGATCTTCAATTAGTTACCTAATTACGGGTGAGTGTACGCCGAGGCCTGGTCCAAGGTTCACCTGGCACAGTCTGTCCTGGAAGCTGACGGTGCGGCGCGGCGATAGACTTTGCGGGGCAGTGTCCGTATAGTGGCGTCCAGGAAACGGACACGCAGGGAGTCACGGATGATTTTGTTAGATGTCAGGTAGTGGGCTTTGGACGTCCAGCGCAATCCTCGGTCCAGGAGAGACTGAAAGCTTTCGCTTGTGGGTCTTAGCCAAGTAGTCCCATACGGGGATCGCGTAGGTAACCATCGGCACCAAATAGCTGGTGACGACAAGCTTCCCTAGGCGGAGGGATTCTTTTCTGTAAGTTCAAATAAATGCATTCATATCTTCACTTTTAGTTCTGCTTTTATATCCTCATTCCTTCTTCTATCAAGCAATGTATAATTTAAAGTACGTACTTCCAACAAACTCTGAAAATTGCCGCATTCCTTTTTACTCATGTCCCACACCTCACTCGTATACGTGAATGTGGGTATTGCACCTGTCTTATGAAACTTTTTATAAAAAATTGTTTTGCTGTGTTCACGATTACATTTTAAGTCACAGAAGTGAGAATAATCTAATTTAGAGAGTGTACACGTGAAAGGAAACTGTGGACTGTGATTGCAAACAAAATAAATAAAATTAAAAGCAGTTGTATATTTCCATTTTCTCATTTATTTTTACAGCTGAATGTTTAACATATTACTCATAACTTTTTGTTATTTGATGAAAATGTTGTTACCATTAAGAAAATGACACTATCGTACAGTATAATATATCAATGTCATATCAATTACGGTAGCACATTGTATGCGTATAAATTTAATTTTCTTTCCAATAGAAAAGTCATTTTGAAAATAATTTTCTTCCAACAACACAGTAATTTTATTATTAATAACAAGGTAATGGCATATCAAATGTACCGGATTTTTTTATGCTGTTGTTTCTGATGTACACTTTTCATGCCGGCAATTGAACACGACTGTCCTATGAGTCCAATATTTTAGCAAGTATACTCGGGCCGTTGACTCTGACGTTCGATATAGGGTATGTGTTGGGAATAAACTCTGCCGTGGATAAGAATCTACACCAATCACGTTACAAGAATTCGTTAACGTCACCACAGTTACAGCCTGTAACGGTACTGTGTTTTTACCCACATAAACACGTGGTCAGTTTTGCACCGTGCAGCGCTCGGTAAATGCAAAGCTTCCCGTGGACCAGTTGGCAACGTCGCAGCGAAACGTCACAGGCGCTTACTCAGCGGTCCCCGTCTATAGCAATGTTATATAAAACTGTACTAACATTTTCCTTGTACAAGCTCATAAACTCCATAAAATCAATGACAAACCACTTTTATAATAGGGTAATTAAATTTTTTAATCACAAGGTACAGACATTCAGTATTACAGTAATTTAATAAAACCAATGATGAAGAACGTTCTTTGTATTAGCGATTTCGAGGACCCGCTATGACTTCTTGAGCAGGGTCATAGTGCTTAACTAAACGCATACCGAGTCTTCATAAACGGTTTTCATTAAACCAGTGAAAAACTTGCATCTATAATAGTGAAAAAGTGTAATCAAAACACTTGTAATTTTTAATATTTTTTTTTAGGTTAACCTGTACATAAAAAAACTGACCCTTACAAAAAGCGTATGTCGGCGTACCACTGCTATAACTTCCAAGGCATATCATGTGGGCATGTAACTCTGTGAAAAGGTTGTGGACAAGAAAAGACAACAAGCTTTTTAGTTTTGAGCAACGGGTGGCAGAAGAACAAAAACCACGAAAGGGCTTAAAGCTGTCGTATCACACCAACACAATTCAAGATCTATCTAAAGGCAGTGTCAGAAAAGTGGATGGGCAACTGTGGACCGATGGGTATAGAAGTTGGAGAAGGCAGACTTTAGCCTGATTCATGCAGACGATCAAATGATCTTAGTAGAGCACAAAGTGGTACACATTAAACGCTGCGGATGCTTTATGGAGAATTCAGGAACCGGGAGGGGGAGCTGATCATCGATCTATATAAGATGGCGTAACTAGGAGCTGCTCCAGGGAGGGGGATGAGTCTAGTTTGATGGTTAAACACTCCCCAATTTTCCCAGGATAAATGAGAAGACGTTCGTTAGCATTAAGTTCATACAATTTTATAAGTTTTTGCATTCAGAGTTTTTGAATAAGCCAACGTGAAGTACAAGCGTTTAAAAAACAGGGAAAAGACCTGATTTCAAAATATTCTATCTTGATTAATTGTTATTTAAATTAAATGCATAAATCTGAACGAAATAGGAATCAATTCAATTCCACATGCTTACTCTTAATAAGTCTTCTAAAAATACTTTTTCTGAAAATATTTTAAAAAGTCAATAAAACAATAATAATAAAACAAACAGTGCGAAAATAATAAAACAGATTATCGCTTCGCACTTTAAGGATGTTGTCCCACGAATGTTTTAAACAACCTATAGTTCGTATTTATTTAAAGTACGTTATTTTTAATATAAAAGCCAGCAATAAAATCTTCTCATTTTTCCGAATTAAAATCGAGAACTGCCAGCTTACCTGTGCAAAGACGACGGTTCAAACCATGGAGATATTAAACTAGTGGAGACATGACATAGACAACCCTGTAAGGGAAAGTGTGTCTGGGCGAAAAATATAAAGATAGATTAATAGACTTTGCCTTCGTTTTCTGGCGCTTACTTAATTCTATTTTAAAAGCTGCAAATACGAATGTTACTTACCAAATGTTGAGTGATTGTCATTAGTAAAAATACTGTTACGTAATACGGAACAGTCTCGTACATTCGATAGTGTCGTTCGACAAGCTTCTCAACTAGCCCAGCCGGCGCGTGTTTCTGCCAAGGCCAGGCTGAAGTATCCTCTAGAATTTTCGAGTGCTTGTTAAGGACGCATATTATGGAATCGTGCAGACTATAAATAGCCCACACCTGCTGCTTGGTTTTCAGTTTACTTCGGGCGATTATTCAGTGAGTTTCAAGTGGCTATTAGTGCTGTTGTGTTATAATTAGTGCGGAATTCTTCAATAATTATTACTGAATTGTTGTAATTCTTGTAATTACTTGTCATTGTTGTAATTACTTGACGATCTTGTAGATTACAAACTGTTAATTATGATAATTAAAGCTGGCTTTTAGTGACTTCATTCGTCTCTTGTATTTGGATTTCCACTGTACCATACGACGATCAAGGAGACCGTCGTAAACAATAATCTAACTTAATTTTATTAATTTACGAAAATTGCAATTCCTTTTATTTCTACAGTTACTGGCTTACAAATAGGCATACGTTAAGTGATTATGGAATTTCGCTGGAATTTTTAGTGGACCTTTGAGGTGGGGGAAATGTCCCCCTCCCGTAGTTACGCCACTGGATTGAATACCTGTTAGCAGGCAATTCAGAAACCAACTTCATGGTTGAAGACACTCGAGATTAAATGTAGCTATCATTATAATATCTCGGTGTACAGATAACAAACGATGATCGTAATACAGAGGAAATCGCTAGTAGTCAATCAAGGGAATGCTGTTTTATTACAATTAAACGGGATACTTTCGCGTAACATCTCTGCAAACGCCAAAATAAGAACCCACAAAACTACAGTAGAAACTATTGCAACATACGATGGTGAATTGTGGATGATTTATACACGAAATACCTCGTGTATGCAAGTTATGGAAACGAACGAACTGCTGGCGTAAATGTTGTCAATTCACAAGAACCGACAGAATACGAAATACAGAAATTAGAAGCCCTACGAAACTCGGTGCTGACATATTTGAAACCACTGCGGAGTGTTACAGACGGACGTACAGGGGACGGGAGGTGGCCTAAACGAATAACTTGGTGGATTCTCCCAGACAGACTACTGAGCACTGAAACGTGGAGAACAGATGAACGCTGATAGTTTTAGAAAACGCACAGACTAGAGAAGAGAAAAAGTTGGCCAACTCTGACGATACTGGACAAAATTGTCACCGAAACTTATATTAGCAAACAAATGTACTTTTTTTTAGCCTTTCACGGCCGGTGTCAATATTATCGAAACGGTTGAATGCCGGGCTATTAGGCCGCAGCTTCATATCTGAAAAACCAAACGTTTCGGCCTCACTGGTACTCTTTACCGCTGAAGATGACCTTCACGGCCCAATAGCCCGGCATTCAAGCGTTTCAATACATGAACGTACAGGTGGACGTGCGCGCGCGCGCGCGCGCGTGTGTGTGCACGTAGCCTACCTCTGAAGTATGGTACGCATCGCACGCAAAGGCCAGCTGAAAATCTATAAAACAAACAGTGACACAAAACGACGGAAAGCAAACACGAGACCGATCGCCTTATAAGGATGGGACCGTACGGCGTACGGATCAATCAATCAGAAGTCAGAAGAAAAAAAAACATAATTTAAGATAATAAAAAAAAAACAACAGTAGGCCTACGTACAAGAAAAAACAAGAAGGAAACAGCGCCTGTATGACATTTCCTTTTACGTGTTTTGTAATAACAACAACTAGGAAATTCAAAAGAGTGCGAGAACACACACACACACGCGCGCGCGCGCGCGCACACAATCAGAAAACTAATAATCATTTTAAATGATTTTTTTCCAAAAGTATGAGGGTCAGTTAAAAAGTTCGCGGAGCGACATCTACAGCTTTTAGGTGTAGAACTAAAATTTTTCGGCTGTTATAAGATTTATACTTCAAGAAACATCTGTTAATTTCCAAAACTATTTGTCAGTTTTATCATTGTTTAACAGTTATTCAACATTTACGTGTCACGCGAGTTTTAAAAAATGAATAAAATCAAGAATTTTTTGTTAAAAAAGTCACAACGAAATGGATTCGAAAAAGGTTGCACCTTTAAAAACAATGGTTTGTAAGTGGACATTAGAGTTTAATCGTGGTCGTACGAGTACTGAATGTGATCCCCAAAAGTGCAACAACTCCAAATGTAGCGCCCAAATTGCACAAAGTTTTTTCATACCAAGTTCTTGAATTAAAATCCAATACACACGCTCACGTATGGCGCCTGTTGATCTCAGCGACGTCATCCACTCTCAGTCCCCGATCTTTCAATACTATGTATGACGTTTTTTTATTGATATCCGGAGTTGTTGCACTTTGTAGGCGCCCACTGCAGTGATTATCTTCAGTGCTCGTATGACCACATTTAAACTCGAATGCAAAAACATTGTTTTTCAAAGCGCAGCATCTCTTTAACATATTTACCACTTTGTTGTGATTTTTCATTGGCGGTAGACCTTTTTAACAAACAATTAAATCAAGCACAATGGTTGATTTTATCCATTTTTTAAAACACGCGTGACATGTAAATTTCGAACAGCTGATAAACAATGAATAGATTGACAGATTTTGAAATTAGCAGGTGTTTACACGAAATATGAATCTCACAACATACGAAAAATTTTAGTTCTACCGTGATGACAACTGTCTCTCGTAAGTAACGTTTCAGATTCCTGTAAACAGACCTAGAAATAAATTAATGAAAGAATTTATATAATTTTGATTCAACTAAAATTTTTAAATCAATACATTGCTGGACGTAACTATTTTAACGCCTATGCCTGAGCGTACTTGCACACGCCTTAGTATCTCAGCCAGCAAGTCAAACACTGTGACGTTCTACAAAGGTAGCAAAATAAAATCGTTCGAGAGATACTAAATGTTCCGCGATATGTAGCCTACTCAAAAGGATTTGTGTGGTATCTACGCGACACATTAATAAAATACAAACATTATAGAAAAGATATTACAGCAGCCAGTTACAAAATATTGTAATATTAATACATAAAATAATGGGGGAGAGTACTTGACAATATGTGGAGCTTACCCAATAAGGCGACACGCGCGCACGCACACACACACACACACACATACACAGTGTGCGGGAGGGTAGGAGGGAGAGACAGACAGACAGAGAGTGTGTTTGTTTTCTGCCACTGTATTGATTCAGGAAGTTTCTGCCTTACTTCACAGACGTATTCCTCTCATCAGAAAAACGAAAACGATGTATATAAACACTGACCTGGAAGTGCTTTATTTTCTACTCATGCCCAATCGAAGATTGGCCCCATTTTTTCGTTTCAAAGGTAAAACAATGCGGTACTGTGTCTACGTCGATGAAAATAAGGCCAAAACATTGATTACTTTAGACGAACTTTCGCCTAAGTACTTTTAAAATTTGGTTCCACGATCGTAAACTGTATTCCTTTTACAAAAGTTTGTAAATGCGATTTGAAGATTAAATTTTTCACATTTAGTATGTTAAAACCACTATTAAAGTGTTTCAATTAAAAATTAAAAAAAACACACACACACACACCTACTTTTATTTAAAATACTGAAAATGTATTCCTTATTTCTCCTTCTAACCCTTTTTCTACAATATTATTTACATCGAATTTTCAAAAAAAAGCGCACAACAATTTCAATAATATTTTAATGAAATGTATATGGTTATTCAGAACATTGTTTAAAATAATCAGCTTGGTTGACAAATTTTGATTTTTTTTAAAGGTTACTGTTGTTATGTAAAACGGCGATCAGCTGTTTTACGTTACCATTTAGATGCACTACGTTTAACCGATTTACTTACAAATAATACATTAAACGTTTTAATACTGAATGTCTGGTTTGAATTATTGAACATACGATTAAACATTTTAAAGCATTTAATAATAATTTATAAAGTAATTTGTACTTCACCGATTTCATGATAAACTAAATTCTTATTTAAAATTTTAAATAATTTAACCTTTCGCAAGTCACAATTTTTTCGCTTTCGTAATATATATAGGCCTACGTTTAATTATTTATTTTTCCACAATTTAAATCAAGACGCGTGTGTAACTTATTTATTAAAAAGCTAGCTAACTTTGATTTTAGATATCTGGTTTGAAGCATGCATTTTTGTACAGTACACTTGTCTCTTGATTGTTCCTTTTGTTTGGTCTAATCGCGCGCGCGCACGTAGCACACACACAGACACACACAAATATATACACGTATACACGCGTGTGTGTCTACCGAGTACATACAACACCTCTCTCTCTCTCTCTCTCTCTCTTTCCATCCGGGTGGGGGGAGGTAGGAATCACCTACTACACATAAATTTTTCTGCAGCATTCATACCAATAAACAAAAATAACTGACCAGACTAGACCGGACTGGACTGGAGTATCTTCGTTCGTACTAAACTAAGCACCCTTAGTCTCCCCACTACCCTCACGTTTCGCGCAGCTATGAAGTAACGCCACCACCGTAAAGTAACGCGATTGTATATTACGGTACAATATACGAAATTCTGGTTAAGAATGACAAATATATGCTGGACTTAGCAGCTTTGTAACTGACCGTACAATGTAGGAAATAATTTATTAAAAAAAAATAACATTGTATATGTAACTTCCTACACATAACTATACACTCTTCGGTCACGTGATCTTATGAGAAGAAAGACGGTAAACTCATGTGTACGTAAGAAAAAATATACACCAATTAAAATATCGGTATGGAGAACCATACACGAGTTCCGTGTTCTAAGATTTATATTTTAAATCATTGACTTCAATTCGGTTAGATCATTTCTAACAATTTAGGTATGTTCCTTGTAAATCAAGATTTATGTTTGACAAATTGAAATGAAATGTTTTCATAGAAACTACTTCCTTGTTGCCGATAACGTAGTACACATAAAAAAATTATCCCCTCCCCCTTCAACTATCATTTTCATTTATAGAAAATTACCCCCTCCCCTTCAACTACCCTTTTCATTTATAGATATTTCATCTACGTTTCTACAGTGAATTATTATGACCTTCTTTTCAGGATATTTATTTATCAAAATTAAGTACAGTACTTTACTCTT
This sequence comes from Magicicada septendecula, assembly GCA_034769895.1. NCBI lineage: Eukaryota > Metazoa > Arthropoda > Insecta > Hemiptera > Cicadidae > Magicicada > Magicicada septendecula. The sequence goes on from CM068368.1 coordinate 830,720,256, forward strand.
GTTGAAACATAAAACGTTTCAGGTAAACTACCCCTTCCCCGTAACCGATCTTCGCCAAAATCAGCAGGCCTTGAGTTCTCTATAACTCGGGCACATATGCAAAACATTATTTGATTCTGCTTGAATTTGCGGCAGTTATCGTTCGCCATAGGAAAAAACTACACACACACACACACACACACACACACACACACTTTTCGGAAAATGACTTTTCTTCATGTTCTGAGGATAGTAGAATCAGAATCAGCCCTTATCTCGAACACGATTTTTTCGCGATCACCATACTTCCTTTTCTTACGGAACATGGAAGTAAAATACGCACAATTAATAAATTGACGAGAGGGATAAAAGTGAGTGAAAAAGAAAATAAAAAGTACGTAAAACAAGCTAAAAAGCAAAACAACACAACGACTAATTAAAAACACTAATTACACGCACAGAGTACACGCACGATTTCAGCACTGCAAATTAGTGCACGAAGCCCGTTACGACGGACAATTCTATTTTCAAATATCTTACATAATCTGAGTTTCAACAAGGTTCAGTAACAACAAATCTGTGAATCACGTGGGAATTACCTATCGTTTCGATGAGTAACAAATCAGATAATATAAGTATTCGAAAAATCGAACAAAAAAACGTTAATTACAAAAAAAAAATTTTGTAGAGTGAAAATCGATAACAATGCGAATTTTACACGACTCAACAACACCCAACGTAAAATAAAAAATAAAACGAGAATTATAATTACCGAAAACTCTGAATTTCATGTAAATTAAAAATTAATTAGATACAATTTTATTTCTGTAAAGTAGAATACGACGCACCCGTGGTGCGAAGTCAGTTGGCGCGAACGAAAGTGAAGCCAGTGAAAATTCGCCAACTGGACTCGCGGTCTATAAATAAACTGTATCCCCCAAGGTTTGCGCAGGCGAGGACGGACGCCACGCCAGTGGGAGTTTCATTCGGCACTACTGGACGCTCGCTCACGAGTTTCAGCTGTTGTCAGGTTCACGACTCCCTCCACAGGACCTGCCTGTCAAAAAAGGTACGTCTTGGTTGTGTGGAATGTGTTTGTCTATGTAACTGTACCAATAATAACAACAACAACACGCTTATTGCTTCCTTATAGCTGCTTGCAACTTACGCGAAACAAAACTATCGTTGTTCGCACACGCATTCTTGATCTGCTTTTATCTAAACAAGCGAAAACTCCAATTTTATGTGATACGACTTCATATCGGGCCAACTGACCTCTACGGAGTGACGGTCACCGTGTGCCATACACTTACCCATGCACCCCATAGTCCGTACTTCATTAAAGAAATCTTACCTCAGTCATCAAGTTTTACATCACAAAAATCATTGCCCGTTACTGCTTTTTTGATAAATTGTTACGTATACAATACGCATGCACGCACGCTTACACACGTATTCACAAAACTATAAGCGGAATTTCGTACCTACCGTTCGTTTAGTGACATCCCTGCCTGCTATGTCAAATCTGTTTATCTATGTAACTGTAACGGCTCTCGCCTCTCCCCCCACCAATACACACACGCACACCTTCAGAGTGTAGCATCATCCTTCAGTCCATTCCCTCTCGAAATAAGCTTTCACCGATGTTATGCAAAAATTTGAATTTTGCAAAAACTGTGGGCCGTCTATGCATTCACAGAAAAAAAATTACTACCGATCTGTGTTTGTTTGTTAATCGACCGAAGTGATGACTACAATTCTGCATGCGTGTTGCCCCCCCAGCATCCAAAGTTCATGCTAAACAAACTACCGTATGTCGTCCAGTCTCACGTAACCCTGCATATCGGGCTGTGGTTGGATACAAAGTGACGTCTTATGGTGACGTTTGCATCCTTTTGACGTCTTCTATTCTATTGCGTTCATCCACATTCGTCCGGACGGTTCAAATCGTATGCCCACTTCGCCTCGTTTAGTATTGACGTCCCCATACAGTATTGATGTCCTGCTACAGTTTTTGTAGCAGTAATCAACAATTATATATTAGATCGTAAATTTCTACAGTTATTTTGTACAGAATTCTCTAAATTAATGACTGTGTTTTCAATACCAGTAGTGAGGTAAACACGATAAAAATAATTTTTAATAATATACATAATTAAACATCGCTATAATCTGTATTCAGCTATAATGTTTTACTATGTTATACGTTTGTAGGTATATGTATAAATGTTTTCTGTACCAATTCTAATATATAATTGTTGTTTACTGCTTTTGTTATTAATTATAAATACCATTACATTATGAGTAATTTAAGTTGTAACATTGTATAAATTACGTTCTGGGATATTTAAATTTTCTCGTTGTATTTAAGGATAACAATATGTAGTAATGCAATTATTTTGATGATGTACAACAAACTGCTTCAAGTCCTTCACATATACACGGATACACACATACGCACGCATGCAGGCACACTCACATACCAAACACGTTCACTCAAATAACTGACTGTATTGTTTGATATTTCTCTTGTATTCATACACAAATCCTGATGATAACAATAAATATTGTCGAAACGTCGACACAAATTTAATGAAGAAAGTTGTGTTAGTGGTTATAATCACAAACAGAATTATCACTGTTGCACATCGCTATAGAAAATTATTCCGATTAGCGCTTTCAAGCTTCTCAGCTCATCGTCAGATCAGGTTAATTCCGATCTGACGATGAGCTGAGAAGCTTGAAAGCGCTAATCGGAATAATTTTTCTATAGTGGTGTGCAACAGTGATAATTCTGTTTGTCGACACAAATAATTTAAAATTTGTGTTATAGTTTTATGACCTATCCTCTCAAACCTTTCACCGGTAAAATTCGTTGATTTCTAAATTGCAAAGAGAAACTGCACTTTATAAAAGCACAAAACATACTACTTACATATACTAATGAAAATAAACGATAAATATATTTTTCTATAAATATCAACGCGAGCACCTGTTGAGGATACAATGTTCGAAAAGGTTTTTTTTTTTTACTCCATACAAAATATGCGTTGGACTTGAAAATCATCTTTGTAATAGTGATGAAAGCGTACTAGCGAAACTTTGCTACACGCGCGAATACGGTGTACAAACTCGAATTATTATCAATAACTGTGTTTGAAAGAAAATGATTCCACTCGTGGTGAGGAAAGGAAAGAAAACTCGTGTAATTGCGCCGACTGGAGCGGAGGTGGTGTTTTGCAGTGTGTAATTTGGAAGCTACAGTACAGTACACTGTACTGCAATACAACCCCCCGGCCCGGCCCTAATGCACACAACGGTACAACGACCGCGTTATTCGTCTTGTTCTTAACGCTGTCGCACGCCACACACACACACACACACACTCCAACGTGTGCTCGTACCCGCCAAGTCCTTATAACGAATTTCAGTCTATTACAGGTTTTTTCATTTTCTACGTATAGTTATCAGATTGTGTATATACGTAGGCTATATAATATTGTGATATTGTTCAATATAGTTTCTTCTGCAAGTAGTGTATTGCGTTTTTGTCGTTTCGACACCTTACGCACGTTTCACTGAAAAACAATCAGCATCATCAGAGGTTTGTTAAGTAAGTGATTTACTTATTATAATTTACTTAACAAACCTCCGATGATGCTGATTTCTTTCAGTGAAACGTGCGTAAGGTGTCGAAACGACAAAAACGCAATACACTACTTGCAGAAGAAACTATATTGAACAATATCACAATATTATATAATTGTTGCAAGAAACTTTGAGTTACGTATACAGAAAACGATTATGTACGTATACAGGCGCGCGCGCGCAGTCGCGTAACTACTTGCTACTCCTGGAGGGGAATGAAACTAGCTTCTAAGGGGAGGGGGTTGACTAGACTAGTTTGAAAGTTAGACTCCCCATTTTCCTCCGGGAAAATGAGATCAGTGGGTATTTACGGGGGGGGGGGTGAACAGGACCGGTCCCCCCCACCAGGATAAAAAAGTTGACGAAATTTGTTAATCTCTTTAACGTTTACGCTGTTATTTTTTCACGTTTGTACGCTAACATAGTAGTAACTCTTTTTTAAATACACAAACACGTTTATTACATTTGCGCATACGTTTGAAATATGAAATACGGGAAATCAATTCAGTCAATATGTATATTCCAAACAATGTTTCAATAACGCATATTTTTATTGTGTTATTGCCGTGATTATGGGATTGCTTTCACCACACGTTTTCAGCCACTTTAAAGTTCATTAGTCTTAACTTGTGTTTTTCTTTTGTATGAAGCCGACTAGACCGGACCCCCCCCCCCGGCCAAACTCTAGATACGCTACTAAATGAGATACTAAAGATTCTTTTCATACAATTATTTATAAAAGCTATATTTTTAACACACGCAGCTGCCTTAGAAATACGTAGACCTACGTTAATGGGAGATCAGCAGTTTTTCAGTCAAAAAGTCGAATTCTTTTTATTGTCCCAAAAAATCTCCATTTAATCCTGATTAAGAAAATATATACTTTTATGAGGTTATCTACATTGATGTGCCCATAATAAAATAAAATAAAACGTATTACACGTTTGTTTTCAAATCCCATTGTTTAGCTTTACTCGTGTTTTCCCGAACCATGGATTTCAACAATTAGGTACACTTTTCTCAAAAACTATAAGCGCTATTTAGTTCAGATTTTTGTGGTTAAACAGTACAATGTAACAATCAAAGTGTACTAGAATTAATCTCTTCCTTTAAAAAATTAATTGGGTAAAAAAATCTTTAACATAAAAAATTGTTTTCAAAAATTTATAAAAGTAATTATTTTTAATATTGGTATTTTTTACTTAAATTGCTTCAAATATCATGTTACAAATATATGTGTTAAGGTATGGTAGAAATTTCAGCTTCAAGTCATCATTAATTAATGGTACCTAACTAAACCCCTGTCCGACCATTCAAAATGCATTGGACAAAAAACATTCAGATCTCCCCTTAACTGATTATCGAAATTTTAATCATAATTAAAAGATGATATTCACTTGATTATCACTGAAATTTTTAATAGCTATGGGGAACTACCCCTCCTGACCCCCCCCCTAGTTATGCCACTGCCTATAAAGTAACGTCTTGATAAGTAGCTGTCAGGTTTCAGGTTTAGTTTTATCAAGTTGGTATTGTGGGAGTTTTCACCCAATGATCATACATCTTATTGTGTGTGTGTGTGTGTGGGGGGGGGCATGAGAAATACAAAGTAACGTATTGTTGAGTAACTGTTAGATTTAGTTTAAGTTGGTAGTGCAATATACGTGTTTTCACCCAACATTCATGCATGTTGTTGTGTGTGTGTTTGTCCGTCATGGGTGGACGCGCGAACCAGACGCGTTCGCTTTCGTAAAACTGTACAATGCATAGAGTAAATGGATGAATCGCCGCTAAATACACTTCTTTCAAAATTAATGTTCGTATTAACTACAGATTATTACTATATTATGATCATATTGCTATTATTATAGTATTATATTATAGGCTATATTATTATCATGATTATATTAATTCCTGTATTATTATTATTGTCATCATCATTCGATGGCGAGGAGCAGTGCGAGACGAAGATCATGCCGTCGCCGGCTGTTGTGTCGCATCCCAAACTTCTTATAGAGCTCCCGCTGCGGGGACCATAATGCACCCGATTACTAGATATGGCTTGCTACCGGGCCGTAAAAATCACTATTACGTATTACTATTACTAAAGTCATACACTAACTCAGTACTGTCTGAAGCTCGTGTGATTCGATTTCGCGATGGATTACTCCGCCGTCGAGTCCGTCCGTCCATTCTTTATTAATGACATATGTTTATGCCTTTTCGTGTCAACACCAGACGACCTGTATCGCTTATCAATGCTCTTCTTCCTGACTAACAGCATCCGATGATCCTGCTAACTTGATTTCCTCTGTCCTTTAATGTTATCCTCCATGTATTATCGTTTTCCGCGCTCTTCTCTGCACGTATCGGTATAACGTTAACTGAAATTTTAAACGTTATATCTGACATTTGAGAAAAACGTTGTGTTCGGAGAACGTGCAATTTAATCGACACCCTATCGTACCAATACCGCTTCGAACCTGTTGACCATAAAAAATAATAACAATTTTGACGGTTCAACACGCTTCTTCTTCTTCTTCTTCTTCTTCGGGAAGTAGGAAAATCGCCTGTCCCGAATCCAAAGCAATTGTTTTATTCAAGTCAAAAACTTGTAACTCTTCTCTTATGGCATCATTCTTTATACGGTCAAGTTTAGTACACCTTTTAACTCCTCTTAAGAACGCCATTTCCGAGGGCTGTATTTTACTGTATTGTTTCTTGGTAGTCGTCCATAACATAATTCACACCCATAGGACAGTACAGACTGCCATAACTTTCCAAAACTTCAATTCTGCATCACGACGTACCTTGTTTCCAAAAGATACGGTTGATTGCCCCACAGATCGTCTGGAACTCACCTAACCTAACATCAACATCCAATTCATAGCCTATCCAATTCACGAATTCCTATCATAGCCACTATCATTTCCCAAATAATTAAAACGAATAACCATTACTTTTGTTCTTATTGCTTTATTGTATTACTGTATTTTATATTGCTTTATTGCATTATGTATCTTATTACTTTTGTTGCCTCGGAATGCCATTACCTTTGATTTTCATATTGTTTTGTTTGCAAATCTGATGAAGCCACACGACTTACCCGTCTAGTCGCTGGTACCCTACAATGAGGAATTAATTTACACAGAGCTTTCAACAAACACATATTTAGACTAAAACATTTGATACTTGTTCCAGCATTTGATCACCTTGTTTTTCATCTACACAACAGTTCTCGACGTTGCAACCAGGAACTACGTCACTCTTTGAGTCCATCATATCTTCAAACTTAGTTTCCATTACTTTGTAGAATTACAACTAGTATTACAACTTTCTTCCATTATGCTCTCTTCCATGCCAATCTCTCGCCCCACGGCGCTCGAGTCATCCTCCACATCACGTTACATCATTTTCTTACTCTTCCTCGTATTTTCTTTTCAAATCGTTTCCAATTTTGAATGTCCATACTACGCTCGGTGGATCCATCCATTCTTTCGGTGTGACAAAGAACCACCCGATTCTTTGTAATCGTATGACGCCTTCATTCCTTGTGATCCCGCTCAACTCCAACTTCTTCGTTATTCTTTAAGAACAAACCATCCTGTCTTACCAACCGATCCACTACTTTCCATAGACTTTTCCTTTGTTAATATTCTCAACGATTGTTCATCAGCTTCTGTTAAAGTCAGGCTTCGCTACCGCCCTTTTCTCTCTTATTTCTTTTAAAATGTCAACACTTGTTTTTCTTCTTAAGCAACTCTGCATCTCCACTGCTTCCGGCCGGATCTTCTTCTTCTTGTTTGTCTACTCCACAGTCCAAGTTTCCCTTCCGTATTACAATATATTCCAAACAGAAGCTTTTACAAAAGTCACCTTAAGTAATCTTCTTCCAACCAACCATTAGGCTAAAATAATATTTACAGTATTTCTTCCGTCGTGTGACTTCGTGTTGCGTTCGATTGATTAACATGACGGAAGAAATACGGTAAATATTATATATTACAACATAACAAATTGATGTTTATTTAAATTAATTTAACTTATGTAGCCTCATGCTTTTGGGAGACAATTATTTATACAACGCAAGTTAACCAATTTAAATGCATTTATATATGGTGTATTGAATTCATGGGTGTAATCGTAATAAGATGATACGTTATTTACGTTTAAAATCGTTCCATTATTTATTTATTTAAACAACGTCTCTCATATCGGATATTAAACAATAACTCATTATTAACTCGTTTGTACGAAGTTTTCGTACATAACTTATTGCTAAGAAATTACATACATACGTTATATACAACTCTTATTATCTAATTGTAATTACTTTAAAATGTTTATTTTGCTCTCGGCTTAGGCCTACTCATGGTGTTCATACTTTTGTAATTGCTGATTCATTAGCTTCAAAACAATGAATTTACTTCTATTCAAACTTCTTTTATATTACTTTGTTTTACTTTCTACTGCATATGCATTTTTTTCTTTATCATCAAAGACTTTACTAATTACGTTAATTCAAAAATTACTTATTTCTCTTATCATTTACGTTACTAATTTCTAAAGATACAAGAAATATTATTCTAATTTTTACTGCTTTTACATTTATTTATCATTTATTTATTTTAATATTGGTTGAATGTCTTCCATTCAAACTTTAATTAGTGTCTTTCAACTGTCTGTAATATGTTTTTTTATCACCTCGTTTGACGTGGTTATTCATCTGTACGTCCTCCGTGTCCTTCTGGTCGTGTCCTCCGCATGTACTTCTGGTCCTCTGGTCGTGTCCTCTGCATGTGCTTCTGGTCCTCTGGTCGCGTCCTTCGTGTGTGGTGATTAACAGTCGTCTCGTCTCACGTCATAGCCTGCCGGTGTGTCCATAGACCTCATCGTATGTATTTTGCAACAGCTCTGGCTGTATAGCTAGTTGATCCTGTGACTCTTACGATAATTGTGAATTTGTGTCGTCGACTGACATAGCCTCCTGCGGCAATGGTTGAATCGAGAAGAAAAAACTTTATTAGCGCGACCTGGTATTTATAGTCAGGTCGTGCAAAAATTCCTGTCTGAACACTTTCAACTTGTCAGATTCTGTCGAGGCGTCACTCCCCCCACTCTGGTTCAATTCACTATTTTCGCGAATTACGAAGTTTGTTTCACCTCACTCGATGTTCAATCGATCACTAATTTTTATGTGATTACTATACGTAAATTGCACTTCTTTATGGTATTCACAAAGAGAGTTATTCATTTTTTACGTATAGTAATTGCACTTTTCGTCACCTCTGTATGGTTTTTTAACATTTTATTTATCTATAATTTCTACACACTTTGGTGTCTTTTGTTTTATCCTATCGTACATAGTTTTCTTATAATTAACAATAAACATATAACTATTCTACTTGAAAAGGGTTGGTTACATTTCAGGAGTGGACAGGTTTCACACACACTAACAAAATACGCATGTACACAACGCTAGCGACAGGTGTGTCGAAACTGCATGTCCATGCATGAATTCTGTACTCCCTATTTTTACTACGATTCAGTTTATCCAATCTGAATCGTGTTTATTAATTTATATTTATTCCTTTTTATTATTTATTTGGGCAATGCACAGTATCATTACTGTTTGTACTGTTGCAATATACTATTTCAATAAGTGCTTTGCATACTTATTCAAACATGTTTTTCAAATTAGGCTAACAGTTTGTTGCGTCATGATCATTCCACCTCTCTTTTTCCTTCACATGGATCTCTGTCCCTGGGTTTATGGCTACACATAATCTTTCGCATCCCCTTCATAGTGCTCATCCTTTGTAAATGTTGTTCCCATTTATTTCTATACTTTCTAATGTGGACACTGAAGGTGGCAACTTGTAATTGTTTCCTTAGTTCTATATCCCTCATTCTGTCTCTCTCCTTCCGCAACCTGCAATCCTTCGTAGCATTGTCATCTCTGCAATTTGGATTACTTTTCATTTGTTCTACGTTTCACGGCTACAAAATAAACTCCGGACAATAGTTTTATAAAATTTTACTAACGTGAATTTCCTTACTTTATTCTTCACGTTTCTATACACTGTACCATTTACGTAGTTGAAGCGTTCTATTTTTTTTTTTTTTGCCTATATCTAATTCATCATTGTTGAATACTGAATTCATTTATTCGCTCTATCTTTACATTATTAACAATTTCACTATTAACAGGTTCGTTCCTTTAAATGCTGTTTGTTTTGCAATGATATTTGTAAATTGTTCAGCAAAGTTATAAGCTTGCTGGACTCAACGTAAAAAATATATACACGAATCCTCAATAAGAGATTCAAGAAAATAAGGATGATTTGCAAAGAGCTATGTTTCAATTACAAGAAGTAGCAAGAGAGTACTCACTGATAATTTCAGTAAGAAAGACCAAAACCATGGCCTTTAACGGTAAACATCCAGTGAGAGACTAAGATCACTGGAAAACAACAGCACTTTAGAACAAATGAGCCGTTTCAAATATCTCGGCTGTGCAGTAAGCTATGAATCTGAATATGATATAAGAAAGAAGGTAAATAAATTTAGGAGTGTTTGTGGTACGATTCATAGAAACCTTAGAAATAAAACAAGACACTGCACAAAGATTAAATTTTATAAGACAATTGCAATACCCACGTTGATTTATGCAAGTGAGACGTGGGTCATGACAAAAAAGGAAAGCGCCAAGATTCAGAGTGCTGAAATCTAGTTTCTTCGAAATACTTTAAAAATATACATTGCAAGATATAATAAGGAATGAAGATATCAAAGCAGAACTCGAAGTAAAGGGCATGAATGAAATTATTTCAACTTACAGAAGACAATTGTGGGATCATCTGCAAAGGATGACAGAGGATCGATTGGCGAAAGCGTCACTGAACTATAAAGCCATTGGTAGGAGAGACGTGGATGAGATCGGTGCCGGAACAGGTTTATATTAATCCTTGAAGAGGAGGAGGAGAAGATTGTAAATTGTAATCATTTGCTACTTTATGTAACTTATGTACAGCTTTCTGAAGAGAATATTCGCTGTCTGTAATTATGGCTTGGTCATCTAAAAAGAGTATAGTCTAATTTTATACACAACGTACAAATGTTCGATGCTTTAAGTTATGTGTGTCATTTACTACAGTAACTTCTAAAACCATACGATTCGACTGGCTATCGAAAATTTTTTATGGATTTTTTTTGTCAAAAAGAAAATAGCGATTGTATTTAAACAGTCTAAATACCTAGAAAAATCATTAGGTCAATATCAGCTAACTGATGGATTGTTCTACCGGTAGATATATGGTACATTAGACAGTAAGGCGACGCAGTGTGTGATACAAATCGTTATCACAAGTGTCATCATTATTTACAACTGACAACAATAGGAGAGCGGAGCAATAGGGTAGCTTTCACTTTCCACTTAACGTGTAGTACAAATATAACTGGGAACGGCTAAAAATACACGGTCACAGCATGTAGCACGTGGTTTATGACAAGTTGACAGATGGTACTGTACTGTGGTCCGATGTTGCGTGTGCACCACTAACATTACCGCACACAAAACTACTAACTGTAACAAACGATCGGTAATTGTAATTGCAATATTTCGATTTGTTAAAATATTAACAAAAATATATAACTGAGATTTCTATACCTCTTTTCGTATGGACCGATCAGCCGGTCATGCCAATAATATTCCTCTACAGTTCTCTATTTAGAATGTCTTCTCTAGACGCAGAAGAGACTGTACATGAGCGATACTCGATTGCCATGATCTCCCGGCATGAACTATCTTGGGCTTCACCTCGACAGACATCTAATCTGGCGGACACATTCGGAGCCAGTTCTCAACGAAAAATTTCTCTATAGTTCTTTAATAAGCATGGCGTCTTGGCCGTGAAGTCTTCTCCAGACGCAGAAGGCTCCCTTTCAGACTGTACATGGGCGATATTCGATTACCATGTTCTCCCTGTGTGAAGTATCTTGGGTTTCACCTCGACCCGCATCTGACCTGGCCAACACACTCCGAACAAACTGCCCGTCATCTGTGTCAACTCAGACCCTTGTTCTGAAGCAATTCAATGTTCCACCGCCTAGGCAAACTCATCATCACCACATATGTGGCACCGATGGCACCTGTGCAATCCCAGTGTAGGGCTACTTGGCAAACACCTATAAGCGGAAGCAACAATTATAAAACTGTTTCATAATACTAAATTATTCTACACAGTTTTCTTCTAAGAAACGCCTTTGTCAGTTAGTATCTTCCAAACGACAGAGTTCATATATCTTGGCTCCCAGATAAACAGCACTAACGACACCAACACTGAAACAACAAGAAGAATATATCTCGCAGATAAAACATATGGATTGATAAAGCACCTGGAATCTAGTTTCATCTCAACAAGCATGAAATGCAAAATTTACAAAACACTTATCAGGCCAATGCTGACATATGCTTCAGAAACCTGGATAATGACAAAAAATAGCGAGGGACTTCTAGGTTGCTGTGAAAGACGGATTCTAAGAACAATAAAGTATTTACAGGAGTACAAGAAAATGGAATGTGCCGCTGGCGCTGTAATTATAAACTATACCATCTTTACAAAGAGCCGGACATTGTCAGGATAATCAAAGGTGGGTTGGACACACAAAGAGAATGGAAGAAAGACAGTCTACGAAACATATTTTCTACCAGAAACCAATTCTACCAGAATCTACTATTTCGAAGTACATTCATAGACCAGAAAGAGGAGGACCTCAGAAAGCTGAACATAAGAAACTGGAAAGCCAGGGCATGCAATAGGGAGGAATGGAATCGACTCTTGGAGCACTGGAGCAAGCCAAGACCCACCAAGGGTTGTAGGGCCACGGCTGATGATCTTCCAAACGAAAACGACATGATCAGTGAAAGATTTGTTTACAGTTTGACTCTTCAATAGGTAGGCTATATTTACACAACAGATCTTCACTAGAAATGTCTATGAATGGAACAACCATTCTTCTCCTGAACCGAATCCTACAAAGCTCATTACCACATATCCAACTGGACCATCTGAAACGGCCTAGGTGTCCGATCCCTGAACGCCACTACACGGACACCTTCGAGAAAGTTCTACAGCCGCTGTGTTCGTTACCAGGGCAATCCTCTCATTAGCTCAACACTCAGGTGAATCTTCGACTCGGCCTCGGCAAACACTGACTGTGACTAATTGAATCCCCTCGGCCGGTAGCAGGTCATACCTAGGACCTCCACAAATCGATGCCCACGCGGCGGAAGAGCCGTACTGAAGCACAGCACAGCCCCGAATCATCGGGGTTGGACGTGAACATTTCTCTACGATCTTCTTGTTCGTCCGCTCTTCCTCCTTCCATCCGGCATTCATTCCTGTACTATTTCTGGCCATCTCTGACTATTTATCCTGGTAAACGTAACACGCTTTTGTGGTACTGGGTGAATGACATTCCCACGAATCTCCATAGCGTCTTCGGTATTCCGCCCTTGCAATTCCATCTGATCTACGCTATTAATCCATCTACATCGCCTTTAAATGGTTTGTCTACCTTCTGTTTGGCTCCCAGATTCCATAACTATAGGTAACCATAGATTTCGTAACCATAATCTCAACAATAACTTTACAACAAGCAGATTTAATTTCTCTGTGAATTTTGTTGTTCCTTAACGTTTTAGTTGATGGGATGGATTTACTTTCATATTATCAAATAACAGTAAAATGTTTCCATATTGTCATGTTTTATCAAACAAAACTAGCCAGGTCTTGATTATTAGGATGAGATTCACGAATAATGATAAACAAACATTATTCAGAAAAACATCCGTGGTTCGGATTTCGTGACTTTGACTATTGGATAAATTTTAATATGACATCAAAATTTCTTATTTATCAGAAAAGTTACGAAAATTCCGGTTATCCTACTAATTTTTGTTTAGTAAAGTAACAATTGTGAAGCAGACAATCATACAATAAACGCTAAAAACTTCCAAGCAATCGTATATCTGTTAAAATCCCTTTAGTCGACTCCCGGCTGAATTTTTACAATTTTTTTTTCAAAATATTGATCCCATTTTTGAGCTCACCGGCCAAAAAATTTTGAAATTGTCACAACTAAACGCTATATTTAGACTTTGGTTAAAATCCTCTTTAATGCGATATCCCAAATGGAACTTTCAATTCTATCAAACTCCTGCCCCACTTTGTTGACCCCTGGCGCCCCATAATTTTGAAATTTTCAGAAATTAACACGGCATTCAGATTTTAGTTAAAATCCTCTTTAATATGGTACGCCATACGAATTATTGCAATGTTATTAAATCTCCACCCAACTTTTGGCCTCCGGCGTTCAAATTTTTAGATGAACACTAAATTCATATTTTGATTACTATTTCCTTCAATCTGGTACTCTACATGGATTTTAGGATTTTTTCAAAATATGGACTACGCACATTATTCCCTCCTGTGCCCTCCCCCCTTCTGGGGCCGATCTCAAAAACATAAATGTTTCTGTGGAGTAAAAGTATGGACACGAGTTAATGTGTTGAACGTTGATGCGTTCAAAAGTTATCGCGTCACATACTCCAAATAGACATACAGACAGACAAATGTCAAACGGTCGAGTTAAAACTAAGAACTAGCTTCGCTCGTTCAAAAATCACAAAGGAATAATCACTTTAGATACAGTCTACAGCAGTGGCGTAACTGGGAGCTGGTCCTTATAACTAGCTTCTGAGAGGGGTGAAACTAGCTTGAAGATTAGACGACTTCTCGTTTTCCCCAGGACAATGAGAAATTCAATATTCTTCCCATATAATTTTGTAAATACATTTTATAAATTATTTCCGTCTTAAAGTTTTCAGAATTACAAGTTTTCAACTCGAATGAAAAATTGAAAGATAATAACCGACGGTGGAAAGAACACTTACAAAGAATGCCAGATTCATGACTGGCCAAACAAGTCTGGAAACTGAATCCAATAGAACACAGGTGTGCGGGTAGACCCAGGAAGAGACGGCTAGACGATGTTTAACGATAGAACAGGCACCACCTTGCCTATGCCGTGATGTGAAGATGATCGTGGTGATGACGATGAAGTTTCTGAGTAAACCACCGTGCGGTATAAGGGCTTAACCAAAGTTTATTTTACTAAGTTATAATTATTGGCCAAATAGTTATAGGGAAGAGTGTAAGTGAGTTACAAAGTCTATTTATTCCTTGCTTACAATCTGCCAGAAATACAACTTTAAGATCTCAAATAATAAGACAAAAGTAATCGCCTTCCTAGGGAAGAACCCTGTAAAAGCAAAAATTGTAATTGATAATAGTGTTTTAGAGCGGGTACCACGTTTTAATTATTTGAGATGTGATATCTCATAGGAAGGACAACGATACCGAGAGAAAGTTAAATAAATTTAGTTATATTTGTGAAACAATAAGACGACTATTGAAGAATAAAACGCAGAGGGAGACACAGCTAAAGTTCTATAAGATCGTGGCTGTGCCGACTTTAATGTGTGAATGTGAAACATTGACTCTCCTGCAAAAACATATATTTCAAAAGTACAGGCCTCGGAAATGAAATTTTCAAGAGTACTTAGAGGATGTAGTTTGAGAGATCATCTACGAAACGACGACATAAGGAAAGACCTGAAATTACAGTCGGTTCTGTAGAGAATAAAGGAATACAGGCAGAATTGGAAGTCTCATGTGGAACGCATGGTAGACACGGGTATTCGTAAACAAGCGTTTGAATGTAGGCCAGTGGGGACGAGAGATCGTGGAAGACCCTGGGAAAAATGGTCAGAGACTTTGTGAAGTCGGAACGAGCTGTACTCCAAGCCATGTAGTGAAGAAAAGAAGAAGATATTTGGTATTCTTTCGTTTCGACAATAAATTATAAATCTTACTTTAACACATGCAACTAGTTCAGAAATAGGCATACGTTAATTGGTTATGTAATTCCCTGAAATTATTAATAGTTCTGTGGGGGGGGGGTAATTGAGCCCCCGTAGTTTGTGAGATACACTGTTTGATACTGGTGCATTATACACACGATCTGCCCAGTGGACTGTTGGACAGTGCTTGCTTTGCGAACATTGACGGGACGGAAATTAAACAGTCTGTTTTATCTGTCAGAGTTACTGGATCCGGAAATTACTAGCATCTCGGTTCACAGTATCACTTCGGGCTGAACTCGTAGTCAAATGTATGCACCCGTAAACTCGTATACATAGACTATAACTAGACTTAATGTATGCTGCATATGTTTGCGTAGCACGAACCCATGGCAGATTACTAGTTCTTCGCTAAATCGATTCCCTGGGTGGATCCACGTAAACAAGAACTATCTACTCGTTCTTCAGTCTCAAAAAAAAAATTCAGTTACTGGTTCGTTTGTGCTGTCTCGCCCAAGTATGTCCTTGAGATATCTCTCAAAAAGAAATCTGAAAAAAATCGTGAAAATAAAATTTCTTGTTGAACGTTTTGTCGTTTTTTTATTGCTGACAACGAGTGTTGAGGTTATCGCTTGGCCCACCGATACTGATAAATTACAGGAAAAAGATATCATTGTGTTACAACACATCGTTAAAAAACCAAACTTTAACTGCCAATAACTACAATAGGTTCACGTGATGCAACCTTCAAATTATTAACTTAGGAGTGCCGATTCTTGAAACCTTATAATTGTACTCTTATATCATTCTGATTTATAACACACGCGTGCGCGCGCGTACAGACAACGACTGTCTTGGCATTCTGTCGTTCTGTTGGCAGTTTTTGTTGTACGACGTGTTTTTTTTTGTTCTAGATAAAGCATTCAATCAGTATTTTACATAATAATCGTCCCTGTTAAGACTAATGAGTGATTTGATCTGACCTAACCTACTACTTTTCTCAAATCCAAGAATTTGTAATTAGTATCTCTTAGCTTCAATTATATAATATGACCCTTCGTCTTGTGCACTACACAACAATGATCGACTTTAACACAAACGCTAAGCACTTAGTTCTGACTCAAACGGTTTGGTCCCTTGTAGTTTCCCACTATGATCAAGTTGTCTAGTAGTAACAAGAAGAATGAAATTAAATGAATAGAATAGTAATACGCGCCCATCACGGGGTATCGTACATTGTTTGGGCAATACTAGGTACGGTCTTGACAAAAAGGCTTCAAGTTATGTGACAGGAAAGAACTGTTCACCTCATACCTCATTAGAATAGTCGATGAAGAAGAAGAAATAGTAATTTTACGATCTTATTTGGTACAAAATATAATAGTACTGCCAGAAATCGCTGGTATGTAGGATATTATAATGGCGACATTACCAGGATGCCAGAAGTAGTAATAGGATATCGCTACTGTGGGCCTGATCAATTGCGGAGTAAGATAAGGGTGCCCGTTATCATCTTCTCTTTTAATTTAGAATGTGTGTGTGTGTGTGGGGGGGGGAGAGAGAGAGAGAGAGAGAGAGAGAGGATAACAGATTACAGATCTCCAAGTGATGGCTTTTCATATAGTTGATACCATACGAGCAAAATCTTGTTGTAGATATTACTGTTATGGAGTAGAGGTCAGCAAACTTGAAATATCTGGGGTATAATGTGTGTTAAATTTCAATTTGGAAATCGTAGAAAATATCTTTGATAGTATGTTTTCTTTTATTTGCCACGGCGTTTATATAGGCACCTACAGTTATATTATAGAGCTCCAGTAAAATTACGGCTTATTTGAAAATTTTATAGCTTTGATATTCTCTGTATTATCGGTACATTTGAAGTTAAAAAAAATCATATCGATAGAATGGCAGAAATTAAATAAAATTATGTTGCTTTATTCACGAGTTCTGAGAAAAATCTGCTTCAATTTACATTAATTACCTTGGAGAAAATAGTGACACACACACCTACAAAACTTTTAGTCGCCTGAAGAAGATCACAACCTAACATGTATAAATAAATGTCTAAACTAATTTATGTCATTTTCGTCTACTTTACTGATATGTAATTTGTAAGCACTAACACAAATTTCCACACCTAAATTAAGCACATTTTATGTACTGCTGCTGACTGTTATGATAAATAGACTTTTTATCAGTAGAGGGAATGTAATGAGCCGCATGTCATGGGCGTAAAATATTGGACACTACCTTAAGTCACACTGGAGATTACCTTTTGAACCTTACACACTGGACAGTGTAGTGCCGTCATGTTGTTATTGATTTCTATCAGGCGTCCTGTAATAATTCTTGGGCACTCAATATCGGCGGTCTATACCCGCTCTCCACTACCACAAATAACAAATATCGGTATGGAGAACCATACATGACTTCCATGTTCTAAGATTTATATTTAAAATCATTTTCGAAATGAAATATTACCATAGAAACTACTTCTTTCTACTTACTGCTTCAGCCTTAACCACAGTACTGTGGGTGGTCACTAACGTATACCACCTTACGTTATCGCAATCGATTTTCACTGCTGATGGCGGTCGACGGCACTGCCGAAACGTCTGGTTTCGCAGAAAATATTGGACCACGGCCAAATAGCACGGGAAAGAATTTTAACAACAAACTACTTATTTGTTGTCAATAACGTAGTACACATAAAAAATTATCCCCTCCCCCTTCAACTATCATTTTCATTTATAGAAAATTACCCCCTTCCTCTTCAACTACCCTTTTCATTCATAGATGTTTCATCTATCTTTCTACAGTGGATTATTATGACCTTCTTTTCAGGATATTTTATTTATCGAAATTAAGTACTTTACTCTTGTTAAAACATAAAACGTTGCAGGTAAACTACCCCTTCCCCTTAACCGATCTTCATCAAAATCAATAGGCCTACAACTCAGGGGCATATGCAAAAAATTATTTGATTCTGTTTGAATTTGCGGCAGTTATCGTTCGTTATAGAAAAAATTCTACACACACACACTTTTCGGAAAATGACTTTTCGTCTTGTTTTGAGGACAGTACAATCAGAATCAGCCCTTATCTCGAACATGATTTTTTCGCCATCACCATACTTCCATTTCGTTATGGAACATGGAAGTAAAAAAAAAGACAGCAACAGATAAATCTTTTTGTAAATTTGATTCCGACAGTTTGACACACAACGCCGAATTCTTCTAACGTCACCCGTTTCTCTAAGTAAAAACCCAACAAAGTACGCTTTTAGAACCACGTGGTAACGCGATTTTTTTACCACACCACCGTCAGTGACGGGAATATAATTTTTTTCCTTTGGAACGCGACCAACTAAAATACTGTATACCTAGGACTAATCGCTGGCAACCTGCCAAAAGGAAGGTACTTAGTTCTTTCTAATGAGTAAATGCGTATAAATCTATAAATATAACAAAATACTATTACTACTGTAGGGGCCCAATAACTGTCGCTAGTTTTTGTCGTATGTAACTAGTAAGCTCTAGAGGTGTGCGTGCTAAACTAGTAATTTTGAAAATAACAGGTACGAACGAAAACGTTTCAAAAAAATGACACGTACAAAAGGTGAACTGTTGATAGTAGAAATACCTGTTATTATATACGTATTATACATACAACTGTATTACCGTACATAGTTTGTTATACGAAACAAATTGAAACTAAAAGTATTAACAGTGTTACTTTATACTGTGACTTAATTAAGCTGTTACTGTTTAAAAGAAAATAAGAAACAAGAGAATTTATACGCCTATCTCCCTTTGGGAATACTAAATAATTAAATATTAAATTATTGATTCCAATGTGGTTAGACAAATCAGTTGCGAAACTGAGGCAATGAAATTTAGAGTCACGTAATAGCACAACAAAGAATGTCAAAAATACATGAGATGTGCAATGAAGTTAAAATCATCTCCGAAATCACATTAACAAAAAGTATTATATGGCCCATCAGCCACTCTGTAAGTTATAACACAATATAACAATGCATAACACACGAGAACAAATGTAACGTCAGTATGAATTTTTTCCATTTATTGAGAACAGCTTCGTCTCTTTGGCATAGACAGTTTTGCTTGTTTCGTACTTGTATGGCAATCGGCACATGCGGACAATGGAGTAATCGGCACCAAAAACTGGCTTTGTACTCGTGTACTTGTAATACTCGTTTACTTGTTTATTCGTTAGTTGTGTAGGGGAGTCCAGCGACTCGGAACCGCGAGCCCGCGACTAATCGGATAGGGTATTTCGACTTTTCAGTTTTCAGTTATCGTTGAATCGGAACAGGTATTTCAACTTTTCAGTCACTGTTATAACCGTTCCACAAAAACATCGTTCCAAAATACCTGTTACAGGTATATACCGGCCCACCTCTAGTAAGCCCCTTGGGCTGCAGAACTCTCTCGCTACTCTGTACTAATCATTATTACAAAAATTCCGTATTAGATCATTTTTCAATTGTGGGAAAAATTAAAAAAATTCTTATTACTCTACGACTTGTTTAGCAACGTGATTGGTACAGTACACTATCATACAGTAAACACTACGAATTTTAAACATTCGGATTTGCGTTACAATCGTTTTACTCTGACACCCTGCTGGATTTTCACACTTTTGTTCAAATTTTGATCTTTTTTGGGCCCTGGTGTCTCAGTATTTTCAAAACTTAACTCTACATTCAGATTGTAGTTAAAATTTTATTTAATTTGATATCGCACGTGATTTTTGCAGTTTTCTCAAAATTCTCACTTACTTTTGGTTTCTGACGTCCAAAAATTTTTAGATTTTCATAAATAAAAACTATACCCAGATTATGGTTTAAATTTCCTTTAATTTGCTATCCCACATGTAGCAAATCGCTTCTGCAAATTTTTCACGATTTTCCCTCACATGTGTGCCTCCCGCATCCTATTTTTGAGGAGATCAATCTCAAAAACAACTTAGGAGTTCAGTAGGGTAAGCGTATAGACACGCATGCCAAGTTTTACGAAAATTGGTTGATGTATTCGGAAGATACCGTGAGACAGAACCCAAATAAACAGACAGACAATGTCCAACGGCCGAGTTGAGAAC
This sequence comes from Magicicada septendecula, assembly GCA_034769895.1. Lineage (NCBI taxonomy): Eukaryota > Metazoa > Arthropoda > Insecta > Hemiptera > Cicadidae > Magicicada > Magicicada septendecula. Next base: position 830,740,936 of record CM068368.1, read on the forward strand.
TCGCTCAATAACTCACTTACATTACAGAAAGAAATCATTATCACTGTACTACGAGGGCGCACTAATGGGAGAAATGTTAGTTTTACAAGGTCAGCTTGATGATTTAGCTGTGAAATCAGTAAACGACATTTAATATACGATTTAAGAAGTTCCCGTAACGTTTAACTGAAGTGTTCAGGATTAAGAGACATAACTATAATCTGAATTATGAAAGATATCCGGGCTGTTTGGCCGTGGTCCCTGGTTAAAAACAAAACCAAACGTTTCGGCAGCTCCACTGGCTGCCATCATCAGTGTATAAAATTTTCTGCACTTTGGGTGTCTACGTGCAGGCCCACAGTACTGTGGTATAGACTGAGAATATATGTATGACATGAATATGGTATATGTCTATTACCACAGTACTGTGGGCCTGCACGTAGACACCCAAAGTGCAGACAATTTTAATACCACTGATGATGGCAGCCAGTGGAGCTGCCGAAACGTTTGGTTTTGTTTTAACCAGGGACCACGGCCAAACAACCCGGATATCTTTCATAATTCAAATACACCGGCCGTGAAAGGCCTAAGGAATAATTTATAACTATAATCGTTTGCACGATCAGTGTTATAGATAGCAGTCTTGTCCCTGTACAAGATTAGATTTCTTCTTCCCTGGAACAAAAACGCATATTCTTCAAAATTCTTCACACAGTTACTGCCGACAGTTGCTTTAGTTTCTCCGTTTGGCTACTTGCTCAGTGCTTGTTTTATTCCTCTTTGGTGACTGGACTTCCTTAATATCGAAAATAAATACGTAGCCTACATACAACATACGTTAAAGAAATTGTAGCGCAAAAAGAAAACTGAAAATACGAGAAGCCTGACAGCCTTTCTAGAGCAGTGGACTGTGCCCAACACCCCAGAGAATTATTTCCACTTACTAGCATAGCGTAAATTGACTAGGAAGGAGAGAGGGGAGACAACGCAATAACAGTTTGCCGTCTCACTCATGCTCTCTCTCTCTCTCTCTCTCTCTCTCTCTCTCTCTCTCTCTCTCTCTCTCTCTCTCTCTCTCTCTCTCTCTCTCTCTCTCTCTCTCTCTCTCTCTCCCCCCCTGTCACACACACGTGCTTCTAATGTTCTCGTCAGCCTTGTTGCAGCCGATGTTCACACTATGAAACACCAGACTGTTATATATGTGCATGTGCGAATGACTGAAAATTTTTGATAGCGTCTCGACGAAGTGTTTTCCACTGCGCATCTCCAAGTGATGTCAAAATCTATCGTCCGTAACGCTTTTCTTAACATAACTTTTAATTGAGCGTGAAAGTTTTGTTAAACTATCTATTTCTTGTTCATTTCATGATTAATGTGATAACTATATGTTCCATTATAACTTAATTAGATACGATAAGAATGTAATTATAAAGTTATAATTATTAATAAAATTATAATTAATAAAGTTTCTCTGATTTGACTTCTCTATTGAAAGTAAATTATTAATTTATACTGTTATTATTCTACGATAACTTCGACTAACTTCTCCGATCAGATATCATTCCAAACAGGTATTTATCGTCAAAGGGGGGGGGGTTAAATGCGTTAGAGGATCCATCGAACAAATGGTCAACATGTTTGTCAGTTCGAGCGTGGCGTTGTATGGGAAGCAGCTAGAATTTTCTCAAGTCGTCTCAGCCGATGCGCGCGCGCCTATCGGGGGAAGGGCTGCAATATTTGTATTTATTCCGGCTGTACAATGTTTATACATTTTCCGGAACCAAAGATTACAGAAGTGATTGAATTCTCCTCTTCCACTGCTGCTTGTCCATCCAATGATCTTCTTCAATTTCTGAAGTCTGAATTTCTTCTATACAGGTGATCGGTGGCCCTCTTTTCCTTCTTCCTGGTGTATACAGATACCTCTATATATTTTGTAATTGTCTTAAACGATTACAAATTTTATGTTTATACATATTTTTGACGATGCAATGAATAAGTAATTAAATATATTAAATACTACTACTAAAGATGTCAACACAACACCATGGAGGCCACAATTAATTATCTACTATGATAATTAAACCTATAAATAAACAAAACCTATTTAGCGGCATCGGAACTGTACATTTATCCATTCCTGCAGTAGATTTTCGATGTTTTATATAATATGACGATTGTATCGATATATTACGGTGTGGAAAAGAAGAAGTGTACTAATTGTAAATTGTCCTATTAATTAATGCAAAGCGAAAATAAGTGTTGTTTTCATTTGTGAGATTAGGTGACAACGGTTTATGGTTTTTAGTTTACTGCTGAAATAAATAAAAGCCATTGTTGAGGAAAACATAACGTTTAATGTGTTATACAATGCTTCTAGCACAGTAACACTTAAATAAAGAATTTAGCGTTTTTGATTTATCAGATACTATATAATTTATCTCCAAATGCTTTACAAACGGGCACTTTAAATCTCCAAAGGCTGTTGCACCACATAATAATTTAGTACAAGTTAAAATAGTACAAGCGTTGAAAACAGCTTTGGAGAGAATTTGACTAATTAGTACAAATTGTTATACCTAGCTGACAGAACGCCATATAGACACAGACAATAAAAATTATATTAAAATACTTATTAAAAGTCAACTCGCGTGCGAAGCCGCGGGTAACAGCTGATGTTATATAACTGAAATGCATCAAATCCGCAAAACGAGTATGGGAAGGACCTTTTGCCTCCTAATTACGAATACTTTTCATAATGAACTTTTCATACACACGTTGCGTTTAGTTAGTTGCACGACAACAATAAAAAAATTCACGATCTCTATTATAATCGGAATAAATTAATATCCGCGCATTAATCATCTCACCGTCCATTCGTTTGAACTAAACATAACGACGGATAACAACAATTTTAAAGGGAAAAAAGAAAAGTCCATTCGTACGGACGAGCGTACAAGAATTCCAGAACGTTGTAACACTAAAAACGGAATCCAATTGGAAAATTGTTCATTACATAATGTTACAGTTTAGCAATAAAATTCAAACGCTCACCTAACTAACGCCTTTCTCTCTTCTGTTTGCAGCAGGAATTTTTCACTCGACCTTGAGAGACATACGGCTTCCGGCTGAGACAGCAGCACAATGAAGCACAAACACTTGAACGACTGTTTGAGTGAGTATTGATGGTTTTTCTTATTTAAGAAACTAACAAATAAAATATTTAAAAAACGTACAATCAATTAAAACGATCAAACAAGAATACAGTACTGTAACAGTTTGCATTTAACGTTTGATGGTAGTGTGTTACTACCAGGGTCGGGTTAGAATAGCGTGGTACTCCCCCCCCCCCCCGATTCGAAATTCAAACTTTTATCCACTATTTATACTGATAAATGGCATATACAATTTCGAAAGTTAACAGTTATTTTATTAAACTCTCAAACAACACATATTTAGCTAAATAGTGATTATAATGAGGATATTAGTAGGCCTAGTTAAGCTTAGAAAATACTAATCAATGCATTTCTTTCTTGATTTTACCTTAATGAAGTGTTGTATAATTCGTTCTAAATCAAGCGATTCAAGTATCTCGTTTTCAATATTCAAGCTCGCTAACGAAGATAATCTCTCATCTCCCGTAGTTGTACTCAATATATTTTTAATGCGTTTCAATACAGAAAATGATCTTTCAGATTCGCAGTTAGCTATTGGAATCATCAAAACCAAACGATACGCAATGTGTATATTTGGAAATACACAAATCATTTTACAATCAATAATCCAGTTTAATACCTTAAGCGGACAACCTGTAGTATCGTGGAAATCTATCATCCTCATTCCAACGATTTGAAAAAAATCTTCTTTCTTGCAGTTTTACTCGTGGTCAATTTTATTAGAAGATCGTTATTTAAATCGTTTGAGTAAATTTCTATAGAGCTTTTGCTTGATTTTCCAACTCGAGAATCTCCATGATTCATGACTGCGTAAGAAAACCAAACAATTCCGTGAGCATTGCTTCGCTTAGTCATTCACAGCTGGATAGTGCCCCCTCCGACAGCTGAGGCCCTGGTGCCCGGTGCTGCAGCATACCCTAGCGTTATGGATAATCCGCCACTGATTACTACTGCCAGGTCGAGGAAGAAAACTCGTCGTTCGAGACTATCAGTCGTCGTCTTCAGGTGTTGATACGAAGTCTGATTAAAAAAGTTCGAGCAATTTTGAATTTTCCCCACGTTAACACTGTCGGGTGCGAAACATTATTTTTTTATATGTTGGTTCCACTGTCTGTAACAATTGTGTCTTAGTTTTCAGCCATTTGAAAGCATAATTTAGATCTGGATCGCTAATTGAATAAGCTGTATTTTGGGTGTGTTCGGCGGATATTTTATCACTACCCGTAATAAAAGATTTACGACATTGTTTGAAATTTTGTGTAAAGACTGAGATAAACTGCTCTAGTGTGGTAAAAAGTGTAGGAGGCGTTTGCGAGTACGGCATGCATGTACGAGCGATTTACAAATGATGGAAAAACTTCAAAGACAGTCCTAAGTTCAGCATCATAGTAGACGAAAACTGTGGTACTGTTTCCGTAAATATTTATCACTAGTACTACGGTCAATAAATGGTACTATTTTGGCCTTTTACGCCACTTCCTTGAACATATATGTAGAAAACAGCCAGGTTTATGGAAAATCCATCCCAATAGGTCATCTGCGCACTGTCATAACGTGTTACAAGACTTATGGTGATTATGATACCGACAACAGCCGTATTTGACAGTCGTGTGTCACCACGTGATCTTTACTATTTTTCCAAGAATGCGGAACAACCGTGAAGGGACGTTTCGCGACTATTGAAGACATAAAACCAAAAATCTATGAATTTTAGTGAACACAGACATAATTTTTTAAATAAACAAAAAATGCACGAACTTACTGATCAAGTCTAGTAATTTATATGCTAGCCTACTGTACCTTACTGTTACAAGCCTGTGTACTTGCAATACGCTACATCCGTGCATGCGCAGTCCACGAATTTACAACACCACAGACAATAATATAACGAAGTATTTTATACTTTGTGATAACTATAGCAGACAATAACACCCGCATCACAACGATTCAGTGACAGGTTTCGAAATCCGCGATATACGAAATCGTCATCACTAATACAAAATTATTATTCTAAGTTTTATGAACGTCTATTGATTCTGTAGAGGACGAGTGGAAAATAATTAATTACAAGCTAAACGATGCGTCAAAATAACAGTAACAATGGTAAAGTCAAGGGCTTGTTATATAACAACTGACGCAGTGAGGGACACGCGACTTTGGCCCAGTGGCGTCAGTGATGACGACTTGTCACAGCGTCGACACGAAATGTCTACGTTAAAGCTCAAAACAGTGTAATGGTCAAAACAACAATGCCTGAAACAAAATTACGGAATCCTGGACCTGTTTAGTTTATTCCGATTTGACCACATTCCGTGGTCTGACGGCGTTTTGCTAAACTTCCTGATACAGATTTCATCACGTGAGTTGTAGTACGTGCTCAGTATAAATACCCCGGCCAGATTCAGGGGTGTATTTACGGTTGGGGACGAATAACTGTCTTCATTGCACATTCTGTGTTTTGAATATGGTGCGACATAAACATCTCTCTCTCTCTCTCTCTCTCTCATCTCTCTCCTCTCTCTCTCTCTCTCTCTCTCTCTCTCTCTCTAACGAAGTAAATTTCATTTTTAGTATTTAGTTAAAAAAAATACCAAGATTACCATTTGATACTGTTATATTTTACGAAATATAAAGAGGCGTCGAATCCTGATTGATACAATAGAGTCTGCATAAGGTATGGCACAACTTTTATTTCGAAAAAAAAGCGTACAGTATAGTACACTATTTATAAAGGACGAACGTTTATCATTTGACATCAACATTATATAAATGCAATCAGTAGGGGCTCTTACGCAGCGGGCCGTTAAACGTCGTAACTGACGTGGAACGCAGACAAGCCGGATGGAGAACGTGTAATTCAGATGGAGATATCGCCACAAAATAAAGATTTATTTCAACAAATATGATATATTCATGCAAACTAACCCCTTAATATCTGTTGGGACTGTCTTAAATTATATTTGGTTTAGATGTACGTAGTTTGGTTTTACAGACTATTCTGTGCAAAGCGTCGTCAATGATGTCTTTGGTATCGGACGCAAGGTACTTAGAACAATTTTTGTAGGCTTCTACTGTACACAATATACAAACTACAGACTGTTCATTAAAAGATGAACAATTTTCAGGAATTAACGAATGCAGGGCTTAACTGTAAAACATACCCCCCGTCTCTACGTGGAGCACAATTTGAGAAAATGTTTACCACCTTCTATTCCCCAACAATGGAACAGAAGCGCAGAGTTTCGTAACGCTCTACGTCTGTGCTAATCACTATCTACAGCCTCATCTACACTGAGTCCCCCCCCCGCAGTTGCATACACGAACTTGAACAAAGAGCCATTCTTCCCGGCTAACTACGACAAACCAGTAGGCAACTCCACCTGCACACAATTTATCGCATCCCATCTTCCAGCAGTGAAACGCCTTCCCATAGCTCGGTCTGTCCTAGCACTCCAGTTTCGTACCTCCGGGTGGGATCAGGGATCAATCAATCCCCCCCCACCACCAAAGACGTATTAAACATTTCAGTGACATTACATGATCATTTAATGTAAGCCTACTTCTAAGCCAGTCGAGTGTGTTGAAATAAGTCTTATAAATAATTGTATAAACAATTCTATGGGAAGAATCTTGAATATCTTATCTGTCCTGAGGAAAATGGGGAGTCCATCCTCCAAGCTAGTCTCTCCCCCCCCCAAAAAAACTAATCTCATCCGCCCCCAGGATCAGCTCCTAGTTAAGCAACGACCGTCGAGCTTACACGGAACAGCACCAAAAACAACCTACGATAACTCTCTAACGTGGTAACAAATTACAAAGAAAAAAATATGTTTAGTCTACCACCCCTTGATTTGGCATCAACTCTGTACATACAGAACAGGAAAAAATAAAGAAACTGTCAGCCAACAAAACCATCTTATCTAGCGCCGTTCCCAAGAAATGTTAATTTCTCGTAGCCTGCCAGATGTCTACGCACACTTCAAGCCCTACGTTCCGAGAACAGTTCACCAGATAACCACACAAGTGTACAGCACAATGAAACACGCACAATGCGATTAATCCGGCCGTGTCAGGCTGAACAACCGACACTCCATCATACATATGTTAGTGGCAATTAAGATAAACCCGATTCTATAGACAATTCTCTATTAACAATTAAACGTTACAATTGCCTGTCCTCAAAACCGACGAGTTTTTCCAAAACAAATACAAACACACCTGTATTTGATTCGTCTTATCGAATGCATCCCTCGGTCACACGACGACCTCGCAGATACATGAATGAAGAGAGAGACACGTACGTTATCAGAGAAACAACAATGACAGTCGTATTGACACCCGCCAGGCTTGTGTTTGTTTGATCGATGGGACCACGTCCATCACGTGTAGCACTGGGGAATTACTAATTTTTATTTTTATTTTAATTAACGACCCGATGACAATTCAAAAGTCAAACGAGTGGACATTATTATTTTTCTGAAGGATAACGTACAAGCATCAATGGCAGAATCGGTCTTATCTTGTGGCAGTAAGATATGCAGCACCAAAGCGAACACAAAGAGAACAAAACTTCTAGCAGTCCAGGTGGACTAGAGAGAGATGAGTGCTAGACTAATTCACGAAGACATGAGACAACATATAGCTACCGGTGACCATATTTTCTCAGTTGCAATCCGGAACTTATGACACCAGTTTGGTGGTTGGGGGGGGGGGTTCGGTTAGGTTATTAGGGGGAAGCTATGAGGGTCTTCTCGAAACAATGTTGAAAATGTATATACTTTTAGTGGAGGTTAGATTTGGCGTTAATTATTAAGAATATGATTTGAAATTTAGTATCGACGTTCAGGTACATTAGAAACATTAATGTATAATTCATTCATTTAAATCCATTATTTTCAAAATAACGTTAATTTGTTTAAAATCGCCTGATGCTAACTTTACAAGCGATCTGCATAAAAACTATATCGCACATAATTTTTATAAGTTCAGTTTTATTTGAAACTGTATCCTGAATAATTTTTAATTAAAAATTTCTTGACCCAATAATTAGTAGCGAAGATATTTTGAGAAAAGCAGAAAAGATCCACGATTTCCCAACTTAAATTGTTAATTAAAAAATATGTTGCCGACCGATTTGATTCTAAAGCTTACGGGTGTATATACGTTCATGTTCTGAACAAATTGTCAAAAGATGAAACCCGCTTCAAACAGTTCCCGAAGAAAGTATAATTTGCTTCCACTATTTCTAGTTAGCATTTTCAATTTATTGACTTAACACAAAACTCATCATATTCATATAATCATATCAGTTTTCAAATAAAACGCATTAGTAACAACAAAAGTAGGTGAATTAATAAAATGTTCAAAAAATTATACACATTCATAAAAACTTACAATTTTTCACGTTAAGTATATTGAATATTGAATAAGCAACTTTTTGCTTTAAAACGATACAATATTTTAAAGTCTAAATGCCGGACTTTTGAACGATTTTTCGAGACACCGGGACCTAGGTCCCAAGTCCGGTCACCGTACATACAGTAGTCAAGGAAACTGTAGTGCATATACTGGAGAAACAAAGGTACAAATTGCTGAACCGTTTGCTGCGCATGCAGGGCCTGACTTAAAGGTTTTAGCACCCTAGATTGGTGAATTTTTGCCCCCCCTCCATTTACCTTCCAACCTCTTAAACAACAAGTACGCGTATTATGCACGATTTACTCATACATTATAGGCTACTAATTATTTAGGAACATGTGAGTTGTTTACACAATAATACGTCTTCTTTCCATTTTAATCACGTAAATTTATTTATTACAATAGTATGAGCACACTGATAAATTATAAGTAACTAGAATATTACGAAACTCCATACTTTACATAAATTTCACATAAAGTAAATCAAAACGCTAAGAATGAAAGTTTCTTCAAATAATTTTCATGTCCATTATGAATTGCTGAAAATTTTTGTTCACTCAAAGCGTATTTTTTTTTTTTTTTTGCTTGTGCAGTTGCAAATCGATAAACTATTTCATTAAAAGAAATGCTTTGCAGAAAATCATTTGAATGAATAAAAGTGCCAAGAATTTCATTTGTTTCCTGGCCCAAAGTAGACCTTAAATACTTTTTCCCCGGCTTAGGGCTGAAAGCGATCTTTCTCCGCTACAATTTGTAGCTCAAATAAATTCGCAAGGCGACTTCAACATTCAGGAATATTGCTTCCACACTACATGATTTTAAAAACTTTAAAAGTTGACATGAATCAGCATTCTTTTCCATTTTGCTTTGGTTTCTTAGTTTAGTAAAATAACAATTTTAGAGCACCCATACAATAAACGCTACAAATTCCAAGCAATCTGATTTTCGTTAAAATTCACTTTAGTCTAACAGACGGCTGAATTTTTACAATGTTTTCAAATTTATGAACCCATTTTTGGGCCTGAGGTCAAAAAATTATGAAATTTCCAAAACTGTAAAATATATTCAAATTTTCTTTAATTTGATACCCCACCTGGAATTTGTAATTTTATCAAACTTATGCTGCACGTTTTGGGCAGCAGGTTGCCAAAATTTCTAAGTTACCAAAAGTTAACAGAAAATTCAGGTTCTAGTTAAAATTCCTTTTAATTCGATACGCCACATGAATATCTTCGATTTTATCAAAAGTTTCACCCAGTTTTTGGGCCACCAAGTTCCAAAATTTTGGAATTATTAAAAATTAAAATTTCATTAAATTCACATTTTGGTTACAATTTTCCTTAATTCCATACCCCACATGGAATTATGCGTTTTTTTCAAACTTTGGACACCCCACATTTTTGTCTCCCGCCCCCCTATTTTTTGTGGCTCAATCTAAAAAGAAGTTACACACACGCACGCCTAGTTTCACGAAAATCCTCTGATGCGTTCAAAAGTTATCGTGAGGCATACCCCAAACAGACAGACGGACAAATGTCAAACGGTAGAATTAAACCTGAGAGCTCCGCTTCGTCCGTTCATCAACTGAAGATAATAACCGCCGCTTGTTAGTAGCCGGATCTGTGCGTTTAATGTATAGTTTAGGCCAACGAGAACATTATTCCTTGCCACGGTGTCAAACCGCCGGATCTCAGGTTGCTCGCGACTTCGTACGTCAATGCCCAGACGGAAGCACGCATTCTCCTCACGTTCTGCGACCGGATCCCAACGATGATCTGACCTCTATTTCACACCTGCTTGTTTGGTACATTCCTGAACGTTACACGCTCAAACGTTTTTCTAACGAAAAGTGGTGTACCTTGCCAATTTTGACTTTCTGTCCAGACCATATTGAAATGTCCGTTTCTCAAGTGAATATCCTTCACGTGGCCGAGTCTACTTTTAAATTACCGTTCACGTCACCGAAAAGGTGACGCACTTAACTAATGTCTTCCCTCTTCATATGTCTTTGGTTCACTCGTTCACTTTCGATTGCTGTCGCCTTATTCTCTGTTTCACCAAAAAATTGTTTTCGAGGAGATATAGTTGACAGCAGAAGCGTAACTACAGGCGAGGGTCAGGAATATCAATCCCCCCACCACCAGTAACGTCTACACATTACACATATTACAACCTCTACACACCCTGACATCTATAACCTGGCCAGCTATTTTCCTATTTGTGATTGTGTGATTAATTACTGATCTAAATCTTCTTGCAGCCCATATATACTTATGAATATCTCGTTCCTGAAAAAGGTATTCTGAATCTTGAGTTCATTAAAGCTTACAAAATCTCTTAACATCTGTCTATTATTATTTATAGTGTCTATTATAAATTTCTAATCCAGTTACGTGTGTTCAAATAAGGTTTATAAATAACTCCATAAATAATTGAATGGGAAGAATCTGGAATATCTCATTTGTCCTGAGGAAAATTTGGAGTCCAACCACCTTCAACTAACCTTATCCCCCACCCCACCCACCCCCGAGTAGATCCTAGTCACGCTACTGCTGGCAACCACCGTCGAGCTTACAGAGACTAGTCCCCAAAACAATCTACGACAACCCTCTAACATGGTAATAAATTCATGCTTAGTTAAGCCGTCAGCCCTTGATTTGACATCAACTCTATAGATACAGAAAGAAAAAAAAGAAACTGTCAAGCCAACAAAAGTAGCTTATCCGCCCCCTCCCCCAAGGACAGTTCCTAGTTACGCCACTGGTTAGTAGTTCATTTTCTTACCGCACGGATCGTGTCCGGTAAACACGTATGACGCGAAGTCGCGTCCAGTAAGCACCACCCAATCTCGTAACGACAGTTGCGTTTTATGTATAGTGTACTTGACACTACAGAGGCGGTAGGTAGGTGTCACACGTGATCAGATTGTGCGCATTCCTTGCTGCTAAATGACATTTGTTTACCGTTATTGAGATTACCTGTCTGTCCTTCGCTGTTGATCGCCACAATTATTGCTATGACACCGTAGTCGACGCCGTGACTTATAAAATTGCAGTATAGAGAGACACATTTACGCGCGCGCGCGCGTGTGTGTTATACGAGAAGCAAAAGGCGAAATCCAGATAAATCCATTACATATTCGTTATTACAAGGCTAAAGGTTCTTCCCAATTTATCACGTGGTAGTGCGCTAAAGTTGTATCATCATCATTGGCTCGACAGCCCTTTGTGGGCACTGGCCTCCTTCAGAAGATTTCGCCATTCTTCTCTATTCTTAGCTATACTCCTCCAGATTCTAATTTCAAGAGTCCTGATGTCCTGACTCACCCCGTCCGTCCGTCTCAGTTTTTACCTTCCAACTTTCCTTTTACCTTTGCCGTTAAAGTTGTACAGGGTCCGTCAACAGGAACTGACGATATTTAAAGGCTCACAAAGGGATGTTGCAAAATAATATAGTAATAAAACCGAGACAAATAAACTATTTAACAGCTTCCATTTATTCCTTAATTTAAAAAAAAATTACATCTCGTTGGTGTTCACCACGGCGCTTTGTAAGTTCCTGTAATCTTCGACGAAAATGCTCCACCCCTTAAACATTCCAGGATGACGCTTTAAACCATCTCTCTCGTCCCGTATTTCGTTCTTCAGTTCGTGAATTGTTGTAGTCTGTTTCTGTAAGCTTTGTACTTTAGGTAGCGCAAAGAACTCAGTCTGGTAGAGCTGTATCAATCAGGAGATGTCGCAGGCCACTGTAAGTCGCCAGGTTTTGAGATCAGCTTCCCGTTAAAGGCTGTCCGCAACCACTCCGCTGTTTCTCTTGTCCGTACGGGTCGACGGGATTAAAAGAATTTATCCAAGACAGGACACAATTGTGACTTCCCAGTCTATAATTCAAACAGAACTACTTTGAGTTAAAGTAACTGACGTAGTGTCAACAAACACAAAGGTAGTGAAAACGTGCCTGTGTCTGTTGACAATTTCTTTTTTTGCGATGTTTGAGGTTTGTACTCGGTCTGTTTTGGTGGCTCCAGCCGGTTTGGAAACAGATAGTTTGTAGACGCACGCCAGTGCAGGAGGCGGTGACACCAAATACAGGGTACAGCATAGGACAGCCAAATTAGGTAGGCGGGTGAATGGAATGAGCTTGTGCCAAACTAGTGTGTGCAACGGTCGGGACATGCAGCGCAGGACGCTAAACATGGAGGGTCTATCGACAAATTATAGACGGCGTATTTAATGGTAAGACTGAAGCTCGCACCAGTTGTAACACAGCCAGCACTAATATTGAAATTATGTAATAATAAATTTTCTTCGTTCAAAATAGCGAGCAAGTTCTACTGCTGGTGTAATTCCGTTTAATCCGGGGTGCTCATCGGGACCAGCTGTGTTTACAGTCGCAATTGTGGAGAGGCGTACTGAGTTGCAATGCGGAACAGAGGCAGCGGGGTCATGTGCTGACGGCCGAATGTGCATTGCAAGGACTGACTGACGCTAACCACGCTGCACAGTACAAAATTTGTGGCGTTACGCTCGCTCCTTGTCTGTCTCCTGTCTGGTTCGTCGAATTACTGTTTCTGCGATTTTTGAACCCCGAATGTTACTATTATAAAAGTTGCATTCGCCGAATTTCTACGACCAAAAGAAACAATGTCCAAAAATAATTTTTAAAATGACAGGAAAATTCCTCGATAACAGCACTAAAAGTAAAATGAAATTATCCAAAACGTTAACGTCAATATTTTGTTACGGTTTGTTAAAATAATAAATACTTGTATGCTACTAGAGCTGAAGAACTCGTTCACTATTTAGAACGAAGAACATATTTTATTACATAAATTTTTATATTTATCTAATGGGAAAATTACAAAAATTCCCGATTACTTCAGATTACTACTACTTCTTCAGTAATATAACAACTGTAGAGCACACAGTCATAAGAAATAACAACGAGATAGATGAGCTATTGCCATGAGGATAATGTAAGATTCATAAAGGCTCAACGAATAGAATGGCTAGGTCACCTAGAGCGGATGGATGAACAGAGTATGCCAAAGAAAAACTTGAGTACGCAAGTCTATAAAACCAGAAAGAGGGGGGCTGACCTAGGATGATGTGGTAGAAGATTTTAGAAGAATGGGTGTGAGGGGTTACAATGAGATGGCAGTGGACAGGAGACTTTAGAGAAGATTGGTGGTGGAAGCTAGGCGTCACGTTGGGCTGAAAAAGCTGTAGTGCTGAAAAAGAAGAACACACAATCATACAAAAGCACTAAAAATTCGTAACATTCGGATTTGAATGACAATTCGCTTTAGTCTGACACCCTAGTGGATTTTCACTACTTTTTTTATAATTTTTGAGCTCTTTTTGGGCCCTGGGTGTTCCAAAATTTTGAAATTTTCGAAAAGGAACACTACATTCAGACTGTGGTTGAAATTCCCTTAATTTGCTAACCACATGTGCTTTTACGACTTTTCACAATTTGACCCCCTCACTTTATTACCTCCTGTCCAGGGGCGTATTTAATGGGGGGCCAAACGGGACCGAGCCCCCCGGGAGGATCGAAAAAGTTGGCGAATTTTGTTAATCTCGTCATTTTTAGGCTGTTTTATTAATTTTTCAATTGTGCGCACGAATATAGAACTATAAACTTTTATTTTAATATGCAAACAGTTGTTTACACAACATTAACTACGCTTTTTTTATACGCTTAAAATACGAAATATAGGAAAATCCATTCGGTCAATAAGTATCTTGTAAACAATGTTTCAATAACGCTTATTTTTATTGTGTTGTTACCCTTTAATTTAATGAGATTGATTTCAGTCACTTTAAAGATAGTAATGTTGATTAGTCTTAACTTGTTTTTTATTTTGTATGAAGCCAACACGACCCCAGACTCCCTCAGGGTCAAATTCAAGATACACTACTGCTTTTGCCCACTATTTTCGGGGGGGGGGGGGTCAATGTAAAAAAAGAAAAAACAGTAGGGTTCTGTACGGTAAAAGTATGGACCCGCACGCCAAGTTTTACAAAACTCGGTTGACGAATTCGAAAGTTATCTTACAACTGCACACCCCAAACTTACAGACAAATGGCAACCGTGGAGTTAAAACTGAGAACTTGCTTCGTTCGTAGGATTAACGTTGACCCCACAGTCTGTATCGTGCAATGAATAGAAGACACCAAATGTGCTAACCGTCGACTGTCTCAAATAAGAAGCTTCAGATTATTTTATCTTTGGCATTCTAGACACACTTGAAATCAATGTCGTATAGACACATAAGTAAATAAAACAACCAATCTGAAATATGAAATACTCTAAATACGTCTGTTCGCACTTCAATAACCAGATTGATTATAATATGACTCTGATTAGCACAAAAATTCAGACGTATATCCACAACCCTTCTCAAATGAGTTGACTAATGCCTCACTACGAATATGAAATTTATGTGAATGTGGGTGAAGAATGTACAAAATCACTACGCTTCTCGCTAAATAACTCAGCGATCTGATGACTGAGTTGAATCTATATGAAATGAATTTATACTTCATTTGAAGCTTCAATAATATTCAGTATTAAGTAAGCGGAAACGCACAACAATAACTAATATCGACGCAAAGAAAACAAAACGGAGTAAAAATACGCAAAAAAACGTTCGAAAACGACAAAAATAATTCAGTTGAAAAAATACCTAAAACAAAAATACAGTGGAAAACGTTTAACAGAAAAACGGTTAACACAAAATATGGCCGAGGTCTTTACCACGGTTAACACGAAATTTTTACCTACAAAATATCGGTTAACACAAAATACTGCTGAGGTCCCGATCGTTGCTTCTATTTTATCACGGCTAACACGAAAGGTTTACCTACAAAATATCGGTTAACACAAAATATGGCTGAGGTCCCGATAGTTGCTTCTATTTTACTACGGTTAATACGAAAGTTTTACCTACAAAATATCGGTTAAAACAAATATGGCTGAGGTCCCGATAGTTGCTTCTATTTTACTACGGTTAGCACGAAAGGTTTACCTACAAAATATCGGTTAACACAAAATATGGCTGAGGTCCCGATAGTTGCTTCTATTTTACCACGGTTAACACGAAAGGTTTACCTACAAAATATCGGTTAACACTTAATATGGCTGAGGTCCCGATAGTTGCTTCTATTTTACCACGGTTAACACGAAAGGTTTACCTATAAAATATTGGTTAACACAAAATATGGCTGAGGTCCCGATCGTTGCTTCTATTTTATCACGGTTAACACGAACGGTTTACCTACAAAATATCGGTTAACACAAAATATGGCTGAGGTCCCGATAGTTGCTTCTATTTTACTACGATTAACACGAAAGTTTTACCTACAAAATATCGGTTAACACAAAATATGGCTGAGATCCCGATCTTTGCTTCTATTTTACCACGGTTAACACGAAAGGTTTACCTACAAAATATCGTTTAACACAAAATATGGCTGAGGTCCCGATAGTTGCTTCTACTTTACTACGGTTAACACGAAAGTTTTACCTACAAAATATCGGTTAACACAAAATATGGCTGAGATCCCGATCTTTGCTTCTATTTTACCACGGTTAACACGAAAGGTTTACCTACAAAATATCGGTTAACACAAAATATGGCTGAGGTCCCGATAGTTGCTTCTATTTTACTACTGTTAATACGAAAGTTTTACCTACAAAATATCGGTTAACACAAATATGGCTGAGGTCCCGATAGTTGCTTCTATTTTACTACGGTTAACACGAAAGTTTTACCTACAAAATATCGGTTAACACAAAATATGGCTGAGATCCCGATCTTTGCTTCTATTTTACCACGGTTAACACGAAAGGTTTACCTACAAAATATCGGTTAACACAAAATATGGCTGAGGTCCCGATAGTTGCTTCTATTTTACTACTGTTAATACGAAAGTTTTACCTACAAAATATCGGTTAACACAAATATGGCTGAGGTCCCGATCGTTGCTTCTATTTTACCACGGTTAACACAAAAGGTTCACCTACAAAATATCGGTTAACAAGAAAAATATTGTTATGATAAATCCGTTGATGGCTTTCAATAGCTGAATATTAAATAAATGCATACAGGCACGTCCTAAAACTGTGCAAGTTAAAAATTGTGAAAGCGATGAAGGTGCCGACGAACTTGATACGGACAATGACAGTGAAAATTTTAGAGTTCTTTCCGTTACCGATATTGCTTTCGTGTCTGAGCCGTGTTCGTCGGTGTTTTAGAAGCTAATTCGTAATGAAAATCGGGCATTATAAATATATCTAATAACTTTTCAAATAAACACAAACGACTCAAACTTTGATCAGACCACGTAAAATGTATATTGTTCAATACGCTACTATCACAAAGAAGGTTAGGCGTGTTTCACTGATACAGCATGTGGAGCCTATCGGAAAAAAAATCTCGGTCCGTGACCGTAGATTATCGTATGTTAAGGCGCATTCAGTTTTCCTCGTGCCATTCTTTTTTTACGTTTGCCTTTTTTTGTACATGTGATAGGTTTTTTTTTGGACACGCGGTAAGGCATTCGGTTTTGACTTTGTCGTGTACGCTACAATCAACTGCGACGTGCCTTTGACTTACATGTGTTGACGAAGAAATCACAGAACGAAATCTTGGTAATATTGTATCATCAGGACATCGAAGACACACGGCTGTTACGTGAAATGTATCATATCATACTGAGTGTGTGGTGGTGGGGGTGGGGGCGTATGTGCTTTACAGCGAGGTTTATACTCTGCTCCCATTCCCGTCTAGGTCTTCTTCATTTGTACTCTCTGCTGAATTTACAAATTTGTAATCTCTTTCTTGGACCTGAGTAGCCAAGACATTGAAACACATCACTACATTCAGATGTTAGTTAAAATTCTCTTTAATCTGATACCCCAATAGAGGTTTTACGATTGTCTCAAAATCTTCACCCTCTTTTTAGGTCGTGGTGTCGAGAAATTTTCAAAAATGAACACCATATTCAGACTGCTGTTAAAATTTGATATCCTACACAGACTTGAGCGACTTTTTTTACCACCTCAAATTTTTGCGTCTCGCCACCGATTTTGGGGGGGGGGATACATCTGTAAAGCAGCAGGATTCTGTAGGATAAAAGTATCGAGAGCACGTTTTACGAAAACCGACTGATGCGTTCGAAAGTTTCCACGACAGATACCCTCCTAACTCCTCGTCTTAGCGTTTGGCATTTGTATGTCTGTTTGGGGTGTCTTATAAGATAACTTTGGAATCCATTAGCCGATTCTCGTAAAACTTGGCGTGTGGGTCCATATTTTTACCTTACAGAACCCTATAGTTTTTTTTACACTGCCCCCCCCCAAAAAAAAACATGGGACAGGAGCAGGAGGGCATCTAGAATTTTACCTGGGGGGGGGGGTCGGCTTCATAAAAAAGAACAAAAAATAGACGTTAATACTAATCAACATTACTATCTTTAAAGTGACTGAAATCAATCCCATTAAAGTAAACGGTAATTCAATGATGTACAGAAACGTGCGGCAGTGACATGTAGATTAATGACGGATTCGCGTTTACTAGAAACGAAGTATAACAAAAATAAGTACGCTACAACGCGACTTGCCTGTACTCTAAAATTTAAAATATTTTGTACACACAAATGCCAGCAAAAACACTACTGTATTATTATAGGGTAGATTAAACTTATATTAACCGTTAAGATACTAACGTTCACTTGGTAAACTCTTCTATACTCGAAATATCAAGACGGCTAATATACAAAAACAAAAAGGAAACATCGTCCATCTCACACACACAAAATGCTACAGGGATTAACTAATTTTCAAGTTCAAGCACGCGACGCAGGATTGTTTGATTGTCGCGCGTTAACTGCTCATGTTTGAGTCACGGACACAAAATATAACTTTATTCTTTAGTTAAAGCCACTGAGGGTTATACATAATGAATGGAAACTACGCGAAGTGACTCTGCTGGCTGGGCGGTACGTGACGGGAATACTCAAGGCTTACCGACTTTGCAGCCAGTATAAAGTAAAGCTTTCAACAAATGTTTGTGTCTATTACCACACTTGATGTAATACACTTTATTAGTTTCGATATTGGATACGTGTCCGCGGAGACGATTCCCCCAAAACACATACACACGCCAGATTGAGAGCTGGCACGCCAGTGACTTACTCTTTGGGCACGAGATTTCTTTCAGCAAAATTACTAGCCCGTTCAAAATGAATAATTGTTTTTTTTTTTTAATATTTTTTCACTAACACAGCGAATACTTCATGCTTTAGATTTAGGGACTAAAATTGGTTAAAGTGTTGCAGAAGGCTTTTGGGGATTCTGGAATTCAGAAACAAGCGGTTCATATATAGTGAAAAATCTTCAGAGTCGTGAATGAGCTGAAGATAGTGATAGTACGACGAACATGACGGCTGTATACCATGATTTTTTTTTTAATTACTAAAGTTCTATTAGTGGTTATAATCACAAACAGAAATTTCACTGTTCCATACCACCATAGAAAAATTCCCGATTAGCGCTTTCAAGCCTCACACATCATCAACAGATCGGAAATGTACCTGATGGTCGGGAATATTTTCTGTAGTGGTGTGCAATACTGTAATTTCTGTCCATTAGTTTTTACCACTACGTCCTCCGTTAGTATAGAGTACTGGCGGTGTTGCCAGACCAACTAAACTCTTTTCCCCCCACATAGCTACTCAACATTTTCCCACTCTAGCATAAAAATCCCGACTGCCACAAATACGTATGCTTTATGCAAAACGTAATATTGTAATGATTAAGAGTATCTTATAAATATTTAGATATTATTAAAAAATAAGGTAAACATTGAAAAAAACGTGTTTAAATGTAAAAAAGAAAATCTACTCTTCTGCTGAGAGACTGAGCTGACTACTTTTAAAATGCTTCTCTTGTATTCTGTTTATTATTACTACATTTACACAACATTGGAATATTTAATTCATAAAAATAATTTGTGATCAGTGACACACATTTACATGCTGTCGCTATGTTTACCCATCACTGCATTATTTACAGCGAAATCAAAACAAAACTTATTTTGTTTAAGACATTTTTTGTGTATAATACGTCAAAAAGAATTTCACTACCTAATTTGTTTGTTATTTTGTTTTCATTAAGGTTAATTGGCAGTAAAAGTCCTCTCTATACGTTAAAGTGCCACAAAAGTATTCAAAGTAGGAAACACTTCAGTAGCATCCCTACTGTATCTTTGTATTTTTCACTTCCATCCAAAAGCTTAACAATTTTCATCAGCACCTGTGTACATATTTGTATTCCTAAGGATTATCTATTTCATATCAAGATCTACAATGTCTATTTAAATGATTTTCTCACAGAGTGCTGCTGCTAATGACCAATGACTGAATGTCTAACTTTTCTTCCCAGAAATTCCAAATATTTGACGCTTTGTACACTGTTGAAGAAATCCCCACATAGGATTGTGAGCCTCCAAATTAGTCCATTGTGGGGAAACGTCCCCACACGTGACAACCCTGAGGAATACTCTCACAAGACAAAAATAATATATTCACAAGACAATGTTAGTACAGACGAATACAGACAGTTTTTCAAATTAAGCAAAAATCGCACTATTTTTCTTATTCTTAGTACATGGTTCAAAACACCGAGTTAAGTGATGTCTATCTTCAACTATAGGCCTATACGTTTTCTTTGTAAGATAATTAAAATACAAAACATTAAAACAACTAAAATATAAATAATGCACACAAAAAACTACTGGAATACAAATGCACAGACAAAATACTGTAAACGCGTCACAAGGTATACAAATCAGTGCCCGTATAATTTTTCAGTAATTTTAAAGTTATCTAATATTAAAATTCACCTGATTCTAACCAAATCTGAAGATAGTATTCAGCTTTAGAAATTTAATAATTTTTGGACGGTGGGGGGCCCGAACTATGGTTATAAGTGTTCGTAAAATCGCAAAAACAATGTGAGACATCATATTAAAGAGAATTTTAACCAAAATCTGAAAATAGTTTACACTTTAGGAAGTTCCAAATTTCAGGGACAAAATGTTTTTTAATCCAGCCGAGTGTCAGAGTAAAGGAAATTTTAACCAAAATCCGAATATAGCATATACAAAAAAAGTTTTAACTTTAGAGACACCACGGATCAAAAATTGATCTCAAGCTTTAATGAAAATTGCAAATTCTATACGGAGAAACGACGTTATAAGGAATTTTATTTAAAGTACAACTCGGTATCTTCAATAACTGGCAAAATTACGGTAATATCTCTGAACACTCCTTGCGAATTTTTTATCGCCTTAAAAAAGTTGGTAAGCTACGTTAATAAATAAATAAATATATATATATACATATATATATAACGTACATAATAATGTACATATTATGATGTACATTTGTGAAAATCATGTATATTCGTGAAATAATGTGAAATTTTGTAAATACTGTATATATTGTTCATGTATATTTGTAAAAAGTATTAGTTACAGGCCTAAAGATATTTACAGGGAGGTATTTAAACTTAAAAGTAAGGACTAAATTAAATGGTATTTACACATTAGGTTATAAATTTAAGTAAAATACCAATGCACTAGGTAAAACGTTAGTGCTTATTGTATGATTGTATGCTTTACAATTGGGGTATTTTACAAACAAACAAACAAAATAGAGTAACCGGGATTTTCGTAATTTTCTTGTTAATTTAAAAATTATCTATTACTGAAATTCATCAAATAATAAATTTATTTCGTCGAAAGTAGTGAGCAATTACTGCAGTCCAGGGAACTTACTAGTAATAAAGAAAGTAATTATTTCATTACAGGACACAACATACACATAGACAGACGACGTTAAAGCGACTGAACAAAAAAGATTTCATCAGATTTCAAAGTAAAGTACGTTTTATGTGAACACCTGAAGACGCGCTGAGATCGAAACGTTGTGTTCACCCAAATTTACCGTTTCACGATGACGCACGTAACAAAATTCTGTTTGCGCTAAAAGAATTCCGCGGTTGGGGTGGAGGGGGGGCAACAGGTGTCCTTAACCCTAACCGGACGAGCCCCCGCTACTTGGGCGCGCCGCCAGCACAAACGTAGTACCGGCTATTTCGGTGACATGATGTTCTCTGTCATCGCGCCTGCCAGACAGCAGCGCGGGTAAATTGTTTGTCTAAACCGCCATGTGACCATACCATGTTTGTAACAATAACAACTCGTTGAATAATCATTTATATTTGTCGCTTGTTGTCTGCACAACAAGAATTTACGATCTTTGTCTAAAAAATGATGACAGTTAATTTTTTCCGGTACTTACGCATTATACCCCCCCCCCACCACAACCGCACTCAGCCAATATCAATGTTTTATACATTCAACGCTGGATGGACTAATTTGCGAAAGGTTTAGGAAACCTAGTTTTTGTTTTAAAAATGTTCTGGAAAAACCTTTCAACCAACAATAAATAAACTAGCAAGCTCCCTCAGCTGCAGAACTCGGTCACTACGTTGAACGAAATACATTTACTATTACATAAATTTAATATCAGATACATTTTCAACTGCCAAAAAAACATTATAAAACTCCAATTACTTTTACTAAACACCAATCCAACACTCCAATTACCAAACAGAATAAACACTAAAAATTGCAAATTACTGCATTGAGGTAATTTAGTTAAATTTATAATACAAATGCTTAAATGTCTTAGCTTTTAAGTTAACTATCTTCTTATAGATATCTCAATACCTATATCTAATACTTTTCAGAAATACACATGAACAATATATTATACGTGGTATTTACAAATTTTCACACGATTT
This sequence comes from Magicicada septendecula, assembly GCA_034769895.1. NCBI lineage: Eukaryota > Metazoa > Arthropoda > Insecta > Hemiptera > Cicadidae > Magicicada > Magicicada septendecula. The sequence goes on from CM068368.1 coordinate 830,763,390, forward strand.
TCACATATGGACATTGGACATGTTTTATTTTATTTTTTTTTATTTTTTATTTTTTTTCAAATAGCTTACCAACTTTTGAAGGCGATCCACAGTTTTCAAGGAACGATCAAATTATAGATATACCGAGTTGTAATCTGAATAAAATTCCTCACAACCTCATTCCCTATATAGCCTGTTGCAATTTTCATAGAAGTTTGCAGACCTTTACAAAAGTTTCGTGGTTCGCCTATTAAGTTAAAACAGTTCTTAGTATATCCTACACTCGTATTTCCGTATCGTATTTCCTTTAATCTAACACTCGGCTGGATTTTTACAATTTTTTCAAATTTTGTTGATCCTTCATTTGGTGTCCCTGGTGTCCCAAAATCCTGAAATTTTTTAAACTGTCCGGTATTTCAGTTTCTGGATAAAATTCTCTTTAATAACCAACTTCTCTTTAATTCTCTTTTATTCTATTTTTATGGTTATATCTCCCATAATTATGTTTGCGATTTCATTAAAACTGTCACCCACTTTTTGGGACCCGTCGTCTAAAAATTTTGAAATTTTTGAAACTGAATACTATCTTCAGATTTGGTTCAATTGCCTTCACTTCGATAACCCACTCAGATTTTGCAATTTTATCAAAATTCTAGCCGACGTTTTGGGCCCTGGTGTCCAAAAATTTTGAAAATTAAAAATGAGCTAAATTTCCTTAAATTTCATGTTTAAGATGGTTTTTGCGATTTTTCACAATAATTATTTTGATCGCCTTACATTTTTGCCTCCTGCCACTATTTTGGGGGGGGGGGGTCAATCTCAAAAAACAATAGACGTCTGTAGCCTAAACGTATGGGGACACGCATGCCACGTTTTAAGAAAATCGGTTGATGCGTTCAAAAGTTATGAGACACGCACCAGGCAGATACGAAGAGAGGCAGATGCCACATAGTCCGTCTAAAACTGAACTCACTTCACCCGTTCAATAAAACCAAAACTATCATCCGTAACCCCCTTCAGCAAAACGCCGCTCTATAACTGTCTGTATCCCGTACAATACACAACAGATTCGGATATATGGGTAAAAATCCCACAAAAAAAAATAAAAATTATAATAATAAACAAAGCCAACTTTTGATTCGTCCGACTAGTCCTTATTAGAGGCAATTTAGTAGTCAATATGTCCCCTGTATATGTTACTACCATATCGCAGGGTAAGACGTATGGTGGGGCTGCAACCTTCAGGCTTAACGTCCAGTACGATTTTCTGTCTGGATGTTCTCCCACAATCCCGCTGTCTTACCAGACTAAAGAGACCATAAGGATGTTTAAAGTGTTATTTTCTTCTTGTCTCCCACATCTTACGTCGTTGACGAATGGAAGGTCATCCGTCTTTAGGGGCAATTTCTCACCCCAAGGGCAAGAGGGTGCCCTAACCTCTACTTGACAATGACAAGTAGAGGAGGGACAGCTTATACCGACTGTCACTCGGTCTCCAGACCGATGCGCGTTAGCCACCTGCCCACCCCCCCACCACTTTGAGGTGCGGCTGGATACTTCCCTTCATCAAGGAATGAGACCCATCCTCTCCAGTACTTTGGGGGACAGTATCGGCTGAATTGGTGAGAACATCTTTGGCGAATGGATGACTGCCGCATCCCCAAACAACTATGGAACTATAAGCCGAGGCGACGTAGAGGCGTGCGACGTCCGAGGAAGCGACGGAGTGAACAGCTCTAATCGTTGCCTATTTGAGACAGCAACAAACCATCCTCGGTTTACTCCTTGAAGATGATGATGATGAACAAAGTCAAAGCTAAATTACCCGTGCTTCAAAACAACAGCCTATCGTACATACTGCATAATACTCACAGCATTTGGCCAGATTGATACAAATACACGGAGCCACTTACCCTGAACTAGCGCGCAAAAAATATTACACAACGCAACGTATTTTCAAAAATCGTAAGTATTATTTCGTTGTTTAATGGGCTAAACTGTTTATTTTATTTTGTTTTGTGCCACTTCATCTACCGAACACGTTCCCCCTGTTTTTATCTGCCATCATTTCAATCCCAGCACATCGGTATCGACACCAATTGATGTGTATTTAAAGCTCGAGTGCTTTTCTTCCACGAAGTGGCAATACTTATTTCAAATTCCACCGAGAATGCAACAGACAGCAGCTGAAACGTTTGATTACTTTAATAAAAATATTCACTCTCTTATTTTACCACATCTGATTAATTCATCTTCTCTGTACTGTACTTGTTTCGTCTCACGTAACAAAAATATAGCAGCGTTATGAAATTGTATTTTGTATAAAACAAGAAGAAAATGTAACAAAAGCATTTAATAACTTTTGGGTTCCGTTGTCCATGACGAGTCCGTTACTTACCTAAATATAATTATTTCACTTTTTAAAAGCGAAAACCGGTTCAGGTTATAAGGTAAAACTTTTACGTTTTTACCCATAAAAAGTTTTGTGTTCAGAGTCGTAGTGAAATAATTATATTTAGTTAATAATTTTATACCAGATTACGAAGACAAACTCATATTCTGAGCTCAGGGTTTAGTTTGGACAAAGCATTTTTGGTTGCCCATGAAACTGAGGAGGTTGAACCCCGCCGTTATGTACGACCAAGCACACCAAGAACTATTGAAAATACGAGATCGAAAGTGAGAGACCTTAATCAAGTCTCATCTTCGTCGGTGCTAACAACCAAATTTACTGACAAATTTGGGCGGTTATGAACTAAATTTAAGTCAAAAGACTGTTTACGAAATGTTGGTCATGATTCTGAATCCCGTCAGAGGTCACTGACTCTTGGACACTTCACCAAGCTAAAGGCTATTATTTTGGCGCACCTGTGAACACGTGTTTGGCCAAAAAAGGGATTTGTGTAGAACCCCAGCCTTCTTAATACGCGGCAGATCTTAGTGCACGTGATTATTTCTCACTTATAACATCAAAAGCTACTTCTGAAAGTGAGGATAACTTCTAAAACATTGTGACGGTCAGCTGAAAAACTTTTAGCACTGTTCCAAGGGTCCACCACTAAGGGTGTGATTTCCAAGGAACTACTATGAAGGGGGCCGTGACGTAACTACGGGGGGATCAGGGTGATCAATCCCCCCACAGTTATTAAAATATTCAATCCTCCCCAAAAGCTGGTGTCATTCCCCGCAGAAACTGTTGTCATCAGCCCCTTAATGTAGGCCTATTTCTAAGCCAGTTGCGTGGGTTAAAGTAAGGCTTGTAAATAACTGTATAAATAATTATATGGGTAGAATCTTGAATATCTCATTTGTTCCGAGAAAAATGGGGAATCCAACGTTCAAGCCAATCTCATCCCCCCCCCCCCCATAAGCAATTCCTAGTTACGCCAGTGAAAGGGTATAAGTTACTTTGTTGTTAATGTGTCACTAATTATTAAGTTTATACAAAGACATTACTATAAACATTGTACACTTGGTAAAATTAAAAACAATCGTCCTACGTTCTGTCAATTCAATAAATACTCGTAGGATTCAGTATACTGGATAAGAATTGTGTACTCTTGAGTCAAATGAAAGCCCAAGATATCATTTCTGACTGGTACGAAAAAATCGTTGAGCAATTTAAAACTACGGCTACTTAGTTCAACCATTTTTACCAATCCGATCTCAAAGGATTGTCATCTATTAGACTACGGCAATATTAAAATGCCAAATCTTCTACGTTTGTTAATGATTTTGTCAGTCAATATCTATTATGTGATGTCGGCGGACATATACTTCATAGATACTGAATTCTTTTTACAGACGGATTTATCACAGAAGTGTAGGTAACTTTTACACTTTTCACATAACACGGGGTTAACTTTTGATTGCATCTGTTACTGTAGACTTGCCAAATCTGTAGACTCGGTTGGCGCCGTAATTACTTTTTTTCTACCCATCATATGTGTCATCAACATTTAAAAAGCCTTTTATAAACAATGTTTTGTCAATGTACCATTTGCTTTAACAACCGCTGACAAATACGAACTAGAAAAGTCGTTTCACTGGTGTTTAATAATACCTTGAGTATGCTAACAATTATTCTGTAAGATGTCACATTTTACTTCAAATAGTAAATTTATTAATAATAGTAGCGAATTTAGCAATAATGGATCAAATAATCTGTATAGTAACTAGTTAATAAAGACATCGTCTTTTTTTATTTTTACACGAAAGTCTTTAAATAATGGAAATAAAACAGCAGAAGAAGAAACACACTGGAACAAACTACTGGATCAAAAATAATTTTACAACTATCACAATAGTGGAGGCAGTAGCGTAAGTAGGGGGGGGGTCAGGGGATCAATCCCCCACAGCTAGTAAAAATTAGACCTCAGTGTATGCCTAAGCCAGATGGGTGTGTTAAAATAAGGCTTACAAATAATTGTAGATAAATAATTATATGAGAAGAATCATGAATATCTCAATGTGTCCCGAGCAAAAGTCCAACCTTCAAGCTAGTCTAATCCCCCCCCCCCGGTGGAGCTCCTAGCTACCCCACTGGGGGGGGGGAGCTATGCCCCCAGAAAATCGTACATTACACTTTTCTCGAATGTTACACACTCAAGCCTAAAAGTACTGCAAATAATGCTAATGTCAAAATATTAATAAGTTTTAGAGCAATTATACTCGTAAAGTAATCATTAACTAACGACACGGGAATACGACGAAGATTCCACTTTGAGATCATTCACGTGATTACTGGCACAAGGCTACTGGTGTTTATCTGACATCTATCAGCTGAAAATTCCTAGTCTATATGTGACATTAAAATATTTCCTAAATTTTACTCATCTAGTCCACCGAACGGCTCGAACTGAGCCGTGCTGTTTCGCCGCTTTTGCTGTGTCAAGTTTTGGGAGGCAGTGAATAATAATCTAATAACATTTAGTAAATATAATAATGATAAAAAAGTTATTTTTACGATATAATATCACTACTATGTATCACTGCAGTGTACGGTAAGTAGTTAAAGTCAATAATATTACTTGTTCATTTTAATAAAATAAAAATGTTGACAGCTCCAGAATTGTTTATTACTTTATGAATGCTATAAATTGAAAATTATTAGCCTAAATAAAGTATTATTAATACTACAAAAATGATTTGTGATTTGTTTTGTAACAATTTTAAACAAACCTCACGTACACATAACGTTTTACGGAGCAGTAATATGATACATAATAAATACTTGTTACATTCTCTAACGTATAAGTACGTATGTTGCATGTAAACTAATTGGATCTCTTCTACGGTACATTATATGCGGTACTAAAGTACAGTAATATAGAAAAAAAAATGTACACCATATTGGGCACGGTTATCTAAAATATGTTGTATAGAGTACTCTACGAAAACTATCATGCAAATTGACCTGTTTCGCTTACAGGTTTTAGAGAAACCGCACACAAATTCATACACTTCACTACTATTTTAAGTTCGACTTCCTGTATTGTCAAAACTTCATGGACTTGGCCCATCTCTAAAAAATTAGACGCGCCGTCCACGTTCGGCAAGTCTACTATTATATATATTGTAACGTCACAAAACGTCACCATATCACAAAACACAGATGAACCCTATAAAACAGTCAATTATCATAAGAAACAGTAAGGCATAACCCTTTGAAGTAGAAAAAGATTTATTCTGAAGATGATTAAAAGGAATAAAATATAATTTAATTGTCAATGAGCAAAAACGTTATAATAATAAAGACAAACTGACTCAAAGACTAAACCAAACGTGACTATACAATTACCCATTAGATTAGGAAGAAGAGGAGAATAATTATGAAGCTACACAGAGAACAAATTAAGAACAAACCAAAAATACCTGGTAAAGGAGAGTGAAGTAATGACTATATGATTGTATAAGATATGACAAAGTATAACATAAAAATATAACATCGTACTTTACATTCTAACAATACCATTAATGTAAATAACAGAATATCAAAAAGGACTGATTAGTAGTTAAAAATGTATTTAAAGTGTAAGACAAACTGAATACTTGTAATCAAAATAATAAATAGTAAATAGTACTATTCATGAACTGTAAGAAATGAGTAAACTAACTAGATAAAACAAAGCATGTAAACCAAATATAATCAGTAAAGGTGAAGGTAGACAACCTAACCTAGCCAGCTGGGAATTTACACTTATAAAGACCAAAATATATAGTAAAAATAATGTAAAACTGTAGAAGGTTATATCTAGATGTACCTAGATCACCTTAGACAAACATGATTAAAGATGATTCTAAGACAGATATTATGTCACCACAATGTTGTAATTATTATAATTAAGGTGAAACATGATGAAATGTGAGAAAGTATACAGGACTCACATGATACATTAAAAAACCATAGAAATAACAAGAGTTAATACATGTAACTAGTATTGAAACAATCAGTGATAATTAAACTAACTATTGGTCAAAATACCAACCAATAAATATCAAAAAGAATAATCAATTAATAGTTTCTAATGAACATGACCTGATACACCTAGATACAGGGTTCATTAGGTATAAATTAACAAGCAAATAAGAATAAGGAGATGTTATAAACCATTGGTAAAACTTACAAGAAACTCAATTGATGAATTAGAAATAAGATGTTACTAATATAACAAGTGAATTAAATAGAAATAATAAGCTGCCTGCTTGTATAAGAACTCATGCAATTTAAGTGATCATATACAAGAAACAAGGCATGTCTTAAGTAGAAAAAAGTTAACCAAATGTTGATATGGTTAATCCAAATTATGTGTTATAATCACTTAAACTAACTCATGGTGCTATAGGCCTCATAAAGCCTAGCCAAGGATTCTGTATTTATGTCACAATTATATGTGTATATTGTTAAATTATCACAGCTACGGACTTTGTGGTAATTATATTCAATTTATGGTCACATCAAAATGTTAATATAATACCGTAGTTCTAAGAAAGATTTTAATCAAAATATTGTAATAGGTAATAAGTAAGGAATACAAGCTTTGTTAATTGTAAACTGAATTATGTCTTGTGGGATGTCAAAATGTTTATCAAAACAAATGCCAGCCAATGGTAATAATATTTAAGCATTCACAAGGAGCATAAGGAAGTAACATAAGTTATAAATTATTTTAATACATTTTGCAAAAAGTTTGGCGTCACTTTTAGACTCTCAAACCCGAAGACCCACGCTTTGAACAAAATTAAGTAATTTTAATAACGCGGGGAGGATGTGTCAACAAAGGAATGTCATCAATTCTGACCAATCAAATCACCTATAGCGAGATTTGTGGGGCGAACGTTTTAGGAACAGCGAAAAACGACGCGCAAATTTTTGACAGTTCATCTCTAGTTTCATAGCCGTGCAGATGACGGGATCCAAGCTCCAGTAATTCGCGATTCACCCATAATGCAGTGCGGTATCGAAAGTAAACATGGGGCGTTCTAACCTAATTCTTCGAAATTAATCAAAGTGTTGTGAAGTATAAAGCAATGAAAGTTATTAAAGGTCTAACAGTGTACATTCAATTGCATAGTGTATAATAAATTGCAATTAAGTGAAGTAAGGAAAGTATAGTGACAATTATTTATACTTACTAGAATACTTACGATAAATTTATATAACCAATTGAACAACATGAACTATTATGAACACTAAAAAATACTCTAAACTTTATTAATATTGTAAATGTATTCATTGTTAGAAATATTTTATTCACAAATCAAGGTTAATTGTGTATAACCTCGAAACCAAGTTTAACATCAACAATAGACGCCAGTCGTCTTGTGAACTTTATGATATTAGTTTAAGATTTTCTGTATTTGATGTAATCACTCTCCTATTATTATTAGTAGTAACTGACATCTTTTAGTTCCGTATTTTGCAGTTCAAAAAACCTATTGTATAAATTTAACTTTGACGATTTTTGTCAACCAACAAATTATGTAACAAGGTACCAACCCTGGGATACGAGTTTCAGAAAATGTAATTGTTTGTTGTAAAGCAAAGATAATTGAATTGATTGTTTTTAATAAGGATTAAGGATCAGTTGACACGATGAATAAAACGCCTTTTTCAACATTAATGGAGCATGCATTTATTTTCATTCGGTAAAAGGATTTTAGTGGTGGAGTAAAGGTTATGTTTACTTCTGTGATCAGTTGGTAGCACTCATCACCGGCGGCAATGAAGCGATTCAAATATTTTATTCTTTATTAATGACGAGAACTTGTTGACATTGTTATCACCCATGAAGAATCTACATTCGAAGTGAGTATTTAATAATAATACCAACATAATTAATTTCACAATAAAATAAATTATTAAGAAGCAACGTTGAGGAACAACTACTTCGGGTGATGTTATTCCATAAGGCTACTCATTTAAATGGTGTAATCTAATCATAACATTCCATTAGTAATGGCGTTCAATTAATTAACCACTATAACAATATCAATAATAATATTTAAATAGAGAAAAATAATAATTAGTTACCGAATATAACCAAATCGTACTCATAAAATAAGAAGGCGAAGGAGAGAAATTATTACAATATATATATATATATATATATATATATATATATATATTAAAATATTTAATATTTATACTGAAATTACCTCAAGATGTTTTTTTCCCTTATTAGGAACATGTTTCGAGAACCATTGTGTTCTCATCCTCAGCCTTCGTGATTTTGCGTCTGGTGAAGTATTAGCGTTGGCTGGTCGTTATTGTGGTTTCTTGTTGGTCTCTGGTATTTTAAAGTGGTATTATTGTGTGTGATTGTGGTGTATGTATTAGTATTTTGTGTATTTTCGATGTTGAGTGCTTTGAAAAGTGTGTAATGTTTTGTACTGATTTGTATTTGTTATGAGGTAATTATTATTTTACATTACCTCACCTTTTTTTACCTCAAAAAAAAAAATACTTCACCAGACGCAAAATCACGAAGGCTGAGGATGAGAACACATGGTTCTCGAAACATGTTCCTAATAAGGGAAAAAAATATCTTGAGGTAATTTCAGTATAAATATTAAATACAGTATATTATATACATCAAGAAACGGACTGTAGCAAAACGTATTTGAATATATATATATATATATATATATTGCAACAGTACAAATATGTTGGGTACTGTGCATTGCACAGGCTAATTTAAATAAGTAATTTGAACAAATAAATAACCCATTTTGGTAATAAGAATAAGTCAGCCTGCAATCTAAACTGTAATATAAACGTCAGATTTGCATGTTGAGACAGGGAGTATAGCCAGCTGCTCTCTGCATGTGTGTACACGCGTAAAAGGTGTGTGTGTGTGTGTGTGTGTGTGTGTGTGTGTGTGTGTGTGTGTGTGTGTGTGTGTGTGTGACTGGTTCATTCATGAAAAGCGCCACCCTTTCTTTAACGATATAAATTATTTGTACTTAATTAATTTATAAGGCTTGTGTGCATCGTAGCGAAAAACTAAAGACACCAAAATGTGTGGTTAAAAATAACGAACAAGTGGATAAAAAATTATGTAAAACGAATAAAAAGTGTTAGTGTAAGGAATTAAAAATCAATAGTAATTAAAGTAATGAAGATAAAGAAAAATGGTTTGTGTGTGATGAACGTCTAAAAAATTACCGATATTACGAATATCAGGTAATGTGCCAAAGACTTCGCAATTCGCGAAGACGAGCAAAATAAATGTAACAGTAAAGCGTGGGTTAAGAGTGACGCTCTCGACACTTTCAAACAGGCAGAATATTGTCGAGACATGATTTTTGCGCTCTGGGTATAAATACGATGACGCGCAAACATCATGCTCTTTCTCGTCAGACCATCAAAGCGGCCGAAGGCCCTGCTCAAGAACTACAACTCTTCTTTGTTCGACTACTGATGTGATCGGAGGCTATGTCCAACAACTGGAACGCCTAGACATGATCGACGACCTGGGCTGCCAAAGACTACTACTAAGAAACCACAAGCAGAGTACGAGCATCCAGGGAATCCAGAGTACGAGAGACTACAAGCCTCCTAAAATACCCGACCCCAGGGCTTCCAGGACCGAAGAGGATCATCCGTATCCAGGACGAGAAACGGACTCGGGACCACACGTCTACGAGGGATTCACCAGTAAAGGACTCAGGACCAGGACCAGGAGGGTGCGCTGAGGAACCACTACTAATAAGGTGAAAGAAAGCCATATTTTCATCTTAACTAAAGACTCAATAGACTAGACTAACTAACTAAAAGACCATATAATCTTGTAAAACAAGTAGAGAATAATAAGAGAAAGACTCTAATTTAATAAGACTGTAAATTGTAAGAGTAAATGCAACTTTTCTTGTATATTAATTAGGGTAAGATTCAAACAGTCAAAAGTAATATTCACGGAAATATTTAAATTCTTTTACTAATAACTTACTGAAAGATTGATATTTGATTTTGAAGAATTACAAATTTTACTAAAATAACATAAAGAAGCAATGCATATGCAATAACAAAGAGAAGTAATTAACATAAAGAATTAAACGAGTAGATGATCAGTAAGAAAATTGAGCTAGCTGAGACGAGTATAGAAAATTTATAATAATGCATTAGTAATAAGATGTTATAATATGTTTTTGTGTCTAATAAGACTACGAATAATACGTAGTAGCTATGTAAAAATACGAATCATGTGGAATCGTAAAATAAATAAGAAAGTAACGTGTAATCTGACATTACAAATTACTTGTAATAAATATGTCAAAATAATAATGAGTTTCTAAACCGCTAACCAAATGAAAATTGTTAATACAAAAAAATTGAATTAATTTATAAACCAATGAAATCGAAGTATTATTATTATGATTACAACCTTCATTCTTGCACACACACGAATTTAATGTGAGGCAATGTACATAAAGATTTAACACACGTCAATTAAATAAACACATTATATTTGCGATGTTGTAAAATGGCTTCCAAAAACGAGGGGCTAACACATTAAAACCGTGTGTTGTTGTAATATATATATATATATATATATATCTTTTCGTTGTCATTATTCCATAAACTAAAAGACAACAAAAAAGAATATCTGTTGGGGTCTCCCCATATTCCTGCAGTACTTTCCAGAACACCAGGAAATATTTCCGACATTGGTAAACATACTGTGTATTTATTGATCCATTTTACCTGGAGAATGCATGTTACAAAAAATTGCGGATAAAATACCTAGTAACCATGGAATCCACCTATTCATCGTCTCAAGATACAATCCGAAGAGCACCACTTAACAGAGTTTCTACTACCCTCGGCTGCACATAGAGTCTTCAAAGATGGTACTACCGCTATGAATCGAAGGGGAGAAAGCTTCCTATTGAATAGGATTTGGCATGCTGTGCTGCCAAGCCAATCAGATAGCACTTGAAACTGATTGGTTGACGCTGCTTTCCATCTTAAATCGTGCTGGTATGAAAGTTTATATAATTGGGCCTTCGTAGGCAAAAACACAGTCCTGTACCTCATCACTGGCGCGCACCGTGCCAATTACTTCCAACGCTGAAGATGGCCTCCGACCGTGGGACCGAAACATAAACGACAGACCACGGCCTAACAACTCGGAAAATAATGTTTCCAAACTTAGCAGCACTTACTACTTACCCTCCGTTCATATACGTATATAACGTTATATATTTTTGGCTGTTTACGTATGGAAAATACAAAAATGAATTAAAGGGATGGTTTTAATGGATCTTCAGCGCATCGCTTTTACGCGCATTCTATTTACTGTATCAGACAGACCAGCATGCTCCAGTTCACAAAACACCGAATAGTTCACAACCATGAAAAAGTTACACAACTTTTTATTTCACAAAGCTGCAAATAAAATGATAATATTCTTGGATTTTGTTGTCCATGACGTGTCCGTTGATTAACCAATTATAAGTGTAACGCTACCGACTCGGAACACAAACCTTCATATTGGTAAAAATTTTAAATTTTTATTTTATAGCCTGAACCAGTTTTCGCTTATTATAAACCTTCGTCAGAGGTTGCCACTGGGAGCGCTGTTCGTCTTGTTCTTGGCGACGGCGCCGTCTTTTGAAAGATCGTTGTTGTGTGTGTGGGGTGTGATATGTTCAAATAATATGTGTGATTTGAATTGTGTCTGTTCGTTTAGGACGTCGTTTTTATGTATTTTTGTGTGTTTGTATATTTCTAGTTGTTCAAGAGTGTTTAGTTTTCGGCCTTTTGTGTGTTCGCATGTTGCCGTTGACGTTTGTGTATGTTTGCAGCAAACCACACTATAACGAAAATATAGCCGTGAAAACTGGTTCCGGCTATAAGGTAACAATTTTACATTTTTACCAATATAAAACTTTGTGTTCCGAGTCGGTAGTGTTATAATTAGATAATATTCTAGTTCCGTATCATTTTCATACTAGTCAACAGCTTTCAACAACTTTGAAGCAAGTGAGCGACATGAAAAACCAGAAACAACCCTGAGGCAGGACAGGCGGCTACAAAAGAAAAATCCATAAGGAGATGCCAAAGAGGTATGCTCCATCCGTCCTAGCGTGATACTAGTGTTCCATTGGTTCCGACACGCGACTATACTCAAACAATTTATGTAAATACTATATTAGCGCCGATATTAAATACACGCGGCATATTCTTGGCAACGTTTGTGCTGGAGGTGAGGAAATACTGCAGCACGTGGCCGAGACCTTCCGCCGTCACATGGATTATGTTATCTCCATCATAAAACAAGATTAATTACCGTACACTGCGCTGTTGATTTTATGTTTTCAACGAACTAGACCGAAAATAGTGTTTCTCCTAACCGTACGGGTAGAGACTTCCTCGTTACTATAAAATGTGTACGCAATACGTGTTGAACAAGCGTGTCCAAGTGAGCTGACCATAAAAAGCGTATCATCATAACAACAACGAATTGCAAAACAAACACACAATAACTAGGATTATTATCATAAGGACAGCGCTTACTGATAACCCACTTCTTCTGCAGACAACTCCAAATTTCTATAAAGTTGGAGCCATTCCGCTGCTGGTCATATTCTTTTTCTTCTATGGCGTCACAGTTCGGAGTTGAACCTTAGCCTCCATAATCGTCCGCCTCCATTTTTCCCTGTCCTTGGCGATCGATGTCCATCGTTTTATTGTAAGTAAAGTATCAGCATCCCTCGCCACTGCGTCAATCCAGCGATGCTTGGGTCTTCCGACAGGCCTTCTACCCTCGATATGACTAAACAGTACCTTCCTAGGTATTCGGTTGCCTTCCATCCTAATGATACGTCCTGCCCATTGCAATCTGTGCAGTCGGTTGTGGTGGCCAGATCATTGTCTGTATACAGCTTGCATAGTTCCTCACTGTTACGCATTCTCCATATTCCAATGACTTGGATTGGTCCATAAATGCTCCTCAAAATTCTCCTTTCAAAAGTATTGACTATGTTAGCGGCTTGTTTGTTTAGAGCCCAAGTCTCGCTGCCATATGTTATCACCGGTCTAATCATAACTTTATATAATGTGATCTTGGACTGATGGTGGATATTCCTTGTCTTGAATATAGATGTCAAGCTGCTGGTCATATAAGGTCCAAAAATTGAGCATGAATCCTAATCCATGCACATAGAAGCTACTGGGGTTCATTCCCTACAGATCTTAATAAAAGATGCGAAGATATTGGTAAAAAACTACAGTTAACAAGTGCTTTAGACATTACTGACCGGTATCACAGAAAATGGAATAACATTTAGCCTACTAAATATTCCTTTACGAATAGATTACAAACATATTAGTAAATATGTTCGACGACATTCTTGGGGTCCTTAACTTATACGCACTGTATACTTCGTGTACATTCAAGTATGTTCGTGTCCCTATATGCATTCCGTCAAGTACAAGCCAAAACGAAATGGAAGCCTGGATCTTCTACAGAACCGATACAGCGATCAGTTTCAAGACATTAATAGCATGAGATTGGAACAGCTGGTTTAATTCTTGGGTGTTGATTAATAAGAACAAAATTATCACTAAGTGTCGTCTTAAACAAACTAAATTTGTGTAACGTTTTAACATTGAAAATGTTTATAAGGACGTGTCGCTGGTGCGTGATCGAAATTGGGAGCCGTTGAGTTTCCAAAGAAACTACTTCTTTGTTGTCAATAACGTAGTGCACATATAAAACTTCGCTTACGAATGCGACTACTTTTAACTTATAATCTGTACATTGGTAAATGAAGAATGAATTCATTGATTGGTGAATGAACATAAATAAACATAAATATTTTTTAGATTTATTGAAGCATTTTCAATGCCCTTCTCTGTGCATTGCATCTGTGCAATGCCTGTAAATTTTTGATAACGTAGCGTGACGTTACATGTGTCGCATTAAATTCACGTATCATGAACCATCAGCGGCGTGATAAGAATGCTCTGACGACGGACAGCGCTCGTCAAACTAGCATAGAAATTTATCACGGGTGACGAATAAACCGTGGCGTTGACTGAAGGCCAGGATCTATTCAGCTTTTCAAAATATCAACTCTTCTCGTAGCCTGTTAAGGATGATTGGTAAAACGACTTAATTGCTGTTATACAAACTAAATGCAGTACACGCAACTTACTATACCCTATCAGCTGGATTTGGAATATAACAAGACGCACTGAATAACGACTTTACAAAACTATAGTGGAAAGTATGGCCATTTACGTTATGGAAGGTATTATTAATAGGGACAGTATTAGAAGGTACAGAAAGTCATAATCATCACCATCACCATCACCACCACCATCACCGTCGTCGTCGTCATCACTTTCAACAAAGACTAATAAACCAACAATGGTTTGATCCGGTCCCACGCAGACAGACTACAACTGGTCACTCCAGCGCTTCTTCGGACGTCCCACATCTCTCCGTCCTTTCGACTTATAATTCAATAGTTGGTTGGGGATGAGGTTAACATGTTACTACCAGTTTAAGTGGACCCGGCCCTTGTATGCTTCCCCATGTTAATGTAAGAACGATTACTCAGCCTGTGTTTAACGTATTGTAATCAAATCTTTACCATGCTAAAATTATGATAAAATTTATTATGCTTTATTATGCTAAAATTAAGATTAATAATTCCTCCAGACTAGCCAGAAAAACCGAACAATATGCTAGCACGTTTAGAATTAAATTTCTATATAGCAAAAAAATATCATTGAATGTGGCTATGTATAAATCTCAATTGGAATTATATAACACGGTACATCCTGCATTGATCGATAGTATCATAGAGCAAATTAACAGATACGTTGCAAATAAGATTAGACTTCACAAACATAAAGAGGCAATTAAAATCAGCCATTTAAGTAACAGTAAATATAAAGATAACATCGAAAGCACGCACAATTTCTACCCTAGAGTAACAAATACAACAGACGTCACTTTAACTGACGCAGAAACAAAACTTATCAGCAAAGGTCTAAATTACAATTTTTCCCCCAACCTCAAAAATAAACATAACTTAATTTAAAGAAATAATTGAAGCCGAGTCAGTGATAAAAAACATTCCTGACCCAGATAAACAAAATGAAATAAGAGTATTAGTAAATAATAAGTTTAATAAAATCATTAAAAACAAGAACAATAATCATATACAAAATAAAGTTAATTACACTAAAGCACAACATGAACAACGTTTAGCTATACAACTAAATAAAAAACTTTCTAATAATAGACTAATATTTACACAACCAAGGTAGATAAGGGAAATTCTATAGCCATGCTGAAACTTGAAGAATACACACAAAAAGTATACAACTTTATAAATGACAACAATATTACTAAGTTGACGTCCGACCCCACTAAGAAGTACACTTTAGAACTGAATAAAACAATAAATAAATGCACGCAATTATTTGATAAACGCACACAATCCTCACTAAAACCAATAAATGCTAGTGCGCCTTGTTTAAGGGGTCTTCCGAAAGTACATAAACATAACACTCCAATTAGACCATTGGTTAATTTTACAACTGCCCCCGGTTATAAAATAGCAAAAACCTTAGTAAAAATCATCAGAGAGCACACCAACTTAGAAAATAATCGGAGTGTAAAAAGCTATAAAGATTTTATCAATAACATAAACCACGTTACAATTCAACCAAACCACAAACTAGTATCATTCGACATAGTAGATTTATACACTAATGTGCCTATTGATGAAACATTAACTTTACTCAGACATAATTTAATGAATAAAGGTTCTTTGGAAATACAGAAAGTTGACCAACTGATGATGATACTAAAAACCATTCTTAATCAAAACTATTTTTCATTTGAAGATACGTATTATAAACAGAATGAAGGACTTGCCATGGGATCTCCACTTTCTGGCATCCTGGCGGACCTATATTTAAACCATTTAGAAAATACAAAAATTTTAAAAGATAATTATTTCGCCAATAAAATCATCCATTATTCCAGATATGTTGATGATACCTTTATTATTTTTAACGGGAATGCCAGACAAATAGAATTATTTAAAAATTACTTAAACAAAATTCATAACAAATTAAAATTTACTATGGAGATCGAAAACAACAAAAGTATCAGTTTTTTAGACCTAACTGTATTACATAACGGGAATAATTTAAAAGACAAAATCTTTAGAAAACACACTAATACTGACACAGTAATACACTATGATTCACATCATCCCGTTACACAAAAAATGGCAGTATTTAACAGTCTTGTCAACAGACTTTTAAATGTTCCCCTCGAAAAGGAGGACTACTTGAATGAGGTTAGCACTATCAAACAAATAGCTGTAAATAACGGGTATAAATCTACAATAGTTGGCAAAATAATAAATAGACATAGAAAACGTTTAGAAAATAAAAATTCAAACTGTATAAAAGCAAGTAATAAAAATTATAAATATCTTTCTGCTAATTTCACAGGTATTATGCCAAATATTTTAAGACCCGTTCTCAAAGATAATAACTATATCTTATCATTTAAAACAAATAATAATTTGGGAAATTATTTCAAAAACAAAAACAAAGTACCTTTAAAAAAGAAATGTGGTGTATATAAAATAAAATGTGATGATTGTGAAGCGTTCTATATCGGTCAATCAGGCAGATGTTTTTATAAAAGATTTTTAGAACATATTCCCAAGCCAAGTAATACTAAGTCCAATTTTGCACAACATTTAATATCAAGCGGACATAAATATACGAGCTTCGAAGAAAATTTAACCGCGTTGCATTTTTGTAAAAAAGGTAAACGGATGGATAGTCTGGAGGAATTTGAAATTTATAAAGCTATAAAAAATAGTACCACTAAAAACAGTTTACTAAATAACCAGATAAATTTTGCATCAAACTACTTGTTCGACACTGCCATCGGTTTGGATTAATCTTTGACCAGTCGCGTGACGATCGCGGTTGTGGGTGAACGCATGCGGCAGCTCCGGCCGTGGTTAGTAAAACATATCACATGCGATTTGTAGTTTTATTTTATTTTATTTTATTTTATTGACTTGACCAGTATCATGGTTGCGATTTTTAATGTATTAGTTTATTTATTGAATTAAGTGTTATCTGAGGATGGGACTTAGTCCCGAAACGCGTCATGACTGACGAAACTTTGTATCACTAGAGTGGATAATAAGGTAATTATATAATAAGTGATACGGTACGCAAAAAATAAGTAATTGAAATCTTTACCGTCGCTTTATTGCCGTGCTATGAAGAATCTGACAAAACGATTTTGAAATGTCTCAGAATATAAATTAGAAAAAAATTTTACTTGTATGTCACTTTAAATATTTACTCTTCAGACCCACATACAATCATAACACCTCAATTTATTACAAAATCCCTTGGTGTTATGTTCTATTTTCATAAGAATAACACACTCTGAAAATGTCATCAAATTATCTATAACGGTTTTTGAGAAAATGTTCCTTGAGTCCTAAAAAAAATGAATTTTCGGAAATATAACAAACACTGCTAGTATGAATTCAAAATATAAACATAACCTCTTCGGCTACATAACCAAAAAGAGTCATTACAAACAGCTGATATAAGTGTATGGAAATCAATGCTGCCATGGCAAGAGGGAGGAATATAATACTTTAAGGATTGTATTTTTTTTTTTAATTTCTTCAGTACCTGTAGTAAAGAGAGAAAAAATAATTAAAAATACAAATGTAAAATATAACCAGCAGCAGATGTCAAAAACTGACGTATGAAGTGCGTGAGATGATAACTTCAAAAACTATTTTTACAGTTAAAAATGAAGAAAATGCCTGTAAAGTATACATCACTTTAAAGAGGCATATCTAAAGATTCATTTTAAAAACAAAACAAAAAATAGATTAGTAAAAAAGAATTAATTCTTCAACAGCTGGGTCACCTTAACCGATCCTGATCAATCCTATTGAGAATACTCAAAACATTCAGTTCCTGCCGTATATCGGCATTTCTTCGGCGATCTTAAAAAGAATATACTGAGAAATATTTCGGTCGCGAAATATCAGGACTAGAAAGTGGTAATATTATTAGGTCGATTTTGAGTTTATCCTGAAGTACGATTGCCTTGGAAATGTTGAAGAGTTCCATACACTCATAAAGAAGATGATATTATGACATTTGTATAAAAGGTAACTGGTATTCTTCAGCCGTGCAATGAGAACAGAACGATACTCCATGTCGAGACTGGTCTTCTTTTGTCCGGTAGAGGTGGAGCACCGGGTTCCACCATTCGCTTTTTATACACCCCGTCCTACGTTTCATTTACAACAAAGTAGCCTTCTTTTATCAATGTAATCTACATTCGCCGGTCTAGGAGATGTACTAAAGGATGGAAAGCAGTCACTTCCCATGCTTGCTTCCATGACGCTACGTGGTCAGACCTTTCCGCGACCGATTCTAGCTGGTCGTTCCCTAATTTTGCACTACATTTCTGCTGGAAAAATCTCACGCTCAGTTTTCTTTGCAGTCGGCTCAGTTGTTGCGCGCACGTTGGGCACACGCTTCCGGAATGTAGCGTTCAGATCAACTGCGAACTATTTGCACATGAATCGTGCAGTAATGCACATTGCGAAACAACGCAGCGGCAATAATGTAACTGCAACATTAACATGTAAATGCGACTGTGTTCGTCACAGCGCTTAATCTCAATTCTATTTCGGCGAAATGAAAACAATATACTCTGCTATATAACGTTGTGTCAGTTAGTAAATTATCAGTTGCATAAACCAACCTTGCTGAGGTCCTTCCAGCAACCGATTCCAACTCAGTTTTATTTCATCTGGTTACGAGGAAGAAGCTTACCCAAGTATATTGTGATAAGATTTTTTAATCAGAATTTTTAAACTTTATTTTCCCATAATTTAAGTGACGTAAAACATAGTCAGACCCATTTGTTTATACCTTTAACAGAAATAAATCTAGATATAAATTTATTCAAACACTTTTTACTACAGTCTATTTCTTGATGCATATATAACTTATTTAATATTTATAATTTCTTTTCCTCAAGATATTTTTCCCTTATTTGGAACATGTTTCGGGAATCCTATTGTTCCCATCCTCAGAATTCTTAATTTTGTATCTTGTTGAGTACTTGTGTTTTGGTAGGCTGTTGTTATGGTTTCCTGTTGGTTTATGGTATTTTAAACTGGTACAAATCAATACAAAACATGACACAATTTTCAAAGTACACAACATCGAAAATACTCAAAAAGCTAATATATAGGCCTACACCACAATCACACACAATAGTACCAGTTTAAAATATCAAAAACCAACAGGAATCCATAACAACAACCTACCAAAACACAAGTACTCACCAAGATACAAAATTAAGAAGGCTGAGGCTGGGAACAATAGGATTCCCGACAAATGTTCCAAATAAGGAAGAAACATCTTTAGGTAAAGAAATTATAAATATTAAATAAAATATAAATTGATGTACAACAGACATTTTTTTAGAACGGACAATAGTATCATACAAATATTTTATTTTTATTTGTTAAAAAAAGTTGACGATTAGCTTAAGAAACGCTAAATGAGAGGAAAAGAGAAAAACATAGGTTCAACATTCGAGCAGGAGAAGTCAGTAAAAATGAAATTTATTATAGTAATATGTATTCGTTATGAATAGTTTGAAGCGATTTTTGAGTGTGAAGTAATAATCGATTTTTGAAGTCAATAAAGAAATAAGGATAAGAGTAGTGAAGTTCGAATGGACACTTCGTAATTATGACACCACAGTGCTACACATAGAGGGGAGAAGAAGCCATGGCACCTGGTGTAGAGAGCGCGCTAGAATTCAATGGAAAATTTCTGACACAATATGACGATTGTTTTATACTAAGTATATATATATATATATATATATATATATAAAGTATGGACACTGTAACGCGACCCTGTATGCCGGTCTTTACAAAAATAAAATAGTAGATGGAAAATTTTATAAAAAATAAAATTTTCAATAAAAAAAATTTTGTTTATGTTAATCACTGTTTGTAATTAAGAAATAAGGCTGTTTTAAAGGTTTTGTAAAAATTTTAAGAATTAGGAAGGTATTTATTAATTATCGAGCACTTCTGGAAGATCTGAACCAAGTCTGGAGTTAACTAGATTAACTCCAGTCAGCAATCGATTGATGATTTTTCTTGCCGGTCCAATATCTCACTCAACAAAAAATATTTTCTTCTTCTTGAAGTCTCTTTGCCTTAATAAATAACCTTAAATTAGCCTGTGAAATAATAACAGATAAATACAATTGAAATAAATGGATTTATTAAACAATTTAATAAATAATCGATTTTTTATCGATTGAGAACAATTATCGACTCCGTCTCAGGGAATTATCGATTGTGCATACAGTAGAAAAATTATTATAAGTATTATAAAAAGGACAGGTTCTTTGAGCGATTATATTAATAGTCAGAGAAGGGTGACGAGAAAGTATAACATTAACAATTAAAGTAAATTCAATAATTATTATTTAACAGTATTTAAATAATTCTGATATGTAATGTTTAAGAAAGTTGTAGTCGAACCATATGTAGACTGACGTCACTGCTTGATGAGGAAGGCAGATTCGAATTTCAAGATGGCCGCTATTAGATCTGGCTAGGTTATTGAGAAAGTCGTCGGGTCAAAAATCACAGCAAAATTACCTTCACGAATGTTTGAAATGTTCCCGCACTGGTGTAATCTGTCTATTAGGTTGTTTGGTGTGTTCTGAAGAAGTGTTCCGTGTAAACCTGTGTTAATTAGGTTATTTTGTATGTGTTCACTTCTGTGGGTTAAGTTTCTCAAAATGTGGTTATGATTTGTAACGTGAATTAGATCAAATATATTGTTTTACTGTTTTAGATCACTCGTATTATGAAGTTAGGTGTTAGTTTTCACTATTGTCGTTAACGTTTTGGTAGATTTAGTTAAAAAAGTGTCTAATTCATCTAACTCTCGATTCACTTATATGCATGGCTAACTGTAATACCATTTTTCTACTCGGTTATAAGGAACGTTTTTTCACACAACTATTCAGCTTGATATTCAACAAAAGACTATATTAACTTGGTCAAAATCTGGCCCAGTTAATCTTTGAAAAAGTATTGTTAACATATTTCGATTACCTATACACGATACAAAATTACATTATATATGGAATTTATTTATTTTATTCATCACTTTCATGAATTATGAACCTTATCATTGGTTTAATCATCTCATTCCTTTTAAATTGATGTATTATAGTCCATATCTGTGGACATTTTGTGGAAATTAACAAATTTCTTTCCCTTTTGGAAATATAGGCTCAAAATCTGATTTCCGTCTTTATACAATTTTTCTTCCATTTTAATTGTTATTAATACTATTATAATAAATTTTAATTAGTCATATTTCTCTTCCTTTCCTTAAATACATATAAATTAAACTTTTGAACTGGTTTTTTGTGTTAATCTCTGAATTTGACATTGCTCTTTAAAATTAATTAACTTATATATTTTGAAAATTTACAATATTTTAAGGTATATTTCCTTATTATCATTTTAACTCATAGGATCATTCCCAGTAGTGGTTAACTGATTTACCTTATCTAAATCTTGCTAGTTTACAGGATTTATAAGTGAATTATACTGGTTTATATGGTTTCTGTGAATTCACCAAATGGCCTAGAGTTTAGAATTTTACATTTCTGTCTTTCTCAAATAAATTTAATCCCACCACTCCTCTGACTTTACATAGTTACTATTACACGAAAATAAAATGGTTTATAACTTATTGTGAGGTGTAGTATTTAATTAACACTACTGTTATAAAAAAATAATTATGAACATGATTTAGCCATCTGTACAATTGAACTTATTGCTGACATGGTTTGAACATATACATTTAACTCCTTTTGAATTAACACAGCATACCTACTGAAACATTATTAATGGTATGTATGCTGTTATTTAGCAAACATAATTCATTTTAAACACATAATATAAATCTTATTTTCTAATAACTCTTACAAACACATTGATTTTATGGCTGTGAACAAACAGTCTATTTAAACATTTTAAACCTATGAATACTAAATTAATGTTAGTCCTTTCTGGTCTAAACCATTATTATTTATGATCCCCTTCATCAGTAAACATGACCACCCATACTCTAGTTATTAGCATTTTTTACAAATGTCTTGTAAATAAAGAGTTACATTAAAATAATAAAATACTGGAAATCTTCCATTTTATTATTTTATTATGATGTTTATTATTGGATATTAAAGTTGTTATATAGCATATTGATAAGTCATAGTATCACTAACTTTAAGTTTATTGCATTTCCAAAAAAACACTTACACAAATTCACTTTCACTGGTGGTTCTGATATTTTGAGTCTCACTATCTCAGACCAGACCTTTAGTAATCATGGACTGTTAAGACTTGTTTATTTCCTTTATTACACAATAGCTTTAGTAGGTTCACTTCTTATAATACTATACAACACTTTAGTTTTCTAAATAATTACATTTTTATAGGATTTTGGTATGTTATACTTTCTTTTTAATCGTTTTTGTGGGTTTGGGGTTGATGGTAGTTAATAATAATAATAGGTTTTACAACGGTGTTTTGTTCATACTATTTCTACCTCTCCTCCTGTCTTCTTTCTTGTCTTTCTTCTTATCTTCTTTCTTGTCCTTCTTCTCATCTTCTTTCTTGTCTTCATTCTTGTCCTTCTTCTAACCTTCATTCTTCTGGTCTTCTTGTCTTCCTTCTTCATTCTTGAGTAAACCAAGGTACTTTATGTTATCTCGACTGATGTTTAGTTTGGAGCATCGAAGTTATTTACTGATACGGACCTTGCTTTTCTCTAAAGGTTTCAGGGTATTGTTTTCTTCCTGATCAGAAACTTTATTCTTCCTTCTTCTTGTTTTTGGGGTATTTTGGTGTTCACCACTCTTAAACTGATTCTCTTTCTTCTTGATATGGTGTTATTTAATTTGTTTACTGCTCCTAGCTTCCTGGGTAAATTACTGATCTTATAATATGAGTTGCTTTCAATACTTTCTTTGATATTTAAACAGTGGTTTTTATATAATGTAATGAGGATTTTTATTTTATCGTGGTTCATTCCTTTGATTTCCTTAAATCTCATTCAATATTATTTTAACATTTGTGGTGTAATTAATTTTTATGATTTTATATGACTTAATAAGTAGTGGATTTTCTGTCACGCTACAACATATATATGAATGCAAATAAACATAAAACAACTTTGTCGAATTTTGTTGCTTCTTTGCTATATACACTTTTCCAAAAACAGAGAAGCAACAAAATTCGACAAAGTTGTTATGAAGACTGCTAACATAGAGAAAATAACTGATAAACCTAAAACAAATTCAATGGTCTGTTACACAACTTAAAAAGAGAATTAGTGTAGATAATTAACTCCTTTACATAGACTAATATAGATAAGTGGCCTCATTTACATATGTAACGGAGTATGATGACTGGAGATGGACTGAGTAAAGCAGAATCAACTAAGCAAAAGAAGCATTTAACAAAAGTTCTTAACCTATCAAAGTAACAGCCTTCGAAAAAGAAAACGCTTCTGAAAACGCAAATCTGGAGTACAGTTTTACATGGCTATGAAATCTGCACTCAGGATGCTGAAAAAGAGACGAGATTCGTCAGGCTACGAATCAATAATGAGAAGAAGGACTGACAACAAACAAGGAGGTTCTTCAGAAGCTGAAAGAGAAAAAATCCATTGTGAAAAGAAACCTGCTAACTGGACATTCAGTGAGACACTGGGAACTCCTGAAGTCAATAACAAGGGTCCTTGTGAATAGGAAAAAAGCCAGAGATAGAGTACGATTCCCGCACACAACCCACGTTATAAAGGACGCAGGATGCAGGAGATAGCTAACGATAACATACCTATCGTAAAACTATGGGAGGTGTTTCAACATACCAACATCAACCATTCACTTATTAGGGCTGTACAGAACTTGTACAACGATATGACGTCCACAATAAAAGTGGGAAATAGAGTATCAGAACCGTTCAGAGTAAATAAGGGATTACGACAATCCTGCTGCATCTCCCCCACGCTTTTCAAAATTTAAGTTGCAAAAGCTCTAACCCATTGGAAGAAAAAATGCAAAGGGATGGGTACTGAAATTCACGACAACACATGTTTGTACACCCTGCAGTTTGCACACGATCAAGTGATATGTGCATATGAAAAAGAAGACCTGGAATATATGATACGCAAACAGAAGGAAGAGTATGAAAATGGGGATTACTTATGAATATAGAAAAAACGCAGTATCTGTGTATCGGAGAAGAAACAACAGATTTAATCTTAGGAAACAACGAACGCATAAAAAAATGTAACAGCTATAAATAATTAGGAATACACTTTAATGAAGAAGAAACAGATTAATGTGTTGAAATAAAATCAAGAATAAACAGAGCAAAACAAATAATTAGATCATTGAATGGGATTCTATGGAGCACAGAAACTGGAAAAGAAAGGAAGAAAAGAATGTAGGATAGTATGATTAAAAGCACGTTGATGTACGGATCCGAAACACGGAGAATACAAGAACAGGTACAAAGAAAGTTAGAAGCTACAGAAATGGATGCTTTGAGACGAGCTGGTAGAACTTCAAGGCTAGAGCGAATAAGAAATGAAACAATCAAAGAAGAAATGGGCGTACAAAAGACAAATCATCGACTCCATTTAAGAACAGCAACTAATCTGGTACGGACATGTATAAAGAATGGGACAAGACCGACTACCAAAGAAAACAATGAGATGGATACCTAGAGAGAACAGAAAGAAAGGACGACCCAAGAAAACATGGATAGAGGGCATAAGAAGATCAATGAGCGATGGAGAACTAAACGACCAGAACTGCAACGACAGACAGCAATGGAGATTAGGCATCGGACAACGTCGTAGGACGTTTTGACCTCGAATTAATAATAAAGGGTGCAGGAGATATGAAGAGGGGAAGAGATGCGTCAGGAATGGAGAACTGGTGTCAAAGAACGAAGTTATAATTAAAAATTTTATTAAATAAACAAAATCAGTGTTTTTAATGTGTAACGTTAAAATAAACTGCGGTGGAATTCAAAAGAGGAAAATTATTAATCCATCTGTATGTTATACACGGGGCCAAATTAGACGGATCACAAAGGTTCACTTTCTGGGACCCGATAACGTTCTAAAACAACTGAGTTGTTTTTTTTTTTGTTACACAACTGACTAAGACAATTTTCCTTCAACAGATAAGAAGATGTTCGGTTAAGGCCCCGATTAACTCAGGTCTCGCTTACCTGAAGCGCGATTAGCACTTGTGCATAGTTTCCAGTACTAGGCCTAATAACGTAGTGTACAGAGTAGTTTATATGCAATACGCCGTATACAATGAAAAATTATAAAATATTTCATTAACGTATATATAAATATATATATATATACATTTTTTTAATTTCATTAAAACAGTGCAAGAGAAGATCGCGTTCGAGTTAGATCGAGCGTGATGTATGCTAATAATCGATTTGCAGTCACTGAAGAAATAAGAATAACAGTAGTGAAGTTCGAAAGGAGACTCAGCAACTATGACACCGCCGTGCTACACGTAGAAGAGAGACGAAGCCATGGCATCTCTTGAAGAGAACGCACTAGAATTCAGCGCACTAGAAATCCAGTTAATAAAATTTTCAAGTTTAAAATTCATGCTCAAAGTAACTAAGGGACATAGAAACAAAATACAGATCCTTTCTTCGAGGGGTGAAAAAGAAATAAACTATCGTGAGGATTTGAATGAACATTGTGGTGTTATTAGGTGCATAATTTTTAACAAATCGAACATGAATTTCATAGTAAAGGAACTGTACCTAATTATAACCTACAATTTCAGTTAATGTTTTTTGCCATCTTGCACGAAAATTCGTAAATCATATTTACTATGATACGCGTATATAAAACACGTTATCAACAGCTCTGTAAGTTTCACGGTACTTATTCGTTGTTATACAGTCTTGACTGTTTCTAAGTAGCAGACAATATTTACTGAAGACTTCACTGAATAATATTTCTGCTGTACTGAATCGCGCGCACGCACGCGCGCGCGCGTGTGTGAAAGAGCGAGAGAGGCAGTAACTTTTGATGGAGAGACAAACACCTTTACTTTCTTAGGAAAGAGGAATTTCTGAAACTCCGTATTTCACACACACACACACACACACACACACACACACACACACACACACACACACACACACACACACACACACACACACACACACACACACACAATTATTGTATGCGCTTACGATATGGTCTTCTAAGTGAAAGAGACGACCTGTTATTTGTCTGTTATTTATATAATAATGAACAAATATAGTGAAACATTACGTTCTATTTATAACTTGCATGCACTGTGCACGTTTTATTTTAATAAAAATATAACAGATAAGCTGTAAAAATAGATTTCATTTTTAAAACGTTTCGTATCTGTAATACAATTTATGTCTCAATTTTTTATAAGTCTCTAGTAACGAGGAAGTAAGCATCTCAGTCTGCGAGATTAATTTCTTTTTTAGCCTATTACCGACGAGTAAGAATTTTATCATTAAAACATATTTCAAATAAGAAAACACATTTTACTCCTAAAACATTCCAGCTATGTGATAAGAATTTATTAAACACAAAAACGCACATTACGTATTTTCCGACAACAAAAATAAAATACAATAACGAACAGACACAATAACTCAGCATCCACGACATCGCGCCCTCTCAAATTTCTGCAAGTACGATGTGAAAATCGAGGTTTTCGCGTTACCTACAGCAGAACAGAGAATGAGGGACAATACGAAAACATACCAACGAAACTGCCTTATCATCGTCATCAATCCGGATAACCGATACGATAATACGATTTCTCAGAAAGATAAGAACTGAACAATTAACTACATTACTGAAAAATATATTTAGTTACGCTTCATGAGAAATACACACACACTCACACAAATTATATAAAAGTAGCATGTTTAATTAGTCCATTAAATGTATAAACGCGTCGACCTGAACGCTGACCTCACAAAAGTAATAACGATATCAGTTTTTTAACAGATAATTACGAACCACATTAGAATCTCTCTCTTTCTCTCCCGTCTCCCTCCTCCGTCCCTCGCCACCACTCTTCTAACGCCCTTTTAAAATTAATTTATAACACGGGTAACAGTGTCGAGAAGTTAATAAAAAAGAAATTAACAATTAACAGACAAACGTTGTGTGATAGTACATAACACTATCTATCGTTGACCTTAGACAATTATGTAAGACGACGCAACCAATGATCTGTTCTTTGGCAATGATTTGCGTCACCCTTGGTTGCAGCTGGCGATGTCTTGATAGTGGCCAACGTTTTGAGCGGCTCGACCAGTGTCTTCCCGGCCGCCGTCATGAAGGGTGCTACGTCCTCAGTGACCACCGCCAAGACTACCGGAGCTCTCCGGCAGTATGTCGCCGCTTGCTCAGGTGACTACCATTACCATCATCGTTATTATTATTATAAATATTATTTATTAAATAAATAGGAAGTATTTTCTTTAGTTTTAACCAATATTAAGGTTAATTTATCTTATCGAAATGTGATGGACAGTAAAAGTTAACGTTTAAGTTCCTTATCATGGATGTCAACAACTCGAAACGAATGATATACCCTAAGTGAAAATGAGACTAAAGGATTACAATACACTTTATTACAACTACATTATTCGATTCTTTTTTCTTTTTAATTTAATTTCACAGTCCTTAAGACACACAAAACATAAACACAACACAATAGAAGAAGACGAATGATTAAATGGAATACAACTCAATTGAAAGGCCTCTATATTCCTTATAGAATAAAATGACGATACCCTATATTATTTAACCTCTTAGTGCTTATGTCACAGAGAAGAAAATAGCATCAAATAATATAACGAACGATTAATTGTAAGCCAAACTAACTGATAAAATCGGTTTAATGGCGCGTCAGTGTTACTGAATCTAACAGATCTGACAGATTCGCTGTCGGCGTATCGTAAATGTAGACTCTGTACTTGCTGATCGTATACGTCAACGTCTTGAATACAAAAATCTTATACAAAATTATTTTTGACTAACTGTTGCTGCTAAACTTGACAGTAATTTGTCTGCCATGCATATGAGCTGGTGTACCAATACAATGGCGTATACCATAAGTACACACTTTGAGTCAAACAGCTTCCCAATACAAAGTGAATACCAGAATACAGCATTAAAATATATCTACTTTAACATCATACACGACCCTTCTTCTGTTTTCATTAATTTTTTTACTCCTTAGGCGATAAAAAACAATAGCAGACATATACAAAGAACAGTATGACATAAGCCTAAGTGTAGGACGAATAATCGATTTACTTCTTACAAAATGACATGTCAGTGTTAGTCATTGCGAGTTATTCTCATTATTTCACTTTATAAGCTAAAACGTTTGTAGTGAGTATGAATTTCCTATGACGCATTCTACTGAGTGCAATATAGGGAAAAAATAAACATCTTGTATGTTGTAGTAGTAGTAGTAGGAAATACATATTTTTTGATTAATTTACTTTTAATTATATTACGCCCAAAACTGGGGCAACTTCGAGTCTATTCGTAGGCACGTCGACACACAACACTGATTGACTAACTTCATTATTGAAAAATGAAAGTACACGATACAAATTCTTCATTACCAACTAATAGGCCTACTGTTAAAAAGTTTCATTGTCCTCAAACGCCTACCAACGTAAACTGGATACATATGACAAAGTGTACGGATTTTTAACAAAACAAAAGCATCCATAACCTCAATTGCTACCTTCTTCTTCTTATTCTTCTTCTACTCCTTCTCAACTCAAAGGTTAGCGGGCTTGAAATGTATTCCTTTCACAAGTCAGGAACCTTATTTTCTGTACCACATACTCAACTGTTACCAACAAGTGATAAAATACACAATCGACAGAAATTAATGGACAGTAATTTGTTTTGCAGAATCCAAACACAAAAGAAAACGCGACTAAAAAGTGGAAAACACAACACACGATCTTTAAAGGTTTATAGATGAGCCCCTGAAAGTATTAATGGTTATTATTGGTGGATTTTACCATCGCATTCTATTTTGTACATAAATGGCGTGAGTCTAGTTTCACTATTGACTCAACATCAATAATTCAATAGTTTTCTACAGTATGTACAGACATAACCACAACAAAAGGTAAATCTGACATCGGACCATTACAAACCTTACGACCTGGTTCGGAATGTCAAGCAAACGAAAATGGTACACAATCTCATGATAAGGACGCTAGTTTTTTTATATAATATATTTTTATGTTCAAATACCACACCCAAACTAACACTTATGCAATAGTAATACATACGCAAGTCAAAGTATTATAAAGTAAGTCGATAAATTAAAGTCAGTACGGAAAGTTTAAACTAGTTAATAGTATAAACTAAAAAAAAAATAATAATGAATAGAAAATAATCTAGGTTACTATTATAACCTACAAAAACAAGGTGTAGGTTAAAGTTTGGTCTCGTGTTTATACTGCTAAGTAAATAATATAGTATTTTCAACGTAAAATTAAACATTATGTTTGTAATTTATCATTTAACGTTATTACAAGACCTTATCTAAACATCGAAATAGTCCTACACTCACGTATACTGACTTACACCACTGAAGCCCTAAAAAGCTGAGCTGTTGATCAACTCTTTTTGCTTATGTATGGCAAAAGAACATTAGGTTGTAGAGCTCAACTCTTGAGTAAACTACGAGTCTTACACGTAGACACTGCCTCTCGTAAAGGTTAAGTTTAATAAAGGTTAGGTTTATCATCAGAAAATAATCTAGGTTACTATTATAACCTACAAAAACAAGGTGTAGGTTAAAGTTTGGTCTCGTGTTTATACTGTTAAGTAAATAATATAGTATTTTCAACGTACAATTAAACATTATGTTTGTAATTTATCATTGAACGTTATTACAAGACCTTATCTAAACATCGAAATAGTCCTACACTCACGTATACTGACTTACACCACTGAAGCCCTAAAAAGCTGAGCTGTTGATCAACTCTTTTTGCTTATGTATGGCAAAAGAACATTAGGTTGTAGAGCTCAACTCTTGAGTAAACTACGAGTCTTACACGTAGACACTGCCTCTCGTAAAGGTTAAGTTTAATAAAGGTTAGGTTTATCATCAGAAAATAATCTAGGTTACTATTATAACCTACAAAAACAAGGTGTAGGTTAAAGTTTGGTCTCGTGTTTATACTGTTAAGTAAATAATATAGTATTTTCAACGTACAATTAAACATTATGTTTGTAATTTATCATTTAACGTTATTACAAGACCTTATCTAAACATCGAAATAGTCCTACACTCACGTATACTGACTTACACCACTGAAGCCCTAAAAAGCTGAGCTGTTGATCAACTCTTTTTGCTTATGTATGGCAAAAGAACATTAGGTTGTAGAGCTCAACTCTTGAGTAAACTACGAGTCTTTCACGTAGACACTGCCTCTCGTAGTGAATCGTACATAAAGGTTAGGTTTATCATCAGAAAATAATCTAGGTTACTATTATAACCTACAAAAACAAGGTGTAGGTTAAAGTTTGGTCTCGTGTTTATACTGTTAAGTAAATAATATAGTATTTTCAACGTAAAATTAAACATTATGTTTGTAATTTATCATTTAACGTTATTACAAGACCTTATCTAAACATCGAAATAGTCCTACACTCACGTATACTGACTTACACCACTGAAGCCCTAAAAAGCTGAGCTGTTGATCAACTCTTTTTGCTTATGTATGGCAAAAGAACATTAGGTTGTAGAGCTCAACTCTTGAGTAAACTACGAGTCTTTCACGTAGACACTGCCTCTCGTAGTGAATCGTACATAAAGGTTAAGTTTATCATCACTCTACACAGCAATCGGCAAAATAAGTATTTTAAAATACAATAGAAAACCATCAAACAAGGCAATTCCATCAGCCGAATCCAAGTCACGAAGATAATCAAAAAACAATACACAACGTATTAAATAACAATACCAACAGAAATTCTAAAAACCAAATAACTTGTACACAAGAAAAATTCAACATGCCCGAGTTTTACACAATTTACAAAGAACGTTAACGATAATTCTGACATGTGACCCAGTGTCAAACAATTTGCATAGCAAGTCAAAACGTATTTTTAATGATACAACAAAAATATACGATTGTATAACCAGAAGCTTGTCAAAGCAAAAGAGCGGGAATCTTGACGGCGGGCGGATAAACACTGAGTCAAGCCAAGAGCAACACTTACACCCGCAGCGGCCACACGTACGCAATTATTATTATTGGCAAACGGTGATAATTAACAAAACAAAACATTATTAACGGTCAATAATAGAAACGAAGCTATGCTGTACATACTTGCCTGCTATGTTGACACATGTACGCCTCTTTTCATACTGAACGTAAAATATGTATACACGTGCTGAACATAAATACGTTGTTTATATTTTTCAATTTATTTCCCTTAACATTTTATAACTTGTGCATAACCAGGGCTTGATTTCAGGGGGAAGCGCCGGAACGGCGTTCCGGAACCTCTTGGATCAAAAAAATAAATTACCGAAAAAATATATGAAAAGAAAACCTAATTATTACAAAAATTTACTACTACTTTTTAAATTGTGCCCCTCATCAGGCCCACTACAAAACTAAACATTTGTCTTTGTAATAAGTATAGTTTGATTGTATACATTCGCTTTTGTACACCTCAAACTGGTATCGATGGCCCAATTTATCTGTTCTTAAATTTGGTTGTACTTGACAGTGTTACCGATAGGGGCATATTTAACTGCCTTCACTGTTACGGGATGACAGACTCATTTTTAAGTAATAATTTAATAAGATTGACATGCGATGGTGCTGCTGTGAAACTGGAAACAAGAAGGGCGTTGGAGCATTATTATTCAGACAAAAAATTTCCGTCTCTTATTGTATGGCACTGTGCTAATCACAGACTTGTACTTTCAGTATCTGATACAGTAAAGTCAGTTTCAGGAATTAAAAGTTTTAATACTTTTATCGATAAGTTATATGTTGTATATCATGCTTCGCCCATAAACAGCAGAGAACTACAAGTGTGTGCGAGTTTGCTGGAAACTGAATTGCTAAAAATTGGAAAAATTTGAGCACACGTTGGTTGCATCCAGTATAAGTATATCTAAATAAGTATATTTTATACTGAAATATAAAATATAAGTATATTTGTGTCTGTACAAGTTTTGAATTGATGCGTTCAGGCACCTATAATTTTAGAAACCAACCACTGTGCATAACGGCTAAAGCGTTTGACACCTGAACTCGTGTAACTTCGATATTTCTCTGCTGTGTAACTGAATGCCTGACGACGGCTGTAGATATGAGCGCACCCGAAACGTCCATTTGGCTGTAATGGGTGTAAAACGCGTCATGATTATCGTACGTGTGTTTGCATGAGTTGACTTCTAAGCACAATTGTGAATACACTTTCAGTGTAAATATTTAGGTTGTACTTTAACTTGTATTTTGAAAATAGTTACGAAAATAATTTTACATTCTGTAAAAAATTAGAAATTAATAAAAATCAGACACGTTTCCGCTATTTTGCGCTATTTCGTGGCAAATTTGAAAAACAAAAAATTATCATCATCGTCTTCGTCGTTACCTTCAACATACAGTGTTGTAGATATTCTGAGAATTATTTAATTCGTACAAAGACAAATTTATTTTACAAATTAAAATTCGATCGTGTATAGTGAAGATAGGGACAAATTAACGAGCTTTTTAAACTAAAAAAAAAAAGTTTTACACATTGTCCGTGCGTTAACATTTTTAATTATACTTGAAGCACACTTTTGCTTTTAAAGAATTTAACTGAGTCGTGAGGAATTTCCCCACCGTAAATTTGAAAATTTAACAGTAAAATGATTTACTTTACTTTAATTTACATTGAAAATAGAGTAGACTAACAAAAACATGTTTGTACCGACGCCGTTTCTATCCCGGATTACGAACAGGCCGAGTTTCGAAAGGTGACATTCCCCATGTTCATTACAACTCAATCTTCTGTCACCTAAAACAAAACGCTATTTTTCTACTTCTCTAGCATTACGGCCCAACTGGCTTCCAACACCAATCTTGTCAAAAGTCTCCTATCCATTGCCATGTCAGTGTAACCCCTCGCATCCACACTTCTGAAATCTTCTACCACATGACCCAACCGTCTTATCCTCGATCCGCGTCTCTTTCTGCTTTTACAGACTTGCGCCCTCAGGATTTTCAATGGCATACGATGATCATCCGTATCCGCGCTAGGTGACCTAGCCATTGTATTCGTTGAGCCTTTACGAATCTTACAATGCCCTCATGACTCAATACCACATCCGTCTCCTGGTTATTTCTTATTCTCCATTCGTTATCTTCTCTAACCGCGCCATAAACACGTCTTACCGTCTTTTTTTCAAACCTTCTTAGTGCTAACTTGTTCCTTCTTGTCAATGTCTATGTCTGGCCTCCACGAGTAACAACCCGTCTGATAAAAGTGTCTTATATATTTTTTATTTATGTGTTACGTATAATTAGTTTGCTTCTCAATAGCCTGCTGTTGGCATAATATGCCCTACTTCCTGTCTTGTACCGTCGTGTTTATGGACCCTTCATTATCTAGCGTGTTACCCAGGTATCTGAATTTATAAACTGCGTCAAACGAATTATCCCCTATGGATAAATTATATTGATTTCTTCTCCTTTCTTACGCAGAAATCAGCGGGTTTTTACTTTTGCTGTATATTTACACTGAGTTCCATTCCGGAGGATTTTGAAAGATAAAGCTATTACAAAAATTTAAGCCGACAGGTGATCTAATCTGATTCTGTAAATATTTATTACCAGTGCAAAATATTATTCTTTTTAAAAATAACAATAATAATATTAGCTTATTTATTGCAAATGAACTGTGCACGTAATCAATCTAAAAGACAGAACCGACGTCTCCCCCCCCCCCACTTTACAACATTTAGGTCAATGTATTTTAATTAATATT
The DNA here is from genome assembly GCA_034769895.1 of Magicicada septendecula. Taxonomy (NCBI): domain Eukaryota; kingdom Metazoa; phylum Arthropoda; class Insecta; order Hemiptera; family Cicadidae; genus Magicicada; species Magicicada septendecula. Next base: position 830,798,104 of record CM068368.1, read on the forward strand.
TTAATTAAATTTTAATCACACGCATAGTACCCACCGCAAGAGACCCAACGCAGACTGTAGTTACACAAATTTTAAACTATTGTGAACATACAAGAAGAGCAAATCGCTTGTAAAGCAGTTACCGTAGAGTTACTAAACAAAGTGACGTTTACAGTGCTCTAAATTACCGCGTGTGCGTGTCATGCACGATGTTACTCATCACCGCTACAACAAATAACTCGACAAAACTTATCAACAACACGCGCCCGCGACAAATTATCCTAATCCTCTCAAACAGATCGCAGTAATTATCACGAAAAATAATCATTTTCGTATGTCACACGTCTGACAAAAGGAGCGTGTGTTTTACACAGTTAGAAGACTTGACAAGTTAATAAATTAACTTTATTATACAGTAGTAATTAGTAAATGAAAAAAATCAATGTAAACAATTAATTAACGGCTGGGTTGATAAGGAACACGATTCTTTGAAACGCGCGTCACGCTGTGAACGTTTTTTAACACTTCCAAGCGAAAATAATGATTTTTTGTGAATTCACTTGCAGGCGCATATTTTTCACTTGTTCCATATTTTTCATTATTTCCAAATAGTTTTCTTTAATTTTTCGTTATCTTTTACTGTTTTTCTTTATATTTTCTTTTCCCCCTTCTCCTGAGCTGGCCCGTGCACTAACTATATATAATATTCTCTAACAGATTCCTTCTGAGAGTATATCTTATAATATTCCGTTATGTACGTTTCACAGAAATAATCTGCGTTACTGTCTCGCGTATTATTGTGCAAATCCAATATAATATATTATATAATAGTGATAAGACTCTTTTCCTCACTAGTATGTACTTGTTAATAATAAGAGTGAATATTCGGTTATTTTTTCTGGCTTTTGTAAGGAGGATGTGTGTGTGTGTGTGTGTGGGGGGGGGGAGAGAGAGAGAATACTTATTTATGAATACATATTTTAATTTCGGTTGTCTACACTCTATGCCTATGTACATTCTATCACTTAATTCACACTGTAGGTTAATATTCGTTTATCAGTATCAATGGTTTTAATGTTTTAAAGTAAATCTTAAAATGTTAAGAAATGTCCATTCAAACATGCAATTTTGAAATAAAAAACACACGGTTTTAAGAGAAAACCAAACAAAACTATTAAAGTTCATTAATATTGTGTGTGTGTGTTTTGTAAATACCCTAAACTTTTATGTTACTTACTTCACATCTACACAATCGCAACTAAACCTAAAGAAACGAATATAATAATTACAATGCAGCAGACCAAGTATTTTAAAAACTCGTGCTCCACAACAACACTACACAAAACTATTACAGTCTATTACAGTATAATAGTAGTAGTAGTTTACTACAATAAAAACTTTTGGTAACAGTAGTAAAAACTGTTTCTTACAGTTATTATAGTAGTATAATATTCAAACAAAACTATACTATTGAAACTCATAATAACAACTTCGGTATTTCGCCTGTAATAATAAGTATTAGCCTAAGTTTAATAAGTTGTAGCCTACATTCATTAAACTCTACTTTTCGAACAAGCTTAAAAAAAAGCTTACTAAACGATTTCTTCAAAATTTTACCGTTTGCAACATAGGTCTACTCACTGTAATGCAAGTCAAAATATATGCAAACACATTTTCAATATGACCGTGTGATATGGTAAATAAAACAGCTGATCATATATAGGCTACAAACGTTAAAACACATATACAGCTGAGATTGTATAGGCTACAATGGAAAAACGTTAAAAAACGACTCGTAGATCAAATTAATAAGTATCAAAAACTATTTCTTGTCAGTGGTTGCTTATAACAATATACGTACTCCATGTTAAATAACTTACTGCCGGAATTCCTCCATCGTAGTAAATTTTGTTTGACTCCAAAGTCTGAGGTCGTTGTCAGTAACTGACAGCGCCGGCTGAAAGACCCTGTTGAAAGCGGTTAGGTTAAAAGGAACTCGTTTATAGGTAGGTCTTTCAACTGCCACTCTTAGTTTCTGACAACGACTACAAATTTGTGGTGTCGAAACATTAAAAAAAAAATAATAATAATAACCACGAAGAAATAAGTCCGGCAGAGGGTTTTCCAAATGTTTTTCCTGTTGTGATAAATGGCGTATCGACGCGGAGGGATCATGGAGATAAAAAATCCCACTCAGACCTATTAAAAATATCAGTGAAATCTCACTATCACTTGACATAAGCCTACTTCTAATCCAGTTGCGTGTGTTAAAATAAGGCTTGTAAATAATCATCATCATCATCTTAACGGTCTTAGGTTTTAGTGGCTTGTTCCTATTCCACAGACCACCTTTTCGTTGGACACTTGTAAATAATAGTACAAATAATTGTACGTGAAGAATCTTGAATATCTCATTTGTCCTGAGGAAAATGGGGACACCACCCTTCTCATCCCCCCCGCACGAGAGCTCCTAGTTACGCCACTGGGCAGTGGTGCAGAAAAAAAAAGTTGTGTTAAACGACTAACTGACACTACGATACATTCACTATTTAATGACGAACACATGCGTGTCGGCAGTGGCGTAACTACGGGTGTGATATCAATCCCCCCCCCCCACCAGAGGTATTAAAATTTCAGTGAAATTCCATAAACAATTAACGTAGGCCTATTTCTAATCCAGTTGCGTTGGTTAAAATATGGCTTCTAAATAACTGTATAAATAATATTATATGTAAAGAATCTTAAATATCGTATTTATCGTGTGGAAAATGGGTTGTACAACCAACAAGTGAGTTTCATCCCCCCGAGCAGCAGCTCTTAGTTATCCCACTGACTGTATAAAACGTACACGAACATTACACGTACATAAGATAATAATTATTCTTATAATGAATAAAAACGCAATATCAAGAAGCAAACAAACTATTATCTATACAGACAGGTATCTTACCACATGTACGTAATACGATGTTTGATAAAAACTTCGTGCAATTTTGCAATTTCCACGGCTACAAGTCTCCGATTTTAACGTGGCTATGCATGCAAAAGAAAACGTCATAATGATGACACCACGGCACCTGCCGTTTTCACCAGACGTGTTCCAACGCGATCTTTCCTCCTCCTAAGAATGATAATTTCCACGAAAGAACAACATTTCGCTACTGTTGAAAGCGTAAAACGGAAATCGTTAAGCCAGCTCAAAGCTGTACCAAAAAGTGCATGCTTAAAGACCGCAAAACGGCTGGCTTAATCGTGTTAAATTCGATTGAGACTACTTTGAAGGGTGTAAGAGGACAGTGTAAGTGTCAATGAATTAAGGCATAATTTTTAAAATAAACAAGAAGTGTATATGAACGTTTTGATCAAACCTCGTACACTGTTATATATCTAGTGTACCGTTGTGTTTGATTATAAACTTCTTGATGTAATGATCACCACGTCTAGTTCCAATACACCAGCTTAGAAAACAAATACTGCTTCACATTGTTAAAACGGCTGACCGTATATACGCAAACAATATGTCAACAGAAATTCAAATCGATTATCTGTTAATACATTCAGCTTCTGCCGATGCAGAGCGCGATTCTACGGAACGTAGTCGAGCTATACGATTTGGCACCTGCGTACGAAAATAAATTTTTATTTAATGTTATAAAACAAAATGCAAATAAACGGCATAAACACTAAATAATCGATAATAAAGGTGTTGTATTTTTGTAAAAAATAAACGGAATACCCAAAATTAAAATCTTAATAATAATAATGGCTCCCATGTGTACCACCGAAGTAGCTTAGGAGTTAGTCAGGGCAGCCTGCCTTATGTGAACCGTACGCGATACAAGGAAGGCAGTGTAGCACTACGCTTCAGCCGCCTATTATTATCCCCAGGATGCTATCCCAGGTACTCATTTTCAACAGGCTGAGTCGACCTGGGGGTTGAAAAACGCGGCTTGAATTTATGGTGCAAGCCAGGGAATCGAACCCGGGACCTCTACATTAGTAGCCAGGTGTCATACCCACTGGTCTACTGAGCCGCCAAAATTAATATCTTTCAAAAGTTGAACATAAATTAAACTTTTCACACAAGTAACACCACATATATTATACAAGTTTGGAAAAAAAAAATGATAATCCCTGAAGTGAAAAACAGGTGTAGGCCTTTACACGACAACATGAACGATTGTTAGTGTTTTTATATAGGCCAAACAGGTAGGTCATTCAGTAAGAGATTTCAAGAACATTAACAAAAAAAAGGAAACCCTAATAACAAATTTGAATGTTGGACGAGACTTGTACGAACCGAAGTCATAATTTATTACACTGACTTCGATACTAATCATGTACCTTTACACATATAGGAATTATATTGAAAATTTTAAAATGAATATATAAGGCATTTAAAACCAGTCCAAATTATTACATACTAAATGATCAAATCAAGTTCCAATCTAATGCTTTTCCATGATACCGCGATGATGAGAGTTCATGTATAGCCAGGTCCACGCCGTATGATGCGCGGGCCGTCCACACACGACACGGTGGTCTAACCGTTCAAGTAGCGTGTGAGCAAGTTTTTATTGTTGATAACAAACTTTAATGTTTGACGATCTCTTACGAGGGATATATGTGTCATTTCGGGATCACCATTATTGTCAAGTCGTAAACGACAATCTGAGTCATTTGTATAGGATTTGATAACGGTGAAGAATCCGAAAGGCCTCGATGATCCTGCACCAACCAATTCAGCAATAACATTCGGCTCAGCTGAATTATGAAAAAGTAGTAACAAAACGAACCTGAATGATAATAAATCAGTAATATTATGTATGTAGCTTAATCATACAGTCACACACGGCTGTCGTTACTTCGCCATAAACGCTGACTCTTGATAATCTCTTGTTAACATAATTCCAAGTCACTACTGAACCTTCCAACTGAACGGGATCATCATTATCAAATCGTAAACGACAATCTGAGTCGTTGTATAGGATTTGATAACGGTGAAGAATCCGAAAGGCCTCGATGATCCTGTACCAACCAATTCAGCAATAACATTCAGCTCAGCTAGAATTATCAAAAAGTAGTAACAAAACGAACCTGAATGATAATAAATCAGGAATATTGTCTATGTAGTCTAATCATATAGTCACACACGGTTACCGTTACTTCGCCATAAACGCTGACTCCTGATAATGTCTTGTTAACTCAATTCCAAGTCACTACTGAACCTAACCTCACCTAACTTACTGTACGAGGGGGGTTGAAAATAACGTTTTGACCTATTATTATAAAGTAATCGCTAACAATAAGTTTATACGTTGTCAGACGGTATCAACTAATGTAGAATTGTGTTTGTTTGTGTTACAGCCTCCTTGACTGTGATGATCACCGGGTGCTGGCTAGGATGGCCGTCTCCCGCTATCAAACGTCTGATCAGCAACGAGACAGACATAGCCATCACCCACGAACAGATCTCATGGGTAGTCGCTCTCATGGACGCTGGAAACATTGTAAGCCCAATTCCAGCTGGATACTTAATGGATATCATAGGTCGTAAATGGATCATACTAATATCCGGAGTGATATTCTTTTTCACTTGGATAATGGCCGGATTGGCGGAGTCACCGACGCTCTTGTACTTTGCCAGATTCTTCGCCGGAATGGGCAAAGGCATCGGCTTCACTGTAGCACCCATGTACCTCGGCGAAATCGCCAGCGTCCGGATACGGGGGGCGCTGAGCACCATGTTCGCCGGCATGATCTGGGCCGGTACCATGTTCGAGTTCGGTGTGGGCCCGTACGTGTCGTTCAAAATGCTCATTATCTTGTCCGGCATAATTCCCGTAATATTTCTGTTGTCGTTTTCGTTCATGCCGGAATCGCCTTACTATCTGGTGATGAAAGGCAAAAACGAAGAGGCACGCAAATCGTTGCGCTGGTTGAGAAAGGCGCCTCCAGTCCAACCAGGAGACGATATCGAGACCACGCCCGTGGAGGTCGAACTGAAAGAAATGAGAACCTCCGTCGCTGAAGAAATGAAGATCACGGGAAGCTGGAGCGATCTGGTGTCAACACCCGGCGCAAGAAAGGCCACCCTGATCGTAATGGTCACGTCGGCTTTCCAGAGACTCTGCGGTATCAGCCCGCTGCTGGCCTACTCTTCAACAACGCTTCCCGAGACGAACAGTATTATCGGACCCAGCGAGATTATCGTTGTCTTCGGTATTATACTGACGCTGTCAAACTACATAGCCACTCCGCTGGTCGACAAATGGGGAAGAAGGCCGTTGCTGATTTTCTCCGGAGCGTGCTGCGGAACAACCACAGGCATCAGCGCCATCTTCTATTACTTGCACTACAAGACCGACGTAGACATGGAGCCATGGATCTGGGTCCCATACGTGTGCATCTGTTTCTTTGGTTTGGGTCACTCGGTCGGCGTGGGTGTCATCCCACATACGCTTCTTTCCGAACTGTTCCCGCAAAACGTGAAGAGGTACGCGGCGTCCATAGCGTCGATCGTGTTCGCCATAGCGTCTTTCTTTATCAACAAATTGTACGGCACGATAGCCACCACCGTCGGTCACTACGCCATCTTCGCGTTTTTCTCTTTCAACGGTCTGCTGTGTATACTGTTCTCGACGTTTGTTGTTTTCGAAACCAAAGGCTTGTCTTTTGTTGAAATCCAAAGGCATCTGCACAAAGAACGGTAGAAGGGCGGTTAAACATGACTTAAATCGTATTTTTTAATTTTTCCTATAAGCGATGATCACGTGCAGCGTCATCGTAGTTTCGATTCACCTCCCCGTTGTACGTTCAACGGAACAATGAAAACTTTTAAAATGAAGAAAAACCGTAAAAGTGTGCACCGAGTTTGATAATTTTTGAAATTAGTCCAAGAATTAAAAATCAAAGCATTCCAGAAACCCTTTCAGAAAATTTTCAGTAATTTATTAAACTAATATTTATTGCATACAGCCCTTTGTCGTTCATATTAACTTGTGGAACTTGTGGACCGTCTGCTTATGCAAACGCTGTACAGAATCTGTTTTATCAAAAAGTTATTTAACAAATGGAATATATTATTGGTAACACAATCTGACGCCCAACGATTTTATCTCGTATTTTATGCACAGGCATTCTATCTATGATAAGACATAGTTTGTTGATATGACACACAAAATAATTATTTTCATACACAACTCTCGATCGTCACTAATGTCAGCGGATAGACAAACAAATAATCCTGAATTTTATTAACTCGTAATCAAAAACGTTAAGGACTCCTACATATTATCGTAATTTGTTTGTCGTTGAAAACGTAAAAAAAAATCGCGCACGACCTGTGTCTGGTAACAATATGATAAAAGCACCCACACAACTAGGTTTAACAATGGAGCTGTGCCTTCTGAATCTGTACATCGTGACGAGACGCCGTGGTATCGATGCGAAGCCTTACTAATACCAAAGAAAAACACACTAAATATAAACATCATACGGGTATACATCTGAGTTCTCTTTCTTTTGCCGGTTACTTGAAATTTAACTTCATTTTTTATATTAAGACGATAAAATAAAGGAAAACAGTCTTATTAGAAAAGCATAAAATATTAGTAGTACAAACATTTTAAAATCGTGTAGAAGGCTAGTCAATTAGTTGTTACGTTTCTCACATAAAGACTACACAACTTCTGTTTGTTGTAGTTTATGGTGTGTGTGTGTGTGTGTGACGTTGACTGGAAGTACGTAAAATTAAAAACCAAACCGGAATTCGTAGCACTGTAAGTCACTGTATTGTATAAAGAGCACGCAGCCGCTCGTCATATCAAACTTAATTCAATTCGTAACAACGTGACTGATTTAGTGATCTTCAAAACAGACTGTAATCAAATTCTTAATGTTATTATTATTACTACTATTACTATTGTTGTTGATAATGTTGTTAATTAATTACTGGCTGCTTCTGAAGACAGCACGTGAACTAAAACAAAACAAAAAATAAATAAAAAATAAATTGATTATGTACTATATAATTTATTATTATTATTGTTATTATTATTATTAAATTATGTATATATTATGTTATATTATATTGTAATATGCTTTTATTTAATGACTGTGTGTTTCTTCAGACATTTATTAAACGTGCGCTTCCTTCTGCCTGTCTGCTTTTGTCTTCTTTATTTCTTCACTTCACAGTTACAAGCGTCCTTCCTTCTGCTACTCAAAATCACTGATTGACAAGCTCCGTGTTAACAACATTTACATAAGCAGCATAACACAAATTTACATCACTAAGTAGCAAGTATTCTGTGAGTAACCTTAAACTGCTAAACATGTAACCATTTACGTCACTCGCTCTCTCTGAAGCCTGTTTGTCGACCTCTCTTAATTTACTCTACATTATACTTATACACGTGTGTGTGTGTGTGTGTGTGTGTGTGTGTCCATGCGCAAATGTGAAACTGTCGACTACATTCTATCTGACGAAAATTAAGAAGAAAATGTTTACAATTGCCTGAAGTCGTTAAATGCCTTATTCGCTTCTTAACACAATTTGTTTTTCTGTTGTTAACAATTTTTCGATTCGATTTGTGATACTTTAAGTGCCAAAAAGTGCCATCACCAACGGTACAATCTTAGCCGCGCTGCGGTTTAGAAAATTCATAACTGATAACTGATAAACTGATAAGCGATAAACTCGGCAAACTGACAATGAAAAAAGTCGGTCTTATACAAGGGAGGATACACATCTTAAGTAGACGACTTATCAGCGCTTCTCCTATGAAAAGTACAGCACAGACATCTTTAAGCACAAAATAACGGCGTAACGACACCGATGACATAATTTTATTTTCCTTTCACAAAGCGATCAGGTTTACCAAGTTTGTTAGCCAATCAAATTGGATACGTCTTATCCAGTTTTCCTTTCTATTTACGGTTGTGGCTGTGTGTGTGTGTGTGTGTCGCGCGGACCTGCGATATCCGTCGCATCCCGCTGCTCCTCATAGTCTCCTCTCCCCCATATCCTGTCTCCAAGTTATCCCTGCCTACCTGTTTTCCTGTGATATTCCAGTATCATTCTAGGCCATTTCTCGTTGCTCATTCGCTGCACGTGTAGGTACCACATCAAACTAACTATCCCATTACTATTTCCTTTAACATTGTTTTTTATTTAACATGTATTTTCTTCATTATTTTCTCACATGTTGCAGCCCGGATATCCGACAAGGTGTTCTTATACAATCAACTGTTGCCAATTTTCCTTCATTCCTTTTTGTCACCTGCCAACACTCGAATGCATATGTTGTAATTGGCTGCACAATTCTTCTATATAAATTAATTTTAACATTCGTTCTAATTCTTGATGACCAGAGCAAAGAATTTATCTTTTGGATAGCTATTTGTCCGTGAGTGAGTCTATATTTAATATCTTTAATCGCACGTCCCCTCTTGGTTAATTATCTTCCCCAGTCGTGTAAGTCCATCCGCACGCACGATGTCATTTACTATTTCCAATACACACAAATATTTCTTTTTTCTATACATTAATGTTAATACTTCACTTCGTATATTTATCCCCTAGATTTCTGCTGCATCCGTTTTTTCTTTATTCTTTTCGAAACCTCCTTAATGCGCTCTCTGTTGTCGGTCCATTTTACCCACAGTCGACGTTTACGTTTCAAATCCATGCAACAGCAGGCTGCATACATAGCATTTCATAAATCTATTTCTCATTTCAAGATGAAAACTGTACAAAATAAGCGCTTCTATTGGAATCTCCACTTAGCTCTCGCAGTCCCCAGTTACCGTACCTCCAAATAACTCCAATTTTCAAATTTATTCTTTTCATACGGTTTTCTAATACTAACTACTACTTCCACCTTTGTATACGCTTAATCGTCTATTTTTCTTCACGCACCAAAGTGATTCGCTACAGGTCGATGCCAGGTCGCGCGTCCATTTCTTCTGTGATCGGCCAGGATATGTTTTCCAACGATCTAGAATCTCGCTCTATTCTTTATTAATCTATCGTCGTTTGGCCTGTCAACATGGTCATTCCATTCCCTTTTTCGCGTTCTGACAAATTTGACTATTTCATGTGTTTACCATTGCCGTCTTATGTAACTACTTCGTATTCTATCCCGTGTCGTTTTTCCAACAATTGTCTTGAGTACTCATTTCTATCGTCCTCAACAGTCGTTTTGTTCTACTAGTGTCAACCCGCGTGTCCGCCCCGTAAGTAGTACCATCGTCGTGTACTTATATCTTCACTTTACCTTCAAGTCTGAGTTATATATTTATATTCTTTAAATATCCAGAAGTAAGAACTCCTTTCATTGCCTGTCTTCTTGCTTCCTCGTACGTATTTCGGTCACTACAGACGTCTGTCCCTAAATACTGAAACAACACGAACTGCTCTCTCACTTTCCTTCCAATTTCCAGTTGACATCGAATGGGATCTTTTCAAATAACTAATATTAACTAAATATGCAAATTACGTGACTACATGTAAACGAGACACCGCAAAAAGGCAACAACACAACGCGATTATACGGCAACATAAATAACAAAAGGTTTACACATTGGAATTAGGCCTGCGTGTTTACACATATGTAAACAAAGATACACTCAGGAGTAAAATCTAAAATTAACCAATTGGATATGTCAATGTCAACACTATCGTAGGATACTCGTTAATAACTCAACAAAGTGTGGCCATGTTTATTATTGTTATCGTTTACCGTAGGTTATCGCTCAGTATAAAGGCAAGGCAACACGATAGCTGAACAACGATTATTTTGATTAATTTAAATTGCAAGTAATAACAACTAGACAATATTTTAGTTATGTAAACAACGGGCGAGTTTTCTCCTTTATTAAATTGTTCTGCAAGAGCGTGTGTGCCCTCTTCTCTCTCTCTCTCTCGCTACTCAAAGACAAAACTGAATCCAAATCATTTTTAATACACCAACAATACAGTTTCGACTTTCCTAAATCATTCTTTATAGTATAAAGAAAGTATCTGTTAACAAGACAATGTTCCATTAGATTCTCGTAGTATAAAATTATATATTTGTTTTTCTTCCTCCTCCAAAATTACAGTCCTCTTTAGACACTATGAGATGTCTCACAAGGTTCTGTTCATTCCTAGGCCTCTACTCATTCCTTTCCATTCATCTAACGTAATTCAAAACATCAACCATCCAATCATTAATTTCTTGGCACTTCACTTACTCTGTGGCGTTGGACTCTCTTCTCTCTCTCCCCCTCCCCCTCTCTCTCGTCAAAAAACATAACAGAATCCAAATCATTTTTAATACACAAACAATACAGATTCGACTTTCGTAAATTATTCTTTATAGTATAAAGAAAGTATCTATTAACAAGACAATGTTCCATTAGATTCTCGTAATATAAAATTATTTATTTCTTTGTCTTCCTCCTCCAAATTTACAGTCCTCTTTAGATACTTTGAGTTGTCTCACAAGGTTCTATTCTTTCCTAGGCCTCCAGTCATTCCTTTCTATTCACCTAACCTAATTCAAAACATCATCCATCCAATCATTCATTCTTGGCATTTCACTTACTCTGTAGCGATGGACTCTCCTCTCCCTCTCTCACTCACTCTCTCTCTCTCTCAAACACAGACACACTCATTCTCGCATTCCCTCTCACTGTTTCACACGTATCTCTCTTTCTCTATCCCTCTCTATGTAATCTATTGGTCTGTTGCGATCGTTTAGCTCCTCCTCCTTTCTCGAACCGATCTGTGCCTTCACCAGCAGTTCTTACCTACACTGCACTCCCCACCACCAAAGTCATTAATCCTGGATGTCTCCTAACCCGAGCAATTCTCCTCCTTCTCCTGCAGTTCTTACCTTCACTGCACTCTCCATTACCAATATCTACTCCAGCAATGTGTCACCAACCTGTCTCGTCTTCTCGTTAAAGTGCCCTACACAAACCTCTCCATCGTTACACATCGAGGTTCCAAATACAAAACTTCAGGAATTTCTGAATCTCCTAATCAAACTACGAAAATAAAGAAACTTTTCTTCTAGAAAACCCCTTTTGGCTTACGCTGTTCTGTCTTTGATGCGCTGTCTCCTTCGTCCATCCCTTGCTATAAATGTAATTCACAAGATTCACCTATTCCTTGTCTCTTGTTCTATACTGTCGAGTTGGCACTATACACCTCTATTCTAACACTCTACGCTACTAACGTCACTTTGCGTTGCTGTGCTGCTCTGGTCTACGCATATTAGTTCAATATTCTTCTCTCGCAGACTATTTCCAACGTTTTTGTGTAGCATAATGCCATATAGTCAGTGCTGCTATAATACAGACATTATACCAACGGACAGTTACTAAACGTCTACGTAGTGTTTAATACAAGTTTTGAAGTGAATACAGTACGGAACAGGTACGTATTTCGGTGTCGCAAGTTTTTCATTTCGACGTTAGAACCCTTTACAAAGCGAGGCTTCTACAGTAACATACGGAGTCCAACATATGAACAAAACTGGCTTCGCCGAAGGAGTCGCTCATCCATAAATAAGACAATCCAATATACAGATAATGCATACGTTAATATAGAAAACGGAATCTACCGCGGAGAAGGAAATGTAGCAGATGGAGAAGGAATCTAGCTGTGTAAAAGGAAAGGTTCTGCGACTCATATACATAAACTGCCGATGTTATACACAGAAAAACTAGACACATGTTCAAATTCTCATTACTCAGTCCTACTTTGACGCTGCCTCCCGTAGTTTCTTCCACCTACATTTCTACCAGTGTCATATCCTCGAAACGAAATGTAAACCAGAGGGAATTACGGTGTCATGGGGAACAGTTACTTAGGCCTACTTATAGCTGAAAAGAAAAGATCCTAACAATCCTCTTTGTCTCGATAAAAGAGCCATACCAAAAAACTGCAGTTTGTTCATACAGACAAGAAAATACCACGCAGTAATTCGTTTTCAATTCAACAGGTAAACACCTCATAGCTGAATTACATTCATAACATTGAACTCTCGAGAGTTGGTCGCAAAGCGGGCACAGGCAAGCGGTGTTTACAGTACAGTCAAGTTTAAACGAGTTGATTCCACTCCTCAAATGACATCGGCAGTCTTCCAGACTCCAGCACAGACAAGATAAACAAAGAGTCGAATCAGTTCTTCAAGCGACAGCAACAATCTTTCCGACTAGAAGATTGTCTTCTCCTTCTTCTTCTTCAGGGCTTGGACCTTACAGTCCGTTGAGCACTTATTAATTTGACCACCTTTTCTTCTGTGTTCCGATGATGCGGTTTCCCCTGGGAAGATAATCAGTTTCTTTCGTACGCTGTCCTGATGCATCCTTTGCACACGATCTGTCCAATCCTGTCTGTACTGCTCGGTCCTGTCCATTCCAAGGGCGTTCCTTGTGCCATCATTCCTTAGCCGGTCTCTCCAAAGTACTCCGAGTACAGATCTTAAAAACCTCAACTCACTAGCCTGTATTCGTCTGCGGGTCCTTGCGTACAGCGTCCATGTCTCGCTACCATGAAGGCCCATAAAACTTTAACAGAGTGTCTCGTCTGATATTCCCCTTTGTCGTCTAATAGTTCCACAAATGTGGTCAAATTTCTCTATTTTTTTTTATTGACTATCTGTTTGTTTTTCGCAATTCTGGTACGAAAGTAAATTAAGGGGGATGTATTTAAACATTATTTATATCAGAGAAACTTATCGTTATTGAGACTAAAGTTAATTCGACAAAAAATTGTACACTCCATTAATGCAATTAATTCTGGGACCAGAATAATTGTCGCTGTACGATAATTTCAGTATATCTTATCAGGCTCGGTGCAACACGACCGATAAATATTACGTTAATACACCCGAAAATTGGACTCAACGACTACAACTCAGAACGAGTCGAACTTTGCAGTTGTTTATGTTCAATAACAGATATGACGTATTTAATACAGTGCCTCAGAATATATGCTATAATGTCCTATACTAAAATGAGATTAAACTACGAATCTCAGCAGCAGGGTGTTACTGAACTGTTAAAACAAATCAAGAGTAAATTAATAACAAGATTAACAAAATGCACACACAACAAAACGTCAATAAGACCAGTATTAACCTACGGATTGGCGATCACCAAAATAAACAAAAGATATCTCCTGACGTTTGCAAAGAAGACAAAAAGAAAAAATTATGGTCCAATATGTGAAAAATGTGTATGGCGCATACGTTACAACCAGAAATTACACTCCACGTGGACATTATAAAGTATATCACGTTATCAAGGCTAAGGTGGACAAGGCATCTGATGAGCATGCATGGCCGAAGCTGCGATGACAGTGAATCCAGGATAATGATGACCAAGGGTTGTGCGGGCCCGTCATCCTCTGTTGTGCCGCGTCCCGAGCTTCTCGCCGCGGGGACTACGCTAGGTTACAGTGGATTTCTACATGTGGCCCGCTACCGGCCGTAGAATATTTCAATTAAACGGGTCTATAATTGAGAGTGAGGATTCGCCGAGGCCGGGTTCAAGATTCACCCGGCACAGACGGGTTGCAGCCGAGGGCGCTAATTAGGGCATTCCCGTCAAAACGGGCACTGCGGCGGTAACATTTTCTGGAAAGCGTCCTACGGATGTATGGAAACAGTCTATGATGTTTGGACCGAGGCATTGGGGACCAGTTACGTTGGAGGTCCTTTGGTCTTTCTAGTGGACGTCCACGTTCGGATATGAGTTTGTAAAACACCAGTGACGATTTTAGACACACGCACTCTCTCCCCCTCCCCACTAAAATGTGACATTTTTAATTGCGATATTTTTCATATATATTCATTTTTTCACGAATACTGGCTGCCGCCGCATAGGCTTCAGGCGCCAAACATGGTTTGAAATCTCCAGTCCACTTGTAATCACTAAATGTACTACTCACAGATTTTATATTAATAATCTAAAACACCGACAAAGAAGTCTTAAACAATAACGACCCAACCAGCTGTACGTTATATGGTCAAAGATTTTTGCGTTCTACACACGAAAAATCCGCGAGTGTCGCTATTTTTACCGTTGGTCGTTTATTTCCTAAATTCGGGCGCACAATAGGAATGTTGCGTTGAGTTCTTAGAACCGCCTACACCTGACAACCGCCCGGCCGACCGCCACGGTGGCATTCTATCAAAACCAACAAATAATACGTTACAAAACAACTGTGAGCGATTCCATCTTGGATCAGAAGGTTGAGACGCGATACCACAATTTGTACAAATGACTATAAATAACGTCACACAGACAGACTGTCGTGGCGACTCCACAATTGGTGACGTCTGATGATCAAGAAGGGGCAGGTCAATGGCAATGTCGATTCCATTAATAATAACAGTGTTTGAATCTGCGTGTACCTCGCACGCAAACACAAACACACAAACTGTTAAGCTATACAGCGTCAACAGACACGCCCTTATATTCGCGGATCCCCAATAACGGGTGTCCAGAGAGCCAATTGTGAACACACAACAGAGATCAAACACGCGTATGTCCATCCGCGCTTATGCTTTTATGTACGCTGCTATTATTTGACAACTACATGAAAATTCAACTATTTTAATACACTCAAATGTTTCATAAACGTACACGAGTTAAAACTGAACTATTTAATAGGTATTAAGTGATTAAACAAATGCCAAACTATTCTTAACTGTCCTATTAAGAAACGAAGAATTCTACTTACTAAAAATAGGAAGAGTATCCCGATTCAATAAATTGTGCTTAATCATTTTTTTTTTAATTTGATACTACAAAATATAACTACTATCTGTAATAATATTCTCTATCTGTGTAATAATAATATTCTCTCCTAACTGTCAAAAATTAAATATTTTCAGTTAGGAAACGCAAAAACGCAAAATGAAATCTAAAAGTCTAACCAAATGTAGTCCAACGAAATTAAAGCATACAAAAATTTATTCCGTACAGCATTCTAATTTACTATATTGTCGATAACTTAATTATCCTGAAAACTAAAACGAAGAGCCTCTTGATCTTAACAGTCATTATGAAAAAAAAAGATTGACAAGAACGCCAATCAGCTGTTGATTTAAGCTAACAACAGTTCAACTAACAATACTATTACTATAGGATAATGAAAAAAAATCCTTAAAGCAGCAAAGACTTTTTGTAGCATAAACAACGTAACAACAACAATAATAACAATGACCATCATAATCATATGAATAATACAGCAAAAAGCAAGCAAACAGAAATGCCATGTTTTCTCTCAATTTTTGACATCGATCTTATCCAGGGCAACAAGTTGGACAGATCCCTGTTGTATCCCAAGCACAATTGTGTACAGGTCTACTGTAGTCCGTGTGTCAGTTACATCCACGGCATACGAAACCGCACCTCCTGAGCAACAACTGAGCAGGAGCTACCAAAGACTTAAAAGCCAATTATTCAGAATAATGCGTATATACGAGAAGATAGTAGAAAATAACACCCGTGATTCACCACAGAAAAAAATATGTATGTATAGTTTCGACGTGTTGCTAATTCCAAAGTCAATCGCCATTCTTGTCTGCTTAGGGCCACACTTTTGTCTTTCGCTCACAGCTCTTGTGATATTGTTTCCTCACGTTGTTCAGAGACTTCGTTTCTTCTTCCTCCTCGATGGCGTCCACTTCCACAGTGCTCTTGGTAATACGTCATTCGCCAAACGTCGGACGTGGCCATTTCGTACTAACTGGCGCCGCTTAAAATTGTAACTTATAGTTTTTCTGAGTTCCACGAGGTCTCTAACAGTAGTACCTCGCAGCCTGTCAGGTCGTGTTTTCACCCAGTGGTGCTACAACTCTGTCGAATTTCGATTTCCTCTAGTTTCCTCAAACGGTCCTGTTTCTCAAGCCATCCATCTCTACCGCTTCTATGGTCGTCTTATCCAAATCCGTCGCCGATTTTTCTATTCCTCCGTATAGAAAAATATAGATTCTTTGGCCCCTTTTATACACACGTGCGACAAGCTTTTTATGCAGATGGTACGCGGCAATAATGGAGCGCGTAGTTGGTGGTCGTATGGAGAACCTCTGTGTACGTTGTCTTACATTCGTCTTGGAAGAAGGATCCGGTCGTGTTGTATTACGCGCATCGACAAGAAAGAAATCCACAATGGCGGAAAAGTTCATCCAATCAATCGTAATCGTTTTGTTGACAGAGGAGTCCATAACCGCTACGAAAAATTACGCAATGACACACAGAAGTTTTTTTTATTTTTTCAGAATGTCTGTAGCATATTTGATGAGTTGGTCAGTAAATGTCAAGAAGTGATTCAAACGAGACAGGATTCAGTACAGGGGTTGGCAATATTAAATTTGATATAATAAAAAAATACAAAACGAAATAATATAGGAAAACTATAAGTGTATTAGACTCTTGCCACTTATCCGGCCTAGCATGGCAGTGTACAAAAATAAGTACAGGTACTTTTCGGTTAACTGCTCAGTAGGCTAATATCTGGTATTATTTTTACTTCCGACTTTTTAGTTAATTTAGTACAGTAATTTTAAATCTAATAAACAGAATGAAAAAAGAAACACCATATTCAGTCTAAAATGGAAGTTTAATAACGATTTGCAAGCGAAAAAAAAATATTGAACAAAACATTACACTGCTATAGTTAAACACAGTGAGGGACAACTAATACAAAAGTACACATATATAAATCTACAAAAATACAATTACTGTTTTAAACAATTTATGTATTTTTCGTTTGGCGTCGCATTTAGAGAGGAAAGAAACTTATTTTATGATTATTTATTAAGCCATACATTCAATTCAAAATTGTCATCAGTTTAACTTACCAGTAAGAATTAAATAATTTGAACAGAAATAAAAAAAATAATATTCTATATTTTCATCATAACATATTTCAGTGTACAGAAAAACAATTATTTTTGCGTCATAGCACATCACTATTGTAGTTATTGACAAATCTTTAGAAACTAATATGTGTGCCTTAGGAGAAGTTGGCTGTACTGAGGCAGCAGGTATGACGTACGTTTGCATAAAAGCACCAATTTACACTTCTCTACTTACAACACGCGGGGGAAGAATTTCTGTCGCGCGTTCTCCAGGTTAGGGCGGCATGTTTTTCAGAACGCGCGTCACGATTTTTGCCGCGCGTGTGCACATATAGCCTCACTTGCCTCCCTTGTTTAACAAAACGGGTCGCAAAGTGACGCATGGCAGAAAACCTTGTCGCGCGACATGTAACCTCATTATTACGTTTTCTTGGAATATTTCTATTCCACCATATCCCATTCAGTCTCCTTACGGCAATTCTTACCTACGTCACGGAATTAAACTACCTTACCTTGTTCTTACCTTACGGAATTAAACTACTGTCCTTTAAATTTAATGAACGATTTCATTACCCCACAAAATTACCCCATGTCAGAAAGCTCCTCGTGGAGAAATATACAATATAATACTGTACACCGTATTAGTGTTTAGGTTTAAATTTCCTTCAAACGTAAATATATTTTCGACATTCGTGCATTCATATTTTGAAGTTCTGAAACGTGTTTAGTAATTCATGCTTAGGCTGAAACGGATACCCTTCAAGTGGATACGATGTTTTTAGACTTCAAGGAGACAAATATGCGGAAGTATTTTTATTTTGGGGGGTTTATCCCCTCTCCCGTTAGAACTCGAAGGACTAATTTTTTCCATGATTTGAGAGTAACGTTCGTTGACAGTGGAGTACCGAGGATACTGAATGGCATTTCAGTGAATCATCTACAGATACAGTTATATTTCAGTGAACCGTCTACAGATACAGTCATATTTCAGTGAATCGTCTACAGATACAGTTATATTTCAGTGAATCATCTACAGATACAGTCATATTTCAGTGAATCGTCTACAGATACAGTTATATTTCAGTGAATCGTCTACAGATACAGTGATATTTCAGTGAATCGTCTACAGATACAGTCATATTTCAGTGAATCGTCTACAGATACAGTTATATTTCAGTGAATCGTCTACAGATACAGTCATATTTCAGTGAATCGTCTACAGATACAGTCATATTTCAGTGAATCGTCTACAGATACAGTCATATTTCAGTGAATCGTCTACAGATACAGTCATATTTCAGTGAATCGTCTACAGATACAGTTATATTTCAGTGAATCGTCTACAGATACAGTCATTTTCAGTGAATCGTCTACAGATACAGTCATTTTCAGTGAATCGTCTACAGATACAGTTATATTTCAGTGAATCGTCTACAGATACAGTTATATTTCAGTGAATCGTCTACAGATACAGTCATACTTCAGTGAACCGTCTACAGATACAGTCATATTTCAGTGAATCATCTACAGATACAGTCATATTTCAGTGAATCGTCTACAGATACAGTCATATTTCAGTGAATCGTCTACAGATACAGTTATATTTCAGTGAATCGTCTACAGATACAGTTATATTTCAGTGAACCGTCTACAGATACAGTCATATTTCAGTGAATCGTCTACAGATACAGTTATATTTCAGTGAACCGTCTACAGATACAGTTATATTTCAGTGAATCATCTACAGATACAGTCATATTTCAGTGAACCGTCTACAGATACAGTTATATTTCAGTGAATCATCTACAGATACAGTCATATTTCAGTGAATCGTCTACAGATACAGTTATATTTCAGTGAACCGTCTACAGATACAGTTATATTTCAGTGAACCGTCTACAGATACAGTTATATTTCAGTGAACCGTCTACAGATACAGTTATATTTCAGTGAATCATCTACAGATACAGTTATATTTCAGTGAACCGTCTACAGATACAGTCATATTTCAGTGAATCATCTACGGATACAGTTATATTTCAGTGAATCTTCTACAGATACAGTTATATTTCAGTGAATCATCTACAGATACAGTTATATTTCAGTGAACCGTCTACAGATACAGTTATATTTCAGTGAATCGTCTACAGATACAGTTATATTTCAGTGAATCGTCTACAGATACAGTTATATTTCAGTGAATCGTCTACAGATACAGTTATATTTTCTATTTTATATAATATAAATAGGTTTTTATATACTGATTAAAATTAAAACATAACTGAGAGGTAATCTACTCATGAAAAAAAAACAAGGCACAGTTATATACTAACACCAGCCCACCTTTGGTAAGTAGGCCTACAGACTGAAAGTTCAGTAAACACTTTGGACACAAAGTGCGCGTTAGAATGAACAGAAGCAAATTTATTAAATAGTACACATTAATGCCCTTGACGTAGAATTTCTGGGGGGGGGGGACGAACGGAACCGGACCCCTCCTCCACAGGTCGAAAACGAATTTTGTTAATCTCTTACTTTTTAGGCTGTCTTATTATTTTTCTGTACGCTCACAAAGTAATAACTCTTTTTTAAATATACGTACAATCAGGTTTATTATGTAGCATTTGCAAATACGTTTGAAATATGAAATACAGGAATTTCAATTCAGTCAATACGTATCTTCTAAACAATGTTTCAACAACGCTTACTTTTGTGTGTTATTACCGTTTACTTTCAGGACGTTATCACACGTTTTCAACCTCTTTAAAGATAGTAATGTTGATTAGCCTTAACTTCTTTTTTCTTTTGTACGAAACCGACTCGACCGGACTCCCCCCCCAGGTCAAATTCTGGATACGCCACTGCAGGCATACCAGTAGAAACATGTGGCTAACTGTACGTCTTCAGCAACGTCGCTAGTGGATACGACCACGCATCCATTGTAGGGGCCGGATAGGGGCAGAGTACGTCACGACGTCATTGTGACGTACGCGACTTTTTAGCCTAAGATTCGATGATGCGTCACGTGCCAAACGTCCACCATCACAACGAAATGTGATTGTAAGCGTAATACTTCCTGTACTCCGAAATAAATGCGAACCCCACGAAGCCCCATTTCGGTAGCAAAGTTGCTAACGCCTTGAACCACTATACACAATTACAAACCAATAAACTTGCGAAACACACACACGCACACAAACATACAAGTTTCTATTAAAACGACAGTCAGCTTAACACATGTCGAACCCACGTGTGTGCCTACTGTTGTGTTTAACCAAACATTATACCAAGGGTAATTACTAGCAGACAATAGTTTTGTTTGTCGAAATACATCGGTTTCGATGTACGGTGTAACGAATAATTGAGTAATGATCGGTACAAAAACGTTTACTTCACATCAGTGCTTTTGGCGTGGAGCTTACTGTAAATGCTTCTCAGTTAAAATTTACATAATAATTACTTTAAGTACGTAATTACGAAGGCTATTCAAAAAAAAAAAGTAAATACAGAAACACGTGTAGTCAAACAATACTAAATAATAAGAACATGAGCGAGTACATGCAGAGCTACTGTCGTGTCTCCCGCATGTTGCACGCCAGAGGTTTCCCGTCGTTCCATTCTACCATTCTTCCAGGCTTTCATTACCAACTCGTCGTAAATGTCCCCTTTTCACCATATAATGGGTCTACCTTTTTTCGCTTCTCCTATTTGGAATCAAGTTTAACAACGTTTAGGCCAACGATCCTTTCCAACTGGCACACCATACAAGGCGCTTTTCATTTACGGTATCTAATATCATTCTGTCTACCTGAATTTGTTTCTGATGTTTTCGTTTCTAGCCTCGATACTCCACGTACGCCCTCCAGAAGTCCGTCTTAACTGCTTGCAGCCTTTGCGAGTTTCTTTAATTCCCCCCCCCCCAGATTCAAAACCATAAAGCGACAATGCTTTCTAAGGTGTCAGAATAAATAATCTTCTTGATTTTTTTTAGTGGTTTAGTTTACCACTCTAAAGCACTGATAATTGAAAGAACTACATGCATGATGATATTTAGAAAATCAAAAACTGTGAATTAGACTTTATTCATTAATTTATATGGAAGTCTTGTTAATGGAACAAGAAAAAATTGATGTGGTACGGGCATCTCAGAAGAATGGAAGAAGGTTTAATCCCGAAAGTAGTGTCAGAAAGGGGAATCCCCAAAGTGGGAAGAAGTAAAAGGCGGAAGCACAAGAAAAAAATGGATTGATTATGTACAGAAGGATACTGACAAGTATGGCCTTCAATTACAAGATGCCGAAGATAGAGATAGGCCTAAGTGGAGAACCATGATCAAAGAATGACTGGACGAATTGGGAAATTACTAGTATATGTTTAACGTATAATGTAATACTGTATGTTTAATGTGTTGAATATGTAATGTGTGTAATTTGTAGCGTACTGATAGGACAGACCCCAGCACTGAGAAAATTCTATAACAAAAGAAAAATAAATAAATAAAATGGCATCCGCGAACTTCAATTTTATCAATCTTAAACATCCGTTTGACAACTATGTTAATATATTTGTAAAATTATCAACTACGGTGCAATACAGGATAGTACGCACAATTTTTAAACTTTTTTAGTATACAGAATAACGTTCACAGTCTGATAAGTAAGGAAAGATATAAACGTTAGCGGACGATATGGTATTGTTTTCTAAACATTACAATTTCAATTGCACTTAATACTGCCTCCACAGACAGAGTTAATTAAACTTAGAAACAGTTTGATCAACGTTATTTGACGCTAAACCTAGCTCAGAAACCAAGCTCATGTTAATACGGATACTGGCGATACACAAAACGCCGTGGGGTCAAATCTCCTTTTTTGTAACAATGGACCATTCTTCACGACGAACGGGCAGTGGGTTCACTCAACCTCATGGAGTCGTTACTTCAAGTAAATACACCATTTCCACCCCTCCCGCCACCCACATGCTGTTGTTCCATACACGCCAAATTCCCTGAGTTCAAATCTAACCTCCGAAGCTGTCGTAACTGGACTAATAAAATATCGGTATGGAGAACCATACTCGACTTTCATGTTCTAAGATTTATATTTAAAATTGTTTTCGAAATGAAATATTTCTATAGAAACTACTTCTTTCTTCAGCCTTAACCACAGTACTGTGGTCACTAACGAATACCACCTCACGTTAGCGCACTCGATTTTCACTGATGATGGCAGTCGATGGCACTGCCGAAACGTCTGGTTTTGCAGAAAACATTGGACGACGGCCAAACAGCCCGGGAAGGAATTTTAACAACAAACTACTTCTTTGGTGCCGATAACGTAGTACACACATAAACAATTATCCCCCCTTCAATTATCATTTTAATTTATAGAAAATTACACCTTCAAATACCCTTTTCATTTATAGATATTTCATCTACCTTTCTACAATGGATTATTATAACCTTCTTTTCAGAATAAATTAGAGGATTTTCACTACTTCATTATTGTTGAAACATAAAACGTTGCAGGTAAACTACACCTTACCCTAACCGATCTTCACCAAAATCAATAGGCCTCGAGTCCTCTACAATTCAGGGACGTATGCAAAAAATTATTTGATTCTGTTTGAATCTGCGGCAGTTATAGTTCGCCATAGAAAAAAATTCTACACAGAGACACACAGATATACACACAGACACTTTTCGTAAAATGACTTTTCTTCATGTTTTGAGGATAGTACAATCAGAATCTGCCCTTATCTTGAACACGATTTTTTTCGCGATCACCACACTTCCATTTCCTTACGGAACATGGAAGTCAAAAATTGTTTGTAAAACTAAACCAAGTTAGTTTATACCTATCATAATAGTTTGTTTATACCAATCTGTCATAATACCTATTACACGACCTTATTACAGATGCGTCTTCGAAGTTTACCATGTGATTAGTTAAGGCTGAATGCTCAGCAATTGCAGACTTTTCAAGTGCCGAGTTCTTCGTTTGTCTTTCATGTTCTTGGACTCTTATGGAAATCAGGCGGCCTGTCTGGCCTGTCATTAAATTTAAATATTATTAAAATGTTCTACAAACTGCCGAACGACCATTCTATGAGTGTAAAGAATTCTCTGCTTGCTATTGGTGGGGGGTGGGGGTGGGGTGTATATCAGTAGCTATGCTAGACAACTTGTTACGTTTGTTGAATGTACTGAGTAAACAGCATTACAAAAGTCATTACTTATTTTATGGCTTTCGTGTATCATTACCTGACAGGAATTTGCACATCAATAATTTACACAGCGGATAATCAATTTACAGCAGGCCCTCGACATTTACCTTCAACCAAATTAGTTCCAGAAAACATCAAAACTTTTATTTGTACGGTAACAATACGGTACCGTTCAGGTGATAAAAATCGTACAGGGAAACACGACAAACGGTAATTTTCCAGTTAACATTTTTTTTCCACTAGAATTGTACTATTTATTTTTAACATTTTATCTACTTTCTCTTCTGCTGTAAATATGAATCAATAGCAACGAGGGTGTAAAAAAAAACTATTGGAAACGAACAGAATTGTAGTGAAGCAATTAATGGATGACTCGCAAAGGTCAACTGACATTATTAACTCAAGTCGGTATAAACAATTGATTTCTCTTAGTAGTTAATTATATCAACGCCAAAGTAACGTTTACAAAAACAACTAACTGAACTTTGCCTCATAGTTAACCACGATGACGAAGAAATAGCCCTGCGTGTTAACGCAGAAACGTTACATACGGCTCGCTGGTAATTTTACGTATTCAACTCGTTTGCGGAAGAGGAAAGATTGCTCACAGCATACGTTGATAAACGTAGACACGCGCGAGATATGAACCAGGAGTAAGTAGAATTGAGAGTGACGTGAGAAACTATCGTCATAGATAAAAGGGACTGGTGAAGAGCATAAACAGACCGTCATTCCTTTTCCATACCCTTCAACGTCAACTTTCAGGTGTTTTAACTTCTATTATGGTCTTCCTCTACCTCCATCTCCGTCTGTGCACGCTTCCATGATGAGCTTCGTTTTCCTCTTCCTCCATCTCCATCTGAGTGCGATCCATGATGAGTTTCGTCTTCTTCTTCCTACATCTCCGTCTGAGTGCGCTTCCATGACGAGCTTCATCTTCCTCCTCCTCCTCCGTCTCCGTCTGACTGCGCTTCCATGACGAGCTTCGTCTTCCCTCTGTCGATCGAAAGAAGTGCTCTTCTCTCGAGTATCTCCACAGCTGATTACTGCTCAAACAGGTTTCTGATAATCGTATTTCTAATCCGGTCTCCCAGCCGCCCGCCACAAAAATCTCATTCCACTGCCTTGCTAATCTGATCTTACGTTTCTCCAGCAGGCTAACATTTTCTGTACCATACAGTAACGTGGATAGACAAACTGGCTTGTACACACGTAACCTGACTTCTACACTGTGTGTCTGTTATGTGTATTACAGGTGTAGTGTTAAAATAAACAACTCGGACGTAGATAAACTGGAGATCAATGACACTGTGGTGGATAACGTGACAGACTATCGGTACGAATAAAAATGACAAGTAGAAAGACTGCCAAAAGGACGTATTCCATATCTAAGGAGAAGTACACACACATAGATGGTATGATAATCTTTGAACAGGCAGGGATACAGCAGCATTCTATCCAATTTGGAGCACACGTTAACCTTTGTAAAGGACGTCAGCTGCTTGTATGTTATTACTCCCAAGTAACACAACGTGTAGGTACTTGAGACTCTTTTTGTCATTAAAATTAATTTTGCCTTTACTTTACAAATTTCCGTTGGGGTATCCTTCATTGTTTTAAGTTTTTAGGTTCTAATGATAGTGTACCACGTATACGCAAAGCGTTTTAGCTTCGACTGTAAGTCTCCAATTTCTCTTAACATGTTTTTTCCAGAAGACAGAAGGAGACTTCTGTAGGTTTCACACTAATCTCACCCATTCGCAGTACAGCTGACGACGAGCGAGGGCCCCTACACGTCCGTCACCGTTCATTACACACCTCTCTCCTCATCTACATCCTACAACCACCTCTTCAATGGTCGGATACCTGTATTATACTGTCAAGCACCAGTTTAGGAATTCTGCTGACCCCTATTCTATATAAGTTACCATACTCCGCTAACAGTTATTTCACTAGTAACACTGTATATTCCTTGTAACAACATTATTTTATTTTTATTTAGCGATATTTCCGTTATATATATGCTGATTTATAAATAATTATCAATAATCTGTTACAGCGGATGTAATTACTTATTTGTATTTCCTCTGTGACAAACCCCAAGAATTGGGAACAAAAACTGCTCAGCTAACGCTAGTGAGTCTCATAATGGACGGCACAGAGGCTTTGTGTCTCCCTTTTGTTTCACGTGTTACAGGTACAGTGTTGTTTGTAATATTGGCTGCTATAGTCTAGGTCAATAGTTACCAAACTTTAAGACGACCACCGCGGACCACACTAAGTCGAAAGAAAAAACAATGTGGACCGTCCTCTACTAAGTCTTCAGATCAATAAGGACAATATGGCTTATTTTGCTAAATTAAGTACAAATTATTAAACAAATGTATTTAATCTAATTAATTTAATTAATTTTAAATAATTAAAACTAAATAAACTGTCCTTGTCAAAGTCTTGTTTGGAATTAATCATTGTGATTTTGGGCTAGCAACTGCTTCATCAGGTGTGGAATTTTTAAGCTGACACTGCTTATCAAATCCAGTTGTAAGTCCGGCCATTTGTTACCAGTCGGCAGGACAGGTTAGATGGCACTTAAATCTTAGTAGCTGCACGGACCACGTTTGAAATTCTCGTTGGCCGCCTGCTGCTATCCTTTCAGTTACTTTCTGAGATCGAACAGATCACAATCCTCATCAACCTCCTTAAAAAGTATACTCGTCAGTTAGTTTCCTTTGAAGATCGTGACTCTACCAATCTCTGGCCTAATGCCATCTCGCCTACCATAGATCAGCCGACTGGAAAACCTGCAAGACTTAACATTATGTAATTACAGATAAACTGAGGCGAATTTCCGGCGTCGTAAAGTCCGAAGGTCGCGGATCTAGTACTGTATTATATAATTACAACCGTACGTTAGGAATGCACCTTCAAAACGTTACAGATTATATACAGCGTGCTATACGATTTAGACCAGCTGTTCAGTCAGCTGAAATGCACGCCAACAGCTGGTCCGTACAATAGCGGCACGTGCTCGCGGCTTCGATTCCTTTATGCCGGTCCTTACGACCCGCGCACAAAAACAACAGTCAACTACAGATTACATTAACTGACTACGGTGTTTTTTCTTATTTGCTGTAGACTGTTTTTGCGCACTGCTAGCTCCGCACATCGGGTTCGGCAGCAGATAAAATGTTTGCTGACCCTGAACCCGTTCGTTCAAAACCGCAAAAACTCTGCCGATTATTCTTCACCCTGACTTTACACCACTGTGTAAACAAACAAAATGATAAGACAATTTTTCACTTCTCTTGGCGTTCGGTCAACGTTTCTAATCGCCATTTATTTCTAACCACAGAACCCTAACTGTATACCATATATCTCTTCCCTCCTTCACCTACACAACAGCCGTACAGATAGTGCCAGCGCTTCATCATATTACCGTGAATTAGATCGTTTATCAATCTGAATAGAATTATCAGTTTATTCAGATACCATATGCTAATCGCTCCATTGCTTCCCATGACGGCCGGGACTACCCACCGTCAGAGCTTTTTATCCCATCTCCTCCGCAACGCTATGTTGTCGCAATACCATGCTATGATATATCATGCTACATCGATACGGCCATATACAAATTTATTTTGTTTAAGAGGAGGGTAGGCGATTGTTACGCCATGAAGGGGTTCATGAAAACCAGCGACAACGAAATAATAATTAATGGCATATGTTATAAAACCATCTGATTAGCAGGTGACATTGCACATTAAGGAAACGTTGAGGAAGAACTGCAGAATGCACTTCACCAAATGAACACGATCCTAAAAGATAAATGCGACACGATGATAAATAAAGTAAAACAAATGTCATAAAATGTTAAAGAACAGGAAAACAGAAGGCTGAGATGGAGTCAAGGGGCGTAGTGGGAGGGAAAACCCCAGGCATAAGAATACCTGTAATGTTTACAAATATATCGTCATCATCATCATCACCACTCCAAGGACTATGCCTTAGACCTGTTCCGGAACCCATCTCCTCCTCGGTCTATTTTCCCAGTATGGTGATAACCCAAGCAGCCACAGGTACACGGATATCAGGCATGCGGTTCAACTGTTCATACCATCTCCTTCTGTGGTCTTTAATCTTCTGATGGAATGATACAATGTTTAAATCGTGTCTATATCTTCGTTCCTTTTCCGATCCAAGAGAGAACAATTTGCGTCACTCTTAGAAATTTCATTTTGGCTGCCTGAATCCTCTGCACGTCCCTTTTACCAAGAGTCCATGTCTCACTAGCATACAGGAATGTGGGGACAACCACAGTTTTATAAAATTTCATTCGGGTATCCTTCCATGTTTTATTTTTCAGATCTAAATTTTGTTAGCTTACTATCCCAATCAATATCAGTTCGATATGAGATTACAACTCAGGTAATTAAAATGACTAACCTGATCCAAAATCTGATTATTCACGACTATTTTAGTTCTTATAGGATACCTGCCCTGAAATGCCATCGTTTTAGATTTTTTAGCAGAGATCTGTAGCCCATAGTCTTGTATGATGCTGATGAACGTAAATATCGCCCGCTGTAACTGGTCTTCTGTTTCCTTTATCATTAATCTTTACAAATATGTTAGAGACAAAAATGATAAAGGGGCGATTGGTCAGACCGCAAAAGCAGCAAGGACATGTAGGCAAGTAGTAAATAAAATTATAAATACAGGACCTAAAACACAACAGAAAATGGGAAATAAATCTCTTTAAGTTTGGGAAAACTGACATATTAACCGGCTGGACTCTCAAAAAAAGTTCTTTAAACAAATTCTCCATGTGAGTTTAAATAACACTATTTTTAAATAACTGCCTAGTCCAAAAATGTTTAGGTCGTGTGCGATTTGCCTGAATAATTACGTACGCCACACACGTTCAAGGCAGAGCCACACGATCCATGATAGGTCCACATTAAACTCTGGTCAGGACATTACTGTTTCATTAGCTACTACAAAATGGTATAAACTGGTGGCAATGTGATGTCAGACAGCTACCTCTATCAAGCGAGTGGAATGTACGTCGAAGTGTAGATGTGTAGCAGATGCTGCGGCAATCACTTGTCAGCGAGCTATTGTTCGCGACCACACGCTGGTAAAAGAATACCGCGCTGCAACGTCCTGCTTCACCTCCTGACATGCCTGCGAGCAGCGAAGTATGCGACTGCTCATCACGTTGGGATCCCATCCCGCTCTTCACGCTGAGAACCTCAACAAATAAATCAAAGTGAAATCCTTTTTACTTCCATGTTTTTACTTCCTTTTTAAATCGTGTTCGAGGTAAGGACTGATTCTGATTGTACTACCCTCAAAACATCAAAAAAAGTCATTTTTCGAAAAGTGTCTGTGTGTAGAACTGTTTCTATGGCGAACGATAACTGCCGCAAACAATTCTTATTAGAATCAAATAATTTTTTCCATGTGTGCCCGAGTTGTAGAGGACTCAAGGCCTATTGATTTTGGTAAAGATCGGATAAGTGGAAGGGATAGTTTACCTGCAACGTTTTCCGTTTTAACAAGAGTACTTAATTTTGATAAAGTATCCTGAAAAATAAGGTCATAATAACCCACTGTAGAAAGGTAGATAAAATATCTATAAATGAAAAGGGTAGTTGAAGAGGAGGGGGTAATTTTCTATAAATAAAAATGACAGTTGAAGGGGGAGGGTGTAAATTTTTATATGTGTAGGCCTACTACGTTATCGGCAACAAAGAAGCAGTTTCTATGGAAATATTTCATTTCAATTTGTCAAACTTGTCAAATTTTTAATTTATATTTCAAAATTTTAAATATAAATCTTAGAACGTGGAAGTCATGTTTGGTTCTCCATACCGATATTTAAGTATAGGTCTACAAACAAGTTTATTACACAGCATGTGCGTGTACGTTTGAAGTATTAAAAAATATAGGAAAATCAATTAAGTCAATAAGTTTCTGATAAAGAATATTTCAATAGCGCTTATTTTTATTATGTTATTACTTTAATGGGATTGGTTTCGGTATTTTACTACACTTTAAAGATTGCAATATTGATTTGTGACAACTTGTTTTTTCTTTTGTATGAAGCCGACCGGACCAGACCCCCCCCCCCCACAGACCACATTCTAGATTCGCTACTGACTCCACGACTCTTGTCTCTCGATCTACACGTAACACGGAGAACGTATTCTCTGGCTACCATAATTCAGAGGAACTTAGAAGACGAAAAAATCTGCAGTGGATTATCAGTATGTAAAATGGAGGAACGTTTATATTCGTCGGCATTCGACGATGATTGATTTCTCATCGCAAAGCAAACACACAACACGGTCAAACCTTCTGGTCAATCAATCTTTTACGTCGAATCTCAATTAAACAGGGCCAGCGTCACTGGGTCACTTACTACTCGCATCGATTATTATGATCTCGATACTTTTAGTAATCACTAAAAAACACATTCAATGCTAACACATTTAATGGAAAATAACTGCAAATTAGGAAACCATTACATATTGTCATATAAAACTGCTATCTCGAGATTATCGACAGCTACGACAAAATAGAAATATTCTTATCGAGATAATCGAACAGATTGTAAGAGAAAACATGCTGATGTAACATCTTGATGGACATCGGTCAGTCGATAGTCCGTTATCGCGATTACGTATCATATCGCGCCAAACGGGCCTAGATTGGGACTGTAACGTCTCACGTGTTTTAATCCCCGGCCTGACCACTGTTGAGAGGTGACGCCTCCTGAACCCTTCTCTACCGCAATCTTCAGTGTCAGACGTTTCTCTCAAGACCAAATCTTGTCCATTTTTCTGAACCAATCATCCCTCATTCTTCAAGACGCCATCGTCGTGTCCCCTTTAAGCTCTCTGGCTTCGACTCTGCCAGTCTCTATAGTCATTAATTATCTTCTCACCTAATCGTTTATGCCGCCAATACCTATTCTACTTACAGAATTCTACAGACGGCATCGTCTATACTAAAATAAAAGTGATGAAAGTACAACGGCCCCTGTTCTATCCTACCCTAAGGTAGTGAATTTTTAACTACGGCCAAAACCATAAAAGCAGAAAAAAGTCATCAGTAATAATATTCTCATGAAATGCTAAAGACCCATTAAACTCAGTCCACCATAATTCAGGCCTTTATTACACTATGCAATGGATTCCAAAAGACGTTGTGGGGCATTGTTTAAATGTAGCGTATTACACTTACTGCAATCGGTTCCACAGCTTGCAATCAATTACAGAACAGTTGCAAGCCTTGCAACTGGTTGGGCAACTTTTAGTTTCACGCACTCGTTGTGGAGCACTGATTCAAATGTAGCCTATTACACTATGCAACTCGCCTGCGCGCACATTCTGTGGGCAACGAAGAAATTTCATGACATGCGACCGACACAACATATACGATTCTTTGCAAACCGCCAATATCTCAAAAACGATAAGAGGGATTTTATTGAAGCAAAACCCAAAATAAAATTTGTAACTTTTTCTAAATTTCACTCGCTGACACCATATAGCTATCTCTTACAGAACGATAGTTTATCGCACGCCAAATTAACAAAAATTTTATGACATGGGACCGTTTTAAATTTCTGTTCTTGAAAATTATTAAAGTTATTGGTTCAAATTTATGTCTAAAACCATCCTCAAACTTCAAGGAACACGGTGGTGAAAGAAATATTTTATCGGATCGGTAGTTTCTGAGATTAGTCTAGACAACGATACAAACAAATTTTACCTCTTTATAACAGTAGTACAGACGCCATGTTTACTCTGCAGCTGATTTCAGAGCAGTTGCAGCCTGCTTTTACTACACTCCAAATAGTTTCATGTAGTCTTGAAATCAGTTGCATGCAGTCAGTTGCGTAGTGTAATAGAGGCCTTACACTTACGAATTGTTTGCAGGATAGTCGTAATTACGAATTGTTACAGTAAGGTGACTCGGATGACTTTGATTTTCAATTACTTTTTTTTATCATTCCGTAAACATTTACGATTAATTTCATATAATTCTGCTGAAGAATAAACTTTCCGATGTGTCTGTATGCGTTGGTTCCACCAGGAGAGGATCTCTGTTCCAAATGAATATAATATGTACGCCAATTCATTCAAGTATTACGTATAGAAGAAAATAAATCAACTATTACCCCGTCCCTATTCTTAAAATCTATTCTCTGTTTCTTCAACTATGGGCAAGAAAAAAATGTTTGTTGACATTCCTCGATTTAATAAGAACGTACGAGAAAATAATTACACGGCGTGGCACCAAACCGAAACAAAGTTTTCGTCAACGGCGCGATCCGGTAAACGCGGTGTAAAATCCACGTTTGCAAAGAGGACTACTCTGATGTTAGGAGTACCGTAAGGAATCTGTCGATAGTTTGAACAAAAGAAACATAGGCGGGATGTTTTGGAAAAATTAGGTATCAGCCACAAAACACACACACACACAAACAGCACACAGCAGAACAACGCTGAAGTGAAGAACTTTCGTAATTCCAATTTGCACGAAACAAGAATAAAGACATCTGAAGACTCAATCTACAAAATGAAACAAATGCAGTTTAGGCAAACGCAGATCGTACTCCTTGTAATCCCTATAACGAAGAAGAGGGCAACCAGTGTATGTCTTCGATACTGGCCTACAGCATGTACGCGGTAAAAGGTACAGAATACTTACTTTAACCCCCAAACCGATGGGCGATTTCTTACGAGTTAATCCTGTATCCGGACTACTTCAATCGTAATATTTTTCTTGCTTGACGTTTCGATCCGTGGCATATGCGGTTGTCCTCAGAAGCTGTGAGTGGCTGTTGACAGATCCTGTTGTTACGTCTTTCAAGGAAAATATTACGATGGAAGCAGTCCGAAAGGATATTTATTTTAACTATAGTTCTAACTTTAATATAGTTTTCTCAAAACTGTTTCTCCTCTACATAGGTACGCTCAATTTGGCAATCGTTGAAAATACTTTGATAGTATGTTTTGTTTTATTTGCCACAGAGTTTATTTGCTTTACTTACGGGTACTCAGAAGAACGCGCTTCAATTTACACTAATTAACATGGAGAAAACAGAGCACACGACGTCTTTAAACTGTTAGTCCCCTCAAGACAGCAATTAGCGATCGAAACGTAGTAACGTATACACATTTGTAACGTAGTCAAGTCCCGGCTTGATTGCCACAACAAGCCATTGAAAGCAGCGCTTAAAGGACGCCCATCTCCCTTTCCTACACTTAAACAGCCCCGAGCTTCAATAGAACTCCCGCCTCGGAGGCAACGGTGTATGAGGGGTTCCTAGGTGTGGCCTGCTGCTGCTGCTGCTGCATACTATAATAGTTTCACGTATATCGCAACCCGAT
Source organism: Magicicada septendecula (assembly GCA_034769895.1). Classification (NCBI taxonomy): domain Eukaryota; kingdom Metazoa; phylum Arthropoda; class Insecta; order Hemiptera; family Cicadidae; genus Magicicada; species Magicicada septendecula. Next base: position 830,831,576 of record CM068368.1, read on the forward strand.
CACACAGCGCCGTATTCAGTCATGTCACAGAACACACACGATTACAGATCAGCAAACGTATTTATAACTTACGTACAACAAGTGATCAATGTATCCAATGGTCAGCGTCTTACCTGAAACATAAGACAAACAAAATATTAACTACAAAACACTTTCCAGTCTATTATACAAATTTAGTTATAAATAAATTTATAATTCTGGAGCAGGTCAGTCAGTAATTTTGAATATCTAGTCTGTAATGTGTCTTATACTACGAACAATGATGTGGTGAAGAAGTTGCACAAGTTCGACCGTATTTGTGAGACCGTGACAAGAACCCTAAAGTCAACGAATTTTAGAAACATGCCTGAAGTTCTACAAGGTGAGATGGCCCTCCCCTACACTTCTCTATGGGTCTGAGAACTGGACTTTAACGAATCTCAGGCCAGTCGTATTGGAGCGGCCGAAATGGCACGGGATATACTCTTCAAGGTCACAAAAGAATTGTCGATGTACGACAGGAACTGAATATTATGGGTATACTCCACAGGATCGCCCAATATCGGCTAAAATGGTTACAGAATCTAAACCGAATGGCTGACTGTCGCATCCACAAACAACTATTATGGAATTATAAGCTGAAGGGACGGTCAGGTGTGGGACGTCCATAGAAGCGCTAGTATGATCAGCTCTAGTCAATCTGCTTGGGACCGGAACAAACTATTTTTGCTTTAATCCTTGCTGCTACTGATGATGATGATGATGACTGAAAACGCGTTGACATACGTATGTGTACAGTATGTCCATTGCAGATTACTTTAAAAAGAAAAATCGATGAAATAAGAATAGATGAATAAAGACATAATTCCCATAATTGCAGTAACTTTTCGGTGAAACATCGTACGAATGTATACGTATGGGCGTGTGTGTGACTCACTGATCTGAAAAATGCCGAAGTTTAGGTTAAAAGATCGTATCCTTGTTTGCGTTATCACAGCGTGGGTGTGATGTGGACTATGCACTCTATACGTAGTAATGTAAAATGTAACCACACACACACACGCAACAATTATCACAAGAGTAATCAGTTTCTTCTGCAATCATAATTTATTCTGTCTAACTTACTTGTCGCAACCACATATATGCACCATTAACTTATTACACTTAAAAACGAAATCATTTTTAATTACGTGTAACGTTATTTCGTTTCAAATTTCCATATAACCTGAGGAAAACCTGAACCGCAGGAAACTCTGCACTTTGCTTTATTACAGTGTACGAAAATAATTGGTTGGCGACTTAACTTGCTTGCCCGCAGAAGCTGCTAAAGAATGTTTGATTAACAGCGGAGATGCTGATATAACTGTGCAAAAAGTGTGGTTGACCTTTAAATTTTTTTTTCCAGGATCACAATCCTGAAGTTTCATTCCAGCCCAACGTTACATCAATGGTCTACAATACACAGATATACAAAATTTAAACTGCAATAAAGATTTACACAACTTTAACAGTACATGAAACTCTAACAGAGATACAGAGTCTCACTTTAGACAAATCCTCTGATCTGAGAACTCCATATGTGTCAGTCCACCGTATCCTCATCTCTTTGTCCAAATTTTTCATCGCTTGTTTATATTACGGTTCCATGTAGTCGAAGGTAGTGAACTCTTATATTCCTTCCTGCAATCTCCTAGTTCTGACCTGCCTTAGCCAATCATGCATCATCCATCCTTCTCTAATGGCCGTATCATCTTAGTATCATCAGAGGCTATTTTTAAATTACATAAAACGTGAGTTTTTAAAATGTATTACGAATCCACAAAAAGTCTTCCAAGTAACAGGATTCAACTGACAAAATTCCTTCTGTACTAGCTCGTGCAGGTGGTTCCCACCTATAACGTTCTAAAGCTCATTCACAGGTTTTTACCAGGTACTTTTGAAATAAGGATCTAGTAAATAAACGAAAAACACAAAAGTTGTGGAAGCTAAGATGGCATTACTACTACTGTTGTACCAGCGGACGGTGACGTCACTGAGTCACTGGCATTGAAACCATCTTGATACGGTGTACACGCTTTCCCAAGCCATCGTGACGTGGTCTACCTTGTGCCTTCCGTATTAACATCACAATGATGCGTACGCATTGTTATACGTATTTTGAGAGAAAAAAACTCGACTGTTAACAACAGCATCCATCATTTTATTACGAGCAAACGAATTCCGTATATAATGACCGTGTACAACGTTGGCCCAGGTAGTGTAACTGGTTCCTCCTCCGGCAATGCGTTTAAATGTTTACAAAAAAATCAACCGGAATACGGAAATACAAAATTAGCCGCACGACTCATTATCACGTACACAATAGATATTGAAGGTGATAAAAAAAAAACACACACAAAGTACTTGAACATTGTATGTGTAATACACAATTTGTGGTGACCTAGTATAGGCTCGAATTTTAACGACTCAAAAATGTTTTCAAAATGTTTCCTGTATGACAGGAAGTATCAAATAAAATTAACTAAAATCGTTAAAATGTTACTCAAAAATGTGAAACAAAATATCCATTTATTTGTTGAAACTAAAAATATTTACGTTGATCACATAATAGCTCTTCTCTTCTAGGTTAGCAGCCCATAGGCTGGTTGGCGCAGCAGCTCGCCATTATTCATACTTCTCTGCTTTCTTTTCAACTCACAATATGATGTGGAGTTCATATCGACGATAAGCTGTTTCATGTAGTCTAAACGGGGTCGTCCTCTGTGATTCTTCCCTTCAATTGTTCCTTCTATTATTCTCTTAACCAACCCACTGTGCGTAGTATATGCCCTATAAACTTAGCTCTTCTGCCTTTTAAATTTCGCAGAAAGCTCTTCTCCTCCTGAGCTCTTCTAAAGACTTCCTCATTCGTTACACTATGCAACATGATTTTCTGTTTCTGTAGTCTTAGGTGTTCCTAAAGCATTTTTTTGCGCTGATTCCAGATCTGCAATCCGTTTCTTTCTATCACATACATTTTTTTTGCAAATTAAATGAACTCATCTTTTATTTACACGTAAGTTTCACAAGGGGAAATTTTATTGTGGGGGAGGGATTAGTTGGCCACACTTGTTACACCCAGCTGGCTGTTAGGCGGGAAACAGTACTTCATTGTTTACATGCTATAGTGCTGTGAGGTTATATTTGTGCTGTCATATATAGTTTGTGAACTTTCTGTAGAAATATCCAATATCCGAACATTCCTTCGGCCTTACGACCAGTTACGCATTGTAATTCTTTCCCTATCCCAGTTCCACCTCCCGTTCTTGAAGATGTGCCACTGGCGAGTAGCTCAGAAAATGAAAGCGATAATGCTGATGATTACAACCCGGAAGAAGATTCTGCACCAAAATTATTCAGTCAAAATGAACTTAATGATATTACTCGTGACTTGAACCTGACAAAAGATGCCGCCCAATTGCTTGGGTCAAGATTGAATGCAAAAATCTTCTACTACCCGGAGTTACGTTCTCTTGGTATAGGTCCAGAGAGAAGGAATTAATGAAATTCTTTAAAGAAGAAGACTCTCTGGTTTATTGTTGTGATATTGAGGGTTTATTGAATTTCTTTAACGTCACTTACAATCCAAGTGAGTGGAGGTTATTTATAGACTCGTCCAAAACTAGCCTCAAAGGTGTACTTTTACACAATGGAAATTTGTTTGGTTCAGTACCCATTGCACATTCAGTTCATCTCAAGGAGACGTATGTAAATCTCAAAGCTCTGCTAAAATACGTGAATTATGAAAAAAACATTCTTGGACAATTTGTGGGGATTTAAAAGTAGTAGGTATGTTACTTGGTCAACAATCCGGCTACACAAAAATGCCTTGTTTCATTTGTGAATGGGATAGTCGAGCCAGAGACAAACATTGGAAGAAGACAGACTGGCCCAAAAGAAAAACCCTCCAACCCGGTTCACAGAACATAATAAATGTACCACTTGTTCAACGAAGCAAGATACTATTACCTCCTCTGCACATCAAACTCGGATTAATGAAACAGTTCACTAAAGCTCTTCCAAAGATGGTGACTGTTTCCAGTACTTGGTAACAAGATTTCCGAAAGTATCTTATGAGAAACTTAAAGAAGGGATCTTCGTGGGACCGCAGATAAGAAAGTTAATGAAAGACAATTTGTTTGAAAGTACAATGAATCCAGTGGAAAAAAGGGCCTGGGTTTCGTTTAAAGAAGTTGTCAACTTTTTGGGCAACCACAAACATCCAGAGTACAAAACCATGGTTAAAAGAATGTTGCAGAGTTTCATGAAATTAGGATGTAACATGAGTGTAAAGCTTCACTTCCTACACTCACATGTTGACTTTTTCCCTGCGAACCTCGGCGATGTCAGTGAAGAACAAGGCGAACGTTTCCACCAGGATATCAAGGACATGGAAAAGAGATACCAGGGAAGGTGGAATGCCAACATGATGGCCGACTACTGTTTTATGCTAAAAAGAGACGGCACTGGTGAAGGGAGACAATCACGAAAGAGAAGTTTCAACCCACGTCAGAAAGATCTTAAAGCAGTGAATTCAGCGAAGAAGAGGAATTAAATTGTCATATATGTGTTGTGTTTTCGTAATAATTATAACATTTTTAAGTGAGTGTATACCATTGTCTACTGCACCGCCATGTGTTGTGATTTTATGCAGGATTAAAACATAAACAATTTTGAAATCACAATCAAATAATAATAATAATTTTCCCTGTTCACAAAATTCGATTTTTTAAAACTTCGAAATTGAATTGTATAAAAACCTTACGTGATACAGAAAAACTAAAACCAGATTTGAAATCAGCATGAAAAATACTTTTAAAATCACCTTACAGTCTTAAAACATCGTACCAAAAGTTTTAAAATGTTGCATAGTGTTATCTTCTCCCTCCAGCTTATCTTGAATATTCTTCTGTAGCAACAGGTCTCAAATTCTTGGAGTCTCTTCTTGTCACTTTCTCCAATTGTCCAAGAGTCACTCCTGTATAGGGCACCACTCCACACGTATGTCTTTACTAGATTCTTCCTTATTTTTAGGCTGATAGTGTTCGAAGTGAAGAGGTTTTTCTGTTTGTTGAAAGCAATTTTAGCCTGGTTAATACTGCTCATAATTTCCTTACTGCTACGTCCATCACTTGTGATTTTACTTCTAGATAGTTATATTCTTTAACTGCCTGGATAACGTTATTTCCAAGAATAATTCTGACTGGATACATAATACCTAACATACAATAAAGTGAAAACAATTTACATACTCTCGTATGTTAATGGTGATCAGTAACTACGGAGGGGGGGATCAGGAAAATCACCAATCCTCCCCCAGAGCTATTAAAAATGTCAGTGAAATTCTATAATCACTTGACGTAAGCTGGTTTCTAAGCCAGCTGGGTCTGTTTAAAAAAATAAGACTTATAATAAATAAATAATTATTCCTTTAGAAGTAACTCGTTGAGTTTCCTACAGGTCTCCCATATAATGTCTTCAAATAAATACACTGCAAGTAGGTTTATTTTTACCTGACGCACGTTTCACAGAAATTATTCTGTATCTTCAGAGTTTGAATTGTAATTGAATGTTTCGCTTACAGTATAGTTAACGGATAATCGATTTTACTTCGATTCTATTTTCGTTTGGTGTAATGTTTATGTAGTCAGCTGTTTATTATATATTTAATGCTTTATTTTATTATTCTAATAAATGTATGATTTTAAATAAATCGTCTTTTTGTTTTTATTTGAATTTGTTATTTAATTAGTAGATTACTATTATTATTGTGTTTGTAAATATTGAGATTTTCCCAGATATTCATTTTGTTACCTTCTTGTACGTTTTTAATTAATTTGACATTTTGACTGTCTGGAAAAGTATGTTTATTGTTTAAAAAGTGTGTGGATAAATTAGATTTGTAAACATTCAATTACAATTCAAACAAACCGCTGAAGATACAGAATAATTTCTGTGAAACGTGCGTCAGGTAAAAATAAACCTACTTGCAGTGTATTTATTTGAAGATATTAAATAAATAATTGTATAAACTTATTTAAATAATTTTATAAATAATTATATGGGAAGAATCTTCAATATCTCAGTTTGTCCTCCAACCTTCAAGCGAGTCTCCCCCATCCCCTAGTTACATCACTGATGGTGATGATAGTAATGAAAAGCAGAGCTGCTGTTTACTCGAGACAGTCGAGCGTATTATCGGGAGCGTGTAGTTGTAAATATAGTTTATTTCTCTGTTGGAGAAGCTATTACGGGTTGAATAAACATTTTAAATCAAGACTATTAACCACAAAAACTAGTCACTGGTAAGGCCTGTATTGACAATGGCTCTGAGTGCTGGCTGGGCACTCAAGATGAACAGATGTTTGAAAGGAAGATGTTTCAACTGTGTTTGAAAGGAAGAACTTGAGAAGGATTTATGGGCCAATTCAACAGGACGGAGTCTGGAGAAAGAGAAACAATAATTAATTATATGCTAAGTACAATGACATTACAGTTGTCCGATTTGGCAAAATTAATAGATGTAGTGATGCGAGGAAGCTGGGCAGAGTGAATGGGTGGCGGATGGCTGAGAACAGGAGGCAATTTCTTTTGGAGGCCATGGCTCGATCTGGGCTTTAGAGCCAAGAATGTATGATGTATGTTTATTTCTCTGTTGGACTACTGAACATTACAAAATCTAAATAACGGCCTAAAGTTAAAAAAAAACTGATCTAAAAACCTACGAACATACCAAAATAAATACAAGAAAAAATATAATAATGACGCGTATTAAAAAAATTAAATGGAAAATATAAAAATAGCATAAAATGACAAGACGATCAAAAAAATCCAGACTCTACTGCAGGAAACCAAATTTCGTATTTCGAGTCCGGCGTGGAATCAGTTTTCTTACACGGCTGTGAGACCAGGAAAGCCAAAAAGACTTCAAGTACCCGTTAACTCAAAAATGTCAGGTTCTTTATTTTAAGTGTTACTGAGTTATAAGCATTGTCTAGCACATTAAACGTTATGTTTTCCTCAAGCATGGCTTTTATTTATTTCAGCAGTAAACAAAAACCAAAAAAAACCGTTGTCACCAAACCTCACAAATGAAAACAACACGTATTTTCGCTTTGCATTAAGTAATAGGACAATTTACAATTACATTTCTTCTTTTCCACATCGTAATATATCGATACAATCGCATATTAAAAACATCGAAAATGTACTGCAGGAACGGATAAAGGTACAGTTCCGATGCCGCTAAATACCATTTGTTTATTGTTACTATGGTAAGTAATTCTGGTCTCCATGATGTTGTTGACATCTTTATACGCGCCAACAAATGGGCATAATTAAAAGGACCTAAATCGTGCGAACGGGGCAGAATATCAAATTCCAAGTTAGACACTGTTTTTCGCTTCGTGTCAAATTTTACATGTGGAAAATTTGGTGGCAATCGGTGTAACGGTGTGAATTTTGATTCGTTATAATGAAACAAATCCTCAGCTTATAACTTAAGTTATATATATATATATATATATATATATATATATATATATATATATATAAGCACAGCGTTTTTATCCCTGTGTAAAAAATTCCACAAGTGGTATAGAATTCAACTTTTATAGTCACACCATTATGCACTGACACCAACTAAAGCGGGAATGCCATAATATTACAGAATGTAGCCTGTTGCACATCTTGTACCAACACAATTTGCGTGCGTGCGGCTGGTAAGTTTGCCGCCGTGCTGATGCTTGTTCCGCTACCAGCAACACGCATGTGCCACTACAACGTGCAACGTGAAGGGGCAATGTTTATATTGCTCTTGGTGCATGTATGTGGAGCTAATATCTATTGTAGACCTGTCTCTCTCTACATTGCCACATACTGTATCTGTCTTGGCTTTTCCTCAACTAATCAAATGCTAGCGATCCCTAGCACTCGGAATTTCCTTGCTCCACCACACACATGCCAGTCCAAACAAGACGCCTTCCATTTTTTGATGTCTACAATTTATCTTACTTTCCCAATATTTCAATTTGATACCCCCCCCCCACAGAGAGAGACAGAGAGAGAGAGAGAGAGAGAGAGAGAGAGAGAGAGAGAGAGAGAGAGAGAGAGATGATTTTCCTTAATGTAAGCAAAATAATAAATTTCAAACGCAAGCAAATATTACTGTACACCTCACGACGTTTCGAAGATACAATCTGCATCGTCACAAGTTTAAACATATATTGAATACCATAATAACATAATATTGTGATATTCTTCAATATAGTTTCTTCTGCAAGTAGTGTATTGCGTTTCTGTCGTTTCAATACCTTACGTACGTTTCACTGAAAAAAATCAGCATCGTCAGAGGTTTGTAAGTAAATCAATACCAGTCGAAATAATTCTCTGTTAATACAGAAACTAACGAATAATCGAATTTGTTCCGATTTTAGTGTAAAAAAACGGGTAATCGATTTAAGTCGATTAGTTAACGTTTGTTTTAATGTTTATTTATTTAAGCAGCTGTTTTCTCGGTTATATTGGAAATATGTAAAGTATATATTTTATTTATTTTTATAAATTTATAATTTTAAATAGATCATCTTGTTTTGTTTTTATTTGAGTTTGTTCTTTAATTAATAAATTATTGTTAATGTGATTGTTGAAATAAGTATTTTAAACTATTTCATCAGACATATAAACAATAAATTGTTTACAAACTAAAGTGTTATAAACAACAGTTGTTATCCAAAGGACAAAAAATGGATGTCTGGAAAATGTATAAAATATAAGCACAAAAACAAAACACCAATTGAAGACTGGACATCAATAACGGGCTAAGTGCCAAAAAAAATTGAGTTAGACCCGAAAAACCAAGCTAAGTGCCATCGCCAACAACCTAAAAAGCGGGCTAAATGCCACGACCATTAATAGTAGTGCATACAAGGCCCAACAGATGGCATGAGAGGTATGTATTGGCCCGCTGGTGAGACTAAAACGGGCTAAGTGCCACCAAGGTTTTACAGCTGATTGTAAGCGTTGTCTACGACAACAACAACACTGTGAATTCTAACCTATTTCTTTTGATTAAAACCTGTTGATTGTGCCTTCAGTTTGTTGTTGTGAGTTTTAGTTTTTGACAGTATATTGTAAGAACGATGGAATTAAACAGTGACACGAGCAAAAAAAGAAAAAGGGAGAATCAATTCGGGATGAAAGGAAACGTCGTAGAAGTGAAGGGAAACCTTATGTGAACCGTAAAAACTTGTTGGTGGAAGGAAAAACTGAGGCTAAAGAAGAGGTATGTACAAAATATTTACTTCTAATATTCAATGTTATTACCTAATATTTGACTATTTTATGGAATTTTTACAAAGGAATTTAGGTTCAATCTCTTTTAAAGGTAGTAGCTAAATTTCTAAATTTACTTAGGTTACGAAAATACCGGTCAATAAAACGCTACTTTCCAAAACTCACTGATAATCGCTGTTTTCTGCTTTTATTAAAACACTGCAGTTTTAAACAGCTCTGCTAAACATGATAGTTTAAATTTTCTATCAGAATCTATGTCTTGTTTTGTTTCAGTTCAGCTGCAAGTGTAAGCTTCGGTGTGTTTTATGTGTCTTGTTTTGTCCCGCATAAACAGAGAAAAGTTCTGTTCCACGACTTCTATGCCCTCAAAGACAATGTGAAGCAAAACTCCTTTTTCATGGGTCTGGCTACGGTTTGTTTTTCATTGCCAGATGGAAAGGGTGACGTTGTACAGGTCTGTAGGAACACTTTTATGCATGTTTTCGCAATAACCAAACAAAGAATCGAAACTCTCGTGTCAGCCAAAAAAAAGGTGAAAAAAGTGTTCACAGAAAAGCGGGGTAATAAGGCCCAAAAAAGTAAGTTCACAGCAGCAGATGTAGACCTTGTTATCGAGCATGTAAACTCTTTTCCAAGGGACGAGAGTCATTATGGGAGAAGAAAAAGTAACAAGGAGTATTTGAGCCAAGATTTGAATATCAGCAGGCTGTACCGTGCTTTTAAGGAAAGACATCCAGACTCCAAGATTACGTGTAAGTTTTATTATCGAACCTTTACAAAAAATTTCCCGTAAATTTCATTCCATCGACCACGCACTGATACTTGCTACAAATGTGACTTACTATCAGCAGAGATGTTAGCAAAACCTGGTGATAGAACAGCAAAAACCGCTTTAGAAATACACCACAGAAAAGCCGAGAAAGCAAGAGAAGTAATGAAACAGAGATACTATATCATCTCAGCTCCCTACTAGTGACGAATCTATGTGTTCGATGGATCTTGAACAAGTTCTATCTCTGCCTTCTCTAACCCACGGTCAGATGTTTTATTCACGTCAGCTTTCATGCTACAATCTGTGTGTCCATGTTGGTGACAACAACAAGGGGCTCATGTTTTTATGGCACGAGGGTATGAGTGGCCGAGGCGGTAATGAAATTGCTTCATGCCTTTTTAAAGCACTCAGTAGTCCTGAATGTATGAGGAAACGAAAACTTACCGTCTGGTCTGATAACTGCATTGGCCAGAATAAGAATAAAATGATGGTATTTCTTTGGATTTATTTGACGATTACGGGCAAGTATGATGAGATAAACCATAAATTTCTGGTCTCCGGCCATTCATTTTTGTCGTGTGACAGAGATTTTGCCCAGATCGAGAAACGTAAAAGGGTTGAAAAGTGTCAAGTTCCTAAGGACCTGGTTAAACTTATGGAGAATGCAACACCGAACAATCCCTTTGTTGTTACTATTCTCCAACCTGAGGACTTCTTTGACTTTAAACAAGCAGCCGATTCATACATCAACACGACAAAACTACATATTTCCAAATGCAGTTGGATTAGAGTTGAAAAAGACGCACCCGGAGTCGTCAAGACGGGAACAATGTTTAATGAACTTGAAGCATGGAGCACCTACAAGGTTCTCAAGAAAGGGGTTACCACTAATAATAATATAATCAAGGACTTGGTTTTACCATCACAACCGTGTAAAAACAACTTGTCAGCTGAGAAGAAGAGGGATCTGCAACAGATGCTGCCGTATTTGAAGGAAGATAATAGAGCGTTCTTCGAAGAATTAATCAATTAAAATTGCTTTGTGTTCTTTAAAAGTAAAAAGAAGGGTTCAAAATAATTTTAATCACATGATAATGTACTTGTACAATGTTTATTATTAAAAAAATTACCAAAAAAGCTTGAAATTTCTTTCATTGGCACTTACCTCGTTTGATATGGCACTTAGCACGTTCTACGTTTTTCTGAATAAAATACTACTTTTCATTCATAAGAGGGAGGGAATTCAAAAACATTTTGCAATAGTGATATGAATCTTACCCTAGATAATAAATAAAAAATTTGGTTCAGGTTTTTTTTATCAAAAGTTTTTTGACAAAACAAAAAAAACTGAATAACTCAAAATCAAATTTTTGGCACTTAGCCCGTTATTGATGTCCAGTCTTCAATTACAGAACAAATTCACAATAGCAATACAAATATAACTTTTTTACGCTCTAAATTAATTACAAAAAATTACAAAAATAACTTAAGTATTTAGGAGTACAGATAAAGCAGGATGGCAGAGATACAGATGAAATAAAGGAGAAAGTAGGCATGGGAGGGACGGAGGGCTATGAAAAGGCTAAATAGTATATGGTGGCATGACCAGATAACTAGAGGAAGGAAAGTACAGATATACAATACTATCGTACAGAGTATTCTGTTGTATGGTGCTGAGAGTTGGAGAATGACAGAAGCGGACAAAAAGAAAATACTAGCTGTAGAGATGGATGCACTAAGGAGATCATGCAGAGTATCCAGGCGAGAGAAAATAAGAAATGAACAGATTAGAGAAATGATACATGTGAAACATACAGTAGTAGACGAAACAGAAAGAAGACAGTTAATTTGGTTTGGACATGTTAAACGGATGGGAGGAGAAAGGTTGCCAAAAAGGATAATGGAATGGTTATCCCCGGAGAAGAAGAAGAGGGGAAGACCCAGACGATCATGGGGAGAGAGTATCCAGAAAGCTCTAAGTCCGAGGAATCTGACAGAAGAACTTTGTCAGGACAAAAAATATTGGAGAGAAAGTCTGGAAATCGGACAGCGACGACAGACGCTACAAACCGATGTTATATATATAACATACCCACGTTTTCCCGTTTTAATATATCAGATGTTTTTTTATAACAATTTCAATTTATAAACAATTTCTTTCATCGAAACACATGTTTGATGACTGTAGTTTGACTACTGAAATACATATAAAATTATGAATAAAATATTACTTTGTTGTGCTGAAGTGGTAATTTTATAATATGTACCATTCTAGATCTGAGAATCATTGAAATCAACTTAACAGACTGTGGACCCGTCATTCAACTTGATTATACCAGCTGTTTCAACAAAATATCATCACCATCTTCTTCTTCTTCAGCAAGGATTAAACAAAGAGTGGATTGTTCCGGTCGACACAGACAGACTAGAGCTGGTCACTGGGTCCAACGATTCTTCGAACGCCTGTCCGTCCTTTCGGCTTATAATTCCATAGTTGTTTGGGGATGCGGCAGTCGTCCGTTCGGTTAAGATGTTCCAACCATTTTAGCCGATATTGGGCAACCATATCGAGTATACTCGTAATTTCAGCCCCTGCCGTACAATGGCATTTCCTTTACGATCTTGAAGAGTACATCCTGCCACGTGCCCGAGTAATCTCATTTCGACCGCTTGAATACGTCTGGCCCTGGATTTCGAAAAGTCCAGTTCTTAGATCCATAGAGAAGTGTGGAGAGGACCATCAGGCGTGTTTCTTTACCCGTTGATTTTAGAGTTCTCCTGTGGTTGACCTTGTGCACCTTCTTCACATATCGTTGTTTGTAATGTAAGACACATTACAGACCAGATATTGAAAATTACTGACCTGCTCCAGAACAGTACCATCTACAACAAGCTTTGCTCTAAGCGACTGCCTTCATGAAAAGCCATTACCGTGGACTTCAACGTGGAGATCGGTAATCAGAAATCCTTGCAGATACGACTCAATGCGTTGGAAAAGATGTTTCTTATAATTCCGGTATCATAATAATGACGTCATGATATAGCCTATATGGCTTAGTGTTCCTCCATTAATGCAAACATGAATACCTTTACTTCTAATAAAGCCTGCTGGACCCAGTACTGACATAGGTCTCTGTCACCCTTCTGCAGTTGACGCTTCTACCTGTGCAGCTCCTATCCACCCAAAACCCTCCATACCCCCAATATCATCACACTACGATCATTTCCGTCCTTGTGCTCCCTTCCAGAGCCTCAATCTGATGATTCTATTACTCCAACGAGTATCTTGAATTCTGATACGATGATCAACATTGTACGAGTTCTGATAGGATAGCCATGATCTTTAGTGTAAAACGTAATCCCTAGAAAGATACCAACAACCGAGATACCGTGCACTGACGTACACGAGCGCCGTTACGGTTCCGTGTAGGCAACCCAACATACTCGACTGGGTGGCGAGTTTGCTATAACGTATCCTATCAAAACAAAAAAGAGTGGGTCTACTACCTCAGAAATAACTAATCCCACGAGCTAGTTATTATTACCTACAATAATTTTCCAACATTTCGACCAGCTGTTTCCAGTTCCCAATCCGCATCCCCTTCCTATCTCCCAATCCTGTCTTCGTAAGCCTCGTTTCGGACGTGGACATATGAATTTCCATAATAATGGTGTTTTCGACACCTAAACCTTTCCCTGCATTCTTTGAGTCATTACAACTAGTTCTCATTTCGGTGTTTTGACATTTTCTGCATCGAAGCCGGCAGTATTTAACATTCGTCACACCTAGCAACGGTATTCCCAGACTTCTTAACGCTGTCGATCTCTATCTGCAATCTATTTTCAAGACTCTCATCTCCTATTCATGTTGTTTACCCCTTTACCAAACCGCAAGAAACAACCGTTTTATACACATCACAGGCAGGGCCTGATTTCCCATTAGGCTGAGTAGGCTGTAGCCTAGGGCGCAAGCTTTGGGGGGGGGGAGCGCAAAATTTTAAAAGAACAAGACATTAAAAAAAAAAACTCATGTTACACTATACATATTTTTTCATCATGCTTTTACCGAAATCACATCATTTCAAGAGAAAAATCTCTTTTAATCGCAAAGCGTTTCTTTTAGTGAAATAGTTCATCTATTTGGAACGGCAAAAGCCAGAAGAATAAAGTTTGAGTAAACCAAAATTTTCAGCAATAATAACAGACATAAAAAATTATCTGATAAACTTTTGTTCTTAGCGTTTTGATTTACTTTGTGTAACCGTTAACGAAAGTATGCGTCTTCTGTAATATTCTCCTGATTTATTACAATTTGTCAATGTGTCAATTTGATATTGTAATAAATACATTTACGTGATTAAAATGGAAACAAGACGAATTATTGTTTATAAAACCCACATGTTCCTAAATAATAAGTAGCCTATAACATATGAGTAAATCGTGCGTTGTTTGAGATGTTCGAGGGTCAATTCATCAGCCTAGGGCGCTAAAATCTTAAGTCTGGTCCTGATCACAGGTGTATGTCTTGTTTGTATTCTTCTACAATGGACTTTTTACTTCTTTTACAATGCTGAGACACATTTAATAATAAAATATTTTTCGTAATGGGTAATTTATGTCTTTTACAATTATGATAATATTTATACTTAATACTTGACCATGCCATCGTTCTTTAATGATTAGTTAAGACGCCTTATCACTTCTCTGCAAAATAATTGCATCTACAAAACAAGAGTTTAGATTACAGCCACGTGGATCAGTATGCAAAAATATTGGAACACAAAAAACCTACGCTGTGAAAATACTGTTAATAAAACAGTCACACGTCAAAACATGTGAATGAACGCGTTTTATGTGTCAAACAAGCCTGAAAAACGCTTACTTTCGAGTAGCCTATACTATTATTAATAACACTTATTATATTCTTATTTAATACAATACATAATATTTTCAGAATCAAGTAGTCTGCAAGTTACTGTCACCATAACTCGCCGAAGTTATTTAGCACGTGACACGACACACGTCTCACGGACGTTATAAAATCCACAATTACACACACAAATCGTATATCGTTATGACATCACTTACTTTCATGAACACTCTTATTAAATACGTGCGCTGATAAAGGGATTAAAACATATCAATTAATTCTTAACAATGCAAAGATAATTCCTTGCGAGTGTTAAAACGAGTCATTTCGTGTGTTCACCGGAACAGCTGAAAGAAACTCTGTAGTCGGAAACATGGGCGTCACTAGTGCCCAATTTAGGGGGGGGAGCGGACCATTATGGTAATATTAAAATTTCTGAAAGACTAGGGCCATTCATTTCTACTAGTGGTCGCCCAGTGGTCGAAATTCGACCGTAATTCATTACATTTTTAAGTTTGAACGTTATTGAGGTTCTTTTGTCAAAGAGTATTCCTCTATAATCATTGCATATAATTTTTTTGAATTTTGTTCTATTACGTCAGCCGCGAGCGTGTACAAATACGTCATTAGCGTGTGTTGTTTGCCTTAATTCCCTGCAATACCTATGAAATTTAAAATTTAATGTTAGTAACAGCTGAAAAAAAAACACAATTACAACTTGTATTCGTATTTATTTTTTGATATAATTCATTGTCAGTTTTAATTTTTTCATGTTATAAGATACATTGTTTTCAATTCCAGTGGATTACATTTCATTTTTGGTAAGGTACAAAATTCGAAAACAGTTTGAAGATTATCTGCTACAAAGCTTATATAATTTTTTAATTTTTTTTTCTATGCATTAATTTTCGAGTTATTTGAAAAATATGAAAGATAGGAAAAATGAGGTTTAGCTTGGCTAAGCCATATTTAAAAAGCAATAACGCGTTTTTTGACATTTCCTTGGGTTTTTTTTATTGCCATACTGACCAGGTTTCGCCAAGGCTACACAGTTATTTTGCCTATCTTTTTCGAATTATATAAAATTTAAATAAAAAATTAATACAAAATAAAAAATGAAATAAAAAATACGTGCCTCGTATTTTTTCATATATTTTTCATTAAATCAAAAAAACCGGGCGGTTAAAAAAATAAATGTTGTCCATTGAACTTAAAATAGTTTGAAAGTGAATTTAATGATTCAGAACTTCTGTGTAAACGATGTTTTTTGTAAAAACTCTTTCATCATTTGCTAAATGCCCTTGGCCATTATATTCGGAAATATAAAATCTCAAACCATTGAATGATCGAACTCTACTTGCTGCGACGTACAATTGACTATGTGTAAAAACTGGCTGCCTCAATAAAATTCCAATTTTTTCGAATGTTTGTCCTTGAGACTTATTTATTGTCATCGCAAATGCAGGTATAATTGGAAATTGAGTTCTTTGAAAGTTAAATGGTAAAACAGTACCGGAATATGTTAAATTTATACGTGGAATCAAAATTCTCTTATTGCGTGCGGTTCCAGTTAAAACTTCGCAATCAATAGCATTACGATGCATACACTTGATGCGCATTCTTGTTCCATTGACTAATGCTTCCTTTGTATTTAAGTTTCTGATCAGTAAAACGATGCAATTAACTTTCAATACTAACTTATGTGGTGGCAAACCACTAATAGTCAAAGAATTCAAAAACTCTACTGGATAGTTATTGATTTCATTGTCATCATCACAAATTATTTTATCGTAGCTATGATATGTTTTCTGTTCACCTGGTATTCGATTAAGTATATCAGTATTAATAAAAGTACAATCATCATTTTTAGGTGCTAAAATAACTGACTTCAATATGTTATCTGAGAGTATGTTTTCGGAAATATTTCCATACAACTCATTAATAATACTATTTTCATCTCCTATTAATTGCTGAGGTATTTCAATAATATTTTCACCAAACTGAGGGAATTGTGGGGCTTCATCATTACCAATTTTTGAGTAAACGTTAATTTATGAAAATAAACAAATTTATGCCAACTCGTGACACAATTTTCAATTAAAGTTGCACGTGATCCATGTGGGACAACTGGTAAGATTTGCCGAAAATCACCGCACAGAAGTATCGTTTTCACTCCAAATGGTTTATGTTTATCATTTTCATCGCATAGATCCTGCAATAATCTATCTATGATTTTCAACACTTGCAGTGGGCACACAGAAATTTCATCAATAATTATCAATGATCTGATGAATTTATGTAACGTCCATAGCTACTATTTGCGGTAATATTCGCTACAGAATTTTCCAAAATGGGTATAGGCAATTTAAACACATTGTGTAAAGTTCTACCTCCAAGTAATAGAGTTGATGCCACTGAACGCTGTTGGAATGCAACTAAGATTAAGCGAATTTAATTTGTGAACGATTGCTGTTTGTGTGAATGTTTTTCCACAACCTGCATGAGCGGTTAAACAAAAAACATTAGATCCAGTATCATGGTGCAAAACTTCACGAATCACACGATCAATTAGATTACGCTGTTCAATATTTGCAGTTTCATAATGCTCACAAAACAGAAACTCTTGTTCTATTGGATCAATAGCATTTGCTTCGTCTGTTCTCTGCGAATACGTGGGAACTGGTAAACCAAGTTCTTGACATGACAAATTATGAACATTCAAAATATCTTCAATTTCTAATAGAGCTGTGTTAAAGGATACTTCTTCGTTGTAATCTCTCTTCACTAAGATATACTTTAAATTCATTCCATAACGCCAATGCATTGGCTGGAACATTTAATGCACAAATGTAACCAAATAAATTTCGCATTTGTTTTGGTGAATGTAATTCTTTTGCTTCATTTAAACATTCGCGCCATTCATTATCATTTGAAGCAATGCCGCGAGCATGGCACGCTTCAACAAAAGAAGTGTGTATATTCCATTGTATGTTCTAACATCCTCAAATGATTTTGGACCACAGACATGTAATAAAAGCAATCGTAAATGGAAAAGTTCGATGTCTTTTGGTGATACTACATATATGCGTGTAATGATTTTATCACCTCCACGCCTTCTCTTCTTCCATTTTTTCGGGAATCTTCCCACACATAATGCAAAGGAATTTCAATATACTTATATTCATGCGCTGATGGATCTGATCGATTCAATTCAAAAAATGCTAATAATTTTGTTTGTCTTGCATTTTCAATTGCTTGACGTTCTTGCCCTTCTCGAAAGTAAACATTCTGTCTACGCGGTAAATGAATGTCAAGTCTAACGATGACATGTGATTGAAAATGCATTGGTAATTCATAGATGCGCCATACAGCTTCAGTTGATCCGACATAACGGCCATTTAACAAATTTTTAACTTCACCAATTTGTATTTCTTGACCTGGTTCATTTCTCTCTGAACCTAATTCAACAGATGCACTGTCATAGCCTTTATACACGTATTTATAAATGTATTTAACACTTTTAACTGTAGTGCATACTTCAACATTTATATGGCAATTAAATTTGGCAAGTAAATACGGATTGTATGGTACAACATAACGATTGTCGAGGCAACTACCGCGAACTTCAGCATTAATACAATTATCACGCCTTCTGTATAATGGATATCCATTTAATGATTCACATGTAAATTCATTAAATCGTTTTGGATAATCTTTTGTGCATTTTCCATCTCTCATACATACAGAATTTGGATTAAGTACACCGCGTGGACCATGCATCATGTGTTTTACAACATATTCATGTAATGTAGGATGTGTTTGAATGTTAGGAATCTCCGCAGATACAACTTTATCAATATCGGTAGCGTTAACAATTTTATCTTGCTCATTTAAAGAGAGTAAAATGTGAGCATGAGGCAATCCTCTCTTTTGAAACTCAATTGTATAAATGAGTGCTTCAACTTTACCGAAGATTTTTTTTAGTGTAAGGCCCTCAATTAATGCTTTCAGTTTGGACTTGAATACACGCACAACAATATCAGGTCGAAAATTAGCTGACTCACCTACACCAATATTGCTAACTATTTCAGGCCAACTTGGATTGCAAGTCATTGTAATAAACAAAGAAGGCTTTCCGAAATGTTGTACAATTGACATTGCATCTAAATAATTCTGATACATATTTCTTAGAGATCCACTGAATGAAGATGGTAAAATTACTCTACGGCCAACATTATTGGCATTGGGGTTCAATTCTAAATAATCTGTTAAATTGTTGTAAACTTCAGACCTAAGACTTGTTTGATTTTGTCGAATGAAATGTAACCTTGTGCCCTCTCAACATACATACATACATATCAACTATCCACTGCAGAAATAATTTTTGTGAATGGTGCAACATGTTAAAATCTTCTCTAATTGCAAGTCGATAGGCTGCATACTGAAGCATGGTTAATTTATTTCTGGGCGCTCTTGAATTAGATGTAGTTGGTACATTATGAGAAATATTGATATGCCACCCAGTATCACCATTTGGAAAAAGTAATGGATACGCTAAAGGGCCCAATGATGAATCCAAAACAGAGATATTTTTAATGGTACCATTAAATTTTGGAAACGAAACCATATTTCGTTCAAAGGGTGGCTCACCATCAACTGTACTAAATATTACTGCTACATCAGTTTGAACTGCATCATTATAACGGCGTATATCTAAATCTCGATTTACTTTAATGAGCATACAAATTTCTTTATTTTGATTTTCAACTCTCTGACAATGATCTTTCATTGCAATGAATGACCGAACGAAAGGATTAATGCGTTCCAATTCAAGAGAGATTTCGCGCATTAGCCTATATTGTTATTGCATGTTTGATTATAGTGTTCACGTAATCTATAATTGACAGCAGTGTCAATATCATAAAAATATAATTGCGCATAACATGGTGAGCGACCATATCCAGCAGTCATTGGACCTGATCTGTGATAAAAAACATCATGTATTTTAAAATGATACACTCCACGCGTAACTGTATCCGAAATTTAAGCTTCTGAGCTAACCATAGCAAATGATGAATTGTATTTACGAATGTTTTCAAAATAATTTTTTGACTTTCTTTTCATTGAAGGTTCATTTGAAGTAAGTCCATCATACAATGATTTAAAGTATTCATTTTGACTTAAGGCCGGTAATATTGCTTTACCCTTATGACAACATGAAGTGAATGCAGTCCTTTCACCTAAAGTGACCTCAGATTCGAAATGTTTTGCATTGCAAAACCTGCATTGTAAATGCATTAATCCACAATCAAAAGTATTAAAATTTCTTGGAATGACATTCAGTGCGCATTTAAATGTATCCCTCAAAATAATTTCATCATTTTGTATACTATTTGCACTATTTAAATTTGCATTTGGTCTATTATCATTTTGACTTTCACGCGAATATATATTCCTTCTTCTTTGTCTCTCACTCCGACCCGTCAATGTTATACTATTTACACTACAGTATTTAAATTTGCATTTGGTCTATTATCATTTTGACTTTCACGCGAATATATATTCCTTCTTCTTTGTCTCTCACTCCGACCCGTCAATGTTCTATGTCGAGGCATAATGGAAGTAGGTGCGAATATCTGAATGTAAAAAAAAACATGTAATGAATTACTGAAACTAAGATTAGACAGGGTTTAATTTAAAAATAATAAAATGTACTCACTTTTTTGAAACCACCAATAATAATTAGGCGAGAGTAAGTCAATTCAAATTGCTTCTACAAAATTTTCCTTTTGCAACAGGTAAGCAAGCTATATTTCACTTTCAACTGCACATTAATATATAAAACACAGATATCTAATATACAAAATATAAAATAAACGCTTTTTTGCCTTGACATACACTCCACAGACTATTGAAAAAGGAACGTTTGAAATCACACAAAATTCACAGCTCATTCAGTCAATCTGTCAGTAATTATTTGTTGGCAACATTTTAAAATTCTTTGGCGACAATCTCTACTCTGTGCGACTGTTTGACCACAGACTATTATGTGTTTGACATTGGCAGTATGAACGTACACTAAAATGAAAAAATTATAATTTTATTGCCTGGCAACAAAATTATTTTATTTTTAACAATTACCATTGTTTGAAAAAGTTTAATTGAATTTTCAAGTGCAAATGAATGTTTTATTTTATTTAATTTAATGTATTTGTAACACATATTATATATAAATTTTAGCTTTCTGCACTCCTTCTCCATATACACTTTAACTATGCCAAATCTCACACTCCTCCGTGCGCGCAATATGCTTAAAAAGGGGTACAAAGTTTTCTCTTCACGTATTAATATATAGATTTTTTTAAAGTTTTAATCTTTCAATATTACTAATATAAATGATATAATATTATAAACATATATTTATAATTTATTTTTACATTTTGAGATAATTTTAAGACTGTATTAATTTACTAGATTAAGATTAGGTGTAGAAATTAAGATTACTCAAATAGAGAAATCCAGTATTGATTTACAGTAAGTATTGAACATTACTTTGGTAACATTTCTGTTAATTACTATAAGACTATTAAACAGTTCGGCAATTCAAAATATTTTAGCATCGCTTAATCATAAAAAGCTCCAAACACATTTCTCCTAGGATTAACATTAGGAATAAATACTTTAATACTTTGGCTATCTTTTTATTGTCGACGTCGTCCAATACCTTTTTGCAGACATAGGATAGGGTTACATGGTGGTTGAGCCTTGTCTGGGTCATAGTCGGACCTACTGTAAGTCTTTAGTTTTCGAAGAGCACTGAAGCGTCTTTCTGCCTTACAACTAGATGCTTGGCATACAAGCAGAGAAAAAGGAACCAAACTTTCTACATTTCTGATCTCTTTAGTAACCGAGAAAACAAGTTTAACACAATTAGACTGAACTAACTTAGAAATAAATTAGAATGAGTAACAAATACAAACTAACAGAAAACAGTGGAGATAATCTTAAAACCTGTGACAATTATTCGTCAAACACCGAGAACTTTTGTTGATTTTATCCAAACAAAAAATTGCAATGGTATGGACACACGAAAAGAATGTCACATGAAAGATTGCCAGGGAGAGTTATGGAATGGACCCCACCAGGAAGAAAGAAAAGAGGAAGACCACCTATCACCTAGATAGAAGAAATTCAGACTATATTAGGGAACGAGAAATTGAACATCTTTGGATGGACAAGCTGCAGTGAAAGATGAGAATTCAATCAGTTCTGTAATCTTTGGTTCCAGAAAATGTCTAAAAATTGTAAAGCCGGAATAATAAATAAATAACGAGAACTTCGTTTGTTGTCGTGCAGCACAAGCGGTAAGCTCAGCACAATAACATGGCGAAGCGATACAAGACAGACTGGCAGCCGAATCCGTAGACAGTGCATTCGGAAGCATGGGAGTACAGTGGACGGAGGGTTTGTCGGGTGCGACGTTATTCTTTTGCGCGTGTTTACATTTTTATGGCAATTTCGTCTTGTCAACAAACTGTCAAACCCGCGTTCCAGCCGACAACGGGGAGCCCTATCATTTTTATACAATAATAAAATAAAATAAACCACTGGGGCTCAAATTGGACCATCAATGGAACTGAATTTTAGATAATATTTTTATTCAACTAATAATAAGTTGGTAAAAAATGAAATATTAATTTGAATAAAAAATTATTCAGCATTTAACATTTGGGAAAATATTGGGTGGGGACAAGTCCCTCTGTCCCCCCGGCCGTGACGCCCGTGGTTAGAAAGAAACAAAACAAACTTGTGATATAGAAATGCTACAAACTGAACAGTACGTTCGTGTTGCCTAGTGGAATAGTACCGGCGTACGTCTAAATCGGTCAACCCAGTCCAGCACCGCACTCGGTGGTCACTAAATACGCCTACGTTACAGCACACTCTCCCCCAGTCGAGTATGTTGGGTTGCCTACACGGAACCGTAACGGCGCTCGTCTAAGTTGCTGCACGGTATCTCGGTTGTTGGTATCGTTCCTAGGGATTAACGTTTTACACTAAAAATCACGGCCATCCTATTAGACCATGTACACAGTCATAACTAATTATATATCGTCATAACCATAATATCGTTAACAATACTGATTTCATAAACAAGGTCAACGACATAAAATTACAACCCAGTTACAAACTAGCCTCTTTTGACATCGTCAATTTATACACGAATATACCCGTGAACCAAACTTTGGATATTTTGAACGACAATCTCCACGATACTAACAAACTGGACACACAACTCATTAAAGAACTAATTACCATACTAAGGCTCATCCTTCAACAAAACTATTTTACTTTCAACGGGAATTACTATATTCAAACAGATGGCCTGGCTATGGGTTCACCGTTATCCGGTCTATTGGCTGATATATATCTTGATTTTTATGAAAACAACTACATCTTTAATAATAACATCTTTGCCAATAGTATTATCTCTATGGCCGATATGTTGATGACACTTTCCTGATTTTTAATGGTACTCTACGCCAAATCAGTAATCTTAAAAACCATATGAATACTGTTACTCACAATATTCAATTTACTATGGAAACTGAAACCAACAATGAACTCAACTTTCTCGATCTTACCGTCACTAGGCGACTTAACAACTTAAATTTTAAAATTTACAGAAAGCTACCACCACGTGACCATACATGCAGACTCACACCACCCTTTCTCTCAAAAATTAGCGGCCTACAACAGTTTCATTCACAGGCTTTTGATGATCCCCCTAAATAATGATGATTTCGAGAGTGAACTCAACATAATTAAACACATAGCTATGGCCAACGGCTATGAGTGCCAAATGATTGACAACATCCTTAAAAACACAAAGCCCGTCGTTCCAGACAGACACAAGATAATACACCTAATAACAAATTCATCCCAACAACATACACCGAGCTGATGCCTAAGATCCTAACATCCACCTTAAGTAAAATAGGTTACACCGTTACCTTTAAAACAAATAACCGTCTACGGAACTTGGTTCGTCCAGTCGTTCACACCAACATTGAATCCAAAACCGGTGTTTATAAGCTTATATGCGACGATTGTGACCGTTTTTATATCGGCCAAACGGGTAGACCTTTTATCAAACGATTCCGTGAACACACACCACACAGCCACTTTAACAGGGGTGATTTTTCCCTAGAAAATATTAAATCTAATTTTACACGGCATCTAATTTCAAGCAATCATTTATATACCAATTTCAACGCTAACCTTATACCTCTACATTATTGTAGTAAGGGCCGTTACATGGATGCACTCGAAGAATTCCAGATATATAGAGGTCATAATAACCCCGATATATGTGACGACATACTCAATGATAAACTCAACTTCAGGTCCAACCCACTGTATGATACCGCGCTGCGATCGCTTAAAGATAAAACTAAATAATAATGCCCATCGACACAGTCTTGACATGCTACACGCGGTGCACCGTGTCGGTTACTAGTACGCTTATAATATGTTCATTCATTGTATTTTACGTATTTATTTATTGTGTTTGTTTTAATATGGTTTTTAATTTATAACGAGCTCCTTTGGAGTGAAGGTCTGAAGATGGGTCATATGGCCTGAAACGCGTAACCCAGCTCAAATTACGCTAGAAGTCACTTGACGGAAATTATAAGGTAAATTATATCATTATCATACAGTGACGTGGACGGCATTAATTATGTTTAAATTATATACAATCAATAATATACAATTGTTTAAGGCAGATTTTTAATATAGTGTATTTTTAATTTAATACTACGCAGATGACCAAATAATTATAGAGAAGAGTGAAAATGAGTTATAAAGGCCTATTTATACATTGCATACAATCTGCCAGAAATACAACTTTAAGATATCAAATACCAAGACAAAAGTAATGGCCTTCCTAGGCAAGAACCCTGTAAGAGCAAATAGTGTTTTGGAGCAGGCATAACATTTTAATTATTTGGGGTATATTTCATATAGAAACGACAACGATATCGAGAGGAAATTAAATAAATTTAGTTATACCTGTGGAACAATACGACGACCATGAAGAATAAAACGCAGAGGGAGTCACAGCTAAAGTTCTATATAAGGTCGTGGCCGTGCCGACTTTAAATGTATGGATGCGAAACATGGAGTTTCCTGCAAAAAGATACTGTATTTCAAAAATACAGGTCTCGAAAATGTAATTTTTAAGAGCAGTTAAGGGATGGAGTTTGAGAGATGATCTACTGAACGACGACATAAGGAAAGACCTGAAGTTACAGTCGGTTCTGTAGAGGAATATAAAAAAGGAATATAGGCAGAATTGAAATCCCATGTGGAACGCATGGTAGACACGCGTATTCCTAAACAAGCCTTTGAATATAGGCCAGTGGGGACGAGAGATCGTGGAATACGTTGGAAAAAATGATCAGAGACTCTGTGGAGTCGGAACGGGCTGTAGGCGTATAGCTTAAGCCATGTAGTGCGATCTTTGGGCATACTACATATTGTAAATACAGTCAGTGTCGTGCACAGTATGCTTCAGACAAATAGCTTCAGAATCGGGCGAGTGACGTATGGTTGTACGCAATGGACTTAACACAACATGACGAAAACAACCTGAGAGTGTTGGAGAGAAGGATATTCAGAAACGTAAGCGTATCAAAATAAATCACGAATTCAGTCAATTAATGGACGGTCTAATTAACTGAAGAGTGCAGACAGCAAAGTGTGCGGACAAGAGGAATTTTACAAAGAGTGCGGACAGAGGCACATTCTGATACTCGAGGTGGGTAAATTGCGATGTCACAAACACTTCACATGCGAAGTGTCCGGACATCACTTTGGACTGTTGGGGGATGGAGAAGAGACATTGAATATTCTTTCTTTAATCCATAACGAATCCAGTTGAGATTAATTTTGAAATGTTAGGGATACAATTGCAATACCCACGTTGATTTATGCGAGTGAGGCGTTGGTCATGACATAAAAGGAAAATCGCAAGATTCAGAGTGCTGAATTGCAGTTTCTTCGAAATACTTTAAATTATACATTGCAAGATACAATAAGGAATAAAGATATCAGAGCAGACTCGAAGTAAAGGACATAAATGAAATTATTTAAATTTACAGAAGACAATGGTGGGATCATCTGCAAAGGATGACAGAGGATCGATTGCCGAAGGCGGCACTAAACTATAAAGCCATTGGTAGAAGAGACGTGGATCGTCCGAGGATGAGATGGGTGCCTGAACAGGTTTATATAACCTAATACTTGAAGAGGAGAAGAACAAGAAGAAGAAGAAGAAGAAGATGATGTTAGGGATCTATTTTATAACACACTTAAGTATTTGGTGTAGTCTGTATAGGGTTTCAGTGACTGCACAATGAATAGGGGACAAAAATTGTTGGCGTCACGATCTAATTGGAGTTAATGAAAGGCTGTAAGTGGAATTAAACATATAACAGTGATCTTACAAACTCTAAATTGTCACTGCTCACAGTTTGTGGGTGAGCAAGTAATTCCAAGCGCTGTGAATGTAATGAATATTGCATAAACTTTAATAGTGGGAATACAGATTAGTAATAATAATAATAGTAATGATGATGACAAAGAGGTAGGACTATCAATAAATGTGGATAAAACCAAAATAATAAGTCAAACAAGGTGTAGCCGACCCAAGTGACATTTGATTATAGAAGAAGACCGTATAGAAGCAGTCAGAGGTTTCACATACCTAGGAGCGATGATACCTGAGGATAGGAATGAAAAGGTAGAGATAAAGAGAAGGATAACCATCTTTAAGTCAAGAGTTATTCATGGCCAGACAAAAATGCGCATACACAAAACTACCATACGACCCATCGTGTGGCTATGGCCCTGAAACCTGGATATTAACACAAACAGCAATTGAATGCCTGAAGATATTTGAAAGGAAGCTCCTGAGACGGATCTTGGGCCCCCATATATAGAAATGGGGAATGGAGGATACGGCATAATGATGCGATATATTGTCAATTCAACGAAACAATGGTAGAAGTGTACGTAAAAATTGAGGAGGCTGCAGTGGGCTGGCCATGTCGTAAGACTGGATGACAAACGAACACCTAAAAGAGTCCTTATGGGAAGTATGGTTGGCAAAAAACCAAAAGGTCGTCAAAGGAAATGACGGGAAGATGCTGTCGTTGTGGATGCAAGATAGATGTTGGGAGCGCGAGAATGGAAGTCCCTTGCTACTGATAGAGAGAGGTGGAGGGTCAGGATAGAGGAGGCCAAGGCTCGACTTCGGACTGTAGCGCCATAGGATGAGGAATAATAATAGTATCATTATAATTATTGTTATTATTATTTTATTACATGTCAGATAAAACTCACTGTGTGCGTTATACGACAGGCTGTTATCAACTGGAACTGTCTGTCTGCAGGCACTACGTTCCCACGTATGCAGGTACATCACTGCCAATTGGAGCCTATAACCCACCCATGGCTACGCCACTGACACGGAAAACTAAATAAGAAATGGTCGAACGTCCTCGTAACCTGATAAACAAATAACCCCGGCCAGAAACCCTGAATTCGTTCGTACACAACTTTTACATCTTCTTCAGGGTCAGAGAATTCTGCTTGACCATTTAATCCTCCGCCTTCCTAGCCTCTATCGGGTGATACTTCAAGGGCCTCCTTCGCAATCTATTCTTTCAGCATTTCAGACACACGTTCTTTCCGTTTTTCTTTATACATTTCTGCCTGTAATGTAACTGACTGAATGTTTAACCATGTTGTCTAATGGTTGCATTTCCTACCTTATCACTTCTAACATCGAAGCCTTTCACTGACCAAACGAAACCGCATTTCTGATGACTCCATCTGTTTAAGATCTCCTTTCCTAGGTGCCCAACATTCTGAACCATACAACAGTGTGCGAACTGCTATCACCTTACAAAAGTTTAGCTGCGTGTCTACAACTTTTATATAAGGACGGATATCACTAAGTGCCTCTTCCACACGTATTATTGTACTACTTACTGGACAAGAAATGCATCTACAAATTAGCCCGCACTTTATGACTGCTGATAAATGAATGAGAAAAAAATTAATTCCCGGATTCCCGGATTAAGTACTTTACAGATTTGTTCGTGATATGTTACAGCGGCACACAGAACAGTATAGCAAATATTTAGTAGGCCTACACACACACGTAGAGGAGACAAACAAACTGTCAGTCAATCACAGAGACTGACCCAACCACAGAACTAACAAACAACACTGTTTACGTTGGCGCTATATCGTTACACCACTGACAACGGTACAAATAGAATGCACACGCGTATACATTGTGGAAGGCTTAAGGTCACAAACAACCATGATGTAACCTTAAAATGACACGATCATGATCGTAATGACAGCGAGGGGAGGCTCATAAATCACCACAACACATACAATAATACAATAATGATCAGTCCGATAATTTGACATCGATATCGGTGTTGGTTTATTTACCGTGGTACCGAGCTAAGCGTTGCAGTATCGTCACCGGCAAACTTTGGAGAACCACTCACATAACACTAATGTAAACAATATTTTTGTTAAATTTAATTCGAATTCCTCATTAACCCTTCTTCTACTTCTTCTTCTCCTCTTCAAGGATTACGTTATATAAACCTGTTCCGGCACCCATCTCATCCTCGGACGACCCACGTCTCTTCTACCAATGACTTCATAGTTCAGTGCCGCTTTCGGCAATCGATCTTTTGTCATCCTTTGCACATGATCCCACCACTGTCTTCTGTAAATTGAAATAATTTCATTATGTCCTTTACTTCGAGTTCTGCTCTGATATATTCATTCCTTATTGTATCTTGCAATGTATAATTTAAAGTACTTAGAAGAAACTGCATTTCAGTACTCTGAATTTTGCCGCTTCCCTTTTTTGTGAAGATCCACGCCTCACTCGCATGAATCAACGTGGGCATTGCAATTGTCTTATAAAATTTAATCCTTGTGCTGTCTTGTTTTATTTCTCATACAAATTAGTCATTTGTAAATTTGTTTTGAAGCCGGTACGGAGATACAAGTTGCAGCTCTGGGGAACGACCTCTCATCCAATCATAGAAATCACACAGAGACTTAAAATTAAAAATACTACGATTGATCATCGACCGAGACCTGGGTGTACCTAGGATCTGGCAGGATGTACAAGCGTGTGCTGCACGATACAACACGAGGCTGAGAGTACACCCAAACCCGCTGCCACAAGAACTTACGAGATCGCTACGAAGGCGGAGACGGAAACGCCGAGTTCCAGCTGATCTCATGTGAATTGTTGAAGCCTCAAGGCTGGAAGAAAAAAACAGGAGACGTACCACTGGATAGTCTCCTAACAAGACAGTATTTATGTCATATATATTGCTAAATGTTATACGCTGTAATAGACTGTAATAAATTAATAAAAAAAAAAAATAATACTGATAATAAAAATCCCTATCAACTATACAAGCTATATAAAGACAATGATCTGGCCACCACCATCCGACTGTATAGATTGCAATGGGCAGGACACATCATTAGGATGGAAGGCAACCGAATACTTAGAAAGGTACTGTTTAGGCAAATCGAGGGTAGAAGGCCTGTGACGTCATAGAAGAAGAAGAAGAAGAAGAAGAATAAAAGTCACACAATAATTATACATAAGAAACTGTTTTGACATTTGGGGTCTGTGCCAACTGATCCGGATAAGATAATAAAATTCTGACCGCACTAAATCTGAAGAAGTAATCAACATATGCTTATAATTAATTACAAGATTAAAATATAAACAGCCTACACTACGAATGCGAATTTAATTAAACAATCTGTGAAACAGGAAGCACAAAAAGCGAAAAGGAGAATATATGCCACGATGGCGGTTGATGGTTTGCAGACATTGTACCTATAAATCAAAAACCTGATACCCGGGTGGGTACCAGTATATAAAATGACTTCGCTCGTAAACTTTCGTGGCTTTCGTTAGCAATGACAACTCTGTTTTCCGGTTTAAAACACATCGTTCTATAGCTTCATTATTCCAACGCTGTTGTGTTGTTATCGGTAGTTGCACCTACGTCTTTCGGTGTCTATACCATGACCAAAGTCCAAACTGACCACGTAATATGGTGTTATAATTTAAAAACAAATCTAGACCTATAGACAGTCTTGCGAAAACAATATATCAGAGTCGCTTAGGTAAAAGAATGAGAGGAAGATGTAGGAGAAACAAAGTGTATGAAGCGATACAGCAGGGGGGTGAATAGACGTAACAGGGGATAGCCCAAAACTTTGTGGCCAAATCGTCATTGGTTCACTGTGAACGTCCCTCTATATTAACAGCACTGTTTTTCGGTTTAACACACGTCGTTTCACAAGTATTAAAACGAAACGTTTCTCCCATTCTACGATGAGTCATCGTCATTAGTTCGAGTGAGACAGAGCACGAAGCTTGACCCAGCCCTATACAGTAAGGCCTCTATTACACTACGCAACTGATTTCAAGGCTACGTGAAACTAGTTGCAGTGTTGTAAAAACAGTGTGCAACTACTCTGCAATCAGTTGCATATTTTAATTGGCTACATTTGAATCAATGCCCCACAACGAGTGCCTAAAAATAAAAGTTGCACGAGCGGTTGCAAGGCTTGCAACTGTCTTGCAATCGATTGCAGACCGTGCAACCAATTGCAGTAAGTGTAATACGCTACATTTAAACCAATGCCCCACAACTTTTTTTTGCAATCAGTTGCCTATTGTAATAAAGGCCAAGGCAGGCCAAGACATAATTACATTATGTGCTTATTTGTAACATTGTGCCCCCCCAACAAAGTATCTTTGTCCAATAACCAAAAAATTAGAATAAATCATTATTTCAAAAATTAAAACACTACACAAAAGAAAAAGAAAGAAAGAAGAGAGCATATACAATAATATACATTTATTTTGTGTATTATACTAAGATTGTTCGAGAGAAGGATATGCAGGAACGTAAAGCGCCACAGAGGCGACCCTAGGATTTTATTTCGGGGGGGGGGGGTTTCAACCACATATCGTTTTCTTAGAGAAATGTTTTTCTCCTATTATAATGAAAATCGTACCAATAAATTAAAACTAATGGGTAAATAATAGCTGTAACTCACTATTTTCATAGAAATCAGTTAATAACATACAATTTGACTTGGAATCCTAATAATACCTTTCGGTGGAATATAAATATTTTAAGGAGAATGTTAAAATAAAGAAAGTAAATTTTGTATGTGTATGTGTGTGTTTGTGTTGTAGGGTTAACTCATGCAAGAACACGAAAAATTTTTAATGAACGTATGTTTAATTTTACAATATTTTGTTTCTTATAGCTAGGTAGAGTCTGTTGAACAACTCATGTCTATTATGAAAAATAATGTTAAGAAATTAAAACTCATTCACATTATGTGCTTTGTGATTGAAGTTATCAACATGTAACATTAAGTTAAAATATAAAAAGATATATCCCTACTTATCGTAACCTGCGGAAAAACGTATCCTACTCTCTTTCAAGCAAACTTCTTTTTATTTTTCACCATTTATTTCAACATATATTATAATTATTATTGAGTACAGTATAAGACCTATTATTGTAGATTATTTAAACTTGTTACTGGCCCAAATAGTAATTTTTTAAAATTGATAAAACTTGGAAGTCAATTAATTACATTTCAAAAAACACAACCAGTTTTAAATTTTTTGGTCCAAAATTTAAATTTTTTTTTCGGGGGGGGATATATATACCCATATCCACCCCGAAGGTTCGCCCCTGGAGTGCAAGAATGAATCGCGATTTCTATCAGTTAATGGGCGATGATTCCAACATGCCTTCCTGTATTACGTATCAAGTTGTATATCAAGTTTACACGACAACGCTGGAATAATGAAGTACTATACAAAAATAAATACGACTGCGCACACAATATTAGTAACGTTCACCTACACTGTCTAACGTTTCTTCTTCTATTCGCTTTCGTAATTTGACTTTGTTACGTCCAATTTTTTCCGTCTGTCGCACACCTCTTTCCAATCTGTCCCTTAATTTTGTTTATAACCTTTCAGTCATCAGCCAAACTTCTGCTTTCCATTACACGATAATTAATACACAGAGCTATAAATGTTTCCATCTCTGTGCTATATTTTGCTAATTCCTATGTGATAGAACAAAATGGACTAGATACACGAATATCTTCTTTACCCCAATCTGTTTCATTTGTACCACTTAATACAGTGTTATTCAAAAAGAATGAACCGATTTCATAACGCAGTATTTTATTAAGGAAACGTAATTAAAAATTCCCACCAAATCACAAGTATTCTACTCATAATCGAGTTTTAATTCCTGTCTTACAAGTGTTCAAGTACAATGTGGTACATAGAAATCTTTATGTTGATGTCGGAGACAGTTTAGGACATTTTCTTTGTACTCGTCGTTGCCACAAAACTTCCTACCACGTAACGACTCCTCGAGTGGACCAAGCACGTGGAAATCAGATGGAGCCACGTCTGGACTGTACGGAGGATGATGTAGAGTCACGTGTTAACTGAGCTGTATGTGGACGGACGTTATCGCGAAGGAGAGCGACGCCTTGCGCAGAAAACCACGACGTTTCCGCGTCACTGTCGCTTTACTTTATTGACAAGCATGTCAGAGAACTATGCACTATTTATTGTCCACTGATCTTCTAAAAATCACAAAAAAGCAGAAACCTCAACTTGACGTTCAGACTGGCGCTCGTGAGTCACTGAATTTTTACCTTTTTTTAAACTGTTCTACCCACTTATAAAAACGTATGCGGTTTATACAGCTTTTTCCGTATTGTTTAGTCAACGAGAGTAAATTTTAGCCAGTATTCACCTTCAGAAAGCAAAAAAAGGATCACTGCACGTTGATCAACTAATTCCGAAACTTCACGATGACTCGCCATAGTTACACGAGAATTTGAGATTATAAACAAGACAATTCGTATCAAACAGCTGATCAGAACTCATCACAGGGATGCCAACTTGCAGTTCTGAAACTATCGTATTCCGCCTACCGACCGTTTTCCCCTACGGCTATTTGTCTCTTTAATTATTGAATGACCCTCGTATTTAAAAACATTATCAATATTTTGTAGCACAAGCACAAGTGTTCCGTAAAGAAAAAAGTTACGTATACTGTCTGGCGGCGGAATGCTGTTCGTGATTCTCGTGAAATGTAGGCCTACTCATTCCTGAAAAGGAGAAACGCCACATAACACTGTCGATGAAAGAATAAAACACGAGTCTAAACTGACGGTTCGGCTATTCTGCGCGAGAAAGCAAGTAAGTTCTAAAAAGTAAATTTCATTGTAAAAAAATACAGTACGAAGGATATATCAAATAATATCATCTTCATATCTCGGCACACGCAAGATGCTCTCTATCCCGCCTTCAGAGATCCTCCAACCATCTCTTCATGGATCTACCCACATACCTGTGTCCTACAGGTTTATATTTCCAGACTTGATTGGCCAGTCTTGAATCCGACAAGGTGTCCCTTCCATCGTCGTTTACAATCTTTTACTCCGTCATTCAAGTTAAAAATTTGTAATTCTTCTCTTATGTATTCATTCTTTGTATGATCAAGTTCACATCTTTTAATCCTCTTAAGGACGTCATTTCCGAGGCCTGAAATTTAATGGGGCTAGAAATAGATCTACTTTAAGTGAGATGTAATTTCGCTGAATTTTTTAACAGCTCTGGGGGCGGCGTAGATTTATCACCTGATCTTCCCATAGTTATGCCAGTACACTACAGTTATAATATATCGACATCTAAAGACATTTTTATTAGAATGCTGTACACAACTTAGTATGGTTTCAATTTTCATTTTTTTAAGTTCACAGTTAGGCTACCTTTTATAATAAATTCTTATTTTATTACTAATTTGTTTTTACAGTTCAGAGTAGTAAACTACTGTGTTATAGTCATTTACAACGAACAGTTACTTCCCTCACACGCGATACGTCTCGGTAATACTCTTCTTCGTCTTAGTCACATCTTCTACCCGTCGGGTATCGAGGTTTTCGAGAGGGCTCTCCATCTGCCCTGTCCAGTGCCTGTCCAGTGTACACTGCTCTTCTGTCTTCTGCGCTCTTCTTGTGTTATCCTCCCACTTCGTTCTGGGCCGTCCTCTTCCTCTTCTGCCTTCTGGTGTTGCCTCCCAGGCTCGTCTCGAGTACCTTTCCTCATTCATCCTACAGACCTGCCCAAGCCAACACAGTTGCGAGCTTTCAGTTTTATAATTTAAAGTCAGTATCTTCAAATTCTTCCGGACGTTAACGTTCCTCACACTATCTCTACGAGTTTTCTTCTCAGGAATCTCATCTGCATTGCTTGCATCCTCGTCTTATGTCTGTCATTCAGAGTCCATGACTCGCAACTGTACGTCAATGTTGGAGCATATACTGATTTGCATACTGCCACTTTGGTTTTCTGTGACACTTCGCTTTTTCCCAGAAACTTTCTGTTAATAGCACCGTACAGCTTGCTTGCAGCTGAGATCCTCATGTCTAACTCTGACTCAATTCTGCCACCCTCACTAAACACGGCACCTAAATATTTTAATGTCGCTATTTGTTCAATTTCCTTATTGTTGATTACTAATTCTGTGTTGTCTCGCTTGGCTACTAATTATAATTGTCTTTGTCTTGGTGGGACTAATAATCATATTCTTCCTCCTCATCGTTTATTCCCACACATTTATATTATGCTGCAGATTCTGTTCTGTGCTGGCAATCAGAACGATGTCGTCGGCAAAAGCAAGGTCTGTGAAATACACTGGTTGCAGCCTCCAGTTGCCTACTCGGTAATACTCGTGACATCATTCATATAGTAATAGAGTGTTGAATTCTCCGCGTGTGATTACAGTGAAATCAAAGTTTACAAGTTACTCAGTTTCGACTCACGAGTCGGCGTGTTTACAGTATTCGATTATCGGATGATTTATCCAGATTTTTCCATTTTAAACAAACAAACGACGAGCGTCACATTAAACAACACAATATTCCAGTATGTTCTCCACGTTTCTAATATACGTAATTATGCTGTAAGCACAATGGTCGGTTATATAAACAACAGAAACAATTGCCTAGATGACGGGATTGTCTTATCAAACGATTATCACCACGCAAATGACAATTGCTCAGTAAACAACATCTCAATCTTGGAGTGCTCGCTTCTTATCAGGAAACCCCAAACTTCAAGTACACGTTAAATACTTGCTGGTCGTAGTTAGGCGTCGCAACAAAATAATTCTCAACACAACAGAAAGTAAGATCGAGACATACACATCGGATTTATACGTGCCCAGCTAGCATATTGCCTCCTTCTCTCCTCACAGTCAGTGGTTGGTTTCTAAAATTATAGGTGCCGGAACGCATCAATTCAAAAGTTGTACAGAAACAAATATACTTCTTATATTTTATATTTAAGTATAAAATATACTTATGCAGATATACTTATACTAGATGCATCCAAGTGTGCTCAAATTGTTCCAATTTTTAGCAATTCAGTTTCCAGCAAACTCGCACACACACTTGTAGTTCTCTGCTGTTTATGGGCGAAGCATAATATACAACATATAACTTATCGATAAAAGTATTAAAGCTTTTAATTCCTGAAACTGACTTTACTGTATCAGATACTGAAAGTACAAGTCTGTGATTAGCACAGTGCCATACAATAGGAGACAGAAATATTTTGTCTGAATAATAATGCTCCAACGCCCTTCTTGTTTCCAGTTTCACAGTAGCACCATCGCATGTCACTCTTATTAAATTATTACTTAAAATATCGGTATGGAGAACCATACATGACTTCCATATTCTAAGATTTATATTTAAAATCATTTTCAGCCAAACAGCCAGGGAAGGAATTTTAACAAAAAAATACTTCTTTCTTGCCAATAACGTAGTACACATATAAAAAATATTATCCCCACCCCCTTCAACTATAATTTTGATTTATAGAAAATTACCCCCAGCCCGTTCAACTAGCCTCTTCATTTATAGATATTTCATCTACGTTTCTACAGTGGATTATTAAGATCTTATCAGGATACTTTATCAAAATTAAGTACTTTACTCATGTTACAACAAAAAATGTTTCAGGTAAACTGCCCTTTCCCCGTAACCGATCTTCACCAAAATCAACAGGCATTGAGTTCTCTATAGCTCAGGCACATATGTAAAAAATTATTTGATTCTGTTTGAATTTACGGCAGTTATGTTTCGTCATATAAAAAATTACCCATGTTAAAACATAAAACATGAGATTTATAAAACATATCTAAGATTTATATTTAAAATCATTTTTGAAATAAAATATTTTCATAGAACCTACTAACGCTGGGGAAATCTGAGGAGCCAATCAGAGTTGGGCCTACCTGTCACTCTGCTGAATTTGGTGGAAAGCCCTGTCACTGTCGTCAAAGTATCAGCCTTGACAGGGTCCTCTTTTTCTGCAAAATGGGAGAGGAGGCTTGAGATGGAGTGAGTGACATGGTCCCCACCTCAATGAAGAACCCATTGTTTTATAAAAATATATTTAAATTTTGAAAACTGAAAATTCTTTTCTTGTTGTAAATATTTATATTTTATAATCAAAATGACTTTATCAAAAAACAAACATTATTTTTTTATAATAAGTACTTACATATGTTTCTTAATATGCTTACTTTTTCTTCAATGTTGATGATCATTTCCAAACATTCTGACAAAATTGTATCTACAGAACAGTTAACATTCCCCAGGTTTCCATTTCTGCTAATTTCTCATTACACCTTCAACTGACGTATTATTAACCATTTCATAAACTATCGTATAATCTTTTCAGATTTTGTGGTACAAAATCTGAAATTTTCAGATTGCCTGGCAACAAAATTATTTTATTTTCAACAATTACCATTGTCTGAAAAAGTTTAAATGAATTTTCAAGTACTTTACTCTTGTTAAAACGTAAAAGGTTGCAGGTAAACTACCCCTTCCCCTTAACTGATCTTCACCAAAATCTAAAGGCCTTGAGTCCTCTACAATTCACTGACGTATGCAAAAAATTATTTGATTCTGTTTGAATTTGCGGCAGTTATCGTTTGCCATAGAAAATACGCTTGATAAAAAACGTTGCAGGTAAACTACCCCTTCCCCTCAACCGATCTTCACCAAAAACAATAGGTCTTGAGTACTCTACAAATCAGGGCTGTATGCAGAAAATTATTTGATTCTGTTTGAATTTGCAGCTGTTATCGTTTGCCATAGAAAATACCCTTGTTAAAAAAAACGTTGTAGGTAAACTACCCCTTTCCCTTAACCGATCTTCACCAAAAACAATAAGTCTTGAGAACTCTACAATTCAGGGCTGTATGCGAAACATTATTTAATTCTGTTTGAATTTGCGGCTGTTATCGTTTGCCAAAAAAAAAAATTCCCTTGATAAAAAAAACCGTTGCAGGTAAACTACCCCTTCCCCTCAACCGATCTTCACCAAAAACAATAGGTCGCGAGTACTCTACAAATCAGGGCTGTATGCAAAAAATTATTTGATTCTGTTTGAATTTGCGGCAGTTATCGTTTGCCATAGAAAATACGCTTGATAAAAAACGTTGCAGGTAAACTACCCCTTCCCCTCAACCGATCTTCACCAAAAACAATAGGTCTTGAGTACTCTACAAATCAGGACTGTATGCAGAAAATTATTTGATTCTGTTTGAATTTGCGGCTGTTATCGTTTGCCATAGAAAATACCCTTGTTAAAAAAACGTTGTAGGTAAACTACCCCTTTCCTTTAACCGATCTTCACCAAAAACAATAGGTCTTGAGAACTCTACAATTTAGGGCTGTATGCAAATAATCTTTTGATTCTGTTTGAATTTGCGGCTGTTATCGTTTGCCATAGGAAATACCCTTGTTAAAACATAAAACGTTACAGGTAAACTACCCCTTTCCCTTAACCGATCTTCACCAAAAACAATAGGTCTTGAGAACTCTACAATTCAGGGCTGTATGCGAAACATTATTTGATTCTGTTTGAATTTGCGGCTGTTATCGTTTGCCCAAAAAAAAAAATTGTCCCTTGATAAAAAAAAACCGTTGCAGGTAAACTACCCCTTTCCCTCAACCGATCTTCACCAAAAACAATAGGTCGCGAGTCCTCTACAAATCAGGGCTGTATGCAAAAAATTATTTGATTCTGTTTGAATTTGCGGCAGTTATCGTTTGCCATAGAAAAAAAAACTACAGACACACAGACAGACAGACACACAGACACTTTTCGGAAAACGACTTTTTTTCATGTTTTGAGTGTAGTAGAATCAGAATCTGCAATAATCTCGAACACGATTTTTTTTGCCATCACCATACTTCCATTCCTTAAGGAATATGGAAGTAAATATCGGTATGGAGAACCATACATGACTTCCATATTCTAAGATTTATATTTAAAATCATTTTCAGCCAAACAGCCAGGCTGTGTCTTACCTGCCTTTTTATTGCTGTATTAAATGAAAAATATTATATTACATTAAAATGAAAAAATTATAATTTTATTGCCTGGCAACAAAATTATTTTATTTTTAACAATTACCATTGTTTCAAAAAGTTTAAATAAATTTTCAAGAACTTTACTCTTGTTAAAACGTATAAGGTTGCAGGTAAACTACCCCTTCCCCTTAACCGATCTTCACCAAAATCGAAAGTCATTGAGACCTCTACAATTCAGGGACGTATGCAAAAAATTATTTGATTCTGTTTGAATTTGCGGCTGTTATCGTTTGCCATAGAAAATACGCTTGATAAAAAAACGTTGCAGGTAAACTACCCCTTCCCCTTAACCGATCTTCACCAAAAACAACAGGTCTTGAGTACTCTACAAATCAGGACTGTATGCAAAACATTATTTGATTCTGTTTGAATTTGCGGGTGTTATCGTTTGCCATAGAAAATACCCTTGTTAAAAAAACGTTGCAGGTAAACTACCCCTTTCCCTCAACCGATCTTCACCAAAAACAATAGGTCTTGAGAAATCTACAATTCAGGGCTGTATGCGAAACATTATTTGATTCTGTTTGAATTTGCGGCTGTTATCGTTTGCCAAAAAAAAAAAATTTCCCTTGATAAAAAAAACCGTTGCAGGTAAACTACCCCTTCCCCTCAACCGATCTTCACCAAAAACAATAGGTCGCGAGTACTCTACAAATCAGGGCTGTATGCAAAAAATTATTTGATTCTGTTTGAATTTGCGGCAGTTGTCGTTTGCCATAGAAAATACGCATGATAAAAAACGTTGCTGGTAAACTACCCCTTACCCTCAACCGATCTTCACCAAAAACAATAGGTCTTGAGTACTCTACAAATCAGGGCTGTATGCAGAAAATTATTTGATTCTGTTTGAATTTGCGGCTGTTATCGTTTGCCATAGAAAATACCCTTGTTAAAAAAACGTTGTAGGTAAACTACCCCTTTCCCTTAACCGATCTTCACCAAAAACAAAAGGTCTTGAGAACTCTACAATTCAGGGCTGTATGCATATAATCTTTTCATTCTGTTTGAATTTGCGGCTGTTATCGTTTGCCATAGGAAATACCCTTGTTAAAACATAAAACGTTACAGGTAAACTACCCCTTTCCCTTAACCGATCTTCACCAAAAACAATAGGTCTTGAGAACTCTAGAATTCAGGGCTGTATGCGAAACATTATTTGATTCTGTTTGAATTTGCGGCTGTTATCGTTTGCCAAACAAACAAAATTACCCTTGCTAAAAAAAAACCGTTGCAGGTAAACTACCCCTTTCCCTCAACCGATCTTCACCAAAAACAATAGGTCGTGAGAACTCTGCAAAACCGGGCTGTATGCAAAAAATTATTTGATTCTGTTTGAATTTGCGGCAGTTATCGTTTGCCATAGAAAAAAAATCTACAGACAGACAGACACACAGACACACACACAGACACTTTTCGGAAAACGACTTTTTTTCATGTTTTGAGTGTAGTAGAATCAGAATCTGCAATAATCTCGAACACGATTTTTTTTGCCATCACCATACTTCCATTCCTTAAGGAATATGGAAGTAAAATGAGTCTGTCATCCCGTAACAGTGAAGGCAGTCAAATATGCCCATATCGGTAACACTGTCAAGTACAACCAAATCTAAGAACAGATAAATTGGGCCATCGATACCAGTTTGAGGTGTACAAAATCGAATGTATACAATCAAACTAGACTTATTACAAAGACAAATGTTTAGTTTTGTAGTGGGGCTGATGAGGGGCACAATTTAAAAAGTAGTAGTAAATTTTTGTAATAATTAGGTTTTCTTTTCAAATATTTTTTCGGTAATTTATATTTTGGATCCAAGAGGTTCCGGAACGCCGTTCCGGCGCGTTACCTCTGAAATCAAGCCCTGTAATCACAGGTACGGATGTAAGTATCTGACCAAAACCTTACTTCCCCAGTTACGCTTTGGCATACCCATGCCTCTTCTTCTGTAATGGAGTCCACTTTAAAATGCGCTTCGGCCACGTAACATCCGACATCCAGTTAACGTGGCCAAACCCCATACCTACCAATAATGCTTCCTCCTAATCCTGTCACTCGTCTTACGTCAACGTTACTTCTTCTCTCTAGTCGCGAGACCTTCGATCTTCCCCGCCAGAACTCCATCTCCCTGGACGGCAACTTGCACCGAGACACAGGGCGAACCTAGTGGGGTTATATGGGGGACATATCTCCCCCCCCCGAAATCCGAAAATGTTGGAGCAAAACATAGAAAAACATGAGAAAAACATGAGAAAAACAATACTTTAAGAAAACGATATGTGGATGAAAAATCCCCCCCCCCCGAAATGAAATCCTAGGTTCGCCCCGAGACACTATATTCAAAGATCAAACTTCTGTTCGATAAAACGTTACAGTGCCCATAAAGTGAGTAATACATTCTTTGCTTCCTTCCTTTCCTGATTCCTCATAGGAATTAAATTGACAGGCTGATCGTTTTCCTCCCATTATTAACTCAAGTAAGATTTATTTTTACAAAATAAATAAGTGAAACTTTTCAAATGTTATACACCAGTGGTTCCCAAACTTTTCAGTCCGCTGACCCCCACAAAAAAATTAAAAATTTCACGTACCCCGTCTGAGTTATAAAATAAAACAAACAGTAAATATGATACAAACTCTTACACTTTAATTAAAATGTATTAAAATCATAAATTCTGTTATCTTTCAAAATTATAATATTAATGATATCAAATATAGTTTGAACAATGAAGCTGCTTTTGAACAATTAGCTCTGCAATATTAGGTTTAATGTCTGATAATTTCAATATTAAGTCACTCTCGACATCAAGTTTATTTCTTAACTTTGCCAACCTCGGCTCTATCTTTCCAGCCACACGTGTCGAAATGCAGCTACTTAGCCATAAAACCAGCTACACTGAAAACGTTATGCTAAGATACAGTGCACATACGGGAGACAGTGCTTATACGCGGACTAAAACACCGCGATCAGTTCTGCGTTGGTGCGGCGCTCTAGTCAGTTCGGCTGACAAACAGATCTGCTACACGACATGATGACATTATTAAAGCAATTAGTTTGAAATTATTTTTACAATTACAATTAGTTTGAAACAAACAAAAATACTGGAATCTTCTACTTATTATTTTAAGATTCTAAAATTTAGATTGTAGACTACAAAAACTCGAAGAAAATTACGGTATATTCTATTTTTTTCTTAAAACTGTCCGCGGATCCCACTTTGGGAATCACTGTTATACACCAAATACTACCACAGATAATATATAAAAATGTGTTTTATCGCGAATTAATTTGGGAAAGATGGCTATGTATACATTAAATGGAATCCTGTGGGATACGCAAATTACAGCAGAAACTAAAATCAAAACATTTAAAACCATTGTTAGAAGTATCATGACTTACGGCTCAGAAGTTTGGACTACTAACAAACACACAAGAACAAAATTAATGACAGCAGAGATGGACTTTTGGAGACGTTCAGCAAGAGTATTCAGACGTGAGAAAATTAGAAATGAAGTCATTAAGGACAGAATGAATGTGAAAAATTAAATTGTTGACTTTATCCAAACCAAAAAATTACAATGGTATGGACGCACGAAAAGAATGACACATGAAAGATTGCCAAGGATAGTTGTGGAATGGACCCCACCAGGAAGAAGGAAAAAAGTAAGACTGCCTATCACCTGGATAGAAGAAATTCAGACTATAGTGAGGGAACGAGAAATTGAAGTTCTTTGGATCCACAAACAGCAGTGGAAGATGAGAATTCAATCACTTCTGTAATCTTTGGTTCCGGAAAATGTCTAAACGTTGTACAGCCGAAAATAATAAATAATATATGTTTTATCTTACTATCTCTTACTTGAGTTCATCGCAGGGACTGTACTCCAACTACAATAAAACTTGCTCAAAGGGGGACACGAATAAAACGGAGACTTGTCTAACACGATTATACCGACAGCAGAATAATGACGACACGAGGAGTGAATCGGGATAATATGATTGGTGGACAGAGACAGTGTCGGGACAGTGCCAGGCGTTAAGCACATTATTACATCAAAGGCTTGCGGCTGACAACCTATAGATGGAGGCGGTATTGTCTTCGCTACTCGGTCAAATGTACAAAAAACTGTACATTTCACGATTGTTTCCGAAATATCTGTAGCTTGTAAACATTAACATGAACACGTTGGGTTACAGTATGTAAACACAACCAGTTTGTAAACATATATACAATACAAATTAATAAATTTATTATATACTGCGTTGCTACAAACATCTGTCACCGTTACGGCACAATGATGAAAGGGAAGTTGAGTATTGTGTAGGCCTACGGTTTTCTATACGACGCTGTTCAGCGTATCTTTACCTCCCAAGACTAGATGCCACAAGTTCAATATCACACTGTACATCATTACCTTGTGAAACAGCTGAGATTGTCTTCCCATAAGTCGATAACGTTTACCACTTATTAACGTTAAAAATAAATCTTGATACTGTCTGGACGATATCAAAATTTCCTACAACGTACGACGGTCAGTTGAAAAGTTTGCGCAGCGACGACATCTATAGGTTAGCGGTAGAACAAAATTTTTTCATGTGCTGCAAAAGTCTTGTGTATGTAAATACCTGCTAATTTCCAAATCTAAGCGTCGATTTATTCATTGTTTACCAATCGTTCGAAATCTACGTGTCACGCGTGTTTTGAAAAACTGACAAAATCTAACATCGTTTTAAAATTATTATTCATAGTCGAGCAGGTAGGCCGTGGTCGAGCGTTGTTAACTCGGTCAGGCTATGAATAATAATGTTAACGATACTGACGTCCGCCGTTAAAACTTAAGAACTAAAACCTCATCGCTCTGTGATTCTCTGTTAACAAAAGGTCTAGCGCCGATGGAATAGACCTTCTCTCCGCTAGTATGGGATAAGTTCGTTCACTCTTTATTTAGGCAACATAAAGCTGTGAAGCTTGAAAGCGCTTCTAATCCTATGCTGCCATCAGACTGGTGCCCACCCAACGATTAAAAATTTAAATTACTTATTTTTTGCGTACCGTATCACTTATTATATAATTATATATTTACCTTATTATCCACTCTAGTGATACAAAGTTTCGTCAGTTATGACGCGTTTCGGGACTAAGTCCCATCCTCAGATAACACTTAATTCAATAAACTAATACATTGAAAATCGCAACCATGATACTGGTCAAGTCAATAAAATAAAATAAAACTACAAATCGCATGTGATATGTTTTACTAACCACGGCCGGAGCTTCCGCATGCGTTCACCCACAACCGCGATCGTCGCGCGACTCAAGCGATTTGTAGTTTTATTTTATTTTATTTTATTGACTTGACCAGTATCATGGTTGCGATTTTTAATGTATTAGTTTATTGAATTAAGTGTTATCCGAGGATGGGACTTAGTCCCGAAACGCGTCATAACTGACGAAACTTTGTATCACTAGAGTGGATAATAAGGTAATTATATAATTATAAAAATTTAAACTTTTCTCCGTTATTTACACTGATAAACGGCATTCACAATTTTGAAAGTTAACAATTTTTTATTAAACACTCAAATTACAACAAATATTTAGCTAATATTAGAGATTACAATGAGCATTGTAGTACTTCAACTTAGAATATACTAATCGATCCATTTTTTCTTGATTTTGCCTTAACGAAGTCTTGTATAATTCCTTCTAAATTGAGCGATTCAAATATCTCGCTTTCAATAGTCAACCTTGCTAACGAAGATAATCTCTCATCTCCCATAGTTGAACTCAACATATCTTTCTTCTTCTTCTGATAGTTCCTATCCGTTTCGTACGTTGGGTATCATACAGACTATTTTAACTTTCTGTATTCCTGGACGGAATAAGTCAGTTGTATTCATGCTAAACCAGGTCCTTAAAATTCTCAGCCACGATATTCTCGGTAGCCCAACTCCTCTCTTTCCAAGTACTTTTCCCTGTAGTATGGACTGCAATAAGTAAAATCTGGTCATTTCTCATGAGATGTCCCAAATACTGAAGCTTTCTTATCTTCACTGTTAATAACTTCCTTTCTTTCTTCATCTTTATAAGAATTTCAACATTAGTTATATGT
Organism: Magicicada septendecula; assembly: GCA_034769895.1. Lineage (NCBI taxonomy): Eukaryota > Metazoa > Arthropoda > Insecta > Hemiptera > Cicadidae > Magicicada > Magicicada septendecula. The sequence goes on from CM068368.1 coordinate 830,876,282, forward strand.
GCTGTCCATGAAATGCTTAGTATTCCATGATAATGCCACATTTCAAAAGATTCCAATTTTTTAGTTGTGGCTTCCGTCAAAGTCCAAGATTCTACACCGTAGAAGACGACCGAGAATACGTAGCAGCGTAAAAGTCTCATCTTTGTGTTTACTGTTAAATCGTGACTTTTGAATAAACTGCTCACTCTAGTGTACACTGCTCCTGCCTTTTCAATTCTGCTCTTTATTTCTTGAGAGTGCTCCCATTGTTCATTGTCTGTAGTACCAAAATATTTAAATTTGCTTACACGTTCAACTGGCCTTTGGTTTATATTAAGATTGCAGTTTGTGAACTTGTTCTTAGATGCAATCATTAGCTTCGTTTTATTAACACTGATGTCTAGACCATATCTACGGCTGCTTTCTGTCACTCTATTCATTAGTTGTTGCAGCCCCTCTAAGCTATCTGCAAATATGACGGTATCATCCGCATAACGTATTTTATTTATTCTTTCACCGTTCAGAGAGATTCCCACATCACATTCATCTAAAGCTTCTATAAAAATACCTTCCGAGTAGATGTTGAATAAAAGCAGGGATAGTATACATCCTTGTCTTACTCCACGCAGAATCTGTATCTCTTCAGTTTTCTCTTTACCTACTCTAACCACTGCAGATCGGTTCCAATACAGTGTAGCTATTATCCTTAGGTCTTTTCCATATAATTTAATAATTCTCAGTATATCCATCATTTTCTGATGTTGGACTCAGTCAAAGACCTTCTGGTAATCTTCAAAAGTGAATGCTTTGAGACGAGCTGCTAGAACTTCAAGGCTAGAGCGAATGCGAAATGAAACGATCAAAGAAGAAATGGGCGTACAAAAGACAGTAATCGATTACATTGAAGAAAAACAACTAATCTGGTATGGACACGTACAAAGAATGGGATAAGACTGACTACCAAAGAAAACAACGAGATGGATACCTAGAGAGCACAGAAAGAAAGGAAGACCCAATAAAACATGGATAGAGGGCATAAGAAGATCAATGAGCGATAGAGGACTAACGATGAAGACTGCAACGACAGACAACAATGGAGGTTGGGCATCGGACAACGTCGTAGTACGTTTTGACCCCGAATTAATATAAATATATATAGCCTACAATCTCAACAACTAAAAAAAAAACGGAGTAAGACAAGGAAGCAGCCTGTCAGTAAACGGGCTATCAATTTCATTGGACGGATTCGAACACAAAACGCTCGGCTTTGAAAGCTGGTGAGCCTTACCTCTTTACCAATGGCAAAGGGTAGTATACTGTCACTGGAGAGTGTGATTAGACATTCAGAACGGGAAAATAAAAGGAACACAATGTTTGGGACAGTGGCGTAAGTAGGATCTGCTCCTGAAAGGGGGGGGGGATGAGACTATCCTCAGGACAAATAAGAAATCCAGGATTCTTCCCACATAATTTTATACAACAAACAGACGTTATTTTACTAAACGTTTAGTATTGCCAATATTACAAAAACTCTGACTTTACTTTATTAATTTGCAGATAGTGTAATGTCTTTTATTTTTATTATTATTTATAACCCCTTAATTTAATACACGCAAATGGCTTAGAAACAGATCTACGCTGAGTGATTATGAAAATTGACATTTTTCACAGCTCTAGGGGGGGGGGATTGATCCCCTCGAAGTTACGTCACTGAGCTGGTATACATCACTGCAATCTAAGATCTGCACACGATGTAGTGTTGTTAAGTCAAAGGTGGAAAAATTTAAACATATTTCTAAAACTTTTCTTTATTGTGTAAAACTGTCATAATTTGTATTTCTTACTTAGAGTGCGCTGTTTTCTACACTCTAAATCCTATACACATTCTAATCCATATTGCCGTGTCTTGTATTACAAATTTGTTGTCCATTAGAATGTCACAATTGTTGTTAATAAGTACAATCGCTGAAGCAAAAAAAAAGAAAAAATCAAATTAAGTGGAATCTATGAGGATTTTTTGCGTAGGGCTACGTGAAAGGATGAGAATTAATTTAAAAAAAAAGTATTTTGTATTTTGGTGTCTATTTTAACATATTATAAAATCATTTGATCCAAATGACATATGGATAAGATATGAAGATGATGGGCTATATGTATCAAATAACAAAAACACAAATGCAGAGAACATACTAAAACAAATCAATAACATAATCCAAACAAATCAATAAAAAAAAAATACAATTCACAGAAGAAAAAGAAAAACATAACAAAATCAACTATTTAGACATAACCATCACAAGAAACAACAACCACATACAATATGCAATATACAGAAAACCAACTTCTACCAACATCATTATACCTAACCATTCTGACCACCCACCACAACATAAATGGCAGCATTTATGACAACAAAATTCCCCTAAACAAACAAGAAACTGACAAATAAAGAAATATAATATACCAAATTGGTTATGAAAATGGATACAATAAAAATACTGTAAAAAAAAAAAAAAATAAATAAAATAAAATATAAAATAAAAACTGAACAATTAAGAATTAATCAAAATGAACAACACATAAATAATAACAACAACAACAAATGGGCCACATTAACATACATAAATAATAAAATGACAAAGCTAACAAAATTATTTAAAAACACAAATATCAAAATAGCATACAAAACTAATAAAAATAATTTACAAAAACTAAATAACCCACACAACAAAGATAATACAACTACTAACGGTATATACAAAATTGAATGCCAAGATTGCAATAAATGTTACATAGGACAAACAAAAAACCAGCTGAAAAAACGTTATTTTGAACATCCAAATGCATACAAAAAAACCAGAAATATATAAATCCAATTTAGCCACACATGCATTAAACACGGGACATGAATTCCCAGACATAACCAATATGACACTAATAAAACACATACCACACAAAGGGACCATAATGAACATTTGGGAAAATTTACAAATATACAAACATAAAACAAAACAAACTAATACCCGAACAAATACAAATCAATACAAAACAAGACACAATTTTCAAAGCACTCAACATCGAAAACACACAAAATACTAGTACATACACCACAATCACACACAAAAATACACAGAGATACCAGAAACCAACAGGAGACCACAATGGCGACAGACCAACACATAGGTACTTCACTAGACGCAGAATCGCGAAGGCTGAGGATGAGAGCACAATAGCTCTCAAAACATGTTCCTAGTAAGGAAAATAAAATATCTTGAGGTAATTTCAGTATAAATAATAAATATATTATATAACTCAAGAAACGGACTGTAGGAAAAAGAATTTGAATATATATATATATATTGTGAAAATGTACCTCAACAAAAATTTTGCCAAGTTTGGATTGCTTTTTCTGCTGAAAATATTGCATTCACAAAAAATTGATATAGCCTATACCTTTTTTTTAAAGAGAATTTTGTGTTTTCTCTTTTTGATGTCTTGTGGTTTTTCGTAACTTTGTTATTTTCTGAGATAATAACGAATGATGCATTTTTGTACTTTCCTCCTTTTTTTTCGAAAACCCACAACGGAATTCTGGCAATTTTTTTAATTCATTCATACCCTTTCAAGTAACCCTATGCAAAAAATCTCTTAGATTCCACTTAACTTGATTTTTTTTTGCTTCAGTACTGTAGTATAACCCGAACAACAATTGAACCCAATTAGTTCATATAACTGACGCTCTACTGTACATAAAATACAAGATACGTTTTCCAAAATGCAAACATTCAACTTATTAGTTTGCTTATATATGTTTCATTACAGTATTAATCATCCAAAATCATCAGAGGTTTCGATAATTAATACAATTAAGAAACGCTGCGCGCGCGCGCGCGCGCGTGTGTACATCTTGCGGAAGCGCTGTAGTCTAAGTTACATCATAACTCTGTTAACGGCAATTATTAGTTAAACGACCGACAATTTCAATGTCATTTACATATTTTGACAAATTAATTCCCGATATCAGTGACACATAAAACTGTAGTCAAATGTCTCTTACAACGACCAGTTAGATATAATTAGTTATAGTAGTAGTAGTTAACATACTGATCCAGTGACAATCTGTTGTAAACAATTCGTATGACATCCTATCAGTGTCTTCACACCAAATGAATGACGACTCTCTCTCTCTCTCTCTCTCTCTCTTCACACTGGTTGTTCCGTGTTTGATCCATTTCTATTCATGTAATTTAAGTTTACACTTAAATAATAAACTAAACAGGATAGAACATATCACTACCACACCAAAGCTTGAAACGCAAAGAAATTAATTGGCACACTGGATGGAAAACAAACTAATTCTATATAAATTAAAATCAAAACCCGTATGGACTTACGGCATGCATTGTGGCGTTACCCTACAAGTCCAACATTACAGTCAGCCGGAGCCATCATCACCTTCAGCAAGAAATAAACAAAAAAATGGATATTTTTCCGGTCCCCATGGAGTGAGGAGGAGGGGGAGAGAGAGGGGGCAGCGTTGAACCGGGACGCCTGCTTGGAACAGATCAAACGATGAAGCCAGGGTTCGATTTGAGCTGTCTACGACGACGATTCGGGGTTGTACAAGCGAAGGGCAAGCCCGTTGCCAGCCATTACTCCACGTGTCGAGCTTCAATAGAGCTTCTCCTGCAGGGACAACGGTACGCAAGGTTCCTCTTTGTCTGGCCTGCTACCGGCCGTAAGGTTTCAATAACACTTGATCTAATTCAGGGTCAGTGTTCGTCGAGGACGGATCCAACATTCACCTGGCACGGATGGATGTTGGCTGAGTATATTGCCCTGAAAATTGGCACCTAAAGCAACAGAACTTACGATAAAGTGTCCGTATAGAGGCGTTCAGAGAACGGACGCCCAGGGTCTCTCATTTCAGATGGTCTGACTGAATGTCAGGTAATGAGCTTTGCAGGCACACCGCAAACCTCGGTCCAGGATTAGGCTGTAGCGCCACTGGAATGAGTGAATACCTCTGAAACGCTAACACTTCACTACATCAGAAATTCGAAACAAAAATTTTCCACCAACGTTTCAAAACCAATAGCATCACACAGCATGTACTGAATGAACATTTTGGAACCACATAAACTGTCAGATACAAGCATACCAGTTTTATCATTGTCTCAAGCTCCCAGCGTTGTTATCTGGCTTTGATAATAATTATTGTGTACACAGATTACTCTGGCCATAAAAGCGAAGTAACGGTATTAAGCACATTAAAGCAGCAGCAGCAGCGCCAGTTCAAAGTACAGCATCAGACTACAACGTGAATACTATATAGGCGGCTGTGGCAAGTGGTGTAGGGTAGTAGGGATGCGGGTCCATGGAACACGTGTACGATGTTAATAGGCGTGTAACACACATACATACACCACGGCTTTAAATTCATTAGAACTTATTAACCTCATAACACTGACACCACCACCACTCCACATGATGTAGTGGACACACAAACAATACACCGCTTGAAACACACAAACCACCAGTCACACTCTCTCCGTCATACAAAACACAAAAGAATTAAATAACCGTCTAGGAAGATATCACATTCTGTACGTGCCTCTTTATCTAAACACACCCATAAATAATTTATATTTACAGAAGAAATCAATTATTCGTGAGTCTCTCTCACTCTCACTCTCTCTCGCTCTCTCTTTCACACACACACACACACACACACACACACACACACACACACACACACACACACACACACACACACACACACACACACACACACACACACACACACACACACACACACACACACACACACACTTTTACCCTGCACAACCCTATTGTTTTTGAGACTGGTCCCATCAAAAAATGGGGTGTGGGAGGCACAGACGTGAGGGTCCAAATTTTGAAAAAAATCACAAAGTCCAAGAATTAAAGTAAATTTTAACTAAAATGTAATTTAGTGTTCATTTTTGAAAATTTCAAAATTCCTGGACGCCGGAGGTCAAAAAGTGGGTGGATGATGAAATGGCAAAAAATTCATGTGGCGTGTGAAATTAAAAGGAATTTTTAACTGAATGCAATGTTAATTTTTCGAAATTTCAAAATTTTGGGACGTCAGAGCCCAGAGTGGGGCAAAAGTTTGATAACATTGAAATTTCTGTAGTGTATCAAAGTAAAGAAAATTTTTATCCAAAATCTGAATATAGCGTTTACTTTTAAGAATATCTAATTGTTCGGATGTCGTGGCCCACAGAAGTGAACAAAAATCTGAAAAAATTACAGCCAGGAATAAAGGACATTTTTAATTCAAACCCCAATGTAACGGTACCATTTTTTTTTTTTATTTTAGGGACATCAAGAGTCAAAAACGGAACAAAAAATTTTAAGAAAACTGTAAAAGTTATGTGGAAGATCAAGTTGTTATGAGGAATTTTATTCAAAATACATACTCGGCATCTTAGTAATTTGACAGAATTAATATGTCACAGCACTCAGTTGTCTAAGACTGAAATTCACCTAAAAATAAACGAATCTCATTCAAAATAGGGAGCTTACTAGTTTTATTATGTCACGGATAATAGGTTTTTGCTGCAAGCGATCCTTGCCATGTTTACATTTATGCGATATTTTATCCCTAAAGAACTAAAAAGAAAATCCAATCCTCAAGTTTAACTAACACAGTCGCGCAACCTTCCTGTACGGCTCTGACTCGATTACCGGTTGAACAAACTCATTACTATTTCCGTGAATGCGGTGCCAAGCGTTTTACATTAAAACACAGCTGTCCTTAGGCTTCACGGATTAAAATATAGGCTACTCAAAAGTTCTTAAAATTCTGCACACAACTTGGGGAGTTTCGATTTAATAGTCCGATATTTCTACGAATGCTCGTGCTGTTATGGCGCATCCAAGGTCACTTCAGATGACATTTTTTCGTTGTCTTTTGACTGTAGAATATTCTTTTGATTGTAAACATGATAAAAAATTCGTATCACGTTATGTATGTTCATGGTTTTATTCTAAAATTTCTTTGAATTGTACGTGTACCTTACAAACATACTAATTTTAATTGGCACATAACTTAATTCACTTTAAGCTGCAAGTGAATATTAAAAAAACAATGAACTATGTGAACACCGATTTGATATTGTACATATACGTTAACAAATTTAAGGTTTTGGTAATGTATTTTTATCTACACTCATTCCTGTCATTTATACTTAGACCATTAAGGCCTCTATTACACTACGCAACTGATTGCATGCAACTGATATCAAGCCTTCATGAAACTAGTTGCACGGTAGTAAAAACAGGCTGCAACTGCTCTGCAATCAGTTGCAGAGTAAACATGGCGTCTACACTACTCTTATAAAGAGGTAAAATTTGTTTGTCTCGTTGTCTGGACTAACATCAGAAACTGTCGATCCAATAAAAAAATGTCTTTCACCACCCTTTTCCTTGAGGTTGAGGATGGTTTCAGACATAAATCTGAATCAATATCTTTAATAATTTTCAAGAACAGACATTTAAAACGGTCCCATTTCATGATATTTTAGTTAATTGTCACAAAACATAGCTAAATGGTGTCAGCGAGTGAAATTTAGATAAAATTACAAATTTTATTTTGGTTTTAGTCTCAATAAAATCCCCCTTTTCGTTTTTGAGATATTGGCGGTTTGTAAACATTGCATATGTTGTGTCGGTCCCATGTCATGAAATTTCTTCGTTGTCTACAGAATGCGCGCACAGGTGAATTGCATGCAATCAGTTGCATAGTGTAATAGGCTACATTTGAATCAATACCCCACAACGAGTCCGTGAAACTAAAAATTGCACGAGGAGTTGTAAAGACTTGCAACTGATTTGCAATCGATTGCAAGCTGTGGTGCAACCGATTGCAGTAAGTGTAATACGCTACATTTAAACCAATGCCCCACAATTTCTTTTGCAATCACTTGTGTAGTGTAATAAAGGCCTAAAGAATGGTCCAACTTTTCATATACCCTCCAAAAGGCAACTCTTGCCCCCCCCCCAAATTGGATCCGCCCCTGGTGCTGTATTGCTAAGCCCGTCTTGGATAGATCACAAATCGAAAATCGTTAACGACACTCTACCTTAAGTACGCCACACTACGTGTGTTAAGACTTCCATAAAGCACGAACACATAGACTGTACAAAACAGAGGGCATGAAGTACTTAGACCACGCGAGGACAGCAGTCAACGCTATCGTTATCACAGACGGAAAATAAAACGTATAGAAATATGAATTGTAGATCCCTTGGCTTAGGACTATGAAGGTTCGTTCAGATCGAGTTACAGTTTAGTATTTTACAGCTGGTACGACGATTGATCCACAACGTTCGCGCAATTTGTGAATTTCCCCCGGTAAAAATCTCCCGTTCAAAACTTGTGGCGTTAGTACACCTGTCTGTAACAACTGTCGTAGTTTATAACAAATTATATTGGATGCATAATTTAGATTTGACAGCTAATCGAGTAATTAGGTGTATTATGGGATTTTGCTTTAACATGGCGAAGAACTTGCAACGATTTTTGTGTACAGAATGAGAAACACTCCCCTGGCGTGTCCAAAGTGTTACAGGACACTAATGTACATGAACGAGCTGTTTACAAATGGTACACAAGCTTCAAAGCCAATCACGAATGTGTTTAAGATGGTAACAGTTAGATGAACAAGGACTGTCTTTCATGAATTTTTACACTACCGATGTTTCGGTCAATGAAGAATACTATTCGGCATTTCAAATCACATGCGGAAGGATAATTGGGCCACTCTTATATCAGGCAACTTTATTGAAATTGTGTCACATAAATGCTCCTCTACATACGTCACTGCTTGTTCGAGAATTTTAGACACTAAAAACACCACTTGACTACCACAACATGCCACTGTAATCTATCTGTGCTTAAAGAACGCCCGTCTCCCGTTTCTAAATTTAACCAGTACTACGTGTTCGGGGGCGGCAATCCCGTCCTGAGCTTCAACGGAGCTCCTGCCGCGGGTACACGCTATAAGCTCCACACTAGTGCGCTTTTCGTGCATTCGAGGCATGCGTAGTAGGACTATCCTCTAGGGAACGTAACGCATGCACAAAGCATGGCTCAAAATCAGTTGAAGGTCACCGTTTTTAGTGACGCGTTCAGTAACGCACATGGTTCCGCCACCAGTGGATCTTCTTCCAACACTCCGTGCAACTTCATAATTTTACAGAAACATTTTGTTCAGTTTTCGTGATTACTGTGACTGTGTTTATTGTTTACCATGTCGGCAGAACAAAAGTTGGCCTTTATTGAAGATTATAGGTCACATTGTGCCTTATGGGATATTATGGACAAAAATTATACAAACAAAATGAAAAGAAATGATGCTTACGCTATTCTGGCTACGAAGTATGAACTGACTGTGACAGAACTGATGAAATGATTTGCTTGGATACTTTAAATAAGTACATAAAAAAAGTAAGTGATAGGCCTACACCGGTAGCCAAATACCTAAGTGTGATTGCTAATTTCACTTCACTTGGTATTGCTTCTCTAAAGCGAGTATTTTCTTTTGCGATCTTAGGGGTCAGCATTTGTAAAACCATGTAAAATTTCGTTCTAGACATTCCCGTAAAGTTCTTAAACAGAACGTTATCATTCAGGTCTCTCATAATTTCAAAATTCCGCGTTCTTAAATAATCTTTCAACCATATCGAGCGTTACTATTTTTCACGCCTTTTTCTATCTCTAAAAATGCAGCACTTATACCCGCTAACATAGCAGTATCAGTCACGTCCATTTTCACGTTTACACTGGAGAAACATTGACAACTGTGACGCACAGGTATAGATACTTTGTGGCATGCGTTCAGTACTTTCGGTCTAAGGCATGCGCAAGAACTACTCGGTGTTGAAAGCAGAATTGAAAATTGAAAGCGAAATTTAAGTTGAAAGCGCACAAGTGTGGACATAGCATATGAGGTTTATGAGGTTCCTAGGTGTGGCCTGCTACCGGACGACCGCGCTATACGCAAATAATTTCACGTAAATTTGTCGCAACCCGATCACACTGAGCCGTATTCAGACATGCCGCACACAATTACAGATTAGCAAATGTTTTTAACTTACGTACAACACGTAAATGTATCCAGTGGTCAGCGTCTTACCTGAAACAGAAGACAAACACACATTAACTACAAAACACTTGATAGCCAATTATACACATTTTCAATGTAAGTTATTATTATTCTTATAGACGGTAGTGTTCTGTAGCACTCCAGTAATTTAAAAGTGTCTTACATTACAAACAATGATGTGGTCAAGAAGCTGTAGAAGTTCAACCAATGTATAGGACCATCAGGAAGAACTCTAAAATCTACGCGTAAAGAAACACGCCTGAAGTGATAGCCCTCCCCATACTTCTGTATGGGTCTGGGTATAGGACTTCAACGAAATCCCAGGCCAGTAGTATTCAAGCGGCCGAAATCAGATTTCTCAGGTACGTGGCAGTATTCTTCAACACTGCAAAAAAGAAATGCCGATGTACCATCAGGAACTGAATATTGGGAGTACACTCGATAGGACTGCCCAAATATCGGCTAAAATATTTAGAACATCTTAACCGAATGGATGACTGCCGCATACGCAAACAACTGTTGAATTATAAGCCGAAAGGTCGGAGAGGTGTGGGGAGCGCCCGAAGAAGCGTTGGAGTGACCAGCTCTGGTCTGTCTGGTCGGGACCGGAACATACCATTTTTTGTGTAATACTTGTTGAAGATGATGATGATGACGACAAAGACATAATTTTTCCTATAAATATGAAGTCTACGTATTTTTGCTCAATTCTCGAACGGTACGGATTGTAATCTGTGGTGGGAGATGCAGTCAAAATAAAGAGGCTATTTCATTAGCAACGTGCTCCAAACAATGTACAAGTGTGACTGTGTGTTTCTAGAAATGTTTATCTGTTAATCTGACCTAGAACACGTTGATCTTATTACTGATTACTACACTAGACTTGTGAAAGCCCTGTGGAAATTAATTTAGCTGTTACGATACGTTTTAAGTGTTCAGGCATTGCTTCTGGTATAACCTCCAACTCGTACACTGAACTAACTGAGAAAGCTATTGTTCTTACCATCGTCCTCATCATCTTCAACCTCATCCTGAACCTGTTCCGGGACCTCGGCCGTCCTACATCTCACTTCCCCAACCGGTCTACATTCCATTGCCAGCACTGGAATCCTGTCACCCCCATAAAATACAGAAACACACCGGTAGTGCATTCCAGACAACTGAATAACGAAAGCGACGGCACTAGACACTAACAGACGTTTCCGTAATATTTGTTCAGCTCGAAATCAGCGTATTAGGAAGAGTGGCCATTGCACCGTGTCATGTAAGAATGGGCCAACATTAAGTTTTGCTTAATGTTGAGTTTTGTAAGAGATTGCAAAAATTAAAAAATGCGATCAACTCCTAGTCGATTCATCATCTTAAAACACTCCTAAATTGATTTATCAACAAACAAATGCGCGTGGATACACACACGCCGATTTATACACTAGTTATTATAAACTATAAAAAAAAAATGTGGATGTGGAGAAGAATGGAAGGAGTTAGATGGGAAGACAGAGTACGGAATGAGGAAATGTTAGGAAGAGTGGGAGAGAAAAGAGAAATACTGAAACCAATAAGGAAGAGGAAGAAGAACTGGATAGGACACTGTTTAAGAAGAAATTCTATTATAAAAGACAGTCTAGAGGGCATGGTTAGAGGAAATAGAAAAAGAGGAAGAAAGAGACGACAGTTGATGGACAACATCAAGGTAGAAAACTACATTATCACGAAAAGGCTGGCAGAAGACAGAGAATAGTGGAGGAGTTCATAAAGAAAACCTGCTGTACAGCAGAAGAACCGATGATGATGATTGTTATTATAAACACTTTCCGGGCTATCTGGCCTATGTTAGAAATTGTAAACGTTTCGACCACTCCATTGGTGCTGGAATGGAGGAAGGACTGAGAAAGTCTTCTCCATCAGTAAAACCACAGTACTGTGGCTAAGGCTAAGGCAACAAACGATTTATACACTATCACACTTACCCACACTTCTTAATAATAACAACACTTTATTCGTTTAATAACCATGTTTTATTATAATATTTAAAACCAGAGTTTCGTTCCGTCCTGCGATGGAGTACTCGTCAACGACTGAAGTAAAGCCAGACTGATTTCACGTCACAGTCTTAGACTTTCCACTGAGCATACCACGCCACAGAATGGGACGAAACGTTTGGTGTTAATATCGATAACAGTAAAATGCTGAGAGGTGAAAAATTCTATTAATTTTATCAATAGTTCCAACAGAGAAAAGCAGAAACTCAGATGCTCTTCGATGTTTTTTTTTAGAATGTAGATCCGTAGTGTGAAGTGTGTGAATCCTGCTGGACGGATGTTAACAAGACGGATGTCTTGTTAGAACACCAATACAACAAGAAAAGAGTACGTGGGCAATCATAAAGATGAAGAAAATATAAGGGAATAGTTATTCGAAAAGTGCTAATTGGACTATGCCATGCGGCTTTAGAGGGAAGAAGACGAGGAGGAGGAGGAGGAGATTTGGGTTCACAAAGTATAAAACTTTATACTTTATAAAATCCAAGTATAAAACGTTACTAACAAATTCAAGACTACAGGTTGTCGGTCACTACGCGGCCAGGATGTGGTTCGGGACAGGGTCAAATTGTGCGGTAAGACTGCTTGATTTTCTGGAGACCGTAGCAAATTCCGGTCCCCATGTGGCCTTTGTCGCTTCTTAATTTTGTTGTAAATTATAACACTGTTACGTGGACTACGATTGTGCGCGCGGCTAACTGGATCTACATCGGAGACGGTAAAACATTAACAAGTTTTATTTCTAGACATCAACCATGCCTCACTTCAAACATAACGTATATAAGAATTCGTCTTCTTCAGTACCTCCAGCCTGTTAACTCGGCCAGCGTTTTATTTGTCTTCGTAGATGTTTTTCACATTCGGCATGCGATCGCTAACCATCGCTAACCGTGTCCGTATATTGAAATCGCTGCCCCTCAATAATGGACTTACTGTTTCTTCCAGTGCTGAAACGCCCAATCCATTCCGTACACTATCCATTCCTAATTCTATCGACTCGTGTGCAGCCTTTTACTGACTTAACGAACTTGATTTCAGTAGCTTGCCGTTTTTTATTACCATTCTGCTCAGAATTCACATCTCCAACCTCATATAACATAAACGATCAAATGTAATAAAACTCGAACCTCTGTAGCATATTTACAGAACACTGTACTGAGACATTTTACAGAACCGTATTTGTGTACCTTATCCTTGTCGTATCTTCCAGAATTGTATTTACAGCCCCACAAATCTGTTGAAATACTCATAGTTTAGTTCTACTGTCCTCCACATAATTGGAAATGACTTCATTGTCTAAATATTTAAAACTTTTAATCTAGTCTGTAGGAATATCACTTTAAGAGGTCTATCGAGTGTCCTTTCATCCTTTCACATATTTTCCTCTTAAGGGTAGCGGATGAAATCCTCTCAAGCGAGGCAGTTTCATTAAGGGGTCAATGACCCTTACCCATGAGGGCTACAGGTCAGTCAATTCCATATACACTGGAGTTACTGCTTTAACGTTAATGTGGACTCATGATTGTATGTGTATCTTTTAAATGTTTCTTCTACGTTTTATCGTAACATAATTTTAAAATAAAATCCTTAAATTATTAGTGACCGCCAATCAAAAACTGTTGAAAAGATTACAAACGACGGTAGAAAGACACTTAGGAAGACTGCCAGATTCAAGACTGGCCAAACAAGGGTTCTGGTATGTGGGTAGCCCCAGGAAGAGAAGGGCTGGAGGATCTTTGAAGGTTGAGCATCTCTTGTTTATGTCGAGATGTCAGGCAGAAGAACATTTGTCTACGTGAGAAAAAGATTGCATGATCACGAAGACTGCTAGACTGGAGTCAAGCGACCTCACAAGAAAACCCAGTTTTAGAATGATCGATTTCCAGAGAACTCGCTAGAGAGGTGATGATGACATAAAGTGTATTTAAATGAAATAAATTTAATCATTACTTACTAAGGTAAAATATTAGTAACTAATTACTGTACAAAAGACAAAATTCATAATTTTAAAAACACGCGTTCGTAACACAAAGCACCACACCGCGCCAGTGTATCGATTTTGAACTAACCGTGTGGATTCCATGAAGTCTTAACAGCTGATTAGTAAAAAATAAACTGACGGCTACCACGTGTGACTGTTAAATGCCGCGCCGCGTATTTCCAGAATTCAACACAGGAAGTTGTCAACGATACGTAACAATCGAACACGAGGGAAGGAACCGTGATGTCACAACGACAAAAACCAAGCCGGCGATAGGGCGTTGTGCGCATGCGCCACAATCGTATGCAACTGGATTGTCGGGTTTCCACCCAATACACCATCTGTGTTTATCTGTTATAGTAGCGTCCATGTGTTTCAGTTGTAGAGTTGCAAGCATAGCGTTGAGCAGTGCGGCGTGTGGTTTGTTGTTGGTTGTATAGTTAGGTTGATAATATAAGCAGACCGGTAACAGAATTCCAGTGACGGAGACTCGTCGCCATGACTGTTTCTACGTTGGGTATCATTCGGCAGTATGCAGCTGGCACTTCAGGTAGAGAGACGCCTACCTACACATGTAGACGTTTGTTTGTTGTGTGTGTGTTTCTGTGTATGCGTTCATTGTTAGCATAACTCAACAACAATCAGGCTGTTTCATTATACATAACGTTTACAACACAACATAATTCAATATTTACGAATCAAATCTAAAAATGAAAAAGTTACTAAATGGAACACATCGATATTACCACAAAATAACCTCTTTTTTTGTCTCTTCGTTTATAACACTGGACCTCATTACTTTAAATACTAAAAACATTTTAATTGGTTACACATGAAAACTTAAGAACTCGACTAACGAAGGTTATAATACAACTACCGATTACAGCCGGTTACAAATACGAATTTGTTAATATCACAATGCGGCAGTCATACACCATTAGTAAATAACTATTTTAAATTAACATTTTTATATCACTATAACATCTGAATATTTTTTTAAAACACGTTTTGTCATTTTATAAAAGAAATTATTGCTTTTATGTAGCCTATTTTCGTATTAGTACAATTCTGTTAGTTTGGTAGATTATTTTATAGTGTTTGATCTAATTCGTTTTGTAAGAATTACACGAATTCTAATCAAAATTTATAGACGCGATCTGTACAAAATGTTATATAATGCCATTTATTAAAACACGTCAAGATACAGTATAATAATATTGTTAGGACGGCGTGATGCGTGTGTGTATTGGGGGGGGGGGGAAAGACTGAAAGCATGACATGGGCAAGATAATATTAGTGGCAATCGATGAAGGCGCCGAAGTCATATAGTTTTTTGTCTCCACTAATAGCCAGCCACAAGCAGCCCATAAATACAAGATGAGGGTTGTATTGTGTATTTCTGTCACACGGATAGTTGTTTTTAATAGACGTCTCCCTACTTTTAACTTCTGGCGTAGTTATATATACATATCAATTTATAACAACCAAGTTGACTCAATACTAATTACACTAATAAACAATTAGCGAGTTCATCTGTCTGTTAGTTAAAGAGTTTACAATGTGTCGGAGTCATTAACCCATTAACCCGGTTCATTACAATGTACACGCTTAATGTTTCTGTGTAATTCCATGCGTGTTTGGAGGAGAGTCTACCTATTCGCTCCCTAATCAAAAGCCTTATAAAATTTTCACATCGGCGAGTGAGTCACAAAACCAGCGGCCAAATCCCGTACGTCCAGTCAGGCTTTAAACTGTCTTTTGCAAATAACAGTTTGGCCTCCTCCATCGACAGCTGAGATTTTCTAACAACTGCCGCCTTAGTACAACCGTAGCACAACGTACAACGTGTTTAACTTTACCCCTGGTCGTTTCCTTTTTCAGAATAATACTACCCACGCCACGTGACAGTTATGTTTAAAAGTAATATACTGTAGATTGAACGCAAAAAAAAAGGAATTCGTTTTTTCAAATTACGCGTCCATCAAAAAGTAAAATGATCCGAATCATTAAAGCGTATATTTGTTAAGGGGGGGGGGGGTCTTTCCTCAAGTTTGTGCACATAACCTGTCGCTTCTTTGAACTTACAGATTTGAAAACTGCAGATTTTTCTGCAAATCCATGCAAAAATAAGACTAACTAGCCCCACTAAACACGAATCTTACTTAACCTTTCTATTTTTATTTTTATGCCTAGCCTATAGATTTTATACATTTTTTTTAATAAAGTACGAAATTTTCACAATTATCCACATTAATCATTCTCACCCTTATTTATTATCGGGAGGGGGAAGGAGGCACTAGTTTCCTTCGTTATGTCTGTACACATAACCTGTGGCTTGTGGCAAATTTTACTATTTATTTGAAAACTTCAGTTTTTCCTGCAACACTATCCTAAAAGAAGACTAAGTAGCCGTAGCCACTACTACATAAGAAACTTACGTAACATTTCCATTTTTATACCTACAGTTATTAATAAATTCACTACATATATCTAGTTTACATGTAGACCTATAAGTATAGTATACACCTACACAACTATAGTTTTTTTAATAATAAACAAATATCTATACTTTTCTTTAAGAAAGTAGGAAATATTCACAACTATCCACATTAATCATTCTCATCCTTATTTGTTATCATGTGGGGGGGGGGGTGTTCCTTCGTTATGTCCGTTCATATAACGTGTTGCTTGTGTTTAGTTACTAATTTCACTAATTTTTTGTAATTTTTTCTGCAATTCTATCAAAAACAAGACTAAATAGCCACCACTACACACTACATTTTTATAGCAATAGTTTTTAATAAATACCCTACACATATATAGTCTACATGTAGGCCTATACATAAATATAGTTTTTAATAATAAATATCTATACTTTTTTAATAAAGTAGAAAATTTTCACAACTATCCACATTAATCACTCTCAGACTTTTTCGTTTATCTGTGCGGATTCCTTTTCTTGCAACTTCTACAAAAGAAATCTATTAGCACAGAAGTTACTGGTTAACCTCAGTGTACATCCAACTAGCATAATTTAATAATCCTGTCAGACAGTTTTATTAGTTTAAGATAATGAAAACCCGACTCTAAGTTATTTACCTCAGATAACAATAAATATTAAGTAAACAAACCGATTTTGTATTGCATTCTACAGTACAAAGTCTAGGTTACGGGTCGGTATTAACGTTGAGTAACTGATCACAGCGGCAACTGCCACAGAATCCTCTTCCGAATGACTCGAGCGAATTATATTTGAAAATACTCTTCTTATAGATTTCAGCTGTCTAAGTTATCTACCTCAGATACCACTAAATATTAAGTAAACAAACCGATTTTGTATTGCATTCTACAGTACAAAGTCTAGGTTACGGGTCGGTATTAACGTTGAGTAACTGATCACAGTGGCAACTGCCACAGAATCCTCTTCCGAATGACTTGAGCAAATTATACTTGAAAATACTCTTCTTATAGATTTCAGCTGTCTTAATACCAACAGCTTCCTATACTTTCGTCCAATTCTCCTTCTGAGCTTGTTGCCCCTCGCAGTCTTCACTCGTATGCTCTGATGCATCCTCGTTATATGACAATTCTACATTCGTCTTCTTACCATTGCCCATTCTGATTGTATTTGTTAGTTTCACAATTAGTTTATACACCTGTAAATTCTAGACCTGACCATAAATCTCTTTCCTCTCTCTGTTCGCACTGCGGATTCTGTCCCATCTTGTTTTACCTACAGTTCTTCTTAGAATTCCGATGTCTGTCAATTCCACTTATCTTTTTGCGTTATAAGTTTTTGACATAGCCTCTGCACAGAACGTCAACATAGATCTTCTTATTTTGATCTTGTAAATTCTAGCTTCGGCGTCCTTCCTAGGATATTTGTTTTTCCATATAGGCCTACAGTTGTTCAGGCGACCGCTTACTCTGTTAGGATCCGTGAATTCTTTGTCTAGGTCTCCAGGGCTAGCTAACAATACACCGATATAATTAAATCCCACAATTTGTCCGATTATTTCACTGCTCACTAATATTTTCCATCGTACAGGTTCTGCCGCACTCTACGCTGTTTTAGCTCAAAATGTTCTGATTGAAATATATGAAAACGTTAATGATGCTATTGAAATATCATATGAAAACGTTTTGATATGCAATTTTGTCAGATGCATACCGTTTACAATTTATTGTAAATCCCATTCTAATGACCAACCCGGCGATCATCATGGCAATCTCTCGCAACTCCTCACCACCTTCTCATCACGCTCAAGTCATGCTTCACATCGTCGATTCATCCTTTTCACTGGTCTTTCTCACATTCTCTTTCCGAATAGTTTTCAACTGAAGATCTTCTGTAGCGCACACAATGACTCCATTCTTTCGATGTGATCCAACCACGCAAGTCTTTGTCAAAATCAACATCATCTACTTCAAGGATTAGGCATTGATTATGTCTGTTCAGGCCTCTCAGGTTTGTTGTGTCCATCTTTGTTGGGCGTCCTGGATCCCTTTTACCTCTTACGTGTACAGCCAAGCTTTTTTTGGTTATGTTGTCATCTGGTTTAAATGACCTTTCCTTTGGCACGATACGGCTTATTTTTTTCGTTTATTGAGAATATACTCAGTTCCTTCCTGACATCATCATTCCTCTTACCATCTCTTAATGTATATCCTGCCACTGAACGCAAAAATTTCATCTCTGCAGCCTGGACACGCTTACCATCATTTTTCTGTTAATGTCCAGACTTCACTGCCATACAACAGATAGGAGCAGCCATTACTCTATACAATTTGAATAAAGTTTCCCTTTGAGTGTTCTTAAAATTGTACCACACATAGGTACATTTTGAAATCTAGATATTTTCTTATCTAGATCATAATTATAATTATAACTCCTGTCACGTTCTGGACACACTATCACCTGTTCTATAACACAATTATTAACGACTGTCTTTCCTCTTATTGGTAGTTTACCACAACAAGTAATTAATTTAGTCTATTTAGTAGATATATTTGAATTATAGACATTAACGATTTTTTCAAGAGCATAAAACGCAAGGCTTTGTCCTTTAATGAATCGTAAAATCCCTCTTAATTAATCGTAATTAATTATCTTCATTTTCTGAACTCTGGCTCAGTAAATTTGTTGTTGATGAAAGCGTCTAACCTAACCTAACACTTGGCCGGGTAAACAAACTCGTTTCATCATGTTCTCACTCCATGCATTCTTTTCTCTGGACATGTGTTCGTCTGTACAGGAAGAATAAAAAAATAAAAAACTACTGAACATGTAGTAGTATGTTTACTTTGACTCACTTTGAATACACCCATTTCTACTGTAGCGTTCGGGTTTCGTTTCGCAAAGGAATGCTTATGTAATTGCAATGGTTAGGGCTTGCACAGGCTTGACAGGTAACGAACGTCATACCGGTACCGACATTCTTGCCGGCATTTCGCCGGAACACCGTACTTGCGTTAAAATTGTGATCCCGTGAAAGTAAAATCTTACCTAATATGTAGATTCCAATGTTTAATTTTCAATAATTTATGAGATTTTAAATAATTGCGAACTTGAACACTATGAACCATCCAATCAGTGGAGAGCATATCGATATTTTTGTTCAATAAATTGCAGTGTCGATACAACGATCGAAAATCAATTGCTATTATATCGATTTCAAATAAATTCAACAAAAAAACTGATAAAATAACAACCTCTCACCGCTCTATTCAATTCATCGCAAACAATGCCTTTAATTAGATTGTAAACAAATAAATTCGAAAGATAAAAGCTATACAGCGCATTATATAATCTTTTACTTTTATAACTGCAAATAAAACTCTTCAAAATAAGACCTCTGTTAATGATAACGAACATGAGGATATTATGAAATTTATTTAGACTTTAAGCTTGTCGAAAGGAGAAAAACACATCTGTTATATCCAGTAATTTTTTGTTCGATCACATGTCCAATCCATTGTGGCAACTGCTTACACATTTAACAATCTAATAATAATATTACTGAACCGATACATATGGCATTGAATGTTTTGTGTGACCACTAAGACGTTATCAAATTTAATTTAATTCAACCTATCGGTTTTATTTCTTTATTGAGTACTCTTCAAATGATTACAATAAATTTATGTAAGTTTTACGTTAATGCCTTGGAAACCTTTTTTACTAACACACGTTGTGACAAAAATACAGTAAAGGTTGAAAAGAAATCACTACAAAAAGTACACGCTTAAGCGTTATATAACAGCGTTTTCACATTTAGAAACGACGTCATGATGTTGTTCGAGGGTCCAGTTTCAATGCCTGCATGACATTCGCAAACGAAGCCAATCAGCAGACCCCAAAAACCATGGGATCGATCCCACCCGTCCACCCTTATAACTACATTCCGGCCAATTTACTAATAGAGAGACGACGATGGGCAGCTCAAATCACTTCCCACGGACGGAGCGGCCACGTGACAAATCGGCAGCAAAAATGGCATGACTAACTGGACAATTAGGCTGTGACCGCCGGCGACTGTCTGCGCTAACGGACTGCAATTAATACGGACAATACCGCCAAAACTCGGCAGCCACTTAGCGAATAGTAAGCGCGCGACCACTGGTATGCAGGCCGGCCGGGTCAATAAATTACTCCCCCGCTCTCACTCTTTCAAAACGAACGTAGTACGTATACACCGATTATTATCTCTCATTTTCCATTTACTTATTCGGTGGTTCAATTGTGGGAGTTAATAGATTACTAACGATGCCGTACTCTCTTACCACAATCGGCATACATCATCAGACGTAAATTTATAACAAAGAATAATCCTAGCACTTGGCTGTGAACTGAGGAGAGTCAAGCGATACAACGCGCTAACAGCACAAAATATTGGAATAATAAAAATCGAGACGCATAAATCTTAAGAACTCGCAAAAACCGGCTGCTGAACAGGCCATGATGCAACATCGCGAATGCTAGTGATGGGATACGAACCCAAGGGCAACAATGGCCGCAAATCAAACGAACTGCAACAGGTTCCAACGACAGAATTCGGTTCTTTACTATATAAATAAGTGGATCTTAAGAGCCACTGAGGGTGTATCATCGCAGAATGGGCGAAACGTGTTACAACAAAAAATAAATAAAACTGCGGACTCGTAATTGCGAGAGGTCAGACAAAAGAAATATACAAGGAAATTTAATTAAAATACAGTACAGTACTATGAAACCTTTTCACAAAGAATCAGACGAGAAGTTTGTTGTTTCGGGAATCTCTCACGAAACAATACACTGAAAGTCTGATAAAGTGTCCAAAGAGAGAGACGGCAGTCAGACGATGAAATTAACTTTGGGTATTCGCGTGTACTGATTAAAAAAAAAACTACAAAAGAGTGACAGGCTAGTTTTAAAAAACTATAAAAATGTTATCATTCTTATTGACATCATGTTATTCTATTGTTTGAGAGTTTTTTTCTTTTATTAATGTAAACCCCGTATTATCGTACTATTTGTAATTTCGTTTAAATCATTTCTATATTATTACTCACTCTAATTTCGAGCAATAGGTATTTATTATCTATTGTCTGATAGCGGTATTCTATAAAAGTGAACGTTGTTTTGTGATAAATAATATCATACCGTGATTTCAATGTAATTAGGACTGTACCGCTATGTATTTATTAAAACACATTATAATTTTTCTTTCTCTCAAACAACATAACGTACAGTGCAATCTCGATACGATGGTCCCTGGCGGACCCGAGAAACACTGTTTTAGAGGAAGTTATAATACAGAGTGGGTCATTAGTTGCTCGACACTCAACGTTATCCTCATTTTAGTATATTACAATCTGCTATTGAACTGAGGAAAGCACCATATTTTTTTCAGGCTTTGTAGGATTTAGCTATTGTTTTTCTACAAAACGTGTATCCTTGTTTTGTTCTCTGTAAAGAAGTGTATCCTTGTTTTAGTTATGACCGCGACTGTATAAATGATAACAGGTTTTAAGGCGTTTGGTTATTAACCAAACACAATATTAACACTTCTTTACGTTTTGACACAATTTACTGCCATCATCAGGTTTAGTGGCGTCGTTGCTAGGAGCTGTTTCGGGGGGGGGGGGGGGAGACTACCTTGAAGATTGAACTTCCAGTTTTTCTCAGGATGAATACGAAATTCACGATTCTTCCCATATAATTTTATAAAATGTAAGTTAGGGCCGAAAACACGTTGTTTACCCTACATTACTTACCAATGTTGAGTGATTGTCATTATTAATAAAACTCTTAATTTGATTTGATTAATTTACAAATTTTGTTAATTCCTTTTATTTCTACAACTTTTAATAAGCCTTATTTTAACGCGCGCAAGAGTCTTAGAAGAAACAGCCCTACGTTTAACGATTATGGAATTTCTTTGAAACTTTTAATAGCTCGGGGGGGATTGATACTCCGATCCCTCCGTAGTTATACGCCACTGGTCAGGATGTTTCATCGATGGGATGTTTACAGAGAAATAATACACGTACAAGTGTGTGTGTGTGTGTGTGTGTGTGTGTGTGTGTGTGTGTGTGTGTGTGTGTGTGTGTGTGTGTGTGTGTGTGTGTGTGTGTGTGTGTGTGTGTGTGTGTGCATTAAGTAAGGAATAATAACGACTATTACACACAGATATCATTATTCTCATATTGATAAGAATTATTGTAATATTCCAGACATATTAGTTGTAATGTATTAATTATTTCTGCATTGCCCAGATGATAAGAATCATTTTCGAACCTCGACAATAAACTATCAATGTCGACAAAGAATTTTTAAAATTGTGTCTATGTAATGACAAAACCTTCAACTGATGGAAGTTATCAAAAAATATAATTTCTGTCAAGCCACTTATGGCCCACCTGCGTACAGGAAATTTAGAATATAGTGTAGTAATTCGTTCCTAGTTTCGGCAAGTTGTAGGTAAAAATCTTCTAACTGATTTATCAACGTATAAATTACTTTACAATTAATAACGTTTAATTCTGAAGAAGACGCGATTTTCAAGGCTTTCCTTGTATCAAATACTATATAGTGTAGGGTTTTGTTCTGTTTGTTAAATCGCTTCCCAACACAGAGGTATTTCAAGCGTGAAGGCGACGAAGGGCTCTGTTTATAGGCACGGGTAAGATCAAAGGGGTCAAATCCGCTCCTGAAATCATACAACTGTTCTTCCTTGCTCTTTCGTAGTTGACAGTTCATATATTCTCGTAGTACCGGGGACCACGGACATTAAGACACAATGAAAAAACTATCGTATAACAAAGAGGGTTATTATTATCAAAAATAGCCTATCATTCAATCGATATGAATTTTTTTACAATAACGAGATTGATGTCGCGACCAGAATAGTTTGTCGTCGCAGAGCGCAGTATCGTTGAATTGATAATATTGTTCTACGAAGACTTCAATGTAAAGACAAAAATTCACGGGTTAACCATGGTTTTGGATCTAATTATCTCGGATAATTTCGGACTGTCGAAACTATTTATCGTTGATTTCTGTTCGTAATAAGCCTATGCATGTGCAGTACGCTCGATTAGAATGCAGTATATTTAAATAGTAGATATATCCCAGTAGTAGATTGCATATGACCGTCTAAAACTGTTTTGTCCGTGTAAAACCAGTCAGGAAGCGTTATGTGAAGCAAAAGCTTACCACAGATAAGATTAATTTTCAGTTACGGACCGGAAACGATCTTCACAATTCGATCCAGTTCATTTTTCATAACTACTGAGGAAAACGCTGCGTAAATCTCTATTGAAGTTTGCCGCTATCTCGAAATTATTATATCGATGGCTGTGGTAAGCAGCAAAGGCGCAACAGACATATTTTCACCTGTTCTTATACAAAATCCTTTACTGCAGTTTACCGTTGAAATTATACGAAAATAAACAAAAGAATCGAATACACGCCACCAAATGAACAATGTTTTCACAATAATATCAGCTCACATAATGCATTACCAACATACGTTTTGGGAATTTCACAAAGATACAACTACCTACCTTTTTGGCTGCGATATGTTGTGTGTGTGTGTGTGTGTGTGTGTGTGTGTGCGTTTCCTGAAAACGTTCGAAATCACAACTACGATTAGTGAGCTGTACCAAGAATCAAAGTGGTTTTCACAAATAACATTAGCCCAGTTTTTACGATAAAAAACAACACTGTCTCTAGGTTCAAAATACGTCTTACTTTAACCCAGACCTTTCGCCCGTTCTACGATGTGGCACACTCGGTGACTGGACTCGGACTTCACTGACGATCCCGCATAGTAAAACAGGCGAAACGTTGTTTCATGTTAATCAAAATAAAACGCGTGTCGAACGTAAAAAGACGGAGTTGTTTTCAGTGTAAACAGTAACAGTTTTGTACTATTTATAGCATACACGCTCTGTTTCACAAAGAATGTGATAAGGATTGCACGACTTGACTGGAAACTAGACGATTACAGAGACATTCGAATGTGACATTTTGTATACAACATTTCGCCAAAACATTATGCTCAAGTTCATGTTTCATTCAACTGTCTGTTTCTGTGAACGAAAGAGTCCCATTTTGCTAGGTGGAATACTTAATTTCTTGTAAATATACATGTGATTGTACACAATTATATGAACAGTGCAAACCATTTAATTAAAGGGGAGCTTATCGATGTTTGTTCGATATATACAAGAAGTATTCAAATATCGTAAAATCGATTACTCATTACGGTTTACGACTGGGGAAACCGCAGTGCGTGCATTGTATAGTTCCAATGCAACCATTCACACAATATTAACCAGTCGGAAATTAAACAACAGAACTCAAAAAAAAAACCATGGGAACAATACCCTCCGACTATAAACTGCTAACAACAAAGAGACTTTCTGTAATGACTTTTGCACACGTGTTTCACTTCTGCTAGTCAGGTGGCAACCTAAAGTCGTCTGTTCGCTTCAGCGTTTCATCTTTTTGAAACGTTTGAAACCCGGTCAACTACGCCAAGGTAAACAAACACAGCTATCGTATAATGTAGATCGACTGTTTGTTTAGATTAAAAACTGAGAGCTATTCGTGACAGTTTCAAAACAACGCCGGCTGTTTATTGCTTTTAAATTGACTCGCATAAATAGACAGGCTTTGTTAGTTTAGCGATTACACATTGCTAAGAGCCCTAAGGGCCAAATGAGGGGAGGCCCGAGAGGTGTGGACTTTCTGGACGTTTAAAGACAATCAAACTTCCTACTGACGAAACTTAATAAACTAGCAAGATCCCTGAGCTGCAGAACTCCCTGACACTTTTATAACTTTTTTCCAAAATTTTGACTTCCATTTTTGGCTTGTTGTACCCACGCCTAGGCATAAAAATATTCAAAGCAAACACTACATTCGGGTTTGGCTCAACACCATTCCCTTTAGTCTGATGGTCAGCATTAATTTTTACATTTTTTCTACAATGTTAATACGTTTTTTATGGCTCCGGTGGACATTATTTACGGCGGTGGACGAACGGGACCGGACCCCCCCCCCTCCAGATGGTCGATAAATGTTGACGAGGGATTTTGTTGGCCTCTCAATGTTTAGGTTGTTTTATTTTCTTTTTCAGCTGTGTACATTAATATAGTGGTAACTCTTTTTTAAACATACGAACAGGTTTATTACAGATGATCTGATGATTATCAAACACGCTTATGCGTTTGATATAAGAAATACAGGAAAATCAGTTCAGTCATTACCCTAAGTATAGCTATCTTGTAAACAATATTTCAATAACGCGTATTTTTATTGGGTATTAGTCTACCGTTTTCTTTAATGAGACTGATTTCATGATGTTATCACGTTTTTCACCCACTGTCAAAATAGGAATATTGATTAGTCTTAACTTTTTTTTCTTTTGTATAAAGCCGACTCGACAGCCCCCCCCCCCGACCACATTCTAGATACGCTATTGTGTTAAAATTGTGTTTAATTTGATATCACAATGGATTTTTGCAATTTTTTCTAACCTTTTGTAACATTTTTGGGCCCGTGATGTTCTCAAAAATTTGAATTTTCCAAACCTAAAAACTATATTTAAATTGTGGTTAAAATTCTCTTAATTCATTTTATAAGCCACATGGACGTGTTCTGATTTTTTTTTTAAGTCTGACTCCTCACATTTTTGTCCCCTGACACCCTATTTTTTGGGGGAATACTCTCTAAAATAATAGGACTCTGTTGGTTAAAGGTATCCATATAAATGCCAAGTTTTATGAAAATCGATTAATACAATCATACGTTATCGTGAGACATACCCCAAAAGACAGACTACAGGCAAACAGACAAATGCCAAACAATCGATGCCAAAACTGAGAACTCGTTTGTTCGTTCAGTGACCTAAAAAGCAATGTATTCGTTACGAGGAACTAAAAAGTCCATCCCACGGATTCGATGCTTTATAGTAATACAATATCGTAAGAAGGTATTTGTTTATGTGTCACCTCGAACAAAATAAATAAAATAAAATAAAAAACTGAATTATTTTATTCAAATCAAGTTAATTGACCTACCGAACGTCTTACCTTCGGTACAACCGCAGAAGTTAAGTTGTTACAGAATAGAAAGCCTATGTAATTTTAAAACCAGTTTTAACATAATATGTAAAACGTCATCCAGAACAGACAACTAATTTTCGAACACAATATTTTATAAAGTACGGCACTAAAAATCTAATTTTATAACAATTTACTTTTTATACAGTTGTTAGACTATATTCTTAAGTCTTCGTTTAGAAGTTCAATTAAGTTAGAAAAATCAGTCTCTCAATAAAGAAATGGAAATTTGAAACTTTTAAATTTAATCGTCAAAACTGTGCTAAACAAAATTAACCTATACTTTTTTCTTTACATAGTCTTAAACTGGATCTCTAAAGTACGTAGTTAGTGTACATCAAAACTGATTGGTTTTATCGTTATTCTGAAAGAGAGAATGTCTTTCTAATTTCGTTATTGAGAAGTTTGAGTTTCGTAAGAGGGGCCGCGCACTGCAACAAAACTGTTCCGGAACTGTTTCGTCTCTGTTTCTCGCCCTCGCAACAAAACTGTTTTGTTTGTTTTGTTTCTGTACCTGCGCGCACTGCAACGAAACAGTTGCTCGTCCACTTTGTCCACTCGTTGAACGCACACCCAATGCCGATCCGAAATTATTTATTTCTCGTTCTTCATATTATACATTGCAGAAATTGCTTCATGAAGTTATTTCACCAGAGCCGTTTTTACTGGATTTTCGTGCTACATAATTCTGTAGGGTTGTTAAAGAAAATATTTTATCAACAAAGCGCTATTTATTATATAAAATAAAAACGTTTATGATATTAAACATTCAGAAACATAAACAGAATAATCACTGTTGCACACCACTATAAAATATTATTCCGATTAGCGCTTTCAAGCTTCGCACCTCATCGTCAGATCGGAAAAATCTGATTAGGTATAAATACATACAGAGACATTTTTCCGATCTGACGATGATCTGTGAAGCTTGAAAGCGCTAATCGGAATAATTTTTTATAGTGGTGTGCAACAGTGATTATTCTGTTTGTGATTGTAACCACTAACACAACTTTCTTAATTAAATTTCAGAAACAAAACATAAAGTCAGATACGTTTGCTTGGTTCTGAAAACACTTGGAAGACGCTTAATTCTGAGAGCATGTGGGTTTCTGTTATTTTGAAGGAAGTGCTGGGACATTACAATATTAGTTATGTTATGTACTGGTGGTCACATCCGTTACTGTCATAATTATGGTACGCGTAAATGCCTATTCTCACTGCCACCGATCCGGCACCATCTTACTTGAAGTAGACAAAGATGTGATCGTCTGATTTCTTTATGAAACCATTTGCATTTCCTTCAAAACCAAATCTCAAGTACAGGTTTGTTTTACAGGAACGTCTAACAAGTTTGTTATACGACTTATCGTAACACTTGGCATACGTGTCCACACTTACCCTACCCTACAGAACCCTATTGTTTTTGAGATTGTCCCCCCTCCTCGCTAATAGGGTGGCGGGAGGTAAAATATCAGGGGGATAAAATTGTGAACAAAATCGCAAAAGTCTACGTAGGATATCAAATTAAAGAGAATTTTAACTAACATCTGAATGTTATGTTAAGTCTACGAAATTTCAAAATTTTGGGACCTCAGGCACAAAACGAAGATTAAAAAATTTGTGAAAATATAGCTTCCCATCGAACTAAAAGTAATTTTAACCAAAATCCGAATATTTGGAATTCGCGCGCGCGCGCGCGCGCACACACACACACACAATATTGTATGATTGAGTGCTCTACATTTGTTATATTACTAAAGATGTCATAGAATAATTTGGACTTTTGTAATTTTTCCCATAATTAAAAATGTATCTAGTATCGAAATACAGCCTATGTAACAATAATTGTCCTTCATTCAAAATAGCGAGCAAGTTCTGCAGCTCAGGGAGCATACTATTCTAGTAATAAGAAATATTTTCTATAAAAATACTTACAGATAGGCTATTTTGTATGATTTAGAAATATGCAACATAAAATGTATTTTTTTTAATGTGTATTTTCCATGTTCCGTTCGTACGTATGTAAATTATATTTCTAATATGTAAATTTTTATTTAATCCTAAACAGCATATCATTTAATATTTTAATACTGCAGCGATTTCAAATGCCAATTTATGAATGAAACATAGGCAGTTGGCTTGCGTAGTTTTAAGTAAATGATGTTGTACATAAATAAACGAGTAGTATAAAGTAACTTTATATAAATAAAGTATACAGTATTCATTACATAGGCAATACTAAGTATTACATAGGCAATAAAGTATTAACTTTATTTAGTTAATTAATTATTAAATAAATTCCATCTCAGTTTTCAAAATAATAACAATAATAATAATAAAAACAGTATGCACAGTCCTTCGTACAGTTTCTGTTTTAGATTTATGTCCATTTTTATGTCCATTCAATCGTTCAAAAGTCGTTTTAATAACAAAGAAGGCCGGTTTTCCACTTCATCGATTAAGTGTTCAATTTTTCCGTATTTCAATGATTAGTTTATATGTGTAACTCATTTAATAATAATCGCGTTCAAATAACTACATTAAAACGTTAATATAATAACAAATAACTAATAACAAAGAAGACTTCAACACGTTCAGTACACTCAGACTGCCGTTGTGTTCCGTGTTGGGGGCGCGGCGAAACAGTTTCGAAACTGTTTTGTTGTAGTGCGCGGACTTCCATAAGAAACAGTAGGACTAGCACGTTTCCACAGTAGGAAACGGTTCTGGGATCTTTTCGGTTAAGTGGCAGGATGCAGTGAGCAATTACTCTACGTAGCAATCGCCAGTAACATCGCATTTCCCCCTCCAACGCATTTTGCAACCATTCCATGGTGACAGCGTGGCCTGTCACTCTGTATGCCGCAGTCGCAAGTGTAGTAGTACCGGTATCGTAACGTATCATGAATTAAAAGTCCAAAGGTTATTGGTGGACCTAATGTAGAAGTGGACGAGACTAGTTTCACTAAAACAAAATATAATAGGGGAAGAGTTTTACTAAATCAATGGGTGTTTGGTGGAGTTTGTCGTGAAACAAAGAGACTGTTTCCTTCTGAGCGTTCCAGACAGATCCGCAGGGACTGGTTAATAAACCAGTATGTTGTCCCAGGCACAAACATTTTGCCCGATGAGTGGAGGGCATATCACAATTTACATAAAAAATTATCAACATTTAACAGTGAATCACTCAACAATTTGTA
The DNA here is from genome assembly GCA_034769895.1 of Magicicada septendecula. NCBI lineage: Eukaryota > Metazoa > Arthropoda > Insecta > Hemiptera > Cicadidae > Magicicada > Magicicada septendecula. Next base: position 830,906,250 of record CM068368.1, read on the forward strand.
AATCCAGTATTTAAATCTAGCAATATAACACTCGTCACTTTTCTGCTTCAAAGTTAACAAAACTACCACTTTTTACCCGTGCAAAGACAACGGTTCAAAGCGTATAGATATTAATCTAGAGGAGTCATGACACAGACGACAGTGTAAGGGAAAGCGTGTCAAGGTGAAAAAGATAAAGGTAGATAACGTTACTAGGGTCTGCCTTCGATTTCTGGCGCCTGCGTTAATTGGTTTTTAATGCTACAAATACGTAACTTATGTACCAGATATTGAGCGATCGTCGTTGTCAAGAATGTTCAATCCCATCTTTTATTACTTTACCAGTATTGTAATTGGTTTCATTTCTACAATTGTTTCTAAGCCTTATTTACACACATGTAACCGGCTTAGAAGTGACCACTTACTATTAATGCCTACACTAAGTGATTACGGAATTCCGCTGCTGGAACCTTGGGGGGGGGGGGAGTGATCCTTCGACTCCCCCTCCCCGTAGTAACACCACTAATCTCCCGCATTTCTAACCCGCATAGAGCGATACCCACACAATGGTTTTGAACAGGAAACATGCCCTTCTGTTATATATCGTGATTCCGTAACAACAGAGGGCACTCAGCGTACATCTCTGTTCTACCCCCTTGTGTTCAATACTACGTTTGATTTCATCACCACTACCTCCCTTTGTCGATACACAAGACATCGTGCAAACGAGTTTACGATTGCTCCGTCCTGCATTTCAATGGAAATTTGTTACTCCTCTTACGACCGTATACACAATATAATGCGATACCGGGCTGTTTGGCCGTGGTCCGGTGCTAAACTCTCTAGCAAATGTTGCGGCCGTGCCACTGACGGCCATCGTCGGTGCAAATTATGAGCTTGCGCTAACGTAAGGTGACACACGTTAGTGACCACAGTACTGTGGTAATGGCTAGCGACTGTGTTTGGTAACGATAGTACTGTAGTCACTAACGTGTGTCATCTTACGTTAACGCAAGCTCATAATTTGCACTTTTGCTAGAGATTTCAGCACTGAACCACGGCCAAACAGCCAGGGGTCACAATTTAACTACATCGACTCCGGCCGTGAAAGCCTTCGAAGAAACTTACAATAAGAAAGCATAGCAGTTTTTTGCGTTGTTGCTTGTTAAGCTGTGTTTGAATACACGCGTATGTTGTATATAGAATAGCCTATTAGGAGAGAAATACCTAACAAAGTGTTAAGCAGGTTTGTTTCTTGTAGTCAGTACTTCGCCCTCTACGAAGTCTGACCAGAAAGTTCAAATTTTGTTATTTGAAAAATTATATTTTATTCATATGTAGACTATTTACATTTTTTTCTGAAATGTAGTTCACATCGGATATAAAACAGTATTTATGCGAATGTTTTTTCAGTATCCAAAATATTTCCGAAGTGCAATTTTGTTATATCCTTGAGCTCGTTAAGAGAGTTTTGTTTTATCAAGAACAGCGCGTGTGTACACAGATAGAAACGAACCTAGCTATACGGCGGTTGAGGTAAGGACTTACCTACAATTCTTGAACAAGCAGTGACGTGTGTGCCGGTGCATTATCATTCCACAAATCTGGCTCAATTCCCCTTCCTTCCTCCTAAAATACTGGAGAGTTAAGATCACTAAGGTCCTGGACTCGATCAAGGGAAAACCCCCTGACATTTTCACCTCCCACAATACTGGAGAGTTAAGATCACTAAGGTCCTGGACTCGATCAAGGGAAAACCCCCTGACATTTTCACCTCCCCGTGGTAGGAAGGAGACATCGTTTGCTTACATACATTGTACAAGTAAGCGGCTAACAACTTCAGGGACCGAGCATCACCCGGGATAAGGAGGTTCCCTTTCACCAAGTGCCAACGGTTTCCAAGGAAGGCGGATATGCGGGTAAAAGGACAGGGTGCCCTCTCGTCCTTGGGATGGGAAACAAGCCCTAAAGACGGATGAACTGTCAAAGTCAACGGCACAGGATGGAGAAGGCAACTGGAAACCACTCCATTAGGGAGCCAATAGGATATCCCTTGTTTAAGTAAGGGGCAGCAAGTCCTCTTGCTGAGAATGGTGGGGCGGCAGTCTTTAGTTAAATACTCCAATGTAATATTCCCCTGGTCGGATCTCCGGGAGGGGACAACTCGAGTTAATGTTTGAGAGCGTAATGACGAGGGAGGCCCATACAAGAATATATGAATGAGATGAAAAGGAGGAAAAAGATATGTGGTGATTAAGAGATGTCTTCGGAAGGGAAGAGAGAAACTGCAAGCCCACCAACCTATAGCCTCAGAAGAAGAAGAAGTGGTTTAAAGTGCCAAGTAGTGCTCCTTATTGACAGACGCACGTACTGATAAAAATTCAAAGAACGCAACACCACAGTCTTCGCCTTGCTACCTCAATCTTCAAGTCATTCACTACAGTCTTTAAAAGCGCTTGTGTACCGTTTGTAAACGTTCGTTTACGCGTACCAGACTCGCCAAAGCTTCCTGCAAAATTATCATCGAGGTTAGAACAACTTCTCATTCATTAAAAAAAAAATGATGCAGGTTCTTCAATCTTGTTGTAAAATGATAAAAAAATCGCTGAGTATACCAAAACACAACTTGACTGAACTAGCTGTAAAATCTTATCTAAGTATCCAATATGCCTTACCAATTTCTATAATTGGTACAGAATGGTGTTTTGACGCCAACAAAATTTGAATCACGACTTTTAGAGCACGAAATTAAAAAAACTGCACGAACTTTTTGATCGAACTCGTACATATGTTCCATTCCATTAAAGATAAGAGAAATTCCCAACAAAGAGGCACGTGGTGGGTTTGTGGCTTGTATGCTTCACCTTACATAGAAATTACAACAGTCATTCTCCGCCTTTCGTAAGCTTCCGTAGTTTTGATCATTGAAAACACTATTTTTAGGTTAGGATGCCGTGCCGTGGAATGAGCGATACGTTTGGTGTTGATCAGAACATGTTGAACCTAAAAATAGTCTTTTTAATAACAGACATACTGCTTGTTTATGTGATCAGCTGCATGTGATGAAAACTGCTGGCCTTGTTTATCTTTTTAAGAGTATATTATACGCTTATATAATCGGAAAAGAGAAAAAACTTATAACCTGAGCGTATAAATATAGAATGACAAATATTAATCAAATTAATTTGGCAGGATAAATAATTTATTCGTATTTTCATTTATAAATATACAGTTTTAGAAATCGATAACGCGGAGAGTGGGTTCGGAATACCAGAACAGCAGCAGCCTCTTTGGGTCTCAGAAACGTGACCGACCGCCGATACGTACTGAACAGCACAGAAATAACCGGAGTGTTGGAAGCGTGACGTCAATATAAAGATGTGTGCAAACTATTTTCGCATCGGCAAAAAATAGATTATGCATGCATAACAAGAATTATCGAAGGCGTGTCTCGACAGCGTAGGTAAACTGCGATTCCGCGCAAATAGGGCTACCATTCGTTGTTTACACGCGCGCATGCATCAATGTTTTGTTCTGTACTGGTACCAATAAACACAGTCTCACACGGTATACGCTATAATTCTCAGTATCACGTGGTGGCATAAACGTAACTAAATTTCTTATCGGATTCCTGTGGCGTATTGTAACGAGTCCTCCGTAGACGAGCACCAGAATAAAACTAAACGTTTCTTCTTATTCTCGCAGTGTTGACACAACATATTTTGTTCGCCAATTTACAGCGTTCGTTCGAAAATGACCTCCAGTCCCCGGCTCTCTGTCAATGTTTTCTCTCAACGAGGTTTTCCTGCGTTTTACGTCCAACATGTCTTGACGTCAACCGATTTATAAAGTAGCGGGTTGGTGTTTGATAGAATAAGAAGACGGAGAGCTGCGCAGGTAGTAGAAGGCAGGCCTATGTGAAAGGAGAAACGTTCATGGTTGAAGATTATAAAGGCGGAGATGAGGTTGAAACAAATGGAAATGATGATTTCAGTCAGGTGAGCCAATGTGCTGGAGGGTTTACAATCCCCAACGAGTTACGTGGGGTCACGAGGCGATATTGTGATCTGTAGCCTCTCGATTTCACAAAACCTTGTCGCGACTTCACTGTGGTTAACGTATTCGATGGGTTTTATATCCACCGACTCTTTTCCCACCCGACCTTATCTTTCTATAATTCATACCTGCCCGATGAAAAACCATTTCTTTTGTGCGTCGTATTTGTTTTATCTCCGTCCATCGTCATCACCTCACACTCACGAAGTCCTCCTTGCATCTTTACAACTGCTGTAAAGATGACTCTCACTTTGAGTCAAAAGTACCAACACCTTACATAGATTTGAACATGATGTTTATTCATCCTTTATTTTTACTCCCCGAAAGTTCTTTTCCTCGCAAATATTAACCGAACTTCAAAGTGCGCGCGCGCGCGTTTTAACACTAGGGGTCTCATACCTCTCCCTAAACCTCTACCCTACAGACCTTACTTTTACACTTCGATTCTTTACTGTTAGACTACATATCATTTATCACGAAACGTTTTAGTCTCTTCTCAGTGCTGTACTCGAATCGAAGATAAAAAGGCTGATGTGTGAATGTCAACACACTCTCATGCATATTCAGGATGTACCGTTAACATCAGTTCCGACAGGCCAAACAGTCCCTATTATATCTTTGGCATCGCCTCGCGAGGAGAACATACTTGTCAATCCACTTGCACAGTGTGTGTGTGTGTGTGTGTGTTTTGAACACTAGTGGTGACGTACTGCCCTGACTCATCCTAGACCGTCTACCGTACTACTTTCACAATTATGATTCTTTAGAACCGATAGACAACAATCATTTAGGCCCTATAAAATCACTTCTTTTCCCCCTCTCAATACTGTAGCCTACCTGAATCGAAGGTGAAAAGGCTCTCTACATATACCCGTGGTGTGTGAATGTCTACAGACACTCTCATGGCTATTTGGGATATAACTACCGTCAGCTCCAGACGCGAATCCTCAGAGCAAGCAACGCAAGCAGTGCTTGCCCAAATAAAATCAGGCAAAAGTAAATAAATGATTACGTAACCAAAAGTGATTATTGTTGTCACCAAAAACCGTTTCAAATGCCTTCGTATCTCTCACGTTTTGATAATCGGCTGCGCATTTGTCACCTGTCTTCCAGTGAAAATGACATTGATTTCATCGAAGTCACTACTACCACTTCGCTTCCAGTTCTGTGTGCTGCTTTAACAGCTGGCTGACCGCTCCGCGCCCAAGGCAATCACTTCAAAAAATGCTTCGGTGCATTAACTATGATTTGGCCAAAATTTCAGAAATCTTAGCGCTTATTTAGGATTTCACAGCTACGCTTTCACTATCTAGCCTTATTTTTTACATTAGGCTAGATTTTACACAGACAGAATATTCAAATAATCTAACCTACGAGTAAGATGGTTTGCTGGTAACGCACAATGCTAAAACGCACAGCATCTGTCTCTCAGAGACGCAAAAATCAAGCACATTTAGCAGTGCTTTAAGCCGCTACGAGCGCTAGCGGTGACAATGCGGCCACATTTTTCACTTGTTTATTGTTTTGGTTGTAAGTTTTTGGATTGCAAGTTTCTGTCAGCCTGAATTAAGTGCCTTAAACAAAAACTTGAACGAAACCTAGGTAACGAGATATTTTAATACCTAATACTATAAGAAATATTCTTGGCTATGTGGATGTACATCTAGTTTCTCTGCATTTTGCTGGCCTTGTATTTGTTACACATAGCCTACTAATTACACTCGATTAATATTTTTCTCACAGCGACAGAAACGAATGCGTACAAGAATATTATTTTTTTTTTAATGATTGCAGCATTGGGATTTTTTATACATGTGTTTATATTGAGCTTAGACTCGATGCTTGCCCCACCTGTCTTGTCAGGAATCGCTACTGGTCAGCTCCAACCGGCCAAACAGTCGCTATTACTGGTTTGCCACTTCACTCTGAGGGAGACGTAATCAACTAACAATCGCATATTAAAATGGCTACAACACTAATTACAACATTTTATGACAGTTTTATTACTGTGAAACGGTGTGCAGATAACTTGATTCGCTATGCTCACAAAGCAAATCCAATTCTCATGGGTGATACCTCATTGCAATAAAATTCCGCGGTCTCGTGCTTCTGATGACGCTGTAAAGAATAAAATTTTTTACGCGGCGAAGGCCATAAAATCGTTACCGGCTGAAGCCTTGTGCTACTACTACTACTACTACTATGTATACCGAACCGCCAATTTGTGTCACTTTATTGTTGCGATAAGATACCGCCGAGTGTCTATACAAACGTCGTCGTCGTCGTCATCATCGTCTGGCGCATACACGCACACGAGCGTGATTAAACGGTACGCTAATTAATTGTCGCCACGTGTGCGCGTTATGCAACCTGTTAAATACTTGATATCGTACTGTATCCTGGTGCGAGACGCAAGGACCACGCAGTCTCCAGCGATAGTGAAGACGTTCAGTACTACAAACACGCTAACCAAGATACCAATTATAATCACGTATAACGCTATATAATATAATAATAAAGAAAGAAAAAGCAAAATTACTGGAACTGAGATGGAGTTGTTGAGAAGGAGCTTGTACGGTTTCAAGAATGGACCGCATTGGTTACAAAGAAATCACAACACGAATGGAATTGCAAAAGACGTAATAAATTACATCAAAAGAAAAAGGCAAACGTGATGCGGACCCCTCGAAAAGACGAATACAAACGCGTATATAAAGAATAACGGGTTAGTGTTTGATAGAATAAGAAGACGGAGATAGTAGAAGGTGAAAGGAAATGCGAAAGGAGGAACTTTTAGGCTGAAGATCGTAAAGGCGGAGACGAGACTGAAACAAATGGAAATGAAGATTTCAGTCAGGTGAGTCAATATGAACTGGAGCGTTTAAAAGTCGGTGCGTCACGTGACGCACACCGATAAGTTTAAAATCTCCATCGAGTTACGTGGGGCACGAGGCGATACTGTGATTTGTAGTCGAGTCAAAATGCCTACTAGGGTATATTGTGGGGAGTGGTGAGGGTCGAACGGGTGACACAACGGGTTGCGCAACTATTACCTTCAACCACTTTCAGTGTCAAGTCTACGCGCTGGACTATGGGCACACGCTGGATCGATTTGGACTGAGTGTAACTTCTAAAGTACACAATAACTCACGATTTTGAATAGCAGTCTGTAACAATCGATAGAATCACAATCGTAGATAAGGCGGATTATTATAGAAGTGTGTGTCAAAGATGCGCTATTCGTGGGCTCTCCGTGAGAGAGAGAGAGAGAGAGAGAGAGAGAGAGAGAGAGAGAGAGAGAGAGAGAGAGAGAGAGAGAGAGAGAGAGAGAGAGAGAGAGAGAGAGAGAGAGAGAGAGAGAATAACATTCGAAAAACGCGACGATCCCAATTGCCAAGGCAGGCAACCGACTAATCCCCACAAAACCACTAATGTCCTGATGAATTGGCGATAAACTGTCAGAATTTTGACCATCTGATCTCATTCAGACCATCGGGGATTTCCGGTCAGGCCACCAAACGCCCGGACGATTTGAACCGAAAAATTATACTGGGAATGTACTTGTCCAGGGGTGAGACATTAAGTCAACCGTTGCCTACACCTCAAGTACTACACGACTACGTTAACATTTTATCCGGAGAGGGGAAGCGTAGCAGCACTGGCACTGCGGGTTGCATAGGGATACAGTATGTTATCCTACGCTGTGTGACGTTTGTACAGTCAAAGTAAAACACATACGCAAACTTGAAAATTTACCCGTCCGAAAATTACAGTAAGATCATTAAACTACTTAAACTTTATACTTTGTTATTCTACACTGTTTCAAATGAAATATTTTGTAACACGACACGCACAAATATAGCCTATACCCTGATTAACGAAAGAAAGTGACTGGCGGAGCGGCCGCGCGGCGACCGAGTTTGTAGTAAAAACATTCCACTTAATAACCTCGTTGAAACGTAAAATACAGGGCTAGAAATGTCTAATGAACTGTATTTTAATCATGAATTAAAGACGTTTTTACAAACTTTTCTAATTTTAAAAATTTTTTCAATTAATTTACATTGAGAGTTAAATAAAAAAATACACGAATTTGAATTAAAAATTTAGGGTTTATCGTTTTTATTACGTAATAACTCAAGAGGTTAAGCATCGGAAAAACATTTCTTGTAGACAAATGGTAGTCCACCTTCTTTAGTACAATATATCAAAAATTGAGATTCCTACGAATAATATTGACGACGTTATTAATTTTTTCCAAATGTACTGTTAACTCCGTTATTAATAATTTTTTTCATTGAGTTTTTTCACAAGCATAACAAAATTGTATTCATTAATACAAAGTGGTATGTAACTTTCAAATATTACGAAATATAACCGCAATCAGTTAATATAGGAAAATTAGAACTAACATCGCTCACGGCTCACACATTGACACATAGCCAACTTGCTACGAGTCACCAACCTCTCGTAAGTATATACAGAGATTTTAGTTATCTGTCTACTTATTTAATCTAATCTATCTACCTGGAGATCTGTCAAAAACTTACATCTGACCAGACTTTTGTGGTTTAGTTGAACTACATGCTTTTTATAACAGATGGAGTGTCTTGAATGATTGTTTATCACTCTTTTGCGGTACGGTATTTATTGTTTTCTTGTTAATAAACTGTTTTTGTTTTGTGATCAGCTTTAATACTACTAATTGAAGTGCAATGTAATTACTGGGAAATTGTTAATGCCATTCAAATTTCTCAACAACTAATTATTTAACTATGAAATACAGTTTACAATTTAAAACTACCGAGCAAAGGTCGGTCTACCAGATATTGCATAATTATAACAGTATTTTACTGTTATAATGTATTGAAATGTAAAAACAATTAGTAAATTACTTGTTATTAGTATTGACAAATAAATAATAAAGACAGTACGGTACTTACAATTCGTGTATTTTTTTATTCAACTCTCAATGTAAATTAATTGAAAAAAGATTTTAAAAATTAGAAAAGTTTGTTAAAAACGTCTTTAATTCATGATTAAAATACAGTTCATTAGACATTTCTAGCCCTGTATTTTACGTTTCAACGAGGTTATTAAGTGGAATGTTTTTACTACAAACTCGGTCGCCGCGCGGCCGCTCCGCCAGTCACTTTCTTTCGTTAATCAGGGTATATATTTGTAATACAAATCGACGCTCACGATATTCACAGCTGGGAAATATACACTCAAATGACAAACGTCTGAGTATGACTGTAGACTGCTCGATAGTGTGAGACCCTAGCAAATATATTGCACATACAAACATATGTGGCTGGTTGTAACTCGCGACTTCTTTGCTGCTATAACATAGTAAATATGTATGTCTGGATATTTGTTTCAGCGGCTCTGTCCGTGTTCATCGCGGGATGCTGGCTGGGATGGCCGTCGCCTGCCGTCAAGATGCTGCTCAAGAAGGAGGCTCATCTCGAGATCAGCGTTGACGACGTCTCGTGGATCGTCGCACTCATGGACTTCGGTAACGTGCTCAGTCCAGTACCGTCCGGATATCTGTCCGACTTCCTCGGCAGGAAGATAACTCTCATAGCTACAGCGTTCCTGTACATCGCCACCTGGTTGCTGGCCATATTCGGATCGTCGCCCATCTACCTGTTCGCCGCCCGCATAGGCGCCGGCCTCGGCAAAGGCGTCGCGTTCACCGTCGTCCCCATGTATCTGGGCGAAATCGCCGGAGTGGAAGTGCGCGGCGCCATCAGCACCATATTCACCGGCCTCCTGTATTCGGGCATTCTGTTCGAATACTGTATCGGACCGTTCCTCAGCTACAGAATGCTCAACCTCGTCTCCGGAATCATACCTTTCGTATTTTTCCTGACGTTCATCGTGATGCCCGAATCTCCGTACTACCTGCTGATGCGAGGCCGCCAGAAGGAAGCCCGACGATCTTTGGTCTGGTTCCGCAACGCTCACAAAACGGACGAAGCGCTCGAACGCGAACTCGACGAAATGTCAAAGACCGTCCAGAGAGAAATGGAGGAGAAGGGATCGTTTCTAGACCTGGTGAAGACTGCAGGCAACAGAAAAGCGTTGTTGATCGTCATGGTGCTGTCAGCGTTGCAACGCTTGAGCGGTGTGTCTCCGTTACTGGCCTACACCACGGTCACCCTACCGGCGACCGGAGGCGGAGTCCAGAGGGACCTCTATATGATCATATTCGGCGTCACCATGGTGATCGGAAACTTCCTCGGCACTCCGCTGATCGACAAACTCGGCCGCAAACCTCTGCTGTTGGCCTCCTGCCTTGGCTGCGCCGTAGTCACTGGCATCAGCGGTGTGTTCTACTACTGGGTGTACCCTTACAACGCTGACGAGCTGGTCACCCCTTACAACTGGGTCCCGTACGCCTGCTTCGTCGTGTTCGGCATAACCTATTCACTCGGCATCGGCGTCATACCGTCCACGTTTGTCGCCGAACTGTTCCCCACCAACGTCAAGAGTTCCGCCTCGGCGATAGCGGCCATATTCTTCGCTCTGGCGTCGTTTTCCATAAACAAAATCTACCTTCTGGTCGCGCAGTCTGTAGGCGTCCACTACATGTTCCTACTGTTCACCGCCAGCAGCATATTCAGCACCGTCTTCACTTATCTGATAGTGTTCGAGACGAAAGGCAAGACGTTCGCCGAGATCCAGAACAAACTGAACAACGTACGCCAGCAGGAATCGCTGATGATGAACGAAACACAAAACGCCGCCGACGGTATAGAGAAGAACGCCAAGTCGCCAGCGTAACGACGCTACCACACTAGAGAGTGTTAATTACCGTAGCTAATATGACAAACGTTTTGTAAGTGAACGAGGGCGACGCTACGCCCAGCACTGACTTGTTACCACATGAAAGTGTTGACAATCAGATTTAATTTTCTAATACTGAATAAATGCATTCCTCGTATTACACACACGCACACACACACACACACATGAAATTTACATGTACAAAATGTCTTGTAAATAAACAATGAGCAATAACGCAATATGTACAAAACAAAAAGTATATTAAAAAATTCAAAGACTGTTTTAGTGCGACAACATTAGCAAACACACTCATATCAGACTTTCTGCTATCTAAATGATAATTAAGTTTCCCTTCATGGAATACAGTGCCTTTCTTCACCCACTGTCCACAATCCCATCATTTCGTGCCATCATGTGCCATTACACTATCGTTTCATATAACAGTTATATGAAATTATAGTTACGTTTTCATATAATTAATTGTATCAATTGTTCCATACATTGTACTTAACCATTCTGTATATGTATGATGTACATTGGTTCCATAAGACTGTTAAAAATTAGCATAAGGTAGTTTTGTTTAGCTCTTAGTTTATTCTAAGGTCAACGTTAGCTGAACCCAAACATGTCCAGCTTGTAGACTGTAATATAATAAAGAGCATGTCGCTGAACGTTTTTAGCTGAATGTCACATATCACAGCCAGTTGGCATTTATTGAATGTAATTAATGTTATACATTATTTGTACGTGTATGTATATATGTATATCTGTATACAATAAAACGTTTTTAACAAACAAATAATGTTTTTGTTATAACTCTTCTTTTTTAGCACTACAGCCCAACATCAGCCCTGGCTTCCAACACCAACCTTTTCCAACGTCTCCTATCCATTGCCGTCTCAGAATAACTCCTCACATCCACTCTTCTTAGATCTTCGGCACATTATCCAACCATCTTATCCTGGGTCGGTCCTTCTTTCTGGTTTTGTAGACGGGTGCCCTCAGGATTTTCTTTGGCATACGCTGATCATCCATCCGCTCTAGGTGACCAAGCCATTGTTTTCGTTGAGCCTTTACGAATCTTACAATGTCCTCATGCTTCAATAGCTGATCTATGTCCTGGTTAGTTCTTGTTCTGGTTAATTCTTCATCTTCTTTAACTGGGCCATACACACGTCTTACGATCTTTCTTTCACACCTTCTTAGTGTTTCTTGTTCCTTTTTTGTCAGTCTCCATAAGTAACAATCGGTCTGATACGTGTCTTATGTATTTTTATTTTTGTGTTACGATTAATGAATTTTCTTCTCAATAGTCTACTGTTGGCATAATACGCCCTATTTCCTATTTGTATCCTGTCATATATTGTGTTTAAGTGTCCTTCATTATGTATCATGTTACCCATGTGCTATTTCTGCTCATACTATATTTAAAATTAAGTAGTTTGGTAGTTCTTCAATCTGCTGAGACTGTTAACCAGTCATTTCTATCTACAGTTACAAAGACGTGCCCAAAACCAGCATCATTAAGTCAGTCGCCAGAGGAGCAGGACTTGGACCAACTAACCGTCTAGAATGATTACAACGGCAGTAGATTGGCATTTGTTTAACACACGACCATGGCCCAACAACGCGGAAGAGAATATAATAAACAAATATGAAAATTAAAATTCACATAATACATTCTCACTTTATTTATCATTGTACTTAAAACATTTTGTATGGGTATGACAAGGGGTCACCAAAGAATACAATGGAATGATGGGATCGAATAGTATTGGGTGGAAGAGGATTAAGTAAAGGCACTTAGCAACGTAAAGAAGAATGGAGTAAATGTGGTAAAACTGTGACTAAGTGTGGTAAATGGCCAAGTGTGCTACAGTATTATTATCATTATTAGAACATACATTCACAAACATATGCTTAATATCTGCTTTCATTTTTGAACCACCGAAGCGAGACCTCAGTTTTAACTGGGCCGTTTAGCATTTGCCTGTCTGTTGGGTGTATGTCTCACGATAAATTTTAAACGCATCAACCGACTTTCGTAGAACTTGGCATTCGTCTCCATACTTTTACCCTACATAACACTATTGTTGTTGGAAAAAAAAAAAAAAAAAAAAAAAAAAAAAAAAAAAAAAAAAAAAAAAAGCAGCAAAACGTGAGGGGTCAAAATTCTGAAAAAAATCGTGAGAGTCCATGCAGGGTATCAAATCAAAGGAAATTCTAATCAAAATACGAATTTAGTGTTCATTTTTGAAATTTAAAAAACTCGGGTGGCGGGGACAAAATGGGGGTAAGAATGTTTATAAAAACGCAAAATTCATGTTGCATGGGAAATTAAAAGGTATTATAACTAAAATCTGAACTGAATGTTCAGTTTTGCAAATTTCAAAATTTCGGGACGTCGGAGATCAAAACGTTTGATAAAATTGCAAATTCCATGTGGGGTATCAAATTAAAGAGAAATTTATTTTGAGATCTGAATACTGTTACAGTTTTGGAAATTTCAAAATTCTTTGACACAAGCCCCAAAAATGGGATGAAATTTTGAAAAAATTGTAAACAGCCAGCCGGGTGTCAGACTAATAGGAATTTTAACACAGATCCGGTTGTTTACAATTTTTAGCGTTTATTGTACGATTGCTCTACAACTGTTACTCTACTAAACAAACAAAAAGTAGGGTAATAGGAATTTTTCTGATAATTCAAAAATTTTACCTAATATTAAAATTTATCCAATAATAAAAGTACTTCTTTCAAAATAGTGAACGAGTACTGAAGCTCAGGGAGCATACTAGTAAAACATTTTCCAATATGCATTTTTCTTTCACGGTATTAAAAAATTACTATTCAAAACAAATAACAGAACCATTATCAGTGAGAGTACATCATAAACGTTTAACACACTCTACATAAAGTGAACTCATAAAGTTCTTCAACATATGTTGGTCAAGTAACAGTTTGGTTACAGCTCAACAAACAGGACTGTGCACTATTTCCCCAACCATAGGACACCACAAAACTGGAATTAATCCCAAGGTTTTTTTTTACCACTGACTACTGAATCCGAAACGGCCCACGACCAGAACAATAGGTAAGAACATGAAACCCCTAATTACGTTAACCAGTTAAACAAATTTATATGATCGAAAAACAGTGGCGTATCCAGAATTTGGTGTTGGAGGTCCGGTCGAGTCGGCTACATACACAAGAAAAAAGTTAAGACTAATCAACATTACTATCTTTAACATACTGACATCATGCCATTAAAAGTAAACGGTAATAACACAATAAAAAAACGCGTTATTGAAACAAACGTACACCCTAATGCTGTGTAAGAAACCTATTTTAAAATATAAAAAGAGTTACTACTATATTAGCGTAATGTAAAAACAATAAAACAGCCTAAAAAATAAAAGATTAACAAAATCCGTCTACTTTTTCGACCCTCGGGTTGAAATACGCCACTGACGATAATAGAAAATGTGTTGGGTTTAATGTGATGAAATTCTTACAGTGACGTGGTTATCATACTACTGTATTATCTTGTATTCTTAACATGAAGACAATTCCACATTGTGGATCTGAAGTATTTTTAAACTTTAGTACGATATTTACTTGAAGGTAACATAAAAATAAAATGATAACTATCTTTTTACAAACTTGCATTTCATTGCAACTATATTTAATCACTGTTGTTCCCAAAAAGAACTCGTAAGCTTTATAAAATTCTTGGATTTTGGTGTCCATGCCGTGTCCATTCATTAACTAATTATAAGTATAAATTCTACAAAGGCCAGACAGAACGTTGCTTCAAACAGGGATACAATGAACACAGAAAGGCACTACACTTCACCACCGAATCCACCTCATTGAAGCAAACCACACATAAACAGCAACAAGGATATTCTACACGTACACACAAAAGGCCGAAAACTAGACACTATTGAACAACTAGAAAGAAACAAACACATAAAAACGACATCCTAAACGAACAGACACAATTCAAATCACACATACTATTCGAACATATCACACCGCACACACACAACATCGATCTTTCTAAAGACGGCGCCGTCACCAAGAGACAAGACGGGCAGCGCTCCTAGTGGTAGCCTCTGACGAAGCTTGTAATAAGCGAAAACTGGTTCAGGCTACGAGGTAAAATTTTTACATTTTTACCAATAAAAAACTTAGTGTTCCGAGTCAGTAGTATTATATTTATAAAATCTGCGGCACAATCCAATCATTCACTATCTTTGTTATGTACCGACCCAAAGAAATCGTCGTTGGATCTGAAGAACAATTTGGTTAGTACCTGGGGGAAGGGCCACACAATTTACACGCCTTGCAGCATAATGTGAACATGGCATAAATGAAAAGTACATATTACAGTGTTTTGAAATTTTAATGTGAACGACCCTAACAAAGTTTTGTTCGTGTTGAATGCGTTATCTTAAACAAACACCCTCTAAGAACGCGATTTATAACTTATAGATAAATTTATAACCCACCGGTGAGTTGTTGAAAATATACAACACATAGGAAGCGACTGTCAGTACATAAATAATGTTAATCTGTATTGGCTCTCAGTATGAAATGTAATAAATACAGATACTTCAGAAATTACTGAAGTGCATATAGTCGTGGCCTCTCTGCTGTTAGAGACTATTTTACACTTTGAAAAGTGCAAATCTTTTATTAAAGCAGAGGAGTTGAAGATAAGAATATAGCTGATAATATAGCCTCCTTAAGATTTTCAACTATTTTTTTTTTTCTTGAGGGAACGTCATTATTAACTTTTTGAATATAAATACAAGAATTATGTGATTCCATTCAATGATTTACTGTCAAATAAGTTCGATAAATGGTAGAAACTTGGCTGTTTTAATCCAGATAGACCTACAGCAGTTAATTTTGCAACAAAATAGTATGTGAAATACAGACCTGACGATAGACTCTGAACAGTGTTTGGAGGTGTACAGTGGCCAAACACCTCGTTGCGAGGCTAACAAAATTTTCATTCGTTTCGCACATGCGCACAGCGGTCTTATACAGTGTGAACATCAGCTGCAACAAGACTGACGAGACCGTTGGAAGCATGTAGCGGCGATGTGAAGCGACAGTATGTGACAGAGAGAGAGAGAGAGAGAGAGTTAGCGTGTAAGAGGATAAGACTAGCTTGAAGATTTGACTCCCCATTTCCCTCCAGACAATTGAGAATTCTTTCCGTATAAAATCTTTGAGTCTCAAAGTTTTTGAGAAAACCAACACAACTATACGGGATTGAAAAAATGTGGAAAAATTGCTGAAATCAAAACACTCTACCCTAATTGTTATTCAAATTAAAGGTAATAAATCTCTCGCCATCAGGAATCACTTTAATTCAAAACTTGTATTCTTAATAAG
Organism: Magicicada septendecula; assembly: GCA_034769895.1. Lineage (NCBI taxonomy): Eukaryota > Metazoa > Arthropoda > Insecta > Hemiptera > Cicadidae > Magicicada > Magicicada septendecula. The sequence goes on from CM068368.1 coordinate 830,922,486, forward strand.
TCTTATGAAAATGAGTCTTATCCCTTCCTATATTAATTTAAAGATGTTACCCTAAGAATGTTTTTAATCAACTTATGTTCGTGTGAAAGTACGTTTTCTTAATGTATAATCCAGAAATAAAATCTCACTTTTTCGAAGTAAAGTCAACTCCTACCTGTGCCAATATGACGGTCAAAACCATACAGATATTAGACTGGAGGAGTCACGACACAGACAACCCTGTACGGGGAAATGTGTCTGGGCGAAAAATATAAAGGTAGATCAATACGCTCTGCTTTATTTTTCTGGCGCGTGCATTATTTCTTTTGTTTGTAATGCCAGAACTATTTGTTTATTTACCATATGTTCAGTGATTGTTATTATTAGGACAACACTATTTAATTAATTTACAAATACTGTACACTGTAATTACTTTTATTTCTAAAATTATTTATAAATCCTACTTTAACACAGCCAAGTGGCGCAGAAATAGACCTACGTTAACTGCTTATGGAATTTCGCGTTGTTCTTAATGGCGCAGCTCTTCCTCGAACTGTCACTGTGCACCAAGCAGATTGCACTGTTAGTAAGACGACTTTACTGTATTTATTTATTTTTGAGCCCACGCTGCCACAATTAAGGTGGATTTACACATATAGGACTGTGTTACTACTGTGCTGCGACCGTGTCTCGACTGTTTTAATTGCAAAATGGTCTACACGATTTGAATTACATGGGTAGACCGTTTTAAATTTACACATATAGGGTTGTGCGAGTGCCGTTCGCAGACCTTACCGTCTTCACTGCTCTTGAAAGTTTGTCAAGGTCGTAACAAATGACGGTGAGACACGGTACGCGCACAGTACCCTGTAATCTAGACTGACCGAGACTGCCATAAAACAACCTAAACCGGTCTAAACTAGGGATGAGCATCGTCAGATGTTTTAAGATGTTTTTATGCCAATGTTGCAATTCAAATAAAAATTATGCTTTTTACATGTTTGTAATAGTACAAATAATTAGGGATCAATAATAAATAAAAATAATTAAAGAGAAGAATAATATACCCCGACACTTTACTCACTTACCTTAGCAGAAGATTCTGAAAAACCAAAAGCCTTTGGGTCACCACCACATTTTGACAGGTGGAATGTGGAAACCTCAACACTGTACCCAAGAAAACAATTTAAATACATCTAACTTCCCCGTATCAGAATTTCCAGGGCCGTTGACGAACTCGTTGAGAACAGGTTAGGTAAAGGGGAGGTGACGTTAAAATAATTTAACTCACATTCATAATTAACTAAATCTGTTCATTATTATTTATTATTATAATGATTATAAAGTGTTTTGAACAAACATACATAAAACCACCTCCTTTAAAAAAAACTGAAACCTCTTTAAATCTATGTCAGGTTTGTTTACTCCTAGTGAAAGTTTAAATTAGTATTCCCAAAGAGAGATAGGCCTATAAATTCTCTTATTTACTTTTAAACAGTAAAAGCTTAATAAAATCACAGCGTAAAGTAACACTGTTTATATTTTTAGTTTCAATTTATTTATTATAACAAATTATACAGGTATATGTATAATAAGTGTATAATAACAGGTATTCGTAATTCGTACCTGTTATTTTTTTGGAACGGTTACGTTGGTACCTATAACTTTCGAATACTAGTTTAGCCCACCTGCCCTCTATAAAGAACAGAATATGAGATAAAGTAATACAAATAGGGTACATGGAAAGAAATGTAATTCATTTTAAAATACTTGTAACGTTGCAATATATCTTTTGGGTGGCATAATTAACGGGTAGAGAATTATGAACGATGCCGATGATATTAAAAATTAAAATATAAACTATTTAAATTATGTTCTAACACTATCACAATTAAAAGAGAAAAACGCTATACTCAGTATGAAAAATAACTAAAAAATCTAAAACTAAATCTGAATGAAAACCAAATACGACTAACGTAAAGGGTAAACCGTTATTTCGTACGTATGTCACTGTCACGTATGTAAGCTAAAGTTAACTTTGAAACTGTTGAAACCTATATAACGGTCTCCTATAAAACGGTTTTGTTTAGTTTTACCATATTATTACGTCACTACGCTATTACGTAGCTCATATACATGGTACTTATCGTTTACCTAGGTTAGGGAGCAAACTATGTAGCCATTAATATCTAAAAAAAATTTGTTAATTTAAAATAAACTAAATTTAACAATCAACTTAAAAAAGTCTTCATTACAAATTTAAAAAAAAATGTTCAAAGGAAAACATCGAAACGAAACCATCGATAGTATGAAAACATCGCGACTGAACCATCGGTGGTAAAAACATCGAACATCGAACGTTAACCATCGATGTTTTTGAAACAGCGGCCATCGATGCTCATCCCTAGTCTAAACTGCTTTCAACGAGTCGTTCTTCTTCACTTCATTTCAGTTCTTTGCATCTGTCTGTGAAGACCTACCTGCTAAAGTTAACTATGAACGAGGAAAAACTCATCTTACTTGTACAACCGTATCCTGCTTTGTACGATTTAATACACAAAGGCACAACAATAATCGTATAAAAGATAATATATGGCAACCAGACTGCCAATGATATGGATGCATCAGTAAACGACTGCAAAAGTAAGTGGAAGTTGTTGAGAGGCTATTATAGGAGAACTTTAAACAGACGTAAGACTGAGATCGGACAGGCAGCCAAAAAAATGATTATCTTTTTCTTCCTCTTGTACGAGCTCATACACGCAGCGGGCAATCATTACATCGTCCTCCATGATCTCAAATGAACGCTGCGAGGAAAAGACAGGCGAGAAGAAACACTATGGTATGTGAGCACAGCACCGTATGTGAAAACTGAAACGGTCGCGAACGGTACCATATGTGTAAATCTACCTTTATACTCCTTAGGAGACCCTCGCCCACCAACGCGCGCGCGCGACCAGTTTGACCTGCCTCTAATGGCGCTTCGATGAGTCACCTACTAGGCATTGAACGACAAAACTATGAAAATTTGTATTCTAGATTTTACATAAGTTATGATACATTTTTTGGATTCTATATTCAATTTCCTTCAAAATGGGTCCAAACACGAAATAATTACGACATTTATGAGCTTTAAAAAGACGCCAAACACTATTCTATTAAATTTCGTGTTTGGACCCATTTTGAAGGAAATTGAATATAGAATCCAAAAAACGTATCATAACTTACGTAAAATCTAGAATATAAATTTTCATAGTTTTGTCGTTCAATGCCTAGTAGGTGACTCATCGAAGCGCCATTAGAGGCAGGTAAAACTGGTCGCGCGCGTGTGTGTGTGAGTGGGCGTTGGTGAGCGAGGGTCTCCTAATCTCTTAGGTGCCTTCCGAACACGTAAGGAGTATAGTATTATATTCATCAACCGCAGCTTATCGTATTCAATGAAATCGACCCATTCATTGAAAGACGAAACATGCCAACAACGTATTTCTTTTTTTTAATAACTACGCTGATGAGACAAAAACTAATTACTACGACAACGGTTGTTTGAGGCCGACGGGTAACGCTTTAAATAAAAGAGCTAATAGGCCTATTTATTACGACTCGCAAGTTTTGTATATATACAATACGCTATCAGTTAGATACGCGATTATCATATAATTTATGTCAAAGCAAAATTAAATTTGTAAAGTGAACTTATTATAAATACTCTTAATTAAAATGCTTTTTATCTGACACAAAATGGTAGTTGTAGTACTACGAGTCAAAATAATGTTTTCCGATAACAATACAGCTTTATCAATGTGCAAACAAGCATTTCCAGCAAATTTTACACTGGCATCGTAAATTACAAATTAATTGGTTCCCACGATTAATTACGGTTTACGCTATCTGTATTAGCCTACTACAAAAACCTGCGTGTCATTTATTTACTGTGATAATGGTGAAACGAATCGATAGTTACGACAAGAACATAAATATTTTGCGTAGCGTTTTTCTTTGTGCCAAAATACATTATGAGTAATACGCTACTAGTTCGATTCTCACGTCGTACAGCGTTGTAATTGCACAATAAATGAACGAATATTGGTGACTGCCTAGTTTTACCAAATTTTACAGTTCACAGTGCATGAGACTCGGGGCCGTGGGAATCATGGCATTTAAAGGGAAGGCACCGTCCTGTTTACTTTCTTCTTCTTCTCCTTGTCCTCAATCCGCAGGTTCGTGGACCTGCAACTTCTTTCGTTCCACATAATAGGCTATATAATCTTTTTACTTCCTTCCTCCTTTGATCTAATTCATACCCTCTTGTCTTGGTATTCTCCTAATCCTACATCACTACGTCATTCCCTCCAACAAGGTAGAGAATTTCCCAATAAGTGACCAACCGTATTACTCGTACATTTCCTTTCCACAAGTGTTTTTCAGCTGTGTCCTCCTTTCGTCCACTTTTTCTAGAATTTCTTCATTCGATATTCCCTCTGTCCGTGAGATGTTCTGTAGTAATCTTCTCCAGCACCGCATCTCGAAGGTCTCGGGTGTTTTCTTTTCTCCTTTTCTTAAAGTCCAAGTTTCTGAAGCGTAAGAGCAAACGCCTTAGATGGGAAGGAATGCATCAAAGTAAAATAGTACTAAATGATGAGCCACATGAATAAGTTTCACATTTTCAGTACCTAGGAGATACGATGTCAGTTGTAAGAAAGAGAACGAAATAAAATTAATAATTATAAGCGATCGCAGAAGCGATGAGAAAATTCTCAAAAGAATACATAAATAAGACCGCACAATGTTCGTGATTCCAGCGTCGCTTTCTGGTTAAAAAAACGTGAGATTTCAAGACGAGATTCGAACGAGATAACGGAAGCTGAAATACGATTTCTTAATAGTGTGATGCAGTGCTAGAGAAACGAGAAAATTAAGGAAACAATAGACAAACTGGTAACATTCATATGTAGGGAAAATAACAATAAACAATAATTATAAAAAGAATAATTACTTTCTACGGATATGTTCAAAGAATGAATCCTGACAGACTAACAGGGAAGCTTTTTAACTTTTTTTAGAAAGCTACAAATGTTCAATACGTGATTCAGAGAAACAGAAAAGAACGTAGAAGAACTCCACATTACTCAAGAAGACATTGAACAATGGTTGCCACTAAAAACGAAATTGAAAAATGTCCAAGGTTTTCAGGAAAACCCCAAGAAGGGGACAGGTGCCATCTGGACTGACGAAAGGAGGGAGAGACATCGATCCAGAATGAAGATGTGGGAGAGGCGGAAGAGAGAGGAGAAGAAGGTAGGAACCAGTTGAACCAAACGCAGTCCACAGTGGCTCATACGCAAAAAAAAAACTGAAAGAGGCATATAAAACACAGAGAGTAAAAGCTTGCCGAGGTAAGTTCTCGATGTTAGACCCCGAAATACGACAATCCCCGAATCTGAAGGAATAAGGTTAAAGTGACGGACTGGAGGAAAGCTACGGAACTGAAACCGGTTTTAGCCTACTCCTGAAAAAAGGAGAAAAAACGATTGCACGTAAGATCCGGAAGGATACAAGGATTGTACAGAGGTAAACCGGAACTATCCTCTAATGCCCGGATTAAGGCTGCAAAACAATGGCACGCCAGACGTGGGAACACAACTGTAGGACTTTGTCAGTCATGTGTGCGTACAGAAGCGATAAATCAGTTAGCGTAGTTAACGCTCTGATGCCACTGATGTTTAGCGTCGATTAACGCACCGCACGTACCTCTTTCGCTAATCTGTTTGTAAATTGTTTGCAATTATTATCGTTCGTGGGTTTCTCCTAATCGTATTCCGCAACACGCAACCTAAGACGCAAAAGCGTAGTAGAATAATAAAGGTCTCGTGGCATCCCCCTCCCCCAAATTTCGAATAGGCTCCGTCTCTCCACTCAGTCATGTGAAAACACCGATATTACCGAAATTACATATCTAAAAACTTCATCATCTACCATTAATTATACAAAATTTCAAACTTGAAATTCCTGTAGAAATCCATAGTTAAATAGTTTTGCTATATATAGGCCTAATTGGAATATTCCCAGAGGGCAATGGGACTGATTATTGACGAAGGAGTTGTAGAACATCAAGGTTAGATCAAATTAGAAATGACGACGTACGAACAAGAGCAGAAATTTATAATGACGTCAGTGAAACCAACGAAGCTACGGAACTGATACGGTATAAGTCGAATACTTGAAGAAAGGGGGTCTTGGAATCATGGAGTAGCTAAGGCGACCGGGAATAGCAATCTATAAGACGAAGAGTGGAGAGACAGACTGAAATGGAAGCTAGGGTGCCAGACAGATAAGTAGATATTTTTCGTGACTCTGCATGTTATTCGCTTCGGAGAAGATAGTATTGTAAAACAGAGACGTTACAGTACGAGCATCTTGTTGAATGACATGCGAAAAGAAGTGTTTCAATATTTAGGATGAAGTAAATTGTCACCAGTTATTCATTAGAAATTTAATACCACACGTCGATTCTCTTAGCACTGGGACCAGTGGACCATTAGTTACGCCAATGGGCAAACGTATCCCCAGGTTTGTCTAACTCTCGACCGGCAAACTGAACTTGAAGAATAACAAAAGCATCAAAAAGCTGGTATCTGTAGCGTAGTCAGTATTTTGGGCTACCAATGACTGGTGTGCAAAACGACACTGCTCGTCTAACGTGGTCTCCCCCGTCAGCTGAGCAACAGACAAGTCTTCAGGTCGCAGAATGGCGGCTAGCAAATAGGCTTTACTAGATTCTACGTATAAGCGCCTCTGGTACCTACCAAGTGGATACGTCTAATTTAGCTAAGCTACTGGCCGGTCGTGACATGGGCTACACATACATGACGAAAACGACCCCGGAGTCTACGAAAGAAGGATATTGAGAAAGAACTACGGACTATGCAAGATAACAACGGAAAGTGCGGATACAAGTGATCTACGAATTACATCGAATAGCATGGCCAAGAGTGGGGTTTACAAACCCCACTGGGTAATGCCCAATCAAGATTTATGGTTAAAACCTACAGGCATGCGGTAACTGGTCTATAGCGGTCAAAAAAGGACAGGTAGAAGAGTTACGACTGGGCATTTGAATTGGAGAGCACACGATCGCAGAGCAATTGGAAGGCCAAGAAGGACGAAAGACGTTAGGACAGTACGAGTCACTGTACGTAAGAAAACGTGAGGTAAATCAGAACCTAGTCATGTTATGAGGCAATCCAAAAACCATTAAAGTTCTGTAACGATGCAAGAAGTCAGTAGGTTTGCCATACTGAAACTGACAAACTTTACCGCTCCATAAGCCTTTGCTTTCAATAAATGTCACTAGAAACTTCAACACAATGATTTTCTTCTCATTTTAATAAGAATACGTGCCATTTTTGCAGCGTAAGGCTCTGGAATTGGGTGAGGGCACGGTCAAGCCCGTTCCGTTATATGGATGTGAAACGAGGGCTGTGAGTAGGCGAATAAAAAGGATGTTCTGAACAGAATAAAGGAATAACCATCTTGATGATGAAGGGAAACTAGATAGGACATGTTATAAGAGGAAAAGGAATATTACTGACTCTCTGTTGTTGCGGGCAGAATGGAAGAAGAAACGAGAAGAGAAAGGAAGAGATAGACGGCGTTGAGAGAAGAGAGTGTAAGAGAAATAAAGAACTGGCCTGTAACAGGAGCAATTGAAGCAGTGTACGGAATCTGTCAACTGCCAAAACATCACATGATGATGAAGCCTTTGCTTTCGACCACTATACTCAAGAGTTGTTCTAACAAGACATATATCAACAAATCAGATGTACGAAGTGGACTGTGATTTTGCTGATTAAAAAACACATTTATCAAACGTGCATATCCTTCTTTTTTTCCTCACTAAAATCTACCGGATGGCCCGTAAGTCAGTTGGCACTAGCAGTATGTAGACGCTCGATTGACTAGCCAGTAGTTACTTGACTTGACTAGAGTAGTAGTTCCCATAATTCAGTTGAGATTTGAGGTTATGAGGTTAGGTTGATGTTGATGTGTATGCTGTTGTTAGCGCTTGTTTGTTGTTTGCGAGACAATGAATAGAAAACTATCTACAAAGCAGCGTGTTTTTGTACTGCAGATGTGGCGGAAACAGAACCGTAATTACAGTGATGTTGTTGAGTTATTTGCGGAACGTTTTCCAAACATCGCACCGCCATCTAGAGAAGGTATTCGTAAACTGAATAAGAGATTTGAACAGACTGGAATGGTACCGGAACTTCCTCGATCAGGTAGGCCAAAAACAGTTACAACAGAAGAGAATTTAAATATCGTTGCGCAATGTTTTGTGCAGTCACCAAAGAAATCAACACGAAAAGCATCCAATGAATATGGAATACCTCGAACAAGCCTGCAAAGGATGCAGAAAACGTTGAAGTTGAGACCATATAACCCCACTTTACTCCAAGGCCTAAATGAAGATGATCCTGATAGGCGTACAGAATTCTGCGAATGGTACGCAATGCGACAAGAAGCCGATCCACAATTTTACAAAACCATTCTTTGGAGTGGCGAGGCTACTTTTAAGCTGAATGGTACAGTGAATAGGCACAACTGTGTTTACTGGGATACTGCGAATCCACATGTGGTGATAGAGACAGAGTTAAACGCTCCGGGGGTTACTGTTTGGACAGGGATCTTTGCCGGTGGGATCATCGGACCCTACTTTTTTAATGGTACAGTGAATGCTGAAAGTTACCTACAAATGCTTCACGAAGTGTTGATGGAACTAGAAAACAGTCCACTTTTTGAACACCTGCAGCCAATTCGAGAAAAGTTAATATGGCAACAAGATGGGGCACCCCCCTCACTATGGAGGATTATGGATTATGGAGACTTTTTGAATGCAACGTTCGATGAATGGATTGGCAGACGGGGTCGTGTTGAATGGCCTCCACGTTCTCCTGATCTTACCCCGATGGACTTCTCGGTCTGGGGTATACTAAAAATTGCAGTGTACTCCGTGAAGATTCATGATGTGGAACAATTGAAGGAACGCATTCAATCTGAATTTGAACACCTACAGTCCCTGAATATTTCGGACATAATTTGTGCTTCAGTGCTTCGAAGATGTCAAATTTGCATAGAAAAGGATGGAGGCCACTTTGAGCATTTCTTGTAGGTCATGAGAAGTATGCTAAGTTATTAACTATCTGTATGCGTTATCTGTATCTGTATCCCTGCTGCACCTCTACAATAAAAGTACAATTTGCAATTTTGCCAACTGACTTATGGGCCACTCCGTATTCAGTTTGAATAAATACATTCTGTAGGAACACCAGCACCAAACGGCTGATGCACTTCATCCGTTTCTTCGTCTACACATACCATAGACAGAAGCATTCTTCGATTACTAGGTGTGTCGCCAACAGACCTGCTGCACGTTCTTGGCACTGTGACCGTTGCGAATCATTCTAATGCTTATCGCATCTACCTTCTTCACTCGGTAAAACATTATCCCACTTCAGTGTTAACTACACACACAACGATTTAATAATTAATTGCAATACGTACCACGAATATACCACCGAAATTTCTCTTAACGTTTTGAAATATAAGGCCGCTTCAGGTATGCACTGCGCCCAAATGTTGATTGAAGTATGGCTGACAACATATTATGTATATCATTTAAGCTTCCACGGCCCGAGTTACCTTCAGTAAAATTATTTTCCGGCCTGTTGTGCGGTGGTCCTCCTTTTGTTGATCCAAACGTTTCGACTGCAGCTGCGGCAGTCTTCTGTTCTGCTCCTCTGGTGACCAAATGACTGGTGGTCATTCGTTCGGCCAAAAGGATAACATTCGGAAACATTTTATGTAACAATCTCGCGGCACATCCGCGCACCAATCAGATTCTAGCACTAGTAAGACGAGATTACCGTTTTGCGTCCACGTTGCCGCCTTTAGTACTGACCAACCGCAACCTATCTACTTCAATGGAACCGACCTATTCACTCATATGCAGAAACATTTCAACAAAGTAACTACACTGATGGAAGTTAACAAATCAATTGTCACTTACAATAGTTGCTTTGATCAACTTATAGCTGTCAGCGACAAAGCTACACGTGAGAGGTGCGGTGGTGTTTCCATCCTCCCGAAACGCCAACCGATACACACACATTGACGTAGGAGTAAACTGGCAATACATACAGCCGTGTCGGAGGTCCAAGTGCTGGCAAACAGCTGTGAATACAGTCTAACCCACTCTGGTAGTGTTTGTTACGTCACGATGAACCCCTGCAACCTGTCTGTCTACAAAATGCACTCCGTTGGCTGTCACCTGTGGTGTGCGGTGATTACGCTAAACAGGAAGAGAACTACCGTCAGTTGAACCCGCAGACGAATACCAGTAGTTCGTTGTCTTTACGAAACTTCCACCCTGGTGCATTATGTCTTTTAGGACGTGATGGTAAATCTTTTTTTAGCTGGATCGGAGCTGATGACCAGGTGCATGAGCGTCCGGCAGGGTGAAGTTTGGGTCTTAGTATTAGAAAATTAGAAACTGAAAAAACTAGAACGAAGAATACGTACAAATGGAATCGACTCTTGGGTTGCAGATACACAGATAATGACGATGACGATCATCACAATAGCGGCAAAGTGCGTTATTCCCCGAAAGGAGAATGTCACATGCCGCTCGGTCGCAACGGAAGAGGAAAGGGGATTGCTGAGAATCTTATATAGTTTTAGCCAGTGGCGTTAACTACGAGGAGGATCAGGGGGATCACTACACCCCCCCCCCGTGCTAAAGAGTTATTAAATCACTTAACGTAGGTCTATTTCTAAACCAGTTACGTGTATTAATAATATGGGAAAACTCTTGAATATCTAATTTGCCTTGAGGAAAATGGGGAGTCCAACCTTCTAGTTAGTCTCATCCCCCCTCCAGAGGAGCGTCTCCTAGTTACGCCACTGTTTTATTGCTGGGCTCAAGGAGAGCCGTCTGGTAGCTAAGTTACCACGTGTTGGTTACGTAACCTAGTGACGTGCTGCCGCCGCCCTCGTGACCTCACACGCTGAGAGGCTATAATGATAGTCACGCCGTGCCGTGCGCACTACGAACTTTAAACTTCAACTTTTGGCGTTATGTATCCCCTGACTAGTTTTAGCCTTCTTCATCATCCCGTCAGAATCCTTCTACAGCTGTAATGTCATTTCCACCCCATCCACCTGTCCTTTTCGCGGCCTTGGTAGCCTTGATTCTACCACGATCATCACTATATCTTCATGTCCAACTTTGTTCTCGAATGACGCTGTATAATCTTCGCACCATCTTCCTTCCCAAGATTGTTACAGCCTATTCTTATTTGTGGCAGTCACTGCCACCCCCCATAAACATTCACCGATGTAATCAGCGTTTACATATTATATTTTACACTTCATAACTAACAGACTGCTCGTTTTAACGTGCATAACAGCATCTAATTACGCCGACGATGGGAACCTTATTTTTTTTGATTATTTAATAAGTGTTGTTCATTTTTGTTTCTAAATACGAGAACTTTCCAACATGCTCGAACATGTACTGGCCTTTTTCGTCATAACTTCGCGATTTCGGCAACTTGTATCGACATCAAGTAGGGTAAACGGTTTTTGCCTCATTTATATTTTAGCTATCCCGGGACTCTCTTTTTTAGTTCTAGCACAATTTTTGCTAATGCATCCTTGTTTCTACAAACAACAACAAGACCATCAGCACATCCATGTATTTGTATGAAATCATTTCTACAGTATAATATCGATTTTAGAAAAACACGATTTTTTTTGTGCAGTTAGGAGTAACATAAGATATCTACATAATTTATGCCCAGAGGATAATTCATTTGATGCAGTTAATAAGTTCAGGTCCTGGATAGATAATGAAGGGTCCATAAACACGACGATACATGACAGGAAATGAGTAGAAAATAGGGCATATATGCCAACAGTAGACTATTGAGAAGCAAAATCATCAGTCGCAACACAAAAATGAAAGTATATAAGACATTTATCAGACCGGTTGTTACTGTGGGAGGAGAGACATGGACATTAAAAAAAAAGGAACAAGAAACACTAAGGTTTGAAAGAAAGATTGTAAGACGCGTTTATGGCCTGATCGAAGAAGATGATGAATGGAAAATAAGAAATAATCACGAGATAGATGAGTTGTTGGAGCACGAGGACACTGTAAGATTCGTACAGGCTCAACGAATACACTTGTTTGAAATGTATCTGTTTGTATCTGCTTAACCTATCAATCTGTTTGAAAATAATAATAAACGAAACAATAACAGAACAAGTACCGCATTTCCAATATCTAGGATACTGCTTTTTTTATGAATTAAGGAAATTTTGCAATTCATCATGATGCAGGGCACCTAGAGCGGATGAATGATCAGCGTATGCCAAAGAAAATCCTGAGGGCGCAAGTCTAGAAGTAAGAAAGCAGAAAGAGGGGCCGGATCTTGGATAAAATGGTTGGATTGTGTCCTGGAAAATCTAAGAAGAATGGATGTGAGGGGTTACACTGAGACGGCAATGAATAGGAGACATTGGTGTTGGAAGCCAGGGCTCACGTTGGGCTGTAGTGCTAAAGAAGAAGAAGAAGGAAGAAGAAGAAGAAGAAGAAGAAGAAGAAGGAGGAGGAGGAGGAGGAGGAGGAGGAGGAGGAGAACGTAATTGAATGCAAACAAAACTACATTACATCAGGGGTCCACATCGTGTAGATACGGGTTTCACAATCCCGATGTGCCCTTGCTGGATTCTCACTTTGCTTCAACTTGGGTGAGATCTCTTCCTTCTAGTCTCTTTCTCTTGACCGTCTCTTGTTCTTTTCTGACCCCGACGTTATTAGAGTAATCGAGCGCTAGGGTGTCTTCCTTTTTCAATTCTAATTTCTTAATTTTGGGTGGCTTAGGATCTTAAAGAGTGCTCAGTGATGCCGACAGGTGAGCACTGGAAATACTAAGAAACGTTCAGTATCAGAATAACGCTCGATACAAAGCCACCAAATCTTATCTCAGAAAGAGAAGGGGTGAGGACGACTCCCCTGCGTCCCAAAACAGGGGCCTTTCGGCTCAGGTATGGAAACCGTGACAGAAGAGTCTCTGGTTCTCCTGCCAGGGGGTTGTGCAACAGGCCAGTAACCTGTTCTTGTAAAACTTTGAAATACTTGTAGTATCCAAAGCAGCGTGGGTTGTCCGAGGATGAGATGGGTGCCGGAACAGGTTTATATAACCTAATCCTTGAAGAGAAGAATACGACATTACTACATGGAAGATTCATTCAACATCGCAGTTCTTTTTTAAAACCGTACACATATGTGAAGAAGCAAAGCAATTAAATCATGTAGTGTCGCCACCTTGTCCAATCCATATGTGGATACGTGAAGCCGCCATTGCCAACTACTAGTACTACACTGAGAATAATAATTGATTAGTTTGAATAACACTACAGACTCAACTATCTACTGTGTCAGGGACACAAACTGCCTCGATCTTGTCTACATTCACGACGCTGACCTATCAATCTGTTTGAAGATAATAATAAACGATACATTAAATGAACAACTACCGCATTTCCATATCCGCGACACGGTTTTTGTTATTAATTTAGGAAATTTTCAATTCCACCACAATCACCATCATCTTTACAACACGGCATTGGCAACGTTGAATCCAACTTACAACTGACGGAATTTAATTTTGCATATCACAGATTTTTAGATTTAGGAACGACCGACAAAGTAGAACACATAATATCTTCCAACATTACTTATTAACTACATCTATACATATAAAACTCAAAGTCTGAGGATTTATGGGTACTGAATACAAATCCACACCGTTACACCGACTGCCACCAAATTTTGCACAGATAACCTTCGACACAAGGCGAAAAATACTGTCTAACTTGGAATTTGATACTTTGCCCCGTTCGCACGATTTAGGCCCTTTTAGTTATGTCTTTTCGTTGACGCGTATAAAGATGTCAACAACACCATGGTGACCAGAATTAATTACCATAGTAACAAGTAAATAAACAAATGATATTTAGCGGCATCGGAACTGTACATTTATCCATTCCTGCAGTACATTTACGATGTTTTATATAATATGCGATTGTATCGATATATTACGATGTGGAAAAGAAGAATTGTACTTATTGTAAATTGTTCTAGTACTTAATGCAAAGCGAAAATACGTGTTGTTTTCATTTTTGAAGTTAGCTGACAACGGTTTTTGGTTTTTAGTTTACTGCGGAAATACATAAAAAGCCATAGTTGAGAAAAACATAACGTTTAATGTGTTATACAATGCTTCTAACACAGTAACACTTAAAATAAAGAATTTAACGTTTTTGATTTAACATGTACTTTATAAATATCTCCAAAGGCTTTATAAACAGGTACTTTTAAATTTCCAAAGGCTGTTGCACCAACATAATAATTTAGTACAAGTATTGAAAACAGCTTTGGAGAGAATTTGACTAATGAGTACAAAATTGTTATACGAGCTGACAGAACGTCATATATACACAGACAATAAAAATTATATTAAAATATTTATTAAAAGTCTAACATTCGCGTGCGAAGCCGCGGGTAACAGCTAGTAATAACACAAATCGAAATCGATTCCGCGATTATAACCTTAAACATTGTCTGCTTACTCTGAAAATTAGCCTTACTAATCATAGTCTTTCAAAGATTCAACTTGCGAGACTTTTCCAAAGATTTTGATGTCAACAAAGCAAACAGACAATGATCTCATGTGATAAATTGAAATAATACTCAAATTTGAAATAGATCTTGCATCAAGCCGCTTCTTAACTAATTTTTAATCATTCTCAACTTACTAAAATTTCTTTCCCCTGAAGGTAAGAACAATATTAACGTTGTAGTCAAGTTGGCTACACTTCTTCAAATTAGGCTCGAGAGTATTATTTATCATTTTCGCACCCTCCCAGCACGACGTCCGGGGCATATGTCCCTCTTGCTCCCCTCTAGTTCCAGCCCTGGTGATCATGCAACCTCTTTCTCGCTTAGGCAAATGTTCTCCCAATTCGATGTCATCTTCGCATCTCGGGATACGAAAGAATACTGCCTGTTCCGCCTTCAAAAATCCTCCAGCCATCTCTTCCTGGGTCTACCCACACCTGTGCCTGTGCCCTGTAGGTTTATATTTCCAGACTTGTTTGGCCAGTCTGGAATCTGACATTCTTTCTAAGTATTCTTTTCACTGTTATTTGTAATCTTTTAATTTTTCATTCAAGTTAAAAACTTCTAATTCCTCTCTTATGGGTTCATCCTTTTTTACGGTCAAGTTCAGAACACCTTTTAAATCCTCTTAAGAATGTCTATTCCGAGGCTTGTATTTAACTTTCTTGTTTCTTGGTTGCTGTCCATAAATCACAGCCACAGGACGGTACAGGGACCGCCATAACTTTTTAAAACTTTAATTTTGTATCTTGTTTCTAAAATTACGGTTGATTGTTCCACAGATCGTCTGGAACTTACCTAACTTAATGTCAACACCATACTTCTTATCACAGCCGACAGCATTTCCTAAATGGTATATTATCACAGTCATTTCTAAAATGGCTCACCTGTTTTACAATTTGATCATTAATCATTATTTCTGTGTTCCTTGCCTCGAAATGCCATTACCTTTGTTGTTGTAGTGGAGATTTTTATACTCTATTGTTTGCAAATCTGATGAATCTAAAAACAGATTTTTGCATGCAGATTCTGTATTTTGAATTACAAGGAAGTTGTCAGCGAACAACAACACATTCAAATATCTATCTCGTGATGTCTTAATACCATGGTTTTTACTTGATGTTTCCACTTCAGTGCAGTAGTAATATCGATAGATCAAAAATTGAAGTCGAGAGTTGAAAGCTATACATCGGCGAGAGAATATTAACTGTACGATTCCACACCTGCCGCAACTCTCTAACAGAGGTAGGAGTTATGCTCCAGAAGAGGGACGGAAAGAAGAATTGAGGAATTCTAAATTTTCAATTCGATTTTTAAAAATTAGTAGTCTGGAAAAAATACGTATGCAATAAAACCGTACGTTGGTTTGGATATTCCAATTTATGGCCGAATTGTAGTAAACAGCAGTTTGTAGAAAACAAATGTATGCAAAAAGGCAATAGGTTATGTGCACAACACTTAAAGAAATTAACTGGTATCCGTCAACATACATTGTTATGTTGTAAGTATATAGATATGTTTGTAAACATCGCCAATTTAAACATCTGTTTACGATTATGAATGAGCACACACACAAAAAAACTGATTCAAAGTGCAGATCCCATTGTACAGCTGTACCGT
The DNA here is from genome assembly GCA_034769895.1 of Magicicada septendecula. Classification (NCBI taxonomy): domain Eukaryota; kingdom Metazoa; phylum Arthropoda; class Insecta; order Hemiptera; family Cicadidae; genus Magicicada; species Magicicada septendecula. The sequence continues at coordinate 830,938,828 of CM068368.1, forward strand.
AAAGTACAACACACAAACATTCAACGATTCAAAGTACAAAGTTCAGCCGTTACATGGGCCAGCACTCAGTACACCTATCAGTGGCGTGGCGTGGGCAGATAACACCGTTGCCGGTTGTGATAGGCCTAAAACTTAACCTAAAAACTAATTCAAATTTTTTTTAGTACCAAGTGTTCTTTTTAGAGCATTTTATATCGTTCGCTGGCAGAAGAAGAGGGTCCCGGTTCAACGGGAACTGACTCCCATTATACTTACACAGAATAAATCACAATATAAATAATCGAATTAAAAATAATGAAAACAAACAGATAAACACATGACTAAACGAACAAAACACAAATAGGTATGTACTAGTAGTAACTGCTGCACGTCGGTTCCGAAAACGAACACAGCTGCTAACTGAGCGCCTTGCCGGTTTATACAGCGGCAACACTTTGGGTGGACGAATGTGTCCCCATGACCGTTCGCAGTAAAACATCGCCGATGTCTGAGCCGGCAACACAAGACGGTGCAAGTGCCCAACAGCTCGAAAGCAATGCTACGCTTTTCTTCAAGTTCCCCTACTAATATTGTTCGGATTTCAAATTATTTAATAACTAAAGTATTTACTCTGTGTACAATTAATATTTTTCTCTTATTTCCAGTACTGTTGCCGCCGGCAACAGCGGTTACATGGACGCCACGCTACTGACACCTATTAATACAAAAGTCGAAGGCCTCTTGTTAAGGAAAACCAGCAATATACCATCAACACTTGTGTATCCTTTAACTGTCAGTAGCAAATTTTATTTTCAAGGGCAACGTTTTACTCCACTACAGGAGCTGGTCATTGGGGGGGGGGGGATGAGACTGTCCTGAAGGTTGCTCTGCCCATTTTCGTCAGGACAAGTAAGAAATTCAGAATTATTTCCTTATAATTTTATAAATGCTTTGGGTTTGAAGGTTTTTGAGTAATCTAACGTGAAGTATATATAAAGGCTCGTTTACACGGTTCTAAGTTTACTGGCTTCAAGTACTTGAAGTCAAGTAAACTTGACATCTGAATTCTGTCTACACGGGGAAAGTGGAAGCGTCAAGTACTTGACTCCACCACATTCATTTCTGTTTGACATGTCGAGTAGAAAGGTGCGTCGTATTGCAGTTAAACTGTTAGTGAACTCATTGTGCAAAAATCTACGGGATGATACAACGGAAAATGTCAACAGACAGGGAAAGTGAACTCGGAGGTGGGTGAGAACATGGATAGCTAGAAAGGAAATGTATGGTGCTCCTTCAACAGTGTTACGCGAGTTGGCAGATGAAGATCCTTCATCTTACAAAACTCATCTAAGGATGACAGTACAGAAATTTAAGGATTATCGTTGGATAACTATTAGGAAACGTTGGAGCAGAAATAAGTAGAACAAATACTACCATGAGAAATGCAATTTCCTCAAGAACAAAGCTGGAAATCAACTGCGTCTGCTGCTTTAAACCAACTTAATTTTGGTTCATATACTTATTTCATCAGTGGCTGCACCAGTCTTTTCAGACTTTAGGATTTTTGCAAGTTCTTGGCGATAAACCGTTCTTATGGTTTTAATTCTTTTAAGCAATAGTTCAGTAGTAATTGTGACGTTTAAACCTGTTTCTTTAACTTCACTGTCAAGTTTTTGAAAAGATACATCCCTTACATTTTTGTTAGAATAGTCACTTCACTTAATATTCCACAAAGTGTCATATTTTCTGTATGCAGCAAGAAACTCGTGTATATCATTTGCATTCCACTTACTCATGTTAATATTAAAATTAATGACTTTAAAATATTTTAACGAGAACTGCAGAATCACCTCACAGAGAAAACAATACACTAACAGCCGACTGCGCACTGAAGACGTAAGACCGATTCCCTTGACTGCTTGAAGGCAAGTAGTCAAGGATCCTTTTTATGATCTAAAATCTAAATCTAAATTTTTTAATAATTAGTAGAAGAATCCAGTACTTTTTTGTTCAAACTAACTGTAATTGTAAAAGTAATTTCAAACTAATGGCTTTAACAATATCTTTAAATCATGTCGTTGTAGCAGATCTGTTAGGCTAGACCTCTCTCTTACAGTACAAGAAGAAGAGTCATTTACAGAACTTCAACTGTTCATTAAAATTACAGTTTTCGCAATTACATCTAGCTGACTTCTGGTTATATGTAATGACTGGCCGTAACGACTTACTACCCTGAAGTCGGAAAAAGAGTTTTGAACTGTGTTCAACTGTTTTCCTGTACTTATCTGTGTAAAACCGCAGTCTCCTTGCTTACGTACTTAAAGTCAAAGTTAAGAAATAAACTTGATGTCGACAGTCGACACAGTCGAGGTCCGAGAATTTTCAAATTATTTGGGGAGGGGTCCGCGGACTGAAAAGTTTGGGAACCACTGGTCTAGACGGAGACAGTAGGGCGGGAAAGTGAGTCACGTGACTTTCAAGTGGGAACAAAACTTGACGCTAGGCCAACTCTACTTTCCACTGTCTGGACAGTGGAAAGTTACTTTCCACAACCGTTTACACAGGGGTAGTATAAGGAAAGTAGCTTGACTTCAAGTGCTTGAAGCCAGTAAACTTGAACCGTGTAAACGAGCCTTAAGTAGTGAAAATATAGAAAAAACACTGGTTTCAAATTGTTTTATCTTGATTAACTGTTACTCAAATTAAAGGTAATAAATCTCATGCTATTGGTAATCACTTTAATTCTAAATTTGTATTCTTAACAGATGTTTTAATGTTGAAGTTCTCAAAAAGATGAAGAAAGAGAGGGAAGTTATTAACACAGTGAAAATAACAAAGCTTCAGTATCTGAGCCATCTCATGAGAAATGAACAGAGATTTTACTTATTAACAGTCCACACTACAGGGAAAAGTACTTGGAAAGAGAGGAATTGGGCGACCGAGAATATCACGGCTGAGAAATTTAAGGACTTGGTTTGGCATGAATACAACTGACTTATTCCGTGCAGCAGTACAGAAAGTTAAAATAGTCTGTAATCCAATCCAACATCCGAAAGAGATAGGAACTATCAGAAGAAGAAGAACCGATGTTGTGAAGTGAGTGTTTCCGAAAGTATTTTGAAGAAAAAACAGTTTATTACCCCTTCCCACTTCAATTTAAAGATGTGATCCGAAGAATATTTCGGACAACTTATAGTTCGTGTTAAAGTTAGTTATTTGTACTTAAAATTGAGGGACAAAACTTCTCACTTTTCTGCAGGAAACTACAAGTTTTCCTGTGCCAAACCAGAGAGACATCAGTCGAGAGGAGGCATGTCATAGACAGCCCTGTACGGGGAAGTGTGTACGGCCCAAAAAGACACAAACATATATTATGTATATAAAATAATTATTATAATATTGTGATATTATTCAATATAGTTTCTTCTGCAAGTAGCGTATTAGGCCTACGTTTTTGTCGTTTCAATACGTGACGCACGTTTCACTGAAACATATTAGCATCACTTACAAACCTCCGATATGCTGATATGTTTCACTGAAACATGTTAGCATCACTTACAAACCTCCGATATGCTGATATGTTTCAGTGAAACATGTTAGCATCACTTACAAACCTCCGATATGCTGATATGTTTCAGTGAAACATGTTAGCATCACTTACAAACCTCCGATATGCTGATATGTTTCAGTGAAACATGTTAGCATCACTTACAAACCTCCGATATGCTGATATGTTTCAGTGAAACATGTTAGCATCACTTACAAACCTCCGATATGCTGATATGTTTCAGTGAAACATGTTAGCATCACTTACAAACCTCCGATATGCTGATATGTTTCACTGAAACATGTTAGCATCACTTACAAACCTCCGATATGCTGATATGTTTCACTGAAACATGTTAGCATCACTTACAAACCTCCGATATGCTGATATGTTTCAGTGAAACATGTTAGCATCACTTACAAACCTCCGATATGCTGATATGTTTCAGTGAAACATGTTAGCATCACTTACAAACCTCCGATATGCTGATATGTTTCAGTGAAACATGTTAGCATCACTTACAAACCTCCGATATGCTGATATGTTTCACTGAAACATATTAGCATCACTTACAAACCTCCGATATGCTGATATGTTTCAGTGAAACATATTAGCATCACTTACAAACCTCCGATATGCTGATATGTTTCAGTGAAACGTGCGTTACGTATTGAGACGACAAAAACGTAGGCCTAATACGCTACTTGCAGAAGAAACTATATTGAATAATATCACAATATTATATAATTGCTACAAGAAACATCGAGTTACCTACATAGAAAATGTTTATTATACAGAGTGGGCCAAAAGTCACTACCCATTGTGAGTTACTGAGTTACCCATTGTAAACATTAAGATAACTTTGGTTTTGATCTTCCCATCGATTTTAAATTACGCGCCTTTGGTTTGTGTCTGATAGTTTCTTATGTAAACACTAGAGTGCAATTTAAAATCGATGGGAAGATCACAACCAACGTTACCTTAATGTTTACAATGGGTAACTCAGTAACTCACAATGGGTAGTGACTTTTGGCCCATTCTGTATACATTTTCGTACGTACTAATTGTTTTTAAGGCTCTAAGTAGCCTACGTTATTCACCAAAAGTTGAGTGAGTTACCAACGCTATAAAGAAAACTATTTTTATTAGTACACTGTAATTACTTCTTTCTACAATTACTTATAAGCCTTATTTTGAGACGCAACTGGCTTAGAAACGGGCGTACGTTAAGTGATTATGGAATTTTACTGAAGGGTGATTTTTCCCCCGTTTCCCCTTCGTAGTTACCCCATTGTTTCCACAATGTGTAAGGTTTGTAGAAACCTCCCAAAGGTTTGCAAGGTTCCGCTTACAAACCTTACTTTGTACCCTATAGCAACGTTCTTTTCATAACAACACAAGAAATAGCGAGATCTCCTTTTCACATCTTCCCCTAGCAATAACTAAACTGATTTACTTGCTCTGATCGTCTTGTTACATACAATAACTATCTTGTACGTTACATATTCTACTACTTTGAATTCTGTGTCTAATTTTACAATAAATCACATAAAGGCCTGTCGCGCCTAGTGTTGAGCGAACGCCTCCCACACGCTTCACCACATTCTTCTATTCTGTATGCAGCTTTCATTCTTCCAATATCATTACACCAGCGCGAAACCGGTTTTACAAGACACACGAGTGCGGGACATCCTCCTCGTCCTCCAGTTCACCTCAAGCTAGTAGTTTTTCAGCTGTTGAGTTAATAACTAACTTGACAACTGGACGTGATTTGTATTAAAAATAACATAAATTACATATTAAATTTTTAATTTAATACAAATTTGAAATTTAATGTTTGTATGTTAAATAATAACAAATAGGAGCCGTATAGAAAATGTTCAAGAATACCTTAGGGCAACACAGAAATCGAAAGAAGGAGGCGACTGGGGCAGGCTGCGTTCAGTGAACTTGAAAACGTACTGAAAAATATCTGATCAGGGCGTTTGCCCGTATGGGGACACAAACACGGACAAACCCCAGGAAACAAATTATACACAAATAAAAAACAACGGACAGATCAATGTTAAGTGCGTTTCAAAAGTTTAAGTACGCCACTCACAAACTTATAACGTGCTCCTGGTTTTAAACGTTTAAAACATACTATGACAGTACTATACAGTGACTAAACAGTCTTATTTGTGGCAAATCTATTCGCGACCATCTGCCACTGCCGTTTATATCTTAAACTACAGTTAAATAAACGGCAATTGCAGAGAGATGGCGGATAGATGTGCCCCGAATTTCAACAAAAAGCAAAATTCGGAAAACCACAACTTTCTATACAAAGAAAAAAACAGCAAACAAAATTTTTTTTACTTTGACCAGGCGTGATCTTTTTTTAAATAAAAATGTTACTAGCGTAAAAGGCTTTCTGCTGTGTCTACTTACAGGTGCACCCGTTCTATAATGATTAAACTTTTCTGTAAAGAGTCCTTTATGCGTTCTAAAAATAAGTGAATTCGGGGAGGATTACTGGGAGGAAAAATCGGGAGGTTGACCGAAGAATGGGACATATTCAACAACGCCGTTGTGATTGTGAGACGCTAAGTTTGAAAATCTGGCATGTCCCGCCAAAACTAAGCCGCTAACTACAATCATAGTTTTACTAACAAAAGTCATTCTCATTACCAAAACCGTTTCAAATTATAAATCGATCGTGACGAAAGAAATGATATAAAATGTTTTCCAACACTTCGTTCTAACGCAAATTACAAATTTCTCGTGCAATCGTTAAGTAACACAATGATTGCACCACACGAAACTCGTGATCGCAGATTCGCAACTATTCTAGGGTGGCACGTGACGTGACGTCACGGAAGGCGCTAACCGGCGCGGCGTGCTAACAGCAAAACAAACAATGGCGGGCGGGAGACGACGAGCCTCCCGACACCAGACAAGCCTTTAAACCTTATGTAATTATAGATACTGTGCTGCGTACCACGAGACAGTTATTCCGTCGTCACGAACCTGTTACTCTCAAGGTCACCGCCAACAGATTCGATTCAAAATCAGATATGTGTTCTTTCATGAATGGGGCACACATACGTGCTTGAATACTTTTAAACACCGCTTTAAACTACGGTTGAAAAAAATGTTTATAATTCATATCATGTAATTGTGCTTACATAATGGAGTCAGTACAGACAACAAACTACACTAGATTCTATATTATAATTCGCGTGTCTGCCAGTCCGACACTTCGGCCGGGCAGAACCTAAAATTTACTTGCCTTGTGGCCGATACAGAAAGACTGATTTATACGCTATCAAACAACTGACTAGTTCCTAGTGCAATGCAATGACATTAAAGATGGACACATTACCTAACACAATACCTACACAGACAAAATTGGCTAAGCAAAATCCAGGACACTTTTAGAGAATAAATGTTTTCTATAAAACGTTTTATTAGAACTTTTAAACCAATATTACGCACTTCATATTGTTCAACTACTAATAACTAATTCCACGAGCGAAGCAAGCTTTGCTTTAACTCGACCGTTTGGCAGCATGGTCTGTTCGTCTATCTGGGGTATCTTCTTCTTCTTCTTCTTCTTCTTCTTCTTCTTCTTCTTCTTCTTCTTCTTCTTCTTCTTCAACGTCGCGGCGAACCATTACTGAGTCAAGGCCTCCTTTAACAGCCTCCGCCAGTTGTCCCGGTCAAGTGCAGCTTCTCTCCAATTCCGGGCCCAATGATATGGCGCGCATCATAGTTCATACCCCGTCTTCCCAACGTAGTTTGGGTCTACCAACTCTCCTGGTGCCATAGATCTGTTCTGCGAGTGCCTTTCTGGGTATTTCATTCTCCCCCGTTCTGATCACATGTCCAGCCCATCTGAGTCTACCAAGTTTTATAATTTTCACAATATCTGGTTCATTCAGAAGAGTGTTCAGTTCTTGGTTGGTCCTTTTCCTCCATTCAACTCCCCCCACATTTTGCGTTCATGAACCAACAGGCTTGACTCAGACTTTCTAGAACCGTAGGTCAATCAGGAGTATGTCTCACGATAACTTTTAAACGCATCAACCGATTTTCATAAAACTTGGTATGCACGTCCATACTTTTACCCTAGAGAAACCTATTGTTTTTTAAGACTGATCCCCTTCAACCCCCCCCTCAGTAGTTACGCCACTGAGCGTTTTTGTTTTCGAGTTTACCGCATGTTTAGGAGAATCACTGGGTGATCCTCGATTTAATTAAGTCTTTATTTACGTCTCTCAAGAAAAGGTGTGAAAATGACTCATTTTCAGTTTTTTCAAACACAGTTAAGTATGATGCTGAACTGTACTCTACCTAATGTGAAAAAATATGTCTGATAAAACATAGTCAAAAGTAACTGACGTCACTATTAAAATCATAAATAGTGTTAAGTGAAGAAACTTGAATGGGGAGATACGGTACGACTGGCTGAAAATGAAAACAGAACGCTCTGAGACAGACTGCAACACTTCAACAGCCATAATGACGTGCACCAGGAAGTTTTGCAAATGTATAATAGTGTGTCAGTATTTACGAATGTATATATGTAAATATTATGTGAACGTACGTAAATTTATGTATTCGTTATAATCAGGCTTGGATTTTGACGTCAGACGTCAATTGTTAAATGGTTATATGCTTTCAAGTTACGATGTTTTTCGTTCAATGTTGCGTCAATATTTTGCTACTTTCCTGAATACATTTTTCTCTTTTTCATGTCCTTATCTTTATATCTTATATTTTATATTATGTCCTTATCTTATATTTATATCTTATCTTAGCCAAAAATTAAGGAAGAATCTAGTAAAGATATACGTGTGGAGTGTCGCCTTGTACGGGAGTGAATTGTGGACAATTGGAGAAAGTGACAAGAAAAGACTCCAAGCATTTGAGACCTGGTGCTAGAGAATAATATTCAAGATAAGCTGGAGGGAGAAAATAACGATGAGGAAGTCTTTAGAAGAGCTCAGAACGAGAAGAGCTTTCCGCAAAATTTAAACGGCAGAAGAGCTAAGTTTATAGGGCATATACTACGACACAATGGATTGTTGGTTAAGAGAATAATAGAAGGAACAATTGAAGGGAAGAATCACAGAGGTCGACCACGTTTAGACTACATGAAACAGCTTATGGTCGATATGAACCGCACATCATATTGTGAGTTGAAAAGAAAAGCAGAGAAGCATGAAGAATGGCGAGCTGCTGCCAACCAGCCTATGGGCTGCTAACCTAGAAGAGAGGAGATTTTTATAATATTATTTTATTACAATGAATATATATTTTGGTTATAATGTAATCGTAGTTTCGAATCAGCGGGAATACTGGACGTTGTAGAATTTCGCTACTTAATTGAAGTGAGAAATAAAGTGATTTTGTGCCCCCTTTATACCCTTCCCCTCGATTTAAACTAACGCTTAGAAATATCCGAAGCACGACTTGACGTAGAGTAAAAAAAAAAAAAACTTTGATATCTTAATTCAACAGATAAATTACGTAAGTTCAAACAAACAGTTCAAACTGTGTTCTTATTTATATTGTATTTAACTTTAGTATTACTGAACTAACGTAATATTGTTTTATTTTCGACGAACGTTTGAAATTTCTTTACACTTTTTTTGCTTTTACAGTTTGTTGTCGAACAGATTTATACTAAATAAATGGGGATTATAAGGTAAAGTATTTTTGTGCAAAGATAGATCAAAGAAAAGTTACGCCTATGAAACTCGATTTTTTTAACATTGAAATAGTTTATAAGGACGTGTCGCACATTTGCGGCCGATCGCTGGTGCGTTATCGAAAATGGGAACCGGTGAGTTTCCATAGAAACTACTTCTTTGTTGTCAATAACGTAGTACACATATAAAACTTCGCTTATGAATGCGACTACATTTAACTTATAATGTGTACATTGGTAAATGAAGAATGAATTCATTGATTGGTGAATGAATATAAATATTCAACAGAATATTTATATTAGATTTATTGAAGCATTTTCAATGCCCTTCTCTGTGCATTGCATTTGTGCAATGCCTGTCAATTTTTAAAGTAGCGGATTATCAGGGATTTTCAGTTTCGTCATCGCTTCGACTTTCCGACTGTCCCGGTTCAAAGGCGGTTTACTGTGCACGCAAATTAGGCTACTAACTGGTTGCAAGCTAATGAGATACACCAAAGTCTAACAATAGGCTTATATAGTACAGAGCATGTTAATGAATTTATACATCTGGGCGCTCAAGTACAAGTCGTAAACAGCACTATCGACATCATGTCGGAAATCTGTAGAAGATTACCGTATTTTGGGGTGTATAATGCGCCCTCGTGTATAACGCGCACCCCAAATTTCTCGTAATATTTTGCAGAAAAAATGTGATTCGTGTATAAGGCGCACCCCTATTTGTGGTGAAAAACAGATAAACAGGTTTATTATGATGTAAGAAAATACAGTATATGTTGTTTGAATATTATGATGTGCAGAGAAAGTGTTTCATACAAAATAATAGAAAAAAAATGTTCTTACCATGCCTATTTATTTGTAAACATAAAACAGAAACATTAATATCATATAAAACTTGACAAAACTTAAAACTTACACAAGTCATACTTTTTGTTTAGTTCGCTAAGATTTAGTTTTTCGCTAGCACAAAAGATTTGCATTTATCAAGATTCTTCATCTGTTTCTGAAGAAGGGATTATTGAATTACTCTCATCTTCTGACACTTTTGATACACCTTTGTTTGTCGTGTCCTGATGACCTGACTGGCACAGATTTCACACCTTTCCATTGATACTCGTAGTCACTAGCATACTGCAAAAGACAAAACACTGGTCTGCATTCCCAATTTGAGTCGAATCGAAATTGTTTGTATCCCTCGCCTCCGTACGATAAATCGATGAAACTCGATAATTTTATTTCTGTTCTCTCGAGGTGAACTTCGAGTAAGAGTAATTCTCCTTCGAATCAAAAGACCGTCTCTGTAAAGAAACCGTACACACCAACCAAGACTGACTCGAATTGTGTACTGTCTAGGCCTACTTCAAGACGCTGAGCGATTTCCTAGCTCGAATCCGTACCATTTTAGTAGTAACGGAAATATTAATAGCACATAAAACTTGACATAACTTAAAAATTACACAAGTCATACTTTTTGTTTACTTCGTTAAGATTTAGTTTTTCACTAGCACATAAAATTTGCATTTATCAACATTCTTCATCTGTTTCTGAAGAACGGAGTATTGAATTACTCCTGTCTTCTGATTCTTCTGATGCCCCTTTTTTTTGTCACATGCTGTCGTGCTGATACTAACTCGACTAGGTGGTTTTCTATTTCTGGAAAGTTAGCTTTTTTACCACAGAAAGAACGCCGATCACGAGTATTAACCCTTAATGTTTCTTTTGGGTGTTTCCACTCCTGAACATTTACATCCCGTAATTTTTACAAATTTACGCGATGCTGCACGATTATCGTTTTTTGTGAATTTTATTAAGGACAATTTAAAATGAGCCGCATAGAATAAGCGAGATGTTCACCCACTCATTATGAATATACAGTGTGTTTTTTTCACAACGGACGCGATGCCGATAATAAACTATTGTAAAAACCAACAGACTGACTACGACAAACAAGTACAGTACCAGAATGCTAAACAGAGTACTGTTATAAGTCTACAACGTGAACAAATAACTGATAGAGTAATGAGTAAGGGTGAAAACTGTGAACCAAATTACCGGTAAATTAAATTTTACTATTAATAGACTCAAGCCTGCCAGTTTTAAGCGATGTTACCAACTGTATATAATCTGACCATACACGTGCACATCCACAATTTAGCATGTAAATTGTATTATTCGTGTACAATGCGCACCCACATTTTTGGGAACAAAATCTGGGGAAAAGTGCGCATTATATACGAGAAAATACGGTATATTATATTATAGCAAATAGAACATGTTGTGGACTGATGAAGCATCTAAGGTCGGATGTCGTTCTAGAGGCAGTAGGCTAAATGTGCAACCTATGAAAGTCTTATTAAGCCGGTTTAACATACGGCCTAGAAACACGGACATTAACATGGGAGTGCTGACCTTACTGTATATCAGTACGTTTAGTAGGCTACGTTGTATAGAAATTCAACTTGACTTTCTTGAGACGGAGTGGGGAGTCTGGCGACTTGCTATCCGTTGCCTTGCCGCCTTCGTTGCCTAAAAAGATAAAAAATTAATAAATAAAACGTTATAGCAATACACCGGCTGGACGTTGGAACCGGAATGTTGTGGCTACTTGCAATAAGTTTCTAAAAACATTAACAAAATTCAGCTTTGCTGCTATAACGTTAATAATACATTTATTTCGGCGCTTTAAAATCGTCTCTCAGCAACTTGGCACCGAAAAAAGTGTCCTGCGATTGTATTTTATAACTTATTACATTATCAAACTCTATATATCGAAAAACGTTTTATAACAAGTCAAGTTAAATTTGTATAGGCCAATATAATATCAAACGTACTGAAATACCGTAAGCATTTTCGGCGCCAGCTCTCGACCTATTAGATAGCTTTGAGAGAAAAGTGTTAAGACAAATCGGAGGTGACGCAGGCGCCATTATTCTGAGATCTACCATCTCTTAGGATAGCCTGATTGTGGAAATTTTTATTAAAATAAACGTGGATGAGGGATATACAAGAATGGAGGAAGCACAGCCGGGAAAGCAAATATTTTACCAGAGGCTCACGGGTAACAGAGCCACGAGAACACACAAACCCGACTGAAGAATCACGTGGGGGAAGACTTAATATTAAAACTTGGAAGAAAAGGAGTAAATGGAATCGACTGTTGGGACAGACCAAGGGGTGTGACAAAGCGACAGATGATAGTCTAGGTGGTGTTTCAGAGCGGCGCATCTATTTTCTATTACACTTAAATATTTGTTGTTGTCTGTAAAAGGTTTCAGTGACTGCACAACGAATATACGTGTCAAAAACTGTTAGCGATATGAGCTAACCGGACTTAATAAATCTTAACCATGGGTGCCCACCCCCCTAAGCTTGATGACTCCCCCCCCCAAGGAAAACTATTTAAAATTAAAAGAAAATTGTTATTGTAATAAGCATTTTATTACAAACAAGCTAAAGCTAAAAATAGTACAGTTTGAAAATAAATTCTCATTTGAAATTAAACAAATAAATAAAAAGTCTAATGAAATTAATACGTGTAAGACAATATTTCAAAGCAAAGGAACAAAATATCAACAAAGCGTGTAATAAAGAAGAAAAACTAGGAAAGACACTAAGCTTAAGTTTTATAAGATTATGGGTGTACCGGTGGCGCGGTATGGTAGTGAGACAGGGGTACTCTCACAGAGAGACAGAGGGAAGGTTACATCAGCAGAAATTAAATTTCTCAGGTTGGTCAAAGTGTGCACGTTATGAGACAGAACAAGTAATGTACAGATAAGGGGAGAATTACAAATTTTTAAATTACAGGATAAAATTACGGAATACAGGGCCAACTGGTGTAAGCATTTGGGAAGAATGCAGCAAGATCGCCTTCCCAAACTTTCCTTGAATTATAAACCCACAGAATATCGGAGTGTGGGGCGTCCGAGGACGAGATGGTTTCCGGAACAGGCAGTGCAGCCTAATCCGCGAAGTGGATGATGATGATGTTTTTGAAATATACAAATTTTGGGTCGCCAGAAAAAAAATATCATATGGCGTATCAAATTAAAAGGAATTTTAATCAAAATCTTAACGCAGTGTTAATTTTTGGAAATTTCAAAGTTCTTTGACGCCAGGGCACAAAATGGAAACAAAAATGTAAAAATCTACCCGAATGTCAGACTAAAAGGAATTTTATCACAAATCCGATTGTTTGGAATTTTCAGCGCATAATACAATTGTTACTGTACTACAGAAAAAAATGGTAGCGTAAACGGGATTTTTGTAATTTTTCCCATAATTGAAAAATTATCGAAGATTAAAATGTATCCAATAATAAATGTACTTCGTTCGTAGTGAAGATACATTGCAGTCCCAGAATGCCTATATGCAAAGTGAATGTCTAGCATTGAATTATAATTTAGACAAACTAGAAATACTGGAAGGACGAATTATTAGGAAAATATTAGGCCCACGAAAAACTTCGGAAGGTTGGAAATTAAAAAGTAATGATGAAATATATCAAAGTATAGGAAATATAACAGAAACAATGAGAAAAAGAAGACTATTATTTTGTGGACATTTATATAGAATGGACGACAATAGGTTGACAAAACATTTTTCAAATATCTGTGGGGGAAGAAGAAGTCAACATCAAGTTGGATTAAAGAAGTCCAAAAGGATTAAAAAAAAAAAAAAAAAAAAAAAAAAAAAAAAATATATATATATATATATATATATATATAAACGCAGAACAAGCAATTGAAAGAGAAGTTTTTCGGGCAAAAGTGTTATAAATGGGAGGAGTCCAGGGTAGGAGAGAGAAAAACGCAGGTTCAAAGTGGACTGAAGACAGGCAGTAGAGACACAGTGAAAAGTTGACAGAATATTGGAGAAAAAGAAAAGAACAAAGAATACAGAACTGAAATTGGCATGTGGTCCTTAGACGGCCGATACAAAAAAAAAAAAAATTACTTCGTCCAGAATGGTGAGAGACTCCTGTAGCACAGAAAGGGTACTAGTAATTATTATTATACTGACGCGTTGATAATTGTATCCATACGTAGGCAACTAGAATAGAAACCCGTAGACAAAGTGTAACAGGTATAAGGTGTGGTATTCGTTCGGTTCGGATTGGAGGCAAGGCCGGCCCACTGAGCATTACATAACTCGCCCAACACACGATTGTATCACTTCACTTCTAGTAATTTAATATTCAGTTTTAATTCTAGCAATTAAACAGAAACAAAACGCTTAAGGTTGCGTTTACTCGCTGACAAGGATCTGTTAGTTTCTGTTTACAAAACTCTGCTCCCACTGCCTTGAACTGAATGCACCATACAACACGACATTTAACAAACACTACAGTACATGAATCGCTCAATGTTAAGAAGCGCATAATTGACATTTTTTTTCAACTTTCATGTTTTGACAGACATGAATAATACATAGGCAGATAATGCATCATTCTGTGTTAAAATGGCAACACATACGAATTTATAAATTCATGTTAAAAGGGCGTCCGAGTGTTTAACGTGTCCTTGTAACATGACTATTTGAACTAGTGTACACATCAGCTGATCGCGTAGAAATGCTAAAACGTGTCAATTTATCCTCACTGTTAAAGATTCATTAACATCATTATCTACGTTATATTACAAGTGTGCATATTAATGCCATGCTAAACTGGAGTAAAAAAAAAAAAAAACTATAGAGGATTATGAGAGAAATAAAATAAAGACTGCTTGGGTTACGAGTTGTAACGACTACAATTGGAAGATAAAACCTCGCTCGAACAATTTTTTCGCATAACATATGCAAATACAACCACATTAAAGTATTGTTACGACGGTATCACTGATCGTCGTATGGTACAGTGGAAACAAAATACAAGACACTAATGAAGTCACTAATAACCAGCTTTAATTGTCACAATTAATAATTTGTAATCAACAAGATAGTCCCTTACAACAATTCAAGTAAAATTTGTCCACACCCATTAATAATGTCAACTATAAAGAATTCCGCACTAATTACAACACTTCGCTACAATACTTCTACAAACAATCGATCCGCGCTAAGGTAAATCGCTCACGTAACTGACTGACAAGCCGGCTGCTATGGCTTTTTATAGATAGCGCACGGCTTTTAGAAATTTTCCATCCTCACTTCATGCCACTTATGCGTATCTCAAGTGTTCTTGAATACACTGGAACCTACTTGACTGAGGCAACACCTGCCACATTGGACGGAGGAGGGGAGAATGTTCTGAGCTGTTCGATAGGATTCTCATTACAGTATGTTTTGGAACTTTTTTTATCTACATTTGCTATTTTGAAAGAGTTAGAAGAATCAGAGACCTTAAATCTGAATGTAAACAGATACAAGAGAAAAGAGGGAGGAGTATGAGTGACTACATTGATCCAAATATTAAAGGTAAGATCCAAGAACACATAAAGTCTTTCCCAATTAAAGGAATTATTATTTTGGAAAAAAGATTTAGAATTTTTATGAGCTAATTTAATAAACGTTAAAATGATGCACTCTCTATTCACTAAAAAATATCTGGATAAAAACGTTTTTGAACACAATCACTGGAATCATTTCAAGAGCACTTTGATTTACGTTTAGGCCAACAAGTTAACGTTATTGTCAATGTGAAGAGCTTAAAATTAAAATTAGATCTTCCACTTCAGGTAAATTCGCTAAACGTGCAGTCGTTGCAGACTTGAAAATTCATATTACAAAGTGAAAAAAGTGTACACTATCTTAAAGCAAGAGATATTAGTCCCTACGGAAAACAAAAACACTTTTATTTTGTCAATATCAACGAATTTTGTGACGAATGTTAGTGTCTAATGCGCCAGTCCAAGAAATATAGTATTTGAAAAAAATTAACAACCAACATTTTCTGTATTCATAGCATTAAGGATAATAATGCTACTATTTACACTTAGCAAAAAAAGCCCCAGATGAAGTTTGTTCATTCCTTATTTCTCATCAGTTCCTCCTATGTCTGATGATTACACAACACATATGTGTTAATTGAAAAGGTGCACATATTTCTTATAACTGCTCTGAGCGAAGACAGCATCTCAAGGAAATAGTGGAATTATTTCCCGTGCCTTGTGATACAGTTTCCTGCCTTGTGATAGCAATTTTGCAATAATCAAGAGCGCCTGAAAAAAAGGCATGATAGAATATATTCAACGCAGGCATTAGCTGAAATTATTAGTAACGGTAGTGTGAAAAATAAATTTACAGTTGTAGAAGTAGGAAGCAGTGAATTAATGTGTAATTTCAAAAACTGGTGGCATCAATTTTACAAAAAGAGTACCGTTTCCACTGAAACCTCAAATAAACCAAGTGTCGAAGAAAAAATTTTTTTTAATAATCCTTTATTCCATCTGAGGCGAAACAGTGAAATCTCAGGAGTATATGCTGGGTCAGTGAATTCATAAACACTGTAGTGGCGAATACTTTTATCTTGAAGCAAACTACAAGACATGCTGCAAAACCGGAGATACTCGGCAAGGCTTACCCTTCAGCACAGGTGGCTATAATAAAATGAAAATTTCAAGATATTCAAAAAGTTATTACACGTACCGTCCTTCTGAACACAAAAACTTTAGTACTGATACTTTGATGTGGCCTACACGAAATAGTAGAATTAATGATGACAGAAGATTAAGAATAATACATTTCAATATAATAAAAATACAGTATTGTGTGCTACACGTAGGTAAAATTCGGTTTCCCATTCACAACCGTTGGTAGCCTTCTCGACGCCGAAACAACATTTATTAGAGCCCTTTCACACGAGGCAGACGTCTGCCTCTTCCGAATGGAAAAGTCATCACACTTCGATGTCGAATCCTTTAAAAGTAAATAGTCACTGCAGTTTTGTCTTATTAATGTACTTAAAAATTTTACTAATAAAAATGCAAATTGAATAAAAAACAATGTGTATTGTAAATTTAAAGTGTATATATATTTTTTAATGTAATCGGTAACTTTTCAACTGTTGCAACGGAATTCCTCGTGTTGGTGTTCTGTTTTTGAATGTTATTCTCCAAAAAACTATGCAATTCATCGAAAGAAGAATCGACATACGAAAATAATTTAAAAACTTTTCTTTGTCATTTCTCATATCTCCGGTGGACATAAAGGAGACATTTACTGTGTACACATGTATTTATGTTAACCAACCGATTTGATTAAACCTTAAAGAATATTAGCCTACGAAAAATGTAAATTGACAGCTGCAGTCGAAGGAACCTATTCGTCATCATCGTCATCATTCGTGTTTGAGGCATTTCTACTCGTATCATCTACATTTTTTCCACAGTTGGTCCGCTTAACGTTTGATTGAACTTCCGATAGTTCGTTATCCCAATAATCTGTAATGTTTAAAAATTTAGGTCAGTCTTTCTGGTTTCTTTGTCTTTAAGTGGGATATCCGTTTGTTCAATTCTTTTAATTTTTCTCGGATATTTGTGTTTTTTCGTCAATTTCATATAGCCTATTACAATTCTTAAACAATTTTATTTCATTCGCTTATATTCTGGTGGACATCTCCAAAGAAATTGCAAAAACTGGGACGTGGAGAAAAGCATAGATACAGAAATGGATGAAGAGAAAATGCCTTGCAGGTGCTCTAAAGCGCTTAATAATAATCTTACATTACCGATCCTTAGGTTTAAGGATCGTATTAAACATACTATAAAAATTTATTTTAAAGACATATATTAACAACTTGTTAATATGGCAGGCTAAAATATTAATATATTCACACTTGACAGTTTCAGGCAGAACCACATCTCTTACTTTGCACGTTAATTGTGCACCTTATATTATCTTATAAGATACCTTACCTTGTAAGGTATATTAGCTTAATATTGCCTAATTTCTAAGTTTAATTTTTGGAGGCTCTCAAAACACCATATATAGGCCTACAATTGAATGTCTCTATTTTTACCTACTTGATCAAAATTGCATAGCGGTGGTACTTATTTCGTATGTGATCCCTAAATTTGAAACCGTCATTTGGTCGTCATCAACGATATGTCATTACAAAATTCCGCTGATTGAAATTAAGTAAGTAAAATTTTGAAGTTACTGTCCATTGTCTGTAATTTCGTCAGTATATATTAAAAAGAAATGGCGACACGCCCCAGCCTTGTCTTACACCTAAATTTATTTGTTCAATCCTATTAATGTCATTTGGAGTTATTGTTTATATTTGTAACTAATTGGTTTAAAAGAAGCGGGATGCCTCTTTTAATTATAATTTCACACATCTGACGCCTGCTTGATCTATCAAAATCCGTCAGTTAAATTATCTATGATATTCAATAATTTGTTGCACAATAAAAGTATTATCTTCGCAGAACCTCCAACTCTATAACCTTCTTGACCTTCAATCAATAGTGTTTTAATGTTGTTTTCAGTCTTGCTATTATGACTTTAGAGTATTTTCTTTACACTATTCAGTATTCATAAACTTATATAGCTTCTACATTTAGATCCGTTCCTTTTTTTTAATACTGGTTTTACGATAGATTGGGTTACATTTTTTTTAAGCGAACACTGATTCAGTAAATCGAAAAAAGCTCAGTTTCAACCCTTTGGACTAGCGTTTTGTAAGTTCATTGTTGATGCCATCACAAACAAATTACAACAATTATGTTTACTAATTATTATCGTTGATACTAACTGGTCACCTGAGAAACAATTCACAGCTGATTCATAGCTGTGAATCGAAGGGCTAGGGCCTTCGACGGAAATTCAGGAAAGCTTTTAAATAGACACAGAGCCACAACTACAAATGAAGAAAATTAAGAACAGTAAAACTCATCAATACTGTTTTGTATTAAAAACACGCAGACACATATTTTTCGAGTTTTGGAGTAAAAAATATGTGCATAACTACTAGTGGTAAGTCTGTTGTTTATTAGTGAGTCAATCAACATTTTCCTGTTCCTTCTTTTTCTATTTTCAATTAGTGCTAGCGCAATATTACAACTACTTCTTCCTGTTCATTCATAATTTTGAAATACTGTATAAAAAATCAATTTAAAAAAATATGTTGAATTAGCGTATTTACTCTGCACTGACTGAACTGAGGCTGGACCGTTTGGTGCGAGGCACCCAGGCACAGTGTGCCGAGAGCCAGCTCGCTTGAGACTACTATGGCAGACGTCTGCCGTAGACAGATGCCGCAGACTGGTTTATCCGTGTGAAAGGGCCCTACGCTTCCCTCCCATTCAGAAGCTCACCGGGCGATACCCTGCACTGTTCTACCCCCATTTCCCACGCTTATTACGTTGTCTTTACAATGCTTATATACCTTCGTACTTGTCTCAGAGTTGTTCTAATTGCAAAAGAATTATTCAAATCAATACTACTGAGGACGACAAGTCCATAAACTTGCACATGTGAATGATACTACAAACATCCATCCACAATTAGAAACATCACTTATATGAATGTTTGTACTTTTTTTAGTGGTCATACAGTGAATTTCTGAAGACAAACTAAATTATAACAACGATGATGTAAAAATCACTTGTTCTCTTGCTGAGCTGTCGATAGTTATATATAAGCCACGAATTTAAATGACAGGTTCCAAAGTGACGCCGATCGTAATATAAAGGTTTTATTACAGAAAATAAATATAACAAAAGGTGAAAACTGTGGCAGTTGCAGTTTCTAGGGTGCTGTGAGTGCACCCTTAGACACATTCACAGTTAACCCTTAAACAGTCACAGTTTATCGGCATCCCACGTTACCAAGGGACGGCCCCATGATGCCTTATATTTCTGAGTTTATGAATCTTCTCATAATGAAATAACAATGATTATTATAAGACTAGATCATCCTCATCATAATTATCATCATCACTGACACCACCACCACTACACTGAACGTTACTATGTACAAAAGCACTACACTGTCAAGTACTGTTACAATTTGAAACGAATAGCCAAAACACAGAAGATGTGGATGGGAGTAAAAAAAACCATTAAAAAAACAAACAAAAATGTTGGAAAATGTGACCCATAACAGAAAAGCGAGCGCGTGTGCGTGTCTAAGGAAGTGACGTGACGTGCACGAACCATTCATTATTAGACAAACATTCGTTTAATCAAAGAATGACAGTTTTTAGGTGGTGACCCCATCATTCGCCTAGTCTAGCGACGTACCAGCAATTTATACTATAGAGGAATTGTCGGTTACTGATTTCTTGCTATCATGTCGAAAGTATCGAAGCTTACTGATACCAGAAATTATCCAAAATTTACGTTCTAACCCACAAATCGGAAGACGTACGAAAACATGGCCAATTTAGTCGTAAGGAGATTGAAACAGGCGTATACGTCTAAAATATGTTATATGGATGACAATAACAGGAAAGATAAACGTATTCGTAACAGGCATTATTACTCATTTAAACACGTGTCCTAGTATCGTCGCAATTAGCACGCCAACTCCCCGGGGAAAGACAGATTCCCGCTATCCGACTGCTGGTGTTGGGATGCTTTCCATTCGGGTAACGCGCTTGTGATACAAGCCGTAACAATACCCAGCGGGAACAAACAAACAAATCCAACAATAAGTGAGTTGGTGTAATAACTTTTATATTCTTTACAGGTTTTAGAGTAAGAATATACAACTTAGGGTACGTAATATAAAAATTTAGGATAATTTCAGTAAAAAAGACCAAAACCATGGTCTTTAAAGGTAAATGTCCAGCAGGGATTAAGATAGTTATAAACAACAGCACTTTAGAACAAGTGAGCCGTTTCAAATATCTCGGCTGTGCAGTAAGCTATGAATCTAAATATGATATAAGAGAGAAGATAAACAAATTTAGGAATGTTTGTGGTACGAGTCATAGAAATCTTAGAAATAAAACAAGACACAGCACAAGGATTAAATTTTATAAGACGATTG
This sequence comes from Magicicada septendecula, assembly GCA_034769895.1. Lineage (NCBI taxonomy): Eukaryota > Metazoa > Arthropoda > Insecta > Hemiptera > Cicadidae > Magicicada > Magicicada septendecula. The sequence continues at coordinate 830,959,986 of CM068368.1, forward strand.
CAATAACCATGTTGATTCATGCGAGTGAGGCGTGGGTCATGATAAAAACGAAAGCGGCAAGATTCAAGAGTGCTGAAATGCAGTTTCTTCGAAATACTTTAAATTATACATTGCACGGTAGAATAAGGAATGAAGATATCAGAGCAGAACTCCAAGTAAAAGAGGATCTATTGCTGAAAGCGGCACTGAACTATAAAGACACTAGTAGAAGAGACGTGGGTCATCCGAGGATGAGATGGGTACCGGAACAGCTTTATATAACCTAATCCTTGAAGAGAAGAAGAAGAAAAAGAAGAAGAAGGTTTATGGTAAATGAAAGTCACGATATATTAATTTAAGCGTAAGGTACACACAAGTAGGGTGATGTGGCTAGAACTATGTTTAGCTCATCTTTAATTTTTCCAGCTGATGAGAGGCCGGCGAATCCAGTGTCCGCAGCTAGACGTTGTGAAAGTTCGTTCAGCCTGAGAAGAATTCGATTAGGGTTCCCAAATGTTAGGTCGTTTTTTACCGGCTCTACTAAGTCCGGCGGTGCAAAGGCAAACTACACTGTAGGACGGAATTGTACTCTCAGTGCACGGAGATTTTGCTGCTCAACGGTATACTGTGTTTTTCTCCCTTCCTAATCAAAATGTCAACTTGAATAACCGAAGCCAAAACTGATCTATTGCAAGCCGTTTTTCCTCATGAAAGATTTAGACTTCACAACAGCCGAAAATAGTGCAAGCTTTCTTCTCGGAAATCAGTCAAGTACAGTCTCTTTCGTTAACACCAGGTCTGCTGAAGATATTCCGAACTGTACTAACTGCCCCCCCCCCCACAACAGCAATTTCTCCATCAAGAGGAAAGAATGTTATCAAATATCTGTGTATTCGATTCGATATCACCGATTCGACTGGTGAAAGCAGAATTTGAAAAGTGTTTCAGTCAACACGAGCTGTCGAGACATTTTTTAAATACTTCCAGGGATTTCAGGATCGTAAAATGCTGTTCCTTCTAACTCCAAATAAAAAGTTTCGAAAAATTAAAATTATGACCATATTGTTAACTTTTCAATTTTTCTGTTGTACGTCTACGCAATTTATAGTTTCTTCTGTTTCAATGTTAGGTTCTTTTCCTTACGACTACATATTACATGTAACTGTGAATATTTTAATTTTTATTTAAACGATACAATAGGTTAAACCTAAAAAGTAACTGTATAGAAAGATGTAATTTTTTATATAAGTTTTGACGTAAAAATTCCGTAAATATTCGCAAACCGATGGCTAGGACCGGTGTTTTTTTATTCAGTCATTTGGACAAACTTAATTCGAACACAGTGCCGTAACTACTGCGTGCCCTGATTCTCCCGCTTATTCGTAACTAAGTGAAAAAAGTAAGCTATTTAAATAATCGTGATAAGAAAGAAACGCATGACACGTTAATCTGTGACGTCATCAAAACATGTACGATTAGCTCATCATTGTACAGTACGTACATCTTACTTGCCACATTCCTCTACGCTTTCGATACTCAGCGCTACGGGATCGATTCACAGCAAAGCGCTGACATCACAAATTGTTAACAGTGATATCACTTACTTTTGTATTTTATATTTACGGCCACGAAACATCAACCTTATTACAAATTTAAAAATCGTTTTCCTCTACGATCGGTGAATCGATTAAAATGCGGATAATTAACAGAACTATGCATATCGATACAATGATACCGCGCGTACCAGAAAAATATTATTGTTGAGGGAATTATCATTGAATCGTTGACTCATTATATATGAGACAGTGAACCTTTAGTGGAGCGTTGGGAAACTCTTACCAAATACTAAAATATAGAATTCCAAGGGAAAAACAGTCATACACTTCTATCAGCACCATAATACTCCTGAGATCAAATCATAAAGCCAATAATGACTGAATTTGTAATACCGAAGGCACAAACACAGGAGCGTTATGTATCATATTTTTTATCCAATCCAACTCAATCGTAGGGGCAGCAGCTAGACGTGCCCCAGTGGTTGCAGTGTCCGGGCAAACCCGATGACTGCCTGATGTTACAGTTACCCTGAACCCTAAGTAGCCATGGGTTCGTTGGACGAATACTCCTAGTTTGGAGGGATGGAGGCTGTTATTAAGGTTCAAGACCGCAGAGCGATCCGCAACCGCTTTTTTCCCGTGGACTGAGACGAACGATGAGGGAAGACGGAACGATGGTTAAGACTTTTTTTACACGAACAGGCCAGCCGTGGACCACGCCGCCTTCCTTTCCACTGTCCACTCGTATTCTCTCACCGCAGATAACCTCAAGATTTTGAAGATTGGAAAGTTGCCAAATAAAGTTGAAAATTTATTTAATCTGGACCGATTCATCCGAACCATATGTCCAAGGAATCTCAGTATTTTCCTTCGGAAAGCCGTTTCCAGATCCCTGTACTTTGGGTCTTCCCAAATGGCTGTACCCATTTTCGGTTTCCTTGAGGCCATAAATTTTCCGAAGAATTATTCGTTCAATTTTAAGAAGAGGTTCCACATTTTGAAAGCACATTGTTTCCACTCCATACATGATCACCGGCCTTCATAAAATAATGATTTTTTATTTATTATTATTATTTTTTACACTGAAGAGAAAGGAATGACTGATTTGTATACTGTTGAGTTACTGTTACTGGTGGGAAAACGTCGCACGAGTGGCGGTGTGGGGCAAGAGGGGTGCTTATGGGGGGGGTCATCGAGCAAGGTTCAGGGCGCTTACGTCTACGTGGAGGTGGGTCTTCGTCTGTACTAGGGCGGCGGAGGTGAGGATAGGACGAGGTAGAGGCTAGTGTGAACAGTTTGAGCGCAAGGGAGCGGACAAACTCATCGACTGAAGAAACCTCCAACCCTCGCCTGATAACGTCATAACATCCTTAAAAAACTGGAAAGAGAAATGTAGAGCTACGGGTATACCCTTATTGACATCATGTTTAGTTATTTTCCACACAGCATGAGAGCCCTATCGGTAATTCTGGCTATAGATAAAAATTCCCTAAGCTTCGGAAAAAATTTCCCGGAACAAGCATAACAGATAACAACGATTCGTTTACTAATCGCCCAGTTATCAAAGTTAATAACTGAGGATATGAGTCATCGTTCATGCGAGGTCACATTTTGTTCATGTTTCTTCATTCATTTACTCACACACAATGAAGCTTTAAAGTAGAATCAGAGTCGTTTTAAAGCTTCTCATATTTAAGTTCTATTACTAAGTAGGAACTAAATCCCGCGTTCTGGTAACACTGACGAAACAAGTTTTCTCCATCACTGTAAACTGCTCTCATGCTGTTTGGAAACAATCAAATTCACACTGTTTTTTAATCAGTCAGGTCTCCAAGACTACGATGACTAGACCCAGTGGCGATCAATTCATCTTCCTCCCAGAGTTACTAAAGAAATTCAGCGAAATTCCACAATCAGCTGACGTAGGCCTATTTCTAAGCCAGCTGCTTGTGTTAAAATAAGATTTATAAATGATTGTATAAATTAAAATGGAATTACAAGATTTGTAAATTAATAAAATAAAGTTAAACTTTTCTCAATTATGACAATCACTCAACGTCTGATAAGTAACGTACTTGACGTCGGTTTTAGACCCAAGGCATTTATAAAATTATATGCGAAGAATCCTAAACTTCTCATTTGTCCTGAGGGAAATGGATAGTCTAACTTTCAAACTAGTCTCCCCCCCCCCCCCACGAGCAGCTACTAGTTACGTCACCAACTTGAACTAAACATAACTTGAAAACTATTGGAAGAATGGAGTCAGACGTCTGAAGTGCAAAGAGTATAAACATTTCGGGGGGAGGAAGTGAAAACTTCACAGGAAGGATACGCCTACCGCAAGAAACTGTCCAGGAAAGAAAGATTTTAGCCTATTAAGGAATATTCTAAAGGATAATAACATCAGAATGGGAACCACATCAGAAGAAACAAACTCATCATCTGCAATAAATTATAAACATCTCATAACTTGATAACTTCTGTCCACTTGTACAAATCCACAGTTAAGAGTTTTGATACACGAATGGGAATATTCCCAGAGGTCAATAAGAATATTCCCACAGGGCGATTGGAACGGCGAAGGAGTTGTGGAATATCATCAAGGTTAGATAAAATTAGAAATGATAAGGTAAGAACAAGAGCACACATTGATAATGGAACTACCTAAGCTAAAAGATTTATATAAGGTGTACACATAACGTCGAATTCCTGAAGAAAGGTGACCTTGGAATGATGGAGTAGCTAACGCGACGGAGAATAGCAATCCATAAGAGAAAGACTGGAGAGACAGACAGAAATGGAAGCTAGGGTGCGACACCCATACGCACAAACAGATAAGCACATTATTTCGTGACTCTGGATGTTCAACACAGTATGGTAAATTAGAGCGGTTACTGTACACGCGCTCCTGATATAATCGATAAGCGAAATATGTTAATAATACGCAAAGTCACTGTCCAGGTAATTTTTACTTCCATGTTCCATAACGAAATAGAAGTATGGTGATCTCGAAAAAAAATCGTGTTCGAGATAAGGGCTGATTCTGACTGTACTACCCTCAAAACACGAAGAAAAGTGTCGGTATGTAGATTTTTTTCTATGGCGAACGATAACTGCCGCAAATTCAAACAGAATCGAATATAATTTTTTTGCATATGTGCCTGAGTTGTAGAGAACTCAAGGCCTATTGATTCTGGTGAAGAACGTTTAAGGGGAAGGGGTAGTTTACCTGCAACGTTTTGTTTTAACAAGAGTAAAGTACTTAATTTTGATAAGTATCCTGAAAAGAAGGTCATAATAATCTAATAATCCACTGTAAAAAGGTAGATGAAATATCTATACATGAAAAGGGTAGTTGAAGGGGGAGGGGGTATAATTTTCTATAAATGAAAATGATAGTTGAAGGGGGAGTTTTTATATGTGTACTACGTTATCGGCAACAAAGAAGTAGTTTGTTGTTAAAATTCCTTCCCGGGATGTTTGGCCGTGGTCCGATGTTTTCTGCAAAACCAGACGTTTCCGGCAGTGCCATCGACTGCCATCGTTATTGAAAATCGAGTGCGCTAACGTGAGGTGGTATACGTTAGTGCCCACAGTACTGCGGTTAAGGCTGAAGAAAGAAATAGTTTCTATGGAAATATTTCATTTCGAAAATGATTTTAAATATAAATCTTAGAACATAGAAGTCATGTATGGTTGTCCATACCGATATTTAAGTTTATTATATACGTTATAATAAGCGATTTCCTGAACCAATCAGAAGCAACATCGACAACTATCATCGTACCGTACACCCGAGCGTTTTGGTGTTTAACAAGGTGTCGTGTTAGATTCGCCGTCTTAGAATCAGTAGTGCTTGCCCCGAGGCCATAAATTATTGTAGGGTCTGATTACAGAGACAGAACAGATGAGTGTTAGGTACTTGTGTAGCGTTTACACACACATATTTGCCAATCTATAAAGAAACTGTAATCTAACATTTCTAGGGGTTTATATCCCGATATCTTCCCCTGGATACGCCCATGGGTTCCGTGGTTCTTTCCCAGCTTTTATTAATTCGAGGAAGTTTATTAATTGATACAGTGGGCGTTTTTTCTGACCTTTGTTACAAAAAACTATTACTCAGAAATAGAATTATAGCACGTTTTACAAATCCAGGGAATTGAAACGTTAAAGTTGCTGATTTTATTAGATGCTTTATACATGTTGGTTGTGATAATAATTTCTGTTTCCTTTTTATACTAACCTTCTTATACGTTAGTGTAGGTTGAAAACATAATGTAACATGAATATACAAATAAAATACCCTCGTAATATCTAGGAGTTTTGAATTTTTAAATAATTTTACTCCATTTACCTACTTCATATCTTTTTTTTACACGTACTTGTTTAAGTGTGTGGGTAAATATAAATTCACATTTCGGTATTCACATTCACGAGTGATGTTATTGTTATTAAATAGTAATGTGTATGCAATTGATTAGGAATATATACGTATTTTTAAATTATGCATTAAAAGTGTTTTCAACTTGCTCTCTACTGCTGTTTTTATTTTCTTTATATAATCATTCTTCGTTTTTAAAAACTTTTAAACCGGAATGAACTTTGGATTAGTCTAGTGTTTACAATTTTCCATTATTTTTCTGTCAAGTTGTTTAATAATGAAATCTGAGCAAACTTATTAGAAAAATAGTTTAATTTTCACCAGTGTATTTTACAAACGTAAAGCAGATAGTGTTATCCCTAAAACTTAAACTCAGGGCGTTGACCAGACATGTGACGGCTACCAAGCACTGAACTCTGCACCAAGGGTTTTTTATGCCACGCTATTGTCTCAAAATAGCCTCCCTCCCTCAATCCTTCTTTCTCCCACCCCACGCACACACAAAACTATTTGCTATTTCGTGTCTGGATCTTGACAGTGGTTGTGTCTCGTCTCCTTGCTGAGAGTGATGAAGTTCATTGAGACAACAAAGGGTAAAGTCAGCTTAGTTTTCGAGGGTTTTTGCTACAGGAAACGAAGGGCAAATAAAGACAACTCCGTTGTATGGCAGTGTATTCACGAGAAAAACAAAGGGCGTAAAGGGAAGGTGGTGAGTTAAAATGATCAAGTGACTAGTGTGACACAGCACGCGTGTGTTCTGAACGAAGCCGCCGTGGATGTGCGCGTTGCAGTCTCCAAAGCCAGGAAATGAGCCTGAGAAGATGTAAACTCTTCAATTCCTCAGGTACGTAAAAGCTGATTATTTTTAGGCTATTATAATTACGAACCATGTATAAATTTTTATATTTTTTAATCTTGAGTAAAGAAATGAAGATAAAAGAAACAATCTTGAAATTTAAACAATCTTATGAAATTGTTATAAGACCATCTAGCACCACATCGCAATATACATGTATTAACAGTGTTAATTTTTCTCTCGTATTTTTTTGGTTAGATCAATTATTATTATTTTTGTCACAAATATTAAATATTCAAAAGACATACTCCCCCTTGTCTCTTCCTTATTATATTATTATATAAATATATATATATATATTACAATTTTATTAATTTATTATTATTTTACTGGAAAGCGAGGAAAATTATATAGCTTTTTTGCTGGTTTCATTACACTATTATTTTAAGTGAATTAATTTATTTATTCGCATACACACACACACACACACACTCCCACACAAACTTATTAGTATTTTACAAATTAATTTTTTATTTTGTTGTTGTTGTTACCAATGTTTGGTTTCATTAAATTATTTTCATGTAACTTCTGTTGACTACTTTAATTGTCTGTCTATAATAATAGTTGTGTCTTTAATTATTATTGTGAGGATTATGGTAGGCCTAAGTATGGTTAATTTTTATCCTCTTTTTCACATAACATGCTAGGAAGTATAACTTTTATCAGTGGTATAAAATCTGAATTAATTTTAATTTACATTTTGGTCTGGGTGAAAGTTGAATCTTGAAAACTATAATTTTTTCAGATATTCAAGGAAGAGTTGGAGCCTCTCCAGAACAGAGGGTACGAGCTTGTCACAGCAATGCCTCAATATGAGAACATTAAAGGGACGTTGTATTCACAACGAAGGAAAAAACAAGGAATCCTCAGGGAACCAGAACGTTCAGAAGACGTATGTTTCGATGAAAATTGTCTTAAAATGTCTGATGGAAGTTTTTTCCTTTTGGCTGATTTGTTTGTTAAGGAAAGGATTATGTTTTTTGTAGTGAACAGGGGAAAGAGATGATGAAAGAAACGAGGATTTTCTTCATGGACGGCACTTTCAGGAGTTGCAGTAGACAATTTACGCAGCTATACACCATCCATGTGGATTTGGGTAGCACGCAAGATGAAACAAACATTGATCCAGTGATATTCGCGCTTCTACCGAACAAAAGGACAGAAACATACACATTAAAATGTTCGAAATGTTGACGGAGAAAATCCCTAATTGGAAGCCTAGAACAGTGACAGTTGATTTCGAGTCCGCCAGTATATGTGCACTTCAACAGTTGTTTCCAGAAGCTCATATCCAAGGATGTTTTTTTTTCATTTTCTCCAGTGCCTTTGGAGAAAGGTACAGGAAATCGGACTGACGACAATGTACAAAGAATGTCAGGAAGTGAGGCTAACCATTCGCAAGTGCGGAGCACTTGCCTTCTTGAAGCCTGGAGATGTGGACGACGGATGGCTCTACATCCATAAAGAGGCTCCAGAGAACCCAAAAGTTGTCGAGATCTTGGAATATTTTGTTGAACGATGGCTTGAAAATCCTGCTGTGCCAAGAGAAATGTGGAACTGCCATGGAAGACGCCACCGAACAACAAATGCAGTTGAAGGGTGGCACCACAAAATAAACAATCTCTTAGGGAGACCCCACCCAAGAGTGAAAGACCTCATTCTCTGTCTAAAGTCGGAATCGGAAAGTTCAAATTTGAAGATCGTCAGGAATGAACTCAATCTTGAGGGGAAAATGAGGAAAAAATGTTACACGAAACTTGATGAAAGAATCCCGAGAGCAACAGAGATTTATTTAGAAAGTGGCGACATAAAGAAATTTGTAAGGAATATGTGTTACATCCTCAAGCTGGACTAGACATACAGTCTGAACAGCCCATCTATGGGAATATGTCTTACATCCTCAAGCTGGACTAGACGTACAGTCTGAACAGCCCATCTTTGGGAATATGTGTTACATTCTCAAGCTGGACTAGACGTACAGTCTGAACAGCCCATCTTTGGGAATATGTGTTACATCCTCAAGCTGGACTAGACGTACAGTCTGAACAGCCCATCTTTGGGAATATGTCTTACATCCTCAAGCTGGACTAGACGTACAGTCTGAACAGCCCATCTTTGGGAATATGTCTTACATCCTCAAGCTGGACTAGACGTACAGTCTGAACAGCCCATCTTTGGGAATATGTCTTACATCCTCAAGCTGGACTAGACATACAGTCTGAACAGCCCATCTTTGACATACTGTTTTGATAACGGTGAATATTTTGTAAATATAAAATGTAAATATTAGCTTTAAGATTTTGACAAGGTTACAACAATATTCCGAATGTTTATATCAACAATATTCCGAATGTTTATATCATGTTTGTAAATAGTAGTTATTATTAGGATGACAAGGCCGAAAGGCCGCTTTCTATATTGCCAGACTTGATTTGTTAAATAAAGCCAAATCATTCTAGTAATATATAAGCGGCTGTTATAAATTCAATGGAGACCTTCTCAACAAGATATAATGAATCAACACTGATTGGGTGAATAAAATTTGGTAACACAAATTTAAAATTTCAATATAACTATTGACGTTTCCACTCATTCGAGCTAGTGCTGGTCCTTCGCGGCGCAAGTACCACTCAGTCTGTAAGGAGGCTCAGTTGTCAAACGTGTCATGCCCGCTGCAGGTAGTCTCTGCGGCGCAAGTACCACTCGGCGCATCTACCACTCAACCGTTTAATAAGGGTCGACTACCGGTTCAAGTACGCCGATGATGAAGATGAAACGACCGTCAAAAAGCTAGTTAACAAATGATCATTAGACAGGATACTGACAACGGTTTGTGAAATCAGACGTGCGTCTTAGTTTAAATACCCATAATGCCACGTCAAAACGACAACGAAACATAGACGCTGCAGAATGCCCAACAAACAAACGAGCGAACGAAATTCTTCGCAAACTGTGGTACACAAACACCTACTGAAAAGAATACTTAACTTTTTCAAGCGTCCATATTAACGAGAATACAACAGAAATTTTTATTTTTAATATCTTAGATAAAACATGGAGTGGGTGTCGGAGCCACGGATTTGTGCACGACGACGCTAAAGAATCAAAACTATTTTACACGAATACGTAACACACAGAGAGGAGGTTGTCACAAAGGAATTCCTAAAGCCGGGGGTTGTACGGGGGGATGACGTTATTCTACGCGAAGCAAACATTCCAAGTGGAAAATAATTCCTAACACCGCCTCTCTTGCTTGCTGCCGCACAACTCTCTGCCTTGCTTTACAACCTGCTCAAACATTCTACTACAGTTTCATTAAAATTACTCGCCGCTAAAAACTCATCGTTTAACTAAGTAACGGTCAAAAAAAGTTTTGAAACGATATATGATGAAACGGATTAACAACTGTAGATTACTTCTGTCTTGCAATATGAATGTTTTATTGAAATGAAAAAAAAATTAAAGAAAACTTTCCGTCCACAGAGAATGTAACAATATGTACGAAAATTGCCAGCGCTTATATTTTGGTTTACACAACATATATTTTACTGGCTTAAAACCGTAACCAACTGATCGATGGACACATTGCTACCCTAGTGTATGTTATATGCAGTGTTTCTAAAAGATCGTGCTAAACTTCGGGAAATGATTTGACTCGTTCAGCTGAAGGGAAAATGTCTAATAAACATGTCGAGAGTGTATTAGTCCTCTACAACTTCACTCCACTATTACACTCCATATTCCGATCTGATGATGAGCTGTGAAGCTTGAAAGCGCTAAACGGACTAATTTTTCTATAGTGGTGTGCAACAGTGTTATTATAACCACTAACACAACTTTTTTTTATTTGTATCGGCCATCTGAGGACCACATGCCAAATTCTTTATTCCTTGTTCTTTTCTTTTTCTCCAATAATCTTTCATCTTTTCACTATGTCTCTTCTTCCTGTCATCACTCCAATCTGAACCTGCGTTTTTCTCTCTCCTACTCTGGACTCCTTCCATTTTTAACACTTTTGCCCGAAAAACGTCTCTTTCAATTGCTTCATCTGCGTTTATATTTTTTGTTATAAATCCTTTTTGACTTCTTTAATCCAACTTGATGTTCACTTCTTTCCCCACAGATATTTGAAGATCTGTTTTGTTAACAGATATACATATTTATCCATTATATATAAATGTCCAAAAAATACTAGTCTTCTAGTCTCACGGTTTCTGTTATATTTTCTATACTCTGATATATTTCATCATTACTTCTTAATTTCCAACCTTCTGAAGTTTTTCGTGGGCCTAATATTTTCCTAACACAACTTTATTAATTAAATTTCTTTTTACACAAAACACATACAGACACGCAGACAGAAAAGCATGCATTTTCGGCATACTTTAATTAGACATTTTTCCTTCAGTTTAACGAGTAGAATCATTTCCCAAAGTTTGGCACCTTCTTTTGGGAACACGCTACATAAAATTCATACATCCGTTTGTTTTGAAAAGGACGGACGTGGCTTTTTCCAGATAGGATGTCAGTGGCGTATCTATAATTTCGCCTTGGATGAGGGGTCCGGGGTTAAGTCGGTTCCATACAAAAGAAAAAAAAAGTTAATAGTAATCAACATTACTAGGCCTATATTTAAAGTGGTTGAAAAACGTGTGATAACATACTGAAATCAGTCTCATTAAAGTAAACGGTAATAAACACAATAAAAATACGCGTTATTGGAACATTGTTTACAAGATACTTATTGACTGAATTGCTTGTCCTATATTTCGTATTCCAAAGTATATGTTAATGCTGTGTAATAAGCCTGTTTGTATATTCAAAAAAGAGTAACTATTGTATTACCGGTACTGTACACCACTGAAAAAATAATAATAAAGCCTAAAAATTAATAAATTAACAAAATTCGTCAACTTTTCGACCCTCGGGGAGGGGGTCCGGTCCCGCTCGTCCCCCCCCCCGTTAATACGCCCATGTAGGCTGTTACTGGAAGAATATCACAATGCCTAATCCCTGAAGTAGATCATGGTCTCATATTATCTTCGTTTCTGTATCTATCAAGTCGTGCGCGTCCTTTCGAACTTTGAGGAATTTAATTTCTTGTGTTTGTATATTTGTTGTTTGTTTTGTTTCTCCTACCGATGAAGCAAAACGTAAAAACAAATAAAAAACGCTTTAAGAAATGGCTACTACACGTGCGAAGGAAGTTACGAAATTTCGGTGAAACTTGTGTGGGAACGTATCTTTCCTTTCGTTCTGGCGAATTTATAAACAGAAGTGTCGACTGGTTCAAAGAACATCGATCGAAAACGTTCACGAAGAAAGTGTGTACTTTTGGACGGGATTTGAACACAATAATCGGGTTATATGCAAAGGGCCGGATTAGGTATCTTGGCGCCCTAGGCTAATTATATTTTAGCGCCCCTCTCACCTCTCATAGGCTACTCTCACGTTTATTACCAAGGGGCTGAATGTAGCTTTAAACGCCCTACAATATATTTCTTAGTTAGGAATATTTCAAATATCTTAGTGTTTTTGGAAATAGTCACAAGAATTGAAAACTGAGGCTATTTTTCAGAGATTTTTTAGAGTTACACCTTCTACATCGACACGCCCTCCAGCTGGTAATAAATAAGCGACCCTCCCCCCACCCCGAGAGTTTCCAGACCTGTATGTAGGACCGTGACTACGACATAACCATAACTGTTTGTTTTGAATGCGCAAATATGAGCGATACCGAACTTGTCTGCAATGAAAAGAGTGGAGGGGAAGGTGAAGGTGGATGGAATAGATAACGTGGTCGGCAATTCCACGAAAGTGGGGCGGCGGCATAGTCTATGAGTGCCGGCCGCCGATGACTCATAACCGGAGAAAACAGTTTGGAAAGCACTTCTATTATTTATGTATAGTTTTACCATAATTTCTCGCAAACAGGCGACTTGTGTTCAAAGTGAACTCAAATTTGTATCCTTGTAATTTATTACCAATTTTACATTTAGCTGTAGAAATTTATTATTTTTTAGCTAAACTTTTGCGCCCCCCCCAAATTGCCGCACCCTAGGCTACAGCCTAGTCAGCCTAATGGTTAATCCGCCCCTGCATATGCAAAGCGGAGTAGACAAAAAACCGAGAACTTGACAGACAGCGTAATAATCGGTATGTTTCGCAAAGTTTTACCGGTACAAGTTTTGCGCAACATGTTTACGTTTTTAAAGTAGTTACAACTTTGAAGAGGTAGCGTCAAACTGGCCTTATCCGAATTATTTGTGATGAGGAAAAATTGTTTTAAAAAAATGTGCACATTCATTATTTTTTTAATAATGGTAAAACATTGTAGCTTACAGCATGTACTGAGAACACTCGGGACAATCACCGTTTACAAACACTTATAAATACAGCACATAAAACCATTAATAAACGAACACATTAAAAATAGTAAGGTCGCTGAGCTGCAGAACTCGCTCACTATTTTGAACTAAGTATATTAAATAATATATAATATATAATATATAATATATTAATATAATATAACTTAGTATTTATACTAAGAACTATATTAAATATTTAGACAAATATTGGATAATTTTTTTGATTACCACAAAAATTATGAAAACGCCGATTACTCTACTATTTGGTTTTACTAAAATAACAATTGCAATTGCACAGTCGTACAATACAAACTCCGAACTACTGCATTCGTTTCTTTAAGTTACGTTTATAACCATAATGCCTAAATAACAAATAATTTAGTACTAGCTTTTAGGTTTATATAAGTTATCATACTTATAGGCATCTAATACTTTCGTAAATAATCATAACTGATATCAATACTTAACTTTTCTAGGACCATAGCTTAAACTTTTTGAACGCGGTCCAAAATGTGCACGGGATCGTTGAGTGATATTAATTTTGTGAAATTATTAAAGACATCGAGTTTGTATTTTATATAAACGTCTTCATAGCTTGACGGCCTACACCAAAACGTTTATAGGCCTACATAAAAGTTTGACTTCCATTTTTGGCTCGTGACCATTAAGTTACAAACAATTCATAGTAAACACTACATTCGGATTTGGGTAAAATCCTTGTAGTCTGATACCCACCAAGGATTTTTATAATTTTTTCAGATTTGAATCCCTTTGTTTTGGGCCCTGGTGTCCCAAAATTTAGAAATTTCCAAAACTGAACACAATATTTAGGTTTTAATTAAATTCTTCTTATTTGTTACCCCAAATGGATTTTGGCAATTTTTTCAAAATTTTGACCTCACATTTTTCTCTTTCGCCCCTACTTTTTGGGGCGTCAGTCTCACAAATAACAGGGTTTTGTACGTGGTGGGGAAAAGTAGGGGACACATTGAGTTTGACGAAAATCAGTTAATGCATTCAAAAGTTATTCAAATGTTATCGTCAGATATACCCCAGAAGTCAAACAGATAGACAAACTGCAAAACTGTCGAGTTAAAACTGAGACTCGGTTAGCTCATTCTATTAAAAAAAAGTTTAACGATTTTAAAAGCTGTCAGAATGACAAGAATTTTACTGAACCGGTTTACAACACCTTAACCAACAACCCCACTGTTAGTGCCTAACAGCAAATGCTTCCCCAGGCGCATATTACTAAACTGAGACATATAGACTAATATGCCTACACCAGTACTGTATATCTTCTAAATATATCGGCAATAATTAATTAAATAAAAACTGTCGATGATAATTCGTGCCAATAGTTCAAATTATACCACCAATAATAAATACTAATGTACAACTCAGCTCTTAGCCTTCCAAGCGTGTGTTGGAACACCTTAGCTCATTAGGTCGAATTGAAAGCCAGCTCTCAATATACGTCGTAGGTAGCCTTCAATCGGATTCGGTAATAAGGTAAAATCTCTCTAAAGCGCGTACCAGGATTATTGGACTACTGGAAAGCAACAAGATGAATAAAAGAATGTACAATCCATTAATACAAAGTCCGTTAACACTTATGACCAGTACAATTTCATCAATACAGTACTTATATTACATGGAAGGAAATACTGTACTGATCTGCAAACAATTTTGAAAACAAACAATTTCCTTACCCTTGACATCCAAAATCCTACCTACAGTACTGTGTGCTAAATACCCAGGCAATATAACATATGAATTCCAGTAATGTATGAAAATTAGTGTTCATAAAAACGAAGTATATATACTTTGGTAAAAGTCTATCGCTAAAAATACCAGAACATGACAAAATGGTAAATTCTATACTTGAAAACTGTCTGGTCACATTTGGAAACATATATGTGTGTTCATGTATGGGAAACAGTTGCAAGGAACAGCACTAACAAATGTAACTGGAATGGAATGAAATGACATAAGCCACACACACACACACACACACACACACACACACACACACACACACACACACACACACACACACACACACACACACACACACACACACACTTCAAGTCTGTTGGCACACAGGGGCATCTTAAGGAACAACCACACGATTACAACATGGGAGTGATTACAAAATACAAAAGTGTATATTCATGAAGTGATTGCAACACAGTAACTAAATTTACTCTTCATTATTAAAAAACAACACAGTAACTAAATTTACTCTTCATTATTAAAAAAAAAAAAGTAAAATGTTTTGTTTGTTTAGTAGGAACAATGCTGTACAACAACACACTGATGCACAAACAATGCCAATAACATTTTATTGGTTCTCAGCGATAATCTTTAGGCCCAGCTTAGCTTTATCTCTCTGTTATTGTGATCACACACACACACACACACACACACACACACGCACACACACAGTTCAACTGTATATCCACTGCACTAATTTATATGAAATTAATGTGAAGCTAAATTATCGTATGATTGGTCTATTTAAGCTCTCGTAGTAACAATACCAACCATTAACTGCACAACAATTACACACAATCAGAATAATAATACTGATTAGCATGCATTTCAAAATCCTTGAATATTTTGGTGTCAGGTCGACTTCCTTTTTCTTTACATGCATACAAATTGTGTATAAATGCTTTGATTTAACCCGTTTCACGCTCCGTTCCTCTGCCTCATGATGTCGTTCTTCTTTTTGTCGATCTCCCAACTCGAGTGTTTTTACCGTTCCTCTGTTTCTTCTCTTTCCTGTCTTCATTCATCTTTCTGTTGTTCCTGTGTCTGCCGCAGCAGCACTAATTTCTCCATATCCTTGGTGAGAACACTTGACTGCTATATAGGGTGACCAAATGTCCCATTTTTAATGGGATTTCCCCTTTTTTTTGCTCTTTGTCCCATTATACCAGGAAGCACACAAAATGACTTTTTTTATTTTTAAGTCGCGTTAAACTTCTCCCAAAAATTTTTGAAATCTGCAGAAAACTAGATTTTAAAAATGACTATAATGTTTAGCACTCAATTATATCAACCTGAGGTCTGATCCGTATTCTGTCGGTACTGGTTATAACGGACAGCGAATCTCATATTTTTATAACATCACTCTTTACATCATCAATTTCAATAGCCAGTCTATGTGGGATGGTCACAAACACAACCTCAGTAGGTACTGTAACCGTAAGCATAAACCTCAATCTTCTTAGTGTAGTTTCATAAATTTATAAAAGTCATACGGTTTAATTTTTTTTTTTGTCCACCGTCTAAGGACCACATGCCAATTACAATTCTTTATTCTTTGTTCTTTTCTCTTTCTCCAATATTCTTTCATCCTTTCACTGTGTCTCTTCTTCCTGTTTTCAGTCCATTTTGAACGTGCGTTTTTCTCCCTTCTACCCTGGACTCCTTCCATTTTTAACATTTCTGCCCGAAAAACTTCTCTTTCAATTGCTTCTTCTGCGTTTATATTATTTTTTTTCTAAATCTTTTTGGACTTGTTTAATCTGACTTGATGTTGACTTCTTCCCCCACAAATATCTGAAGATATGCTTTGTTAACCTATTGTCATCCATTCTATATAAATGTGCAAAAAATAATAGTTTTCTTTTTCTCATTGTTTCTGTTATATTTTCTATACTCTGATACATTTCATCATTACTTCTTAATTTCCAACCTTCTGAAGTTTTTCGTGGACCAAACATTTTCCTGATAATTCGTCTTTCCAATATTTCTAGTTTGTCTAAATTATAATTCAACGCTAGACTGTTTAATTTTTATTATAAACAATGTTCATTTCTGCCTTTTCAGTATTAATTACTTTGTTAAACAGCGTTAACTGTTAATATCAACTTCAAGTAGAAATAATTATTTTTCACAGTTGGTGTCAGAGCAGTTGAAAAGAGAGATGTGAAGGTGGGAGGAGCGGTAGGAGAACAAGAGGAGGAGGAAGGGAAGAAAAAGGAAATGTCCTGTTTTTCCTAATTTCAAATCTGGTCACCCTTTTATTATATGGTTATTCCCCTCTTTAATATTTTTATTATTAATTTGACTGCACTATTTTCACCTTTTTAAGGTTTTCCTATATCTTTCATTTCTTAATTCCATCTAGCTTTTCATAAATTTTTAACTAGTACTTGTTATTCTTTCACACGTGTCCATCAATTTAGCTCTCTGCCTTCAATGCCAATTAAGTCTTGTCAACTCTGCTCTTCTTTCTTTCTTTCTGTATTATTCATTTTCTCCATCATGGTCACCTTTTGCTTACAATAAGAATATACTGTATAAAGTGCTTGTATTCTTCTCTTTACCTCGCATTTACAATACCCAAGATTCATATACATACCTAAGACCATTTTCACGGTCTTTCTCTAGAGTTTCTACCATTAACATTTCCCTGTGGTTATTATAGCTAACTAAGGACAAAATAAAACTAATATTTAAAAAGACTTTTCCCACAATATCTTTTTCAAAAGTATCGTTGAACACTTTATCATTGCTGTATCTATCCTTCTATGCAAATCTTTGCATTCTCCTTCAACATCATGTTTCAAAATTCTCTAATCGTTCCTTGTCTCTTCTCCTAGTCATTGTTAAGAGTCATCAGGATTATACTTCACTCAAAAAAATTTTATACAATTTTTCTTTGGTTGGGTCAAATATTATTTTAGGTCATCAGCTTCTTCTTCTTTATTCAGTGAGATTCTACTTATCCGGTTTGTTAACTGTCTCAACTTTACATATTCCAGTTGGGTATCCATCTCACCTGCCATATCTCTCTAATATCACTTCGGTTTTCTTTTTTTCTTCGTACACATAACCTAAAACTTGTAGATACTACTGGTGTAACCAGTCTGAATTTTGACAAATAAATTTAAACTATTTTACATAATAAACTACACACATATTATCTGACTAAATCACTTTTTTTCTACTTTTTATTGACTTTGTACAGAGGGTAAATCGAAAAATAAGTTACACCTTAGCCGCGTTCCTGTACTAAAAGAGATAAAAAAATTACCCTTGGTGGTAACACTGTCAATATTGTTGTCTCCCAACTCCCCAAACGGCAGCGCTGTAGCTGGTTTAGTATGCGAGTAGTCACCGTGTGAGTATGGCGTGTCGTATAGAGGTGTCCAACGTTGAAGTGCGCTCCGTCGTCCGATTTTTGTGGGCAAAACATTATAATCGGAGTGAAATTCATCAGCAAATTGTCAAGGTTTATGGTGAGAATGCGATGTCTCGGCCCATGATCGCGAAATGGTGCCAATGTTCGAAGATGGAAGAACGAACGTGACTGACGGTCCGCGCGTCGGGTGGCCTTCAACTGTGAACACTAGCGACAACGCGGGGCGTGTGAATGAAATCATTCTTGCCAACCGCCGCGTTAAAATTAAAGAGATTGCAAGTGAACTGAACATCGCCTACGGTAGTGCATCTGTGCTTATTCACGATCAGCTGGGTTATCGTAGGGTGTGCGCGTGCTGGGTGCCGCGCGTGTTAAGCGACATGCACAAAAATCAACATTTTGAGGCTGCGCTGTCGTTTCTCCAGCGTTATTCGACGGATGGTCCACAGTTTTTGAGCAGAATCATCATAGGAGATGAGAGCTGGGTGCACCATTACACTCCCGAGACAAAACGGACTTCAAACGAATGGAGACACAAGAATTCGCCACAGCCAAAAAAAGCCAAAACAATTCCAGCGGTTCGAAAGGTTATGCTAACGGTCTTTTTCGATTCCGAAGGCATTGTGTACAGTGAGTTTACGCCCCGAGGAACAACAATCAATGCCGCATCGTACTGTGATACGTTAAAAAAGTTACGAAAAGCGATTAAAGATCGAAGGCTTGGAAGATTGAGTGATGGAGTTGTTTTTCTTCAAGACAACGCTACCCCCCATACACCTGGTGTGACACAAGAGTTGCTGCAAAAATTCAAGTGGGAAGTGTGGCGCCATCCCCCTTACAGCCCCGACCTGGCACCCTGCGACTATCACCTTTTTGGTCCTTTGGGGGGCCAGCGTTTCGCTACAGATGATGAAGTGCAAGAAGCAGTCTCAAAGTGGTTAAAACAAATTGGACAAAATTTTTACGAACGTGGAATAGAGAAACTGGTCACACGATATGAAAAGTGGTTGGAAAAACTTGGCGGCTATGTTGAAAAATAGATAAATGTTCCTACTTATTTGTTCAATAAAAAAAATTCTTTTTAATGTATGTATTTTTTTTATAGATGGGGGTGTAACTTACTTTTCGATTTGCCCTCGTACATTCTGTTGTTCTAAAAACAATTTCATATTTATATTCAACTTATTTTACAAGTTCTTATCTCCACTCCAGTTAAATGTTTCAGTTACTTGAAGTGCCATGATTAAGATCCATATAAAGATATACTTCATTCAATAACCTTCATGAAAATTTTCCTTGTTTCAAATTTAATATCCATTAGGCTTGCCAGGCTCTTATTTTCAGGAAAGCTAATTTTACAACAAATCAACTGACTGGAAAATCAGGTCAATCTGACAGTTGAGAATACAGCCACAACCCATGTGATTAAGCATAAAAAGCAAACGTTTTGTATAATATATCTGCTTTTTCAAAATGTGCACCTATTAGTTCTATACAGGGTTATTTTTAAAAGCGTTTTTCAGAGATGTTATAGTCATAAATGTACGTTACACTGGCGTTTGACCTCAGCTTGGGATATGTTCAGCTACCATCCCACATCGAACTATTTTCTGGCTACTGAAGAAGTAGTGGGTGGCAGAAACATTTAGTGCATAAAATGTCAACACAAACAAACAATTGATCGTGGACCAATAGCCTGGTAGTTATAAATTCTTGTAATATGATTATTCATATACAGTAGTTTCTACAGAAGTTATTTGTCTTTCACTGAAATTGTTTTTATAGGTTCCAAGTTACATGTTTAATTCATTTTGTGCTTTTTTCACTTGATAAAAAAAAAAATCGGCTGATCTGTTGTGCCTTGTCCTTAAACGTTTTTCTAAGAAAGTGACAATAAGACTAAACTTGTGTCTGTGCAATAAATACATATAACAAGGCCAACAATATTTTACATTCAGACAGACTGTAATAAACATTTATAATTACTAAGTTTAAAAGTTTTTCTTAGAAAATATTTGGACTTTTTTCAAATGAACACATGAGTCCAACACATGAGTCTGGTCGATCAGAGCAGATAATGAAATTTAAGTATCTGGGAGCGGTAAAGCTAAGTCAGCACAACTTTCGTCATAAAATGAAACAACAAACATAAATAGAAGCAAACCATTCTGGATACCTAAACAATACAATCTGGAATAACAAATATCTGAACATGAATAGCAAAATTAAAGTACACAAGACAATTGACAATGGTGAACTGATTGTTGCCTGTGGAACTGAAACAATGGTTGTGATACCACAATGAACACTCTAGAGTTATTGATACAACACAAACTGATACAAAATTTTGATAAAAAAGAAGTCTCCTATATTGAAGATAAAGACAAATATTACTGAAAAAATTACAATTTTTGTGGTAAATGATGCAAGAAAGCAGATAAAATATGGACAAAATATAGTGGATACTACAACAAAAAGACAAAAGTCAACAACATTATGACAAATTTACTAGCCTGCTGAAGAAAAGGAAATGGATTATTTAGTGCAAGAGGAAATAACAGACTTCTTCAAAAATAAAAAACTGATAAATTGAAAAAATGAAAAGCAAAATATTGTTATTAAATTTATAAACAAGTTTTTTCTTTTCGTGTCTGTGTTTGTGTTCTTACATTTTCAGTTCATATGTTCTTTAAACATGTTTACTACTAGCCCAGTGATTTAAGGAAAAAACTGCCCAAAAAATCCTACTGATCTCGATTTTTGTATACAGCTTTATTTCGATGTCCTGAATAACGTCTGAAAAGTCACAATGCCAATCGTGTACGTGTCTTGAGTTTTTCAAGGTCAAAGGTCATGGTTTTTTGCAAATATCTCGCTTCCTATTGGTCGGACAACAATAGAGGAGGTTATCAAAATTGTAGAACTCACTATTATGAATAAAAAGGTCCTATGCAATTTTCACGTAAAACTAGCCGTTTCCGCGAAATGATGCAGAGAAAATATCAAAGCCACTCAGTGCATTCATTTCCGCACCACCTTCAAGGTAGAATGCAAGGTACGTTTTTTTTACATGGTTTTCCCAGTAGGCCTATCCATGTTATGCAGGGTTATGACATTAATAATTAAAAAGAAATTTTAGTGGATTAATAATATAATTAATTAATTAATATTATTAATGAGTTTTCACTTTCGTCTTCATCGTCCATGTCCTGAAAGTCATCAATGTTCGGCTCAACCTCGTCATTTTCTTCTAATTCTGTCAAGTTTGTGGATAAAATATCTATTGGATTAACATCATTGTCCATGTCCAAAGCAGATGCGGCAAATGTTTCACGTGATGCGGCATTAAAACAAGACTGACCATGACATGCCCACAGACTGCGGAATACTTTAAGCCAATTTTTCTGCAACCACAATTAGCACTGCAACCTTTCGCACAGTTGCAAAAAAATTGTATTTAAAAATACATCTGGCGGTGGTGGTAATAAAGTTGTAATGGGCTCCAAAAAGTTGTTCCTGACAATCTACCCCCATTGTTGAGGGTCTCAGTTTTTCCCCAATCAAGTTTGTACCTGATAACAGACGCAGAGAAGTTGTTGTTGAGCGGCTGCAGCAGTAGGAGGAAGAGAGGACAATTAAAAGTATGCCATTATTGTATATGGTTTCTGGAGAGCAATTTTCCTGTTGAAATACTTGTGCCGCTTGGTGCAAATAACGTTTTTTAAATAATTTCATCACTCTATATTTTCCCTTACCAAAGAAGTTATGTCACATCTGGTGATCGCGTGTAAAAATAATATGTGTTTTTACAATGAACAAAATTGTTGATGCTTGCAGAAGAATATACTTTGGTTTCAATATTTCCTTTACCAGGTTTCATAAAGAAAATGTTCTGATGCGGAAGAGTATGCCCTATTAAAATAATCACAAGATTGACATCTTCCCCAACAATGACAGTGATGTTAAGTTGTGATTCTTCAATAGCTGTTTTGGTTATTAAAACATCGGCGTCGTCACAAGCTTGTCTGGTTAGGGAAAAACTTAGATCCTCAACAATGGGGGTGGACTGTCAGGAACAACTTTTTTTTAGCCCATTACAACTTTATTACCACCACTGCCAGAAGTATTTCTAAATAAAATTTTTTGCAACTGTGCGAAAGGTTGCGGTGCTAATTGCAGTTGCAGAAAAATTGGCTTAAAATGTTCCACAGTCTGTGGGCAATGTCATGGTCAGTATTGTTTTAATGCCGCATCACGTGAAACATTTGATACTGATGCATCTGCTTTGGACATGAACAATGTTGTTAATCCAATAGATATTTTATCCGCAAACTTGACAGAATTAGAAGAAAATGACGACAAGGTTGAGCCGAACATTGATGACTTTCAGGACATGGACGACGAAGATGAAAGCGAAAATTAATTAATAATATTAATTAATTAATTATATTATTAATCCACTAAAATTTGTTTTTAATTATTAATGTCATAACCCTGCATAACATAGATTAGGCCTACTGGGAAAACCATGTAAAAAAACGCACCTTACCTTGCATTCTACCTCGAAGGAAATGAATGCACTGAGTGGCTTTGATATTTTCTCTGCATCATTTCGCGGAAACGGCTAGCTTTACGTAAAAATTCCATAGGACCTTTTATACAGAACAGTGAGTTCTACAATTTTGATAACCACCTCTATTGTTGTCCGACCAATAGGAAGCGAGATATTTGCAAAAAACCATTTTTTGTAACCTCTGACCTTGAATAACTCAAGATGCGTACACGATTGGCATTGTGACTTTTCAGACATTATTCAGGACGTCGAAATAAAGCTGTATACAAAAATCGAGATCAGTAGGATTTTTTGGGCAATTTGGTCCTCAGCATGACTTAAATCACTGGGCTATACATGTCTATGCCTTTTTAATCCATGCTCCATAAGGAAATGGAAGTATGGTGATGGCAAAAAAAATCGTGTTCGAGATAATTGCAGATTTTCATTGTACTACCCTCAAAACATGAAAAAAAGTCATTTTCCGAAAAGTGTCTGTCTGTGTGTAGATTTTTTTTCTATGGCAAACGATAAGAGCCGCAAATTCAAACAGAATCAAATAATTTTTTTTATACCTCCTTGAATTATAGAGAACTCAAGGTTTTTTGATTTTGGTGAAGATCGGTAAAGAGAAAGGGGTAGTTTACCTGCAATATTTTATGTTTTAACAAGGGTAATATTTCTTATGACGAATGATACCTGCCGCACATTCAAAGAGAATCAAATAATTTTTTGCATGCGTTCCTGAATTGTTAAGTACTCAAGGTCTGTTGATTTTGGTGAAGATCGGTTAAGGGAAAGGGGTAGTTTACCCGCAACACTTTATGTTTTAACAAAGGTAATTTTTTCTTATGACGTATGATAACTGCTGCACATTAAAAGAGAATCCCATATTTTTTTGCATACGTTCCTGAATTGTTAAGTACTAAAGATCTGTTCATTTTGGTGAAGATGGGTTTAGGGAAAGGGGTAGTTTACCAGCAACACTTGATGTTTTAACAACGGTAATTTTTTTCTATGATGAACGATAACTGCCGCACATTCAAACAGAATCAAATATTTTTTTGTGTACGTTCCTGAATTGTAGAAAACTCAAGGCCTATTGATTTTGGTGAAGATTGGTTATGGGGAAAGGGTAGTTTACCTGCAACGTTTTATGTTTTAACAAGAGTGAAGTACTTAATTTTGATAAGTAAAGTATCCTGATAAGAAGATCATAATAATCCACTGTAGATACGTAGATGAAATATCTATAAACGAAGAGGCTAGTTGGATGGGGTGGGGGTAATTTTCTATAAATGAAAATGATAGTTGAAGGGGGTGGGGATAATTTTTATTTATATGTCATGTGTACTACGTTATCGGCAACAAAGATGCAGTTTGTTGTTAAAATTCCTTCCTGGGCTGTTTGGGCTTGATCCAATGTTTTCTACAAAACCAGACGTTTCAGCAGTGCTATCGACTGCCATCATCAGTAAAAATTGAGTGCACTACTGTGAGGTGGTATACGTTAGTGATCACAGTACTGTGGTCAAGGCTGAAGAAAGACGTAGTTTCTATGGAAATAGTTCATATCGAAAAGCATTTTAAATATAAATCTTAGAACATGGCAGTCATGTATGGTTCTCCATACCAATATTTTAAATTTCTTATAGCACACTTACGTACTTTGTATTCTTCAGATCAAAATAATTATGTAATTGGTTTTGTTGTTTTGTTGTCTTCATGTTATTGTATACAAAAAAGTATACTTTACAAAAATATTTATAATACTAATTTATGTTTTCTGCAAGAATATAATTAGATTATTTTACTAAAATTTGTTTTTACTTCCATGTTCCATAAGGAAATGGAACATGGAAATTGAACATGGTCATGGCGAAAAAAATCGTGTTCGAGATAATGGCAGGTTCTGATTGTGGTACCCTCAAAAAAAGAAAAAAAGTCATTTTTCAAAAAGGGTCTGTGTGTGTGTCCGTCTATAGAATTTTTCTATGGCAAACGATGACTGCCACAAATTCACACAGAATCAAATAATTTTTTCCATACAGTTCTGAATTGTAGAGGACTCGAGGCCTATTGATTTTGGTGAAGATCGGTTAAGGGGAAGGGGTAGTTTACCTGCAACATTTTACGTTTTAACAAGAGTAAAGTGCTTAATTTTGATAAATAAAGTATCCTTAAAAGAAGGTCATAATGATCCACTGTAGAAAGGTAGATGAAATATCTATAAATGAAAAGGTTAGTTGAAGGGGAAGGGGGTAATTTTCTATAAATTAAAATGGTAGTTGATGAGGGAGGAAGTAAATTTTATGTTTTATATGTGTAATACGTTAATGACAACAAAGAAGTAGTTTTCTGAAACATTTCATTTCACTTTAACAAAATTATATTTTTTTCATTTTAATTTAAATCTTATATGAGTGAAAACATATCGTTCCTGGCAGGCAAGCATATCTCAATTATGTAATATTTACGTTCCCAAAGTTTTATTATTGTGAGTACTGCAATAAAAAGGCAGGCAGGACACACACACACACACAATTCGCATTATTTCTGGCCTCACTCATTTTTATTTTCTTACGTTTGCATGCTTTTTAAATGGAAAGTGCCGAAACCCGCAACAACACAACGTGTGCAAGTCGAAAAGGTGTCCAGCGTGGACAGCGATTTGCTTCCTGTGGATCGCTCACCAGTGTAACTGCACGTGTTTACAGAGGAACGGTTCATAGACAGACTTTTCGTCTTTAGGGAGTGAACCCTCTGCAAGATGCTCAGGGTCCACGAGAGACTTCGGAGCGATCTTTCTTTTCCGCGTGTTTGTTCTGTGAAACATACACTGTAGATTCGCAGCTTTACTCTGAGCAATGGTCCATAGGGAATGTTGAATATTTTTTCCACGGTGAACCCCCATACACACTAAAACCTGCTCTGATGTTTTTATTACGGACATAATAATATTAAAACTTTGGAAACTTCAGCACTACTTAATGGAGATCAAACATTAACTTTTACAAGCCATTAATTTTATGCATATTTTGAAGCAATAAATGTTTTAATAAATTAATACAATCTATGTACTTATTTCTGTTATAATATAAGAATTACAAACTAATATGTGCATGTGTATGTATGAAAAATATATAAATATTTTTCTCCTCTGGAAAATTTTTGCCCTTCATGACTAGTTATTTACTAGCCTGTGTGGAATAGCGTTATGACATGGATCAGAATGGTGGGTGTTAAACAGAAGACACAAACGTATTAAGGAAGAAATGTTTTGCTGAGAAATTTATAATTATACGGGTAAACAGAATTGTCATTCTGGAATTCAGAGGACGAATGGAAAGAAAGAAAGAAAGAAAGAAAGACTCGATTTTAAAAAAGAAAAATGACTAGTTTGTATTAAGAGGAAAGACTCTGATAACACTATTGACATCATTCACCCTCGGCCGATAACTTGCAGCGAGAGCCTATGTTCATTACAGGAATCAGATCGCAGCTCCCTTTGGCCAGCTCTTTGTTCGAGCTACAAACATTTTATTCAAAAGTACAATCGTTCCTCACGAAGGTTGAGGATAGTCTTCACCCACCTGACATGGGGGTACCATTTTAGCTGATACGTCATTTCTTCAGAACTCAAGCATCCACTTAGTTAATATTTAAATGATTTTAAATATAAATTTTAGGGAATGGAAGTCATGTATGGTTCTCCATACCGATTTTTTTGGAAAGTTATCAAAACCTACAATCATAACTTCCAGAACTCATTGTCCCAAATTCACTCCTTTGGTCCTGAATACTGAGGTTCTACAGTATTAGAAAATAATTTTCTTCTGCAAGTATGTAATTATTTTGTGTAACACATATTTTACAGAGTTAACTGTACTATTAAAGACAGTAATGTATCGATGAATATTCAATTAGTACTTATTTATTTTTATTAAATAATCTGCCAATTCATATTACTGATAATTCTCTGACAAATGAGTTAACATAACGTATTAATATGCTTATATAACAAAAGGCTACACTTGCAGAAAAACTAATGTTTGTGATCTCTGTATACAGCACGTGTATGCATGCACACAAATTTATTGTGCTGCAAAAAATTTTTACCACTTACAGTACTTATAAAAACATACAAACATATCCAATGTACTGCTGATAGTAACTATAAATTTTTATGAACACATAAATTAATTTCAAAGAATAATAGCTTGTGAAACTATAAAAAGAGTCATATAATGAAAGGCTAGAAATGTATGAGAAGCTGTTAAGTTAGCAACATGAATTGAAAAACTCAGCTGATGCAAGTGTCTAAAATATCACAGCAAACAAAAAAATTGACAGGTTTCACTGGAACTACGTTTTCTCTGTACACAATTATTTACTTCATGCGTAGAAACTTTATACATTTCCAAGAATAATTCTGATTTAAATGATACAGCTAATCTGACCTTACATGTATGTTAGAAACATTTTATTGTACTGATAAACAGAAAGCGCCCTTTCCAATATATAAATTAGACAACCATCTACTGCAATATTGCTTTTAACTATACTTGTTCAGGTAACATTCCATTACCCATTCTTTTTATATGGTCTTTCTCCAACTACTATTTTGTTTTATAAAACATATTTTTCATTTGCACTGTATATATTTAAGTGTCTCAGATGTCATCTGTATGTCCGTCAGCTCTTGTGTATCATCGAACACATCTCGTTTATGAATTTTAACTTAGTGGTACTATGTATTCTTTTTTCGCTTTAATGAGGTCACAGCTACATTCTGTTACCATACAATAAACAGAAATAAACAATAATTCATCATATTAAGTAGGCTTTTATTGCCAGCCTGAAATGAGTTAAAATTCCCCAAGTTATAAAGCTGTGGCCCAACTTAATAGTTGTTGCCAAACATTATGCCTTCATGTCCAGTGTCATTTCCACTACCACTGCAGATAAGGTTCCCAATCTGATTCCTGTAATAAAGAGTACAATAATTGTGTAATAAGCTAGTAGAACCATCTTTGCTTGTTACAACAGCAGGATTGAGTCACTAAGACCCGGTCTGTCTAGCCACAGAAGATTATTGCCATGGATGCAGTTGAAACGTTTGGTAATATCTATGATGTGATCTTAGAACCAAGGAAACAGTTGTGGTTTTGTAAGATTTACTGATACATTTTTATATTTACCATTCTCTGTTTTATCCTGAACACTGTTGTTCCCTTAATGTTCCACAATTTGTCTGACTTTAAACAACGTTTAAGTTTTTCCTGTATGACATCAGTCTGGCTATCTGTCTACTGTCTCTCTCTTGCTCTCTCTCCTTTTCTGTCTGTCTGTCTCTCTCTCTCTCTCTCTCTCTCTCCCCCCACCCTTATTTCATGTTATTTCTACCTCTTTAGAAACATAATAAACTAGTCTAGAAACATAATCTAATTATGTTCTTTTTAATGTTTTTTAGTAGTACTGTCTACTGGTAAATAAAGAATCAATGACAAAGTGGATAAGATCCTTACTGGACCATAACTGTATCCAAAGAACAATAACTGAGGGGAACTGAAAGGAAGAGAGACAGAGTTAAGAAGAGAATGGAAATGTTGGATGAATTGTAGGATGCTTGGGGGTACAGAGAAATCTGCAGAGGACAGGAAGGCATGGCATCAGTGATCCTTTGCTTGCACCACATACTGTAACTTAAAACTCCTATTTACAAATGTCCAAATGAACATAATCAAATCAGTAAACATCGTCATCATCATCATCATCATCATCATCATCATCACCACCACCACATTATCTTCACATTACAGCACAGGCAAGGTGCTGCCTGTTCCGCCTTAAAAGATCCTCCAGGCATTTCTTCCTGGGTCTACCCACAGACCTGAGTCCTGTAGGTTTACATTTCCAGACTTGTTTTGACAGCCTTGAATCTTACATTCTATTAAACATCCTTTCCGCCACTGATTATAATCTTTTAACTTTTCATTCATGTTCAAAGTTTGAAATTCTTCTATTATGGTCTCATTCTTTACACAACAGAATACCTTTTAACTCCTCTTAAGAACGCCATTTCCGAGGCCTGTATTTTACTTTCTTGTTTCTTGATTGCTGTCCATAAGTCACACCCACAGGACAGTACAGGGATCGCCAACTTACCTAACTTAACATCAATATCATAATTCTTATCACAACCAACATAATTCCCAAATAGCTAAAATGGCTCACCTGTTCTACAATTTGTTATTAATTATTAACTGTTACTCCTTAATGTTATTTATTTGTTATTAATTATTAGTAAACATCTACTCCTTAATGATACTAATGAAATATCCACTTCTTTACTGTTTGCCCTGGATCACCACTTCCAATAAACATACATTTAGCAACAGATTCCATCTTGTGCAGCTCACTACAGTTACTGATTGTACTTTCCACCTTGAGATCCACCAACAATCCACACGTTCATCCCCCTTTACCTTTTTAACCTTCCATCTTCACTTTGCAAACAGTTCTTCCCCAATATGTAACTGAGCCGATTAACTTCCTTTCCTCATACAGTTCAGGAGATTTCCAACTGTCACAGTTTTTAGTATTCCTCACCTGTCACTCTGTTTACTAATTCTTTTATATTTTAATTTATTTTCTATTTTCCTCTTTTCTATTTTGAAACTTTCCTTCCTTCTTCAGTATCAATGTTTATGAGCTTCAGACTTTGGGTACATTCATCCATGATACCCACAAGCAAATTCCTCTCTACTCTACAGAAAGCTTTGTGGTACAAAAGCCACGGACATTTCCTGATTAATCTCAACATCATTACTTAATCAACTTCTGCATAACAAAAACATTATCAGTACACAAGTACATACAATTCTTTTATTAATAAACAATTTTTTGTTGTGATTACACATTTATTATTATTCCTAATCAACTGGTGAACAATGTTCACCCCAACTGCAATCAGTGGTGCAAATATTTCATCAGCTTAAATGTTATACAATTTTCAAACTCAACATCAATATAAATAACCCTATAAGAAATTAGTTCATGATTATAATTTCTTTCTATACCAAACTCCAATGTATTTTTTAAATAACATTATCTCAATATTAGCTAAACAGTAACTTCAAATTTTTATGGAACCTTCATTATTAGTTATATAACTACTGTAATTTATTTCTGATACAAAACACACAAAATTACAGTTGCACATGTCTGTTGAAAACAGTTCACCCAGAAGTACCATCACAGTCAAACAAAACATACAGTCATGAAGGCTGAGACACATTTTGCATCCACTGTAACTACATGGCTCCTAGTGGCCAGCATGAAAGGCACAACTGTTTGTGTCTATGGCAGTTAAAAACGCATGAAGGCCATGGCTCCATGGCTGTACATTACGGTGTGTACAAGCGACACTTTACGGCTAGATTCAACTGTAAAAAAGAGGTGGCTCCACACGCTGTATTTTACAGTGCTTGGCTCCACCTCTCCTCTGAGGAGCAGTAACTGCATTGCGGGTTGTGTAGATGAGTGTTGTATAAAAATTAAATATTTAATGGAATAGTAGTAGTAATTGTTTTACTTATGGTTTCAACTTAATCATTTAATTAATTGTTTAATAATTATAATTAATAAAAACTTTTAGGTTACACTTAATTGCCTGACAATAAGCCTAGGCTAAAATTTTATCCAAAGCAATCACATGTTTACTAATTGTTTACCGATGCTGAAGGCGTTTGCTTCAATGACAATGGTGGATGCATCCAGTGATAAGTGGCAGAAAAATTGATGGTTTTTTGCATAAAAAACTGAAAAATACCAAGATAAATTTTTTGAGTTTTACCGGATGTCAGAAAGTTAGTTTATAATTATTCGTATAATTATGCTTCAATTTGTAGCATTCGTTTCTGTATTTGTAGCTTTCATTTTTCGTGTCGTATAATTCTGGGAATTTTTCTACTTCTACAATAATTTGTTCACTGTCTAACTCCATTTCCAAATTTATGCTACAACAAAGTAAAACAAACAAAAGAAACAAATCATAAAAATTTAATTGGAAATAAGTGAATCAAGTGAATAGTGAAAGCGCCAAGACGAAAGTGTAGGGGCAGTAAAATACAGTTCATGAAGCCAGGTTCCACCGGTAAACTGTCGCCAGAAAAATGGAACACATCCTATACAGTGGCAGTATGAATTTGGGAGTTGTCCCTTGATTCTTACTGCCACTGTAACTTACAGCACATGAAGCCACTTCCATTTAGCAAGGTTGAGTCTATTTTCTTGCTGTAAATTACAGCGGGTACAAGTAGTAAAATACAGCTCGTGGAGCCCCAGCCTAAAGCAGTTGTTTTTATTTTTACAACTATATTACTGAATTACTCTGTAGATGAGAACGAGGAAAGGAGATATTGGATGTGCTACAAATTATAGTAACAATAAAAAGAGCATAACTGTTTACTGTAACTAACTACTGACTGACATTAAACTTGTAAAAACTGCATTTCTATATGTACTATAGACTTAACTAGGCACGTAAACAAAAACTCCACAAAAAACACTACAAAATGAATTTACAAAAAAAACATACACAACACATACATTCTAAATATACTACACGTGAAATTAAATTAATGAAATGTTAATTGATAATAATGAAATTTAAATTGTTTCATGCTGTGGATATGTTTTGATTATTTTTAATTTATTTTGTGTAATGTTTTAAATGAATAATTTTTTTATTTAAATCAATATAGACAATATTAAAATAAAATTGACCACATTTAGATTCCAGTCCTAGTATGATACATGTCTTCTTTAACTTCAACACAGTTCACAAAATTTTGCTCCAAGAGTTATTTGAGATAACCGTTGATTTATTTTGTTATAATTTACATGGACATCAATGTTTCATGGTTTTAAAAAATTGTTAGTTTTGTTGGTTCTAATCATATGATGTTAATCCGTGCAGCTGTCTTCATTAAAATCTGATAACTACGGTTTCTTGCATCCAAAACATTATATGGGTTACCACAACATATAAAACATAATACAAATAAATAAATATACTCTTGTGTTTATTTAAACATATCCTCATGTGTTTGTGAGGGAACACGAACACATTTGCGTTAATATCCCATCGTCTGTTTCCATCTTTGGTCATTATTATGAGCACTAATATTGTCTTGGATTCATTTTAACTACATATAGAAAACATCATATAAAGAACATTTGTGATTGTATGTTCTGTTAGACTGTACTACTACCAGATTCTCTCATACACTTTCAATTTATATAAACTTTGATGCATAATTAATCACTATAGCTTGTCTACATACATGGACGTAAAGCAGTCTATAGAGTTCATCATGAATTTCTTTTCCACATTTAATTTCATTCCTCTAGTCCTATATTTTCCAATTATTTCCTCTAGTTTTTTCTCATTATCTCAAGTCCTTTACTTCCTTCATTGTACCATGATTTTCAAGACCTGCTTACCCCCCCCCCTTAATAGTCTCACCTGTACATCCTTCAAATTATCCTTCTGCACTCTTTCTCTTCATAAAAATTGAACTATGTTAGCTGATTTTATTGTATTACATATTTCATGGTTTTTGTTTTAATTATTTGCCTAAATGTGTAAGTTCTTGTTTTATACATTACTCCGATATACACATAGATACAACTAATTATTAGCATACTGGTATCATTTCTTGTTTTTTTCAAAACTTCTCTGACCTTCTCACAGATATCATATAAACAAAAGTAGTAAAAGATGAATTATGACTTTAAAAAATGAATAAAATAACAGTTTGCAACAATATATTCCAATCCAGCCACAGAAAACCTTGATATAAGAGTTTATAATCAAGCTAGTTAAGATACTTTTATGACAGTACATTGGTTGGATATATAAAACAAATCAAAATACAACACTGAAGAAAACAAAGCAAAACTGTCAGCAAAGCAGCAATTATACCATATGTAGTAGGTTGTGAGTTGTGATTTTACAGTGTTGCCACATTTGAAACAGAGGTTTCACGTTGGGTTTTGAACCTCTACTTACTTGCAACAATGGTCATTATACAAACACTATGGAAGAGTTTGAAATACACATAGCTTACAATAACATATAGCCCTGATTTCATAATACATGATCAATTAAATCTTAAATTAAATCCGGTATACAATGGCACATTGAAATGCTTAAGCATAAATATTCAAATAATGACTGGTGTCTGATTAGCCAATAATCAGGAAGGGTAGGGACCTATACGGACGTGTGTATTTTGTAATATAATTTTTAACATTCAGCACCCTCTACAGAGTCACAGAAATACGAAGATGGATCATTTGTTCAGAAATACTTTAACGTACAGTACACATCACACAATAGATACTGAATATACAATACTGCTACTAATAATGAAGGATATTCCAAAATGAACCTCCAAGTAAGATATACACAAACTACAGTAGTTAGTTACCACAACAATGTGATGCACACACAGTCGTGATCAATATGTATACTGTATACTTTTATATTGTTATATCTTCAAACAAATACACTGCAAGAAGGTCTAATTTCACCTTCGCACATTTCACAGAAATTAGTCTGTATCTTCAGAGGTTTGTTTGAATTCCAACTGAATGTTTCACTTACAATATAGTTAACAGATAACCTATTTTACTTTGATTCTATTTTATATTGTTATACTCTTATTCATGGGCAATTTTTTTTACTTCTTTCGAACACTGACTAGCAAAAAATGGACACTCTGATTGCCACTCCCAGCAGTTGTAAAGTGTGTACGTATGGCGGTATGTACAGTGGACTGAAATGACCCATCATCTGCTCTATACATTGGAAGACAGAAGCAAACCATCCAGCTGCTGCTGAGGTCATACAACACTGTGCCCCCAAAACACCCAGTGTAGATGGCAGTCATCTTGACTAATTGCTATTGAATCAAATGGATTGTGAGGCAGCAAATCACAGATATGACTTAATAGGTAGTCAACCCCATTCATCAGAGATCCACTGTCATAGGCCTGAGTGTTGCTTAAGGTAGACTTCATTTACTCAAAAGGCTTGTACTTCACGGAAGTTCACAGATGCGTCTAACGGACAACCATATGCATACATTTTTGGTGGGAAAATTGAAACCAGTAGACTGCCAGACTGACTGTGGACAAAGGTACAATCCAACCAACACTTTAAAACCCACTATTGTGTCAACTATTAGCTGGGTATCTTGGCA
Source organism: Magicicada septendecula (assembly GCA_034769895.1). Taxonomy (NCBI): domain Eukaryota; kingdom Metazoa; phylum Arthropoda; class Insecta; order Hemiptera; family Cicadidae; genus Magicicada; species Magicicada septendecula. The sequence goes on from CM068368.1 coordinate 830,994,112, forward strand.
GTTGGTTGGTTTTAAATGAGTACTGCAAAAGCTGGTGCAATGATGAGAGTGGCAATTATGAAGAAAAGGAATATAGACATGTAAGTAACCTCTGCACACAATATTTTTCTGTACTTTCATTAGCAGTTGGTGTACTACTACCAATGATCGTACACTCTTTCATTTACACTCATGGGCATCTTATTTCAAGAAAAAAAAAAAACAGGATCTCATCATGAAAAATTAATTTCAACCCGGGTTAATGAAATTAACCATCACGATCCCCCAAAATTACCTGAAAGAACCTTTAATGAGTGTGTGTGTGTGTGTTATTATGGTACTATACATTAGAAACTTCTCCAATGCTGATAACAGTTTATTTAAAATCACAGACTTTTCAATTCCGGATATAGATCTGGGTGGCACTGTTTGGGCCAATCCTAGACATCTCGTATACTTCACTTAATACAGATTAACTATAAATTCTCCTTACAAGCATATAGTGTATAATGAAAATTTGTTGAATCTGAAATAAAACATGTGTATACTATACTAACATTTGAAAACGCATGTAACAGGGACAATAAAACATAAACAGGATTGAAACAAAAGTATTTTACTAAGAGTACCTGAAAAAATGTACAAAACAATTCATGGACTTACCTCTAGATGTGGTGACTTTGGTAGCCGGTGTAGTCAGTGTCTTTATCGCAGCCCCAACAGCTGCTGCAGATGTACTGGTCTGTGTACCAGCCTTTGTCACAGTATCAGTGAGCAATGAAGTCTTATGTTCACCCTCTCCACGGTTCTTCAAATACTGCCAATCCTCAAGAAGTTTATTTGCTTTCTCCTAGAAAATTTAATTACAATAAATTGTGTAAAATATTCCAGTTGTTCTAGCCACATGATAAAAAACAATACTGAAGAATTTTTTCACTGATACAGAATATATAATATATATAATTTAAAGATACATGTGTTTAATATACATGCTACAGAGACTGCACAAATTTTAAAATTAAGGTATGTAACACCATCATTCTGGGATAGGAGAGGTCCAACTGCGATCTAATTTTTCAAACATGTCCAAAGAAACATGAATGTATTAAGAAGGGCTAAACCAGCCAGCAGCCAGTTTTATTACTTTGAAACCTGAATATCTTTATATTTTCTTATTATCAACTCAAAAGTTGAAAGCAAAAACATGGTCATTTTTGGAAGGCCACCTCACTGAAATGCAGTGGTCCATGAAAATCTACAAGAATGTACAGGATGATTAAAAACCGACCTGTTAGGCCATGGTTGGTTCCTACATAACAACCAACATCATCTGCAACATTTCGAATCCCACTCTCGGGGATCTTCTTCAGGCTGCAAAAAGCGACAAGAGTGTTGTAAAACAGTTACGGCGGATCTTGGCCAAACGACACCCGACAATTTTTTCGGGTTGCTCTTACCCAAATAAGTTGTTCAGCCAAGATCCACCATAACTGTTTTACAACGTTCTGTCGCTTTTTGCGGCCTGAACAAGATCCCTGAGGATGAGATTTGAAATGTTGGAGACGATGTCGGCGTTATGTAGGAACCAACCATGGCCTAACAGCCCAGTTTCTAATCAATTCAGTAATATTGACACAGTGTGAGGTTACAACAAAAATTAGAATATATAGGCTTACTATATATAATTCAACAAAAATAAAATGCATAATGTATAAACTACAGTTAGATACAGCTGTAAAAACTATGTTTTGCAGATATTATGTTTATGGAACCAATGCAAGCAAACATCTACAGTACATAAACAAATCTATACACAGTTCAAAAATGCAGACATCAGTATCGATACTAACAGTGTTGTATATATTATTAAATTAATGTTCATTATTACATTATCAAATTAATTAAGTCACTATTTAGTCAAATTTTTAATTTTTTAAAGTCTGTGTCCCTTTTCAGTATTAATCAAATCACACGAACCCAGAAAGTTTTGTCTTCATTAAATCACGAAAGAAACAAAATTTCTTTGCTATGAATACAAACTGTATTTGTCAGCACAGTAATAACTTTCACAGTAACTTACTGTTTTCATTTTTGTCTACCACTATTTACTTCGTCACTGAAAACTTTACAATTTACCCTTTACTGTGATGATTTAAACAGTATTTCTACAGCATATTTTGAAAAGATAGTTCAACAGATTCAGTTCATTGTGCTCCTCTTTTTCATAAATACTTTTATATCCCAATATGTTTTGTAAGTACACAACAACTACTATAAAGTCATAAAAATCCAGTCAATACAAACAACACTGACTGTAGTTTAATTCTGAATTTATAGTGTAAATTATAAAAGAAACAATATTAAGGAAACCTAACTTAGTCAAGAGAGGATATGTGTTATGTACAGCATGGTTAACAATTAGAACCACGCCCATTTTAGCAAAGAAAGTTTCCTCCAGCCTGCTGTTTTCTACATTTTCCAAACTTTGTGTTTTAAATTGCAAGATTTGTCTGAAACATCATGACTTATATTAAAGCTGAAGCTTGAGATTGTATTTTTATGAAACATACATGCAATACGGTTTTTACAGATGAACAGTGGAATGTCAGTAATCCAGAAGACAATCAAAGGAAAATTACAAATCAGAATTATGACATGTACTACTATATACTGTCCACCTACAAATTCTGCCCATGCGCGCACATCCATAAGTAAAACATCTATACAAACACTGTTACACACATTACATATGTGAAAAGTGTTAATCAAGATCACACTGTCTCATAATTATATACACTCACTATACTGTACATTAAAAGATGTTCATATCTGTTTCACTTACCCGTAACTCAGGAGGTATAGTTTGCTTAGCAGCTTCGCACTCCTTTTCTAAGTTTGTGAAGTTCTCTTTTACTTCCTTTACTTCAGTCTCTCGGTCGTACACACACGTCTGCAAACAACAAATATAATTAATACAATTTACATAGATACACTGGATTCCAGTTAACAGGGCCCCAAGGACCCTAATAACTTTATTGAGCCAATATTCAAAATATAAATATTCAAAAAAGGTTGAACGTAGACAGTTGCTTCATTCAATAGGTCTGGACTGCTTGACTTCCAGCTATTAAAACTTTCACCAAAATTCACTTAATAGGCCAGGAAAAATAGGAAGTTTTAAGGAAAAAGTTAGATAAAAGCTAATTTTTTATACATATGAACCATAAATTATACAAAACCAATGAGTCTACCACTTAAAAGTGTCTAGGGCTGGTTTTACAGGAGTGAAAAAACGATTTTTCGCATTTAACTTAAAAACGAAGTATTTGATCAAAGACGATTACTGCAGACTTAAAAGTACGCGAAACATATTGCACGTACATATTGCATACTTCTTTATAATTACTGCATTTTTTAAAATTCCATTTCACTTTGTGCAACAAATACTCTCCATCTATTATAAAAATATCTGTCTTGTTCAGTAAATTGTCATCGATATTTTTAAACTCATCATATAAAGTAGACTTGGCAGTTTTTTTAATTCCAGTATTCGTAAAAAGGAACATTGGGTATGGTGCAATTTCAAATTTAAAATACTCTGATATATTTTATTTTATTTGATACTTTTTTTGACGAAATTCTTCATTTGCATCAGCAAAAAAAAATTACATATTTCAATGAGGGTAAAATCGCCCTGAGACAATATTTTAAGTTAAATATTCACCGAGCAATTTGGTCTAATGGTTAGGGCGCTGGCTTCTAAACCAAGAGGTTCAGGATTTGATTCCCAATAAGGTCTGGCATTTGTTCATCATTCAAGTCATCCCCATCTCATTACCTACGCACAAGCTATGGCTTATGTAGGCATCATCCTCTCCAAAAAACAAAAAACAAACCGATAATTCACATGCAATACACACAAAAAACAAAAAAATAAAGTATACTCTAAGTTTTAAATGTGGCCTATTCTAACAATCGTCGACGTACAGGAATGTGACACCCACCAAATAAATAGGGAATTTTGTGAGCTACAACTTTTATTTGTAACATTTTTTGATAAAAAACTTTGTTCTTAAGTTATATGCGAAAAATCGTTTTTTCACCCCTTCAACCCCTGTAAAATCACCCCCGGACAAATTTAAGTGGTAGACTCATTGGTTTCGTATAACTTATGGTTCAATGACCACATGTTCAAAAAAGTAGCTTTAACTCATTTTTCCCTTTAAAATCAAATTTTTTGACTATTTTTCCTGGGCTATAAGGTAGTCACTTAAGGTAGACCTATTTCTAAGCCAGTTGCTGTTAAGTTGTTTTGTGTTAAAAAAAAGGCTTTTAAATTATTGTCGAAATAAAAGAAATTACAATACTTTTTCAAATTTAAATAATAAAATAAAGGTGGTTTTCATAATAATAGCAATCACTCACCACCTGGTAAAATATGAACACTTTTACAGCCTTAAAAAAAATTACGCATGTGCCACAAAGTAAGGGCAGAGGCTATTAATCTACCTTTATCTTTTTCACTCTGACACACTTGACCGTACAGGTGTTAATTTATTTATCGTGTTAATTAATTTTGTATAAAACTTTAACATGAACTATAAGTTGCTTAAAAAAAATTCTTTTGACAGCATCTGTAAAGTGCGAAGAGGTTATATAATCTACTTTTTTGAATTATCTTCACAAAGACTCATTGTCATACTTTTTTGAATTATCTTCACAAAGACTCATTGTCACAAGATTTATTAAGAATACAAATTTAGAATTAAAGTGATTTCTAATCACATGAGATTTATTACCTTTAATTTGAATAACAATTAATCAAGACAGAATATTTTGAAATTAGCACTTGTTCATATATTTTCTAAACCTTTATACTTCACATCGGTTTATTCAAAAATTTTGAGATGCAAAGAATTTATAAAATTATATGGGAAGAACCCTGAATTGCTCATTCATCCTGAAGAAAACGGGAGAGTGGGGTATCAACAGTAAGCTACTCCCCCCCCCCCCAAGGAGCAGCTCCTGGATGGTCACCAACTTTGCATAAACTGAATTTATTCTTTTAGCAATACTATTAAGAGCTATAGAATTTGATGACTGATTTTTGCACAAATTTCTTTAGGAACATCAATCAGTCGTTCTTTTAGTAGGAAAGTACTGTAAATCATATTTACTGCTTTTGTACATTCACAAAATTCAATGAAATTTCGTGAATATATTGCTTTCCGTGATATTTCATGTGTTTTAAACCAATGCATGATATTATGTGTGAAAGATATAATTTTTGTGAGTGACATTTCTATAAGTAATGGTGTATACAGTGCTTCACAAACCAGTCAACAGAAGTAACAAAGATCAATTCACATCATCTGTTTGTTTCACTATCCCAATGCTAATGAAAAAAACATTTTCATTTGACCTGTAATTATCCATATTTAGTAACACATGCTGCAAGCAGTTCTAACCAAAGGTGTCAACAGAATTAACAGATCAACTGCTATCAGCCATACATTTCACTAGATCCAGTTCCCATTATCAACCCATTACTATGAACTGATTGTGATATAATGTACCAACATTTGTTATATAGTTTTGTTGTGCAGTTCTGTATTGGAATGAGGTTAATTTCTGTATGGTTAAGAGATAGCAAATGTTGTGAGCATGTATCAAAACCAAGGAGTCTGAAATTGACATTTCAGGATATGAAAAAAATGTAATGACATGGAAATTTTGTAATACACTATTGGAACAGAAAAGAGTTCTGTACAAACAAGTGCAGACAGTGCCAAATGAAAACACAATAAATCCAGAGCAAAAGAAACCATAAATAATAAAATGTAGTTGTCCAAATTTGCTTCAATTAATATTAATTTTACGTTAACTTTATCATTCATTTAAATTATAAGACTTTTTTTTGCTTACTTGTATGGGCAGAAATATGTAATTTCTAACCCATACTACTATCATTTGGATTTTCTCATGAATTTATTTACCACTTTTCAGGGTCACTAGCTATTATATATTCAGAAATGGGCATTTTTCTTTCCCACTGTTAATTAAAATGAAACTAGATAGGAGAATAAAAACATTCTATACCATACGACAGGCAGGAAACATGTTTATTGAGAGTAGTTATGAGAACGGAAACTAAACATTTTTCTGAAAGTGAATTAGGAGTATGACCATCACAAATCTGTTCCTGCAGGAATCGGTTTTTGAAGTGGTAGAGGGAAGGGCACAGCAATTATTTGGTAGGAAGGGCAGAAAGAAAACCAAGGCAGAGGAAGAGGAAGAGGAAGACCATGATTGGAATGGATCGACTGCTGGCTAATGGAAGAGGGAAGACCGTGTTCGAGATCAAACGCCTTGCCTGGGATAGAAGAGAGTGTCCAAAATTGCTGAAGTACCCTTGTACTTGACAACAAAAGGGGAAGAAAGCAAAGAAGAAGAACAACAACAAAATTATAAAATCAGGACACCAATCAATCACAGAAAACATTAGTACCTACATATATAAATCCAACTGTTGTTACTCCTATTTTCCTGATCAATAAATTTTCCTTCAGAATTTAATTTTTATCACACAGTATTTTATAATAATTGATACATGAGTAATCAAAGTTGATCTATCGATGAAGACTGCTTAAAGAGATTGTACTGACCTTGTCCGTAAGCTATTCATTGATTCACTGATACTGTTGTAATGCTGGGTCTTGTCCGTCACGCCTACTTGAAATAAATATTTATGAAAACTGACAAAACATGACAGTTTTGCATCCTGACTTACTTTTTGATAGTAAAAGTACTGTCTTTAATAAAAATAGGATGTCTAATAATTTTAAAACCAACAGAGGAAAAAAAAAATATAATGAAGTACTACATGGTTAACACCAAATCTGGAGAGGGGAAGTGTGTAGCAGCACTGACACTGCCAGTTGCGCGGGGGTTCAGTACGTTCCCCTACTCTGCTTGACGTTTGTACAGTCAAAGTAAAACTCATACACGACAAGAAAATTTACACGTCCAAAAATTAAAGTTAGAGCATTATAATACTTAAACTGTACGCGTATGGTGTCAAAATTGTTATTCTACACTGTTTCAAAAATTATTAAATTACTTTGACCATAAACATAAAAAATATGAGCAATAAACTCCACAATTTCAATTAGGTATTGATCTGTAAAACATAAGTAGTCGTGTCTCCGTTGTTGGTCAACATAAATGGATTATTGTTACTTCAGTTTGGAGCTTAATATGTCAATAAGGCTATTCAATGTTTAATTTTTTTTGTACTCTTCATAAATGTATAAAGTTATGTTACTTTTGCCCATGATTTTTTCGAATTACTACATGAAACGTTAGCTGGTAGAGAAAGGTTTTGCTATTACAAATAGTAGTTCTATAAACGAGTGAAATTATGAGGAACAAGTAAATTTAATTTCTATTCAATTAGCAAGTTTCTAACGTGATATTGTGTATACCACGTTATAAACACGATATCATGTTATAAACAGACTTGAGAAACCTCATAATAATTGTTAACTGATCAAAGTTAAAGTTAATATCCAAACAAACTAACTAAGTTAAAGTTGTAGTTAATAGTTTGTGACGGCAGCGGTATGAAAACATCTGCTCTCCGGTACCAGCGGCAGACACAGCGAGCCAATCAGGGATCAGCAGCCGAGACGTGACCATCTAACGTGCTCGGAGCAAGCCGATCAGCGATCCTGGTTAGTGAATAAAACCTGGGCCGGCATAAAATTTTGATGCACTCTTCGCCACGCCATGGGATGCACTTCATCTCCTCTCCTCTCTCGGACGACATCGGCGCGGAGTCAGCCGGAAGGAATGGCCGAAGAATAGAACCAGCGTTCTTGCGTCTTCGCCCTCCAGTTCCGCTCCAGCGATAGGACGTCACTGGGCTGGCAGCTGACTCTACAACCGATGCCGAAAGAAGAGGAGGACTGCAGTATGCCACGAACAGCGGGCGCAGCCGCCGAACATCTCAGCGCGGCACAACCAACGTCAGCCTTCTCGCCACACGGTCCTTTTTAGGGCCACCAAAACACTAGAGTGTACGATTGGCGCCATTTGTCATGCGGCAAGCCTTTTGTCTGGTGACAAGTTACAAAAACTAACTGATTAAAGATAAGTAAAATTAACTGATTAAAAGTTAAACCATTTTTGGTTTGGTTTTTTGTTTTATTTTTATTGAGTAAAGTACTCAGTTATCTACCAGTCGATTTTGACAGTTTTACCTCTTTCCGTATCTTACAAATTGTGGTTTCTGACTTTCCTGTTGCAGCTGCTGCTCGTTTTATCGCGTTGTTTATTGGGTACTTATAACAACCACTGTTCTTTTCTTCATCAAGAAATTCAATAACTCGCCCAACTATTTGGCGTGCTTGACTGCGAATTGTAGGCCTTTCTTTGTTACTTGTCATCTTTCAATTCTACAATGAATGAATTTTAATTTCGGAGTTGATTATAAACTATTATTTAACTCTTGTATTGTCACGTTCTACGCTGTTCTAAATTTTATATGTCGAGTGTAGTGTTAAAAGTCTGGAAATTACACTATATAAAAAGCTCAAGTTTAAATACTTCTATCGGGTTTACACGCACAAATATTAATTACAGGCCTAACGCAAATCGACGCTCACAATACTCGTAGTTAATAAACACAAATTCACGTGACAAACTCTGTAGGCCTAACACGAACACACACAAATATTAATTATACCGCAGATCAACACTACGATACTCACAATTAGCAAATATAAATTCAAATAACAAACTCTGTAACACAAACATGCACAAATATTAGCCTAGTACTTGTAACGCAAATCGACGCTCACGATATTCATAGCTGGAAAACATACATTCAAATGACAGACTTTTGAGTATGACTGTAAACTGCTTGGTGGTGCTTGTCTTTGAATTCTCTTAGTTCACATTTTTCCTGCACGTTTTGTTGATGTTGTCAGGTAGTAAATACTATTATACTGGTACCTTAGGCTTTCATGTCTGGTGTCAACTCTACTAATATTATTTTGATTATGCACCGGGCTATCAGGCCATGGTCTAATGCTGGCGCATAAAGCAGATGTTATGGCCCAGTGTTATGACAAGCAACTGACATGCTCTTCACCAGTTGCCACAGTACTGTGGAAGCGTACCAGTTGCTTGTCCCAAGTTGTAACACCGAAGACGATGGGGTCAAAACATCTGTTTTATGCGGCAGCATTAGACCATGGCCTAATAGCCCGGTGAATAGTCAAAATAATATTAACAGGAATACTATACTATACTATACTTTACTAAAATATTATTTTACCATAATGTTATCAATAACTCTCTTTTTGTCGGCTGGAGGTAGCTCTTTACTGATATTAATTCGTATTTTGGTTTCCATAACCCAAGAAGTAACAGTATCCAGCTGTGCAATCAACTTCTTCAACGAACTCAGCTTGCCCATTACATGTTCTCTATGATCGCCCAATGCTGTCAACACCTTAAATAAGAAAACACAGTTATACAATTAATGAAAGTAACACCACCATCTCCATTATAAACGATAAAATGAATCTACTTTTATTAAACGTCATGATAAAAAAAAGAGATACTTTTAAATATTTCCCACAGCTATTGAATAACTGTATATGTGATGAGAATATTGTGAGGGGCTAAATCGACTGAAGTCTTTACATGGATCAAAGTAGAATAAAACATTAGTCAAAAGATAAAGAAAAGGAAATTCCATATCTAACTGAAGATACAGCGATATGTGAGGGAAAACCACAGTCTCTTGCAATGAAAAGAAAGGTCCACAATAACTATAATTTTAAATTATTTACTGTAACGATGGAACCCTCTCGAAAAGTCGAGAGTGTCATTCAACACGCTTCTCGACTAGCCCTGCATCCCTCACTGTACCAATGAACGAAGGCCTACTCACGAAACACTCAAGTACTTTCCAAAGTGTTGAAGACCACTTGAATATGCAGTATGCTGGCATGCCACATTAAGGATGGAAAGTTATTCTGGAACACGTGCACTACCTGTATAAAGCCACAACAGCTGGTTTAGTCAGTCAGTTATGTTGAGCGATTTTCTTAGTGGGGATCAAATGGTGATTGAAGAATAATGGTAACTGTTTACTGTGTTATAATTAGTGTAGAACTCTATTACTTGACATTATTATTGTGTGTGGACAAATTTATATTAAATTGGACTGGAGAGGGGTGGAAGCGAGATGGATAATAACCAGTAAATTAAAGAAAATAAGTTTAATTTTACTGGACTTTGTTTTTTCAGAAAGTGCCCAAAGAAAGCATTTCTTCTTTCTTCATATTCCTGAATCTAGTATTGAATATTACTACAAATTATTTAGTATTGTGTGCAGTTGCACTTACATTTGACAAGATGAGTCTATGGCTTGAGATTCAGTTTTCAAATTCAATACAACTAAAGATGATGTTATCTGGGCAAATTAAAAGTACAAGCCAATTTAATTCTGACCCGTACCAATTACTCTGCAAATAAGAAATAAAATTCAGTTTGTGTTGATCATTTTTGCTGAAGACAAGCTGACAAATTGGACTCATTGTCTGGTGTGATACATAATTGAATAACGTGTGAGCACATGCACGCACGTGCACACACACATACACACTTCATAATTCCAAGATGTTCAGATTTACCTTTTCTGAATTTCTTAAACATTCTATGACTTCTGGTTGTTTAGGTTTCAACGATTCCAATTCCTGCTTCTTAGTACCAACTTCCTCTTCTTTAGTCTGTAAACAAAAGTGACAAATACCTTTGCATAAGTAAATAAATTGAATGATATAGAAGAATATAATGAAAAACAAAGTCCAATTTGTACACTACATTAGAGCCAAAACATCTTCACTACATTGTATTCTTAAGTGTATTGGTTTTTGGGGTTGCATTGCCATACAGCCTTTTACAGTTACAATTAATCTAACCAAAGTTTTATACATTATTATGTGTATTATGTCCCCACAATGTCCAACGGTCCAAACTGTCATAGGCAAGGAGGTTTTGGAGTTCAACCCCCCCCCCACCAATGATATCCCCTCCACACAACACATACATCCAGCTGGCTTTCTGGATGGCGTTCCTACTCTTCACACTTCTGTTTATGTTCCTGTAAGTACAGGAACACATCAGAGCTGATATTGAAATGTAAGGAGAGTATTTATATGTGCATGATTATAAATATGTATATATGTGTGTATCTACACACACACACACACACACACACACACACACACACACACACACACACACACATGATTTTTTTATTAGACTGTAATCCCAAAATATAACAGACTGCAAAATTCTACAAAGGCACACATACTTCACAGGTCAATCTGCAAATTTGCATTTAAACCTAGGATTAGGCCATGAAGCACCTAGCCCCTCCATGTTGCCTATTATTATTATTATATATATTGTAACAGTACCAAAAATATGGTAGTTACATAATATAAACGAATGTAACGTCAAGTATGAGAAAAAACATGGGAATATATCTAGATAAACAAAGCTAAGTGTATATAAGTGTGTATCTACAAAAATATTAATAAAAAATCCAACAATGAAGAAGAGAATGCGAATATATCAACATTAGTTATAAAATGAAGAAAGAAAATGCCACAAGCCCAAAACAAAATATCAGTAAATAGACCCAATAGGATCCAACAGTGAGGGGAATCAACGAAACAAGGACCAGCAAGCTCCAACAACAATGGAGATAAATAAAAACAGCAACTACGATGAAAATATGGAATAAAGAAGAAAGAAGAAGGACCAGGAAAAGCACCAAGAAGAAGAAAGAAGATGGACAGAAGATATAAGGACTCAATATGAACCACATGTACTAAAAACAGTGTAAGTGACAAAAGAAATGATTATAAGTGTGACAAGAAAACCAGTGTGAAACATTTAAGGAAACACAAACAATTACAGTGTGTACTTACTGAAACCTGTGAATAACTAACTATTTCAACTGAATAAACCACACAAACAATTACAGTGAGGAAGTTTACAGTATGAAAAATATGTTAATTTCATGATGAAGCAACAAAAATTAAAAAATAGTCAAATAAACACAGACAATGAGTGTGACTGATTTAATAAAGTTGTAACCAACACACATAATCATAAGACCACCAGATTAGAACAAATAGAACAATGATATTATTGTTCATAAAGAACTGACAACAAATAAAAGACATTTGTTAAGTATCAAACATAACAGGAATTAAATTCCACCATTGACCAGAAAAACATTGTAAATAATACAAGAAAGATTTGTGTTAGTGTATAAGAAGGAATTGTATAAACATGTGTAACAAATTAGTTAAGGTATTATGTTAATATACCGTAGTGAAGTCAGTTTAGTAGTAGAAAAATACTGCACTAAAACAGATGGTACATTGTTACACAACCCACAAGGAAGAGACCTATCACAACAGAAAATGATACATATTAGTATAAATATCTGATCATCAAATATGTTATCAAATGAGAATTTATTATAAGTAATAATAATAAATATTAAGAAACAATGTAATATAATGCAAAACAATGTAAATAAAACAAGTCAAACATAATGACACCGGGAAGAACAGAAATGAGAAAAGTATACCAATTTAGTTAAGAAAAGTACAGTATCAAAACCAATGTAAATGTTTATAAGAGTATTACCAGTAGTGAGAAAAATATCTGATAATACATTGAGAACAGATTTTGTACATGATAAGAACAGTATTATAACTAAATTATTGTAAACCAATTAACCATGTACATAGGACCACATGTAAGCTAAACCATTGTATAGCAAGTTAGTTAAGAAAAATACTGTATCAAATATTGAGCACAGATTGTTACAATTATTACCAGTAGCAAGAGGAGATCCCAAAGCTACTTTGAGAACAGATAATGACCACAAAAGCAATCATATTATATACAAACATTTGAAAACCAAATGACCATTATAAGAAAAACCAAATGTAAACAAGCAATGACCAACCAGTTATTTATGAAAAATATAGAAAATGAACTTATGTAAAAGTAATTGGAAACATTACCAAAAGTTAGAATGATATCTAATGCTACTTTGGGAATCCAAACCAAATATGACAATGACAATTTAGCTGTTGTATTAGAAAAAATAAATGACTATTATGACATGACACAACAGACAGAGCCATTACTGAATGATTAGAAAATTCTGAGCTCATTAAAAGGTAACCATTATATATAATAGATTAGGTACTATGTATGTACACTAATTATAATCATTAAATGATATGATTTATATGAAGAGACTGAAAAATAAGATGAAAAATTGTGTAAGAACCATAGGAGAGGTTTGAACTTATGTAAATATTAAATTAACCACAGTCATACATAAATATTATAGTGGAAAATTGTGTAAATAAACATTACTAATAATATTAGATAGTAATATAATCATTTGAGATAAGAAAAATTAGTTATAAGCAAATTTATAAAAAAAATCTAACATGGACGCTTAGTGACGCCATGGCGAGATTTGTGTAGGAAACAGTTTTTCCCAAATTGTAAAGTAAACCGACTGAGATACAGACTCAAAGTGTTTAGATAAGAAGTGTATTATTATATTTAAATAAAATATGGTGTAACGAACTTATAAAAATAAGATGCACCAAAAATAAATAAGAAAATCGTTATTGTAATAGTAATAATGAACGAAAAATAAGCGTTTTTGGACTTATTTTGACAAGCAAAACGCCCTGAATTCAATGATATCAACTAATTAACGATAGGACATGAGATAAGAAAGTTATGATAGTTTTAAACTTTCAAGTTAAATATTTGTACCAATGATGACGTAAAAACGCCTCAAACCCAAACTCAATTTTGGCAAAAAATTAAATATTTTAATAAAACGAAGGCTTTCGGGTTAGAGACTATGACGAATCCAGCCAATGGAATGAATGACTTTCAGCAGACTACCGGGAGACGTCTCAGAGGTACCAAACAGTCTACGAGAAACCACCAAACATACAGGTCACGCCGCTCTAGTCAAGGAAGATGTAATTTATATTTAAAACTGTGCGCGCCATGTTACGTCAATTCACAACACACGGTTAACCTAAATACAACATTCATACATACGAGTGAAAAAGTGCGGAATAGTGTTATTTGAACAAGTAGGTCAGTGTATAATAACGACCATACTTGCGAGTGAAGTTTTAAATAGGAAACAGGGAGTACAGTTTTATTAAACAATATTTAAACGAAATTAATAATATTATGAAGATCTGACTTTCAATACTACGCAAGTCATACAATGCTTAGTATCGAAACAACAATAATTAAATTATCAGAATTGAGAAAGGATTTAAGTCGACATTATTAAAATATTTGAAAAATATTTTAATTAATTATAATAATTGAAAATAAAATGTTTGAAAATAATTGTCAATAAATACGAGAGTATTTAGTCACTCGTTTGACTAAACGTATTTTTCTCGAGTTTTTTTATGTTTTAAAATCTACTTTACTAATTTTCATACAATCGGAATAAATGTAATTCTGATAATCATATATTAAAAATTATTATGAATAATATGTTTACATGTATAGTATAAGAATTATTAGCTAATAAGGAATACTTATCCTTTATAACCACACCGATTAATTCTAACCTCAGAAAGTGTGGCGGTAACTTGATAATTTCAACATTACCGATCTGTTCTCAAGTAACAATCAAATGAAATAGAATTGCTAACAAGAGTTTTTTGAGAAATTTTTCTCTTGTGACTAAATGATTTTGAAGCTAATTATTAAACGAACGTAATACATTTTAAATACTGTACAAGTCAGACAGCTTGACAATAACACTCGAGTATTAGAGATGCGTGCGCATATCCGCGTACGATAATTTTATAAATTCCAGACATATGGTACCAAATTTTGATTTTTTATATTTGTTCAATTATTATTCAGTATTATTAATTCAATATAATTATTTGTATTACATCTTGCAACTGGTATCATGTTACCTCAAAGAACCTAACGAAATATGGTAATTCTCTGAATCAAAGTAACATAACCTATGTAGTTAAATTATTGTACTAACCACAGGTCTACCAGCCTTGAGCAATTAAACAGAGTCTTGTTGAGTTTTATTGTAATCAGTAACCAAAAGGTTGTTAATTATTGTTTTTAATTGTAAAAGATTTTATCTCTTATCAAATTGTTAATAAACCTCCAATTTTATTACCACAAAAGGAGTATCATTTCTAGTAAAAGTAAATTCATTTATTTTTAATCAGTTCTGACACAGGTGGCGGAAGATTTTGAAAGGTCTTAGAATAATCCAGAATATTCATAAAAAATTGCTTCATTTACTATTGTGTGTGATGATATATTAACCATTCAATCTGAATATTTTATTGTTGTATTTGAAGTGCCTGTATTTCAGAAGGAACATCACAGAACTGAATTGAAGCATTCAAGTGTGGTAAGTAAGTGAGATACACAACAAAGTGCGCGGATCATATTAATATAAAAAGGAGTGAACTATTACTGCGTACCCACAAAAAACAATACATTAACACCGATAACTTCTACGATTACCATTACACCTTTAGATAAACAACATTATAGTAGACACCGGTGCGTGTCTACAACCACACGAACACAGCAAACATCAATACAACTATAATTCTATCCTGTGTACTTATAATTTTACATTACAAGTTGGCGCTCCATCGCGGGGCTGAAGTGATTGAAGATAACACACCACATCGATATAAATATAATTATTGTATACTTGTAATTTTACATTACAATATTGTAACAAGTTAGACCCTGTATGTGGTCTTTACAAAATAAGATAATAGAGAAAAAATTTTTATTTCAAAAAAAATAAAAAAAATTTTCAATAAAAAAAATTTGTTTATGTTTTAATCAATGTCTGTAATTGTGAAAAAATCCTGTATTAATGTTCTGTTAAAAATTTTAATAATTAAGAAGGTATTTATTAATTATTTAGCACTTCTGGAAGATCTGAACCAAGTCCGGAGTTAATCAGATTAACTCCGGTCAGCAATCGATTTATGATGTTTAGTGCTGGTCCAATATCTCACTGTTAATTAATATTTTCTTCTTCTTGAAGTCTCGTTGTATTAATAAATAAACCTTAAATTAGCATGTGAAATAATAATAGATACAAACAATTGAAATAAATGGATTTATTAACAAATTTAATAAATAATCGATTTTTAATCGATTGGGAGCAATTATCGACTCCGTCTCAGGGAATTATCGATTCGTTCATACAGTGGAAAAAAATTATTACAAGTATTATATAAAAAAGGTTCTTGGAGCGATTATATTAATAGTCAGAGAAGGGTAACGAGAAAGTATAACATTAACAATTAAAGTAGTTCCATAATTATCATCTAACAATATTTAAATAATTCTGATATAATGTTTAAAAAAGTTGAATCGTCAAACCATATGTAGCTTCTGACGTCACTCGATGAGGAAGGCACAGAATCGTATTTTTCAAAGATGGCCGCTCCTAGGTATGGCGAGGTTATTGGGAATGTCGTCGTGTTAAAATCTCACAGCAAAATTACCTTCATAAATGTTTGAAATGTCCCCGCACTGGTGTAATCTGTCTAATAGGTTGTTTGGTGTGTTCTGAAGAAGTGTTCCGTGTATACTTGTGTTAATTATGTTATTTGATATGTGTTCACTTCTGTGGGTTAACTGCTCAAAAAGTGGTTATGATTTGTAGCGTTAATTATCACAAATATATTGTTTTACTGTTTTAAATCACTAGTATAATGAAGTTTGGTGTTAGTTTTCACTATTGTCGCTAAAGTTTCTGTAGGTTTAGTTAGAAAAGTGTTTAATTTATTTAACTCTCGCTACACTGATATTAGAAGGTAACCGTAGTACCATTTTCTACATGGTTTTAAGGAACGTTATATTACACAACTATTCAGCTTGATATTCAACAAAAGACTAAACTCACTTCCTTCATGTTAGTCAAAATCTGGCCCAGTTAATCTTTGAAAAAGTATTGTTAAAATATTTTGATTTCCCATACACATGATACAAAATTACATTATATATTGAATTTATTTATTTTATTCATCACCTTCATGAATTATGAACCTTATCATTGGTTTAATCATCTCATTCCTTTTAAATTGATACATTATAGTCCATATCTGTTGACATTTTGTGGAAATTACCAAATTTCTCTCCTTTTGGAAATCTAGGCTCAAAAATTGGTTTCCGCCTTCATATAAATTTTTCTGCCATTTTAATTGTTATTAATACTATTATAATAAATTTTAATTAGTCATATTTCTCTTCCTTTCCTTAAATACATATAAATTGAACCTTTGAACTGGTTTTTTATGTTAATCTCTGAATTTGACATTGCTCTTTAAAATTAATTAATTTATATATTTTGAAAATTTACAATATTTTAAGGTATATTTCCTTATTATCACTTTAACTCATAGGATCATTCACAGTAGTGGTTAACTGATTTACCTTACCTAAATCTTGCTAGTTTACAGGAATTATAAGTGAATTAACTGGTTTATATGGCTTCTGTGAAATCACCACATGGCCTAGAGTTTAGAATTTTACATTTCTGTCTTTCTCAAATAAATTTAATCCTACTCCTCCTCTGACTTTACATAGTTATTATTACATGAAAATAATACGTTTTACAAACCCATTGTGAGGTGTAGTATTTGATTAATACTACTGTTATATAAAAAATAATAATGAACATCATTCAGCATTCTAAGATTGAACATATTGCTGACATGGTTTGAAAACATACATTTAATTACTTTTTGAATTAATACAGCATACCTACTGAAACATTATTAATGGTATGCATCCTGTTATTTGGCAAACATAATTCATTTTAAACACATATAAATCTTATTTACTAAAAATTCTTATAAACCTATTGAGTTCATGGCTGTGAACAAATAGCCATTTTAAACAATTTAAACCTATGAATATAAATTAATGCCAGTCCTTTCTGGTCTAAACCATTATTATCTATTATCCCCTTCATCAGTAAACATGTCCACCCATACTCTAGTTACTATCATTTTTACAAATGTCTTGTAATAACAGAGTTACATTAAAATAATAAAATATTGGAAATCTTCCATTTTATTATTTTATGATGATGTGTATTATTGAATATAAAAGTTGTTATATAGCATATTGATAAGTCATAATACCACTAACTTTAAGTTTATTGTATTTCCAAAAACACTTGCACAAGTTCACTTTCACTGGTGGTTCTGATATTTTGAGTCTTATTATCTCAGACCAGACCTTTAGTAATCATGGACTGTTAAGACTTGTTTATTTTCTTTATCACACAATAGCTTTAGTTGGTCCACTTCTTATTATACTAGACAACACTTTTGATTTCTTAATAATTACATTTTTATAGGATTTTGGGATGTTATACTTTCTTTTTAATTGTCTCTATGGGTTTGGGGTTGATGGTATTTAATAATAGGTTTTATAACGGTGTTTCTTTCATACTATTTCTTCCTCTCTTCTTGTTTTCTTTCTTGTCTTTCTTCTTATCTTCTTCCTTGTCTTTCTTCTTATCTTCTTTCTTGTCTTCACTCTTGTCTTTCTTCTGGTCTTCCTTCTTCTTGTCTTCATTCTTCACTCTTGGGTAAACCAAGGTACTTCGTGTTATCTCGACTGATGTTTAGTTTGGAGTATCGAATGTATTTACTGATACTGACTTTGCTCTTCACTAAAGGTTTCAGGGTATTGTTTACTTCCTGATCACAAATTTTATTCTTCCTTCTTCTTGTCTTTGGGGTATTTTGGTGTTTCACCACTCTCAAACTGATTCTCTCTTCTTGATATTGTGTTATCTAATTTGTTTACTGCTCCTAACTTCCTGGGTAAATTCCTGATTCTATAATATGAGTTGCTTTCAATAATTTCTTTGATTTTTAACAGTGGTTTTTATATAATGTAATGAGAATTTTTATTTTATTGTTGTTTATTCCTTTGATTTCATTCAATTTCATTCGATTTTATATTAACATATGTGGTGTAATTAATTTTTATTATTTTATATGAATTAATAAGTAGTGGATTTTCTGTCACGCTACAATATATAACGGATCTTTACAGCTGTCACCGTTTCTCCGTCCCCAACTTCCATTGTAACCTATCGTAGCATGTAAGTTCTTCTAAATTTCTTGCAACCATTGGTTCCGCTACGTCATCTCGCCAACTCCTCCGTGGACGTCCTCTTTTCCTCTTCACCGGTGGTATGCATTCCAATATTTTGCAGGGCCATCTGTCATCTTCCAATCTCTTCACATGCCCAAACCAAGTCAATTGTCTCCTTTTGATATTATTATTATTATTATATTATATTATCATTATTAATATTATTATTATTGATACGTAATATTAATATATTATTAATATGTTTATTCAAAACTTGGACTATCAAGTCAAATCAACTGGCCACGAATAAAGTTATCAATACTATCGAAATACGGCAATTTAGATACTTTACAGTATGTTTAGCCAATAGTGCAGCTCTTTCTTCGTACCATGTTTGATACAAAGAAACAGTCAGAAATAAAATTTATAATACTTAAATAATGATTATTTACACATCTGGTTAAGGGATTTTGACACTTTTTGCATAATATATGCTAATAATTATACAACAGGACAGCAATAATTTTCATGCATTCATAAAACTGGACATTAGTACTAAAAGGATTAATAACACTGCGTGGTAACAAATCCTCAGAACTCTCAACTCTACTCTTAACAAATCTCGATTGTTTAATTAATAAAGTTGTGTTAGTGGTTATCATCACAAACAAAAATAACACTGTTGCACACCACTATAGACAAATTATTCTGATTAGCACTTTTGAGCTTCACAGCTCATCATCAGATCGGAACTATCAGATATTTCCGATCTGATGATGAGCTGTGAAGCTGAAAAGCGCTAATCAGAATAATTTTTCTATAGTGGTGTGCAACAGTATTATCTGTTTGAAATCTCAATTGGTTGAACTGTAACAGATGGCCTTATATAAGCAGACCAGATCACCTGATGTGTATTGTTGCTTGCAAGAAAGTTCCACATGACTGGAGAATAATCAAGCAGTATCCTGGAAGGTGCAGTGGCAGCTGGAACATCCAGCTGATTTAGCAATATTTGAGAATCACTGCATAGGCTCTATGACACAACTGCATAATATTTCCAAAATAAAGGAAATAAAATAGAAGGGTGAGGAGAGCATTAAGGAAGTGTGGCAGAAAGGGTGACTAATGATGAGGAATTGAAGACTGTGGATGAAAGAAGGATTCTGTTTAAAAACGTTGAGGAAAGGAGAAGCAGTATGGCTGGCACACCGTGTTAACTGGTTCACCTACCTGACCGTAGTCAGATTGAGGGGCATAGTGGGAGGAGGAGGCCCAGACAGGAGTATTTGGATGAAATAAACAGAGGAAGATACATATTTGTAGTAATTAAGAGACTGTCTTCAGACGGGAAGAAAGTGGGCATGACATTTCGCATGACAAGAAGCAATTGAAGGAGAAGCTTTTTGGGCAAGTGTTAAAAATGGAGGGAGTCCAGGGTAGGGGAGAGAAAAACGCAGGTTCAAAGTGGACTGAAGACAAGAAGAAGAGACACAGTGAGAGGATGAAAGAATATTGGAAAAAAGGAAAGAACAACGAGTAAAGAATTGAAATTGGCATGTGGTCCTTAGATGGCCGATACGAAAAAAAAAATATATTATCACTATACTCACTTTGACAGCACTTAGTCGTACAGATAATGCTGTGTCATCAGAAGGGTTCAACGGAGCTGAAACTATACCATTTGCTTCTTCCAACCAGGCACTAACAGACTCTATCAATGCTATGTGTGCTGGACTTTGTTCCATTACTCTGAAATCAATGCATTTGGTCATGTTCTTATAATTATACATAGTTACTGTAGGTCTCCAGATCACTGTATATGATTAAATAAATAATTACCTTATTTTATCCACTAAGTGATCTTCTCTTTCTTTTTTAATTACTACATGTTTCAGGGCTTATATCCCCATCTTCAGGTAAAAGCAAAATCTACCCTATTATTAGGGTTTCGTTAAAATTCACAAAGACACAAACACATAACACACTAAAATAAATTAACATAGAACATTGAATCTGTATCGGAACGCACTACAAACGAACCAGTGCACGGACAAGTCGGACTTCGGCCAGTGCACTGGTTTGTTTGTAGCGCGTTCCGATACAGATTCAATGTTCTATGTTAATTTATTTAAGTGTGTTATGTGTTTGTGTCTTTGTGAATTTTAACGAAACCCTAATAATAGGGTAGATTTTGATTTTACCTGAAGATGGGGATATAAGCCCTGAAACATGTAGTAATTAAAAAAGAAAAAGAAGATCACTTAGTGGATAAAATAAGGTAATTATTTATTTAATTCTTATAATTGCTATTGTTTAACATCTTAATATAAATAAAAGTCATTGTATCTATGTATGTATGTTCCACATCTTCTCCTAAACCACTGGACCGATTTCAACCAAATTTGGCACAAATATTTTAAGCAACTAGAGAACCAACACAGGACAGGTGTTTTTTTTTCTATATGATCCTTTGGGGTCTTCCACATCTCCTCCTACACCACTGGACCGATTTCAACCAAACTTGGCACAAATGTTTTATGCAACGGGAGAACCAACATAGGACAGGTGTTTTTTCGATACAATCCTTTGGGGTCTTAAAAAAACTATTAGATCTGGTTACCATGGCAACCCAATAGAATACATTCTGGTTGCCATGGCATTGGTGGAAGCCTCCCGTGTAGGGAATAGCGCGGGAGTCGCTCAACGGACCTTCCTCGGAGTCCGTCCACGGAACCCGGGGAGTCTTAGGTCGGATCTCGCGAAAAACAGCTGGGCCAGAGTCCCAGCACCTCGCCCGGCATGTCGACAGCTTTCCCATGCTTCGGAGAACCTTCCGTACCCCGGGGAGGTCTCTGACCAAGTCCTAGCGTGGGAGTTCATCCAGCCTGGATCCCGGAAAAAGCAGGCAGTGTCCTGGCATGGGAAGAAGCCTCCCGCGTAGGGAATAGTGTGGGAGTCATCCGACGGGCCTTTCCCGGAGTCCGTCCACGGAACCGTCTTAGGTCGGATCTCGCGAAAACGGCCAGGCCAGAGTCCCAGCGCCTTGCCCGGCATCATGTCGACGGCTTTCCCGGGCTTCCGAGAACCTTCCTTACCCCGGTGAGGTCTCTGACCAAGTCCTAGCACTGGGGTTCGACCGGCCTGGATGCCGGAAAAAGCAGGCGGTGTCCCGGCATAGGTAGAAGCCTCCCGCGTAGAAAATAGCATGAGAGTTGTCCAACGGGCCTTCCCTGGAGTCCGTCCACGGAACCCGGGGAGTCTTAAGTCGGATCCCGCGAAAGACGGCAGGGCCAGAGTCCACGGTTCTTATAAATAAAGATATAGGTTATGATATCGAAGGTGGTGTATGCATCTTAAGAAACTTCTTAATAGTGCGTGAATTCAGAGTTGTTTCAGTTTGAATTTAAAAGTGGATAAGTTAAGATCGAAGTAAGTTATAAGCGAGTATAAAAAACAACGTTTTGATAACGAATGTATTCAGATCGTAGTGTTCAGACAATATAAATGCGCTTGCTTCAGTTTTTATTTAAAAATTGATAAGCTGAAATCTATAGAGGTATTGTATTGTTAGAATAAGTTTAGGAGACACGAATTTAACAAATACCTTATTTCAACATTAACACAATGAATTATAAAACGACATTTAAATACGCAGCGCGTGCAAGTACTGTAGACGTTTTATTGAAAACTAATTTAGCTGTTCGCCCTCTCCCAGAGTTAGAAATCGAGCAGGAGCATCACGCGCAACAAAATTCTTCTCCAGATATAAGAATAAAGTTTATGACATGTTCTTAAACAGGTATAATATAAGGAAGATTATACAATATAGAAGTAATATAACATTAGAACAAGAATAGGTGCCTATGAGCCTATGAATAAATTATGAACCCAAGCAACGCTGGGTAAATAGGCTAGTATACAATAAAACACCAAGAATTAAAAAATAAATAACTCAAATTATCAATACTCTGAACAGCATCAAAAACTGAAACATTTATTTTACTATGTGCTGTTACCTAGTTGTGCCTTCAGACTCTAATAAATTGAATACAATTTGTCAACAGCGTTTATAACTATAATAATATACAAAGAACTATGACTGTACTTCACAGGAATGTATGAACAGTATAACTTAATAGTGTACTGTACAGTCTTTGACAATGGAAAAAACTCCAAACATGTTTCCACCTAGAGATAAACACAAATATATTCTCTCTCTCTCTCTCTCTCTCTCTCTCTCTCTCTCTCTCTCTCTCTCGTGCGCACACTCCCCCCTCTCTCTCACACACCCACACATGCACGCACGCACGCACGCACACAATCTCTAGATTTTATGGGTGTAATGTGCCACATTCTTGTTACAGGTTGAGTCCCATGTTTCAATTCACTTTTTTCCTGAAGTTTTTTTGTGATGCTTTGGAAGAACCATGTTATGTTTCCTATCTTTAGGCTGTTCCTCCTTGATGTCATACGATGAAAAAGACATCTATAGGGCATCCTGTCACTGAGGAATTACCAAAGATGAGTCTGCTGAAATGTCACAGAAAACCCTCCTTCTCTTTTCAACGCAGGAAAAAAATAAAATGTTATGCAGAATGTAACCCAAAACCAAAATACATCACACACACACACACACACACACACACACACACACACACACACACACGCACGCACACACACACACACACACACACACACACACACACACACACACGCACGCACGCACGCACGCACGCACACACGCACGCACGCACATGAGAAATAAAAAATTTGCATGGGTGTGATATGATATGCCCTTTTACCAGGTTGAGACATACATTGTTATTTGCTATTTTTGCAGCATTTTGGCAGATCAATCTCTGCTATCCTCAGATAGATTTCTTCTTGATAATTCACACTGCAGAACTACTTAGGTAACCTAGGTAAAAGCCTAGTCTCAACCTAGGTAAAAAAAATGATTCCATCCTAAGTGACTGAGGAGGAGCCTGCCTGAGGATGGCAGAGATGGATCTACCAAAGTGTTGAGGAGAACAGTAAAATACAATACAGGGCTTACCCCAGAAAAAACACAATGTGTGTGTGTGTGTGAAATGCATGCCTGTGTGCACACCATGTATGACAGAACTTTTTCTGGTAGGCAACTGCATACTGATCAGCTGCCAGTGTTGTCGGCCAATGCTGAGTCAGCCATGTAAGTGCACAAATATTTAAATTCTTTGCAACTGAATTCCACACTATTCTTTTTTAATTATTTTGTAGTCAATTTGCTTTATTATACTTTTACACAAAGCAAATGTACATACAAGTTTTTATACTGTTTGAATGTATAATGAAAATCATTACTTATCTAAACAAATCATTGCTGTGGTCCTAATGACTTCAAATTATCGACTTTCTACTTTACTTAAATATCATAACGTTAGTGATATACACACACAAATATAAATAATGAATTACATATTTCTTAACTGTAATGACGTTTGTACATTAAACATGTTTACCAATTAAAACATGATCTTTTAAACTACAAAGAAAATTTCATTTTTAAGGAAATAAATACAAAGTAAAATATATGTACACACACACAGTAAGCACATATACTGTAACATATATTTTCTTTTATTAATATCTACTTTCAATGGTTACAGTTAAGCACTACCAAGTCAACGAACGAAATACACACATACACGTAAATGCAGAATCACACACGTACAAGACAACACCGATCACAACACAACAAGCGCACCGACAGTGACAATAATAACCCAAGTCTGTTGCATTTTTGGCACCATGCCATTCCCTCCCCAAACTATTACTTTCCATTTCCTAAATAATGCGTCATTATCTGGGTACAATCTGCACACTACACATATCACTATAGAAGCAGCAACATGACACGAGCACCTGTAAGCGTATACATTCCATGTGCCTCTCAAACATTAGGAAGACGTACACTGAACATCTGAGTTCCTACTCCTAGGACTGATAACAAAACAACAGCATGAGCAGAGAGAAATTCACTGAACACATGCTGTTGTAAAGCCATCTGGTGTTAACACTCCCCCCCTCTTGCCAATGCACTTCCAAAGTTGGTCTCTCCACAGTTATAACAACAAAAACACATGATGTACCATACTGTACTCACTGCTATAAACTTCCTTAACTAGCTATAAATAATCGGCTGCCTGCAGTACAACACGGACAAAAAAAAAACTAGCTGTTGCTGCATCATTTATTACTGTCAGTTCAATCTCACACGCCTAAATGTCATTTTACTGTGTGTGTGTGTGTGTGTGTGTGTGTGTGTGTGTGTGTGTGTGTGTGTGTGTGTGTGTGTGTGTGTGGTAATTTTTATTTTATTTAGAACATCTTTCATTTGAAAGCATTCATTTATTAATTATTGTTGGTACCTCTGTTCATACAAGTAAAGTAAAAAAAGGAAGTATCTAGGTTTCAAAATGTCTGGAATGATTACAAGAACGCTTTAAAGAAAATTTCAAAGAGACGATTTACTCAAGTTTTGTAGACTTTACTGAAATACTATTCTGTCATATGGTAACAAGATCTGGACATTAACAACAACAAAAAGGACTGTAAATGTATTTAGGTTGCAGAGAATTTTTTGTGATGGGTGAGAGGATATAAATTGCAAAATTATAATAGGAACAGTGATATGAACTGAACGTATTTTCTATAAGTGAAAAAATACTAGCATACCACTTAAAATGGAAATCAATAGCTAAGGTTAATAAACAATTTTCATTACTTTCTACCCTTTTTTGTATACACTGTGGATTATACATGGAATTTGTAATCTGCAGAGATCGCACCACCCAATTTCTTGGATGATCAGGAGTTTACTGTAATTAATTACATTTAAGTACATAAGATTTACTAGTATATGCTAATTAATATGTATGAATCACGTACTTCTCTTTGGCCATTTTGAATTTTGCCAAAACCTGGTGCCAGCGTTGTTTCAATGTATCGATTTTCTGCACAAGCTCAGAACCCTGTTTTTCGCTGCATCTCTTACTTATGCTGTCACACTTGTCGTTCACATTATTCAATATCCTAAAATTAAATATAATTTGTCAGTTATTATTATTAGTTATGTTATCACTAGATAAGTTTTAAATATTACAATGCCACAGTAAAATTTAAGTAACAATGGAAGGAAATTGTTAGTCAGTGCTAATGAAGTACACATGAAGCTTAGGCTTCAACCATTTCCCTAGTGACATGTTGTACAACATAATAACCAATCACAAAGGTATAATTGCTTTGTATTTTACTATTTGACTAGATAACGATTTATAACCAAATTGGAATTATACGTACAACAGAACTTTTATAATTGTATTACAACTGGCTAACAATTGTAACAAAAGATTACACAGTATGACCAAAAGCTTTACAACGTACTCGTCTCCTTTTGAGTTTCCTGCAACAACAAATTACTTTTAAAATATGTAAACCTTAACCCAAAAGGTACAGTATATTTTTAACCCTTTGAGTGAGCAGAGGCCTAACGCATGCCTCCTTTCCTCCTCACACAAGTGAACTGTATTATATGTATTCTTGCCTATATTTAAACGAATGTCATGTCTTTAATTCTCATTACTTCATCTTCATCACTGGCGAACATTATATTTCTATGAATTTTACAGTTTTTAAATTATTTTTAGTTTATCTGTACATAATTTTTATTATAAAGAAAAAATAAAATTTATAAACTTCACAGATGAAATTTATGAATTGTTGTATAAATCCAAAATACGTGCAAGTGAAAGAATTAATTCCTCAATTGTGTCAATACCCACAATGCCATAAGTAATCTATCATCCACCATATGTTGGACATGTCCATACCATATTTATCCATGCCCATCAGTAGGCCACATTATTGGTTTACATTGGTTTAGTCCCATTAGATCTCTAACATTAGTCCTGCCCACTCTATCCAGTCATGTTTTCATAACAGAACTAAAGACAATCAATCTCTGTCATATCATGTATTTTCCTCTCTTATTCAACTCTGTCAACCTCCAAGCTATTGCCTCAAACACAACTACATTCTCTACTATTATAAATATATACTCATTTTAATGTTTTTTTTTTGTTTGATATATTTTTACAACACCATATCCTATTCCAGTCTCTTTATGGTAATTCTCCACCTGTATTATTCTGTTTCTAATGACTGTACTGCCTTCATAAATAATTTAAAAAAAATTGATATTGTTACGTAATGCGGAAACAGTGTTACACCATTACGGAACGTTCTGGTACATTGGAGAATGTTCTTCTACTCTTTTCTTGGCTATTCCCGCAGCTTAATACATATGTGACACTTGACATGCGAGGCAGTATTACATAATGCGGAATGTCTTGTGCGTTCAATGGTGTCATTCTAGAAGCTTCTTGACTAGCCCAACGGCATGTGTTTCTGCCATGGCCGCGCTGAAGTATTCTATAGAATTGTCACGTGTTTGTTACGGAATCCTGCATGCTATAAATAGCCCATACCTGCCGCTTAGAGTTTAGTGTTATGTCGGGCGATTTACACATTGCGTCGCAAGTAGTGTATTAGTGAAAAGTGATTATACTGCATAATTCTTTATATTTGACATTATTATTGCATGTGGACAAATCTAACTGGAATTATTGTACGAGTTGATTATACTGAAATAATTATCAGAATTGACGCTGTTGCACACCACTATAGAAAAATTATTCCGATTAGCGCTTTCAAGCTTCACAGCTCATCATCAGATCTGAAATAACCTAAAAAAAGTGAAATAATTACACTCATCGTTATCAAAGAGTTTACCAAAGATAAAAAAGTTTCATGGCGATTATTCCGAACAAAATGATATACGGTTCAACAACGAGATACAAATAGTGTGGCATGACAACTCATTTACTAACTAATATCTTGTGATATGGCAGTTTGTACAAATTTCATTGTTACTTGAACTGATTCTCAAACTAACAGCAAGTATACTGACCGTGTGTGTGGAGCTATCTGTTTTTCAATCTCGTCCATATGTTTCGAACCTGTCGATTCACACAGTTTATCCACGACAAGTAACCAGTTATCAAGTTTTTGGCAGTCTGAGTGCAGCTGCCTCCACTCATCATTACATTTCGACCAGTGACTGAAAAATAAATTACATTTCAAACATTTTTATTACTTCGTTTACAGTAGATTTTAATATAATATTTGGAAGCAGTCCACGGTAGGGGAGAGAAAAACGCAGGTTCAAATTGGACTGAAGACAGGAAGAAGAGACATAGTGTAAAGATGAAAGATTATTGGAGAAAAAGAAAAGAACAAGGAATAAAGAACTGAAATTGGCATGTGGTCCTCGGATGGCTGATACAAAAAAAAATTGTAAACTTCCAAGTTATGGAAGGACAACACTGTCTTTGGGTTATATATGTTACAGTGAATGTTGAAAACTAGTAAAGGTTAACAATGACTAGGGATTGTCAACATTCACTAAACTGGTCAGTGGAAGTTGACAGTAAAATTGAGCTGTCAGCTCTCACTAGTAAGTGTCGACCTTCACTAGCTGTTTGCAGGGAATGTTAAAAGTAGTTCGGTTGTGTGTGTCATCGGTCTCCATCCCCACCATCTGACGACTGAAGATTGTTTCCCGCCCATTTATTGTTTTGATGCAGTTGCTGTAGGTTATTGTTCGTTGAGTTGTTGAGCTTGTGTTTTTTATTGTTCAAAGTGTGTATTGTTAAGTGTGTGTACTGTGTATTTTTGTAACTATGTCTAAATCCGTGCAATTTTATGAACAACTTAAAAGTGAACGTAACTTGTCCAAAGTGAATTCTGTGTCCATTGTAACTATACGCTATCCTGCTCGTTAAAATTACTTACAAATGGAGAGTGTGTCTACTCACCAGTTCGGACGTTCAAATTCGTATTTTCTGCCTCAACGTCGGTTGGGCAACTCTTCTTAGTAAACCAAAATTGTATAGTTTAATTTTTTATAAGTGAGTACTCAATTTTTAAAGATTAGTTAAATAAAATCAAACATACATTTTAATGCTTCTATTATGTTTATTAACAATTATCAATTGGTTTTTCTTATTACAATTTCTTCCAAATTATATATCTTATTTTGCGCCAGCATGTTTAATTATTAGCAGTTGGCTATTCTATCCAGCCGTCGCTATCGAGACTAGCGTTATGGAGTTGATTTTTTCGTTTATTTATAATCTCAGGTCCAAGTTCTTGTGACTACAGAAAATGTGGTTAAATGGACTAATAAAAGTACAAAATTTTACAAATACCATATAAATAACATAGAACATGTGATATACTTATAACTACAGTAAACCCTCGATTTAACGGACTAATTGGGGCTGAGGGGTGTCCGTTAAATCGCAAATTTTGTTTTTTGAGGATATATTTAAATCAAATAGGCCTATAACACTTGAATTTTAATACTATTAATATCATGCAAATACCGTATTGTTCCGAATACAAGCCGCACTTTTTCTCCTAAATACATGGTCGCTAATTTGGCCTGCAGCTTGCATTCACGCGCTAATGATATTAGAAGTTATACCTGACTTCTGGCGGGATGAACGCTTTTGGTATCTATGAGTTGTTTACTGCCTAAGCAACAGCAGTTTGCCTGGCTGTAGTTAACTCTGGCGTTATGATTTATGACTACAACAAAATGTTTTAACGGCAAACTGAAGAAAGAATAGGAAGATAAAGTGTAAGTTCGTGCGCACGCGCGCGTGCTCGCACCCTTCTGTAGGGAGCAAGACAAAGGATGAGTAGAGGGGGTGTGAGTAACATGTTTCTAGATAACCACGACCACGGGTAAACTGCCAGTGTGGTTTTCTATTGTAACAGCGATAACATCGCTTATCTGTGCTTTGTTTTCATTCGGCGTTTTTGTAGTGCGTTTTCGGTATGAGTGATATTGTGGAGACTAAAGGCACGCAGTCAAATCAAATTAAATGTAACCCGTACGATGCGAATTATAAATTAATTGTGATACAAAATGTAGAAAAAACATGCAATCGCGAAATTCGATATTGATGAATCCTGTATTCGACGATGGAGAAAACAGAAGGAATGACTTTTAAATGCAAATACTGTGCGACGAGCATTCGCGGGACCTCAAGTTGGGTGTTTTGTAGCAGTAGAGTCCAGCGTCTGTGAATACATAAGGCTTTTAAGAAGGCAAGGACTCCCTGTTACTAGACATGTTTTAAAATTAAAAGCTTTAGAAAACGCAGAAGAATTAAAAGTCTCCGGTTTCAAAGCCAGCTTCGGGTGTATAAGACGAATGATGCGGCAAAATGGATTTGCGCTTAAGTGACGTACATCACTCGCACTTAAACTACCAAGTGACTACGAAGAAAAACTCCTACAGTATCAGCGGTTTGTCATTCATTTACGCAAGAAGCATAATTATTCACTTGAACACATGGGAAATGCCGATGAAACGCCCGTATTTTTTATTTACGTATATTTACGGTGGACCAAAAGGGAACCAAATCTGTAACAGTAAAGATTACGGGAAATGAAAAATTACGTGCCACTGTAATGCTTGCTGTATTAGCCGATGGACGAATATTTCACAGTGAAATAAGATGCATATCAGTGTATACTGTTCAGTGTTAGTCGTCATGATGTCTTCCACTGAACATGTGCGACTCCTGCGTCAACGACAATGCAAAGACAGGGATCGTGAAGAATTAAATGAATTCTTGATAAATACTCCGTTCTCATCGAATACAACTGAAGATGAGAAAATTTGCGTGTTTCAAAACAAGAAACAAGAAGAAAAGAAACGAAAGAATGCTGCAATAGCCAAGCAATATCGCCAGAACAGGAGAGTCTACAGTTTGTGCACATTATACGTTTCAAAAGCCTAAAAACATTATCATGCTTTGATGTTTCATTTTATTTTGGAATCGTTTTTTTTGTCTGTCAAATTCTGTCCGTTAAGTCCGAAGTCCGTTAAACCGAGGTTCATTAAATCGAGGGTTTACTGTACTGTGGTAAACTATAGCTACTGGATTTAGCGTTTGGAGGTTATTTGAGTTTAGTAAATTTTACGTTTTAAAATATATTCACTTAAGGAATCAATGTTAGATTGAGATAGTTCTTCAATTTGAGGTGTTCATTAAATAAAAGAAAGTTCAAGTGTTTGTTAAAAAGTGATAAATGAAGTTGAAAGTGTAGTTTCACTTATTGTTTGGTTTTCTTGTGTGTTTTACTGTTAAGTCGTATTTTAAAATATACTTAACAATCCTCTGTCTCAGCTATCCGGGTAATATTTCTCATGAATACTGCTGATTGTCCTTTCTTGGGTGTTTCTGTTAATTGAATTCTTCGATTTTCTTAGTTATTTGGTTAAGGTGTTTATGTTTCATCAGTCATCCTGGTTATTGAAGGTCCCATCATTATTTATGAGTTTGAGATATTTTCTTCCTTCCAATGGTTTGTATTCCGTCACTTGGGATTCCTCAGCAATTCCTCATGGATAATTTAATTTCTTCTGGTAAATTTTTAATTCATTTTAGTGTTAGTGTTACTTCCATCATTTAGTTTACTATTTTGATCATTAATTTTGATAAATTTTGTTTAATTAATTCTTTCTTTATTCCTTGTGGTTTAATACATCTGCCCTCATCAAGATCTAATAAAGGAATAATACAATTTATTTACTCGTTACTATGGTTTCTCTCTTCCAAACACTAACTCCCATTTGTTGATAAATTACAACGTTGTTATATAAAACTAACGTTTTTCTATACAAAATTATTAAAAATCTTTAAACTATTATAACTCCCTTATACTACCTGTAATCTTAAATATAATAACACCATTAGTTTGCTTTTTGTTTACAAATTATTTTGATATCTCACAAGGTCACCTTTTTTCAAATTATAACAGATTACTACATTTTCATTTGGTTTTTCTTTTGTTAATTACCTTTAAACTATAATTATTTTCTATCCAGTTTTGTGTCCTACACTATTGTTATGAAACCTAAACAGATTATATACTTTATTTTATCAATGGTTATTGTTTTGTCTTAAATTTCACAAATTTCTGGTTACCAGTTATAGGCCTAATGCCTAGAGTTCATAATTCTCCTACCCTATACTCATTACAACTGTTCATGTCAATTTTTATTAATTTAATAGCTTCTAAGCATAATTACAGTAATAACCTAAACTAAATCATAAAATTTGATTATTTTTAATCATCATATAATATAACAGATTTACTTAATAAATCTTTTAGGCACATGCCAGTATCTAAAGTTTTACATGTTTTTAAACAGTTTTGTTAAACATAATATTCAACATAATAACATTGTGCACTAGTATTCCCTTATAATCTCACTTATAGAATATAGTGTCTAACTCCCTTTACCTGTATTCAACATAAAATATTAGTCTTTTATACTTTTTTTTTTTTAACAGTGGTT
Organism: Magicicada septendecula; assembly: GCA_034769895.1. Classification (NCBI taxonomy): domain Eukaryota; kingdom Metazoa; phylum Arthropoda; class Insecta; order Hemiptera; family Cicadidae; genus Magicicada; species Magicicada septendecula. The sequence goes on from CM068368.1 coordinate 831,026,852, forward strand.
AATATAAATTTATAAACTTATTCATTATCAATAAAACAATGGATCCCTTATCATTCTTATTCTATACTAAAAAACATCCTTAACATAATGGAAAACCATTATTAGTGGTTTGCTTCCAACAAACATTGTTATATCAGATACACAAACATTTTCTTATCTCATTAAACTATGCCCAGGACTACTTATAACTGTCCCTTATAATTTATACTGTTTATTTATTATATTTGGGTCCAGTTATTACTTATAAGCTATTATTACAAGTTATTTCTTTATTTCTGACTACACTTCACTTTATTAACTAGTGTTTTTATGTAGTTTATTTAAATATAACTATTGCATTAACGACTCGGAACACTAGGTTTTTTATAAGTACAAGCATAAAGTTTTACCTTACAGCCTAAACCGGTTTTCTCCTTTATAAGGCTTCTTCAGAGGCTGCCGTTGGTAGCGCTGTCCGTCTTGTTGTAGGCGACGGAATCGAGTTTCGAAAGATCGATGCTGTGTGTGTAGGGTGAGATATGTTCGAATAATGTGTGCGATTTGAAATGTGTCTGTTCGTTTAGGATGTCGTTTTTATTTGTTTTTGTGTGTTTGTATATTTCCAATTGTTCTAGAGTGTCTAGTTTTCGGCCTTTTTGTGTGTACGTGTAGAATGTTCATGTTATTGTCGATGTTTTTATATGTGTGGTTTGCTTCAATGAGGTGGTTTGCAAAGGTGGATTCTGTAGTGGAGTGGAGTGCTTTTGTGTGTTCAACGTATCTCTGTTTGAAGCTACGTCCTGTCTGGCTTATGTAGAATTTATTGCAATTTGAGCAATTTACCTTGTAAACACCGGGTAGGTCGAATTTGTTTTGTGCTTTGTGTGTGTGATTTGATAGTGTGTGTTCTGTTTTGTTAGTAGTTTTGTAAGCGATTCTGTATCCTGCTTTTTTGAATTTGTGGGCTATTTTTTCAGTTTGTTTGTTGATGTATGTTAGTGTTATGAATTTGTTGTTTTCTGTCTTTGTCTGTTGTTTGTTTTGTGTTTTGTGTAGGAGTTTACTGACTATTGTTCTGTCATATCCATTAGATTCTGCTATATATTTTATCGGGTTTAGTTCGTCTTTGTAGTCTTTTTCATCTAAGGGGATGTTGTTAAGTCTATGTATCATGGTTCTGAAGGCAGCTAGTTTGTGTTGTATTGGGTGATAGGAGGTGTTGTGTATTAGTGTGTCAGTTGTAGTTGGTTTTCTGTATATACTGAATTTGTGCCTGTGTTCTAGTTTTGTGATGGAGAGGTCTAAGAAGTTTATGGTATCATTGTATTCGTATTCGGCAGTAAAGGTTATGTTTTTATGTATTTTGTTTATGTGCATTAGTAACTGTTCACACTGTCTTTTGTTTCCCCTGTATAGTATTAGAATGTCATCAACGTACTGTAATGGTACAATCATGGTACATTTTATAATTACCTTAAATATGGTAAATAAAACCATAAATATTGTATTTTTTAGTTTGGTCATAATTAAACAAACATTAAATAACCGGTATGAATATATAGTGAGTGGACTGTATAATATTTGCCAGGATTTGGACCGATTCATAGCAAAAAACCGTGAAGCATCACAAAAACAATATGTAATTTGTTGTGATAACAGTGACGATCCTTAATTACGTCAGCGGCCGAGAATGTGTTTACATCCACAACACGATGCTGTCAACAACTTAACAAAGAACGAGTGACGTAGGTTCACCCCACCTCGGCAACATATAACAAAGACTCGATGTCATTTTCATCTGCAACTGTGATCGCAGCTGGCCGGCCTACCGTTTACGAACGGCAGATCGTTCACTAATAAGTGAATTTTAACTTTTAAACCACTTATTGTGGTTAAACAACTATTTAAAATACAGTGTTTCTACTTCAAAATGTGACAGGGAAGTGTACAAGGTAAACTCGCGGTACGCGAAGTTTTACCGCACGGGAACTGCAACCAACAACTACACGATTTTGGTGAGAACGTTCCATCAACAAAAATATACGTATTTAATTTCACATCAATTTTATTTGAAATGATCAAATAACAAATAAATTCAAGTATTCAAAATTTCACTTAACATAAAAGTATTTAAAATGAGCTCATAACATAATAACAAATTGTACCAGAATGAGAGAGAGAGAGAGAGAGAGTGTGAGTGTGCGTGAGTAATTTCTAAGTGCTGGGTTGTGCGCACCAATATATATATAAAGATATGTATACCTCTATTCACATGTATATCTCTAATACTACGTAATAACACATTTACTATTACATATTATGATTTTGGAGGGTGAATTTATTTTTCAAAATGCCTATGGCGTAATATCGTGTTTTCAATATGTATTAAAATACAAGTTCAATAATAATAAAAATACTTTATATATGGTATTTTGTGTATGTTTTATTTCAGGTAATTTATTTCACAAAACTGGTTCGTGTTGCACGACCTCTGGCCCGAAACGTAAATTTATGTAATGTTATTTTGTACAAAGATGGCGCCCGATGATATTTACTAGTACATACAAATTTTAATGATAAAGAATTAAACGATTAAAAGTAATAAATTACAGTACTTTATGCTTTTACTTATAAAAAACCTAGTGTTCCGAGTCGTTAATGCAATAGTGATATTTAGTTAAGTAACGGACACGTCATGGACAACGAAATCCAAGAATGTAGTTTATTTATTAACACTTGGTCCTATCATGGTTCATTATTGTTTATTATCTTTCTTATTTATTTATCACTTTTGTGTTCACCTCCTAACATTGTAGTACCGGGGGACCGAGCTTAGCTCGGTTTCGAATAAAAAATAATTTTTTTAATAAGATTTTACATTTTTCTTTTTACAATACAAAAAAAAACAGATTTGCATTTTACAATATTAATTTAGAAATTGGAAATGAATTTTATGAAATTGGGAAACTAAAATAGTAATCTTATAACTCATCATGTAGGTTAACAAACGTAATATATTTAAAAAAAATATATATAGTAATATTTTTAAAAATTTAATTTTGTACAATATTTTATAAAAAGTCATGTTGAAATCATTCAAGTTGTCTGGAATGTCCAAAAAAGATGTTCATCATCAGTATCCATTTGTAGATTATTCTGTACATTATTATTAGAATCAATATCATTCAATGTTTCTTTCCACACTATATTACGAGTGTGTCGAGGATTTTCTTGTGGTAGAAGAACTTTTAAACTGCCTTTCCTTTTAACTCGGGAAAAAGCGACGTATAACATTCAATGCATAAAAACTGGTGTTCGTAAGTCAACACCAACGTACTCAAATGTTTGACCCTGGACCTTGTGAGCTGTCATAGAAAATGCTGGTCTTACGGGAAATTGATGTCTTTGCATGGTACAGCCAAGTTGATCTTTGTTAGAATCCAATGTAATTCTTGGGATATGTACCTCTCGACCCAATTTTTCTCCAGTAATTAACTTAGCTTTGATAATGTTATTGCACAACTCTGTAATATTTAATCTAGTTCCATTGCAAACCCCTTCTGTAATCTCTAAGTTTCGTAAAAGCATTATTATAGTATCCTTTTTCAACTTAAGTTCATGTGGCGGTAAATCGGCTATGTCAACAGAATTAAGGAAATCTAAAGTGAATTGAAGAGCTCCTTCTGGTTGACCTTTTACAGAGTCGTAGCTGTGACAAATTTTGATATCTCCAGGTAGTTTTTCAATGATCTCAGCATTAATTTTTGTTACGTCTCTGTTCAAAGGAGCAATTATAGCTCTGTATTTCATATCTTGAAATCTATTATTACAGTTTCCAAAGACTTCATCAATTAGATTTCCATTAGAAAGAATTTCTACTGTAGCTCAATTTCGTCCATATTATTTACAGGCAACACTCCGTTCCCGACCTTCAACAAATATTCAGCAAAATCTCTTTGCTCTGGATCTACACGCATATTTTCAGTCAAAGAAAAGAGATGGAAATGTTGCCAAAGGTTACTTCGTTTTATGCATAGATCTATCAGTTCACTTTTGTTGGCACGTTGTTGAACAGGCAAGCACTGTCGAAAATCTCCTCCAAAAACAACAATTTTTCCTCCAAATGATAAATGTGGATTGCCCAAAGCGCGAAGCAATTGGTCCATATTATGCATTCCATACTTAGGTAACATGGGTGCTTCATCCATTAAAAAAACTTGAACTTGAGCGAGTTTCCTGCCTTTCGAAGATCCTGGTTTTATATTTGAAACAGATTCAGCAGTTAAAGGAAATTTAAGTCCAAATATTTTGTGGGATGTTCGACCATTAGGAAGTAAGACAGACGCAATTCCAGTGAACGCCATGCACTTTACACTACAATTTCTTCCAGAAAGAATGTGGAATAGTGTCTTATAAATAAAAGTTTTTCCCGCACCACCAGGTCCATCAATAAAAAAGCATCTTTGCTCAGATTGACCTTCAGCAGCACTTAAAATTCGATCAACAATTTCTAATTGTCTTCCTCGAAGACGCTGATACATGCTTTCCCCCAATTCTGTGTATTCATCAACGTTTACTATTTATTCATGCCACTGATTTTCGTAATTGTCTATATCGTCCATATTGTATCTCTGTACCCAGAAGCGGAAATTTTGACCTTCTGTGGCTTCTGTGTTCAATTTGTAAGCAATGATCCGGAAACAAAGTTTATGCTGTGAACTCTACCAATAACTCGAAGGCGCCTGACCCTGGGCTGCCATACACTGTTACTTCCTATCCACCTAAAGTGCTCTGGCATCTGCCAATAATTATAATAATGTATTTCTTTTTGATTTTCATTGTGACTTGATTTTGTTGTTGCTGCTTCGAATGTGAATTATGTCTAAAGTAAGCTTCTAAAGTTGAACCTCTTTGGCCTACGTCAGCTAAATGTTCGTGCGTCTGTTCAATATTTGCCATTCGATATTGTCCAGATAGATGACTATCTAAACGTTGAACAGTGACTTTTTTTCTGGATTTCATAGCCAAAGAGACTCCAGCATGCCTCTGGAGGTGTGATGCATCGACCTTGCACGTATGTTTCTGTTTCATTGTAATTTAATGTTCGTTGATCTTGAATTACCTTGACAAATGCACAGTCATGTCCCTTGTAAACATATTTATAAAGATATTTAACTGCTATTATACTACCAACGTTTTCTACATTAATATGGCAATTAAATTTTTTTAAAAAGTAAGCGTTATATGAAGCAACATGGCGATTGTCTCTTGTTGTTCGTCTACCTTGACTATCCTTACGATAAACAGCATGATGATGTGAAAAGTCTGGACTGTTTGGATCCATTCTCGAATCATAACGACGTCGATAATTGGTTTTTGGATCTTCAACTAAAGATGTAAAGTCTTTGAATGATTTTGGAAATCCGAAGCGACACTTCATTTTTCCATCTTTATTGATCATACATGGAGCTTCTTTGTTATGCTCTCCACACGGATTATGTATCATCCATTTAATCATCAAATCTCGCAGTATTGGGTCGCCGTCAGGAATTTCAGCAGAAATCAAGTCATCAAGCTCCTCGACGTTATATATTTTGTCTTGAGAAGACATAATCAATAGCAAGTGCATGTAGGGAAGATCTCGCTTTTGAAATTCTATAGTGTACACATAAGGTGCAACTTTACCAAAAATTTGTTTTTTATCCAAATCATCAACTAGTTCATGAATTTTTTTTGCGACCCTTGCAACGAGGTCAGGTCTATCTTGACCTGGTTGATTTAAAAGACTTTGATCGTGGAATTGTATTCTTGCTGCTTCCTTAATTTCTGACCAATCAGGATTGCATGTCATCGTAATGAAATAATCCGGCGATACTAGACGACGAACTTGTAGCGGGTCAAATTTTGGGTGTTTTATTTTAATCGTTTGGGGCAATTATATAATTTTATTCAGTTCATTTTCGGGCGGGTTTGGAAAATATTGCAAAATAAATGTATTATTGTGCAACGTATTTGTCCGTATAACAGTCAGTGAAACAGAACAGTTGGAAACAAGGCGCTGCGCAATTTCAGTGGTGTAATGCGGCAGAGGAATTTGCATCTCCACAAAATTCGCAGAAATCTGTACTGGTGTGGCAGTGCACACACGTCACTACTCGCGCATGAGCGCATACCCAAGCGATGTTGAAAAACCAAGATGGCTAGAGAGAATAATATTCATAGCTTTCTACAAAACTTTGCGGAAGCACTGTTGTAAGTCCCACCCACTTAAATGACGTCAGCCAATGCCTATAGAAGATCATATGCGACATTGACTCAAAAACAAACATGCATAGCATGGGCCGAAGCTTCGGCGACGAAGCCCAAGGCTGTGATTTCCATCAAAAAGTATGAGATCACGTTAGCTACACCTGCGACGTTTTCCTGCCCAGTTAGTCGTTGATCGTGTCGGCCGACACAGCGCCGAGTGCGCTCTGCTAACTCTTATCAGTTTTTTTTTTTGAAGCAACAGTGAAATAACAGTAACAAATTAGGTGACTGCTGTCAATTAAAGGTGTAGAACATATTCAGATATTTTTCGGACACTAAAAACAAGAAATCTAAAAGAACAATGAGTGCGCGCGAAAACCACGTTGCCGGCGGGTTTCATTATAACAAAAGTGTAAGGTCTGTGGGTTATTAAAACGGTCTGGGGCTTCTAAAATATTAAATTCTAGGTATGTGAGAGTGTGCGAAGTTGCAGGCTGGGCTCTGTCTATATATATATTCGTATTAAATTGTGATCACTAAGGTAAGATCTTAGAATAAGTAGTATGTAGCAGAGGATAACCGAACAAAGAAAATTGTAACTTAATCTGTAAAACAATGAGCAAAAGTTTTTGAACAAAATTTAAATATGATTCTGATTAATTAAAAATCGTAATTTCTCTTCAAAATGTGTCGAGTTAGTTATTTCGATAACCTTTAACACAGGTTTGCATCTGACGTACATGTGATCGAATTCTGGACCCGAATATAAGAAACCTTGCAGGTAGGTGGAAACTGTATTTTTGTATTTTATATATTTAAAATGTAAATGAACATAACATTGGCGCCCATGACAGGAACGAATTTAATAAATTAATTAAATTCAACATCTACAAAGATGCAAACGTGTGTTGTTAGGTTAGCGGAATAAAATAAAAAGTGCGTCATTCGCACAAAATTGGCTATATAGTAGATTACATATTGGTTATAGTATATATACGTACAAGTATTATAAAAAAGTAAGAATGGCAGATAACAATGAAGTCAGCTTATCTGACAGTCAGACCGAGAGTCAGATAGACTCCGGTATTCAAACGGAAGCAAGGTCAATAGACGAGCAGAATGTAGAAGTATCCATAATTAGTTTGCCGGGAGCGATTTCTACTCCCGTACCAATTAAAATAAATACAAGAGAAAAAGAGTTGTCATTAAATGATTTATTTAATCTCATTAACAATAGATTTGATATGAACAATAGCGATTTCAATACAAAATTTGATGAACAGAAAAACGAGATGCAAGAGTTCAAAAGTAGTATAAATAAGAAATTAGATATACAGAATGAGAAATTTGACGAGTTAAAAAATCAGAATAATGAGTTGAAATATGAGATCCAAGAAATCAACAAACATTGTGAAAATACCAAAGTAGAATTTACCAATAGAGTCAACCAAGTAGAAACCAAGTTAGATGATTCAATGCAAAAGGTAGATGTTAAATTTAATGAAATAGACAGTCAGATAGATAGAGTTGAGAAGCAGGTAAATGAAAACAATGAAATATTAATAAATACAATGAATGAGCATAACAATGACATAGAATTTAAAATTAATAAATGTAATACTGAAACGAATATAAGTTGAGTAGCGTAGTAATGACAGTTGAAAAATTTAGTCAAAATATTGATGAACACCAAAATAAGATAGACTCTAAAATATATGAAATTGAAAGTAATTATAAGACAGAAATACAAGCAGTAAATGAATCTATTGAAGTAATAGCAAAAAATAATGTACAGTCTGAATATAGTAATGACAAAAAATTATATTCTCTTGAACAAAATATTAGTAGTATGCGAGATGAATTAAGTTTAGTGAAAAATCAAAATGTAAACAATGTTACTGAGCGCATATTTATGACACGAGATACAAATAATGAAATAGAATTAGAAACTTTCACTTGTGACAATCGTAGAGTACACCCAATGCAATTTTTAAATAGGGTCAGGGAGTTTAATCGGTTTAATAGTAGTAGCTGGGAGGTTAAGTTGATGAAGATTATTAAATGTTTTAAAGGTAGTGCCGAGATATGGTCGGAAGTACACCATACTGAATGGGAAAGTTATGAAGATTTTGAGATAGCTTTTCGCAACAAATACTGGTCAGAAGAAGACCAAGAAATATTAAGAAGTAAAATAATGGGTAACGGGAATTTTGGTAGGATTAATAACCACCTAACCATATATGTGATGACCATATACAACGAAGCTAAATATCTAGAACCGCCGTTGCCTTTCCGATCATTTGTAAGACATATTAGCAAACACCTGCCCAGAGAAGTGCAAATTACGCTAATGACTAGAGAGATTACAAATATAAGTGAGTTAGAAAACATGTTAGATGTATTACAGAATATAGGGGAACGCGACATAGGGCGACGTTCAACCACACCAGTAGTACCACACTATAATAATAATAACAATTTCCATCATAACAGGGGTACACAGAATTTTCATAGAGGAGCGCGGGGAGGAAGTTTCGATAATAGGGGCGAGAGTTGGAGGTGTAGAACATGTGAAACCGACAATTATGCTAATAGAACAAATTGTTTCAGATGTCATCGGAACAGGGAGTGCGCCAGGAACGAGCGAGCAAACCTACCACCCAATCAACAGTCGAGAGGAGGAGAATTTCACAGAGGAGCGCCGAGAGGAGGAGGACAAGATAACAGAGGGAGAGGGGGAAATCATCCAGCTGTGGCGGGTCCCTCCACGGAAAACTAGGGAGGACAATGGAGAAGCGGGCCGAACCATTGTCTATGGAAAACAGGAGGGTCCAAATAATCAACAGATACCATAATAACGTTATCAAGATGGACATGGCGAAGGAACTGTTAGAAGAAGAGGAGAACAAGGTGATGGAACGCAGAGCAGGATTAACTGAGGTGACGATTAACCTTGAAGGTAAGAAGTATAAAACTTTAATTGATACCGGTAGCGAGATCTCAGTAATTTCTGAAAATGTCATGGGTGAATTAAAAGAGTTAAACAAGAATATACCGTCATTACCAGTTGCAGGGGTTACTGTAGTGGGGGTAACTGGGGTGAGAAGTAAAAGAATAACCAGACAAGTACAATTAAATCTTCTCATAAATGAAGTTGAATTTGAAAACACTTTCCTAGTAGTTAAAGGGTTGAGTCTAGATGTAATATTGGGAAATGATTTTTTGGAAAGAAACGGAGCAGTAATAGATTTCAATAAACAAATAGTGAAATTTGAGAAGGGGAATAAACCAGTCAGAATAGAGTTTAAGAAAGTAGTAAGTGAAGCTAAAGTCACGGGAATAAAAATGTTACATAAACAGATAACTGATAGAGAGATAGAAACTAAAATAAATATATGTATAGAGAGTGATGGTCTAGAAAATGAGGAGAGAGAGATGCATGAGCGTAATGAGAGTGTGTGGGCAAATAGAGCCGATAAATTTTTCAATGAAAATACAATTGTAGGAAATACTCAACAACAGGAGCTGTGGGCAGTTGTCGAGCAGTACAGAGCGGTGTTTGATGAATCACCAGGGAAAGCGAAGGACTACATCTGCGAGCTGAAAGTTCGGGACCACGCACCATACATGCAGAGAAGCTACCCAGTGCCGTTTTCGAAGAGGAGGGCTGTACAGGAGGAATTAGACCGTATGATGCAAGGAGGCATAATTGAACGCTCAGTATCACCCTATTCAAACCCTTTGGTGGTAGTGATAAAGAAGGATGGCAAGGTAAGGTTATGTTTAGATGCTAGGAAAATTAATCAAGTTATTATACCTGACAGGGAATCTCCAGAACCCATAAGTGAGATTTTACAAAAGTTTAGCGGAGTCAAATACATGACGTCCTTAGACCTGACCGCTGGATACTGGCAGGTGCCATTAGCAACAGAGAGCAGGAAATACACAGCTTTTCTTTTTAACGGTAAGAATTACCAGTTTAAACGCTTACCTTTTGGATTAAACACCAGTGTTGCCAGTTTTATCAAATGCTTAGATAATATTTTACAACCTAAGGATTTAGATTTTTTAACTGTATATGTCGATGATATCTTGATAGCCTCTAGAACGTTCACTGAACATTTAGAACACATAGAATATGTATTAGATAAGCTACAAAGAGGGGGTTTAACAGTGAATTGGGACAAGTCTAAGTTTCTGCAGACAGAAATACACTTTTTAGGATTTATTATTACACAGGAGGGGATATTAGCCAACCCTGACAAAGTCGAAGCCATAATGCGATTCCCTGAACCTAAAAACATTAAGCAACTACAGAGTTTTTTAGGCCTATGCAATTTTTACAGGAAATTCCAGGAGAACTACGCACAAACTACATCCAAACTGAGTGTTGTCCTGCAGAAGAATAAACAGTGGAGATGGGGCGATACGGAACGAGCTGCGTTTAATGAAATTAAGAGAAAGTTCAGTCACATGATAATGATGAATCACCCCGATTTTAATAAGACTTTTTATTTACAGACCGACGCCAGCAATGTGGCGCTGGGTGCCGAGTTATACCAGGAGAGCTGCGACAAGGAACACCTAACGATCGCCTTCGCCAGTAGATCACTGTTATTGGCGGAAAAGAATTACACGACAACTGAGAAGGAACTACTAAGTATTGTGTTCGCCGTGGGTAAATTCCGCACGTACATCCTAGGGAATACCACGATCATCCGGACGGACCACAAGGCACTGTCATTTCTGAATTCATGTAAGCTAACACACAGCCGATTAACCAGGTGGGTATTAGCCTTACAGGAATATAACTTTTCATGGGAGTACATAAAGGGGTCAGATAATAAGGTACCAGATACACTTTCTAGAATAGATGTTGTAGACAATAAAACTGGTAGGGACCTCAAAGAAATAGAAATTTTCAGACTAACTAGGGAAGATAGAATTTTTGGTGAGGAATTAAGTGACATTAAAAACTTGCAAAGATCTGATAGCAAACTGGGTAAAATAATTGTTAGTTTAGAAAAAGATGTAGAGGGATCTGAATATAATGAGCGATTTCAAATATATCAGGGTATTTTGTTTAAAAAAGTAGATGGTGGGGAGCGTGATTGGAGGTTAATTATACCTGATGGGTTAATAGATAAAATTGTTTGGGATTGTCATATAAGGTATGGTCATTTTGGGGCGAGAAAGTGTGCTAATGTTTTGAAAGAGTCATGTATATTTAAGAATATGGAGAGGAGAGTGAGAAAAGTGTTGAGAGTGTGTGATTTATGTCAAAAATCGAAAGTAGTGAATTACAGAGTAGAAGGAGAGATGAATTACATAAAAGTAGATAAACCTTTCGATCTAGTTGCGGTTGATTTATATGGACCATTACCCAGAGGTAGAGGAGGTGTGTTATATGTATTTGTGGTTTTAGATACTTTTTCAAAATTTGTAAAGTTATATAGCATTAAGAGAGCGACGAGTAAAGTACTTAGCGAGAAGATAGTCAAAGATTATATGCTTAATGTAGGAAAGCCGAAAATTGTATTATCTGATCATGGTCCACAGTTTATAAGCGGCAAGTGGCGGCAGACGCTTGGATGGGAAGGCATCATACCCAAGCATACGGCAGTGTACCATCCTCAGTCGAATCAAGCAGAACGGGTGATGAGAGAGATTGGCAGGATATTCCGGGCGTACTGTCACGCCAAACACACAGAATGGCCATCCTACGTGAAAAAAGTAGAGGAGTGGCTGAATTGTACCACCCATGAGTCCACGGGATTTACGCCGCATGAGTTGATCAGGGGAACAAGGCCGCCCAGGATATTAGAACAACTTTTCACATACCCACCTGAAGGTCAAATTTCGGACAGAAACATGAAAATTAGATTGGCGAACGAGAATTTACTTACTAGAGGAGAGCGACGAAAACAGAAACATGATGCTAAGGGTAAATGGACCAAATATGAGGTAGGTCAGTTAGTGTTAGTAAAAAGACATGATTTGTCCAGTGCCCAAGATAGGGAAATAAAGAAGTTTTTCTTGTTATATGAAGGACCTTATGAAATTGTTGAAATAAAAATGCAGAATGCGTATGTGCTGAGGAACCCAGCGACACGGGAAATAGTAGGTACTCAAAATGCGACGAATTTAAAGTTATATAGGTCACTTTAATTGTTATGTTTATAAATAAGTTTCTCAAACATTATTGTATGTTTTCAGAAGGGATCCTCCCCCATTTTCGGGCGGCCACGATCTTACCAGTCCTGGCCGTGGAATTCGGAAATCGGAGGCGGGCCATGGTTGGCAGGATCTTCCTTCGGGCAGTGAAAACAACGATGGTCCGGCTCCACCAAAATTGGTACAAACTAGAAATTTAACCACATATATTTGAACGGGGAGGGGGACCCCAACAGGTACGTGACTCGACTTAAAATTTTTTTTAATACACTCATGGTGCAGCGGATCGGTGTACCTGTCACGTGCCTGCACTGCCTTAGAGTGTTGTAAATAAAGGAGGCTACACCTACATACAAGGCAGTGCATGCAAATTCTAGATATTTCAGTGTCACTGGCAAGTCCAAACTGAGCCATTGGCAATAGTTTTGCTTACACCGAAATGAAGAGTTTTGCTGGGAGGCACATTTGATGAGGGTTCAGACGGTGGGTCTGGAAAGATGAGAGTTAGAGAGAGAGAGAAGTAGGAAGTAAAGGGGGGAGTAATTTCACAAAGCAGATCTGAGTCTTCATCAAAACTGTGCCTCATGGCAAAACACCCCCGTTTCAGGCGGGGATACTGACCATTTAGTTATAAATTATAAGTTATAAATTTAAAATTTAAATAAATTTTAGAATTAAGTGACCAAATATAATTGTCGAGTTTTAGTATCAGTGAGAATGGGAACGTTTTGAAACGATGTGTAACAAAATAAAAACTTGTTGTCAATACAAGAAGTGGGGATGACTTTGGGGGGTAGTTTGGTGCTCAATGAAGTGATAATAACAGTGGAGTGTTGAATTGCATTTGTAGAAAGATTAATTTCATTTATTAAGTAATTAGGTAGTTATTAAGTGGCTATTAAGGGGGTGGCCTGTGCTCTCTTAGATAGCGAAATGGGTTGGGGGTAGCAGTGAGTGTTACCTCCATCGGAGGCCAAACTGGCGATAAATGTGCGGCACACCTTATCCGTGTAAATAAAAAAAATTTTACACACAATACTAAATAACGTGTCGCACATAAGAATATTGATGTGAAACAGGCAGTGAAATAAAAGTTTAGATTTCCTCGACTTTTCGGGCGGTTACTGTCTTACCAGCACTAACCGTGGTTTTGGCTAGCGGCCAGCTATGGTCATACCAAGTCCCTTGACCATAGCTGACTTGAAATTGGTACAGATTCGAAATTCATTGGGGGGACAATTAGAGGAAATCTCCCGGAAACTATGGAACAGCGGCTGCCACTCTGTTCGAGGAGGAACAGCAGAGCCAGGTGGCAGATACGTTTTAAGGGTGTATGATTATTAACAAGAACATTATGATGTTCACTACTTTTAAAACTTAATAGCGGAAGCAGAGACACGGAGAGGTAAAACCCTGCTCCAAAATATACCGTCTCTGTGGAAGCGAAAGGGCGAGACAGTCCTCCATAATTTGAAATAGAGTGTGTGGCTGGGAGGTGACGCAAAGGAGTCACGAATTTAAAATTTTATGACAAAAGTTTTTGCTTATTCAAAGTTTAATCCAATCAAAAATGCTTGTGTTCTGTTCAGGTAACTAGCTGCTTAGATATTTACAAATAAGGTGTTCATGCTATAATTTTAAGTGTATTATTTTATTGTTGTCTATTAGATAAGCATTGATAAGAATATGTAATTTTATTATGTGTGTATTTGTTTAAGCCAATAAGTAAATCGTCTGGCAGGTTAACATAAGCATCAGAATCAGAGAAATGGGAAACAATGAGGTGAGAAAGGAGAATAAATAAAAATAACTATGTATATTCCATGTAATTTATTCAATTTTAAGAGGTATTTTCATTGTGTTAGTAGGATCAGCTGATCAGCAATAACGTCACTGGTATATTGGTTTGTAAATGTTACAAGTAATTAATGTTTAATGTACTACAGATATTTTGAAGTAAAGATAAAAAGAATATGAGAAATAAAATAACAATAATTTATGCAAATAAATAAAAGATAATTCATGGGTGATAAATGTTTTGTGGGACCTGTAGACCTGTCCAAATTGAATTAAAAGTTGAATGTGAAATGACAGAGATGATTATGATGTAATGATGTTTTTGAGTTAATGTGATGTAACAGAATCTTGAGAAATATTGATGTTGACACGGTAGTTGTGGAGAATAATGGTAGATTTCTGAATGATATATTTATGTTTATAATTAATGAGGTTATTTTGTGTATTTGTAGTGAGGTAATGAGATTGAGATTTTTGGGGATGGCAATTTTGTATTAGAGGGTAGTGTAATGTAGGAGTCCGCAACAAGGGTTGGGACGGGATAGGGATAGATTTTAGTGGGGAAGGGGCCGCCTTAGGTAAAATCCAGGGGCCAAATAAGGGAATTGAGTTTTGGTAGGGGAAACACGTATCCTATGTACAAAGGGTTAGAGAGTATTTTATAATGGGAGAAGGCGGCGAATGGTGTTAAATGATAAGTTGGGTGTAGTGTCTTGATTAGTAGAGATTTTGGTAGAGTTGGGTGTCATGGGAGTTGAAGTTGATGAATATTAGAGTCAGAGGGAGAGAGTTTATATATGCATACAGATCTAATACAGAAAAATGAGAATAAATGATTTACATCACCCACAGTAGATTAAAGTAAGTTTGTTGAAAAGAAAGAGAGATTTATAATCAAGATTATACAATTGTTTATTTTTTTCAACCAGTGACAGAAGTTTGATAAAATTTGAAAATAATGTAAAGTCAAGAATTGTTTATTCTAAATAATTTAAATGTCAACCTGATTATTATATTAATATTTTGTTTATTTTAAATATTTTATGTTACTATGTTTTGTATTTCAAGTTAGGATATTACAGATGTTCAAGGTGTTTTCAGAAATCATACATAACATATGTAGGTCAAGGGTTTTGGACTTGACCTAGTTACGATCAGCTGATGAGGTCATACACCTACTAAGCTTATATAGTAGGAAGCCAATTTTAATTTGTTTGTTTGATTAATTCAAACCAATATTTGAATAATTTTAATAAAGGTTATTTAATAAATAAATTTAATAAAATTTTTAATGAATAAATTAAAATTTTTTTTTAATTTTAAATTTTTTTTTAATTTTAAAATTTTTGAAAATTTTAATTTTTTTATTGAAAAAAAAAAAAACTTGATTTTTCGCCTGCCAGCGAATGACTATTTCAGATAAGGATTTTATTATATGTGCATTAACCATGTTTCTTTTATTGTATTGTGTTGTATTGGTAGACTATAAGTGGTTCTCATGTTAGAGTAAGGAGGTGTTTATATTAGTAGAAATGTCTAGGTTAAGTCATGTGAAACAAAAATTTAGAAAAACAAGGAAGAGAATTTTTGATAAAATATTATTTTTTTTTTTGAATTTTGAATTTTTTTAAAATTTTGATAAATTTTAAAAGAAAGTTTTATTTTTTATGTGTTATGGTAACCTGTAATGTGAGTGTGTGTGAGCCCAGTATCTGCTAAAGGCAGCCCAGCTTGCAAAAAGGGGAACCATATCGGTTGAGGAGCCGGAATCATTTTAGCCAGGGATTGAGGATTTTTGGGGGTAGCATGCGAGAAGGCGAGGTGCGCCGTGGTGCGAGTCTGATCGATTTCTCGGTGTTGGGATCTCTTACGGAGAAGTCCAGTGATCTCGTTCAGATGAGTCCATGGTCGCTGAGCCAGGGGGGTCGTGTACCCATGAGATTAAGAACCAGGGGGTTGTTGGCACCAGTTCCTCACCGATCCTCTTCGGGGTTATCGATGAGATTTCTTCTGTCGTGAACAGCAGAATTCTCATCGAGGGGGTATTGTAGCGGGTCAAATTTTGGGTGTTTTATTTTAATCGTTTGGGGCAATTATATAATTTTATTCAGTTCATTTTCGGGCGGGTTTGGAAAATATTGCAAAATAAATGTATTATTGTGCAACGTATTTGTCCGTATAACAGTCAGTGAAACAGAACAGTTGGAAACAAGGCGCTGCGCAATTTCAGTGGTGTAATGCGGCAGAGGAATTTGCATCTCCACAAAATTCGCAGAAATCTGTACTGGTGTGGCAGTTCACACACGTCACTACTCGCGCATGAGCGCATACCCAAGCGATGTTGAAAAACCAAGATGGCTAGAGAGAATAATATTCATCGCTTTCTACAAAACTTTGCGGAAGCACTGTTGTAAGTCCCACCCACTTAAATGACGTCAGCCAATGCCTATAGAAGATCATATGCGACATTGACTCAAAAACAAACATGCATAGCATGGGCCGAAGCTTCGGCGACGAAGCCCAAGGCTGTGATTTCCATCAAAAAGTATGAGATCACGTTAGCTACACCTGCGACGTTTTCCTGCCCAGTTAGTCGTTGATCGTGTCGGCCGACACAGCGCCGAGTGCGCTCTGCTAACTCTTATCAGTTTTTTTTTTTGAAGCAACAGTGAAATAACAGTAACAAATTAGGTGACTGCTGTCAATTAAAGGTGTAGAACATATTCAGATATTTTTCGGACACTAAAAACAAGAAATCTAAAAGAACAATGAGTGCGCGCGAAAACCACGTTGCCGGCGGGTTTCATTATAACAAAAGTGTAAGGTCTGTGGGTTATTAAAACGGTCTGGGGCTTCTAAAATATTAAATTCTAGGTATGTGAGAGTGTGCGAAGTTGCAGGCTGGGCTCTGTCTATATATATATTCGTATTAAATTGTGATCACTAAGGTAAGATCTTAGAATAAGTAGTATGTAGCAGAGGATAACCGAACAAAGAAAATTGTAACTTAATCTGTAAAACAATGAGCAAAAGTTTTTGAACAAAATTTAAATATGATTCTGATTAATTAAAAATCGTAATTTCTCTTCAAAATGTGTCAAGTTAGTTATTTCGATAACCTTTAACACAGGTTTGCATCTGACGTACATGTGATCGAATTCTGGACCCGAATATAAGAAACCTTGCAGGTAGGTGGAAACTGTATTTTTGTATTTTATATATTTAAAATGTAAATGAACATAACAAACTAAGGCCATAGTATCTTCAAAATGTTCAGCGTAATATCTTGTAGATCCAGGAAATGAAGAAGGTAATATGAGTTTTTCCCCAATAGTAGCATTTTTTTGTTCAGCAAGTTGGTTTATGAAAATGGTAACTGAAGCGTAATTATCAGCAAGAATTTTTTTTTTTTGATTAGCTTGAATGCAATCAATTTGATCTTTTATAACTCTTATAGCAGTATCAACGAGGTACTGTTGGAAAAGTTTACCACCATAATGTAGAGCGTTAAAATTTAGTAGACGCAGATCAGGACTTCTTACAGGATTCTCGAGTGGAAGAAATTGAGCAAATTGTGGCCGAAAAGCAATTCTATATTGAGCCAATTCAAGTCTTGTAAGGCAGTGTTCCGCAACCTTTTTTTACTCACGGCACACCCCAGACGGGCCTAGACTAAACACGGCACACCAAAATGTCTGTCCCCTCAAAATCATATGAATCTTAATATAATTACGAAATATTACGTCGTTATGTAATCAATTTTTATTATTATTATTATTATTATTATTATTATAAAACAGGAATAGACTCATGCATTTATTAACAATTTATTAACTTTAATTCACTGTAGAAAATACGAATTTTAAAGTAAATAACTCTACTCATACCTTCAATGTGATACTTGAGCCTGCTTAGCTGCACACAGACGGCTGATTCGTGGCGGAATCGTTGACAAACAAGCCTCATTTCTTCATCGATGGATTTGAGTTTCTCTCTCTTTGATGTTTTAATTTCAGTCAACGTCGAGAAGCCCAGTTCACACAGATATGTAGTTGAAAATGGTAATAACACATTAACTGCCATCTCGGAGATAGCCGGGTATTCACTGCTTATTGACAACCAAAATGTTGCCAAAGGCACTTCGAAAAATTTTAATTTCAATGTTCTGTCTGCTTTCAAATCTGCCAGTTCCTCTTGTAAGCCTAAATTATTCGGAAGATGTTTCGAATCCATAATGAATGGATCACGAACCCAGTCAAAATCTTCAACACTCTCTCAAAAATATTTTTTGAAATTCTGCTGCAAGAGTACTAAATGTTCTTTAATTAAGTCCATCAACACCTTATTATCGTCAGCAAGGGGCCACACAGTTGGGAACATCTCACACGATCCATTTTCAATTGTCTGTATCCACTAAATCCTTGAATCTTATCCATACTAGTCAGAATATTTTCGTTTCTACCTTGCATTTTTCTGTTTAGTTCATTCAAGTGTACGAAAATATCGGAAAGATATGCCAACTTAGATACCCATTCATCATCTGCAAATAAATCCGCATACTCATGCCCCTCAATAGTCAAAAATGCAAGTACCTCCTCTCTAAGTTCAAACATTCGCGTTAACACTTTACCTCGAGATAACCATCGTACTTCTGTATGTAGCAGAAGTGTAGTGTGCTCAGATCCCATTTCTTGACACAAAACGTTAAAAAGCCGCATATTTAGGGGCTGCGATTTGATGAAGTTCACGACTTTTACTACTTCGTCCATCACAATTTTCAGAGGAGATGGCAAAGACTTAGCAACAATGGCTTCGCCGGTGAATGAGACAATGGTCGGTTCGTGAGTTAGGATTTACTTCGCGTACTTTACCCACGAATCCTTTCACTCGGCCTGTCATAGAAGCGCCCTGTACAAACACTAACGCAATCCTCCCATGTTAATTCATTACGGACCACATATTCATTAGTCGTACGAAATATTTCTTCACCGGTTGCTCGCTCGGGTAGTTCTTTGCAAAAAAAGAAATTAGTTGCAATTACATCCCCATCAACATACCTTATGTAGGAAAGAAGTTGTGCGTGACCGCCAATATCGGTGGACTCGTCGATCTGAAGTGAGAACTTTCGACTGCTCTTTATTTTCTCCTTCATAATTTCGATGTCACTGGACATGTCACTAACTCGGCGGCTGATTGTGTCAGCAGAGAGAGGAATTTTTGAAATTTCAGTACCAGCTTCTAAACCCAGGACTATTTTTACCATTTCTTTACACGCGGGCATTAACAACGTTTCTGCTATTGTGTGTGGTTTTTTGGCCTTTACGATAAGTTCGGCTACCTTATAGCTAGCTTCCTGTACTTTTTGCGAAACACGTACCGACGTAGTCATGAGCATCACTTGTTTTTTATTTTGTTCCAACAACCGACGAAAATAATTCACATATTTACTTAACAGAGAGGAATGTTTTGTTGATAAATGTCGTTTCAATTTACTGGGAACCATAGCAGCATTACTGAGTTTTTCACCACACACAACACACTCGGGGATTGGGCATGTTTTGTCACCACACCAAAAAAACCCGTAAGATAAATAATTATCACTATATTGCCGGTGAACTACTTTCTGTTTCTTTTTTTCGGGCTTGATGGTTTCACTACTTGCACTCGAGGACAGACCACTCCGTACAAGGAACTTATCCATATCTACTATGTGATCTACCTACTGTGTGATTGGATACATCAGAAGTGACAGCTAATTTGTATGTTCGTAAAGGGTTCAATAGCAGAGCTCTTTGACGTCTTTCATTTCGGCGACGTTGCTCCTCTAATCGCTGCTGACATCTTTCTTTATTTTCTTCAGCTCTTCTTTGACTTGCTCGTAATCGAATGATTAGAAGCCGTTGAGCTGTTTGCTCTGGTGACTCTTCAGCTCTCCTTTTACTTGCTCGCAATCGATCGTTTTCTTGCCGTCATTCACGCTCTTCTGTTGATTCTGCCAATCTTCTGCGTTTATTATTTATCTCCCTTATTTGCTCACGTAATTCTTGCGACTGGTAATCGTTAAGCTCCCTTAATACTTCATTTAGTCTATTCATACAATCATTCTTGGCACTTCGCACAGGTCTAGCAGTTGATGCCTGATTTTCATGAATGACGTTGTTAGTATTATTTTGAGGAACTTGTTTTCGGGCATTTGTTACTTCGGGAAGGGGAAGGAGTCTTGAAGTGGATGCCTGATTTTCATAAATAGCATTGATAGGATTATTTTCAGAAAGTTCGTCTCTGACATTCGTTATTTCCTGAAGAGGCTGTGGTAACTCATTTTCTTGCTGTCTTTGTTGCGGTGGCCTTAAGTTATTAAAAATTCGCTGTTTAGGAGGTCGTCCACGAGGCATCTAAAAAATAACATTATCAAATTGATTTTTTTCTGCCAAAAATATTTAAAAGCACTTGAGCATGAGACTGGAAGTATAAATAATGTTGCAGTGTCCAATGCTTGGTGGGTGTGCACAGAATAGTAATATGTAACCTAATGAGATGACACTTAGTCTTAAAAAACTATATAAATTACCAACCTAGCAAGAATTTGAGTCGCTTTGCACTTGCACAAACACTGTAATGGTTTTTTATTATAAATAGATCACTGAGCAGAGAAAAATTGCAATTATTTTTTTATTTTACTGAGCAGATCTAACACTAAATAACTGATTGGCATAACATCACTGTAAAAGACAAAGAAAATGATCACACAAATCGATTAATTTCTGAAATAGCTCACCTATAATTTTCAAATAAACCTTTGAATAAACAAACAGACACAACGTTTTTGAATAATAATGTATTGAAATTTTGGTAATGTAAAAATTTTGAGAAAATTCCTCGAGCCGTTACGGGAAAAAATTTATAGACGGACGGACAATTATTGCTCGTCTCAACTCTGATTTGTTTATTTACATTGATTGCAACAGCTATTTATTCTTCTTCATATATAAACATATCGATACTGCGCTGTTTGCATTTATCGATGGTTTCTGTAATTTATTTATCTGTACGGTAAGAAAGCTGGCCGGCCGTAACAGTTGCCTAGCAATAATTAATTGTCGCGCGGTATCGGTCCCACGATATTTTAAAATAAAGGCCCTCAGATGTGGCCCTTAGACGAATTTTTCGGAAAATGAGCCCGAGTCCAATCGATTCCTGGTGTCAAAATACCTTTAAGTACCAACTTCCGAGAAAATTCCTCGAGCCGTTTCAGAAAAAAAATTTACAGACAAACAATTATTGCTCGGTTAATAGTATAGGATTCTAGATTTCATATATTTATTATCACTGGGTCCTATCAAGGTTTATTAATTATCACCACTTTCCTACTTAATTATTGTTATTCAAGTGTATTTTATATTATTGTCTTTTGATAGTTTACTTATTACCACTCTTTCTATATATTATCAGTATATTGGTTCTTACATTTCATTTTCTTTTTACATTTCCTACAGATTACATACTATTTATTTTCCTACCTAATTTTGTACTTTTATATATATATATAATTCTTTTTAACACTTGGGTATTGTTATATTGTAATTTTAACTATTTTCTCTGGTAACCTTTTCCAATCTATTGGGTCACGTCATCGTCATTGTCCTTGTCTAAGTCAGATTCAGTTAGTGGTGTTGTTCTATCATTTCCTATTTAGTAATTTTTATTATACAGCTTTTCTTCAATTATTTATACTTGTATACCTTGTGCTACCGTAGGTCACGTTATACCATGGATAAGGTTAAGTATGAATTTCTAATTAATAAGGCTAAAAGCATAAAATCAAAACCTAATAAGGAATGGAACAATTATAGATTTTTGAAAAGGTACGATATTTTTGAAGTAAATGGAATCACAAAATTAATATCACCAGTAACAGAAGAAAATGGTATCTAGTATTTTGTATATGATGAAGAACTTTTTAAGTGTTGAATGATGCTTATATTACTACTGGTCATGGTGGTCGGGACCGTATGCTAAAACATTTAAAAACTCAATACGAAAATATTACCTACAAAGATATATTGATTTATTTAAATATTTGTGAGCCTTGCTTGTAGAAGCAAAAGAGCCAGAAAAAAGGAATTGTAGTAAAGCCAATGCTATTTAAGGATTTGAATCATAGATGCCAAGTTGATTTAATTGATTTTCAGTCGCAACCGGATTGTGATTATAAATTTATATTAGTATACCAAGATCACCTAACAAAATTTATTGTACTTAGACCGCTCAAATCCAAGTCGGCTGATGAGTTTTGTGAAAATGTAATAGATATTTTTACATTGCTTGGTACACCTTAAGTATTACAGTCTGATAATAGCGGGAAGGTTGTAAACAAAATTATCAATAAATCAGTTGTTTTGTGGCCTAATTTTAAAATTGTCCACGGCAAACCTAGGTACGGTCAAAGCCAAGGAAGTGTTGAGAGAGCTAATCTAGACGTGGAAAACATGCTTACTACGTGGATTCAATATCACAAAACATCCCACTGGAGCCATGGTTTGAAATTCATTCAACTCAGGAAAAATAGTGCACTACACGGTGGTATAAAAAGATCACCATACAAAGCGATGTTTGGTTGTCCATCTAGGCATGGATTAGCTTCTTTGAACGTACCTATTGAATCCTTATCTAACATGGACTCTGAAGAGGACCTGGAAGCTGTATTTAGGCAAATTAATGTTGGCGGTGAACATGAAACAGAAGAAACTAAGGTAGGAGAAGATGAGAGCCCTGATGTGATGGAACAAGATAAGACCCCCGATAGGATGGAACAAGGTGTGAGCTTGCTTTTAGAACATGAAAATAGGCTAGAAGATACTTCATACAGCTTAACCGACCTCGATCAATCAACACTAGAAATAAAAAAAAAAGAGAAGAGGAGGCATTCAACTGCTTAACAAAACAAGCAAACCGGATGAAACGTACATCAGACCAGAATCTACCACTGGTGGATAAAGGTTGTACTGTACGAATTCCAGTTCCCGATGTAGACGTGGAAGAAGAGATTCCAGATCAGTTCTCGGTATCGTCTTGGACACAGTGGATAATACATTTTAGCGACTTGGAACCAGAGATGTAGTGTGCTGAAGCAGCTGTATGCTAGATAAGTTTTTATTCTAGTAAAACTAGTTTTTATGCTAGGTAAGGTCTTTTAAAATAACGAGATTGTTAGGGACATAAGTAGACAGGGGATGGAAAGGGGTTAAAAATACAGCAAAGCCACACCATATGCGCACTCAGACAAATACTGAATTTAATTAATAAATTTATAATGTACAGATGATTTCAATTTTGCAGATCACAATTTAGTGCTTGTCCTACAAACATTGTTAATGAAAGTGAAGTACCACTGGACAAAACACTTTCTTTACGGACCATTGCAACAAGCAATCAACTGGAAGTGGCCAAGGATTCTTTAAAGGCATTTGCCGAACTAAATGTCAATCAAAAAAAATGTGCCTGCAAGAAAAATAATGTACTTTGTAATTCTAAGTGCCTAATGCATTACCATGCTGTAATAAATAAAATAAAATTGTAAATGAAGAGTTTAGATGTGTTAAAATGTTGTGATATTGCTGCTTTATTTTGAAGTAGATAGTTATACTTGTATAAGTCAACCTTAAGTAAAGTATATTTTTGTTTATTCAGACAGTAATTGCTAATTTATTCCTTTAGTATTTTTAGCGTTGGTACACGTTCCCTAAGGTGCAGTAGGGTAGTAGGTATATTGACATTCCCTAGTAAAAGTCGACATTCACTAGTGGAAGTTGATTATGAATGATATTGTAATATGAGTATTCAACTTTCACTAAACCGTTCAGTGAATGTCGACCGCAACTAGTCACTGTCAACCTTAACTGAAACTTCAACATTCACTGTAACATATACGTGTGTCATTTTTGTTTACAGTCAATGTTTACCTATATTAGAATGAGTCACTACTTTTCTTATCTGCCACATATAGATCAGAATCATGGATACTGAACACTGCATGTCAATATAGAAATAATGCTTTTGGAATAACCAGCTTCAGAAGAATGTTAAGAATAATCTACTCTTTGTTAAAACTCTTATATATACTGGGCAGTTGGGTCAGAGTCGATTGTTTACTCCTCTACTGTGAGCTGCATTCGGTCTGTCATCTTTGCAGCACAAATGTTTAGACATGAAAACATATGAAATCAGCCACAGCCCAACAGTTCGGAATACAATAGTTTTAACAAAATCAACTCTGGCCATGATCGCCTTCAGAACAAATAATGTAAACTGCCCATAGAACCAATCCAATCCATCAATTCTGTGTAAACTAAAAACAGATGATAGAATGGGTGCTATCAACTATGGAAGGAGCAAGTTCTGAAGTTTTTTAGCCACATTTTAAAATGGAATGGAACTGAAAGGCTGGCCACTCGAACCAGACAGAAAGAGAATAGACGTCGATCACTGCCCTGTTTATCAGTCAAGTTAAAAACCCGAGAAATCTGGCAAAGGAATATGCATGAAGGTGTTTGATGACAGACAGGCATGGACAAGATTAACTGTTATAGAAACATACTTGATCACAACATGTGAAAATGAACAAGGATGAAGAGAAAATGAGGAACCTTCAATGTTATGAATATTGTGATGGATATTTTTGTTTGAGGCTTCTACTTTACAGAACAGAAGCTCGGACACTTACAAAAGCATCACAGAAACAGCTTACAATGTTTGGGACACATGATATCAGCAATCTAGAGATTCTACAATAAAAGGAGAGAGAAACTACATGAATATTTAAAAAGGGGAAGATGATATACTTTAATCACATCATGAGAAAGTAATATTACAGCTAATCACTGAAGGTAAAGTAAATGTTAAAAAAGGCCTTGCCAGAAGTTAAATCACCATTTTCTGTCGAAGAACATCAGAAACCAATCTGTTAGATAAGCTGCTGATAGAGTGAAGCAGGCACTTACGGTCACTGACATCCTCAGAGGACAAGACACAAAGAAGAAAACTCATTTGTGTTGGAAATTTACTTTCTTATTTAAATACATAAAACTTCAAGATTTGTCTAATGAAATTATTCTCAACGCAATATAATATAATATGCTTTTGTTAACATCTTAATTTCATACGTAAAGTTCTTTCAAGAGTTATAATTCTGTCTTCTCAATGTTCAGTAACATTTTCTGTATACAAAATCAACATGACAACATAAAAACCAAATAATGTGGCTCAAGCAGACATATCTATTAATTAATTAATTAGAAATCAATCAGTAACAGAATCATAAACTAAACATTTCTACTTTTTATTATAACCAAATTTAATGGGAAGAAAAGACTGCTGTGTGGCAAAATTAATAAGAATTTAAGAAAAAGGTTGGTCAAATGTTATGTGTGGAGCATTGCTTATATGGTGCAGAGACA
Source organism: Magicicada septendecula (assembly GCA_034769895.1). NCBI lineage: Eukaryota > Metazoa > Arthropoda > Insecta > Hemiptera > Cicadidae > Magicicada > Magicicada septendecula. Next base: position 831,052,507 of record CM068368.1, read on the forward strand.
TGGACACTGAGGAAAGAGGATGAGAAAACATTAGAAGCATATGTGAGGTGGGTTGATAAAGTAAGGAATGATGAAGTGTTAAGAAGAATAGGGAAAGAGAGAAGAATCCTGAAGGCAATAGAAAATAGGAAAAGTAATTGGTTAGGTCATTGTTTAAGAAAAGACTGCTTGTTTACAACTCCCATGGAGGGTGTCATAGAAGGAGAAAAAATAAGATGGCATAGAAGAATGAAGTTAATAGATAGGATTAAAATCAGAGGGTGTTACGAAGAAACGAAATGACTGCGATAGGACAGCTTGGAGAGCTCTTACCATTTGAAGACCTGCCTTATCATTTGAACACCAAATAATAATAATTATAATCAATGGAAAACATAAATATATGGATTTCCAGACTTCAAAACAACATTAAACAACAAACAACTTCAAAACAAAATGACATATCCTGTAAAAAATATAACCGACTTAACACTGTTCATGTGGAAAGTATGAATTGACTTTCACTTTAAGACACAATGTATAAAAATATTTTATTGTACACAAGAATCCATATATTTATTAAAACTCTACACAAGAATTACCTATATCTTTCATGTAAAGAGCGATTAACTTGCGACCACTCTTCTCTCAGCTTGTCGACTACTCTTGCAACCTGGTCAGCTTGTTCTTGCCTGGTAGACTGAATAACTCTTTCTCTGTCTTGCTCTATCGAATCTATAGATGGCTTCAATTTTGCTAATGATTCTTTAATATTCTACAACACAAATGACAACAAACATTATAAATTTGTGCATAAATTTACTCTGCAAATTAAAACTGCTCTAATAATATGAATTTGTGCATAATACATTTCTTTGTAATTACTTCCCATTCAATTCGGAGTTTGAAGAATAAAAGTTTGATTGTGAACTGTGTTATCGTTGTATGACACAGATTCAAAATATGTAACTGTTAAAAAAAGAAGAAGAAGAAATTAACCCCAATTATTACTCTTCTTTTCGACTTACCTTTACAAAGTCAGAAGATCCCCAAAGTCCCAAGGTCGCCACCACATTTTTTGGAGGAAATGTGGAAACCATTTCACTTACCCGAAGAAAACAATTTTGACAAATAATTGAATAAATAAAAACTCCCTCACAGAAAAAATTCCAGGACCATCTAGGCGAACTTACTGACACAGAGAATAGGTTACGGGTATAGTGCGTAATTAACTAAGCTAACACATTATAATGAGAAATCTGATTTTATTTTAATAAAAAACATTAGAATTTTCTTTGTAATGTTAAACAAATAATTCCAAAAAAATATAAGACAAAAGAAAGTCTTCAACTGCAAATCAGTACCTTGTTATTTGTGTACCTTTTTTCTTTCACTCACGCTCACACACCCTATTGAGATCTCATCATTTTCATTTCATGTTATTAAAAGGTAATGATACTTCAAAAAAATAATTTTGTTACAATTGTGCCAAATCAGTTACATCCTTATTTTTTATTTATCTCTTTCGTCGAGGAGTCTCCTGCTTCTTGCACCACCAGTCGTAATTCGCTTTCCCAACGAAAAACCACAAAAAAATGTTCGAAAAGTCCAAATTTATGTTTAAATGTTTTTGTTTCGATTTAATATGTTTATTACCATTTTCAACACTTTAGTACAAAAAACTCGGCAGGCTTATCGTTTTCGTTCCTGCACCACAATTCCGTTCAAATACGCATCTGAAAACCAGTTCATTCCAGTTACCTCTCCCCGTCCCTCCTTTGGATTAACGTCATTTGTTTTTCACTTTATCATCACGACGCCTGGCCGTCGACCACACCTCAACTCTGCCTTACTTCGTCTTTGTCAACAAAATGCTTTTTGTATGATTCACTGGCCAAAAATAGAATTCGTTACATAACGTAGCGTTACAAGACTCCTCCCCCCAATGAGAGGTTTTATGTCTAAAAACATAAAAACTCATTGCCTAAACCTAGGAGGATCAGTGAGGATATGGCGCCACGACCCCCCTTACTTCCTGATTAAAAGTTGGGTACTTACCCCCCTAATCCAGTGGCTGTGGTCGCACCCGCATGACTTTACTGGACTTCCCTCTTCAGGATCCCAACACCGTAAAGCCAGACAGGCACTTGGCGACCCTGCCCTGACAAGCTGGCCAGCACAGGTTTGCCTCCACAGTTCCACACAGATTCTGTGACAACAAATTCAAAAACATTATCAAATGGTCTTTCATTAATCCATATCCCTGCAATGATTTGGGTTCCTACTAGAAGTACTGATTTGCATTGAGCAAAGTACTGATTTGTGGAATCTTTAGTATCTTAACACCCAAATAGCATATTACAATTCAAAAATAGATACCCTTATGCTAAAATAACACACATTATTTAACCCAAGTAACATATCAACGTACATAAGTATATAACCATACATCAAAATACAATTGTAAATCATATCAAAAAAATACTCAAATTCAATGTCTCAACTTTCTAACGATTCCATTTCACGTTTACTTTCACCTTAACAGGTGCGATCAATTGTCCACAATTCATTATCATTCAAGTTCAAATTCCATTAACATAAACTGTCACATAGTTTATAACTTCTCAAAGGTTTAGATTTGCTGCATTGTTCTTTAAAATTATAATGCTACACTTTTATAACATAACCAATCATTATAATTAACTTTACTCACATCAAATTCTAACAAACAATATTGTTATTACAAGGATAAAAATTTTACATGTAGCTAGAGTGTCGTAGCTACCCCCTAAAAGCAATATCTCAATTACCCATTATAAACCACATTATATGACATATGTCTTATATCTCATAAATACATCACATTAAAATAAACATTACAACTCTGAATTTCACATTATAACTTTATCTATGATTTTTCTATTAAACATTTCTATTATCAAATTTTCTTCTTCTTCTTCTTCTTCTTGTTAGCGAGTTTCCAGCCCCGAAGCGCCGATCTCTCAATGTCTCTTGTAAACTCTATGCGCCAGATCCCAGAGAAGTGGATTGGTGGTTATTTTTGCCAGTGATAACTCCTTTTTTCCATGTCCCTTTACCAATTACGGGGTGAAGCTGATTCCTCCACGTTGGTGCCCCTGGATAACAGTTTAAAAACTGTGAACTGAACTTCAGCATTCGCTGCGACAACAACATAGCAGCCCTCTTAACTAGTTGCAGTTCTAAAGCCAAAGATTATCAAATTTTGATCCTTTATAATTTATTATAAAACTCAAATCTCAATTTTTTGAATTTATTACAAAATTCGCATCTTAAAACATTTCAAATCAATTTAATTACATAACTGAACTTAATATGCCAATTATTATTCAATAAAATTTATAAACATTACTACACAAAATACAACATACACACACAACAAAATGTATCCTCAGATACCCTACAATAACAATAACAACCTAATACATAATACCTTTAACCCCTACACAAATTTATATACAATATACTTCACATAAAATGTCATTGTTCCCCAAACTCATTACATCAACAAGCCAAGTACTAAAACCATTAAAACCAAATAAATGTCCATCATCAACATGTGCCTAACCTCCATCATCATAGATTAGCCTAATACTGTACATGCACATTTCAGTATTGTCTAATCTAATCTTACCTCTTTCAATATAATAACCATTTAAATTTGTATACTCCACTATATCATAATAATCAAAAGCAGGATTATTCCATAATATTATATCATGTACCTTCTCAACATCGTGTACAGTCAAGTCTCCCTTGGGATTATTTGTCACAATCAGGTAAGTCACAATATCATCATCATCATCATCATCATCTGCTGCACCAGTTACCCCAGTCTCATTATAAGGTAAGTCATCAATTTTCTCAACTCTCTCCATAATCTGCACTAACATTTCATAACCTCTATTAATATGAAAAATTTCTATTTATCTCTTTCTCCACCTCTCATCATAATACCTATCAAAACCCCCCTGAACTACCTCACTCCTTGCAAAGGGCACCACAAAATCACTAAAACAACTCCTGGCTCTACCAGGTATACCACAAAAAACTAGGGGACCATTATGAGACACTATGTCTCCCACATAACCTTTGGAGGAACCTTTGTCCTCAAAAACCACATGTGGAGTCCTTACTCCACTTAAACCACAGTTATAGTAAAAGATAAAACAATAAAATAGTTTTAGTGATTTTCACTCGTCAATTTATTAAAATTATAAATCCATGACAGCTGTTTCGGCAACACAGTGCCTTCATCAGATGGTGTAAGCTGACTAATTTTCGTACAATATAATACAGAATATAAAATACAAGGCAAGTGCTATTGTTTAGAGAGTGATAGTAATCTCGTGTCAATAAAATTAAATACACATTACACAAACATATAACATAACATAAACCAAGTCTATTTATACAAATTAAGCAGAGGCGAGCTATTTAGGCCTAACTGATCATTTAATAAAACATTTAAGTATCTGTGTTTATTAATTTCACGGGTTTCTAATAAATCAAGCTTTGGACCCTTATCAGATAAATGTAAAATTTTAAAATTGTCATTATAACTATGGTCTTTTTCTAACAGGTGATTTGCATAAAGGGGGAAAAAAAAGACCATAGTTATAATGACAATTTTAAAATTTTACATTTATCTGATAAGGGTCCAAAGCTTGATTTATTAGAAACCCTTGAAATTAATAAACACAAATAAATATTTAAATGTTTTATTAAATGATCAGTTAGACCTAAATAGCTCGCCTCTGCTTAATTTGTATAAATAGACTTGGTTTATGTTATGTTATATGTTTGTGTAATGTGTATTTAATTTTATTGACACGAGATTACTATCGCTCTCTAAACAATAGCACTTGCCTTGTATTTTATATTCTGTATTATACTGTACGAAAATTAGTCAGCTTACACCATCTGATGAAGGCACTGTGTTGCCGAAACAGCTGTCATGGATTTATAATTTTAATAAATTGACGAGTGAAAATCACTAAAACTATTTTATTGTTTTATCTTTTACTAAAAGTAACTTACAAAATGGATTTTCACCAAGTAAAGGCATCAAGCATTAATTACTTAAACCACAGGGAAAATTTGCCCTCTGCATCTCAAACTCACCTAACCTCACTTCACACTGTCTCTCAAACTCATTAACAACCACCTCACTACCAATTTCTACTCCCACTACAATCTCATCATCACTACCATTATTCAATATTTTACTCTCTAATACTACCTTTTCAACTATGTCACCATTATTATTCGTCATATCATTATTATAGTTATCACTTACACTAACATCACCTACCTTAGTGTTCACAACCTGGTCGTTTTTGTTCTCATTACATTTACCTGCAACTCGTTTCCACTTCTCAGTCCATTTTTTAATATCATTAATAATGTCATCACAATGCTCTTTCATCTCACCCTTGTTTCACTTCTTTTATTTCACCCCTTAATTCATTAAAATGTTTTTGTGAATCGCTCATTTTTCCATTGATATTACTCAGCACGTTACACAAAAAGTTCATTACTTCTTCATTCGATTTACTACTACTGGTAGACACCGGAGTAGAATGTATCCCGGAATCGCTCATTATGGCAGAGTCAGTTATGTTAAGTTCATTTTCGTTGTCTGCCATTTTTCAAACTCCATAAATTGCCAAAAGAAATTTTATATCCAATATTACATAACGTATTACACAAAAAACTCACAATTCGTATATCATGAATGGAATTCATTTATTATTCGTATAATAGTAATGGAATTACTATACAAACGTTCCGCTATCCATCCCAACCTATCTCTGTGTTTCAGTAGGCCTAACTTATTAAATATTAAATAAATTTAACAAGTATCCTGGCAGGGTCGCCGCTTGTAACTGTTAAAAAAATAAACAAAGAAACGTAATCCCCGATTATTATTCTTCTTTTCGACTTACCTTTACAAAGTCAGAAGATCCTCAAAGTCCCAAGGTCGCCACATTTTTTGGAGGAAATGTGGAAACCATTTCACTTTCCCAAAGAAAACAATTTTGACAAATAATTGAATAAATAAAAACCCTCACAGAAAAAATTCCAGGGCCGTCTAGGCGAACTTATTGACACAGAGAATAGGTTACGGATATAGTGCGTAATTAACTAGGCTAACACATTATAATGAGAAATATGATTTTATTTTAATAAAAAACATTAGTATTTTCTTTGTAATGTTAAACAAATAATTCCAAAAAAATATAAGACAAAAGAAAGTCTTCAACTACAAATCAGTACCTTGTTATTTGTGTACTTTTTTTCTTTCACTCACGCTCACACACCCTATTGAGATCTCATCATTTTTATTTCATGTTATTAAAAGGTAATGTTACTTTAAAAAAATAATTTTGTTACAATTGTGCCAAATCAGTTACATCCTTATTTTTTACTTATCTCTTTCATCGAGGAGTCTCCTGCTTGTTGCACCACCAGTCGTAATTCGCTTTCCCGACGAAAAATCAAAAAAAATGTTCGAAAAGTCCAAATTTATGTTTACATGTTTTTGTTTCGATTTAATTTATACGTTTATTACCATTTTCAACACTTTACTACAAAAAATCGGTAGCCCTACCGTAACTGGCCTACCGTGATTGTTCACGCGCACTGTGAATGCGTGTGGACTGTTCGGTTGCTGACTGGAGACTGCGGCGCTTCGTTTTCGTTCCTGCGCACCACAATTCCATTCAAATACACATTTGAAAACCAGTTCATTCCGGTTACCTCTCCCCGTCCCTCCTTTGGATTGACATCATCATTTGTTTTTCACTTGATCATCACGGCCCCTGGCCGTCGACCGCACCTCAACTCTGCCTTACTTCGTCTTTGTCAACAAAATGCTTTTTGTATGATTCACTGGCCAAAAATAGAATTCGTTACATAACGTACCGTTACAAATATACCACAATTCAATACCAATATTGTAACAATTGAACGAGGTCGTACCTGTTAAAATGTATCACACTTGTTTATATGGTGTATTAGTGTGATTGTAGTGTGTTTGCCTCACACTGGTTGTTACATAAATCGACGTCACTACTGGAGTCCGTAGCGTTGTCAATGTCACCAGTACAACCTATCTGTCAATTCATAGGGATTACGATTCCCGGGTGGCGCCAAATTGTTTTTATTAAAACAATTAAAACATTTAATTTTTAAAGTAATATGTGGTATTAGCATGGACAGCTGTGGCGTTCGAATTGTTCCCGCTGCTACACAGGTTGTCGACTCGGCCACTCGTAACAAGCGCTAGTTGGCTGATACTTACTACTTCGCTAACACACATATATTTTACAAAAATAAATCCTATGAAATAACAAGAGAATATTGTGTTGTACTGTATCTTTTAATACAAATTTAATTATTAATAAATATGACAATTGAATCATAAACAGATTATAATATTATGCCCCGGCTTAGAGCGTGAAACATAAACATCTCAAGGTTGGCAAATTTCGATTTTAAAACACTATCGTTCCGTTATGTCAACAAATTACTATGTTTTTAAAATCTGGAGTTCTTTTGATCATGAAAATAGACATAAACGTTGATTACATGAAAAGAAAGTACACTATTATACCTTATAGGTACTTAGGATTTATAATGTGTTTGTACAATTTGTTCCGTAGTGTCGTATTTCTGTTACAGTAATTATGTTTACAAATAAGGTTATCTTTATAAATGTTTTTTAATATAAGTAAATTATGCCTTTACCTTTGAAAGAAAATACTACTTTTAAATAGTGAGAAATTTTATCATTTGAAAATAATTTAAGTGATTTGGGGTTTTAGGAGTAAGAAATTATTCGGTACTTATCAGTTCGTCTCACGTTGGAGGGTCATCATGGGTAGGCGTGTATTTTTCGAATTTGGGCTGGTTGTAGGCTTCCAGCGTCTTCTTCAAACTGGTCTGGGTTTTTTTCTTTAATTAGTTTGTTCAATTTCGTTCCTGGTCATCATTAATTCTGTACAGATCGACGTCTCTTCACATGGGATCATTTGAATTCACTAGTTGACTTGTTATAACTGTTTAAATTAAAGTTTTAGTTTGTCCAATTTCTTGTGTGGCGTACCCATGCTTCGTTTCTTCAGCGTCTGTATAATTTAACGGAAAAATAAGCCTCAAATGCTCGTTGTCATAGTAACTAATAATTCCATGCTTGTTTCATTACTCTTTACTTACATTGTTAGAGATATTTGAATTTTTATTCAAATTTATTAAGTATTTTCCCAATGATTTTATTCCCTTATAATTCCTTTGGGATAATAAATGACATCACTATTATTTTTCTTTCCTTTCAAAGTTTACAATGATACCTCATAAGGTCATATTTTGTTACACTTTAACTATAGTCTAATTAGTTGACATTTAAAAAATAACATATCTTTCTTGAATTAAATTATTACAATAATATTTCCATGTAGAAATAACTGATATACAATCATTGTCCATTCACTGTTCTTAGATTAGTAAGATTTTTTGTGAAATTGATACAATTTGCATTTAAAATGTTCTTGGCAGTTAACTGTTTTTCTAGTTACAAACAACCATGATTGTTTTCTAGTGTATTTCCCTTTTAAATTACATTCTGAATTCAGCCTGATGGGCTTCACTTATTTGTTTGTGTTTTAATTATTATTCAACATAAATTTTCATTACTTTTCATTTAAAATATAATAGTTAGGTTTATGGACTGTAAGTCCCTTTTCAGTCATATTCCTTCTTTAAGATTGAATCAACTATTCTTTATAAATCATAAATTATTCTTAGTACTAACATTGATTTCTATCTTGTCTTATAAAGTATGGTGATAAACATTGTCACTTTCTCTAATATTATTAAGGTTGATTCCCCTTTCAACATGGGGTGTTGTATTCTTTATAAATGTAATCTTTAATAACAAACTTTACTTCTATCTTATCATGCCATGTTAACACAAGTTATGGTACTGGGCTTTCTCCCTGATATGTCACATGCTTTCCTTATATTAAATTTTAAATACTATTTTTAATTACTTCTAGGTATACAATTAATTATAATTCCACTCTAATCATTGGTGGTTTATCAATGTTTTAAAGAGTGTCTATTTCCTTAGCATTCTAATTTGAATGTTTCACCTTCACTATTTTATAGGGCATTAACACTTCACTAAAACACTTCACTTTGGTTCACTGTTTTGTAATTAGTGTTATTTAATGGGTAACCCCTATACTTTTTCCTACCATTTCTCACTATTTTGTTCTAGTATTATGTTTACTATAAACAATATTAGGCTAGTTGTGTTTTGGTTGAATCTAACCTTTCTGACAGGGTTAATGTACTCTTCCTATACTACTTTGCTTTATAATTGTATTGTCTTAAAAATGGTTACATATGTTAAATCAATAATAATAATAACATTGGTTTCATTAATATATAATTATTTAAGGTTTATTGACCGTATTCTATCTTTAACATACAATCTTTCCCTTTTATATATGTGTGTTAGTTTCCCCTTGGGTTTTATCTGTCTCCTCTTCATTCTTCCTCTTCTTCTTCTTCAATAATCTTCATCTTCTTTCTTCATCTTGGTTTGGTCCTCCTTTAGTTCTATGTCCATCATTGTTTTGTCAATCACATTTTCTTAAGTATGTTTGGGTTGTCGGCTCAATCATGTCAAAATATCTACATTTTAATAAGTATGTTACGTGGTTCCCTTCTTTATGTTTGTGTTTTTTGGCTCAATCACTTGGGTTGGGTAATATCGTTGTACGTCATGTCAAAGTATTTACATTTTAATCATTTTTTACACATTTTATTTCATATGAAGTAAATTTTATATTAAGAATTATCTTTTTTATCACTGGTACTAGATTTGGCTTAATTGTATCGTTACAATATTACAAAATCTACTGATGTATATACCACTAATGTTAAGTAACTTTATAATATATTGGATGATTAAATTGCTAACATTTCTATGCTAACATAACATGAGTGGCAGCTCATCCATAAGTTTCAATGGTTCATTGAACACTAACAATTTACATATGTTTAAGACTCTGCTGAGAGAACGACTGTTTCAGATTTAAAATTGTCTTTAATTTGATATCCCACTTGGAATTTTACAATTTTTTTTCAAAACTTTGACTCTTTTTGGACTCCGGTGCCCTAAAATTTTGAAATTTCCAAAACTGAACATTATATTCAGATTGTGGTTAAACTTCTGTTTAATTTGGTACCCACACATGGGCTTGTTGCAACTTTTTCAAAATTTGTACTTACCCCTCACGTTTTTGCCCCCTGCCACTCTTTTTTTTGGGGCATCAATCTCAAAAAACAATTGGTTTCTATAGGTTATACGTATGAATACACATGCCAAGTTTTACAAAAATCGTTTACTGCGTTCAAAACTTATCGTGAGACATACCCCAAACAGAAGACAGACAAATGCCAAACGGTCAAGTTAAAACTGAGAACTCGCTTCACTCATTCAATTTAATAAGATTTATGAGTTTGCATATGTTGACTGTATAACAATGTATGTGAGTACTATGCACAGGACCGCTGCTGCTTGAGGTTCAACTCAGCTTTCAGAACCTCCTGCATATGGTGAGGAGGAGTGAAGACTAAAACTCTTTTACACATAACAATGAATGATCATTAACATTGCAACTTAGAAACAGAGACAAATGGTTTTGACAAAGGCTGAAGCACCCCGACAAGAATATCAATAGCTTCAATGCAAGATGGTTAGCCATACCAAATAAACAGCTGATTGTTGTTACAAAATACCCCACCTTCTAACAAACAATTGATAATATTATCTTCTAAAACACATACACACATTTAAACTAATTAAAACTAAGAATTTTGTGACAATATTCTGTTTGACAACACTAATCTAGCTTTATGATATACATTTTAACTAGTAAGCTCACTGTCGCTGCAGAACTCACTCAACTATGTTGAACAAAATATACTTATTATTAAATAAAATTAAATAAATAATTCTTTTTGTACAGCTCTGAGTAAAGTTCTTTATGTGTGATTCTTATTATTAGTAGAGAAACACCATGACCATACATTGCCATTACTATGGTTTTGTTGTATCTTTAAAAATAAGAGAGTAAAAAAAAATTATGAAAACTCCGTGACTACTATACTTTTCTAAAGTGAATAACAATTGTAAAGTAGCCAATCATTGTTTTTATTGTTATGCATACAATAAACAATTTAAAACTCTCAAACACAGCATTAATTTTCTTTAGTTAAATTTATAACTACAATGCCTAAACAGGAAATAATTTAGTTCTAGCTTTTAAGTTTATACACGTTTCTGTAGATATCTCTACACCTATATCTAATACTTTTCACATATAGACATGATTAACAACAATATGTAAAGTTTTTTTGCAAACACAGATTACAAACTTTTTTGAAGAAGGTCCAAAATCTGTGAGGTATGTTGACAGATATTAATAAAATGAAATAAAATAAAAGCTTTTTAAATTTTTTATATACCTTCAATGACTCCTCTTGTTGTGAAAAATCATCAAAATCAGCACCCGACAAGGGTGATGCATTTAAAGATCGCGAAGTTGCCGAAATTGACTCTCTTAATTTATTGATTTTGGTAACAAGGTCTCCTGCAGCAACATCAAGTTCCTCCTAACAAAAGCAGTATATAGTTAATAAAAAAAAGGAAAAAACACTTAAAATGTTTAGATATTTTCTAAATATGTCTTACATAATTCTAACAATAATATCCATTGCAGGTATAAATATATAATAAAACTCAAAATGATGAGTAAAACTACAAATAAGTAAAACAATAATATGAGTGATGGTAACTTGTGCGATGTGCCTTATTAACAAAGAAAAAGAAAAAAGTATCTGAGAGGAAAATAATCCAGAAAATACAAGAGCAGAAAGAGAAGTAAGAGAAAGAGAAACAAGAATAGTTGAATTTGGTGGTCATCTTACATTACAAACAATTATGTGGTGAAGAAGTTGCATAAGTTCAGAACCATCAGGAGAACTCTAAAATTAACAAGTAGTAATGGAGCGAAAAGGGGTATTCTATTTTGTTTTATTTTTTATTAAATGTATTCAAATGTATATGTGCCCAACGCAGCAAGTCCCATACGCAATACGGTTTTATTCGGACAATGAACAATGCCATAGCTGTGCGAGCGAGGTGTTGTAATGGAATGCAGTACAGTTCCGAGAATTCAGAGTTGTGTTACACCCAGAGTACGCGCAACCCCATCTATGCGCGCAGATGATGCTACGCAGCCTGAAATGAAGCCAACAAAAATGGCTAAATTATAAAATTTGGTTCGCCACGTGGTTAGATGATGACGGAAGTCTGTGATAACTCCGCCCACCTGGGTCTCGTGACTTGTGGCAGCGAAATATCATCAATATCTCACGCTCATGGACAACACCGTACTTTGTGCAAGTTGACGCACATTTTGTGTGTTTCCATTTTGAGTTATAGTTGAGTGAAGCGTTTTGGTTGACGCTCTGGGCAGTCGACGAAATAGCTAGTCCCCGGCCGGGGCGAATACACAAGTTCGCGAACGTAAAATCTATTCAAACATAATCATGAAGTGAAAGTTCAGTTTAAACCAATAAATTTTGATGGCGCAACAACATCACAAATCGCAAATAAGTGTAGTGAAGCCAGAAGATTCAAAATGTAGTAAATGAACAAAACATTCGAAAATATACGCAGTGCAGCTCGTGGTCAGCAGAGACGCCAAGGCTAAGTAGTTGACTAACAATTACCCTGTATAAATAATTTCAATTTTTTGGGCTAATTAAATAAAATGGGGTTTTAAAACGGTATGAATGAGCGAGTGTGGCAAGCTGGGTTGACCTTATATAGATTGAATAATTAAACCAGTAGAATATATATAGAATAAAAATGTGGTAATAATGTTTTATGTTTCAATTAATGCTTGTAAGAAATACTTTAACGCACAATTGAAGGAAGTAGTAATGTACTAGTGTTGGGAGAAATGGTAAATAGCACAGAAGTTTAAAGTAATATCAAAATAAAATAAAAGATGAGTTCCAGTATATAACTGAGCGTAGCATACATTACTGAGGTAACCTTAAAATCACGTTGATATTCACCGTTCGTGCAAAGAATCCTGGGCTAAGGTAGGTGAGATGTTTACATATTATTTTATAATTGTGTATTATTTATAATATCACAAAGTAAAGAAGCATGCCTTAAGTTCTACAAGGTGATGATCCTCCGCACACTTCTCTATGGGTCTGAGAACTGGACTTTACTGAAATCCCAGGTCAGTCGTATTCAACTGACCAAAATGAGAACTCTCAAGTCTGTGGCAGGATATACTATTCATGACCAGATAAAATGCAGATGTACGGCAGGAACTGAATATTATGAGTGTACTTGATAGGATTGCCCAGTATTGGCTAAAATGGTTAGAACATCTTAACCAAATGGATGACTGCTGCTGGATCCCCAAACAATACAGAATTATAAGCTGAAAGGACAGAGAGGTGTGGGACATGTGAAGAAGTGTTGGAGTGACCAACTCTAGTCTATCTGCTTGGGACCAGAACAAACCATTTTTGGTTTAATCCTTGTTGCTGCTGCTGCTGCTGATGATGGTGGTGATGATACATTTCAAGAACTGTCAAGTTTTAAATATTTGAGGCTAGGGCAATGGTTGAGATCAAAATATGTGAATGATTTGAAAATACATAAACACCAATACGAGCTACAGAATATAAGCTGGATAAAATGCCTAATACCGGAGTGTATTGAGTTTGAATATAAAATTGTGGCTTTACAAAACAGTAATTCGTCAAGTGGTGTTGTACGCAATGGAAACAATGTGTATCACATGTGGTGAGCATCTCTGAGAGAAGAATAGTAAGAGTAATGTTGTAACGGTACAGAATTGGGAGGCAGAGAATGATAATAAAGTGTTGTCAATTCATACAGTATACCACCTGTTAGGAACCCCTGCTTTTTACAATACTGCACAATGTTATTGCAGACTGTTATGTCTAGACAGCCCAGCTAGACGTATTATGTAACCGCTGGCAAGCCAGTCTCTCTGTGAATTACAGAGGAACACGTAATCACCCCAAGCCAGTTTTAGAGGTGGGCTAAACTGTTATTTTAAAATACTAGGTATAAAAATACCGTTCCAAAAAAATAACAGGTACAAATACCTGTTATTATATACTATATATACATAACCTATATTATCCTTTGTAAGTAACTCATTTTGAGTTTCCTGCAGTCTCCTATGTAATATCTTCAAATAAATATACTGCAAGTAGGTTTATTTTCACCTAGATAAACCTATTAATATATTAATAAACCTACTTGCAGTGTATTTATTTGAAGATACTATATAACCTATACTATATAAATTGTTATAAGAAATAAATTGAAACTAAAAGTATTAACAGTGTTACTTTACACTATGACTTTATTAAACTATTACTATTTAAAAGAAAATAAGAAACAAGAGAATTTATAGGCCTATCTCCCTTTGGGAATTTAAGTTTTCACTAGGAGTAAAACTAACATTGGTTAGACTTTAGACAAATCAGTTGCGAAACTCGGGGCAATGAAATAATTTAGAGTACACGTAATACCACAACAAATAATGTGATAAAAACATCAGAAACATATAATAAAAACATAACAGTAAGCCACAAGAGTGAATGAGAATAAACAAAATTTTACAAATAAAAATAATAAAAACAACTGTAATAAAATAAATATAAATAAATAAAAAAAACTTATAAATAATAAGCAACAACAAAAGTAAATTAAATGCATTACATACTTGGATAATCTTCAGATTCATTCACTAATGTACACAGAATATACAAGTTATGAAATGTCACACCTAATTACATTACAATCTGCTTCACTTAACACATTATAAATAAAATTAAACACTTGGATTTCGTTGTCCATGACGTGTCCGTTACTTAACTAAATACTGTACCACTATTATATTAACGACTCGGAACACAAAGTTTTTTATAAGTAAAAACAAAGTTTTACCTTACAACCTGAACCGGTTTTAGTTACAAGTTGGTGACTAGTATAATATATAATTTATTAGCATATAATCTGTATTATATATCTGCATATCACACGAGAATAAATGTAACATCAGGATGAATTTTTTCCTTTATTAAAAACAGCTTCGTCTCTTTGTGCAGAATGAAGTATACAGGACGAAAAAGTGGCTCATACTAGTTCTTACTCGAAATATGCTTGATACTACCTGTTACTAAAATACTAGGTGTTCCTAAAATACTACTGTTCCTTGATACGCTTAGTATTTTGTGTATCGGTGATACCCCTAGTATTTGAAATACCTAGTATTTGAAATACTGGTTGTTCCTTGCATACCAGCGATATTTTTGTACGCCTAGTATTTGGCCTTGGCGTATTCATTTACGTGATACTTGCGTACTTTTTGTGTGTGTGTCTGTATAGGAGCATAGGGGGCGTGCTTCGACTCGGAACACCGTGGGCGGCTTGTCTCGACTCGGAACAGCATCGCCGCGAATAACAGGTATAAAACTTTTCAGTCACTGTTACATCCGTTCCACAAAAATATCGTTCCAAAATACTTGTTACAGGTATATCGGCCCACCTCTAGCCAGTTTTCATCAGGAGGTCACAGGTAGCAGTTGACTAACAGTGAAGTTGAATAGCAGTCGGCAAACAGAGCGGACATAAAACTAACCGTAGCCTCGGACGATTTTTTGGTAGACTGAAAAGTTCTAAGTAGGTCTACCAAAAGGTGAATTTAAACCGTATAACAGTAAACAGTTTATAATACCGCAAGAAAAAATCTGCAGAAAGTGAATACGGATAGTTCCATAAAGAAGACGAAAACGATATCATGCACCATAGTTTAAACCATGTGCCTCTAAATACCAGGAGGAGATAAAGTTACAAATTTGTGTTTTTTTGGCCAGAAGTGTGTCGGTAAAGAGAAGTGGTAATGAGCTCATTAAACGGGGTTTAAAAACAAAGTGTAAAAAGAATGAGAGAGTGAGTGATGTAATAAAGGGGGAGAAAGAAAACATTAAGGAGAGTACTGGTTCGTATAATATATATAGAATTTACATATTTTGATATTGTAACCTTATTGACAAAAATTATAGATAAAGTAAAAAAGGAAAAGAAAGAAGTCAATTTTTATGGTAAATAAAATAGTATTTGAATTATCATGAGTAAGTGTTAGAGTAAGTTATTACGCCCGTTCAACATAACCTGTCCTGTATAGAAAATCTCGCCTAAACGAACCTGGTAAGTAAGTAAAGTAAGAAAGGGGAAAATGTATTAAGGTTTCCATATTTGTCCTTTTGTTTAAAAATATTGGTGGCGACCTATAAGTAATTTTGGAATCTTCTGTTTTGATAAGTCAGGGTAAAGGGTAATAAGGGCTAGTGCGTAAAAAGATTGCACAAGGTAAGTAAAAGTCATGTGGGGGGATAAAAGTAATAAAACGTTACAATGGCGACCCTGCCAGGATTACTCATATGGAATCTTCTGATATGGGTTTAGGCCTGATTAGAAGTACGAGACATGTTGTGGTAACGGTGTATGTGTGAATAATTAGCGTATATAATTATGTTGCGTAAACTAGGTTATGTTTTGGTAGCGTAACGTGCTTGGGAAATTATTGTTTACTTTTACATTTGGATAACGAGTTTATGTGTGGAGTATTTTGATTGGGTACGTATAATTATTGTATTATATAAAGGGTGTTATATAAATAATTTTTTAACATGGCTGGGGAAAAAGGAACCAAGATAGGTGGATCAGAGGAGGCATGGAATATTCCGGAGTTCATGGACGAGTTCAGAAGGTGTATGGAAAGAATGACTGAGGATGATTGGTGTAAATTCAATAATGAGCTTAGACAAATGGAAGAACAAAAAAACGGGATTATACGCTTTCTTAAAAGAGAATAGTGATGACACTATTGATGATAATAAAAAACGAACTAAAGAGGTAAGAGGACAAACTGAAGAGAGTAAACGAGATACTGATAAACTAAATAAAAATGAAGAGAGTAACTTCAATCAAGTAATGGATAAGAAGGTAAGTGAGGGGGTTAGTGAAAGTAACATAGTTGAAGTGGCAGCATTAGAGAATAAAATAGCGAATAATGATTATAATGATGAGAGTGTAGTGGTGATAGAGAGTGGTACATTGAATTATGATAGTGGAGGTAGTAATGATGATACTTTTACAAACAACAGTGTTAGTTTAAGTACAGATGAAATAATAGATGACGAAGTAAGTGAAGATAGTGAAAATATAAGGGTTATTCATAATGAAGACACAGGTAAGTGGAGTGAGAACATAAATAATGAAGTAATGAAGAACAAGGTGAGTAATGTGGTTAAAACAAGTGATAATTATAATGGTGAGATAATAAGGAATAATAATCAGGTGATGAATTACAAGGTAAGTGGCGGTGTTAAAATAAGTAATGAGGAAATATTATTGAATACAAATAATGGTAATACAGTGAATAATATTAGTGATAATGAGAGTAGAAAGTTAGTGGAGGTTAGAGGATTGTTAGTTAGTGTGCATGAGTTAGAAAGGGAGTATAGAGATAGTTTAAATGAAGAGGGTGAACAGGGGGCAAATTTTTCTGGGGTTAAATGTGGAGCAAAGACTTCACAAGTGGGTCATGAGGATAAGAAATCCTCACTATGACATTTGGGCGACAATGGGTCGGCAGATGGTCAAATAAGTTTTTTGTGTATATCTGGTAGGGCCAGATGGAGTTTAAATAATGTGGTATTGCCCTCTGTGTGGAGTGAGAATGTGAAATTGGGTTGGGAAAGTGATTATAAAGAAAGAAATAGAATGATAGAGTTGTTTAATGTAAAGAAAGGTTATAGAGAATTTGTGGAGAGAGTAAATAACATTTAATATTTACGTTATGAAGTAAACAGTGTAGTGATAAAAAATGATTATATTGATGATGATGTTAAACATTTACCTATTGGGAGAATTAGTGTTCTGGTAATAGCAGATAATTGTGATACTGATGTAACTCACCTGGGGGTAACAATAAATACTAATGGAGACTGGACTAAAAATAATAATGCCGACATGGCTTATGATAAGATAATAATGGGGGACTACCCTGGGAATTATTATAATGGTATAACGGATAAAAAAGATTTAAATAGTTATCATACAAATGGTAATAATAAAATGTATGTAAATAAAAATGAAATGTGTAATGTGGACGTAAGACTAATTTTCGATGACGGGGGTTAGATACATAGTGAATGAACATTTAATTATTTGAGTCAATCGTATAATGAGTTGGCTGATTTATGCAATGAAGTGTGGTAAACATGAAATGATATGACGAAAATTTGTAAATAAATTCGTATTGGTGTTAAATGTAGTGTGTTAAGGTTATGTTGATATTTTGGTAGTGCATCAGCTGATATGTTGTTGACATGTACTTTGTATTTTGTGTGACTAATGTTTACAGTTATCATGGAGGTAACAACAATAATAATTTATATTGATGAATAAGTTAAATTTTATTATGAAATGGAGTTAACTTTTTGTGAATAGTATAATGAAATAACTTAGTGTTCTGATTATAATGTAGTTAAAATTTATGTGAAAGGACTTTATTAATGTAGAATCATTTTGAATATAATGAAATTAAAGTAACTTAAACCGTTTGGAAAAGATGAGGTAATGAAAGTAAATTTGAGTGGGAATTAAATTAATTCAGAATGTAAATGTCAGTAATGAATATAAATTTATTTTGATTTAAATTGTAAAAACATTTGTTTAAAATATAAACTTTACGTGTAAAAATAGTAACTGATTAAAACGTAAAGAATAAAATATTTGTTTAAATTGAAAATTGAAGGAAACTTTTGTGGTGATGTGATTAGGAATGTTTATGTTGAGATAGTAGTTGTAAAACAAGTCGTGTATACAACTGTTGATGTAAACAGGTATAAACAATCAACCTATGTTATATGTTTAACTGTAGATTCCTCGTTTAAGTGCGGTCATGACCTCACCGGATCATGACCGTGAAAGTAGTTAATTATAGCAAATCATAAATTTTAATTGTTATAATCGGCTTATGGTTTGTTTTTGTTTTGTTAACCCTGTGGTGTGTTAGATTTAGTTGGGGGGTTTATTTTTAGGGGAATCTACCAATTTTTGGAACAGGGCTATTTTCACCCATATAGGGGTGGTAGTCCATTAGGGGTGTATTCAGAACTGTTAGTAAGTATGTAATACCGAATTTTATTGTAACACCAAAGCAAGGATTGGGGTGGAATAAAAGAAAAAAATGTCCACCTCTTCCGCATCAGTCCTTGTGGAAGCAACTGGGCGCTACAGTCCAGGGGGGGTCATAGTGAGTGTGGATGGGGGGTGACCAAGTTACAGGCCACGAGGGAGATGTGGTTTACGGCTAGGATGAGGCCGGCGATGGTCAAGAGGTCAAGAAGCCTAGTGCAGAACACAGTAAATTGTACGGGTATCAGGGGTTAAGGGATTTGGGGGGTAGAAAAAAAAAGATTGAGTGGTGAGTGGATGGTAAAGTATTCTTATGTGTGTAACTTGTATTTTATAATAAGGTTATTATGATTTATTTGCATTTTATGTAATCAATTTGTACTTGTGGCGGGGAACATTGTTTTGTTAGGGGAGAAAATTACCAATGTATATAACTTGTATGAGATTTTTTATGTATTTGATGTAAGTAGATAGTAAGTTTATATTGCCATTTAACATTGTATTTTCTATAGTCAAGCTACAGGTTTATTTGAAATCAAGATAAAATGTTTCTGTTTAAGAGCAATGAATGTAGAACCAAGGTATTTGTATATTCCTCTCATTTGGGGGGGGGGATTGTAATGGTACAGAATTGGGAGGCAGAGAATGATAATAAAGTGTTGTCAATTCATACAGTACACCACCTATTGGGAACCCCTGCTTTTACAAAACTGCACAATGTTATTCCAGACTGTTATGTCTAGACACCCGGCTAGACATATTACATAACCGCTGGCAAGCGAGTCTCTCTGTGAATTACAGAGGAACATGTAATCACCCCAAGCCAGTTATCATCAGGAGGTCACAGGTAGCAGTTGACTAACAGTGAAGTTGAATAGCAGTCGGCAAACAGAGCGGACATAAAACTAACCGTAGCCTCGGACGATTTTTTGGTAGACTGAAAAGTTCTAAGTAGGTCTACCAAAAGGTGAATTTAAACCGTATAACAGTAAACAGTTTATAATACCGCAAGAAAAAATCTGCAGAAAGTGAATACGGATAGTTCCATGAAGAAGACGAAAACGATATCGTGCACCATAGTTTAAACCATGTGCCTCTAAATACCAGGAGGAGATAAAGTTACAAATTCGTGTTTTTTTGGCCAGAAGTGTGTCGGTAAAGAGAAGTGGTAATGAGCTCATTAAACGGGGTTTAAAAACAAAGTGTAAAAAGAATGAGAGAGTGAGTGATGTAATAAAGGGGGAGAAAGAAAACATTAAGGAGAGTACTGGTTCGTATAATATATATAGAATTTACATATTTTGATATTGTAACCTTATTGACAAAATTATAGATAAAGTAAAAAAGGAAAAGAAAGAAGTCAATTTTTATGGTAAATAAAATAGTATTTGAATTATCATGAGTAAGTGTTAGAGTAAGTTATTACGCCCGTTTAACATAACCTGTCCTGTATAGAAAATCTCGCCTAAACGAACCTGGTAAGTAAGTAAAGTAAGAAAGGGGAAAATGTATTAAGGTTTCCATATTTGTCCTTTTGTTTAAAAATATTGGTGGCGACCTATAAGTAATTTTGGAATCTTCTGTTTTGATAAGTCAGGGTAATAAGAGCTAGTGCGTAAAAAGATTGCACAAGGTAAGTAAAAGTCATGTGGGGGGATAAAAGTAATAAAACATTACAATGTATGGACTGATGAACACGTGTATAGGAGGCTTACAACAAATCAAGAGATTGAGAAAAATGAAACAATGAAGATTAAGAAAAATTAAATTCAAAGGCTAAGTTGACCTGGACATATACTCAGTCAAGATAAGGAATCAAATTTGAGAAAGGTTGTAAAATGGAAGACACAGAAAAAGAGACCCAAAGAAAGAACAAGGATAATATGGGAAATCAAGACCTTGGGAAAAGCAAGTTATCAAAGCGTTGAGCTGTAGTGTCGGTGTGAGAAAGGGTACAGTGGGAAAAAGCACGCTAACCTGTAATGGAAAAGGAATAGTGAGTATGAAGTGACTCATCATCTGCCACTCATCTTCATGAGCCCAAAGAACTTGAAAGAACAGCTATACTTTGCAAGGTGTGTGAAGTCATGATTATGATGATGAGGATAATCTCAATTATGTTGATGATTATGATATGGTTGAAAAACTGTATATAAGACAATAAATAATTTCAAATATAGGAATATTGGAAAGGAGAAGACAGACTAAAGTGATAAAGGCATAAAAACCAAGACAGTATTGACATATGGTTAGTTTAAAATATTCAGCGAAATTTAAAGAATTTGCTTTCCGTTTTCTGTGAAAATACACAAATGATTTCACTCTCCTGCTATTACCTCTGAATTTATATTAATACATTATGTGTTAACACAAGAAGGTTTTGTGTAAAAAAAAATTACTTATGAACTACAATGAATTAGACCAAAAACAAAACTTAAAATAAGATGGAAGAACATTGTGTATAAACAGAACTGAAAGAGAAAAAAATAAAGGAAATACAATAGAAGAGGCCAGGAAAAGTCAAATGTGGGCTGATACTTGGGATATTGCAGGAAACATACATTTATATATATATTAAACCCGCACTAATGTGCACGGCTTATGGCTTATATGTACTTATGACTAATGTGTGTTTATATGCTATAACTATAACTTATAACTGCTTCTATGTACTTATAACTGTTAAAATATGCTACTGTATGTTTCCTTATGGTTTAAACATTTCATTTTATTTTATATTTCAATAAAATTTATTGAAATTGCACTTACTGAAGCATTTGCTTTCTTTATCGATTTTCCCAAGAGTTTCTTACAAATTCTATCCCATGCGGAAGCTAAACTGTCCAATGAGATGTGTTTCACCTGTTGCTTTTGAAGCTCTGACGACATTTCCTTTAATGAAACCATAACTGTTTCCTTCTTTGTCACATCATCTGATATTTCCTGCATATTCATAAAATTTTTCACTTTAACTTTTTACAAAACAAGCAGAAAATTATAAATCAATATAATAATCTTATGATATAGTGGAAGCATAAGTTGTTTTACCGAATACGAATTTTCTTATGACTACAATTTGAGATGTTTCATCAGTATAGCAGACAAAGTAGGAAATCTTGTCATATAATGTAAACTGAAGATACAAGGATCTATACAGGCATATCACCAATGCATTGGACAAGTAGGTTACAGTAGTAAAAAAAGCACTCGGTTATGGTATAATCTACAGGTTGACTACATTAAGCAATTCAGTTACAGTGGACTGAGAATTCTTGAAATATTCCAGAACTGTTACACAATCCCAGAATTCTATATCTAATATAATCAAGCAACAAACGACCAAAATTAAATTGTCCAGAACAAATTATCTAGCACACTTCTTGGAGAGGTGTAAAGCAATTTGTTCAGGGATTGAATAATTCTCAGAATTGCATTAAAGGCAATGTGAATCTTGAACCTAATCCCATCATGTTAGTGATAAATTTCACTGAAGTGTTGTAGTGCCTCTATTTGTTTTAGAATATTCACTGAAATTTACAGAATTTGCTTTCCGTTTTATGTGAAAATAGACAAATGATTTTACTCTACTGCTATTACCTTTCAGTTTCTATTAATACATTATGTGTTAACACTTTGGATCCCAGGACACTATTTACATATTAGTTTGTATACCTCACACAGTTATAATTGTAAGTAGAAGTGTACCAATTACAAAATTATCATGTGACAGTAAAGCCTATAAATCTCTATTGATTGCCCTCCAAGTTATTTCTCTTACTGCAGCCACCCTTAATCCATCACTATTCCCTACCACCCCCCTACCCACTTCAACATATGTGTACTACATTTTCGAGATGACTGGGATATATTGGACTGGGAATTTTAACTGAAAATTATTTTCCTGTACAACCCTGTTTCATTCAATTATTACGACGGGTATCCAAAAAGTAAGTTTCCCTTACCAAAGAAAAATACAAAAAATAATTTTAAAAGTGCAAAAAATATTTATTTACCTTTGTACACAAGAACTTATTTTTTTTATAATTTCCATCCCTGTCCAAGCATTTCTGGTACCTAGGTAACAGTTTTTTTATTCCAGCTTCATACCAATCTGCCGCCAAATTCTGAAACCAGTTATCCACCTCCTTTATCACTTCGTCATCATTGGTGAAGCGCCAACCACCCAGATGATGTTTGAGCTCCGGAAACAGATGGAAGTCACTTGTAGCAAGGTCTGGAGAGTACGGAGGATGCTCGAAAATCTTTCATCAGAAGTTGGCGAGAAGTTCGCCTGTTGCACGAACAGTATGTGGTCGGGTGTTGTTGTGAAGGAGCAAAACTTTGGGTGACAAAAGCCCCCACCGTTTGCTCTGAATAGCGCGATGAAGTCTGGTCAGCACATCACAGTACCGTGCTGCATTTATTGTCATTCCACGTGGCAGATAATCAATCAGCAATACTCCACGGCAGTCCCAAAAACTGTGGCTATCACCTTTCCGGCCGACTCAATCACTTTGGCTTTTTGGGGAGCTTTCTCGCCTTTTTTTTTGCCATACCATACTCTGGTGCTTGCTTTCGGGGGTTGAACAGTGAATCCATGTTTCATCACCAGTGACTATTCTTGTAAACAGGGCTTCACCCTCATCTTTAAACAACTGCAAGAAAGATTGTGCAGCTATGAAGTCACGCTGCTTATGGGCGTCAGACAATAAGCGCGGCACCAATCTTTCACACACTTTTGAAAGTTGAAGGTCTTAAAAAAATATGTTGTGAAGACAGGATCGGCTAATTTCAATATTTGGTGGCAGTAGTCATGATTTTATCTAGCATGAGCCACTTGTCGGAGTCAATGACGTGGCGCACAGCAGCAACGGCGTCAGCTTGGCGCAAAGTTGCTGGTTGGCCGCTGCACTTATCATCGTTAACATTTTCTTTGCCTTCAATAAATGCTGTTCGCCAACGACGAACCATTTGTACAGACATGACATGTTCACCATAAACACTGCATAACTGACGATGAATTTCCACGGCCGATTCATTTTCTACAGTCAAAAAACGAATAACACTACGTATTTCACAGCTGGCGGCAAAACAAAGTGGAATCTCCACGGCACTCGGCTCGCTATTGACGCTTGAGCATTTCACGCCCACCAGATTGGTTGCGAGCGCTGCCACTACACCCTAAAACTAAAATTCGCTGTGCGCGGGAATTGCCTGACTCGTTTATACTTGGATATAAAAATTAGGGAAACTTATTTTTTGGATACCACTCGTATTTCAAATTGGAAAATGTGTACATTTTGTAATAGTGTAATTAAAATGTCATACCATTAAATAATCAAGATGAAAAAATTATTTTTATACATTTACCAAAAATCAAAGCAATAAACTTTTTATTCATATGTCTGTTATTTTGAAACTTGTCGCCAATTTTCTTTTTTTAAAGCTTAAATTATACAGACAGTTCAGTTTTTAAAACTTGAATGCTAACTTTTGAATTCTGACAAAAACTAAGGAAAGTTGAATTTGCAGTAACAAATAAATTGTCCTAAAGTCTCAATACATTATCCTTTCTCTAAGGGAGTAGAACTATTACAGGAAATGAAAAATGGGAGAATATTATCATCCATCTTGCAAAAGAGTAAAACAAAGGTATGTAATATATGGATGATTTTAATTGTAATATACAAGGGTCATTCAAATATGAACCGGATTTTTTACGTGTGGACTCAGGAAGAGGAGTGAGTGAGGTGGTGCACTTTAGGTAGTTAGGTGGGGATGTGTGGAGGTGAGGGAATCCCCAACCACGCCTGCAGAACACGTTCCCGCATCAGTAGCACAATGTCTTCTAAGCACGATGTACCTTCGTCTGTTGCACAACGGGTAATTATCCGATTTCTCGCCAATGAAGGGGTCAAATCACCTGAGATTTTGACCAGACTCCAGGCACAGTTTGGAGATGCTACCTCTGTCAAGAACACAAGTGTTTGGTTGTGCCAAAAAATTTTGAAGCTGTTGTGATCCAGTGGAGAACGCAAGTCACAAGCGTCATCCATGGTCCAGCATCATCCGCAGTCCAGCATCAACGCTGACAACACTCGGGGTCTTCATGACCTTATGGAAGGTGACCGCAGCATAACTGTTGCCGAAATTGGATCAGAGGTGGGCATAAGTGTTGGGAGTGTGCACACAATTCTTTCAGACGAGCTTGGATTCAGCAATCTCAGCGAGGTGGGTCTCACGTTTTCTCACTGAGGCACAGAGAAATGTCCGAAAACACATCTGTCAGCGGCTTCTAAATCGCTTTGAGGAAGAAGGAGAGGCGTGTTTGAAATGAACTGTGACATGCGATGAAATGTGGGTTCACCACTAACTACACCCTGGAGAACAAGAGGACGAGTATGGAGTGGCGGAAAAGTGGAGAGGGGGTGCCGATCAAGGCCCAAACTCGCCTGTCAGCAAGAAAAATTCTGGCAACTGTGTTTTGGGACTCAAGAGGTATGTTGCTGATTAATTTCCTTCACGATCGAAAGACTGTGAATGCGGCATACTACTGCCACCTGCTGGATGACGTCAGGGCTGTTTATCGCAACAAACGATGCCAGCAACCAATTCACGATGTTCTGCTTCTCCATGACAATGCACGGTTGCATACTGCAGCTCAAACTCGCAATAAACCAATTGAAATTGACTGGACACCTCTTGAACACCCTGCTTATAGTCCAGACTTATCTCCGTGTAACTTCCACATTTTTGGTGTGCTGAAGGAAGCGTTACGAGGGGAAAAATTCAACAACAATGCAGAGGTTGAGCAGTATGTGCGCAATTGGCTGTTGGAGCCCCTGTCTTCTTTTTTTGATGAGGGGATCAAGAAGCTACCTATCCAGTGGAGAAAATGTGTTTCTGTTGAAGGAAACTATTTAGAAAAATAAGATATTTTTTTGTAATTTTATGTCACCAGTAAATCTGTGTAAAAAAAATTCTGTTTATATTTGAATGACCTTTGTATTACATGTAATGCACACTGTGGGTAGTGACTGCGGGTATTCGACTCTCAGTTTCTTAGGCTTCAGTCTGGGAGAGCCCTCTGCCTAGCTTTGGAGGAAGTAGTAAAAGCACTTAGAGGAAGTAGGAGGAAGAGGAAGTACCCAGCTCTTAATTTATAGTAGTAAAAATAATAAAATGTCTTTTAACATGCAGTATTATTTTCTATTTTTTGTTACGCATGGATTATTTCTGAAATTTTCATAGAAATACTCATTTTACTGTTTTTGTTCAGTTATTCTGAAAATTCACTTTTTTCACTACTCAAACTACCAAGACCTCACAAGGATAAAAGGTCAAAATAGGAAGATAGGAAGAGGAGGACGCTTATGACAAGTAAATACCCTTGGGGGATTCTTACCTGCATCTTGTCATTGTCAATGTTGCCAGACTCCAGTTTCTCAAGTGTATCCTTCAACCACCTGTTCTGTGACACAATAAATTTGTTATACTCATTTAAGACTTTGTCCGCATTTTGAGCTTCCACTTTTCTTGCCTAAAAACATAAACATAAATTCATATAACTTTGTGTTTGGGTTACTGTAATGTCAGTGGACACTATGATATTCTTAAGCATGGAGTATTCAACAATGATCCTGTCCACACTGATTTGATGTGTATGGGTCAAATATACAAGTACGCATATATAAGAAATTCATATATTTATATGTAAGTACATATAGGTAAATGTACACACACAAAAAATCAAATGTTGTCTAAGGCTTTCACAGCCAGCATCGTACTTATTGATATCATTGTTTGCCAGGCTATCAGGCAGTGGCCTGATGTTATTTAACGCAAACATTTCATCCACTCCATCAAGATCATTTTCAGTGCTTGAGGACTGATACACTGGCACAGGTCTAACAGTCAGTGAACCACAGTACTAATAGACCTGTGAAAGAAGTGTACCAGTTCAGTATAACTGTAACAGTATCTACAGTGTGTTCATAAAGTCACTGTGCACTAGATTTGACAAGTTGGTAGCACTGTTTGGGTGGTAACACTGTCTGTGTTGCACATAAGTCGAGAGATTAGTTGTACTTCTTGGTAGAGTTGCTGTTGTTGCACGTACACCTAACCATATCTATAGTTATTGTTGTCATATGTAAAATTTATTGTTTTCAGAAGCATCATGATTCTTTTGATTGGGGATTACATTTTTCTTGTTGAACATGTGTTTTGTGAAGATAACAATTACACAACCAACCAATTACATAAGTTTTCCAAGAAATTTCCAGTAACTTCTGGTCCACACCACAATGCAGTTCACAGGCTTATGGAGAAATTCTGTGAAATAGTTTCAGCTGAAGACACTGCACGAAGTGGAAGACCGTATAAACTAAACGAACAGCAGCTACTGGATATTGTGAGCTGTATGTTTTAAAGCCCATCAAAATCAATGCGCAACCTGGCACAACAGCACAAAATCTGAGTTGCTACAGCAGTTAGACAAGAAATGCAGCTTATCCCCTACAGTGGTCTTTTAAACCTACATTAAATCTGTACTATTATTATTGCATTATGTCAAGCGCACAGTCACTTTCTGAACACGCTGTAGAATAATGTCCACTCAACTTGGACCATGCTTAACTTCCGTTGCTAGAAGACAATTTTTAGATTGTTAAAGCTCAGTGTAAAATAAGTTTTTATTCTTGCTCAGTGTAACATACATTTTTAATGCTCAGTGTAAGAATTAAGTTTTTTTAATCTTACGCTTTTATTGCACAATCAACTTATGAAACTTACCAATTACATAGTGAAACTTTAATAATTATACTCTCTTATACAGCCACTTGGCTTGCCACCACTTGTCATATTCTAGTCTTCATTTACCAATCCTTGGTTACCAATCTTCTACTCATCACTGCAGCAATAACTTTGCTTCTGTATGATCTTTTGACCTTCTCCTTTTCTGTGAGGCCATTCCACACTCTAATAAGTCATCTGTCTTCTGACGTTAGACAGGTAAATATCCACTCCAACACGATCACTTGGATTCTATATCATCCACAATATCTCAATGAATTCCTATTTCATCCCTTCCAGCATCATTACATACTCCATCTTGCCTTGTTTTTCTAAAGCACTTTTTCCAATAGTTCATCTCTGCCAAATTTTGTATATCTCTTCTGTTAACATCCCATAATACCAAACAATAAGCACTGTCGTACTTCCCACAATGGATTATAAATACATATTTTAGTAGCCTTCAATACATTCTTGCTCGTAAACATTTGTGGTTTTCCTTGTGAACGCATTTCTATTGAAGAAGGTTTCCAGCCAAAATTTTTATATATGAATCAATTTGTAAGCAACTGACCACAGCCCCACAGTCTGATAGTTCCTAATTTTAACAATGAAAACGCAGAAATTTTTAAAAACTGCAAAATTAAAAACTGAACAAAACAAAAATATTGTGCCTGATATGCCATTAATGATAATACATACAACAAAAGCAATTACCTCAGTCTGCGACATGACCTCACTCCACTTAGCTCGTAACTTGTCCTGAGCACTGGTGCGTAGCTGGTCAGCTCTTTCTGGCTGGGTGGTATGAACTCGTAACACAAGCCCATCACCACGACTGATGAGAGTTGCAGCATCAGGCGCCAAACAACTCAGTTCTCTTTCTAACACCTACATAACAAAACAAAATACAATTGAAAATGACACCTGTTAACATACTTTTGATTACTGTAATTGGTACTTATATGTACTTGTTTTTACAACTCTCTCTCTCTCTCTCTCTCTCTCTCTCTCTCTCTCTCTCTCTCTCTCTCTCTCTCTCTCCCCCCCCACCTTCTCTCTTTTGTGCATTCACACACGCAAGTGCATCAGTTCTTATTATGAATGGTAAGAAATCAACAGTGTGAAGACAGCAGAAGTAAATCTGTCAAACATGGCCAAAACACCTTCGAAAAAAGAAGTCAAATTTCATGTGGAATCTGTGGAATCCAGGCCATAACAATATCAGAACACACACACTTACACACGCTCAAAATATGCTAACATACAATTCACTATTACTAGAAAACGCACTCACAACTTTTAAACTTACTATTCACTCTTACCAATATAAACTGAACACGATTTGAACATGTGCTGAAAAAAGATAAATTAATAATAACAAAACTATCTATTTTCATCATTTTCTACAGAATTATTGTTTAATCATTAACTTTTTTCATTCTATTAGACAACTAAGAAAAACAATTGGTTTAGTTATCACTGAAACTAATAAACTAGCTAACTTTGTGATATGACTTCCACTATATAACCCCAACAAATTTTAATGCCCAGTAATAAATAAAAATCAAATTGAGATGACTTATTTACCTCCAGTCGCTTGCCAGGATCACCTTGACTGCTTACACCACACACAATTTTCAACATTACATCCATCCTTTCTAACATTTCTTGTGCGGCCTCTTCAAATTCTTGAATCTCTTTGTCTAGTGGTAACAATGGTTCTTCATCTAATTCTTCAATTCTGTCTATACTGCTGTCTTCAGAACCACGTTCCTGAGTATTCACATCAGACTTAACATTCTGAACGGATGCCAGTTCCTTATTTAGGGGCACATTTGCACCCTACAATGCAGAAATGTATCAAATTAAAATTTACATAGTAGTCAACCACACACACAAAAATCATACATTATATAGATGATACACAATTAAAATTTCCAAAACTTCAAAAATTATTCATTTCTTACTTGAATACATAATTTGCATTCTGTTGTCACACACTTATATAAAATGTTGCTGATTAACTAAAAAACAGCAAAAATTAATTGTGATAGTGATGGCAGTCACCATTAAACAAGTTACCCAAGTTGCTTGGATGCCAACCTAGATTCCTTCAAGGATCTACTTTTGACATCAGATTCTAAGCATACCCATACACATACACAATCATGCATATACCGCAATCCAAACAGGTAATCTTCCCTTCACTTCAACAGCCTATTACATTCAGATGGAGCCAAACAAATTTCTTGCATTTTCAACCTTTCATTCCTTTTCAAACACCAGTACTTTCCATTCCTTCTGTTCTTACCATCTTTAAATTATTTTTTAGCTTTATTTTCATTCGTGTTCATCATGTTAATAATATTCATCAATGACACAAATAAAAGAAAAAAATAAATTATTTAATAAATTTTTTTTAATTCATTTAGTTTAGCAAAAAATATGAAAATAATCAAGACTATAAATTTTATTTGTGAAGTAACATTACCTTTTACATACCACCAACATGCTTTTGGATCAATGTGGTAAGGTGTTAGACAAGGAGGACAATATGATTAGCATTTCAGTATAACTAGACTGTCTACTATCCCCAGCTGATGTGGGCAATAATCCATTAGGGCAGGGTGGAACCCTACACTCTTGCTAGAGATAGTTATAAATGCTCTACCTGGGATGGATTCAGATCCACAACGTCTTTTGTTCATAGTATTTCAGAAGGTTCAAGCATACAGAATGTGTTACCTCATATAAGTTCAACACACTGACTGTGCACATAGTTAAATCTTCTTCTTCTTCTTCTATGGTGTCACAGTTCGAAGTCGAATCTTAGCCTCCATAATCATCAGCCTCCATTTTTCCCTGTCCTTGGCTATCCTCATAAAAAACCTGGGTCCATCTGGCTCCAGATGGTAGCACTCTGTAATGGCCTCTAGCCAGGGTTACGGTGAAGACCTCAACGGCGAATGTGGCAGAGTAGGGAGCCTACAGTATGGCGCAAAAGGCGGAAGAGGCAACCCATTCTCCCTTAGGTAAATGGAGAGAATCGCGGCCTTGTGAAGAAGAGGGATCTTCAAAGGGTAAAGGCGTAAACCCTGATAGAAAATCAGGGTAGACCAGGGTCTAAGCTGTAGCTGTAGTGCTCTAGGGGACGAAAACCCTGAATAAAAATGACCCGGCCCTCCAGGTTGGGGGTTGGGCGAAGGGCCAACAACCCCTCCCCGTAAAACCAATATGTTCAGGAACCAATAATCATGCCTTGGAATATGGACTTGATTAAACGGCAACGACTAGTGCACATAGTTAAATAAGAGGACAAAATTGAAGACCTGAAATGTAAGAGCCACGAGTGAAAATATCAGCTAAAGAAAACACTGACTCTATTCATGTACCTGTGAGTAAAATGATACAGGAAAAAACCCTGATCACTTACTTGTGTAAGGAGGCACATCGATTTTTTTGTTTAATTTGACATACTTTTGTTGAATATGAACCAACAAGAAATTCATATTTGTATATACGTATACAAGTATATACTGTCACGGTGATGCAGGAATTTGAAAAAGGTTGTAGAATGCAATGGAAAGAAGAGAACTTTCTCAAACCAACCAGTATGTCAACAGCTGTCTTCTGTGATGATGCTGAGTGAATTGTAAGAAGGAAAGTGCAGATGTTAAGGAATACTCCTATGGCTGTCTTAAAGGTCATATGTATGAAAACAAATTTATTTCCTCTACAAATTATAGTGTTTACCTGAACATTCCATCAATGTCTGGAATCCTTAAATTCGTAGTGACCGTCAATCAATGAATTTTTCTGGTGAAGGGTTTGTAGCCAAGTAAGACTATCGAAAAAAAGGGCAAAAAAGGCAAATTTCCAGAAACAGCATCTTTTGAGCTGATTTTTTTTTTAATGATAGGTTTAGTGTTTACCTAAAAGTTTATCCAAGTTCCAGACCTCGGACCTCACATTTTCCCCAACTTTTCACTTCCGGCAAACAGCGGAGCGCGAGTCACTTAAGTTTCCAATGGTAACTTCACCAAATCAAAAAAATAAAAATACCAGCGTATTCCCCGAAAATTTCCTATCGATCTGTGTTAGTCGTTCATTTTTTAAAGGCAACATAACCTACAAAAAAATTGAAACTTGCAAAAATGTGCATTTTCAGATTTCCGTTAATAATGAGTGAAATAATGATTTTTTCTTCATAAAAAAATTGTAGAATATAGTATTCCAATAGACGAATTTCCATATGAATTTTTATCCTGAAATATTTTGACATTAAGCCACAATACATTTTTCAAGTTGAAAAGGGAAATTTTTCAAAATTGGGTCCAGTCATCACCCTGACATCACAGGACAAAGTTTTTTTTTTTTTAAATACTCGTAATGCTCCATCAGCTAGTGTAAAAAGTTTGTCCTTTTATAGCTTACCAAATAATAATTTTTACCTTTTTTTTGAGCTTGTACACAGCGAATGGCCGCGTAGTATGTAATGCTCTGGCAAGTACATAGTACTGCCGCTTGGCGGTGCATATGTATACTTGATTCAGTCCGCGCGGCCATTCACTGTGTAAAAGCGCAAAAAAAAGGTAAAAATTATTATTTCGGAAGCTATAAAAGAACAAACTTTTTTCACTAGCTGATAGACCATGAAAATACGAATATTAAAAAAAAAAACTTTGTCCTGTGATGTCAGGGTTATGACTGGACCCAATTTTGAGAAATTTCCCTTTTCAACTTGAATAATTTATTGTGGCTTAATGACAAAATATTTCGGGATAAAAATTAACTTGAAAATTTGTCTATTGGAATACTATATTCTACAATTTTTTTATGAAGAAAAAATCATTATTTCAGTCAATATTAATAGAAATCTGAAAATACACATTTTTGCAAGTTTCAATTTTTTGTAGGTTATGTTGCCTTTAAAAAAATGCACGACTAATAC
Organism: Magicicada septendecula; assembly: GCA_034769895.1. Lineage (NCBI taxonomy): Eukaryota > Metazoa > Arthropoda > Insecta > Hemiptera > Cicadidae > Magicicada > Magicicada septendecula. The sequence continues at coordinate 831,085,620 of CM068368.1, forward strand.
AGATTGATAGGAAATTTTCCGGGGAACACGTTGGTATTTTTATTTTTCTGATTTGGTGAAGTTATCATCGGAAAAATTGAGGAAAACTTCAGTGACTCGCGCTCCGCTGATTGCCGGAAGTGAAAAGTCGGGGAAAATGGGGGGTCTGAAGTCTGGAACTTGGATACTGATACTTTTACGTAAACACTAAGCCTATCATTTAAATTAGTCTTACTCGGCTATTGTGAGGATCGGTCAAAAAATATAACACAAATTTTAACTTATTTGTGTAGGCGTTTCGACAGTGTTTATTGTCATCATCAGGACAATTGTTGCTGACACCAAACACACAACTGTGACTATAAATTTGCTTGTTTATAGTTGTGTTTGGTGTTTATTTGCTATAAATTTGTGACTACAGTTGTGTGTTTGGTGTCAGCAACAATTGTCCTAGTGATGACAATAAACACTGTCATAACGTCGACACAAATAAGTTAAAATTTGTGTTGTATTTTTTGACTGATTTTCACAAACCCTTCACCAGAAAAATGTCTGGAATGTTTAAGCTGCAATATACTTCAGCATACAAAAGCTTGAACTGTTGTGTAAATACAACAATACTAAGCAATGTTATTTTTAGACAAAAGAATTTCTGTTTAAATCTGAAAAACATGTTTAAAAGACTTATGTTGCAGTATTCTGGTTTCTTATCTGAGTTAAGATTGTTGTTGGTGTTTTCTGTCCTTCATTTATTGAGAGCATGCAGCTTATACACTTCATACCACATCCTGCAAGATACGTCAGTTTGCTTATTTATATAGTTCTTAGTAGCTATCATTCACATATGATTTTATATCTGGAGTAATAGATACTGGTCATGTTATTTGTACTTTATGTTTCAGAATTATTGGCATGAATTCCCAGTGCAGCCAAAAAAACATTACTTTCTTAAAAAGTTGAATAAAACATTCATTTTTCAAATATAAATAGTCAATACTGGTTAAGGTGCATACACATTATAGTCAGAGAATATGTTGTTACTTCCATGTTCCATAAGGAAATGGAAGTATGGTCATGGCGAATTTTTAATTGTGAAGGCAATTTCAATTATTGTCAATGCGCTGTTAGGCCATGATCCAACATCAATTTATGTCTAGAATATAATACACTACTTGATAGGCCTTTACGAAAGAGTTAAAATTGTTGATTTGCATATTATGTTGGCCTACGAGCATGTAAGAAGTAAGGTTTACAAACTACTTTAATCACTGATAATATTAATATTTCTACTCAATAGACTATAACACTTACTCCAGTGTACCGACTCTTTATTGTACCTCAGGGCGCCAGTAATAATAAACACAAATTAAAATATATCAATCAACTTTTAATGAATCATTTGCATTTATATACTACAAATTTCTTTAACATGACTTGAATAGTTTTGCCTTACAATTTGAATATTATTTCGTGGCAATGAGTTCTTTTTAGACAAATTGAGTCACTATATTTGATTACAAATATACAAGGTGTCCCGGGAGGAGAGGGAAATAATTTGAGAAATGGTTCTATAGTGTAAAAGAAGAAAAAAAGTTCATATAAACATATGTCCGAAAACGCTTTGTAAGCGAGTTACGGCTAGCGAAAGATTTCGCCCGGGTTTCAGTTCCCCCGGGTAAATGAAGACTTTCTGAAATTCTGGGAAGGTAAATTAAGGGGCAAATTCTGTTGTTTCTTATGGTTTTTGACCTGAAATATCGAATAAAACAGGTCGCAGAACTGTATCTCCCACAACTTTCATGATATCCGACGTAAAACAAAAAAATCTTTGCCTAAAAATGTATTGTATTGTTTAACCAAAATTGGATTTTTTGTTGATTTTTATTGACTTTATTTACACCATTTTTCTCAAAATTAAATTCTTTACAAGTTTTGTTTTTAACTTTTATCCATTTATTAATCATTTAACAAAGTTATTGTACTTCTAACCTAAAAACACGTTTGCTGGTGAACTGTGTACCGTTATCAGGTTTTCCTATCTCCTCACAATATAATTGAATTCTCTTTATTGTGGCAGTCTTTGTGGCTTGCCTCAGTTTATATAATTTGACATACTTAGTAAAATTGTCGATTACAGTTAAGATATACCTTACTTTCCCTGTGGAAATCGGCAGCGGTCCATAATAGTCGACGTTGATCAGTTCGCCTTTCTTCTTCGGTATGACCGGTTGCGTCTCTCCTAACATCCTTTTAAAATGATCCTTACTCTTTTGGCATGTGATACAGGTTTTCGTAACTGCTTTTGTGATTTTATTTATGGAATCCCTGGTGAAATTTTCCTTAAACAGCTGATATGTCCGCCGGTTCCCCACGTGACTGTATGCCTCGTGTAGCTCCGTGATCATGCTGTGGCACAACTCCTCCGTCAACATTAGCTTCCATACTCCCTTATCTTTACGGTACAGCTTTCCATTATGCCAAGTGTATTGCCTGGCAAGTTTATGCTGTTCATTTGATTGAATTGACTCGATAATCTTTTTCAGTTTGGTGTCAGCTAATTGATAATTCTGTATGTTTTTAAGTTGTTTCTTGAGTTCTTTACTGATGCGAACACTGACAAGGTTAATTTCAAATTCTTCGATTTGGTCTATTGCCTGCTCTTCATTTATGTCCTCCGGATGTCTGCTTAAGATGTCGGCTACAATGTTATCTCGACCCTTACAATGCACAATCTCAAAGTCATATTCTTGTATGGCGAGGATCCATCGTGTTACACGGGAGTTATTTAGATGACATTTTTTGATGAAAACCAACGCCTTGTTGTCGGTGATGATGGTCAAGGGCTTCCCTAGCACGTAAGTTCTGAACTTTTGCAAACAATGGACGATACTCAGCAGTTCCAGCTCCGTGGTAAAGTAGTTTCGTTCCGCCCCTCTCACCTCTCGGCTCGTGAACGCAACTACTCCGATATCATTGTTATTGTCTAATTGATATAGCTGTCCGCCCAACGCATAACGGCTCGCATCGGTTTGCAAATAAAACCGCTTGTTGGGGTCGGGATGCTTGAGAATTACCGCCTTGACAAATAGTTTCTTGACTGTCTCGAAGTACTGGTCCATCTCGCTCGTCCACTTGAAAGTAACGTTCTTCTTTAGGAGGTTCAATAATGGTTGGGTACCCTCAGCGTACCTATTGGTAAATCTATTGTAAACATTGGTTAAACCAAGGAATCCTTTGAGCTGCTTCTGATTTTTCGGTGTCCGACATTCCTGTATAGCCCTGATTTTGTCTGGTGCGGTAGTAATACCTGTGGTTGTTAACCGGTACCCCAAATAATCAATTTCCTCTCGGAATAATTGTGATTTGCTAAAGTTAACGGTTAGATTGGCTTGTTTTAAATCTTGTAACAATAACTTCAGGTGCTGTAAGTGATCTGCAACACTGTTCGATATGCATAAGCAGTCATCGACGTACAAAATGGTGAACTCCTTTACTTCCTTCGATAGTATTCTGTCTAGTCCCCACGTCAAGCTGGCCAAACTCGTCTTTAGCCCAAACGGCGTCACCGTGTATCGGTAGCATTTTCCTTCGTATAAAAATCCTGTGAAGTCCCTACATTCCCGATGTAATGGGATCTGCCAGAACGAACTACGTAGGTCTATCATGGACATTACTTTGATATTCCCACATTTTGCTAATATTTCATTTATCAGAAGGGCTCCCTTATAGTCAGGAATGGTAACAGAATTCAGCTTGCGCGCATCTAAACATAGTCTGACCGTCTGGTCCTTTTTGATAACTGTGCCCATCGGGTTGACATATGGACTTTGCGCCCTTTCAATCACACCATGTGCCTCCATCTTTTGTATCTCGGCCCTCACTGCATCCTGGTAGTTTAGCGGAACCGGCCACCCTCTCTGGCAGTACGGTGTCCGATCAGTAACTTCGAATTTGTGTTGGTATGCTTGAATCCTACCGGGAGTATTTCGGAAGACCGTTTTGTTGTCCATTAAGATTTGCTGTAGTTCATTCCTTTCCGCCTCGGTGATTCCGCCGATTGATCGCACCTTTTGTTTGATTACCGCTTCAATATCTTCTCCCCCAGATGCGATTTCTACAAGGAATATCTCTGCCGTGGCTTCCTTCTGGTCCCCTTTTCATGGAATTGTTAACTGTTTGTTGTGTAAGTCGATAACACACCCATGTTCTTCCAGCAACCCCACGCTTACTATACAATCCTTTGCTAGCTCTGGTACCACGACGAATACGCTGTCAACTTCCACATCTCCGATCCTGGCCGTCAACAATACCTGCTGCATCACCCTTTTCGATTTATTTCCAGTTGCTCCTTTGATAACAGTATTCGATAGTCTCAATGTTTCTACGTTCCCCAATTCCTTCTTCTTATTCTTCAACCATTGCTCAGATATAGCGTTTACTTGGCTTCCAGTATCTATTAATGCGCAGATGGGCATTCCATTTAATAATATCCTGGTCTCCAGGCACTTGTTCACACGATAGGTTACATTTATATCATCGTTACACAATAAATCGTCTCTTACATCTAAAAAAGTGGTATTAATATACTTATTAATAGTGCTTAAATCTAATTCATATGTACAACACTGCCCTAGTTTTTTGACATTGCAGTGGCGCTTTTGTTATTCTGGATACCGCTAGTCGAAGGGATCGGCTCTGGTTCATTTTTAAATTTGTTTGGCCGTCTATTGTAGTGTTGTGTAGTCGGTCGGTTTTCACTTTCGTGCGCTTGTCCTTGCTCGACCCTTCTCCCACTCTCCTCTTCATCTCTTACCCATTGCTTATGCTCGCGCCGACTGTCATAATGTGTCCGGGTCCTTGTCCTTGCTTCACTTCTCAAATTCATGAACTCTGATAATACTTGCTCGAACTCATTAATATCTGTATGATGGCAATCTGTACCCCCTGAGAATAGTTTTGCAATTTTTCTGATCAGGTATTGATCCGGTATCGGTGGAATAGTTGCCTGTTCTCCAACACTTTCCGTTCTAAGTACTGTATCATGCTCATACCACTCTCCATCTGATAACGTCCAAACTCGAGCTCGTTTCTTACTCTTTCTTGAATCACATAATTCCAATATTTGTTAGTGAAGGCTTCCTTAAATTCTGCGAAGTTAGTCATGCTATTTTTTATCAACCTCCACCACACCGCAGCCTCTCCTTCTAGGTGCCTTCCGATCCATGCGACGTTGCCGTTATCTTGGTAATGTTCCATATAGATATCTTCCATCTCCTTCATAAACTCCATCGGGAAGTCTCCAGTCCCGTTGTACTTGATATCTTTGACTTGTTCATGAGTAATGTTACGGTTGCACGACTGGTTGCTAATTGAGGCTAATTTATTCCTAACTTCTCGTTGTATCTGTCGTATTTGCAGGTTAGTTTCTTCCGACTTACGGTCAATTACATTTATATTTTCGTTCACTTTCTTCATTTCTTCCAGCTTTTTGGCTCTAACTCTTTGATTGCTGCCATATTGTCTTCGCATCTTTTGTTGTTTACATGATTTTTTCGCTCATGATTTGAATGTTGTTGCTATGCCTTCGTCCAACTCTATGATCTGCTGTTTAGTATTAATACTAAGCTCAGTAATCTTATCGGTGTTGTCTTGGATTTTGTTGTTAGTCTTTACTTGGCAGTCTTGGAACAGTTTTTTGTTGTTTGTTCTCTCTTGTTCCATTTGTATGGCGACTTCGTTTCTTATTTCTATGTGTTGTTTATGATGGATTTGTTTTTTCATTTGTTGTAACGCTTGTTCTAATTTTAATTCATGTTCTTCTAACCATTCGTCTGTTCTTTTCGCATGGTCAGCAATTTGTTGTGCTATCTGTGCTTTTGTTTGTGCCAGCTGTTCTGATTGTCTTTGTATTTGTTCTGTTTGATGTGTGACAGTTGTTTTTCTGTTTTTCTCAACTGTTGTGATAATTCTTGTATTTGTTGTGTTTGCTGTGAGAGTTGTTCTTTTGTATTTCTCGATTCTTCTTGTATTTGTTGTGAGAGCTGTTCTTTTGTTTGTTCTGATTGTTTTTGTATCTCTTCTTCTATTTTTTTCGATCGTTCCTCCATTCGTCGTGTGTGTTGTGACAACTGTTGTTCTAGCAACTGTTGTAGTATTGTGTATATATCAGTGTTTTTGTCTTTCTCTAGTGGTGTTTGACATACCGGTCTTTCTCGAATTTCTGCTACTATTGTTCGTATAAATTGTTGTGTCTCTGCGTTTTCATCATTCTGTCCGTTTTGTCCCCACGTCCCTGACGCTTGATTCTCCTCTGAAATGTCTGCGAGCGTGTCTAGATCGCTTAACTGATTATTTATTTCAAATTCCATCTTGTTGCTTTGGGTATCTGTATTTGTGCTCATGTTGTTGTACAGGTTGTGAATGTTGTTTTGTGTGTCTTTGTCTCTCCTACTCCTACTTCGCGTAATCATATACTATATTTGATACTATTTCTATTCTTAACTTCTACTTAGTCTTAATCTATAATTTGTTTAATAATGACTCAATTGTCCCACGTTCCGGGCAACAGAATGTAATACACTACTTGATAGGCCTTTACGAAAGAGTTAAATTGTTGATTTGCATATTATGTTGGCCTATGAGCATGTAAGAAGTAAGGTTTACAAACTACTTTAGTCACTGATAATATTAATATTTCTACTCAATAGACTATAATACTTACTCCAGTGTACCGACTCTTTATTGTACCTCAGGGCGCCAGTAATAATAAACACAAATTAAAATACAAATTACACACAAATTAGTATATCAATCAACTTTTAATGATTCATTTGCATTTATATACTACACATTTCTTTAACATGACTTGAATAGTTTTGCCTTACAATTTGAATATTATTTCGTGGCAATGAGTTCTTTTTAGACAAATTGAGTCACTATATTTGATTACAAATATATATATATTTATAAAACAATATTGAATCAAATGTTCATTTATTTGTTACTTGCGTGGAGAATCCTTCCGATGTGCGTAGTCCTTAAGGTGTTGCATGCTGGTGAGTCGTCAGCAGCTGTTTGTTGCGCGTTAATCCTGGTTATGAATGCACTAATTCACTTTATCACAGATGTACACTACACTTGACATATTGGTGATACATACAATTATGTCGTACAACACTCTGGTTTACAACATATTCTTGAATTTACATTAAGTGCATCTAACACAGTTCACGTCGCGTGCGTCTCGATTATCTCATACCATCGTGAATTTAACCCGAACTAATTCGCTTTCTTCAGTGATTTCACCACAACATATCGTATTGATGAACATTTATGTGTAGTATTTACTTCTCGTTATTCGTTACTACTCCGAACATTCACTCATTAACTTATTACTGTATATTAAACTTTATAAATTTAGCGTTAGGAATTATCGCGTTCCTGTACTTCTGTTTACTGCTGCAAATTTACTTTATTCTTTAAATTACTAATAAAATTTACATCTATATAGTTAATGCAAAACAGCACATGCGAGTCTCTTCAGTGTAGTTTCGCCAATATAAAGAAGACTGCCTGATTTCTCTCCAAATTCATATTTTTATACTAAGCTTTGAATTTCCCTTACCAAGTCTTGATAGAAAACAATCCCATAGGTTTAGACTAGCGCTAAATACAAAATCGCCCAATCTCCTTAGCGAAAACCTCCCGCACAACACATGACGCTTCCTCTGATTTGCCGAACGTTTTTCGCGTCTCACGTGCTTCAAAAAACTAGCGTCACTATCTATCTCACTCTTACATCGCTCTCTCGAACATAACGGTATCTACTGTTACATGCACTTAAAGTTTACAACATGGCAAACACCCCTAATATCCTAGCGAATAATACATTTTATGATAGTTATGTCCCAAAACATGCCTTAGCCTCTTATTACCTTCCTTACAGACGTCAGCCCCAAGGCCGGCATTGCTAACCTACTGCTATACTCTACAGCTTTTTTACAAGTTAATTTCTTTCATGTAACGCCACCTGAAAATTATTAAGTTAACTCAAGAAATGTATGAGAACTACACATGTCAAGTTTTACACCAGGGGATGTTGTCAGAGCCCATCCCAGTAAATAAAGGAGTGAAGCAAGGATGTTTGCTGTCACCAATATTATTTATTATGGTGCTGGATCTCATGATGAAGAAGGCAATGAATCGCCGAAGAGGAATTCAGTGGGGACTGACGGATAGGTTGGAGGACTTGGACTTCGCGGATGACCTGTGCTTGCTAACCAACAGTTTTAAGGATATGGAAGCAAAGCTGAACGATTTAAAAACCGAAGCATCAGAGGTGGGATTGAAGATTAATGGAAAGAAAACCAAGGAGATGCGTTATAATAACCGCAATAAGGCACTATTATTTTTAGGAAACCAAGAGATCGAACAAGTCAAACAGTGTTGTTACCTGGGAAGTATGGTCACCACGGAGGGAGGAACATAGAGGATATAGGAAATAGAATAAATAAGGCTAAAGGAGCATTTGCAATGCTGAGACCAATCTGGAAATCAAGGGAACTTAACACCAATACCAAACTACGCATCTTCAATACAAATGTCAAGTTGGTACTGCTCTACGGGTGTGAAACTTGGAAGACTAACAAACAACTGATTAGCAGACTCCAAACATTCGTGAACAGAAGTTTGCGGTAATATGGTGGCCACAAGTTATCTCCAATGAAGAGCTGTGGAGAAGAACCCATCAAACACCCACTGACATTGAGATGCGTCGTAGGAAACGGAAGTGGATTGGGCATACATTACGACGAGATAGAGACAACATAGCAAGACAAGCCCTGGAATGGAACCCACAAGGTAGCAGAAGAGGCAGACCAAGGAACACATGGAGGAGGAGTGTAATAGCGGAAGGGATAGAGAAAGGAGGTAAGACCTGGCCCGAGATCAAGACGATGGCGCGGAACAGAGTCTGGTGGCGGAAGTTCATTGCTGCCCTATGCTCCACTTAGGAGATGCAGGAATAATGATGAATTCCGCCCAACGGTACAGGCGTTTCTCTACCTCCCCGCTTTCTAAAACATACACATTTCTTTGCATTCAGCATAGTTTGATTTCGTAAAAATTGCGATTGCTCAATTTTTGCGTTACAATAAATACTGCCAGAAATTTCGACAGTACCCATGACAGACATCTTCAGTGATGTGGGAACACAGATCTCAAATTCAAGTGTAGGACTATGAACAAAGACTGCCCTATACCACTGAGGCACTTCTATTTATAAATATTTCTAACATCACTCACTCACATCAAACTACACTCACTGATAGTTGGTCACTGTTTGTCCAATTGCATCACTTTCCTTTTTTGATTGTCTCGGTTGTCCTACCATGTCTCAACCGTTGTAATTAGATTATTGTAATCTCAATAATCAGCAATTTCAATTGTTGTGACAGTACTTTAACTGTTGATCCCAATCTATCAGTTGTGTAATGATAAGACTAATTCACATTCCATGTTTTTATATCTTTCCATGTTTAGTATCTTTTACGTTGGTGTAAATAATCCATTTACAGTTACTACAAATGGTTACTGTACTAAATTTATTCAATTAATGCATTCATTTAATGCAGTCTAACTTCACAGCAAATCTTTGACCAACTCTAACTAAACCAGCTCTTGGTATATTTTCCAATCCTTGAGATTGAACATATGTTTTCCTGTTTAACATGCTGCACTTGATACCAAAACCATCAGCTGTTTTGCTCTCCACTACTTTGTGACTAATGTTTTCTCTACTTTTATTGTTGTGCAGATCTTTAGATGCTGCTTATCCATTTCTTCACTAGGGTAATTACACCAAGATGCATTTTTTTGAGGGAGTCATAGCCAATTCTACGGACATGTTTTGCCACCCAATCATCCTATGCAGAACGTCTGAATTTTGCTGTTTGCATGGAAAGTTTGGAACTGCTTCTGGGCTTTTGTAGATACGCCCATTTCTTGCTGTGGCTACTGCTTTTATTCTGGAAAAATTCTGTATTTTTGATGTCGTATGTAATGTTTGGCTGAAGAACATGTATGGGCCTTGCTGTTTGTTTCTTGCTAATTAGAGACCCTTTCTTTGAAAACATTAGCAGTTTCATTCCCTATAATCTTACTATCAGACAGAATCTACTGATTTTCCATGGGTAAGCAGTGAGGAAACGACTTTGTTACAGTCTCTTTCACTTGGGTTGTTATGCCAGTACTTGGGTAGCTGTTTTTTAATCAGAGGTTTTCAAATTAGCACTATTTTTAAGTATTTTACACACCTAAATATTTTAAGTTGCTGTAATCATGTTTAGTTTTCTTATGGAACTGTACATAATTCATGGTTGTTAGTGTGTGAACACAATGTGATACAATATTGGTAATTAATTTTATTAATAACATTCCAATTTAGTAAATTTAGCTATTAGTTTGTCATTAAACAAGGCTATAAACTCTCAATATTGTTTACTAGATTACTGTACGCATGAAGAATTGTTGAATTAAATGTGAGTTGAAAAACCTAAAAGCATTATCATAGCCTAAAGGTTACACCTTGCCACTGCTGATGATGGTGATGACGATGATGATGACAACGACAATGATGCCTAATCTCCAGGGTATTCACTATGCTTCTCCAACCTATGTCATCATTTTGTCAATTGTACGTCCACTTTTGTGGATAGTTTATCACACTTCTACGTGCTCATGTGTCTTCCAAGGAGGCTGTTGGTCCTTGGTAGAAACAGGATCCTTGTACCAGGCGCTTATGTGTTTATCAGAACCTCACTGGTGAAACGAGGATACAGTGAGTTTAAATGAGGAGGGTTTACTACAATGGGTGCTGCTGGGGTTACATGATAAACAAAACTTGAATTTGTTTTGTAGTATCTGGTTATAATTTTTGTCTACTATAAAGGCTAGTCAAATCAAAAGCATATCAAATTTTAACACACGATTGCTCCAGGTAAAATCAGTGGAAATTGACAGGGAGATGTGAACTGGAACACTGGACTTACCAGTGCTGATGACACATTTCTTAAATCTTATTTACACTTTTACAGACATTGTTTAAGACCGAATTGATAAAGAATTTCAATCCTTTATCAATTCCACCAGCCGCCACTGCATGATTCATTGTTGCGGCTTTCAGTGTCCATTCTTCAGCCTCTTACAACAGCACAGAACATACATAGCATCTAATAATTTTTTGATGGAGTTTTACAATGAAGTTATCACTACACAAAAATGTTCTCTCATTTTTTTAAACACTGCAAGGACGAATTCAATACAGCACTTAATATCTTTACCTGGGTCAAGATGTTCACTGACACCTTATTTATTTGCAGTTATATGTTCGGGTATGGGTGATGACTAAATACCATAAATTTTGTTTTTCTAATAGATTGAATGTCAATAGACAAAAACAATGTCAATAGAGTTTAGAAGGTGTTGGAGATAAATTTAACACATAATACGACTCTATCATCATACTATTGAATTTTATTTACTTATTCAACATTTGTTTTCATTCCAAACTCTTTTATCTGTACGACTTTTTTAAATTTTTTGTCCGAATTGAAGTTAAATAACAGTAGAGGTAGAACGCATCATTGTTTAACACCTCACTTTATCTGTCACACATTTGTTAGATTTCTGTTAATCTGGGCAACTGTCCTTTGTTCTCAGTAGAAGTTCTCCATCTCTGCTGCCAACCTCTGTGTTTCTTCTTGTACAATTTCAAAGGTTTTTTTATAGTCACTAATGCATGCAAAAAGAAGTCATGGCATTTTTGAAGAAATATATTAAGTGCAAACATAGCCTTCTTAGTCCCAAATGCATTTCTAGAACACACTGAAATTCGTCCATTTATACTCCACGTTTGTTTCATATTCTCCCATGTACAATGCTCAAGAAAGTTTTGAGAGTATGGGTTTTAAGAAATGTTAGCCTGAATGTTACAAAACTTAAATATAACCTATTCAGGAAAATGAAAAGTATCTGTAGAATTATACCAAGTGTTTACTTATTACATTCAAATATAGCTATACCATTGACATTTGTTACTACACCATTGAAAGTTCCTATGGCAAGAAACAAAAAAGCTACAAATAACAACATGAAATATGAAAATAATGAAACAAATATGCAACCAAACAGCATAAGAAAATTAAGAAAACAAGTTGTAAGTGTGGCTCTTCCCACACTTCTTATGGACTTAATGAAAGACCAGGCCAGTTGAATACAAGCCTGGTTGAAATGAGATTTCTCAGGCACGTGGCAGGGTATACTCTCCATGAGCATAAAAGAAACACAGATATATGACAGGAACTGAATATTATGAGTATACTTGACAGGATTGCCCAGTATTGGCTGAATTGATGGGAACATGTTTGCCGAATGGATGACTGCCGCATGTCCAAACAACTATGGAACTAAAAACCGAAGGGACAGACAGGTGTAGGACGTCCAAGGAAGTGCTGGAGTGATGACGAAGTTCCAGATGATGTTGATGAAGTTGTAAGTGTGTAAAATATTTGACTAGGTGACAAGATAACTGAGGGTTATGGAGATTGCTAGTTTGGTGGTCAAAAGACATGGAGAAGGTGGCTATGATGATGGATCTTCTTTGGAAGATGGATGATACTGTCATACAGTGAACGCACAAGAGTTACTCTACAGAAAAGTCGCTGGATAATGACTAGGATAGTGCAGTGAGCTAGGCAAATTGTAATAATAATGATAGACATTGCAAATATGTAGGAACACGAAATATTAGCTGGTTCACCCAATTTCTTATGATAGTACTCCTTTAGATTTCAACTACTGTTGTTTTCCCTGTACATGTTCTGATCGTACCACAGATGTTCTATTGGTTAAGTCTGTTGTGTTTGTCCTATGGTTTTTAATACACAATTTAACTTAGTGCCCTGTATTTTATGAAGACATCTTTGTCTAAATTAAATAATCGTCGTCGTCGTCATTCTTTATGGCTTAGGCTAGTAGCCTGTTCCAATTTCAATGGAATTCATCCAACCATTGTTTATGGAGTCTTCCCACACTTCCTATTATTTAATTATATTAAATAATTCACATACAAATGTTCAGTTCAAATGTATATACTGAAGCACACATTTTGTTAAAATCTAAATTTTGAATTTTTCGTTACCAAGTTTTTGAAAATTCTTAGAAGCCTCTTGTTACTAAAAAAAGTGAGTAAACACACCATAATATTATGGTAATCAATTTCCTTAATAACTAAATTTAAAATATATATGGTGTTTCTATTTCAGTTTTCACATATTCTGAATGGTAAATTCATTCTATATACAGCATTAAATTAAATATGCTTAGTTAATAATACCTTATAAAAGTTACAATTAAAAAAATCATAACCCACCTTGAAGCTTAAAGCACCATGTTCATAAAGCAGTGAGTCATGAATTTCATCGTCAGAACTTGATGAGTCATTAGTCAGCTCTACATGGCCTTCATCCTCAGAAAATATGACCACATCATCTGTTTCTTTGTCACTGCCATAAAAACTGTCATCGTCTTCAACTGTTGAAGGGACAGCCAACAATTTTTTCTGGTCTATGAAGTTATCAGTGAAGCTGCCTATAATTTGGTATGTTTTCGATACTTCTATTTCTTTGCGCAGTGTCACTTCCTTGGTACTAATTAATGTTTCTTCCTCATTTTTGAAAACATCGTCATCATCTTTCCACGTTGTTACTGTTGTCTGTTCCATTCTGTTAACTCTGTCAGTCATCTGAAGACACAAAGGAGACGATGGTACATCTGACTTCTTTACGCAAGGTGCTGTAGAATCATAGTTACTCTGAAATTCTTGAAAATATGATTTTGAATCTTCTTTCTGAATTTTATCAGGTACAGATGAACTAACATTCAACTTTTTATCATTCTCAGATTCTCTTTCTTTTAATTTTTCATTTGATGTCAGACTTGTACCACTATCATCTGCTACACATGGTTGTTCAATTTTTATCTCTGAAGCCAATATTTTGTCTTCAGAGTCAGTATCTGGTGCAGATTCTTCAGGCTCTGTTTCAGTATCTTCAACTATCTCCACAATCTCCACAGTCTGTGGTTCAAAGTGGTCAGTGGTCTGTGGTAACACAACATGCTCTGTTGATTCAACTGCAGTCACAATCGATTTAAAAATCTCCCCAGCTTTTACCTCAACAACTTTGCATTTGTTTTCTTCTTTTCTCTCGCCTACTGCCCCAGAACTATACAATGATGGTAAAACCATACTACGTGACACTTGGCTAAATAAAACACTATCTTTTGCTAAATGAAATGTGTCGTTCTCATAACCGCCTTCATCGTCTGGTTCCTCAATTATTACGTTATCTTGTTCAGCCATATCAACATTTTCATAGATGCTCACTCGTTTCTGTACATCACTAGGATTGTCCTTTTTAATTGTATTATCATTTTCTTCAAGATGGTTGACATTGGCAACTTCCAATTTGGTTACAAAAATTTTTGTAGCAGATGAATCTGTTAAAACTGATTTCACGTATGTCTCTCCCTTAACAATATTGCTACCAGAAACGGCAGACAAATTTTCTTCGTCTTCTTTTAAATCTTCAAAGGCAGGATTCAAGTAACCGACATATTCATTGAGTTTTTCACCATGGTATCCAGCTTCTGTCACAGAAATCATAGGAATATCCTGAACAATATCATCCACCATCTTGGCATCATACGCATCATTCGGTTCCATTATTCTTACAGTTTTTGTACCCTTGTTTAACCTTAAAATTGATTTCGGTGGCTTGTTCATTCCCTGAAAAATATAATAAGCAATACTTCCAGTTACATCCTGTACAATTTACACAATAACATTTTCCTCTGAATGTGAAATGAATGATTCCATCAAACAATAACCATGACTCCTGTGATTCTAATCCACTACCCTTAGTTACTATAAGCCAGGCAAAATAGCATATAAATGTTATTATCATGAAACCAAAACCAATTGTTGCAGCCCATCACCAGAGTGAAGCAAAGCATAGTTCACATTATCGTCTAATTAGATCTATATGTAAGTTAAGAAATAAAGCAGGTAAGCTTTTCTTTAAAACTGATTATCAGTATTAACTTATCATTTCTTTGAACTTAGAAGTTCTTTTGTAGTATGCCTACGTTTGTAAAATGTACGATCAGAAATTATACAGCTTGGTGAAAATGAAAATGTTATGAGCCTTTCAATCAATAATAACAACAAAACACCATGAAATGGTAATATTATAATAAAAATACAAAAAGAAGATGACAAAATGGTAATATTGAAACTTAAAATTCTACTGAGGATATACTTTGAAGAAGAAAAGTCTTGGAGTACTGCTATTAGAAAATTAGTCTGATCAGTTTGCATGACAAATGCATAAATTATAAAAAAAAGCTAGCTGAATCTTAGCCAATTGAAGAAGTGGGATTTTATTAGTACACTATGGATATATGTAGTCCATACGTTAGTACATGTTGCCACTTATTTATTACCTGGCTATAATTTTATTAGAAACAATGCTAAAAATAATCTTTGTTTATTCATGTGCTTCAGCTGATTATGAGAAATAACTGATTCAACTCAAATGAAAACAGGTGATGAATTAATACTAGCAATGAATGAATAGGCATTCAGTAACAAAACTGATTAAGGGTATCTCATTGATAACTGAACACATCGATGTGAGAATCAATACACAAGTGTTCTCAAATAGCTTAACTATAGCCGAGAATTCAGGCATGGAGACATAACAATCCTAAATATATCTATTTTGGCTGCTGACGGCGACGACAACCAAGTGAAATAAACAAATCAATATTAATGGCTAAACAATTAAATTTGTTTCACAATAATGAATGGAAGCAGTTTTGTTTCGATGGACGAGGAATAAAATGATGATAAGGGAATTAGAAGAAACATTTAGAAAGACAGACTGACAAATCAACTTGAAATAACGCCACGACAATGTTCCTATGGTATCCAAATTTAATCATCAATAGAACTCGGACTAAAAATGTTACTGAATGTCTATTTAGGGCAAATGGAAAACAATAAGGAAACACAACAAAGAGGCAGAGATTCAATTATGAGAGCATTTGGCATGGATAGTTTTTGATGAGCTCATGTTTGTTTTACAGAACACGATAACCCAACACTTAGGATCCAAAGTATCTCACTGTTACTAAATGTGGAGATCAAATTTGAACCTCATGAACATTTATACAACTACAAGAGCTTGAAAGTCACTATAAAAGAAGAAGCCACAGATACGTCGGATGGCACAGAGTAGGGTACATAGTTACATCACTTGAGGACAACAGTGACAAGTAAGTGATCCATGTGGCAAAGAAAACGAGGCTGTACTGTAGTCTGTAATGATAAGAATGCATAACTAGGAATCTGAGTGACCACAATAATTAAAATTGTGAACTAGCAGTGAAAAATATAGTCATGATTTAGCTGGACACATCTATATCCAGATTCACTGAACTGCCATCAAAGATGAATAATAGAAAAAATATTTCATGTACAGTAAGTAGATATCAGAAAAATAGTTATATGTTCCAATACTACGTTTCCATTAAAATTAATTTAAAAAAATATTAAGTAAAGTGCTGTCAAATTTATTATTTTGTTATTGCACACATGCCAAATTTAACATTTGCTCAGAAAACAGAGAAACAATATGAAAAATATATCCCAAAAAACCACACACAAAGAAAATAATATGCTTCATGCCAGTTAAGACTTAACTTCTGTAAGTTAACGATTTAATTATAAACCATGCTCAAACGTTTTAATTAGTTTAATCAGGTTTAAATAAAATTAAAAGCATTATAAAATAACTTAAGCATAGTGGTGTAGTCAAAGAAGTTATATTCTTGTACAAAACCTAGACTTGTTATCTGAATTCATTAAGAAATATATTCTTGTCAAGATTGTGTTCAATGTTTAAAATCAATGTTAATATGTTTTATGTCCTTATATTTAGTTTGCACGGGAAAAAAAGATGCCTCTTATCAAGGTTCCAAATGACAGTTCATCATAATTGTCATTGACATCATCACCACCATAAACATCACTGCCACAACCTCGTGAGCAACACCTGCTGCTCACTTCATTTACAAGTATCTTAGTAACTCTCACTATTCTTAACATTTCCCCACACAATTTGTAAATCTTTCTTCTCCTTTCCCTCCTAAGAGTTTGCTTCCTCAGTATCCAATATAATGTCATTATGTTTTTTATCACATGCTATGTAAATTTAATTTCCTTAATGTCCATTTCTTGAAATAATCTTCATTCTCCTTCATGTTCCTAAACACTTCTAAATTTGTTTTCCTTCCACTCTAATAAGTTCTTGCAATTTTCTGCCAAGACAACTACTTGTCTTCTCCAATAATCAACTTTGTAGGTGTTTTATTGTGAAAATGGCACATGCACATGAAACTGTGTGTATTATAAAATACAAATAAACTGAAGAAGTCACAGATGTGTTGGCACAATCGTCTACATTTTTAAACATTTAAATAAAAATGACACAATCACAGTCCCCATTGTACTCATTTCGTACACAGCCCTTCACAGCTCTCTAGTTTGTGATTTCCTAATTCACTTGCAGAGCATTAAAAGTCTGTGATGGTTATCTTCTCAACATTCTTCTAAGCTCGGTTTCCAGTCTATTAACACTTGGAGTCCTAAGTGTACAGCAACAGCATACAGGATGTGTGTGACTAATCGTTCAAGCAGGTTGTGTTTGAAATTCTTCAGGTCGTGATTTTAATTCAGTATCTTTTTTCAATGGGAATTTATTATTAAGTTTTCAGACTGTTTTCTTTAGTCCTTTTTAAATGACTTAGTTTAATTTTAATGTTGTCAGTTTCAGTTGGAATTTTAAAGTAACTATAACATGTGCATCTTCATAAGTTTGTCACAGGTTATGTTCTCAGTGCATTCGATATATCCTTAATATAAAAAATGTGTTTTTGTTTTGTTATTGTTTTTACTCTAAATAGTAATAGTTGGTTTTGTTTTATTTTATACAGAAAACATTCAAATTTGTGCATGCAACTTAATTCAATCTTCAATATTATTTGTTTGTGTAAACAATATTATCAATATTTTTTGTAGAATATGCTTACTTGTCAGAAAATATAGTGAGCTAATAAAAAATAAAAAAAGTTGCACAAATATGTGAACCTTTTTTTTTACCAACTGACTTCCTATTTTTCATATTTCAATTACAAATACAAAATTATGTAACTTTTGTTTGGTAAGTGCCACAAAATTTGTGTTTTTCATATAAACTTCAATTTCTGTTCTTTCAAATGGTCCAATCACTAAATGCTATGATATTTATATTTTCTGAAATCACTGTAAATTTTAAAATACCTTAAAAAAACAACACAGTATTCTGCTTCCAAAAGAATACATCTGCTCAGATCTGAAAGTGTTGAAACTACTGGTATTTGTTCATCTGCTGTTCTCCCGTTAGAACATCTCTGCCCAGATCCATTTGAACGATGCAATTGATTGGTTAGTGTTTAATTTTTTCTATTGCCTGTTGGCAAGTTGTTCTTGAGTTTACTAGGGTTACATTCAGATTTTTTTCTCAATTCTGTTTTCCTCTTAAATATTCTAAGCTTTTCTGTTGTTCATTTTGTCAGGATCACTGATTCAACACCACTAATGAACAAGGGAGTAAAGTATTCATTAAACAACCACTTCACTTTTTCGACAGTTGTTTTTAGGCTCCAAAATGTGGCCCACGTGTGCCAAAATTTCCTTAATTTAGTTGTCATCTGACTGTGCCTTCCAGGGTGACTTTGTTGTACCCAGCTGTGTACTCATTTAGAAAGTATGGAGAGAAAGTCTACCAAATAGACCCTATTATATATTAATTTATTTTATTATATTCCCACTTGTTATTAAATCTTATTCTACTGACCAAGACAGCACTGATGTGAATGTTTTCTTAATAGAATGGATCATGCTTCTTTAACTACTTCCCAAAGAGTTTGCCACCAATTTTTCAACTACTCATTTACCAAAACTTTTACCTTTTTACTATTTTTGAAACTTTATTAAGTTATGTAATTTTTCAGGTGTCTGTAAAGATGTGAAATTTTAGGTGTTAGGTACAGACTAAGTAAAGAAAACAGTAAAAAGCATTCCAATTTGAATTTTTTTTATGAACTTGTTCAATGACACAATACTGCATGAGTCTATGAATGAGTAGAGAGATGTGGGTGATAAACACATCCCCTCCATCCATTTCAGCACTCTGCTTTTTTTTCCGTATCGGCCATCTAGGGACCACATGCCAATTTCAATTCTTTACTCTTTGTTCTTTCCTTTTTTGCCAATACTCTTTCATCTTCTCACTGTGTCTTCTCTTCCTGTCTTCAGTCCACTTTGAACCTGGGTTTTTCTCTCTCCTATCCTGGACTCCCGCCATTTTTAACACTTTTGCCTGAAAAACTTCTCCTTCAATTGCTTCTTCTGCGTGTATATTATATTCAGCACTCTGCTTTATTTATTACATTTTTGCCATATATTTCAAATCAGTTCCATTACACTTATTTTTTACTGTATAAAATATATATATATATATATATATATCAAAGAAAGGACTTTCAGTTAGTAGAATTTCTATGAGGGAACTCATTTCTTTAATAAATCTACAGCTAAAATTTTTGAAACAGCAGTGTCGTACTACTGCCAGATAGACTCCTAATAAACAAAACTAATGTACTGTGCACATACAAACTATATGACACCACATGTGCAGAACTTTTGTTTGGGAAATCAGACGTTTCTTTCTGAATGGTTCTCATACATAACTGATTACTTTTAAAAGGACGGCATTAATCACTACAAATCCTCTATGTTTACATAACATCATGTAGTATGTTATTAATAATTAATAATGTACTACTGAAAATAAAAAAAAGAAGTATTTGTGTACATAAATAAATGTGGCTAGGTTAAGTTAGATATATAAGTGAAGCAACGGTCAGTTAATTAACATCCTACTGTACTTACTCTACGTAAATTAACTACCAAATATAATCTACAAATATTACAAACAATACTACAAACACTTGTGATGCTTCATTAGTAGAGCCACATACAGTTATGATCACTGCAATTCCACACAGTGTGTCCATATATAATCACAAAAATAACAACATATACTTAACAGCACAGTTTAATCTCTTTTTTTTCACATTGTCTAGTCATCTACACAGTGTATTCTCTTTTTAATTTTAGATACTTCATTTCGTACATATATACACTTATTATCCATCACCAAACAATTTGCATGTGTGTGTATTCAGAAAATGTGAAAACTGAAATCAATCACCACCATTTCTCTAATAATGTACTTCTCAAGAAAAAAAATCTTAAAACACAGAAAGCTGTTAACAACCAATGTGTGCCCCCACAGTCAGTGAAGCAAGCTCGTGTACAAAGTGCAATACATACAGTAGAAAAAGATGTGTCATTTTCAACCATTTTTCTTTTTTTAATCGCACATATTCATATACGAAAAAATATAAACAATTTTTAATGCAAAAAATTTTACAACTGTTCATACTCTATTTGCTTTTTTAAACATAATCCATTGTAAACATTTACAAAATGCCTTGTATTTTAAATAGTGTATTGTCAGATATTTTTTAATGTATTACTGTATTTGTGTTAAGCCAAACAAAAGATTACATAGTGCTCATGCTCAAAAACATTCCTTCCCTCTTCCTCCGTATTAACTGTTCCCTCAAACATTTAAGGCGTGCGCTCTATTAAACACTGATACAATGCTATGCAACAATTCAAGTCGAATGCAAGTCGTGTTAATTGAAATACGATGTAATAATCTGTGGACTTCCTTCAGTACAAAACTACTACTGAAATTACATTAGTTACAAAAAAATTTTACATTTCATGTAGAATAAGCTCTACATCATGTTACAAGTACAGAAACTGCTATATTCTTTTGTAATTAGAAAAATTTAATTCTGGAAGCAAGCGTGAAATTACTCACTAAGGTGAAATGCGTGCCAACATTTTTGAGAAAAAAAAAGGGCCCTACCCAGACAGCATGCAATTTTTACACTTCAGAATAACAGTAGAAGATTTATTCAGAAAAATCCTGTTTCAATTACAGTTGTGCTGACAGAAACACATCCGTCGACGTCATAAAAGAAAAATTGCTAAGAAATAACATGGAGCACATTCCAGAAATGTTTTGAAGATCTGGAAAAAAATTGCATAATTGTGTTATATCCACAAACTTCTGACAAAACCTCATTCAAATACTGGCCCAATGATGCTAAATGCATCATGTACAGACCTATGAAACCCAAAAGACTCAAATCTGCAACCTCTCACACAGATGGTTAGAACATTAGCTAAGAGAACCGGTGGAGATCAGCATATAATCAGGAATGCACAAGGGAAGAAAAACAATTCAGCTGAATGGATAATAATGTTCTACTGTCTCACGCATCAATTTGAAATATACAGTGAAGACTATAGTTCTCTCTGTTGTCTGTGTAACAGTATGATGAATACGAACGTATTCTGATTTGTATACGAAAGTGCACATGCATAATTGCCAAAAGAGAATAAACATATTGAGTAATCTTGAATGAACTGTCTTCCCCATTTCAAATAAAACAAATATTATAATTTTTAAAACATATTTTAAATCATCGCCTACTACTTATTTTAATAACTAAAATAATATAATACTATTATGAGCTTTGTACTATGAGTTCTCTAGCGCTTACTGGATTTTATAAATTACTGACATGACTCATACTACAGTCAAAGTGTATATGACTATACTATGCAATTCACTGGCACTTAAGAAGTATTGTTATTTTTAATTTCTACTCAACGCTATTTCTAAATTTCTATTTTTACTTAAAACACCAACACATACCTTCAAAAAGTAAACATTATTGTAACTGAAATTTATAAAAAAGTTTTCTAAAAATATCTTCAGTGAATATAATTAAACTTCCAATGAGTTATTAAATCTCTTCAAACAACAAACCAACTTGTATGTATGCCAAAAACCCATCACATGAGAAGTTCACTGGAAAATGGAAAATATTTTCTTGGAAGTAGTCCTTGAAAAAGTACCACCATTTGAAGAAAAGGCGGGAGTACAGAGAAGGCAAAAGATATGTTCAGAAAAACGGAGAAAACAGAATGGTAAAGTAGTTGTAATGACAATTTGGGAATGACATTTAATGACAAACGATTAATGACAATTAACATGAATAACAACACTTTATTTTTTTATCACAAATAATAACTGTTAATGTTATAAGTAAAATTCACTGAAGATATTATGTAAGGAAAATTTGCTACAAATTTTGTCAAACACTTATTCAAGAAATACTGAAATATAATAATAATTTTTATAGTAAGATATTATTTTAGTTATGAGAAATATATAAATATCAGTAAGTCATCTTACAAATCTGATAATAAAATTATTATTAATGAATATTAATGATATTATCAGACAGAAAAACTTGGTGTTATCTGTACCGCAATGTTAAGGTTGTGGTTCAGTTGACAGTCTCAACCAGCATCTTCAAAATAAGGGTTTAAATTAATAAAAGAACATAAGTTCTCATGACATTTATAAATAAGGTTACAAGTTAAAGGTTAACACCTTGAGTCTTAAATTTGTTGTAAATTTTAAACATCTGTTATCATTATGAACACGCGCACACACACGCACGCGCACACGCATGCACGCACACACGCACACACACACACACACACACCAATTATAACTGAAATTATTTTTTGTAACTAGCAACTAAAATGAATTCTGGTTTCTTATAATGGAGTAAAGATGAAATATACAAGACACAAGACATATGAACTTAACCACAGAATTAACAGTTAACAGTCTGGAACAGACCACACCAAGTATTTTATTATTAAAACATTGTCACAATATAATTAACCAAGTAAACAGTTTCAGTAAACTGAAGTGACTGATATACTTCAACTTTACCTGAAGGTTGGCCTGCATATGGAGCAACTTATCGCGGGTACGTTCCCACTTGCGTGTACAATCGTTCACTCTGTCCTTCAGTACTTCCAGGTACACTGGATCACACAATGATGAAAATGCTCTGTAATTACTTTTAATTGCATCCTTCTTTTCTCCCCATTTGTCACATTCTTCTAATGCCTCCTAAAAAAAATTGTAAATATCACTTATTAAAATATTAAATACTGCTTAAGGTATTGAAAAAGATTTGCATTCTAGTTAAAAACAATGAATATTGACATTTTTTAATTAAAATTCTAATTCAACACATGATGTATTTAACTAGATTACACAATTTTGATATTAGATCAAGTATCAAACATCTTTATTAATTGCAGTACCGATATACAACATTTTAACAGTATTAACTTACACAATTTATGCAATTTCAAAATGGTAGACATTCAAATGAACTCAACTTATGAAGCTAGTGTATGTATGTGAGCCACTTTTAATATTAAGAGTTGTAGTCAATGGAGTATTAGGTATGGAGAGGAAATACAGTACAAAACAAAAGATGGGAAGGAATTATCTGACAAATGTAAATGATACTATATGACAAGAAAATAACTGTAATTTTGTAAACATTGGCCTATGAAATTTGGTCCAAAATAAGGAAAAAGGGGGACAGATATCTGGAAAGTTTCAAAACACGGCTGTGAAGGAAATGGGGAAAATCACCAAGTAGATACGTTAACTGACAAATGTGAAGGTTTCTTACTTCCCAGTGTAATCATCAGACACATGTATACACTTGTCCCACCTCTTTATAAGCTTTCTCACACGTGCTGCGTAGAATTGTGTATCTATATGGTGAAGGCAATTTAGAACATTTTTCATTACCTCTGCACTGCTCTGAAAGTTGACATCATGTAATGCTTCCTTGAGGGGATCAAACAAGAAAAAGTCTCATGTGGCAACATGTGACTGTACAGAGAATGTGGGGTAGTTTCACAGCCCAATTCTTGATGGTTCAAGTATCAATCGTGCAGTGTGGATGCGGGCATTGTCATGAACCACCTTTTCACCAAACACCAAGGCTTTTTGTTCAATATTTCACTTTTGTTTTCAGTCATGCTGGAGCAGCATTCACTAATTACTGTACTTTGATTTTAAAAAATTGCAACAAAAAATTGACCTTTAGTGTCCTAAAAGAGTATCCCTCTGATGAATGTCCAGAGCAATGCTCATCAGTTGCTTGTCTTCTGCCACTTTTAGACTGTTTAACCTACTTACAGAAATGTGCAATATTCATAGAATTTTTTTTCTGCTTAGTCATACTCAAGTAGATTTATGATGGTTTTGCCTCTTCAGAAACCAAAAATCTAATCACTGCACACTGTTCATCAAACTAACATTCTCAAGAGAGCACGTTGTTGTAAGAACAATAATAAAGATTATATTTACGAAAAATTATATTGACACAGCCACTGAAAATCGATCGCAGTGATGTGCCAACTTACCGTTCTGAAAGTATCTTCTAACTACAATGAACCATTTTTTCTCAACAGCGGTTTGTCTCTTTAAAATGCTCATTGGACTGGCAATGCTCAGATGAGGAATTGTGTGCAGAAAGAATCGTTGATATCTTTCCAATACCCAGCGAAACTTTCTTTAAGTAGTCTACTGGGTGATAACCTACTTTCCTTCTTGATGGCCCCTCTAATATCATTTGCCCCACTGGCAGTCCCCCTTGTTTTAACATAGCTGTATGTTTTCTGTGATTTTCCTCTCCACTCTATACAATAAATAAGTAACATACATGACCACATACACAGGAATAGAGATAGACAAACACATCCCCCTCCCCTATTTCTTTGCTTTCAGTCCAGTCGGGTTGTATATATTTCGATGAGTTTTCTTATCATACAGGCTCTAAAGTATTCTTCTCCAGCTACTAGAATCTGAACAACTGCTAAACTATAAACCATGAAGTGACTGCTACCAAAACCTATGCCAGTATCACCACAACTGCCTGTCATCACAGTAAATCTATTTCTAATACATTAATATGTAACACTGGTTGTACAGTTGTGGTATTGTAATATTTGCTTCCTTTCTCCAACCATATCCCCTCCACTGATTAAAGTGGTCTCAAAGGTGTAACAGGTCTTTTTCTGCATGTAATTATGGCAACCCTGGGATTTTGAATTTAAATATTTTTTGCTGCTTGTACAGTAGGTTACGGGGCCTTGTTATTAAACCTAACCTTACAAAGTTAAATCTGTAGGTTGGTAACAGAAAGTATAATGATGTACAAGGAACACTTAGTACTTATTAAATAACAACAAAAGTAGGCCCTAATTAAAAAATTAAATAAAACTTACAGTATACATATTTATCACGCAAAGCTTTTTGGACATATATTGTAATTGAAGGCCTTTCATTAAATAAATTCTCTATACCTTCACAAATCCACTTTCCGCCTGTAGATCCCTGTCCGCTTGTGGAGTGGAATCCACTTGTTCTAACTCGATGTCAACTGATTCTGACCATGCGATTAATGCAGGTATATCAATCTGAAGGCTGCGTGACAGTTCCAACGCGGATTCCAAACTTGCCTTTGATTCAGTGACTTGGGATCCCAGCTGACAAATTTAAATTCCATTTTTCAGTATTGAACCAACACATAAAATAATAAAATAAATATAGACAATACATAAGATAAATACAGGTTATAAAATTTTCAGTGTTAATACAGATCCACTAAAATAAAATAAAATATAACATAATAATTATTGATCACAATTTGAACGATTTAAAAATTTGTGTACATAATAGCAATAAGAAAAACTTGAATTAAGCAGTCACATTTGGTCCACAGCTTTATGTATATGGTGATGATGTATTAGTAATTACTATATATAAAATACACATGCTAGTTGTGATTCAGTGACACAGAAACTAATGAAAAAACATCAATGTAAATACGTACTTTAAACAGCATGCAGTAAATGGACCAAACCTTACTAAACCTTTACTCGGTTTTTCAATTCACAACCACACTGGATTCTTAATAAGAACTGTTTAATATTTGAATTTAATAAATAAACACTTGGTATAGCTCTACAGATACTTTTTTATTTTACTGACAATTGTTTCACCAGTTACAGTAGCTTGAGAGGTTAGATTTGAACTGAGAGATAGAAGTGTGTGATAGACAGGTGAGGGCTGGAGGTAGTGTATGACAAAGAGGGGCAACTGGGAAAACCAGGTAAAGGGTTGAATAAAGGTGATTGTTTACTGTTTGCACTTAGTGTTTTAAAACTCTAAATTTGGCAGGTTTCTTGAATTTTTCTATTTTAACAATTTTTAAGTATTATACGCTCAGCGTCGTCTAAATTCTCAAAATATATATTTCTGTTGGTGATGTTACATAACAACACACTTTTTCTGGCATAACACATGTCTTTTTATTTATTTTAAAACCAAATGTTTCACCCATACTACAACGAGTGACCACTGAGGATGCCTCATCAGAGTATGAGCAAAACATTTGGTTTTAAAATAAATAAAAATGACACGTTTAAAACTGAAAAGGAGTGTTGTTATTACTAATGAAAACCAGGAAAGTTTATAAGCGAGCTTGGTGATTTTACATATTCAACTGTGTTCTTCATTTAACTTTTGATATCTACTCTCATGTATTATTCACAAGTGAGACACATGACTTTCACCATGGTAAGTGTCTTCCTTCTGATGTTTTGGAGACATCAAAGTAGAATTCAAAATTTCAAAGAAGAATACGAAGAACATGGTTCAATCTGGACAGTCAATGACACCAAAACGTAACGGGCAGTTGATGTATCAATACCCGCGCATAGAAACTATATCAAAATTATACACGCATAGACTACAAAAAACATTATAACGTTATCAGTCAACTACCTTGTTATAGAGTTCCTTAAGCATGTCCAACTTCTCTGTATACTGCTGTGGTACACTTCTTTCTTCTACCAGTTTTCGTCCTGTCTTTATAACACTCTCTACTTCAGACTTGATCTCGCTCAATGTCTGATAGAAGCGCTGAAATAAAATTAAATCACTGTTATCATCTTGAAATTAACAATACTCTTACATCATATTACAGAGTAAGAGTAAGGTGCACGCGATACTCAAACTCACACATAACAACATAACAAAAGAAGAAGATGGCCAAATCATTACATACACATTTCAATAATCCAGTTACATTATAGAGCATTCTTTTGTCACACTTATATAAGGGTACCATTTCGCATAGTTTATCCTGAAGAAGCACCAGTTAAATTTATTTACTCACTAAACTAATAAAATGACTGTTTAAAAACTTAAAAACAAAAACCAATTCATAATTTAATTAATCAACAACTGATTACAACTGTCTCAAGTTTGTGATACTCCATTATACAAAAAAAGAACAATATTTTATTTTCTTCTACATCATTCAACTTGAAAAAAAATACACTATTATTTCAGTTTGTATTCTTTAGTCAAAATGGTTTTGTTTCCCGTACATGTTTCGATATTATATAAGTATTTACACATCCCATCTAATATGTAACAATTAGAGATTAAAACTGTTAGTATTGGACTGTTGGGCCATGGTCGACTGCCTAAATTTTCATCTCTAAACACTTCAGCCACGCTTCTGGAGGCCATCTTCAGGATGGGTTGAAATGCTTAGAGATGAAAATTTAAGTAATTGACCACAGCCCAACAGCTTGATATATGATAGTGTTACGTCATTAAAGAACGTTCTACATATTTCTTGGCTATCCCAGCAGAACCAGCTGTAATGATGTGCGCATACGTGATTCTCAACATGCGTTAACGAGACTGTCCCAGACTTCGCCGGCCACCCGGCCGCGAGCACTGTGATCAAGGCCACAAGGAATTACGCTCTAGTGTAGTGTTGATGTGTATTACAGATTATTCTGGAATATCAGCGGGGTATAAATATAAGTATTCAGCGACGCTTAGCTTCAGTTGAAGTGGCGATTTATTCCAGTGCGGTTCAAAGTATTGTGGCGAAATGTTATGTATTTTATAATTGTGCGGGACTCTATTAGTTAACATTTTTATTGCATGTGAACAATTTTTACTTAAATTATTGTACGAGTATATACTTGTTGATTACAAACTGTTTAATTGTGATAATTAAAGCTGGTGATTAGTATAGTATTTTGTTTCCCCCCCCGTACCATATGAAGATCAGTAGACCGTCGTAACAATAGTTTTAGTAATTGCAAATTAAAATGAAACACTATCCATACATTTAATGAGATTACACAGTAAGGCTCACAAGATGAGAACAGAATCTCAGAAGCAGAAAGCTGATGTACAGAGTAAAATGCAACAACAGAAACCTTTCAATGGGTACAGAATTACAGCTTCACAGAAGACATGGAACTTCCTGCATAAAATCAATTAAATTTATATACAATTCATGTGACTGAAGAATGAATTTGTAAAATGCATCAAATAATACAAAAGATATTCACTATATGGAACATTATACGGATGTTCACCTCTGTATGTATGTTTGTAAAACATTTAATTTCAAAATACGTACCACATACAACAAACTGTTGAGTATATAAAACAATTAACAAGTTCTTGGATTTCGTTGTCCATGACATGTCCGTTACTTAACTAAATATTACTATAATATTGACGACTCGGAACACTAAGTTTTTTATAAGTAAAAACGTAAAGTTTTACCTTACAGCCTAAACCGGCTTTCACCTATAGAAGGCTTCATCAGAGGCTGTTGTAAGTAGCGCTGTTCGTCTTGTTGTTGGCGACGAGATAGTTTTTCGAAAGATCGAAGCTGTGTGTGTGTGGTGAGATGTGTTCGAATAATACGTGCGATTTGAATTGTGTCTGTTCGTTTAGGATGTCGTTTTTATTTGTTTTTGTGTGTTTGTATATTTCTAATTGTTCTAGAGCGTCTAGTTTTGCCTTTTGTGTGTACGTGTAGTATGTTCATGTTATTGTCGATGTTTTTATATGTGTGGTTTGCTTCAATGAGGTGGTTTGCGAAGGTAGATTCTGTAGTGGTGTGGAGTGCTTTTGTGTGTTCAATGTATCTCTGTTTGAAGCTACGTCCTGTCTGGCCTATGTAGAATTTATTGCAATTTGAACAATTTAGCTTATATACACCGGGTAGATCGAATTTGTTTTGTGCTTTGGGCATGCGTTTTGATAGTGTGTGTTCTGTTTTGTTAGTAGTTTTGTAAGCGATTCTGTATCCTGCTTTTTTGTAGGATAGTGTATCATAAAATGATAGTGTTTCATTTTAATTTGCAATTACAAAAACTACTAACAAAACAGAACACACACTATCAAAACGCATGCCCAAAGCACAAAACAAATTCGATCTACCCGGTGTATATAAGCTAAATTGTTCAAATTGCAATAAATTCTACATAGGCCAGACAGGACGTAGCTTCAAACAGAGATACATTGAACACACAAAAGCACTCCACACCACTACAGAATCTACCTTCACAACCCACCTCATTGAAGCAAACCACACATATAAAAACATCGACAATAACATGAACATACTACACGTACACACAAAAGGCCGAAAACTAGACACTCTAGAACAATTAAAAATATACAAACACACAAAAACAAATAAAAACGACATCCTAAACGAACAGACACAATTCAAATTGCACGTATTATTCGAACACATCTCACCACACACACACAGCTTCGATCTTTCGAAAAACTATCTCGTCGCCAACAACAAGACGAACAGCGCTACTTACGACAGCCTCTGATGAAGCCTTCTATAGGTGAAAGCCGGTTTAGGCTGTAAGGTAAAACTTTACGTTTTTACTTATAAAAAACTTTAGTGTTCCGAGTCGTCAATATTATAGTGATATTTAATTAACAAGTCTACCATATATCCTTTTAAGGTAAAAAACGCTTCTTCGCCTTTCTTCATTTTACTTACCATGCAGTGTTTTAGTTGTCCCTGAATACCTTCTGGATCGTCTGATGCCAATTCCAATAAACACATTGCTTCTTCAATTCCTCTCAACTCCCTAAGCGCACGACAAAGACGAGGTTCTAAGTTGCTTGGTGAACGGAATCGTTCGAATTTCTCTGCCACTACAGAAAACCGGCTCTGTAAAATTAATAATTGTTTCAGCACTGTTAAACACCACGTACTTCTATGAACACATTCTATCATAAAAATATAAGCAGGAATTTCTATAATACACAATCACTAATAATGAGGAATGTCTCCACAATGCATTCCTAGTTATCACCAAATGCAAGTTAATTGTTATATAATTCATCGCCCACAAATACAGCATGCTCTATATGTAAATATGCAACTTACTAGAATGAAATACATTATATACATAGACTGAAAAAACATATGCCGCCAAATAAACAAAACAGCGATTACAAAAATGCACAATACCTTGAATAAAAATACTGGGTAACACACACAATCCATATAGAACCAAGGCATGCACACATACCTGTAACAGAACCATTTGTTCATGTAATCTGGCAGCAGCTTCTAGTTTTCCTGCTGATTCATAGCTTCGTACCTGTTCTTCCATTTCTTGAAGCGTACGTGCCTGTGTTTCAAATTCCTCTACCAATCTCTGTTAAACAGTTGAGTACAAGCTATATAAGCTACAGAGAATACTCAAGTGATAATTATTTAACACAAATTTCATAAACTGTGTTGTTTAAAGACGCCTTATAGTAGACTCTATGAATGGAATATAACAAAACATTTAATTAGTTAAACTAGTCACAGTTTAAAACCTGTTTCTACTGGGGCAGTAGGCAGTAGTCCATTTGATGCACTGAGAATTCAGATCTCTTAAAGGAGCCAAAAGCTTTCACTGAGGCACAAATTAATTTGATCACTGTCATTCCCAACTGCTACTAATCTAACTATATATAACAATTCTGGCGCAAATCACAATTATTTTAGATAAAAATTATTAAACTTTTACCTTGTTGCATAAACTAGCTTTTGGTCATTACGAGCTTGAGCTTTATCAGAGGTTTATGCTAGGAGAGCTGTCTGTCTACTTTTGGTGATGGCACCGTCGTTTGAAAGATTACTGTTGCGTGCGTGCGTGCGTGCGTGCGTGCGTGTGTGTGTGTGTGTGTGTGTGTGTGTGTGTGTGATCAAATAGTATATGTGATTTAAATTGTGTCTGTTCATTTAGGATGTTGTTTCTATGTGTTTTTGAGTGTTTGTATATATCTAGTTGTTAAAGAGTCTCTAGTTATCAGACTTTTGTGTGTTCATGTAGGATTTTCATGTTGTTAATCTTTGTGCATGTGTGGTCTGGCTCAATGAGGTGGTTTGCAAAGCTAGATTTGGTGGTGGAGTGTAATGCTTTTATGTGTTCAATGTAACTCTGTCTGAAGCTTTGTCCTATTTGGCCAATGTAAAATTTGCTGCATCCCGAGAAGTTTAATTTGTTCCACGCCCGATAGTATATTTTAATCCTTAATAATACTCGGACACATCATGGACACCAAAATCCAAGTATTGAATAACAATGCATTACGAATGGCTACACACATACTTGCATACATATTTCAAACAGGCTAAGACATATATTTTAAATTGTGTCCAGTTATTTGAGCAAACCTTGTTAAACCCTATATGCTGTTTATGAAAGTTGTGTTCATGTAGTACTAACTCAAGTTAGATACTGCTCTTCTGTAAATACCAACTAACTATAACACGAAAGTAACGTAAAGTTAGACCACAATTGTAACCAACATTATAAAATTCGACCACACTATCAAGTTTGATAAGGGATTAATATATTCTATAATTCAAGTGAATTATCAGACAATATGCAAACCTATTTATAGAAAGTTTCAAAATGAAAAGTATGACTGTATAAAAAACAATTTTTTACAAAACAATGGCTGTCCCTATTCTACTAAACAGCAGTGAAACATACGCAACTGCAAAAAATTAAAACAAAGGACAACGGTAATAAAGAAATTTGAAGACATGTTACAAGATAGTCAAAAACCGAAAGATTATACATCATGGTATCCGAGACTATTCAAATGTAAACAACCTAAACGAAAAAATTGGTATGTAAAAGCAAACTGGAGAAACTGCATATGGACATTAAAAGATCACCTACACAAGTATTTTAATACAAAGGAAGGAACGAAGATATGTTGATTAGCCAAAGAGAATGTGGTTGGCAGTTCTGAGAAAAGACTATATGAATGCCCTTTACAAAAGAAAGGAGAATTGAAAGAAAGTAAAAAAATAATAAGCAAAATTTTGCAAAAAGGTTTAGGTAGGTAAAGCAAGTAATTACTGTAAAATGTTAATAATTTATATATTATATACACAGTACAGCTTGTCCAATCCAAATAGTGTATGACCTTTATTACCAGCAGAAACCTGACGACAGAAATTAAACACTGGCTTAGAGAACAAACACCTCTCTGCGAGGCTAACAAAATGTTCAGTTATTTCGCACATGCGCACAACAGTTTTGTACTGTGTTTCATAGTGTGAACATCGGCTGCAACAAGGTTGGAAGCATGTGTGTGACAGAGAGGGAGATAATTTGGAAGTGAAGTAGTGAAATGTTACAGGGTCATCTCCCTTCCCTTCTCTCTAGGTAACTTATGTATACTTGTAAGTGGGGGGTAATTCAGGCATTGGGTCGGTGCATGTTTTCAGGAACGGCTGGCAGGCCTGTACTAGCATGTTCAGAATATAATGTTTAATGCTCCAGCATTGCGCTATGAAAATGTATGTCCTTCTTGTATGTTTTATACACAAGGTATGTAAGTTATACTGTATACACAGTATGAGGGGTACCCCAAAAAAAAAAAATTGTCTTGTGACGGGCAGAACACTTGCAACACAGGCTTCCGCTGCTAGATCAACATGTACAGAACCCTTCTGAAACAGTCTACCAGTCAGCATTGTTGCAGAAGGTTGTGGGTGATCTTCATATGCAATCTTCCACAACACTGATGCCTGGCACACAGACTGAGAAAGAGTATAGTATACTATCTATGAAGTACTGTTTAGTGTTGTATCATACTGAAAATGAAAAATTACAAAAAAAATGTACAATTAATATAAGTAACCCAAAATAGCAGAAAGACAGGTAAATGAAGCACTCACAAATTGTACCACCATGAAGATACCATACTTATAATAAGTACCTTACTTAATTTGTTACAATATACAGTATTCTAGATACAAGCTGATAACCACAAACTAGTGAATAAAATGTTTGTTAATACTTTTACATTGTTTGTATAGGGATTGAAAGCACATACTTTCAATGACTGTATTTGTCCACATACAATCTACATGTTTCTTATTTAAAACTAATTTGAATTTTAAGGATGTTCATAGTAACCAGAGACGATAACAAATCCCTAAAAGTGGAGTAAAGTACAATATACAAGGTGTATTTGGGCCATTTCCAAAGATGACTGTAAAGGGCTGACATCATCACTACACAAGTGTGATGACATTCCTTGTACATTATTCCTACAGACTCCACAATAATAGAAGTAGTCTTTGTTTACATCTTATCTGATTTATTTTAAATGCATACAACAAATAAAGGATCTGATGGCTACAAAATGCAGTGTTTTTTTTTGTTAATGTGAAAACAGGCGAATTTTATCAGTAGAATAGGGAATAATTATGAGATACGGACTGGGTTTCCATCACTCACTGTAATGATTAATAATGATGACTTGGTACAGCAAATCAATGAAAACATTCATGAGAATAGATCATGTGTAATTTAGGTTGCAAAGGGAGTTTTGCTTGTTGACTTTGTGCTCTAGGACACAAGCATTAAACGTCGTATTCTATTGTAAGACCTTGAATACAAACCTATGACCATAAAATGCTTGTAGGATTTTAGCCTCCCTGACAATGTCTTTATGTTTATTCCTATCCTGTACTATTATTTACCACTTCTCCTGTTACCTTGGTTCTTCCATGCCTCTTTTTGTATTGTCTAAAAATCTGTCCATAGCCTTCCTGGCCAGCCTTTTTCCTATGGGCTGGTTCACATCTGTTTTCTTAGTATGTCTCTAAGTTCTTCTTCTTTGCAAGTGTAAGGCTCAAAGCCTATTATGTCGTCTGTTGTTACAACTGATCTCTCCATCTTTTCATCGGCCATCCCAGACTTCTACCTTTAGGCTTATATTTTGTACTTACATATGGTATTCTTGATGAGTCCATACATTCTACATGATCAAACCATTATATTCCCTCTGTAATGGGGCAAAAAGGGTTTTTTATTTTTTATTAAATTTATTTAAAATTGTTTGTGGTCAACATTGCAAGTCCCATGTAAACTACGGTCGTATTCGGACAATAAACAGTAACACATACGTTTTGAGTGGAGTGTAGCTGAAAAATGCCAGACTCACTTGTAAAATCAAGTGTTTGTCACGGACTAGTACGCGCAACACCAGCATGTGTGCAGATGCGACGCATGCCACTTTAAACAACGCCACGGAAAAATGGTTAGGCATAACGTTTGTCAGACAATGTGCTTTTAAGACGACGGAAACCAGTAAAGGCTCCTCCCGCCAAAGCCTCCTATATCGTCTCCGTTTGACAACTCGAGAACACGTGGCCTATAGACAAATCCATGCACCAGGAAAGACGATGAAAACTTCGTAGCATGAACGCCGTGTGTTTCCGTCTGCTTAACAGAGTTTTGGTGGGGAACTGTATGCATAATTGCCGCCCAGTCTCATTACACCTTCAGACCGCGCGGTCATAAAAAATCTTAGCTTGAGCTTATTAGGGTCGGCCGACCAACCAAGTGTACCAGAGATGTGTAAAGCAGTATAAATTAATAATATATACAGTGAAATCAGTGAAAATTATAATACAAGTGAAACAACAACCTTTTTGAACATCGACTCAGAGAACTCTGGGTGATGCGCCATGCGGTCGGTAGGAACAAAGCTACACATGTAACCATATCAAATCAAATATATTCTTATTTTATATGAAAAGGGGGTAATTTGTGTGTGTGTGAGTGTGAGCAAACTGGGTCGTCTTACTATGATTATTATTATTATTATTATTATTATTAATTAAGACTGTTAACCATACAAGTAAGTCAACATGTATTTTTTAATTTTATTTTCTTGGGCCTGTATAATCGTAATAGATCAATAGTAATTTTTATAAAAAGTGGAACATTTTTTATTTTATATAACTTTATAATAATATTTTATTATAATTTTTATAATAACAGAAATTTGAATTAGAGGAAAATGATAAATATAATGGTCTAATAAAATTGAGTGAGTCAAACAAAAAAATGAGAGTCGAATATACCGGTATTAATTTGTATGTATACCCTAAATCACGTTTGTGCTTCCCGTTCGTGTGACGGATCTTGGATGATAAGGTAAGTGGATAAGTAATTATTAATACTTAAAATGTGGTAAGAGAAACTATAACTACACACCTCGCAATGTCATTCACTGATCAGATAGCTAACTCATGATGGGTGTTGTAATGTGACATAACAAGAGCCCCAAAATAAATTAACCAATATAATCCAAATAATAAAAAAGTCAGAATAACTGTATTCAAATATTTAACCATGTCAAATAAAAGTACAACACAAAAAAGTAATAAATAAGAAACCATGTACTGTATATAATAAGACAAAACTTGTGAAAGGTGCATAAGTGAAAAGTGGAAAAAAGTGGAAAACGAGGATGATCATTAATCACACAGATAAGACTGTGGAAATCAATGATCCCTCCAAGTATATTAAGTGTATTAAGTCTATAGGCAAAATAGGAAGTATATGTTATTACATAATACCAAAAGATACCTAAATAGAGGCCCATATAAACAATATATTAATGGTCCACTAGTAAAGTTTAATAGTATGGGAATGGAATTGGTATTATGGTAAACTAAATAGTTTATGTTAGTGTTTGTTAATAAATGAATGTAATCTTGGCCATGAAGGCAACATTTTAAGTTAGTATGTTAAGAGATTTTGTGTTAATTAATAAATATTGTTAGAATATGTCAAGGGCCAAAGCTCATGTAATAAGCTGTAAATAAATGTAATCACGCAAAGGGGTTCAAAACAAAAAACCAATTAATAATTAATGTGAATTAGAAAATGATAATGAAATCAAATCTTAGGCCTAGGCCGAACCTGTAATATAAAATAAGATAATGTCAGAAATGATTAAGTTACCAAATTAGTATAAGACAATAATAACAAAGAAGGACCAAAATTTAAGTAAGAGAGACAAGTTTTAGAATAACTGTGAATCAAATTAAATTAATCAAACAAAACATTAAGTATTGTATAATAAAAGTTAGGGCAGTACTATGGTCCAAATTTATAATTCTTATAAAGGTGTAAAAACGCCTAATATAAAGTCAACACATATAAAATTATATATCAAAATGTAGACCTTTGTAAAAGGAACAAAACTATGTAAATTAATTTTAATTTAAACAAAAAATAACTAAGGAGTATTTTTTGACAGGGAAGGTGTAATGGGACAATTTTGAAGGATGTATTTTTTTTATATCATTTAACAACAACATTTGGAAATGATCTGTTTGGACACCCTTTACGGCCACCGAGACCACTAACACTTGTTTGGACACCCTGTATACAATCCTGTACCGGTCTGTGCCTAGCGCACAACGATAACACCGTTGGAATGTCAGCCGATGCGCACATGCGTGTATCCTCCGTTGGGGAGAAGTAACAAAAACTTTGTAAATAACGCTCAACTACAAGGGAATGTGGCGGTGAGTGTGCGCACGTGTGCCGCTATCTGTACTCTCGACACCAAAGTCGATCACCGGAACCAGCCATATAAGAGCCGCAGCCAATCACAGCGCGAGCTGACGGAAATGTTTTTTGGACCAACGCACCTATAGCGTCACTAGTCGACGAAATAACCCGTTCCCGGTCGGGACAAGGTCCGCAGTTCGCGAACCTTAAATTTTGTGTTTTAACATATTCCGAAGTGTAACAGAAAGTTTGAAGAGAAACAGTTGAATCCGACAATTTAGACGAAGTTAGCGGAGTGGACGGCAAAAGTGAAAAATGTGACAAATAAACAGAACATTCATACACATGCGAGACGCAGCACGTGGTCATCAGAAGGACGCTGGTTAAGTAGCCGACTCAAATTTAAATTCAATTAATTTTCAAATTTATAAAAAAGGGGTTATAACTAAATTATGGGGAATTTTACAGTATGAGAGAGAGAGAGAGAGAGAGAGAGAGCATTACTGGGTCGCTTTATTAATATTAATACCATGGTTAAAATGTAAGTGTTTAGTTATAAGTATTACAACCATTTTTATTTCATGTATAAAAAGTATCAATGTTTTCCAAGAGAAAGGTTAAATAACTGAGAATCCAAGTTTTTCGAATGAGTAACTAGTAAATCAAAATTGAACTGATATTCTAATAATTATTATCGATGTAGTATAAAAGAAATTGATGAAGAGGGAATTAAAATTTAATAATTAATATTAAAATTTAAAAGTTAATAAAAAGTGTTAATTAGCCACATCAATGTGCGTTGGTCATTTGCGTTCACCTATTATTCTCTGCCAAAGTACATCAGACGAAACCTTGGTAATATGAACGAATCTTTAAAGGTAAGTAATACCAAATTTAAATATTCCAATTATTAATTAACTCGTAACGTTATAAAGGCAAGGATATAATTTTCGGTACTATATGCCGCTTGACCTCAAGTTCATACAAACTGACCAATCAAAAACAGAGTTTACGGGTCAAAAAACCGTTACTAAGATGAGAAGAAATGTTGTTGTATTGTTGAACGCCAAGCAGAAAAGGTCAAAACCCGTATAGCTGACGCTTAGAGTGAAGATAAAACAATCAAACTTATACTAAATTAATGATCTAAATGAAACCACAGAAGAGGTAAACATACCAGAAAACTTATAGAGAAGATAAAAGAAATACCACTAACCGATGGAAGCTTAATTCTACGCAAACACCAAAAAATCATAGAGAGTTGACCGGCTGCAGTATACGAGGGACGTAAATATAATTCCAAAGTAATTTCGTAACAACACTACATATAGATCAACTTCACTACACTATATAAACCTACAGTGATAATCGAAATAACCACTAAACATTAATACGGTGGTTAACAATAATAACATTTTATTTAAACAAAAAACATTTAAGTACATGTCGTTTGGTTAACTGACCAGGGCAGTTAACAGCCATCTTGTTGAGTGGCCATCTGCCAATGCAGACAGAGTTTGTTGACGCAGTTGGTTAAAAAACATAACATTCATACTTGTTAACATTAATAATTAAGATTTATTATTTTTTATGTATTTGTAATGTGTTGTACTCCTTTTTAAAAACATTTCTGACTTCTTAACTAGCCCAAAGAACCCAAGCCCTGAGATATTTTATTTATATTATAATTATTTGTAACTTGTTGAAGATCGGATTCAAATACGAATCGATACTAAACTGTCAAGGTCGATCCAAGACCGAACCATTTATTTTGTTTAACCAATAAGCTGGAAAAAATAAAACAAATCAATGATTACCAATAACAGAGTTATCATTTCAAACGTGCAAGTAGAATAAGAGTTTGTTCACAGGTATTAGTGGGAGCGAGCTGGTACACAAGGCGAATATAGCCTTGCCGACGACGAAAAATAAACTAACCTACAACTGCCAGAATACGGTTAGAGCTGATCGCCGAGTTAACCCGAAGTGCGGGAAAATTCAAAAAGCACTAGCCCACAAATACAATCACTCTCACCCTACCCTACAACACGTTATATTACAGAGCGGGACTAGCAGCGTGTGACTCGATTAAAACACATTAAACAACGTTTTCTAAATAATTAATGCTTGATGCCTTTACTTGGTGAAAATCCATTGTAAATTATAGTAAAAAATAAAACCATAAAATAGTTTTTGTGATTTCCACTCGTCAATTTATTAAAATTATAAAACTATGACAGCTGTTTCGGCAACACAGTGCCTTCATCAGATGGTATAAGCTGACGTATAATTTTAATAAATTGACGAGTGGAAATCACAAAAACTATTTTATGGTTTTATTTTTTACTATAACGTTTTCCAAACACACTCATACACACGTTACATTACAGTGTCCTCTTGTCTCTAACTTTCTGCTCTTACAGTGTGACCAACAAATTCCCAAATCTTATAGCTGAAATCGCTCAATCAACTAGCTCAATATGAACAACATTTTAAGTCATTTTAACATCCGAGCTTCCAAGCTTTACAGTCTTTCCAATCATTATCCTTCGGATTTCTCTGAGTCATTGCATTTCTTATACCTTCCATCCGAGTCTTTCATGGCATCCCTCTTTTCTTCTTTCAGGAGGGGTTCATTCTAGTAATTTCTTGGGTCATTTATCATACTGTCCAAATGACACACATGCCCATACCATCTTAATCTTTGTTCATCAACTGTGTCATTTATACTGGTACATGTAGTCACTCTTTCTCTTATTCCTTTATTTTTAGTCCTACCTTGCAATGTAAGCCTAAGCACCTTCTCCAGTATCCCATTTCCATGGCTTGTAATCTTTTCCTCATATGTAGTTTCTCACACTTCAGCCCCATATATTACAATACTTTCCACTACTATCTTATATATTTTGATTTTTGAAATTATTCTAATTATTTGTATCTAATAATTTTATTCTAATTAAAATAAAGATTATTATATACATCTTTTATTCTAATTATTTTATGATTTTTGTAATTATTTTGAATGTTGTTATTCTGTGATTTTTCTAACTTATT
Organism: Magicicada septendecula; assembly: GCA_034769895.1. Taxonomy (NCBI): domain Eukaryota; kingdom Metazoa; phylum Arthropoda; class Insecta; order Hemiptera; family Cicadidae; genus Magicicada; species Magicicada septendecula. The sequence continues at coordinate 831,125,593 of CM068368.1, forward strand.
TTCTATCGCATATACTGGCTTTATGTATGATACATGATTTTGTATCGTGTAACCCCCCCAAAAAAAAATTGTGAGGCGGCATTCTCAGTTATAGAATTGTGTTTCTCACAATAATGCTCGACCATGCATTGCCGTTCAAACCCAAGACCCATCATGTCATTTGGATGGAAGTAAATGTACTACCCCCCCCCCACTCACAAACACAGTAGTGCTTAGTAACTTCCATCTTTACCAGTAACTGAAGTAGTTCCTTGCCAGTCTGCAATACGACAATAATCATTACAGTATCAGAACATCCGTGTAAAGTTGGCTCTCTTCACGGGCGGTTTTACCCTATGAAGAGAGCTAATGTTGCTAAAACATTAATACAACTGTTTCAAAAGTTGCATTTCTTAACAACTACATGGTACTTACTTTCCAAACACATCTTATATGAAGTGCTACATTAAATATGGACGTTAAGTACTATAATCAAGTTCCAACTATGGGTATTAGGCTTAGTAATAATACTACATGTATTTTGTTTATCATGAGTGTATTACTGATACCAGACAAAATAAACTAAATATGTGTGTCTGTATCAGATAAATTATAAATACCACACAAAATATTTGCAAGACAAAGGAGTCAAATCATCTGCTATACAAATATGCCTCCCAATCTTCACACGGACACAGACATATACGGACAAAACAGAACACTGTCTACAAATGTAAATACACAAAACCCATAAAACTTACGTGACATCCAAAGTTTTCTACACATATTAAAAACTACCAGTTATTAATGTCCTGACATGATAAAATTATAACAGCTTAAATTTAAGGTCTTAATATGCACTTATGGCTGTTACACTTAAAGTGATTATTATATGAATAAATACAATTACAATAATTACAGAAATAATTATTTCTCTATGGGAAGAATCCTATATTTCTCGGTTGTCCTGAGGAAAAGGGGGGGTCCAATTTTCAAGCTAGTCTCATCCCCCCCGCTAGTTGAATATAAACTGTTTACAATGCTTTTCATACATTTCTAAAGCATTTGACTACTTTTCTACTTGAATATTTACTGGCCTAAATCGTGATAAGGTAGTAAGCAGTTTTTCAAATGTCTTCCTGAATGCATTATTACATGGTTGCGCCAATATCGAAGAAGTTTTACTCTCTATTGGCCATTATGAATGTAGAAGTTGCTAGCCTCTCAGCTGCTCAATGAATACAGGTTTTGTATTCATATTTGCAACTTAATTTTAAAGAAATCCCACTGTTTGACTATACCCCCCTCCCCGACAAGCATACATTAACAAAATATTAAGCATACACTTTCCAAAAATCGCTGTCTGTTCCAATGTAACCCTCCAAATTTGGTAAAATTACTTCCCAGGCTGTTTGGCCATGGTCCAAAGTTTATTACAACACCTGACGTTTCGGCAGCCTTAACCACAATACTGTGGTCACTAACGTATACCACCTCACATTAGCATTACTCAATTTCACTGAAGATGGCGGAAGTTCATTGATGCCCTATGCTCCACTTAGGAGATGCAGGAATAATGATGATGATGAATTTCACTGAAGATGGCAGTCGATGGCACTGCGGAAATGTCTGGTTTTGTAATAAACTTTAGACCAGTGCCAAACAAACCGAGAAGTAATTTTAACCAAATTGACTCCTGCCATGTAAGCCTTCGTAACATAACACAATAACCCTCCAAATATATATAACAGCTCTCATACATACATCAGACAATTTTAATAATAATAATAATAATAAGAAGAAGAAGAAGAAGAAGAAGAAGAAGAAGAAGAAGAAGAAGAAGAAGAAGAAGAAGAAGAAGAAGAAGAAGAAGAAGAAGAAGAAGGAAAGTAATTATTCTTAAAATAACTGCATTATACCTGAAAGAAAGAAGTTCCAATTAACAACATATTTTTAAAATGTTTAAAAAATTACACATATATAATGATTAGAACAAGGCAGACAATTAAAATTAAACAGTGTGTGAAAAGTTCACCTGAACGTCGTCGGGTAAATCGTCAGCGGTGAGGTCGTTGTCAATGCGTGCGGTTAGTTGGGCGTCAACATCGTTAAGCCAATCCTGGAACTCTATGATATGGCTTTCAGACTGCTGTGCTTCAGCCACAGACACCTCAAGCAATATGGTTCGATCACTAGCCTACATTGCAATGGAAAGAAAGAAAGAAGAAGCAAAATCTCCGCAATCAATCAGGTTAACATTCCAGCACTAAAACATGTACTGCATAACCTGGTTCTAAATACAGATGCCCCCACACTACCACAACATTTTATTCTTTTTCATTTAACGTTTGTAAAACTCAAAATTAATTTTTAATAAATTCAAATTATTCTTTACTTGACAGAAAAAATATCACTTTAGAAAAACAATATGTTAGGGATAATAATACCATACAGCAGTTACTTATTTTTTTTTACTGAAAACAACTTAAATTTTAAGAGCTTGTTTATGAGTGGCAGGATTTCCATTAAGATAATAAATTCTATAAATAAAATGCAGTAAACATATAAAGTAATAATATAAATTTACCAGGTTGTCATGGGACTTCTTTATTAAAAGATTGGTGCGTTTCAGATCTTACTGCTCATCATCACAAATTAGTCCCACTGGATGTCATTACCATTGAAATCACGTGAAAACACAATGAATACATGATTTTAATATGTTAACAATGTCCAGTGGCACTGACTTTTGATGATGGGGCAATAAGTTCTCAAACAAATCAACTGCTTTAATACTCAGAAGCAAACTGATGTCAATTAACATACTTTGAAAACTGTCAACTAACATCCTGCAGTCTGCAGTTTCACTGTATTTCTATATATGGTATTACTTATGGTATTTCTATATATGGTGAGTATAAATATGTATTTGGAGCTGTTTTAAAACAAAAGTTGTTCTTATAGTACTTATATAATCTGCTACATTGCATTGGCATTCACTTTTATAACAACAGGCGATGAAAACAGCGCCCGTTAAATATGAAATTCCACTGTGCCTAGAGCCATTTTTTACTGGTCCTTTTAAGTAAATTACTGTACACGAATGCACAACAGTATAAACTGTGCTGAATTTTCTTCTAAACCACAATCCACAATTATCATATGGTGCTTACATGTACCTTGAAACTGGATAATGAAAAAACTGAATACGTGAAGCAACTTTGGGGGGAGATCAATTGCCAAAAAAATCATGTATGGGAGAAATGAAGAGTAAAAATTGCTACGTAAGGTTTTCAGAATTAAAGGTTCTGCTCACAAAGAATCATAAAAACTTGGAAGTTACAAAGTCTTATACAAAAGCTTTTGTCCTTTTAGCTTTCTAGAAATGCAAATTGGACGTTGCAGAACTTTCTAACAACAGTTCCCATACAATCAAACAGTACTCATCAAGTATGGTATTAGTCATGTAACCATTTTATGGCTCTTACGTTTATTTTAAAAATTAATAAACATGTGTTAGAGTTAATTTGTGTAATACCTGACTTATAATGCAACTATTATAAAACAGTGTCTCATACAATAACAGAAAAAATGCTCCCAATCAACTGCACAACACTGAAGTTTACAGAATTCCGTTTACAACATTTAGAACCAGGTGTGTGCAGCATTAACTAAGAAGCTGTATATATGCTAGCGACTGAAAATTATCTTCATGCATAAAAACAGGAAATATAACAAAGAATCTTCCTCATGTCTGCTTTACACCATAAAATTTCTGCAATTAAAAGCCACTGTACTGGAATACACACAAAAATGTAACGATAACACATAATTTAAATACATTTACTGTAATTCTTATAATCTTTGTAATTACTATTTTTTTTTTTTTTAATTCACATAACTTCTTAATACCACCATCTGTTGGGGTCTAAACTAAACATAGAATCTGTACTAACAATACTGTAAAACACATGGACAATAGCCAACTGATTACAATATTAATTGGCAATTAGAACGCTGAGAGATATTTCTATCTACTAACAACAAGATATTATAAAAGAGTATAAAAACAACTGTTTGGAATAATAACTAGTCATAACAAAAAGCGACTAGGATTTTGTGCTGGTGTAAAAGAGTTATGATGTAAATAGCAAGAGACTACTGACAGAGTGATGACTAACTTCCAGAAAAAGATTAAAAAACGAGTCTAATAGCCAAGTCATTGTATGCTCACCACATTCACATTATTCAATGATACATCATCACTGTGAAAATCTGTTTCTCTCAATTTACTACCAACTTCACAGTTTAAATACAAAACGACTTTTTTTCAATTGGCTAAAATTAACAGGGTATGCAACATACTGAAAATAACCTGATTCGTGGTATCCGAAGACCAGGCATTACCACACCAAATGGCGTTCTAAGTACTTGATAACAGCACTTTCTTTATCCACTCCAACTCATTGGAGTTAGAACTGCCATTCTAACCAGATTTCATTCTGTACTCGTGCTTCAGCACATGTTAACAAGTTTAGTTAAACAATTAGAAAAAAAAGCAAGTCATTACAATCCGTTAACCAGTTATGTATCATCCCTACTAACTGGCTTCATCAAATTAAACTATACTTTATTGTTCCAAAATCCAGTCAAACAATGTCACGACCAGTTATCTTTCCAAACAATCGGTTCGGTAACCACATGTTACCATGTGAAACTTATTACTTACTATAATGTCTTATATCACTAGTTCACATGTAATACTGTTACAATAATTACTGTGTAACATAATATAAATAAGTTAGTCGCTACTGATTTTTAAACTAAAACTGATAACAAAAATCAGCGTATATATATGTCTGGCACAAATGTACACTATAAGAAATGCTACAGAACAATCAGGTTCTGGATTTTCACTATATAAAAAAAAAACTTACATAGTTTTAGAAAAATACCATACATTAGGTCCTTAAACATGATCTTATTTGGAACTAAGACATTCAGAATTCATATGAATGGATAAATACCAATTAATATACTTCAGTCCTATATGAAAATATACTAAATGCATTAAATCTTAAAAATAAAAAAATAACAGTGCCCAAAAACTGAAAAAAAACAGTGTAATAAAATTTTAATTTTCACATTGGCTTATTCTGTAACTGACAGTCTATTTGTCAAGTGGTAGAAGCACCAAAGGGAATTTTGTAAAACACGTTGAAATCAGATGATGAAACAATTGGTTTTGTTTCATTTTTATTATAACAGTTTACTGCTTTGGTGTAAGCAATTTTAATTTTTAAAGCTAATAATTTGTATTGGTGGCAGTAGATTTTTGTTAAATAAAATATATAATGCTAATCACTGTGTTATAATTATCATTAAGTGTTCCAACTTTGTCAAATGTTGAACTGCTAGCTGTTGCTTGACAAACAAATGTTAAATTGCGCTGAATGAGACTTTTGATGTCACCACTATATTACCAAGACCAAAATGAAATTGACAAAAGGCCTCACTCAGCAGTAGCTGGCAACAAAGTACAATAAACTTGGACTGATAGACTGCTAACACACAAATCTGACTATCATTAAGTGCATTAGCTCAAATTCATTTCAAATATAATACTAAGAAACATAACTGAATCAAGATGAAATTAAAAGAAGCCCCAAAGTATCTATCAGCGGTCATGTAACATACTGATAAGAAAAATATAGCCAATATTCTAAATAGTAAAATATGATGGTTTTATAAACAAATAAATAAATGGTTTTATAAATAGTAAATGTATTATGGTTTTCAATAGGTTCATGTTTTCAGTGTTTATGAATTTCTATAATGTCCAAAATAAAATTAACATTATTAATATGTGGATGGTGACTTTCATTTGTAGCCTACAACGTACTTTTTAAAAGTACAGTAATGAAAAGTCAGCTACTTTTGTCTGTTGTCTGTTCTGAAACCAAATATTTATTTTAGCACCCTGATGACAGAAAGTCTGCCTCATAATCTACCAGATACCATGGTACATTGTGCTTACTGCCTAGCTTCTTACGTTAATAGATAGTTGTCTCTTAACCAAACAACCTTTAATTTTGTCATAAATAACTATATAGAATGTACAACATTACTATAGATGATTTGTACAATAGTGGAATAAAAATGAAAGTGGTTATCAACATTACTATAGATGATTTGTACAATAGTGGAATAAAAATGAAAGTGGTTATTCTACAACTTATTTATAAAATTATGAGTTGAACGGTTTCTTGCTTGGAAGTCATAACATTTTATTCCACCACTTTCTGCCCATGTTCTGCTTTTGCCTAGTGAAATAGCTTTCATCCACTTAAGCAATGTAGCTTGGCTGCCGATTTTGTCTAATGTGGTTTTGTAAGGGCCAAGACTCAGAGCCCCTATGTGTACACATTTCAACTATGGGAGAATATATGAGCCTGTTTAATTGGTGGTTTCATCTGCCAGGGTGTTTACTTGATCCAGCCATAAATAAACCCTACTACTGTAACTACAAGCAGAAGACTATTATGCAGCCAGTTGACAACAAGAATCCCAAAATATGCCCTTCACGATTTAAACACACATTTCCAAAATAGGAACTAGATCAAAATATGGCTTCACTCGGTGTTCATTTGGCCATTTACTTTTTTCTCTTTTTATATGTATGAAGGAAAATTACAACATGGCTAAAGAGACCTTATTATTGTTTCTTCAGAATAATGATACAGTAAATAGCATATTCTAAACATTTTCATAAATCAATAATAAAAAACACAACAAACTGAATCAAGAACAAAATCTATGTCTCTGTAATAAATTGATTAAGCACAATAAGTTCAACTTGTTCAGCATTATACCAGCAGTGGCAAAGATTGACCAGCCATGTAACAGAAATGCGTAATTAGAAGTTCTTAAAAACCTTGTATTGGTTATGAGATTACTTCACACAGATTGTGTTTACTTTGTCAAAAAACTATCAGTGTGACTGTTAACCAAATTTTTTCTCATTTATGTCAGGATTATTCCGAGATGTATTCTAAGTTATGTTTGATTTATTAAGATTGAAAATCCTGGTTGTTTGACAGGTACCCATTCAACCTTGCAGTAAAATATTTTTGTTTGTTATCAGTGCCGTACGCTGAAATCAATCTTGAGGGGGGCTGAACCTTAGCAGTCCATATATTTATATAGCACTCTTCTACAACTTATAGTATAAGATCGAGTACATAAGCGAGTTAATGGTTACAATTTATTAGTAGGCGTATTATTTTCAGTAGGTTTCACATTTTCTTTATTAAAAATGTATTATTCGTGATTGGGGGACTTATCCAAAAATTAAAAAATTTCATATAAATGTAAAGTGTTTTTAGAGTAATTTTTTCATTATTACAGCAGCATTATTCAAGATATGAAATTAGGAACATTATTAAAATTGTCGTTTTATTTATCGATATCTGCAAAAAGTGCTGAATTTAACTTAAGTATTAAATAATATTTTTATGAAAAAGGTTTATGTACGTATTTAAGTTTCATAAAAATATTATTTAATACTTAAGTAAAAATTCTTTTCTCTTCCAATTTGCTTTGTGTAAAGGGTAATTTGTGGCATGTCAATCTTTATGAGAATTACAAACTAAGAGAGAATACAATGATCACTTGAATACCAACTTAACTCACTCCCAATCATTACTCATGAATAATACACGCCACTCGCAAATTTATAATAACAATGAGTTAATCAGAAAGTCACTAAATTGCAGGTATCAACAATAATCACTTAATGTCATGTCACACAGTCCACAATGCATCTGGAGAGTTGTAGTCTATGAATACACAATCCTCTGCCTCCCTTGTAAACAACGAAACTGCCCATGTATTTGCATACACAGCACAGACTATTCGATATCAAAATAATCTCAGCATTGCTAGAACAACTTCTAATATTATTTCCATCATATTCTATGACCAATAGGATTAATTTTAGTATCCTATGTTTTTCAGGCAACCACTCACATATATCTTCGTATCTGTCCTTTGTAATACATAACTTGCCTTTAACTGTAACAATTGCATCAACTGTATCTTGAAAAACAGCAAAAAAAATTAATGTTGGATTTCTTCCTTTCTACTTCACTCTATTACGTTATTTTGATTTTTTGTTACAAAAAAAAATCCTCTGCTATCAAACTTTGCACACAATTGCAAATATCGAATACAGAGTTTTAAAACTGATTATATGTATTCTTATCAAGCATTTAGTGGTTACACTGAACAAGATCCGTTAATCAAATTAAAGTTATACTTTGTCTTCAAATTTAAAATTAAAACATTTACAACTACGTAACAAATATATTTTTAAAAGGGTTACTACAGCAAGTATCACAAAAAAAGATTAGAGGCTCTGTAGGGGAAACTATAAACTTATCAAATCAATTTTCCTGGCATAACCCACTGCTTTCAGAAGTACACACTTCAGTGTGACTCACGACATAACTACAAGGGTCATTTTTTATATACGAATTGTTAATCCATAAAAATAGTGTAGATCTAAGTTCTGACACCTATTTCTGTAGTCAACTATTTGCCATAGTTTTTCTGCTAGCTGTGTATTAAATTTCATTGTTCTATTATCACTATCTTTGTTTTTATAGCTATTCATAACGAATAACTTGACAGAAAATCCTACCAATTGTGAAGTGTGCTCTGTAATAAATTTTTGCAATGAAAGAAACATTCATCCACCCAAAATTCACTGACAACTAGTCAAAGTTTATGGAGAATGTGACAAACGTGTAAATGGAAGGGAGATCACGCATGATGAAGTAAGATCTGGATGCTGAATCAATCAAGGGATTCTTCTGAGACTATCTGGCTCAAGGGGAAATTACCAATGCTGAAATATTATGTAAACTCTTAAAAAAGATGATGGCAAGCTATACAGAACTGTTGGCATGGCCTGCTGAAGCAGGGGCTGTGTTTACCCCAATGATACCACAAGTCCCCACGTCACTGAAAGCACAGCAAAACTGTTTTGAAAGTTTTGTTGGGAGATACTGGATTCTGTTCCATACAGTCTGGACCTGGTTGCCATCTGAATTTCATCTTTTCCTCATATTAAAAGAACTTTTGGGTGCAGACTGCCTGCAAACCAATGACATCATATTATACTGAACTGTGACCAACTAGTTCAAGCAGCAGGCAGTGGAGTTTTTCAACTAGGAGATCATCAAGCTTGTCTCCTGATGTGAAAAATGCTTCAAAGGTCAACAGGGATTACATTGAAAACTATGTTAAGGTAAACTGTCAATAGTAAAAAAATGATCTTGAATTACAATAAATTGTTATCAGTTTATGCAGAGTGATTCTTACTTAAAAATGACCGCCGTCATTGTGCACAAAGAAAATATGGCTACTGCAATAAATAAACAAAAATAAAAGAAAACAGAGCTACATTGATCATGTTGATGACTGAATAATGCATAGAATCTCAGACTGTTTACCCCTCTGCAACCACAAATTGTAGTGGTGTCCACCACCTCAATTACTATCCACTTGTCACAGCCATTTGTCATTCACTGTAGAATACAGCAATCAGCACGGGGATGGCCTAAAACCTCAGCAAACAAGTTCAGTAAGACACTAGTTTCCAGTAGTTAGGAAATGGGATAGCACACAATGTACACACCGATTTTTAAGTGGAACTTCATTAAGAAGCCACATGATAGAATGTGGCAGATAGGCAAATGCACTGTAAATACAGGTTTCTCAACAGAAAAGATCTTGGTGACTGAATTCCTTTGGATAAGGAGGCCCCCTCTCCAAAGTGTTATTAGCATCCTATGATTACAGATGACTGGTCACAGTGTCAATTCCCCACAGAGATGGAGACTGTCCATGAAAGTGAATAAGAGACTACCATGTTAGTGTTATAGGATGCAGAAGAGAAAGGGTAATCATTGGATTAAAGATACTCAGTATATCCCAGGACTAATTTAATTTAAGTCATGGCATACATTTCCCATGGCAGGGGAATTTAAGTCAGGTAACTGAAAAACTATATTCTCAGTCTAAAAGATTAAACATCGTATCAGAGACAAAGGTTGATGATAAAAATGAGGGCAAAACAAGGTTCTTCAATACAATATATGCTAAAATCAGTATACAAAGATTTCATTATTTTAAAAAGAATGATCTGAAGACTTCAAAATTTGTCTATTGATAAAAAAATACCCAGATTAACAGTACAACTACAACTTGATTAATAATAGGTTCTGAGCCAAAGTGAAGTACTTCAAAATAGCGACATTGTGTGTGTGTTTCATCATTTCAAAAACATACTCCTACATAACAGAATTGATAAGTTTACAGTCTCTCCCCCACTGTTATTATCAGTACTAATAATTATTATTAAAAATTATGAACAACTACCAGTAATACAATAACAGTTAAAAATAGCATTAATGTTTTACAGTATCAGGTCATCGAAAACAAATGCCGGTATTTCAAAAATGTGCAGATCCATAAATAATAAACAGATTGCAATGTAAAAAATGTCAATAGTTCAGAAAGATTAAATTTTTTGCATACATCAACAAAATTATGTGTGTGCTCCATTGGCTCTATGGCTGTCAAAACAGTAATCAGTCTCATCTGCCAAGTCCACTCAGTCAGTGTGTGGGGGTCACCATTGTAACTGCACCAATATAATCTGTTCTCTTGGATACAACAAATCACACATCTTTTCACTACAAACAATCTTTATACACATCATTAACAATGTATCCTCAGAAAAAAACCCATTGGAGTACAGTCTGGGCTTGTACAAGTCAAGAGGTAGGTATACTTACACCGATCATACTGTCTGGGAACCAGATAGTCAGAACATCGTGTACAGGAAGGATGTAATTTCACTTTCTCTCTCTACGTCTTCAATCTGAAGGAACTTGTAAAGTCCTAGCATGTATTGATCCGTGTTGCCTATCATTTTAGGGCTCCTACTACAAAACACTCCAAAGTGTCTAACATTCTCATAAGATGTTAAAATTCATTCCCGGGCTGTTTGGCCATGGTCCATTGTTTTCAACAAAAACGAACATTTTGGCAGTGCCATGACATCATAAGTGTAAATTCGAGTTTCACTAACGTAAGGGCTGGAGAAATCCCGTGAATACCACTCCTACTTATAAATTCTTTAAGTATAAAAAAGTTACAAAAATGTCTACCCCCTTACATTAGCGAATCTCGAATTTACACTGATGATGGCAGTCGATGGCAATGCAGAAACATCTGTTTTTGTTGAAAACAATGGACCATGGCCAAACAGCCTGGGAATGAATTTTAACAACATTGACTCCGGCCGTGTAAGCCTATGAAGACACATACATTACATTCTCATCAGATGTATCTGATCAGCCTTGGAGAATGTATTTTTTTTAATTTCCAGTTCATGAACTGATTAACTACCTACAAATGGTGGCTTTATCACTAGGTGTGCATTGTCTAGGATAAATTCGGCAAAAAGTTAAGTCTCAACCATATGGATTGTGCGCTGCATTCACTGAATTCGGTCTGACCGCTGTACCAGTGGTGGGCAAAAACACTGCGTATGCTATATACTGTACCTGTACAAAGTCTGACTTTTCTGCTTTGTTATAGCTTTTGTTGCTTTGGTGGAGCATATTTTGCGTATTTGCAAGCTGATATAATCAATTTTTTGGTATTAAGTTTACTGTCAGTTATAATCAATAAAATATACATATATTTTACAATCTTTAAAATGTCTGATGACACTTAATTAATTTTCCGCTTTACACAAAGTCAGTAAAATGAGTGTAAACGCTCAAGTTATTGTCATCTGTTATCAGTCACGCAAAAGTAAAAACAAACTGTTATAATAATAAAATCTTCATAACCACAAATTTTCAGTAAAACTGTCCCAAATGTAACAATTGTTAGGTGTCGAAACAAGTGTATTACTGACTAAATGACTCATTTAATACACATGTTAACTTAGCGCCAAACGCTTTATTGCCCACCATTGTGTGGGAAGCTGTACGTGCTTTGGACCGTTTTCTGCCGTGCACTTTGCCTGTGCTGTCAGCACGCAATCCATATAGTATACATCGATGGTCTCAACAGAAACAATTGATTTAAATTCAGTAAACTACAAAACATAGCCTTATTTGTGCATATCACACATTCACTACTTTACATCAAAAAACTTACAACACGTCTGCACATTTTAGCACTAAAACCAATCTGTCATATTCAACAGTTATGGACCACTAAATTTAAAAAATCCCAGCATTTTTTTTTTTTTTGATGAACCTGTATTATAAGTTAATGTGTTAATATAATAACTCACATCAAAATCTACATTATAATAATTATAAAAATAATAACTGCTATTGTAACTATTAAATTATAATTTGTCTTGATACACATTTCACAAGAACATACTCTGTATCTCGAGAGGATTAAATGTTTTAACAAACAAAATTTTATATTCAACTTCATATAATAAGTAAAGAAACAAATAAAAACCTAAAATCAAATTCATTAAAACCTTCAAGTCTCTCATGACAATGGATAAGTTCTTGTGAAATGAATATTAGGCAATTCCAAAATAATACATGCAATACAAAAAATGAAACTTGCAATTATTATATTACATCTAAAAGAAACTTACAAGTTACAATTGACAACATGTGTGAAACTTACAAAAGTACAGTACTTATAAAAGGATATTAATAAACACATCCTCCGCTCAACCTGTTACTTATTGCAATTTCAAGTTGATAAGTTCATTGTGCATCAATGACTTAGTAATACTAGATGGTTAGCTTCATTAGATAATAATACAGGAGTCCAATGAAGATGAGAAACCAAGTCTTATCACCGCATACCACAAACCTTACAGTTGCTAAGCTGTAGTTGATGTATTCTGATGCACCACTTATATCAGAATATAGTTTTCACATAGTACACATAAAAATAATTCTCCAATGTAGAAAATTTAGAATTGTATCTACTTTATGCAATTCAAGAATTAACTCAAAACTGTAACTGAAAATTCAAAATCTGATCAAATGTAACTCAGCATTTTATAATAAATAAATTACAATAATACAATCTATGTACACTGAGCACGACAAATTTGCGAGCTTGAGCTTCAACTGTTGAGATTAATGAGGAATTCAACAGGGCAGTATATGATGACTTTTGCCCTTCTGTACTGCACAGGTCTAGTGGGGCAATTTTTTTAGGTAACGGAAGAAAGAATGGGGGGCAATCCATTGCTTAGTACAGCTAGTAAGTTGGTTTCACAATGGTGAATGAATATGGTTCAGACCTCTTGTGGGACTAAAACCCACAACCGTTACACACTGTATAACAAATTTCCTGATTAGCCCTTTTGAGTGAGCTTTACAGCTCATCACTAGATCAGAAATATCTGATTCGGAAAACATATTTCCAATCTGATGATGAGCTGTGAACCTTGAAAGCATTAATCACGAAAAAAATTTGTATACAATGGTATGAAAAATATTACTGTCTAGATTACATAACAGGTCTAGATGATGACATTTGTAATCAGACTAAAGACGTAATTTCAGTACTCCACTTAAGAAAGTTGTGTTAGTGGTTATAATCACAAACAGAATTATCACTGTTGCACACCACTATAGAAAAATTATTCCGATTAGCACTTTCAAGCTACTCAGCTCATCATCAGATCGGAAATAACAACGCATCATCAGATCGGAAATAACAACCTGTTTGTTTCAGTACTCTATGTTATAAATATTCAAGAACTGAGATTTTATTCGACATCTTTTACGTATAACAAGCTCGCAAATTGGTCTCATGTATTTTATATAAATCAATAATAAAATTAATCTACACAATAATTTTCTCAAGTGGTTCAGTAAACTCTCTAAACAAAAGACTTTAACAACAAGATTACCTAACAAAAACATATTTTATCCCGATTAATTCATTACTTAAGGAAAATGTTAGCTACCACGCTATGAAGCACATCATGCCTTAAACATAATATTTCAAAGACATAAACCAGTAACAATTTACAATGGTCACATGCTCGTTGTGAATAGCCTCTTTTATCATGTTAGTTTACACTGATTAAGCAGAATCTGACATGCAAGTTATGTATTCACAGAAACGTAATGTTACAAAAATTATAGTTTTTTTTATTATGTTTCAAATGTATCATAAATGCTCTGTATATATATACAGTGATCACAAAAAAAGTTTAATCACAATGCATATAAACAAGTAATGCATTACAGATGCAAAAATATTACAAAGTTTTTTAACAAATTAAAATTTCTGCATAATTATAGTACCATCATAAAAATTTAAATAAATTCATGTTAACAATGGATTCATATATATGACATTCAAGGAAGGGAAAAATATACTGTACTACAGAATTTTGAAATAAAATGCGTTTACACAATGCAGAGCGCGGAATCATAAATATAGTTATGGCACGTTTAATAAAGCTGTCTGTTACCTGCTGGCTAAGTTGACTCCACCGTGCTGTAATTGCCTCGACGTCTGCCTGAGTTGTCTCTGACATGATACGATCATCCACTAGTTTTTTCCCCAATGACTGAATACGTTCCAAACGTTGTTCAGGATGATTGCGAATGTAATTTTCCAAATCCTAAAAAGGATTTACATTAATTTACAGTACGGTATATTATTACAAAATTGAGATGTATATTTTACACAATTTTTAAAAACAGTTTCCAAAACTAAATTAGTCTGTTTTCCATTACACAGACATACATGTCTTTATAACACATTCATTTTTTACAACAAAGATAGACTTCACGATTATGAAAATGTAAAAAAGCAAAGGAAAAAAAATCAATTTGATCCAAGGTGCTTTTTTCATGTAGTGATTAACAATATAAGGAAAAATTTACAATCATTTTATCAGAATTAGTGATAAAATGGTAAATTTTGAAAATGAAAAATGAATTTACATCTTGTTATTACAAAGGACTATATAGCAACCAAAAGATTATTTATAGATTCATGATATACCGTTTAGAACTTACATCTAATTCTTCAGAGATTTCTTCAGCATCTGCTGCAGATTTTGGAGATTTTCTCAAACGTTTTTCGAGTTTGTCCAGCCAGTCCATTTCTTGAGCAACTAACGCTGCAGACAAAAATATAAAGAGAAATATATTTCTTAATAAACAACTATGCTATAGCACTCTACATCTGTTTTACTTTTTTTTACTATTATACTTTTATTCACTTCACTGTAACATACTTTCTCTTACTGATATACTACATGTATGATCATGAATACTAAAATCTATGTATTCTAAGAACTAAGATTTTAGCTCTACCACTAATCTATAGATTTCGCTCTGCAAACTTTTCAACTGACCCTCATACAATGCAAAATTAAAAAAAAAACTTTCATTCCAATTTGTGTAGGCTAGTTAAACTGTTCTAATGTGCTGAAAAAGCAGTTTTTTTTTAATGTACTACATGAATGAGCAGTTTACAAATAGTATAAAAGCTTCACTAAGCTTCAAAGCTTCAATAGTAGTTAAGCTTCAATCAGCTGAAGATTGTGGCAATGCATTCTATGAATTTTTATCACTACACACTACAGTCAATAAAGAGCTACATTTGGGCATTTTACATTACTTACACGACATTTTTTATACAAAACAGTGAGACTTGTGGACAGATAATTACAGAACTTGCATTATTGTGAAATAATAACAATGTACTACTTCACATGTTATAATTGTTCAAGAGCTTTTACTCCAACTTTGTCGTGCTTATTTCCTAAACTGCTAAATGCCATGTTCTGGACGAGCTCTTTCAATGTTTCCAAAATTTTCAAGTCCTAAACCACAACCCAGGTCATGGTGGAAACACTGAAAGGGCTCGTCCAAAGAACATGACATTTAGCAGTTTAGCAAATAAGCATGACGAAGTTGGAGTTACAGAGACTGCTAATTCAAATAACAAGATTAACAAGAGCTTTTAACCAAAAACAACAGTATATTCACCAGATATGGTTCATTTCACTTCTTCCTCTTCCTAAGAATGAAGAAAACCATGAAATGACAACATTCCACTGCTGCTAAAGACGCAGAACAAAAATCAATAAGCTGAGCTCAATGTGCGTAAAATAATGTGCACTTCAGAAATGTGTATATTGTAACGACTAGTTTTGTACGTGCTCTGAAAAATGTATAAGTTGTGTGTTCGCCTCACACTGGTGTCGTTACTTATATATTGCGCTGACGATGTCCGTAGCGATCCTTCAAATTACCAGTACATTAATGTGGGAACCTTACCTGTTCTTCGTAGGTGTGCATAAATCCCGGGTGGCGCCAAATTAATTAATTAAAACAATTAAATTAACAAATAGTATGATTGAGCGTTCTTAGCTATGACGGTCTGGTGAATATGATTATTCCCGCCTGTACGGGTTTATAAATCTCACTGATAGTTCGCCGAGTTTCCGACGTGAGCGCTTACCGTCCTCTTTGCTAAATAATACACAATTTATATAATGCACTTCCCTATGAAATAAAAACAGTGGTTACAACTCTGTACTAGTTTCTTTTATTATGATTTGTATTTTTTCAGTAATATATAAAATTATGGTTTTGTTATTAAACAAATTTGCACCGGCAATTATTATAAGACAAAATCTCAAGGTTCGGTGAAGCGAACTGAACGAATGATTCAGTCATTCATGGCGACTCCTACCGTTTGTTTACAATTTATTACGTTCAAATTCTGGATTCTTGTGATTACGAAAGAAATATTAATAATGATTACAATATAAAGTATACTACCTTACATTAGTTGTACTTAGATAATGTACTGTGTAATTATAATTTGTTCCTGAAGTGTGGTAAAGTGTGTTTCAAAAGTTCGTAATTTTCATACAGGTTATTTTGCTAGTTAACAAAATTTCAGTGTTTTATTTTTTTATTAATCTTTGAAAGAAATTATACCGTCAGTTTATAGTGAGAGTTCAGATTAGTGTGAGAAAAATTTAAAGAGAATTTATTTCCGAAATTCGGGTAATTTAATAATACTTATCAAATCAGTCGACTTGAGGTGAACTGTCATTCAGTTGAAATGGAATGGGGTCTTCAACAGTCGTCAATTTTCAATTATCTTGGGCCTTAAGCACGTCTGGCATCTTTTTCATGTTAGTTGTTCAAATTTATTAATTTAGAATTGGTTTAATTGGTCCTAGGCATCAGTTAATTGTTCTCGTCCTTCATCAGCTTCTTATGTGTTCATCTATTTGACTTTGGATTACTTTTTAAACGTTTTATATTAAAATTTTGGTCATTCACGGCCTGGCGTCTATTCTTGATGAGCGTCACTTATGGAATAATAGGTTTTAACGGAAAATTCGTAACCAACATTCCGGTGTCATGGTTACTGATTGCTCTTGATTGGCTGATCATGACTTAAGACCATTGTTATCATATTTGAATTTTTATTCAAAATTACTGTATATCTTCTGATTGCTATTATTCTTCTGTCTTCCTTTCTATGTATTAAATATTATCACTACTATCACTACTATTCGTATTTTCTTTCAAAGATCATTTTAACATCCCACAAGGTTGGGTTTTCTCATGTATTATTGTTTGGACAATTATGTTGATATTTGTTAATTACATTTCTTTCTTATTTTAAGACCTTAATCTAACACTTATCCTTTAATATGATTCACAAATTATCCTCGACTAGTTATTTGCCTTGGATTTGCTAATTTCCTTGTTAATTTTTTACAGTTTGTAGTTATTTGTTTTTTTACAGTTAGGCATTTCATAGGCCTAAGTAGTAATTGGCTATATTTATTTATTTTATACTAATTACCTTTTAATTTACCCTCATACATGTTTTGTTTTGTTATTATAAATGATTTGTCTACTTGTTGATTTGTTTTGGATCTGTTTTTACAATAATTGTATGTTCCCATTAGTTTCTACACTATGGTTTGTTAATTATTCCCTAACTGCCCTTCCAGTGTTATTAGATTTGTATTAATTTATCTTTTTATTTATTTATTTTGCCATTGTTTATAATTTGGCTATTACTTACTATTCTCTATTTAACATAACATCTAGGCCTATGGTCTGTATAATTCCTTCAGCCATATCCTATTCATAGATTAAATCAAACAATTTTTTAACAGTTATTAGGTAACGTTTGCTTACAATTCGTTTAATTCTTAATTATTGTTTGGGTGATAAACATCATCACACCATTTAAATTTACTTTACTGACTATCCCTTAGAACATGGGGTGTTTACTGATTTTGCTCTTATTTTCTTTGCTATATTTTTTTCTTATATTAACTTTACTCTCTAGCCATGGTAACACTAATTTTTGACCTTCCATGGGATTCCTCCCCTAAATATTATTGTATCCTTCATTTACAATTAATCTTAATGCTATCAATAACAAGATTCTTATTTACTAATATTGTTCACCATTAATCATTTAGTGTTCATCACAGATTATTAAGTGTTCACACCTATCAATAGGGTTTCTCATTATTTTGGGGTTTTACATTGTCACTTTTGCACTTCTTAAATTTTATTTTAAGTGTTATTAGTGGGTAATCCCTAACATTACATTCTCTTTGTCACTTATTTATGTTTACTTTCTCACTATCTCTCTCTTTACAAAGGTTATTTATACTATTAATAAGTTCATGTCATTATAGAGTTCTTTATTACATTTAAACTCTATTTCTTTGGTTAGTGTACTTTTAGTTTTTTCATTACTTTATCGGGTTTTATCAATTATCATTTACATTGATCATTTAGTCGATACTAGTAATTATCTTTTACATTTGTTATTTATTGGTTTCTTTTGCATTATTATATTTGAGTGTAACATTTCTCCTTTTTCTATTCTATATCATTTGTTTGTGTCTTATCATTTGATTTCATTTTATTTCCTTTATACTTGTTTTGTTTCATTTTCATTTTCCTCCTTCTTCGATTTTATTTTATTTCCTTTTAATTTCATTTTATTTTGGATTTCCCCTTCTCATTTGGTTTCATTTTATTTGGTTGTATTGAGTCAATCACTTGGGTTAGGTCATGTAGTCGTTTGTCGCGTCATTGTCATTTTATTTTCATTAGTTTAAACATTTTATATAGTTGATTCATCGTTTTTATCCCTGGTATTGGGGTGGCTTATTCGTGTTGTAACAATATATACGATGGAGATAAATTTGATGCAGACAGTACTGATGTACACGAATACAGGCATAATAATTTTAAAAAATATGAACACTTTGCTCAAACTGTGTACTAACTTCATTACAATATTACAGCAGCATGGTAAAATTTAAGATAACCCAAACACCTTACAAGTTACTAGGAATTTGGTATTGTTTATTTATATTAAGCTTTAAAGATATTACATAATAGATGTAATTATAATATAAATAATACTCAGGAGCACATACAAAGGCGAAAAGTGAAAGCGCATTGCACAGAGAGGGACAGAGTGTAACACTGCGACAGCCAGTAAGCAAAACGATTGACTGGCTCTTATTGGCTGACACATCACGGGATACTATGCTCTTGCCTCTGTGCCGCTGGCAGGTCTCGCCTTCCTTTGCGCTCCGCACTACAGTTTTCACGAACTGTACGAGGTATGTGGTTTACAGGGTTTACAGGTATGAGAGAAGAGGCTTGTTTTGGAGCAGAGTTTGTTTACAAAACTGTGAAAATAAGACAAGTTAAACCTCAATTACATCAGATTCACTACATTCTCACAAACTCTCTCCCTGTGTGTGTGTGTGTGTATGTGTGTGTGTGTGTGTGTGTGTGTGTGTGTGTGTGTGTGTGTGTGTGTGTGTGTGTGTGTGTGTGTGTGAGAGCACGCACATGCAAGCATGTGTAAGAACCTTTCTTAAGACAAATGTTACGTAAGTATGTTTGAACACATAAATATACACCTACTTCTAAATTCTCCATACTGATAAGAGGCATCTTGAAGAAGCCTGTGTCTGTTGTTGACCATATTGTACAGTTCCATCCACTTGTTATTTAAAGCTGTAAGTTTCTGTTCCAATTCTGTGGCACCACCAGCATCTTTATGTTGCTGAATCAAAGTATTTCCTATAAAAAAAATTTGTACTAGTTACTATACAGCACTTCCTAAGGACTATTGTCAAAATTGCAAATGTTGCAACAAAATATTTTCCAACAATTAAAATGAATGTAATAAAATAATATTATACTCCTTCCTTTTAGCTAATCATGTTTGATAAGGATGTTGCCGATATACCTCAATAAAATCAGTAATAAATTCTTTATTTGTATTGTGAAAAATAACACTGTATGCCTACTTATATTACATATGCCTACCTAGGCCTACTATATTAAATGCAGCACTTTAATCTGCTATGAGTAATAATCTTCGTTGTGGTCTCACGTATGCAAACTTGATCTGTTCGTTCTTGCAGGGATTTTAATTGGTTGTGATATGGCTTGCCATTACACATAAACACTTTTGTTTGCTAACTCTGTTTTCTGCGAACTTAACTGACTCGGCATACAAATGTGTCTGTGTATGCCTAGCCATTAATTCAGATCATGGAACTCCACCTTTTATTTAGCACCACAGTCTAAAAAAATCTAATTTTTAACCTGCTATGACTCATGTTTTTATATAGCTTGTTCATGAATTTATTTACCACTCTCAGGGTGCCTACCTACAACTAATCTATCTTATATGTACATTTGGGACCAAAATTGGACACACGATCACATTTCCAGTTATTTCGCTACGAAAACTGTTGCTAACTGGGAATGATTCTAGAAATGAACTGACGTGTTTCCAATAGTTTATTGTTCTTAATTTTTGTTCTAGAAAAACTAACAGTGACGCAGTAGTGTCACCTAAAAAACTTGCGACAACCTTTTGTTTATCTTTCTCACAAAATTATCCTGTTCATCGTATGTGTCAGGAATCTACAACCTCCACATAAATTAATTACAAACCTGACAACCAAAAGGTGGTACTAAGTTGTATTATTTTCTTTTTTTCTCTGTATCCTTATATGTATACTTATGCAGGAATAATTAAACAAGTGCTGTGTTTCCTATCCATGTATACTGTTTATCCATTCAATTTTTTGAACTTTTAAAATAAAAAATGTTCCACTACCTTAGAAGCTATTCAAACTATGTGAAGGAAGCTGTAACAGGACAGTTTGTGTATACCCGGGATAATTTGGAAAAGGGGAAACATAAAAATAAATAATAATTGTAAAGTTTTGTAATGACCCAGACAAGTGCATGAAATCGTATCAACAAGACGCATACAGAACAGTTATTTTTAGCCACAGGACTTGCAAATTATGTAACTCAGAGTCGTACGATCTGACGTGTAGCCAAATACGTCACTTGGAATGTGAGGCGCGGCCAGCCTAGCCTCAGAAATTGGCGTAGTAATATTAATAAAACGACAAAGTGGTCATGTGACCCCCTTCCATCACAGATTTTAAAGCCGTTCGTCTCGCCCCAGTCTGCAATAACAACTTGTGCGAACAGCACGTAATAGTTCACAGAACTTAAATCGCTGGCGCCCGCACGTATAAAAATGTAAAGTAACAAATTTTAACTTTACTCAGAGTGATTAACAGTTTTAAAACCATGTAAAGTCAGTGAAAATTGAGAAATAATCTACGTACTGCGCGTGGAACAATGAGACGTCTTCGGGAGTGGTTTCAAGATAAGTAACAAAACGGGGGGGCAGAACAATCTCTAAATAAGGGCAAAACAACCAAAATTTCAATATTATGATCATATTTTAAGAAATTAGATCTCATATAAGGGAACAAGGGTATGCCTGAATGGGCGAGTGAATGAGGAATAATAAAAAGGGAGCGCTGGTTTGTGTATGATATTCAATTTAAGTTTGTAACTATTTTATTTTGTCAGTAGACGTTTTATGTTTTGTAAGTACAATAATGAGAATAAAATATCACAAGAAATAAATATGTAAAAGATGAACGGAGTAAGGGCTCCATTTTGGTATTTCATAAGGGTTCGCCTAGCGTTCTACACAAATTTTGTCATTTACAGAAAAGATGAATTTTGACTAAAATTAATAAATAAATCCGATAAATTTGATTGTAAAAAGAGCATTATTAGTTATTCCAAGCAACCATCTTGTTGTTTTCAGCTCGTCTAATTTGAATCCTGGACATGGTGAGTAAAACTTTAAGTTGGTAACAGACAACATGGCGGCTACACTAGCCGAAAGTGTAAAATCGTAAACAAAGTTTTATTAATAAAAATAAATAAAACATAACAATGGCACCCGAACGGTGGGACCATTTGCATAAATAAAATTTATGCAAATGTGGACCTGTTTTGAGGAACAGGATGGTTGTTTGAGATAAAATAAAAATTTTTTTTTATGTACATGAAAATAGACGCACAAATATAAGGTTATGATATGATCGTATTATAAATAAGTAAAAAACTATATAAGCAAAATGAATACCAATAAAGGTAATGATGAGAATGTCAGCTTCACTGATAGTCATACTGAAAGTCAAATAAATAGCGATTTAAGCGAGACTGAATCGAGAATAATGGAAGGCGTAACGAGTCAATCGACGCCGACCCCAGTTAAAAAAGACGATAGTGATGAAATTCCTTATGGAGAAGCAAAACATAATGATAAGTAACAAATGTGATGAAGTAAACACTAACATGAATGAACAAAAGAATGATTTTAATGACAAATTAAAAGAGCAAAATGAGAATCTTAATAATTTCAAAAATGAAATTAACAGTAAATTCGAAAGAATTGACGAAAAATTTGAAAAAATAACTGAGAAAATATTAGAATCAGTCAATAAGAAGTTTAGTATGCAAATAGACAGTTTAAAAAGTAGAATGATTAAAGTAGATGAAACAATAGTAGAGAAAGTTCAAAGCCAAATTGTAATGCAGAGTAAAGAAATAGAAAGTAAATGTTTAAATGCAGTTGACAGACAAATAGAAATTAAAACAAAAACTGAGATTGATAAGCAGATAGACATTAAAATAGAGATTTTAAAAAATCAAATAGATAAATGTGAATCTAGTATGACTAACATAACAAAGAATGTCGAAACAATTGATAAAGCCATCTCAGAGCATGAAATTAATACTAGTAATGAAATAATTACTATACAAAATAGAATTAAAGAAATAAGTGATTGTAACATTCAAACAAATAGTGACATATATAATAAATGTAATTTAATTGAAGGAAGTTTAAACTGTGTAAAAGATGAATTGCGGGGGGAAATTAATAAAAAATTTATAGGGGTAACAGAAATACAGATACTACATACAGATATTAATAACTCGCGATTTAAACAGTGAAGTTGAGTTAGAGACGTTTAGTTGCGAGAACAGGGCGGTACAACCGATGCAATTTCTTAACCGAGCTAGAGAATATAACTGTTTTAGTAGTAGTAATTGGGAGGTGTAACTGCTACAAATTTTTAAATGTTTCAAAGGGAGTTCCACAATATGGGCCAAAGCACACTGCGTAGAATGGGGATGTTATGAAGATTTTGAGATGGCGTTTAACGGGAAGTATTGGGTGGAAGAAGACCAAGAATATTTACGTAGCCGCATAATGGGATCAGGGAACTTTGGAGGCAGTCAAAACAATAACATAACAATATATGTAACCCGATTATACAATGAAGCAAAATATTTAGAGCCACTGCTACCTTTCAAGTCGTTTGTGAGACACGTGAGTAAACATCTGCCGCGGGAGGTTCAAATAACTTTAATGACATGAATGAATTAGAAAGAATATTAGACGTTTTGCAGAGTATTAGAGATAGAGAAGTGGGTAGGCGCCACCAACCACCAACAATGAATTATTACAAACATAACACCACCAGGGTTAACACAAGCGGATATGGAGGAACACGAACAAATAGTTCAAATAACAACGAGGGTTGGGTATGTCCAAAATGTAGATTTGAAAACTATGCGAATAGGCGGAACTGTTACAGGTGCAGCCAAGCAAGAGATGATCAACCAAGGAGAGGGGTACCAACTCAGCATGGTCAGCAGGCAAGAGGAACACCAAGTAATAGGGGGACATCTGGAAATAACCATGGGCCGCCAAGGAATCATAATGGACCTACTACCAGTACTCATGCCAACCGAATGGAAAACTAGCGCCGACAGTGGTAGAGAGGACCAGACCATTGTCAAGGGAAGCGAATGAGGTCCAACCAACCGAGGATTTTCAGAGCAACGTCATAAAAACAGACATCGTAAAAGATTTATTGGAGGAGGAGAATCATGAAACAATAGGACTGAGAACCGGATTAACGGAGGTA
Organism: Magicicada septendecula; assembly: GCA_034769895.1. NCBI lineage: Eukaryota > Metazoa > Arthropoda > Insecta > Hemiptera > Cicadidae > Magicicada > Magicicada septendecula. Next base: position 831,150,008 of record CM068368.1, read on the forward strand.
AAGGTAACAATAGCAGATAAGGATTATAAAACACTTATAGATACAGGCAGCGAAATTTCTGTAATTGCTGAAAATGTTTTGGGGGAATTAAGGGAGACAGATAAAAATATTCCAATATTACCAGTAGCAGGGGTTACAGTAGTGGGAGTCACCGGAGTACGTAGCAAAAGAGTAACCAAACAGATACATTTAAATTTCTTTATCAATAATACGGAATTTGAGAATACATTTTTAGTTGTAAAGGGACTCAGTCTAGATATAATTTTGGGTAATGACTTTCTACAAAGAAATAAAGCTGTAATCAATTTTAAAGAGAAAATAGTAGAGTTCAATGGGGATGATCGACCAGTCAGGGTTAGTTTTGAGCAGGTGTTAGATAAGGTTAGAGTATCGGGGGTAAAAATATTACAGAAACGGGTAGGCGAGAGTGACACTGAAGCAAAAGTAAATGCATGTAGAGAGAGAGAGAGAGAGAGAGAGAGTATGGAGAGAGTTTTGAAAGTGAGATGGATGAAAGTAGTGAGGGAATGTGGGGAAGATAGGGCTGATAAATTTCTAAGTGAGGGTGATGTTGTAGGGAGTGATCAACGTGAGTCGTTGTGGCAGGTGATTGAGAAGTTTCGAAGAGTGTTTGCCGAGATTCCAGGGAGGGCAAGAGGGTATGAATGCGAGTTGAAAGTTTGGGAACACACACCATTCATGCAGCAGAGTTATCCAGTACCTTATTTCAAGAGAAGAGCAGTGCAAGAAGAGTTAGAATGAATGATGGAGGGAGGTATTATAGAAAGGTCAGTGTCACATTACTCGAATCCATTGGTAGTGGTAATAAAGAAGGATGGTAGGGTTAGATTGTGTTTAGATGCCAGAAGAATTAATCAAATAATAATACCCGACCGTGAATCACCAGAATCAATAAATGAAATTTTTCAAAAGTTTAGCGGGGTAAGATACATGACATCCTTAGATTTGACAGCAGGGTATTGGCAGGTGCCATTAGCAAAAGAAAGTAGAATGTATACAGCGTTTTTGTTCAACGGAAAAAATTATCAGTTTAAGCGTTTACCATTTGGGTTAAATACAAGTGTAGCGAGTTTTATTAAATGTTTGGATCAAATTTTGAAACCTACGGACTTATACTTTTTAACAGTATATGTGGATGATATTTTAATTGCTTCTAGAACTTTTCAGGAACATTTGGAGTATGTATTGACCAAATTAGATGAAGGAGAACTCACAGTAAATTGGGAAAAATCTAAATTTTTACAAACTGAGATCAATTTTTTAGGCTTCATTATCACACAAGAGGCAATCTCCCCAAATCCGGATAAGGTTGACTCCATTATGCGCTTCCCTGAACCAAGAAATATCAAACAACTACAGAGCTTTTTAGGACTCTGTAATTTCTACCGTAAGTTCCAGAAGAATTATGCACACACGACATCTAAACTAAGTGCAGTACTCCAGAAAAACAAGCAATGGAAATGGGGAGAAATGGGACGCGACGCATTTAACAAAATTAAGAGAAAATTTAGCCATATGATTATGATGAATCATCCTGATTTTAATAAAACCTTCTATTTACAGACAGATGCAAGCAATGTAGCTTTAGGGGCGGAGCTCTACCAGGAGGACTGCGATAAGGAACATCTTACCATCGCCTTCGCCAGTAGGTCGCTTCTGTCTGCTGAAAAGAACTACACCACGACAGAGAAGGAACTTTTGAGCATTGTGTTCGCCGTGGGAAAGTTCCGTACGTACATCCTGGGGAACAAAACTGTCATACGCACGGACCATAAGGCATTATCCTTTTTGAACACATGCAAGCTAGCTCACAGCTGTCTAACCAGGTGGGTACTTGTATTACAAGAATATAATTTTGCATGGGAGTACATAAAGGGAACAGAGAACAAAATACCTGACACTCTTTCCAGGGTAGACATGCTAGATAACAACACGGGGAGAGATTTGAAAGAAATTGAAATTTTTAAAATAACAAGGGAAGATAGGATTTTTGGAGAAGAGTTAAAAAACATCAAAACTACTGAAAGAGCAGATGGTAAGTCAGGTAGGGTCATGAATAGTTTAGAGACGGAATTAGCTGGGTCAGAGTATAATCAACATTTTCAAATATATCAAGGGTTACTATTTAAGAAAATAGAAGGGGGTGAGCGTGATTGGAGGTTAGTTGTGTCAGATGGGTTAGTAGATAAAGTCATATGGGATTGTCATTTAAGATATGGTCATTTTGGGGTGAAAAAGTGTGTTAACGTTTTGAAAGAGTCTTGTGTTTTTAAGAATATGGAGAGGCGGGTTAGGAAGTTGTTAAGGGGTTGTGATTTGTGTCAGAAGTCAAAGGTAGTGAACTATAGGGTTGAAGGGGAGTTGAATTTTATAAAAGTAGAAAAGCCATTTGATTTAGTTGCGGTAGATTAGTACCGAAGGGTAGAGGAGGGGTTATGTATATTTTTGTAATGTTGGACACTTTTTCGAAATATGTAAAATTGTATAGTGTGAAGAGAGCTACCAGTCATGTGCTGAGTGAGAAGGTGACGAAAGATTATATGATAAATGTGGGGAAGCCAAAGGTGATTTTATCAGACCATGGGCCACAGTTCATCAGTGGAAGATGGCGCCAGACCATCGGATGGGAGGGAATCATACCGAAGCATACGGCAGTCTACCATCCTCAGTCCAACCAGGCAGAGCGTGTCACGAGAGAGATAGACAGGATTTTTAGAGCCTATTGTCACGCCAAACACAGCAAGTGGCCGTTATACGTAAAAAGGGTTGAAAATTGGCTGAACAGTACCACCCACGAGTCGACAGGATATACACCTCATGAGTTGATAAAGGGAACACGGCCCCCGAGGATTTTGGAACAGCTGTCTGACTACCCACCTGAGAGTGAGAAAACGGATGTGAGCATTAAAATCAGGTTGGCTAATGAAAATCTATTAAGTAAAGGTGAACGACGGAAACGTAGACATGACGCAAAAGGTAAGTGGATGAAATATGAAATAGGACAGCTGGTATTGGTGAGGAGACACGACTTATCGAGTGCTCAGGACAAGGAAATTAAGAAATTTTTCTTACTGTACGAATGACCTTATGAGGTAATAGGAGTGAAGATGAATAATGCATTACATAATAATGTATTACAGAACAGAGAGACAAGGGAGATAATAGGGACACACAATGCAACAAACTTACAATTGTATTGGTCATCTTAGAAACTTTAGGAGTGATAGTCATTAAATTGATGTGTGAAAGAATTTTAATTTGGTTTTTATGTGTTTACAGAAGGGACTCTTCCCCATTTTTGGGCGGGCGGTCACAGACTCACCACCTCTGATCGTGGATTTTGGCAGTCTGGAGGCGGACCATGGTTGGCGGTAGCCTCAATTAGGGGGAAAAAGCAACGATGGTCTTACTCCACAAATTGGTGACAGTAGAAATTCTTTTGTTTACAAGAACGGGGAGGGGGACCCCTAGTTTAGTAAAAAAAAACAACTTAGCAATTGGCAGTATTTTCAACAAACAATAGTTTTATTTTATGAATTATGGAATAAAACACCCAAAATTTGTGTAACGTAAATCATTAACTCATTAAGGAGTTATTTTTCTTTATAAAATAGAAATGTAATTAATCTAATTTAGAAGTTTAAGATGATCATTGTTGTACTTATTATCTTGTCGTGAGAAGGTATTGTTGAGAAGTGAAAGCTGGAACTTGCAAAAATGTCTATATTAAAATTTTATTATGTGAAATTAATTCATAAAAAATCAACCGTTTCTTGGAGAAAATTTTAAAGTTTTGGAAAACTGTATTAAAGTAACAACCTTCAGTGGTTGTGAATTGAAGAAGAACATAGTGAAGCTATGGTGATGCCTTAAGACTGCTTTATGAGCAGTGATAATATGATTATTAATGTTTGTAATGTATATTACTTTTAAATAAGGATGATTTTATATGTATTCGTAAATATATATAAGTTAATAATTTTGGGGCAGTTATGACACTAGGTGTCAAACCATTGCGATTCCCTACATTTCGGGCGATCTCGGCCTTACCAACGTGGTTTTGGATGACAATCAGCTGTGGGCAGCATTATAGTAAAACTGACCATAGTTGGTTGCCTTTGAAATTGGTGTAATTTTGGAAATTTAATGGGGTTTAATCAGGGAATCTAAGATTATTTTGAGCACAGGCTATTTTCACCCAAATAGGGGTGGTAGACCTTAGGGGCATATGTTAAGATAATGAGTAGGGGTACCTACCCTGAAGTTTCTTGTAATGCTGAAGCAAGGATGGGAGTGAGAGAAAAGAAAAAAGTGCTCACTCCTTCCGCCTCAGTCCTTGTGGAGGCAACAGTCCAGGGGGGACAATAGTGTGTGTGGAGGAGAAAAGGGGATGATTATTATTAACAGCACCGGATAAAGAGAATTTCTGTTAATAATAATATTTTATATTTAATTAACTGATTTTTAAAGTTTTTGATTAAATAAGGTGTTTAAATATTTTGAAATATTATTGTGTTAATGTAAGGATTTATACTTCTTGTAAAATTGGAAAGGCTTAATTATTGTCGATTGGAATCGAAAAAGTTTATGAAATGTGGAATGAATTAAGGAGATGAAAATCTATGCAGTATATAAGATTATATGAAATATTACTAGGTCAAGAAAACCAGTGCTTCTTAACGCAAACCAGCGCACAGGTAAGGGGAAACAGATCAGTTAGGGATATGTTATAATACAAGGCCACTATTTGATTTTTTTATTTTGTTTATTTGAAGTTTCAGTGTCTGGTGATGCTGTGGCGGCGGTCCTGAGCTGGCCTGCGCGTCAGAGCAGGTGCGTCAAGTGCCTGTCTGGCCTTGCGGTGTTGGGATCTCGAGAGAGAAGTCCAGTAAGGTCATTCAGGTGCGGTCACAGTCACTGGACCAGGGGTAAGTTAACCATGATTTTTTATTTTAAAACGTAAAGGGGGTTGTGGTGACATATCCTGACTGATCCCTTTAGGAAGTATGAGTGTATCAATGAGAGTTTTTATGCTTCAGCATAAAACCTCTCATTGAGGGGGTATTGTAACGGGACAGGTGTGTATACCCGGGATAATTTGGAAAAGGGGAAACATAAAAATAAATAATAATTGTAAAGTTTTGTAACGACCCAGACAAGTGCATGAAATCGTATCAACAAGACGCATACAGAACAGTTATTTTTAGCCACAGGACTTGCAAATTATGTAACTCAGAGTCGTACGATCTGACGTCAGCCAAATACGTCACTTGGAATGTGAGGCGCGGCCAGCCTAGCCTCAGAAATTGGCGTAGTAATATTAATAAAACGATGCAAAGTGGTCATGTGACCCCCTTCCATCACAGATTTTAAAGCCGTTCGTCTCGCCCCAGTCTGCAATAACAACTTGTGCGAACAGCACGTAATAGTTCACAGAACTTAAATCGCTGGCGCCCGCACGTATAAAAATGTAAAGTAACAAATTTTAACTTTACTCAGAGTGATTAACAGTTTTAAAACCATGTAAAGTCAGTGAAAATTGAGAAATAATCTACGTACTGCGCGTGGAACAATGAGACGTCTTCGGGACTGGTTTCAAGATAAGTAACAAAACGGGGGGCAGAACAATCTTTAAATAAGGGCAAAACAACCAAAATTTCAAAATTATGATCATATTTTAAGAAATTAGATCTCATATAAGGGAACAAGGGTATGTCTGAATGGGCGAGTGAATGAGGAATAATAAAAAGGGAGCGCTGGTTTGTGTATGATATTCAATTTAAGTTTGTAACTATTTTATTTTGTCAGTAGACTTTTATGTTTTGTAAGTACAATAATGAGAATAAAATATCACAAGAAAAAAATATGTAAAAGATAAACGGAGTAAGGGTTCCATTTTGGTATTTCATAAGGGTTCGCCTAGCGTTCTATTTGTCATTTACAGAAAAGATGAATTTTGACTAAAATTAATAAATAAATCCAATAAATTTGATTGTAAAGAGAGCATTATTAGTTATTCCAAGAACCATCTTGTTGTTTTCAGCTCGTCTAATTTGAATCCTGGACATGGTGAGTAAAACTTTAAGTTGGTAACAGACAACATGGCGGCTACACTAGCCGAAAGTGTAAAATCGTAAACAAAGTTTTATTAATAAAAATAAATAAACATAACAAAGCTAATTCTTCCATCCTTTGAAACATTTCAGGAACTCTTCATTTGAACACTGCACAGTTTGGTTAGCGAATTTTCCTTTATCGAGTTAATCCACTGAAAACTTTGACCTTCAATTAATTTTTAGTTTTGGGAATACAAAAGAGCCTGCTGGTATTAGGTCCGGTGAATAAGGAGCATGTGGAATGACTTTTGTCTTATATTTTAGTGAAAACTGACAGATTAATAGCAATATGTGTGCAGACACATTATCAGCATGGAGGATCCATCCGTTTAACTTCCAAGCTTCAGGCCTTTTTTTTCTGATAACCTCAAAAAAAAAACGTTTCATTATGTCAAGGGGGTTGTGGTGACATATCCTGACTGATCCCTTTAGGAAGTATGAGTGTATCAATGAGAGTTTTTATGCTTCAGCATAAAACCTCTCATTGAGGGGGTATTGTAACGGGACAGGTGTGTATACCCGGGATAATTTGGAAAAGGGGAAACATAAAAATAAATAATAATTGTAAAGTTTTGTAACGACCCAGACAAGTGCATGAAATCGTATCAACAAGACGCATACAGAACAGTTATTTTTAGCCACAGGACTTGCAAATTATGTAACTCAGAGTCGTACGATCTGACGTCAGCCAAATACGTCACTTGGAATGTGAGGCGCGGCCAGCCTAGCCTCAGAAATTGGCGTAGTAATATTAATAAAACGATGCAAAGTGGTCATGTGACCCCCTTCCATCACAGATTTTAAAGCCGTTCGTCTCGCCCCAGTCTGCAATAACAACTTGTGCGAACAGCACGTAATAGTTCACAGAACTTAAATCGCTGGCTCCCGCACGTATAAAAATGTAAAGTAACAAATTTTAACTTTACTCAGAGTGATTAACAGTTTTAAAACCATGTAAAGTCAGTGAAAATTGAGAAATAATCTACGTACTGCGCGTGGAACAATGAGACGTCTTCGGGACTGGTTTCAAGATAAGTAACAAAACGGGGGGCAGAAAAATCTTTAAATAAGGGCAAAACAACCAAAATTTCAAAATTATGATCATATTTTAAGAAATTAGATCTCATATAAGGGAACAAGGGTATGTCTGAATGGGCGAGTGAATGAGGAATAATAAAAAGGGAGCGCTGGTTTGTGTATGATATTCAATTTAAGTTTGTAACTATTTTGTTTTGTCAGTAGACTTTTATGTTTTGTAAGTACAATAATGAGAATAAAATATCACAAGAAAAAAATATGTAAAAGATAAACGGAGTAAGGGTTCCATTTTGGTATTTCATAAGGGTTCGCCTAGCGTTCTATTTGTCATTTACAGAAAAGATGAATTTTGACTAAAATTAATAAATAAATCCAATAAATTTGATTGTAAAGAGAGCATTATTAGTTATTCCAAGAACCATCTTGTTGTTTTCAGCTCGTCTAATTTGAATCCTGAACATGGTGAGTGAAACTTTAAGTTGGTAACAGACAACATGGCGGCTACACTAGCCAAAAGTGTAAAATCGTAAACAAAGTTTTATTAATAAAAATAAATAAACATAACAAAGCTAATTCTTCCATCCTTTGAAACATTTCAGGAACTCTTCATTTGAACACTGCACAGTTTGGTTAGCGAATTTTCCTTTATCGAGTTAATCCACTGAAAACTTTGACCTTCAATTAATTTTTAGTTTTGGGAATACAAAAGAGCCTGCTGGTATTAGGTCCGGTGAATAAGGAGCATGTGGAATGACTTTTGTCTTATATTTTAGTGAAAACTGACAGATTAATAGCAATATGTGCGCAGACACACCATCCGTTTAACTTCCAAGCTTCAGGCCTTTTTTTTCTGATAACCTCAAAAAAAAAACGTTTCATTATGTCAAGATAATCCTCATTATTCACGGTTTTGTCTTATGGAAGGAATTCATGGTGAACAATGTCCTCAGAGTCAAAAAAACTGACAGCATGACTTCTGACCAAATTTGACCACACTTGTCTTGCTTTTTTCAGGCCTGGGGGAACCTCTGACACCTGTTGTGATGATTGAGCTTTTGTTTGAACATCATATCCTGTGTCTCATCTTCAGTAATAATGTATTTTTTTTTAAATTTGTTTCCTTGTTAGTTTGATTCAGAAGCTATTTTTCCACATCAAAGCCATTCTGTTTTGCTCATCAGTCAAAAAGTGAGACACAAAGACACAAATTTGGCTGCAATGTAACTCATACCTAAATTTTGCATAATAATTTCATGACACACTATTTTTGAAATGGTTACTTCTTCAGCTACCTTGTGAACAGTTAAACAATGGTTAGAATACATGACTTCCCTAACTTCTGCAATAATTTCATCAGCTTTGGATGTTGACAGCCTGAATGAGGAACATCGTCAGTTGAAGTTTGGCTATCTTTGAAACGTTTCCGCCACTCGTACATGTCTGAGTCTGGCTTAAAGCATTAACCTGTTATGCTGTTTGTAACATATCAAACGTTTACATGCCGGATTTTCTCAGCTTAACAAAAAATATTAACTCGTTGCTCATCAAAAATACTCATTTTAAAATTCAGCACATATTCTTAATACTGGTTGACAACAGCCATATTCTTAACAGCCATAGTACAATGGCTAAACAAAATATTACATTGTGATTTCCCATGAGCTGTTACTCTGTGTTGCCACTAGGTCACAGCATATTACACATTCCATTAGTAGTAGAATCTATCACAATCTATCACACAATTTACAAATTTGGAAATTTTCTGAACAAACCTCGTGTGTTTACTGGAAAACAGTGAACTTGGCAAGTTTGTTGGCTTTCCACAATAATTTTTAAGCAAACTATATATTACAAAAACATGTTATTTACTACATACCAAGTGCGCTGACTGCTTGAAACGTTTTCATCTTCTGGTCCATATTTTCTTTCAGTAACTGAAATTTAGCTTTAAGCTGAAACAGTTCGGTGGTACTGGGCACTTGAATAGGTGCCGAGAGAGCAACAGTGTCTATTCCATTCATGTATTCTGTTAAACTGTCAAAACCTGACAGGACCTAAAACATATTTTTTAAGTAAACACCACAAAACATAGTGTCAAAAAAGAAATCATACTGCTACCTGACATTCAAACTGTATAATTTTATTAACATTATTTAAGAGTTCTGGGTTTGTCTAACTGGCAGATCAGTTTTTTTAAATTTTTGAAAAGATGTTATGTACAATATAATTATAATTAATGCAAAACTTATCTTCTGTTGTTAATTTACATATTCTTTTAAAGACTAGCCAGTAGTACAACTTGAATTTACAATATTTTTGTTGTTTTAATATAATATCATATTTTACTTCATATACAGTACAATAACTTATGCTACAAATGAACTGAAACTTACAAGAATACAACAATACGCATGTTGACTCTAAACTATAATTTTGTATCTTCCAAGTATTCATTAATGTTCTGTATTCAAAGTAACATGGTGTTAGACTATTTTTCACTACATAATCTACAATAAAATATAAGCAATTATATAACTAAAGAGTATATATTTACTATATGAGGGTCAGTTGAAAAGTTCGTGGAGCGACATCTATACCTGAACTAAAATCGTGGTACAACTAAAATCTTTCTTGTACTGACGTATATTTCGCATGAACACCTGTTAATTTCCATATATATCTGTCAATTTATTCACTTTTTACCAGCTGTTTGAAATTTTCCTCTCATGCGTGTTTTTAAAATGCACAAAATCAAACATCTCTGTTGTGATGAATTCTCTGTTAAAAACGTTTTAGCGCCAATGGAAAATCAAAACGAAATTCTAAATGTGTTAGGAGATGCTGCACCTTCAGAAACAATGGTAAGTGGGGCACACTTGAGTTTAACTGTGGTCGTACACGCACTGAAGACTACCCCAACAGTAGGCGTCCATAAAGTGCAACAAAAAATTACATTATTGAAAAAAATTTTATAGGGTGTTGAAAAACCGCAGATTGAGGAGTGGATGACGTCGCTGAAATCATAGGCCCCTCATATGAGCATGTGCATCATACTTTAACTCAAGAACTTGGTGTGAAAAAGTGTTGTGCAAGATGGCTGCCGCATCTAAAGTTGTTGCATTTTTTGGGCGTCCAGTGCGACCATGTTTTCAATGCTCATACAACCACGTTTAAACTCAAGTGCCTACTTACAAACCATTCATTTTGAAATTGCAACATCTCCTGACACATTTACAATTTTGTTTTGAATTTTACTGGCGCTAAACAATTTTTAACAAAGAGTCACACCACGATGTTTGATTTTGTCCGTTTTTCAAAACACGCATGACATGTCAATTTTAAACAGCTTCTAAACAATGAGTAAATTGATAGATAGATTTGGAAATTAACAGGAGTTCACACAAAATACAAATTTTGCAGCACATGAAAAGTTTTAGTTTTACCACTAAGCTAGAGTTGTCGCTCCATGAACTTTTCAACCGACTCTTGTAGAAGAGCATAATTAACTAAACTATAAACAGAAAAATTAATGAATAAAAACAAATCTTGTGTGACTTTATAGTGGAATTGTGAACTAAAATGATCTATCCTTTATGCACACTGGAAAGTATATGTGTCACTAACAGACATTGTCATTTAAAAGAACACATAAAGCAAACATGGACACTATTATCAGAAAAGTTTGAAGCTTACAAGCTCGTAATACTTGAGCCAGTTCAATGAGTTACAAAACAGCCAGCAGACTTACATTTTTATTGTTTTCCAACGCCGTTTTAAGGTCATTATTATGTGTCATGGTTTTTTCTGTAACAATAGTGTTCCACTTGTTGACTAGCTCAGACATACGCTTGTTCAAATCCTCAGAAAACCTGGGATCTGCTCCTGACGATAACAGTATCTGCACTGACTCTCTAATTTTATTGAGATTTGGTTCCATTGTCTTGATATCTTCAAGTAATGCCTAGACAAATTAAAAGTAATAATGCCTCACCAAGTTTTAATTTGAACACTTTACTTTGAATAAAATTACAGAAGAGCTTTCGTTATCCAGAATACTTACTGTCAACACTTCAAAGACAATTTAGCACCATCAGGCAGTTACAACATTTTCATAAATAACTATAAATACTTTTAAAAAATGGAAAAATTATATTATACATTAATGTGACAAAAAAACTATAAAAATGTTAACTAAACATGTTAAAACACATTAAATGAAATAACAAATTTCATTAAAAAAGGAAAAGTGGTTTTCATTGTTTTAGGTTGCTCAGTCTCTTCCTTGTAACCAAATACCTTATAACTTTACACATAAGATGAGCATGGAGGAAACAGGATTAGAGTAAAATTAACCTGTGTGTTTTTGCACACAATCAAGAGCTCTTTTAAATTTCAGGGAACATGCCAATTAGCCATAATGACATTTCAGCATAAGCCATTAGATAATTTTCTGGGCACTTTTTCAATCACTTTCACACAACTACTAGACCTCTTCCAGAAATCTGTCAGATAACTGACATTCCATTAACTTGCTGCCAGCTGCCTAGATCACTGACATACTTTTAAGTGATTAGCTACTACAAAAAGCCTGAACAAAATAAAGCATCAAAATCGTAGTTTCTTTTTTAATAATATACACACTACAATTTTCAAATAACATGCATGTGTGTAATTCAGTTAATTGCTATTCTACTACAATTGTTAATACTGTAAGAATTAGTTGTCAATTTGCATTTGAGTATGTTATTTCTATATTCAATTACATGTTATTCAATTTACAGGTGCAGTAGAGTTGTAACACTTTTAGACCATCAGTACAATTTTGGAACCTCTTGGAACTCAGTTTACTATTTTCTAATGGATCATCACAACTGTCTTAGTATGAACCATAAGTGTATATGGTGAGAAAGTTTCTCTAACAAAATGGGAAAATGATGACACCACTGTTTGCCTCTTATAGGAGTTGTAAACATGAAGTTTACAAATGATACCTTGAAAGTCATCAATTTGAATGTTTTGTTTTTCTTTTTTTTTCTTTAATTAACAGGTATTTGAAATAGAGAAACTCACTGTTGGGCTTATCTCAATGTTGATGTAAAATTTAAAACACCACTTCTACACACTAAGTCAGACAGTCTGTAACGAGCAGAAAATTTTAAAAAATTTTAAATTTTCACCTCGGCAGAGTACGTTCACACGAGGCAGTGTCAACGACTTATGGTGGAGCAATAAATAAGGAGTAATGAGAAGGTGTAAGTGAAGCGTTGCTGACTTGACAATAGAAACACATTAAGTTCAATCCAACTATAGAATTTGGTGGCGTAAGATGACAGGGAACGTTTCGTCCAGAATTATTGCTCTCCGCAGCTGTAACAAAGTAAGTAAGGACATTCACACCCGTACCGAGAATTGTAGCAGATGTTGACCATGTTACGTCAGTAGACGATAAATGACAAAAACGAGTGAGACTCCATACTACAATGAAACGGATGCACTGCACCTTAAGAAACAATACTGGAAGATAGGCTGACAAAGACTACAGTCATGTTACGCAGCTGGAGGTATCGTCTAATTGACAGACAAGAATTTACGAAGGGAAAGTTGGGGTGACTTCAACGACCAGCAGATGTTCGAAATTAGTAATAGCCAGAAAAAAGGGGTTAGAGCATAGAACAATACGCCAGGGAGACTGTAAGTACAGATAATGGGAATCTATAGAAACGCAGAGTTTACTCAGACAATAGGCTGATAGACAAGTGTTTAATAGCCGTAGTTTCTTCGAAGCGGGTCAACGATCATCAGGGCAGAAATCGGGGAGACATAAGGACCTATCAGAGGCCTTCAGCCGGCGAGAAATTTGATGATGAGGGGTGTTTCCATGGCAACTGAAACGAAGAACCTATCGGAAGAACTATGACGTAGAATCTTGACATGGTGGGACAGTATTTTCCAAGAAAATCAAAAACTGACCAATCTCGAAATGAAGTAGGCGTGAAGCGCGCCAGAGACAAAATTTTGAGTAGGGACGAATTAATAAAAACTATCTGCCCAAGACAGAGGGAGTCAGTGATACTCAATTTTTAGACAGTCTACACTCAAATTTTGAAACAGTTATACTAAAGTTTTACAGTCAGAATTTTCAGACAGTTTACATTCAAAATATCAAGTAGTTTAACTTCAAGTGCGAGAGACGGTATATCATAAACTTTCAATTGTTTACTCAAATCATTCGGAGTTAGTAATTATTCAAATTTCAGAAGAGTACATTAAACGGCGGAATGCTAACTCGAGTTCGGAAGTTAGATCGGTAACAAGTAACTTAAAAGACTTAATAATACATTCATATCGCGGTAGTGGTACTTTACCGGTGTGCGAAGTAACGGACTTAGTAAAATTTACACCAAGTGAACAATCAGACCGTTACACCAACAGACAGCATCACTTAACGACATACAAATTATTTGAACTTAATATTGTGTATCAACAACATAATGAACACGAAACATTAAACAAACTAATAAATTATATGAACGTTTAATGAAGCAGCGACAAATGGAACTAGACAGGTATATTGACTTTAAAACGAACTCACAGCATACACAGTAAGATGAAACATTGATTGAACACTGAACTTCAATTACTCACACATATACAAACGCCTACGCGAGTGATCGGAAGAATAAAGTGTTAAGTGGTTGTGATAAAGCAGCATCCGACGGAATGTGTCTGCGAGCCATCTCCATCACCAGAACGAGACTTCGTCAACAACTAATGGATATTCAATAACCAAGTAACTATTGCTATTAATTATTTCAAATTAATAACTTCTACTGACCTGGTTTCTTTCAAAGAATTCACACCTGAGAAAATTATTAAGAAAAGTAATGAATAAATCTGAATAAAGTAGTTAATGAACGTATAAACAAAAGCATATTTGGGATTTAATGAACGCATTAAATAAGTAGAATATTGAATTGTAATATTATTTGATTTATATATGTATGTATGTTTCTTTGTTTTCAGCATATATTGAGACATGTATTTGTTTATTATTAAATATGTATGTATTTCAGGTACAGCGACGTAACCTATGTACTATTATAATATGTCATGAATGATAATTAAACTAGTATTTTAGTTGATCATAATATGCGTTCATTATTACCAATGCAACCCAAATATTAACCTATAGTTTGAAGGAATACAAATAGATTTTAAGAGTTTCTTGTGTTCAATTAAATAAATGAACCAATGACTACCATCTATTAAATGATATCACGTATGTGTTGATGAGCATAGATAGTCAGAGTCATAAATAAGATTCAATTATACACATACATGTAAGAGATCGATAAATTTTGTACTTAAGAGCAAACACAATAACAATATTAATTACCACAAGTGGGATTTTACATTTACTATACATTTACATAAATTTACATTATAAGTCAAACAATGTTTTCTGTTTGCCATGATATGGACAGCACAGAGTTTAGACAGACTGTAATCAGCTACCCCCACCAACGTTTTCCTGTAACTGCAGCTTTTCAATTTCTTCACATCTGTTCATACTAAAACAGCTTCACTATAATCGGTCAAAAATGCTTGTCAAGAGTCAATACACTTGCAGATAGCAACAAATGATGTTCTTAATCTTGTTATTTGAAGTAGTAGTCTAACTCCAACTTCGTCGTGCTTCTCTGCTAAACTGCTAAATGCCATGTTCTGGACGAGGCCTTTCAGTGTTTCCACCATTTTCAAGTCTTCTGTGAAAATGGTGGAAACACTGAAATGCCTCATTAGCAGTTTAGCAAATAAGCACGATGAAGTTGGGGAAATGATCTTCTGCATAAAAACTAGGTACATCAGAAAAAACTGTTATCTAGGCTAGAATTTATTTAGAAAGAAGAGTGGATAAAGTCAGTCTCTCTCCCCCTCCCCTCCCCCTTCATCACCTCTCTCTCTCTCTCCATCACCTCTCTCTCGTCAAAAAATCCCATAAAGTGTGAAAAGTCTAAATTTAATTGATTGATAATTACATTTGACTGATCAATTTGTGCCTGCAGCATAACCAGATCTCCAACAGGTGGATGCGTTTCATTGACAAATGATTCAACTTCATGTAACCAAGATTCCAAGCTCGATATTTCAGTAGACAACTGTCGAACACTTGCTATATCTACAACAAAATAAAAAAACATTATTAAAAGAGCCATTGCATTTTGATTGAACAAGTTATTTCTTGATGAATATCCTTTAATTATTTCAGACCGTTAGTACTGGTGTACCCTCTACTGTATGAGGTGTGGCTGTTAAATAACCGGACTGTGTTTGTGTGCGCTGTATGG
Source organism: Magicicada septendecula (assembly GCA_034769895.1). Taxonomy (NCBI): domain Eukaryota; kingdom Metazoa; phylum Arthropoda; class Insecta; order Hemiptera; family Cicadidae; genus Magicicada; species Magicicada septendecula. The sequence continues at coordinate 831,165,531 of CM068368.1, forward strand.
AGAGGATAGGCCACTAACCTTGACCCATTCCGAACTGGATGAGTCTATTTGTAACTACCACAAGGGGGTCAGTAGTGTCATGTACACTGTTAGGCAAATATAATTTGTAACTCCATTACCAGAATACTGGTTACCCTGAAAATTTTACCTCAAGGAGCCATCATCTTAACCTCACGTTCATAGTGAAATTAAAAAAAGAGTGCAACAGAGTGTTTTACTTTATAGAATATTGAAACTTTCAACTTGTGAAACTTACTTGTCTTTTCTTCTTGTACGCGTTTCGGCGTGGTGTTCGCCTTCGTCAGCTTTGAGACAGACTGCCATTAACTTGTAATGGTTATTTTAGTTTGACAACTTAACTTGACAAGAGTGTTTTAGTTTGTTTCAAGAAGTGTTTAAGGACGGATGTATGTCACATACTCAAGTTTTTGAGTGATACAAAAGATTTAATGAAGGTCAGGAAGAGGTGGAAGAGAATGAGCATCCAGGTTGGCCAACCACATCAAGAACTGACAAAAACATACAAACAATAAGTGAAACTATACGAAATGACCATAGCCTGAGTATTACGATGGTCACTGAACAAATATTGACAAAGAAACATTCAGGCAAGTACTCCATGAAATTTAAACATGAGTAAAGTCTGTGCTACAATTGTTCTGAAAATGATAAAATTTGAACAGAAGGAGCTTCAAAAGATGGTGTGTTCTCACATTAAAAAAAAAAACACTTCAAAAGGAGCCGAACTTTCTTGAAAGAGTTATAACATGTGACAAAACGTTTTGCTGTTCCTTCTGATAAAGAGTAGCCTAGAAGCGACCCACTTTCAATCAATGAAGAAGTTAGAGCAAAAATGGTAAACCTACTGAAGCAGCTTACAGACGATCAACTGTAGCACTGCTTCCAACAGTGGTAAATTCTAATGGAATGTTATGTGAAAAAGGAAAGGGAGTATATTGAAGAGGATGACTGTTAAAATGTAATATTTGGTAAACAAACCAGTTTATGAACCCAGCCTGGTTATTTAATAGCCACATATTGTATACTAAGATAGTACTAATTAAATAGCACCTGGGAAAGAAAGACATCAAACTACATCAGAGAACAAACAGACCAAGCGTTATAACAGCAAAACTGTTCTCGAAGAGAATATTAAAAACAAACATCAACAGTTAGCCAAGGAAAGTGTCAAAAGCAAGACTTGGGTAAAAGTAGTTAGTACATATACATTATTTGGGGAAAACCTAAAAACAAATCAAGAAAAATCTCAGTTGCCTACTTTCACTTTAACACAGGTGATAACTGCCTTGTTTCTAACATAAAAAAACTCAACATTTGCAACTTAAAAAGAATGTAAAATGTCATGAACTAATCGCATGAATGCAAAAAAGCCATTTTCTCGACTGCCAAGAACTTGACAGAAAAAATGATGTCAGACAACTAGATTTTGGATGCAGAAAAATTATGGATAGGAGGTCTGAGTTACACTGAAGGAACAACAAAATAGTACTAATTATAGTAGAAACAACACACAGGAGAAGATGTGCTGTTATGAACACTTGGTCAGATGCTACATAAAAGATAAACACTGCATATGTTCTACAGGAGCCAGCAAAAACATTTTGCAGGAATACAATCTGCAACCTTACTGGCAAAGACTTTTCGCCCATAAAAAAACACACTAAGTGAATATAATAATCTACAATCACCTCTGTTGCTGGAATGGACAAGACAGACACTGGAGAAACACAGTCACATATGTACATGAAATGTCTGGCTGAAGAATGAATACAACACAGGATTTTGTTGTCAATATCTATAAAACCAAAACAAAGTGAAGTACTGATGTTGGTCGAATACAAAAAGTTTTATGTTTTACTCAGTAACAAGTCCGTTAACTAGTCATTGAGGCCCAAACAATAATAATAAAAATAAGAAATAACAATTTACATTCAAATAACCTTGTGACCCTAACAAAACGAAAAAGGAATGATGCAGACATATGTTCTAAATTAAAAAACAGAAGTCACCACACACACCACTAGTATGGTTATTCATCCAAGGAACAACTGTTCCACCAGCGCTCACTACCATCAACATTGACCTACCGTCAGTCTACAAATATACAAAGTAAGACTTAAATTAAATTTGGTTTACAGTTCAAAGATAGAGAACATTTATAAGCAGAAAATATCTTTTCTCAAATTGTGTACAAACAGGAAATATATGTTTTGCCAACAACTTCTGTAATTTATTTCTATGAGCTATAGACACTGTACAGTTGCACAGGTCAAAACATACCTTTTTGTAGCTTTGTTCGTCTTTCTTCCAGTATTACTGGGATGTCACTCCACCGAGTATTAAGATCCTGGAGCTCTTCTCGGAGATGTTCATTTGAAGACCTCTGCAATAATTCTTGCCCCATAGTATTTACATACTCGAAACCATTCCTCTGCTCGGCTATTGTGTTTTCAATGTCCTATTGAACACAAAATAGAAACAATAATATACTGATTATCTGTAAATTAGTTACACTAGTAAACTCCCTGAGTTGCAGAACTCACTCAGACTTTTACAATTTTTACAAAATTTTGACTTCCACTTTTAGTTTGTGGTGTCTCTAAAGTTAAAATTTTCAAAGCAAACACTACATTCAGATCTGCATTAACATAATTCCTTTATTCTGATGTTTGGCATGAAGTTTTATAACTTTTAAAAATTTTAATACATTATTTTAATACCAAAAATTTTTAGGTTTTCAAACCTAAACACTACGTTCAGACTGTGGTTAAAATTTCTTTAAAATTTTCCACTTGGGTTTTGGCAAGTTTTTCAAAATTTTGGTACACTTAATGGATCCTGGTGTTCCAAAATTTTCAAATTGTGGTTAAAATTATATTTAATCTGATACCCCACATGGGCATATAGTTTTTTTTTAAATTTTGACAATACAATCACATTTTGCCTCCTGACACAATATTTTTTTTGGGGGGGGGGATCAATCTTAAAAAAAGGATTCTAGGTTATATGGAAGAATATGCATGCCAAGTTATATGAAAATTGGTTAATGCATTAAAAAGTTACCGTAAGTCATACCCCAAACAGACAGACAGACAAACACCAAATGGTCGAGTTAAAACTGAAAACCCGCTTTACTCATTCAGCAATACTTGGGACATTAGTTAATATCTGCTACATCTGACACTTTTTAAAGATAGCAGTATTACAATACAGCAAACATAAAATTGTAACATAATCAATGTGCCGATGTAATTTAAGCATTAAATTATTCAGCGTGCGTCACGGCCACAGTGCCGTCTGTATAGCGGGTTCAAGGGTTGCGTGAACGGCCAGTGCCACTGCTTTACTATATCGCTTAACCTTGACCGTGACGTGGCAATAATTGTGTGTGTGTGTGTGTGTGTGTGTGTGTGTGTGTGATCAAGTCTGCCGTTCCGATCAGCTGATTTGTTCAATTCTCTGTTCATGTGGGTCGGCAGGCAGCAACATTCGGTCTCATTTCTGGTTCTGCACTCGAGGGAAACACTGGTCTGGCGGTGTCACCTATTGTTTTATCATCTTTGAAATGAGTTGCTGAATTACTAAAGAGCTTCAGGTGAGGAAAAGTGTGGTATTAATTTTAATTAATTCAGGGACTGTGCGGGTTTTATGTTATATGTATGCATTTTTGTGTGTGTGATCTGTTTGTGTGTTGGATCTTGGGTAGTTGAGAGCATGTTGCCGACTGGCCTTTTCCTGTATAAAAAATTAATCGAAGATGTTGCAATCGAATTCAAATGTAGAAATAATAATTAAATAAGAAAGAAAGTTAAAAGTAAACGTAAATTGAATCCTAGAAAAAGGTTATTTTGAAAATTGTGAGGAGTAATATTTCTATTCACATTTAGTTCACGGAATAGAATGGTGACAGTGTGTGTCTGTGATCGGTGTTACTGGAGCGAGAAAGATTTGTGTGAGGGTATTTTCCTGACGGCAGTCTACAGATAAAATTTTTTCCAGGGTTCCCGGATAGCCGGGAGGTGAAAGGGGAGACGAGGATGGAGACAGGCCATCAGTCTTCATCGGCCGAAGATCTAAGCAACACTCCAACACCATCAGACCTCAAGAGATCCCCATACTGCCAGCCTGAACCACTGCCCGGAGGAGGAAATGAATTCCTGGAATTTTGGACTCACCAGTTGCATCACCATGTTCAATATCATCGTGCATCCTGAGTAAAGTAATCTTCTATACACAGGTGGGACTATTCCTTATATTTTAATACTCAAACACAGCAACTTACAGGATTTAAAGCATGAACTTAAAGACATCTTCATAAACAGTAACTTCACATATTCTATGACCAATGGTCTGTTGTAACATGTCCTGTGGACATATAGTGAATTGTGTAATTAACTGAGTTAAAGCATCTGCCTGTTTAAATATATCCATTACTGTGCTGTATTTTATAGGACGCCACTTGCCTTCTAGCTGTGAGTAATTAGCAAGGAAAATTTAATTGTTACTTGGTCAGTTTTATTAACTTTCTTATGAAGATCAAATCTAATGAACAAGCTTATACTGAATGCATTGACAAATAACTATGGGCGTAGTTCTTTCTGAACGTTCTTGTGTGAACAGGTTCTTTATCATGGGCTGTTACAGCATTGTGCCAGAATAAGTATCAAGTATTAGTACTCAATTTTTATGGGCAACTGGTGTATATAAGAATATGGCAATAGTGTCAAGATGTATCTATATGTATTTATATTACTCCTGTAATGGACAATTTCAAAAAATTTTATTAGTTGGCAAATATTCAACATTACCTGTCTCTTGGCAGTGATCATTATTCGAGTGTAAATTTAATTCATACTGTATCTAAATTCTAATGTAATAATTTTTATTGATACTGTGATCTATAAATGTTATTTGAGTAAGTCAATGCATAGCAATGTTGCTTTATATCGAAACAATGCACGAAAAGGTGTTTGAAAAATTTGTTGTTGTTAATTATGTAATGGTTCAAAATTAATTCTTGTTACTAATGCTAATGGTCATTATTATGAATACTGAGAATTTAAACGTGCATATTGTATTAAAATGTTATCATTATAAAAGGAAAGAACACTAATAAAAGCTGTTATCGTTATGGAAGTGGTTTATTGCAAGTCCTGTCACGATGGGCTCAGCACTTCTTTTTCCATCTAGACCACGAGTCTAGTTTTAAGAATTAAGTAACGACCCCTGGAAAAAAAATTCAGGGGGACGTTTTACACAGCAGTAACTGTAACAGTAACAGTGATATAAACTATCTTGGTTTTGTTTTAACATATACATAAACTAGGCCTATGTTTTGCTTAAGCAAACCAATCAAGTGAATACAGTAGGAAGTATATTAATTTAAACTTTAAGCAGATTATCAAATATTATCAGAATCGCATAAATCACATAAGCTGAATACAATACATAATTGAATAGCATACAAGAATCGCATAAACCACATAAGTTGAATACAATATATAATTGAATAGAATACATGAATTGAATAAAGTACATAAATTGCATAAATTGAACCCAATACATAAATTGAACCCAATACATAAATTAAATAGAATACATAGATTGAATAAAATACATAAATTGTATAAATCACATAAATCGCATGCAATACATAAATTGAATAGAATACATAGACTGAATAAAGTCATCTGCACAAGGCAACATTACTGAGGACCAGAACAATAACACCCCTTTGCATAGAGTGAAACCCACACGAGTGACGACAATCCTTATTCGTTGGACACAGGTAAAGTGCACAGCTTATGAATAGGGCGACGCAATATACCACGGGAAGTGCGGACGTCAACAACGCGCACCAACTGGTCGTCGCCCATGAAAACCTTAGTGACTACACCCAAACTCCAATGTAATGGAGGAGCGTTATCCTCTATAATTATGACCACATCACCCTCCGCGAGGTTCCCCTTGGGTGTCTGCCATTTATTATGCTGTTGAAGCTGGTGCAGGTAGTCCTTGTACCACCTGCTCCAGATAGATTGTACAAATTACTGCAGCAATTGCCAGGGTTGCAGTTGGTTGGATGGAGTGGCTACAAGGTCAGCGTCAGGGAGGGCTATCAAGGCCGAGCCAATTAAGAAGTGTCCGGGTGTAAGGGGCTGTGGATCCCTAGCAGATGAGATGGCAGAAAGAGGACGGGAGTTCAAACATGCCTCAATTTGAGTAAGGATCGTGTGTATTTCCTCAAAGTTAAGAATGGTGGCGCCAATGGTATGGCGCAGATGATGCTTGACGCTTTTTACACCACTCTCCCAAAGGCCGCCGAAGTGCGGTGAGGAAGGTGGAATGAACGACCACTTGAATCCTTGGGCAAGTGAGAATGAGTGAATACTCGTTTTAAATTCCTCAGAGGTAAATAATTTGTATAACCCGGGAATGCCGTGGTGGGCAATGAATCAGGCGGCAATAAATGCCTCAGCAGTCAGGTCAGACACCAATTCCGAATGAATCGCCTTCGTAGCGAGACAGACAAACAAGCATATATATGCCTTTGAGGTAGTCTTGGATCGCTGCCCGCCATGACGGATCACGATAGGGCTGCCGTAATCTACAGCAGACGAAGAAAAGGCCTTGGTCAATACCACTCTTGACGAAGGCAACTGACCAAGTTGTTGCGTCTGCTTGTGGGTTCTGAAGCAAAAGCATCTGATGCACTCACGGACGACAGAACTGACAATTTTGCTGTTGATGATCCAACATGTTTGACGAACAGAACTACAGTATGTGTTAACTGAACGCCTGTGTGAAGCAGCCTCAAATGCTCAGCCTCTATTATTAAATCTAGATTAATAAATCTAGTGAGGTGGGCCTTTGAGTGCAGAATAATCTGATGCTTAGTGTCGTAAGGCAAATCGGAATGTTGGAGACGACCTCCAACCCGAAGTAACCCCGAATCGTCGATGAATGGATCAAGAGAGATAATTTTGCTGGATTTGGATAGACTGCGATTCCTTATCTCAATGATTTCTTTGTGAAAGTACGTTAATTGAGATTGGCGTATAAAGAAATTTAAAGTGTTGTTTAATTCCTCTCTGGACAGTCGCAGGTCATGGTCCCGAACCAGGGGAATTTGATCTCAGATTATAGATAAATCTGAAGCAATAGCTGATAACGCGTATCAACCTCCGAAGAGTGGAAAAGTCCTCACTTATATTGGTAGCAACGACGCTAGCCATACATTCAAGAATTGCCGATTGTTTTTGTCGGATCGGCACTCCCGTATGGTGGCTGAATCATTTGTGCTGAATTTGGGGTGGCAAACTGGATCTTGCAAAGGCCATGATGGACCATGCCACCACAATTGGAAGTTCCGCAATTTGTCTGGATGACAACCGCGAGATAGAATATCGGCGGGGTTATACTGGGACTTCACATGATGCCAGTCAGTGTTATTGGAATCCTGCTGTATTGTCGGCCCTACCAGTAGCGTATCATTAAGTGACTGGCCATTAGCGGATTTTGTGGATGCATCAAATACCACGCGGAACTTTTTAGTCAGACCTGAGTTCTTGAAAACCGCGTGATGGGGTAAGTAGTACACCTTGGAGCAATGAACCAAATTATCGCTGGGACTGAGTGGTGACATGTGCCCCAGCAATTGGTACTCCTTGAAGAACTTGGAATAGTCATACCTCAACCCAGGATTCTTCATGAGTTTACGCTCAAGAGTCTGAAAACGATGTTTAGCATGGGCCAGCGAATCGCCCAGAGCCACATCACCAGTCCTACGGGGCAACCTAACAACAAATCTACCGTCACTATTTCTCTGCGTGTTATGCATAAAGTGTCCCTCACATGACTCGTCGGCAGCTGAGGGCAAATCAACAGGATACTCCTCGACCTGCCAGAATTTCTCAACCATAGAAGTGAGCCCCTTATTGTCATTTCTCGCAATAAATGACGAAGCACGATAAGGAGATTTGAATTTGAAAGGAAGATTTCCGGACACAATGTAACCAAGTCTAGTTGAATGGGGAAGTTCCCATCCCTGACAAATTTGCTGGGCTTAATCAAACTTAAGAAGAATTGGGCGCCCAGCAGAACATCAATGCTCGAGGACGTGCTGAAATTTGGGTCCGCTAGGAATATACCCTCGGGCAATCCCAACTGCGCATGATCAAAAGATTCCGTGGGGAGATTGTCAGTAAGATTGGGCAGAATTGAGCATTGTATGCTAAAATTGAAATTTTCGTACAGCGATTGTAAAGTAATAGTGGTGCTGTTCTGGCTGATCCCTCTAGCAAGTATGAATGTGTCAATGAGACTTTTTATGCTTCGGCATAAAATATCTCATTGAGGGGGGTATTGTAACGTGGCATTTTGGCCTACCTGAGGCAATATAACGAAATTTGTAATTTAAATAAAGAAGTTTGTATTGTTGTAATAAAACAAATAACATTTTTTTGAATAATTGGGACAAAACGAATAAACGGAAGGTAAAATTCAGTTGTAGCGACAATAGCGACGGTGGTAGCACTGCTGTGTGACAATTATTCATAGCGAACAGAATCAACAAGCTGGAATTGTGCCAAGGTCAACTAATGACACACAAAAACCAATCAAGTTATGTAATTGGGCATCATGCGATGTTACGCCAGCGCATTACATAATGCTGGAATGTGGGTATGGCAGCGCCTGACATAACGAAGAATGCAGGGTGTGTCAACGCCAACAACTTGGTGACACACAGCAAACAAAGTCAGTCGGAAAACAACATCTACAAGTGACGGACGCATAAAAACTGTCGCGTCCGCCGACACACCGGCTGTGCGTGATTTTTGCGCCCGCATACAACAGAAAATGTGAATTTATATATATGTTTCAAAATACAATGTGAAATTCTAATTAATATTACAAATCATAATAATAATCAGTGACTAATTGCAGTAAAGTGACAGTTTCGGCCATACAAACGTTAAAAGTGAAAACAACAAACAGTGCACACCACAAGGATGAAACCTACGCATCATTAAAGGAAAGTAAATATAATTAAATACTGGCATTTTTAAATTGAGCTCAATAAAAAAGAAATGTAGAAGAGTGAAAATGTGTGTGACTGAGTGAGTGAAAAAATATAGGCCTTACAAGAAGTGCTGGTTGCGTAATTATTTATATAGTAATTAAATTCATTTGATTTGTTGTTTTTATATAGTAATTAAATTCATTTGATTTGTTGTTTTTATAGAGTAATTAAATTCATTTTTACTTGAACAACATCAATGTGTGTTGGTCATTTGTGTTCACCTGTTTCTCTCTGCTAATGAGTACACCTGACGAGACCCTGGAAGTTTCACGAAAAGTAGTTAACACAACAAAAAGAAAACTGAGCAATATCAATATTTCAACATTAATAATTTTTAATTAACTCGTAAAGCTTTAAAAGCTTTAAAACTATCGTCGCAACCACTGAATTTACCTTTCGTTTATTCGTTTTGTCCCAATTATTCGAAAAAAAAATGTTATTGTTTTATTTATATTATCCCAGGTAGGCCAAAATGCCATGTTACAGGTGGGACCGACAGGACGCATTGTTGATGCCTGTAATTGGCAACTCATTTTTACAAGGTTCAATTTAAGTTTTTTGGCAAAGGCCTGTGTAATGAAATTTGCCTGGCTACCAGAGTCCAGTAAAATTCTGCAAAGGCAGGGTTTACCAGAATTGTCTAGGGCCTTGCATAACGCCGTAGACAATAGTATGTTCCTATTAATTTTTAGTTTGAGGGCACAGTAGGTGTCGTGTCCTGTATGTATTAAGGAGTGATGCTTCTTAGAGCAAGTTTTACAAGTGTGCTTATTTTTACATTTATTTACAGAATGTCCCACCCGCAAGCAGTTAAAACATCATTTATTTTTAATTAAAAACTTGTGTTAACTCGTTTTATTATATTTAATTACTAAAATTTCAATTCATTTTATATCTTACCTCTTAAGCCAAAGTCCGTTGCACGAAACTGCGAAATACAAATATGACCTTCAGGTTATCTGAATAACATACTCAACTCGCTTTTCACTTGGAACAAATCTAGTTTAATTACCTTTTTACTTTCTTTAAATACATACCTCTCTCCTCCTTCTCCTTTAATTCACATATTAAACTCTTTCTTTCTTTCAAAAGGAAACAGATATAACATAAAATTTATTTCACCACGTCAACTTATCCTACCATATGTATACATCTATTAAAGCGACCCAGATTGCCCATCCACTCATTCAGACAAATTCAAAAAATCCCTTAATTTATTTAGACCCCTATTTATAGAAAAAATCATTTATTTGGTTTAATACAGTTTACCGTAGCGTTTCAGTCGACCGCATGGCGCGTCACCCGCACTATTCCCTTTTTGATGAAAACTGTTACTGTTCCATGAATTTTGTACACTGCACCGATTCACCGGTTTACACTATTTAACACTGTTTTATACTTTCAGATCACTTATACATACTGTTGTGGTCGGGTGAAATTTCCGGCCCGCTAGCCGGTTGTATTTAGCCAGCTGCGGCCATGGTAATCGTTCGACTCGGGTGAACTTTTTGTGACGATGTTACATGTGGACAGACATCACTGCCTTCTCGGCGAACAAATTTCATCGCCGGACACAGCCTTAGTTGTCCAAGTTTTAGTAGCTGTACACCTGGCACACAGGATTTACGTGTGCTGTATGTCGACGAAATTTTCACTGCCTTTACTTTCGTCACATAAATGGGTGTGGCTTCCCGTGACGGTTCCGGCATGTTGAGAGCATATGTTAGGCAAAATTCGCATCAAGCCATTTTTTGCGCCTTGCGTTTAGCGTGTGTTAGGCGCTCCGCAGATGTTGGTGCTTGTGCATTTGTGAGTGGACGTCACACCACCGCAAAGTTCTCGGAAGTATGCTACAGTTGACGACGCATTCTTTTCACATATTTCAACACAGTTACAGCGTACTTTTGCATTGTTTAGACTGTGAGTTAGATTCAAACTGGTGACTAGCCACATATATGAAATGAATTGTGCATTTTAATAAAATCAAAACCAAAATTAATAAAATAAAAGAACCTGTTAATTTGCCCCATTACAATACCCCCCCCCCATGAGAGATCTTCTGTCAAAACAGAAGAAATCTCAATGCTAAACCCCTAAGAGGACCGGTGAGGATATGGTGCCAACAACCCCCAATTTATTCTTATACATCATAGGTAAACGACCCCCCTGGCTCGGTGACTATGGCCGCACCTGAACGAGATTACTGGACTTCTCTGTACGAGATCCCAACACCGAAAAATCGAACAGATACGCACCACAGCGCACCTCACCTCCTAACATGCCTCCCCAGACTCCAAATCCCTGGCTACTATTATGCCAGATCCTCAACCGATATGTTCCCCCTCACATACAAACTGGGTCGCCTTTGGCAAATACTGGGCTTGTACACACTCTCATAATATTTTATAAACAAACTCGTCATTTAAAAGTCACAAAATATTTATCTTTAAATACACCATTCTTTTAAGTTCAAAATCAGATTGTATCAAAACAAAAAAATCTCTTATCTGAATAGATTCATTCTCTTTGTTATTATTACTGATAAAAAAAAAACAAATAAATTGAATATTTAATTAAAACATGGACTGCCTTATCCTAACATTTGATTATACATATATCCTAAACAATATAATTCAATAACACTATTAATACACATAAACAATAATACAACCAAAAATGCAAAACATCAATTTAATGGCAGGCACAAAAAGTATATACAAATATATATATATATATTTTTTTTCTACTACCCCCCTTTTAATCCCTTAACCCCTGATACCCGTTACATATTAATGTGTTCTGCGTTAGGCTTCTTGGCCTTTTCCAGCCTCATCCTAGCCGTAAACCACATCTCCCTCGTGACCTGTAACTGAGTCACCGCCCATCCACACTCACTATTACCCCCCCTAGACTGTAGCGTCTAGTTGCTTTCACAAGGACTGATGCGGAAGGGGTGGACATTTTTTTCTTTTATTCCACCCCCATCCTTGCTTCGGCGTTACAATAAAATTCGGTATTACACCTACTATTCTTGATTTATACACCCCTAATGGACTACCACCCCTATCTGGGTGAAAATAGACCTGTTCCAAAATTTAGTAGATTCCCCCAAAAAAATAACCCCCCTACTAAATCTAACAAACCACCGGGTTAACAAAATAAAACAAACCACGAGCCGGTTATATCAAGTAAAATTTATGATTTGCCATAATTAACTACTTCACGGTCATGATCCGGTGAGGTCATGACCGCACTTAGGTGGGGAATCTACAGTTAAACGTAAAATATAGATTGACATTAATGAAATTTATATGAACAGTAATATACACATCTTATTTTCCAAACACTATCTCGGCCCAAATATTTCCATCAGTTGTCAGTGTTAAATAAATATTTTAATCATTATTTACATCAATTAGCATTTACTTTATATTCCAGTTTACATTCAAATGAAATAAAGTTAAGTTCATTATTAAAAATCATCTTCTCTATTAATTTAATTACCAAATTAATTGACTTATATTTAATTTCTCAAACTCTAAGTTCATTATTTCAATCTTATTTGTTCGAAACAATTTCATTTGTTTTAATTACATTTTACAAAAGGACCCTACAAAAAAATATTCCCTACATTCCATCACATCTGGTGTTTCTTTTATTTCACAGTAAGATTTTGCTGCTGGCAATGATTCAGCAGACTACAACATTTTTGTTATTGTCAATTTAGGATGACTGTAGACATTAGTCACAACATACAACACACCTGTTTACATTAACAATAGTCTGCCAGACTGGTGTTATAAACACTCACATAGTCTAAACATCCTAGTTACCTCACCCCTCATACCTGTACTTTTAATTACTATAAATCTTTTAATGTTAACATATTTGTCAAAGTTGATTTATTACAGTTCAAACCAAATATAATTTTAATTCACCTTTCAGTTATTATTACTTTTTAATTACAGTTTTCATTTCATACCATTATCCCAATTCATTTTTATTATTGAATTAAACTCTTTTCACACCTGTAAGCATTTTATTCTATCTGATTGGTATTATGAACTTTATACTTACAGTACATTATCCACCTATTGACCTGAACACAAAACACACACACACACACACACACACACACACACACACACCAATATCTCCACGTAACCTCTGAAACATTTAACAACAATGTTATTTCATACAAACAATTTAACATTTATTTATTAATATCAAATCTCCTAAAACAATTTAAATCCCTTGGAAAATTCAATTATACAACCTTTAAATTAATCAGAATATTTAAACATCTCAAATTATTTTAATTAAATCAACTATTGAAAACATTTTTAATTACTTTCACCAATTACAATGATTACAACTCATTAGTTCTCCTCTTCCAAATTATTTTTGTTATTTATTTAGGCTGCAAAATATTAATATTATTATTATCACAACAATTTCCATTACATACACATTGTTTACCTAACATTTAACAATACACACAAGTAAATTCACTACACATTTATTTACAAATCGTCATCATTATTATTCAGTTATTTCACACTTCATTGTCCAAGGTTGCGGGGTCAGAACCATAAAACAAACTATTTAAAATTGTCCATTTATGAATTTCAGCCTCCATCGTCAAAAATTAGTCTGGGTTCCACATAACAATTTTCAATTTTATTTGCATTCCACATACGGCTATCTTGTGTATAGTAACCATAAAATTTCAGTTTATTCATTTTACCATAATAATCATATACCAAGTCAACATTATTTATTTCTGTCCAGTCTCCATTAGTAGTTATATTCATTATCAAGTCAGTTAATTTTTCATCATAAGGTAAATTATTATTATTTAAACATGTATCATCAAAATAATCTTCACTCTCAATTTTAACAAGTAAGTGCTTCAAATCATTTAACATCTCTTTCAACTCATTATAATCTCTCTTTAGTTTATATAATTCTATCTCTTTATCAACACACAACTCTCCATCTAAATCTTTCTCATCAAAACACCATCTCGCACTTTCAACCCCATTCCACACAGAGGGTACTAATTTATACAAAAAGGGATATAACTCAAATCTTCCACTAATAAGGGTCTCTTGCCCTCCAATAATAACATTTTTGAACACCTTGGTTCATCACAAATAAGGGAACAATTTACCCTCTGCCCTACACATTCAGCTACTCTCTCTCTCCATTCTTTTTCTAATTCATCGACACTAATTACTACTTCGTTACAACATATCACTCTCTCTCTCTCTCTCTCACTATTTCACTATCTATTTTCAACATATCACTCTCTGATACCACCCTTTCAATCACATTACCACTTTCAATATCATTGTTAACATTTGTTATCTTACTCTCTGCTACCACCTTTTTAATTATATTCTCATTTTCGACATTATTGTCATTTGTAAATTTTTTATTATCATTATTATTTTTACTTTTAATCCATTCTTCTACTGACTCCACTATTTTCTCAATGTCTCGTTTCAATTCATTACAACTGCTTTCGTATTTCATTTTTACCTCATCAATGTCAAATTTAAGTACCTCAAATTTACAATTAAATTCACTTTTAATTTTGGTCTTAATTTCATTCAATTTTATATCGTTATTGTCAAAACGATTATTTAATTCGTTGAATTTGTTATTCTGAATATTGAATTTAGCATCAGAATCACTTTTCTGTTCACTGAATTTTGTATTGAAATCGCTATTGTTCATATCAAATCTCTTGTTAATTAGATCAAATAAGTCATTTAATGACAACTCTTTTTCTCTTGTTTTAATTGTTACGGGAGTGGAAATCGCTCCCGGCGTACTAATTACAGCATCTTCTACATTATGGTCATCTATTGATAGTGACTCTGTTTGAATACCGGAGTCGGTATTTGTTTGACTTTCTGTCTGACTGTCAGAGAAGCTGACTTCATTATTATCTGCCATTTTTAAATTGTAAATTTACTACTTTTCTTAATTTATATATACTGCTCTTAGACTTATTTCTACAACATCTTATATTTACTCTAATCTTAACTCATTGTCTTGCGTACTTTACGTCATTTTTCCGTATCGTTATTTAACCTTCAACCATACTTGTATTCGCTTTTAGGTGCTGATTTATAATTATTTTACAAATCGAGTCTCTGTTCGCAGCGCCAATTGTGTTAACTCGTTTTATTATATTTAATTACTAAAATTTCAATTCATTTTATATCTTACCTCTTAAGCCAAAGTCCATTGCACGAAACTGCAAAATACAAATATGACCTTCAGGTTATCTGAATAACATACTCAACTCGCTTTTCACTTGGAACAAATCTAGTTTAATTACCTTTTTACTTTCTTTAAATTCAGATATAACACAAAATTTATTTCACCACGTCAACTTATCCTACCATATGTATACATCTATTAAAGCGACCCAGATTGCCCATCCACTCATTCACACAAATTCAAAAAAATCCCTTAATTTATTTAGACCCCTATTTATGGAAAAAATCATTTATTTGGTTTAATACAGTTTACCGTAGCGTTTCAGTCGACCGCATGGCGCGTCACCCGCACTATTCCCTTTTTGATGAAAACTGTTACTGTTCCATGAATTTTGTACACTGGACCGATTCACCGGTTTACACTATTTAACACTGTTTTATACTTTCTGATCACTTATACATACTGTTGTGGTCGGGTGAAATTTCCGGCCCGCTAGACGGTTGTATTTAGCCAGCTGCGGCCATGGTAATCGTTCGACTGGGGTGAACTTTTTGTGACGATGTTACATGTGGACAGACATCACTGCCTTCTCGGCGAACAGATTTCATCGCCGCACACAGCCTTAGTTGTCCAAGTTTTAGTAGCTGTACACCTGGCACACAGGATTTACGTGTGCTGTATGTCGACGAAATTTTCACTGCCTTTACTTTCGTCACATAAATGGGTGTGGCTTCCCGTGATGGTTCCGGCATGTTGAGAGCATATGTTAGGCAAAATTCGCATCAAGCCATTTTTTGCGCCTTGCGTTTAGCGTGTGTTAGGCGCTCCGCAGATGTTGGTGCTTGTGCATTTGTGAGTGGACGTCACACCACCGCAAAGTTCTCGGAAGTGTGCTACAGTTGACGACGCATTCTTTTCACATATTTCAACACAGTTACAGCGTACTTTTGCATTGTTTAGACTGTGAGTTAGATTCAAACTGGTGATTAGCCACATATATGAAATGAATTGTGCATTTTAATAAAATCAAAACCAAAATTAATAAAATAAAAGAACCTGTTAATTTGCCCCATTACAAACTCCTTACGTTTGTCAATGGTTAACCCCTCAAATTGTTTACATGTATATAAGTGGTGGTTAGCATTGCACATTGAATGTTTTTAGAATTAGCATGATAGCTGACCACCTTGCCTTGTTTTGAATTGTTTGCATAGCTTATCGGTTGTTTAGGCTTTGGTGAGTTGCCTGCCAGACCACTCTCAGAATCTGCCGCCACGGTTTCCAGCACCAATCTCCTATTGTTTAAAAATTCAATCAACCCTTCAAAATAGGGAAAGTTGTTGTTAGAGAGTGACTCCTTCCAACGTTTGGAAGTATTCGGGTCCAATTTCGACGCTAATAGCTGAGTGACAATAAGGGAGGGAGGGAGGTAGGGAGAGGGAGAGAGAGAGAGAGAGTTTTCTGTCTTATGAATTTTTAATTTTGCAATTCACAGCTGTTCTGGCTTTAGTAAATGACTGAATGACCCTGAACATCTGTTTGCCTTTCTTGTCTGTTCACATCAACCTCTTTGTCCTTTTCCCATTACTTGTCATTATATATAATATAAATCCACAACCAACTATATATTTGCTTCCAGATGGTAAACTCTATCAATTCCTCAAACTCCATTTTAAATCTGTGCCCACTCCTATTCTCAATACTTTTCATTTTCTACTATCAGGATTATTAACACATTTTATGTCAGTAATAATATCAATAAAACTGATTGCTAACAGAATGAAATGTTGCTATTGAGGTTCCAGCAATGGACATCTATGAATATAAAAACTCTGTCTACAATTCCCTGTGGCAAGTATACAGCATAGGTAACAAAAATTATGTTGCATACAGTTTTCAAGCATGCACATCTCTATCTATCGATCTATCTATTTATCTACTTAGTTATACAATAAGATATAAAGTAACACATTACCTGAAATTTTTGTAACTGTTCCTCCATAACTGGTAGAGTCGTGAGGATCGCATGTTCGGATAACAGCATACCCTCTATTTCATGGATTCTATTCATGAGCACATTTTTCGTTTCCATATACTTAAGCGAAGGTGCTTTTTCCGAGCTCAGTTCAGTCTGCAATTCAACTAACCTGAAACCACACAACAGAAATTGAATTTTCAAAATTCATACCAGTGTTTGGTGTATTTGTTAAAAAACAGAAATTAACTGGTCGATATTAATTAGCTATTTCACATACTTGTTAAAAAGCGATTTCCATTTGCCCTCAAATTCAGAGATTTGTGTTTGTAACTCTGTCGATTCAGTACCTGATGGAAGGTCTTTAGCATTCTCTAACAGCTTTGACAATCTGTCCTCGTGGGAGTTCATAGACTTCACTTTCACCTGCAGAAAATAAGGTTTATTTTACTTACTGTATCTATGGTCATATAAACTTACTGTTTTAGTTTTGTTCATATTACAACTGCCACATGAATTTATGAATTAATGTTTTAGTTACAACTCAAAAATTTATTATAAAACAAATTTTTATTTTCTTCTGGAATTTTAAACATTGCTTTGTCTAGCAAATTTTTCAGAAAATTATTGTCTGCCTCATCAAGAGATTTAAAGCATCAACACAACATAATCAAATTGCATTTTATTCAAATCATTTTATTTGTTGCAATGATTGTTTATATAATCAGTAGTTTTGACAGTTATACTTAAATATAGTTATGTTATCAAAATTCCGAAGTTTGGATTTTGTGAAGTGGTCAACATTATGAGTTGCATTTTTGAGAAATTACTTGCCTTACTTGTTCATTACATATTGGTTTAAATTTTTCTGTATGACTGTTTGGGACTATTTATCTTAAACCAATTTTTCTCATTTTTTACATTTGCAATAAAAGTGAAAGAAAAATGAAACATTTTGTAAAACACTTTACACAATAAGCAAAGGAGGCTTCAGTTGAAATGTATGTAATCTATCTTCCTTTTCTGAAAATTGGAACAGAAATAGAGTAGCTACTTAATGTTCTTTGAACCAGCCAGATAATGATAGTTCTCACCCAACAGATACTTATCATAGTATGTGGTTTTTATTGTTTATTCAGTGAACATAAAACTCGCTGGTGTTTTCTTGTTTGGTATGATAGTAAATAATGTTTATGATAAATATATTAAAAAGGAAACACAAAATCAGACACAAAACATTAATTCATCCAGCGTGTCTACAAATATAGTGAAGCTATAGCAACTTACCCTGCAAGGATCGAGATGGTGGTTTTCTATTGAAATAAACCATTTATTGTAACCTTCAAAAATAATTTCTAAGTTGGACAATTCCTTCCTAACAAAAGACAGCTGTTTTAATATAGACAAATGCTGTATTGTATGTTTCAGTTCTCTTCCGATATTCTCGTAATCTTCCACAAGTTTTATCAATTTTTGTTCTTCGCTTTCAGGGGAACCACCACCTACAAATATGTTCACATAAAATTTAGTTTTTGTAAAATAAAAAAAAATATGAAATTTGTATATAGAGTGTAGTTGATGTACTTATCATATATTGATGTAACCCAACACCAATATGGTATAAGGGTATTTTGATAAAAAATAAATAAAAAAAATATGTACAGACTGTATATATAAACAGACAGACGTAAAATGATTATAAACACAGGTAATGACTATTCTAATCTTTACCTGTAATAATTTCTTGAACATAACCCTGCCCTATTTTTTCAAGCAACTCCAACTGAGGTTTCCTGTCTTCCCACTTGGACAACACTTCCTGCAGTACAGGCAACCCGTATTCATCGTTATGTTCTGTCATTGATTCTCTAGTTCTGTCTATGAACGCACCAAGATCAGACATAACAGATTCTACCTCGACTTGTATGTTGTCTACTCGTCTCCTCTTCCAGCTTCCATGATCCTACACACAAAGTAGATATTTCATTGTATTCATTTAAAAAGTGTACAGAATCTACCATCATAAACATATGAGGTGATGGACTAATATTAATAACAAATTTTACAGCCTGTGAAAATGAGGTTCCTTTGCACTGTGATGGGTTATAGATGTACAGATAGATTGAGCAACAATTACATTCGGGACAAGTTAATATATTTAATGTACATGGTAAAGGGAAAGAAAATAAATAAAACTGATACAAGAATTCAGATGACCAGTGACAGATTACACTGAAAAATCCTGTATACAAACTGATGGTCACAGAATATTGGAACATCAAAGAAAGCAAAAGGTACAAACAGAAAATTTGTTTAATAATCAAAACCCACATGAGAATATATTTTTAGTTATAATATTAGATAACAATGAATTATAGTTAGGACTTTTAAGTGCCACTCTCAGCTTTTGAGGATGACCCCAGATTCTAGAGATCAGAATGTAAAGTAAATAAATATTATAATGGAGGCAGTCCTAGTGGAGGGTTTACCTGATAGAAATCACCCAAAGCTTAGGAGTTTTAAAGAACACATACCATTACTACAGTAATCATCTGAAGAAGAATTATGGAAGATGCCAAAAAAGTAGGGAAGAAAAATAATCAAATACATTGGCAATAGAAGTTCTAGAGTTGAAATATTTGGGGAGGGGTATCTCAGTAAGTAGGTGTAATAATAATTAAACACAAAAAAAAAGTTTTTTTGTTTGATAATAATTAAACACAAACTATGTGTGGGGGGGGTCATAGTTGATAGGAATAGCAATAATAATAAACTAAAAAATTTCATAATTTACAATCACACAAAATAACAAACAGTACATTCTTCAAAATTTAATAAGAACACAGTGGTTTATAGAGGGGGCCTAGACACCACCTTAATCCCAGTTTAGAACTGCCATTGTACACTGGACTTCAGAACCTACAACTATAAGTTTCATTTTATACAGATCTTATATTATTATGATTTTTAATTTGTATGCCATATACATACATTAGATGAAGTGTCAAATGTCTTCACTTCCCACGCAAGAGTACCGGTAGTGTCTGCTGAGCTATCTCCGACACGTGGAGTCAAACTGATCTCAAAGCCTGAACTTGATATCTGTGAAATAAAATTGGTGCCACTTATTCAGACAATATTCAGATATATTAAAATGTGATACAAAATCCTCAATGATACAAAAAGACTATTGCGTTACTTTGTTACACTATAACATGCCTGTATGCCCTACGTTTCAAATACTATTAATTACACTTTATCATGCTTACACAGTATGTCAGATATAACTGATTAAATTTTACCTGAGCTTAATAAGCTTTTACTTGTTTACAAGCTTCTCTGAAGACATCTTCTAAAATTAAATTGGACTTAAAAAAATTTAGTTAACTTTAACGTTTTAAATTTAATTTAAAAACTGTCAAAATATAACCTAAAACTGATTAAATATGCTTTATACCTTAAATATTGTGTTTCTAAAGTCAATAAAGTGTACATTTAATTTCTGAAGTATACATATTGTCATTACAATTAGTCATATAGCACATACAATTTCTTTACTCTGGTTTGCCTCTGAATTTTCCATAAATATTGTAGAATTAAGTAATAACGATGCTATGAATAACAGATCATCTGAACTTTTGGCATTACCATGACCCTTTTGAGTCACATGAGAAGGTAATGATGTTACAAATAGTTTGTAATATTCTTAAATTACCATAAAGTACATTGACTCTACATTTGTGGGTTCTGTTTCATCATAAATTGTATTTTTTCTTTATCTGTTGTGTTTTGAATTTTAAATAAGCATGCACTTGAAAACTAGCACTTTATTAACTCAACTTAAAACATAATCTATAGGCATTGAAGAATCTAATCAGTATTTTACATGTTGCACAAAATCCAGTTTATTAATTTTTTTTTTTTAATATTTCGATTCTAATACTTTAATATCAAAAATCTGTTTCATACCTAGATGCCACAGTAAACGTTTTTGGTAATCCCTACCTCATACATAACTAAATTATTATTTAATCAATCAAACAGCTGCTACAAATTACACCTCTTCTAATTTAATGTACAGTGGAGTCACAATTAACCGAGGTAATGTGGACCGAGACCTCCTCGGATAATCAAAAACTCGGGAAAAAACGGAAGGTTCTAAGAAAAATTGCACTAGTATAAGCTCTTTTCTTCTATTCCACCTATTTGCTGTAATACACGTATTTGCTTCATATTGTGATACTTTGCCACAAAACATTTAATTGGGAAAACGGAAAAATAAGAAACTGAGCCGATAGTATGACTTATGTAATCCTTTATTAATTACACTAAGTGGCAAAAACAGTAAGAGTACAGCTTTCGTCAGATTAAAATCTTAAACAATTAAATCTAATAATTTCTTTAAAAAGTCTAACTTTTTTTTGCTTGATAGCGGCTGCCTCTCTTCTTTGCCGCCATATTGCGCAGATGCTGCAGGACCAGAATGTCAGCTGCTGGTGACATGTCTTCTTGTTGCTCGGCGTTCAGCAATGCCCTCTCGATTGCACTTACGCCGTTAGCGTGGCTTATCTTATTGTCCACAGTAGGAGTGTCGTCTTCTTCATCGTCGCTGTTTTTATTTTGAGTAATCAAATTTACAGTGGCCTCTTCGGAGAGTTCACATTGTTCATCGTCATTCATCCAGTTGTTAACGTCTTGATTCGTTGCTGCCTCAGTAATTGGTAGCTGATTTAAAAGTTCCACTAGTTCTACATCATCTTCATTCTCTTCATCGTCGTTTGTGCTATCCCATGATTCCACCAGCCAATAAATCACATCTTTTAGGGTAATTTGTTTAAGACTTTCAACAACTGTTTTACATCTTCTAAATCATCAAGCATATGCCTCAGTAGTCTCTTTCAGTAGTTTATTTTCAAGTTTTCCAAAACCCTTTGATCTAGGGACTGAATAAGGGACGTTACATTGGGAGGTAAAAAGAGGGCCCAGATGTCATCTCCACTTCACCAATGCCTAAATCACTTGCCACTTTTTTAATGGTTTACAGCGATCTAATCGTTCGATAGCACTGAGCTTATCTTGTAGTGATGAAACCACACGTTTTCTCTTTTTCACTCATTGCCAAATGAAACTGTAAAACCAAATTACGAGAAACCTTGATACAAAGGACAGTTACTCATACTTCACAGTCGATTATATTTTAACAGCGCGACGATTGACAGCAAACTAACTCAGGTCAGGGAGCTTGAGCAGGGGACAGTAGGAAGTTTGAGTCACGCAGTCATGGTCGCTGTGTACAGTTTGGTGTCAATTGAAATATGTCGCGTAGCATCTGGTGCCGATGTAAGAACGACAGTTACAATAATAGAAATTTCATTATTTCTTGGTTTAGGCTCGGATAACATCGAAGCTTAGTAAATCGAGACTCAGTTAATCGCGACTCTACTGTATATATAACTGAACGGCTTACTTGTTATAATACTAATATTCTAATTTTCAATTCAACACAATACGCGACTTACCCTCTGTGCTTGAACATCCATTATAAGTAATAAGGCATCCCATCTGTCCTGGAGTGCTTCTATTTTCTCCAAGTCACGTCCTCCTCCTGGTGGACACATTTTAAGGCTTAAGGTTTGTGCTGATTCTTGTAACACGAGAAGTCTTTTCTGTTGAGCATCCATCTGTTGCCTTAATATCTGCCAAAAAGATTTTAACTTTCATTTACCCTTACAAATATATGACAAAAGTTCAAACTATAGTGTGGATTTTAAGATGGTAGTAAACTCCTAATGTGTTATGTATTTTTGCTGCACGTACAATTACTTTTACAGTTACTACAAAAAGACAGTTACAAATCAACATAAATAACGCTAATCAACCTGTTGCAATAATAAATAATATAAAATACGTTTAATCACCAGTGATCACTACCTGTAGCTGTTTTATTCTGTCCAGGATAACGCCCATTTCTGTTGCTGGTTCTGCTTCCATCTTTTTCAATATAGTTTCTTTAGAAGCCAACCAGTTTTGAATCCACTGCACTTGTTCAGAGAGTCGAGTCGATGAAACAAACAGTTCTTGAAGTAAATTCCATCGTTCTTCAGTCCACTGGCAAATGTGTTCCCATCTCTCGCCCAAAGCACTGAGCTGATCTTCCATTTGTGAGTATGCTGTAATTTTAAAGATCATATTTTACTTATGCTAATAATAAATATCCCAATTAAATGCATAAAAGTGGAATTTTGTGGGAGGGATGGAATGGAAAGAGAGAGCACACAACTTATGATGATGGAATAAAGAAACTGTTAGAACGATATAAAAAATGTGTGGAAGTCAATGGGTTTAAGTAAAAAAATAAAGAAAATTTATAGATTTTTCTGTTTTTGCTATAATGAAGAATTTTCATCTTTCAATGTTTTCTTATTTCACCAGACCTTAATTTAAAAACATGCTTTGTGCAATTACAATGATCAAAGTTCAGTGTTTTCTAGCAGATGTAAAAAGTCAGTTGTGGACCTTTGTGAAATCTGTAATTACTGCTCACCAGTCAAGTGAATTATTATTATTGATAATTATTATGTGTTATTTATGATGATAGTAAAGGCTGTTTTTTATTTTCCTTAATGTAAGAGGGGCTCTCTTCTTTTGTAGATATTGTCTCCACTGGGGTAGATTAATGACGATAATGGCAAAGCCTACCCAGTTTATAATGGTGAAAATGCTAACAGGACTACCAGCAGACTTTTCCTGCTCATTTAACAATTTATTTATTTAAATTGTATTAAATTTTCTTTACAGATTTATATATGTTATAACATTGCAGAAATCTGATCATATAAAGTATCAATAAGTATTATAGAAATGCTAAAAAGTAATATAATTTGATAAATAAATAATGAAGAAAATATATAAAAAGTAGTTAAGAAAGAATAAGAAAGAAGAAACAAGAATAGTAAACAAAAGTAATCATTAAAAAAATAGACTAGACTGACAAACAAACGACTTTGACCCAACCCCAGAGATTGGCCAGATAAAGACCGAAAAAGATGAGAATAGATTCACAAAGATTAAGAAGACGAATCCATGAAAGGAGACACAAATAGGTAAAGAAAATATGTAACTAATAATGAATAAAACGGTAGTAAATAAAGTACACTAACCACAAAAAATAAATAAGACGATTATTGTTAATTAAAGTATATTGTTAAGGACCTTATAATAATAAGAAAATAAGGCACCTAACGTTAAAGAATAGTTGTAAATGTGCATCTAATATAACTTTGAAACCAAGAGTGAGAGATAGGTAGGGAGTGATAAAGATAAACAGTGAAGTGATAAGTGTATCAAAATAAACATATTAAGAAAAAGGAATACTAAACAAGTGTGACAAACCCAAAACATAATCACATGATGTATGAGCAATTAAGTTAAGTGTATTAGACTGTAAGACATAGAATAATTGTGAGTGAAAAGAATATGATATCAGTATAAGAATCACCAGGGTGATTATTTTTATAGAAGAAATGGTGTAGGTATAACACTCACCAAAATTGTTAATTTTTAATTTAAAGAAAGTTAAGTTATTGGCTTGGTGTTTGGGGGAGTATATCCACGAAGAAATAATTTTACAATAATATGTTAGTATGTTCCATATAAGTAAGGAAGTTATAAAGAGAGTAGTAGCAGTACCTTTATAAGTAATAAGATGCAATATAATAATTATAATTTTCAATGAAAAGAAACATGGCTGAACCATATAAAGACCATGAAGTTATTTATATGTTATGTTTTATTAATAGATTTAAGTGCTAAAGAGGTGTGTGATAAATGGGAATAGTATAACAATACCTAGCCGAAACAGTGAGATAGTGTACGTAAGCGCCCAAATAAATGAAATCATATTAAACAACTTTATACCAGAAGTGAGGAAACCTATGGCCATCATAACCGATCATGGGACTCAGTTTAAAGGAACTCTATGGAAAAGCAAACACTGGGAACATGGTATTAAAACCTACAAAACATCCGTTTATCACCCCAGCAGTAACCCAGCTGAGAGAGTACTTAGAGAAGTGGGTCGAATTCTAAGGACCTACTGCCATAATAAACAAAAGGAATGGCACGATTACCTAAAATCCACTGAAGAATTTATAAACCTGGCTTACCACAACTTCACTGAAGCCACACCATACTCAATGATGTTTGAGCGACCACCACCTAGAGAGATAAACGATCTGATTCAATTTCCCACAAACACCGAATACCAATTCGAAAAAAGAAAAGTTTATAACAGAATCACAGAGAAGGTAGAGCAACAGAAGAATAAATACTCTAAGAACCATCAAAATACTATCAAATACCAGATAGGAGAAAGTGTGCTGATAAAAAAAACAGAGAATTACCCAGCTCAATAGAAGGCATTACAAAAAAGTTACTATTATTATACGTAGGACCGTACACTATCACAAGAGACAAGGGCAATAACACTTATGAAATCACTAACCCCATCACTAAGAAAATAAAGGGGGTATACAATCAGGCATCAATTAAAAAATATTATGACAGCCAAACATGACTGAAAAAACTTAAAATTGAAAAACCAACCAAATTACTTGGAATAAAAAGAGATAACAAGACAAACGAATAAGTTCACTAATAAATAATAAAGAAAAGTATAAGATGAATTTCAAAATTCAAAAAAGTTATGTAAGGACAACTTACGCATATATTTCGATAATATTTTAGACCAATTATAAAATGGAGAAATAAAGTTAGAAAGAATCCATATAAAGTAAGGACCACAAACTTACTATAATATTTAAATAAAAAATAATAATAAAGGAATGAAGTTACAGAAAATTCCTACAAAATAAGATTAAGTTACAATAATCTTTAGCCAACATATGAGGCATAAAAAGCAAAACATACTATAAAGGTATAAGCTACAAAAAATTCCTAACTAGTAAGGAGTACTAACTTACTATGATATTTAAACAATTATGAAAAAAAATATCAATCAAAATGATCAACTTCCACAACTATTTAGGAAAAAAAAAAACGAAATAAATAAAATAAACATTCTAACATTCTAAGAGTTATAATATGAAATGACATGAAACAAAGAGTAATTAAAAAATGAATAAAAAATGTGAATTGTATCAATAAAAACCAACGCTTCAAATATAGTGATACAAATAGTATCACTAAAGAAAGATGAAAAATACATGACTCGAACTGAGCAATAATGAAATCAAAAGTAAAAGATTCCCAACAAATATTATGATTATTATTATTATTATGAGTCACAAGATGACTGTATTGAAGATTCATTAATTGAGATTGACTGTTGAATAAGTCCAGCAATCATTTAACTGAGCAGGGATGATGTTCCCCTGATCTCAGAAAAAGAGTAGTTTTGAACGACGGAGTTAGGTAAGCCAATAGAGCCCATCCGAATCGATTTCAGCTACAAAGTAGGGATAGTTAGGGAAAATAAGATTTATCGGGAATAACTTATAATAAAAAAATCAATAAGCCAGTTCGTAATACGAGAAAATAATGAAGAAAAGACTCAGAAGAAAGGAAATAAAAGATACAGAATTAAACATAAAAATGAACGAGAAGCAGGAGAATTTAAGAAGAAAATGATACAATACAATTGATAATTTCGTCAAACTTAGAAACACGTTTTATAAAATGATCAATTTTGGTGGAAGGGCATTATATAACATCGCCAAAATCAGATCATTTTTTATGACTGTAAGTATGTATAAAAAATGCTAAAAAATAATATATTTTAATAAATAAATAATGAAGAGAATAAAATATAAAATTTAATTAAGAAAGAATGAG
Organism: Magicicada septendecula; assembly: GCA_034769895.1. Classification (NCBI taxonomy): domain Eukaryota; kingdom Metazoa; phylum Arthropoda; class Insecta; order Hemiptera; family Cicadidae; genus Magicicada; species Magicicada septendecula. Next base: position 831,192,695 of record CM068368.1, read on the forward strand.
AAAGAGTTATAAACTAAAAGTGATTAATAAAGAAACTCACTGACTAGACTGACAGACAAACGACATTGACCCAACCCCAGAGAGTGGCCAGCTAAGAACCAATATGAAAGTAAACAGGATGAGAAGTGAAGGAGAAGAAAAATGAGAACAAAGAGGGAACAAACCAACGATGAAGAAAATAAAATGAAACACGTCAAGAAAACACAGACAAGGCATAGAGAATAGAGAAGGGAGAAATAATATAATCAAATATAATAAAGAAAATGAAACCGGTAAAGAACCAAAATTAAATAATGAATGTTAGTATTGATTGAGTGACAATTGTAATTAGTCATTAATAAAAAACGATAGCTAAAAATACACTAGCCAAAGAATTAGAAGTACATGTAAGTTGTTAATAGAGAAAGAGATGATATTAATAAGTATATATAACATGTGTAGAGAAAGAGAAAGATATTGAAATAGTGAGAAGTAAACGGAAGTTAACATAGTGAAAGTGAAATTACCCTAAAGTGAAATGATAGAAAAAGAAACTAAGTAAATTATAATAAACACAAAATAATTTAAAAGTGCAAGTGATGAATAAATAAAAATATTGTCAATGATAGTAATAGGGAAAATAGGGAAGGCTAAGATAAACACTTAGTAAAAGTAACAAACACTTAAGGTTTGATAGTGAACAATAACATTTACGAAAGTTGTTAAGAATAATATTTAAAATAAACCATTGATTCAGTAATAATGAACACTGAAGAGTGATATTAACTGTAGTGATTATAAAAGAATATTATTGTAGAGCTTAAAAGTGTATTGTAGAATTTAAAGGTGAGAACCACCTGACAAAGTAATAAGATAGTGTTAACATGGAAAAGAAAGCAAAGAGTTTTTATAAAATAAGTAGTTTAAAACCATAAGTAAACACCCATGTTATAAGGGAAGATTAATGAAACAAGTTCAATAGAGGTGAGGTTGTTTATCACCCGAACAATAAATCAAAGGTAACGAATTGTACACCAATATTAGATAATAAGTTTTATTTTGTTTTTATATAGTATCCAAGTCACTTTTTCACAATAATTTAATTACCTTTTATCCGTCAGTGGCTTCCTTCTAGCGTTTTTTATATAGACGCATTTCATGACATGTGTCACATCTTCAGTAGTCCTCGTCAAAAGTTAAAATTCACAAAAACACATAAAAACACATTTGCACATATTTACAAAATTACAATGACGACACACACATAACAAGACCAAATCTAATTATGCGCGCCATCTAATGATGGATAACCATAATTACACAGATTTCCATACCAATTTCAAAGCAATCCATGTATGCGGTAAGGGTAGGTTAATGGACGCTCTCGAGGAGTTTGAGATTTATAAATCATTTAAAGACAAGAATATCAACAATAACAGTATACTAAACGAACAATTAAGGTTTCAATCTCACTCACTATATGATGCAGCCCTAAATATAATCGCGCATGACGGTAATGACTGGTGATAAGGATTGACTTAGTTCAATTAGTGGCTCGGCAACTACACGCGCGGTCGGACCGGTCCAACGAAGCCGATGTTACATCGTGTTATATGTGTGTGTCGTCATTGTAATTTTGTAAATACGTGCAAATGTGTTTTTATGTGTTTTTGTGAATTTTAACTTTTGACGAGGACTACTAAAGATGTGACACATGTCACGAAACGCGTCTATATAAAAAACGCTAGAACGAAGTCACTGACGGATAAAAGGTAATTAAATTAGATAATAAGTGTTAAATAATTGTCTAAACAAACTTATGAATAGGATATGGATTGGGTAATTATCCCAAACATAGACCTAAATGTTATATGTTATATGATGAAAAAATAGTAATTAATAGCCCTATTGTTGACATTGGCAGAGTAAATAATTAGCAATAAATAATGAATAAAACCGTTGTAACACACAAAAATCACACAAAGACTGAACCAAAACACATCCACAGATAATAAACATAATTATAAGAACAAAATAAAGCTCTAGGACAAAATGAGATATAATGTATATGAAATAATCAAAAATCAGTAATGGCTACTTAGACTTGAGACAGGCCTAACGATCAAACACCAACAAATACTAATTGTATGAAAATAGCCAAGTAATTAACAAATACAAGGTGACTAATTAACCAAGGATAAATGGTAAATTTTATTAAAAACAAAATATTAAAATATGGAGTTATATAAACAGAGAAATGTAATTAGTAAATATTAAATTAATTGTAAACTTAGAAAACATGAAATAACCCAATATTGTGGGATACCAAAATAATCTTTGTAAGAAAATACAAATGACAGTGCTAATAATTAATACATAAGAAGGAAGATAATGGAAGGAAGAAAGTCAGAAGATATATGAAGATTTGAAAAGAATTCAAATTTTGATAACAATGGAGTTATATCAAGCTAGTCCAATCAGAATTCTTTGGTAACCATAGAAACGGGACTGATAGCGAAAATTACCGTTGAATATCGTTACTCAAAAAGTGACGCTCATGAAAAACGGAAGCCAAAATTTTGAACAACCAATTTTCTTATTTAACATGTTTTAAAAGTTAAACAAATTGTCAAAATTGAACGATAAAGAGGCTGACTATCACTGAACTCAATTAACTGATGGAGAAGACTTTATAATTCAAGACAAAATGAATAAATTAATCCAAGTACTTTGAAAAAGATGCCAGAAGCCCGAATAATTGAAAACTGAATTCTATTGCGGCTCCAGTCCTCTGTTCCAGACCAACAGATTAATCACATGCTACCAAGCTGTTAAGTATCCTATAAATTATCTAAACTTCCGAAATAACGCACTTTAAATATTTTTCACTATATTCTGAAATATCACTGAACCAATTTTATTCTCTTTCAAAGATTAAATAAAAATATTAAGACACTGAAAATTTGTCAAATTATAAAGTTAACCTAGTATTAGTTTACAAACCTTTAAAACACGTTTAATACACTCCAACAAACCACTTATAGCTACTCTTTATAAGATTTAAGTAGAAACATTGTAAGGTTGTGTATTTTTATTATTGTAATTGCATCTAAGCCTTTTATCGTGATCAAAAGAATCCAGACGATTGAACGAAATTATTTGTTGACTACTATGGTAGAACGCCATACTGTATATTTGTTATGTTCAAAATCAATTTGTGAAACCCAGAGAGAGCTTGTCTCATAGATAAATAACCGGTGCAAAATTATATAAGAAATCAAATATAACTTGTGTCAATGAAAACAGTAATAACCATTCGTTAATAAATCAATACTGTGTATATCAAATGTGTTTTATTTTTAGTAGGAAGGTGTATTCTTAATATTATAAATTATAGCGGACGTCTATGAAGTGGTGACTAGCGCTCAAGCAGCGAATACAGCAAACTGTTGGCTTGATCATACAAATCGATAAGCGGCAGGAGAAATTGAATTCTCCACACCGCCTGAGCGGAACCGCTGATAATAATACATTTTTAATTGTTTTAAATAAACAATTTGGTGCCACCCGGGAATCATACACTCCTAGTGAACCTCAGGTCAGGACTACGATACCTGGTTATCCGTACGTTCGCGACGGAGTCAAGCATCGTAAGTTACGTTACAGAGTGAGGACGAATTGGTAAGACACACATACACAAGTTACACTCTGACACTTCTACATTTTACAGAATCAATATAATAACGACGGCACACAGGTTGTATTATAATAGCTATAAAAAATAGTAATGACATAAATTTAACAAAGCAGCAAAATAATAAATATAAAGTAAATTGAAAGCAAAATATCAGATAAGAAATAATTTTGTAAAAGTATAATAACATCAATAGATTGTAAAACAGTTCCAAAATAATTCAAAAGACAAGAAACACGAAAAGAAGTTAAGCAGACAAGATATGCTCAATAAATAATGTTTAAATAGAACAAAATAAGAAATTATAAGATGTAACAGTTTAGGCCTATAAATGACATAGCTGTACAAATACAGAAAACCAATTGTAAACAACTGAAAACTATATTTAAATAACAAAACAAGGTAAATTATGTAATTACCATCAACTAACAAAAAATAACATGTCAGAATTATATTAAACCATAGAAATAAGAAAATTATGTATCAACTGAGTATTATAAATTTTGTACAAAAGTATTAATACATGGCTTAGACCAGTCTTATGAGATATCAAACTAATCTTTGAAAGAAAATAGGAACATCTATGTTAATATTTCAACCATTGAAATTATCCCCAAGTAAATATAGTCATTATAAAATATTTATTCATTTTGAACAAAAAACCAGGATTGATAACAATAGTTTCAAATTTACTTAGCCAATCAGAGTTGAGTCAGTAACCATGACTACAACGCGTTATTATAATTTTGACCGTTACGAAACGAGAGTTCCATTATTAACTACCCAGAGGAACAGACGCTATATTGATGATGACCATTTGAAGGAAGAATAACTAAGAAAATCAAACTAAAGTGAAACCCAATTGATTAACTGATGTCCACCATAGTTTCTGTAACACATGAAGGGACAATAACCGAATATTAAAACTACATTTAAATAAAAACTGGATGAATTAAGAAACAGACGCCAGAAATAGACGGCATCTATATCTTTGGAACCAATCGAAGGAAATAATTCTTTGGTGAAGACACTTGACGATCCATAATTCGAACAACGTGATGTTGTTAAGTATAAAATAAATTATAACTAATTACGAACCAAATTGACTAACCATTTTCTGAATAAATAACTCTCACTCTAAAATTTAAACACTAATTTCTTTCAAGGATTTATGATTCATATTTAATAACACTGTATGTAATAGAAATATAACCTATGTCAAACTGATAAAACCGACACACACCTTTTAACACAATACCGTTGAGTTTTCATATAGATCTTATTAGTATTTAAGTACCACAATTGTAAAGTGGTGTACTTTATTTGAACATCTTGTTATAAACCTTTTTTGTACTCAAAAGAATTCACTGGCAGAATAAATTGTATAAATAAGAACTATAAACATTATAGCTTCATAAGCTGAAGCGCTGCCACCTTTGCTATCCGCTGAGTGAAAACGAATTTGCTGCCGAGGCATAAACTTTGTTATAATAATTTTTATTGTATGATTATTAATCAAAAATTAATGAATTAATGAACAAATTAAATCAGTATGAACCTTTACTAACTGACTTGTAATTATTTGAATAGTATTATGTATGTTATGTGCTTTAGCGGAGAGTAGATTTCTTTACGCAAATTTTGTGTTGGCAACTCATCCCAACAACGAGCGAAAGTCGAGTTCCCGCCAATCAGCGTGGCAATTCGAATTATCCTTTACAGTATACAGGAGATAATCTAACTACGGAATTTTTAATTGTTTTATAAAAAACAATTTGGCGCCTTTCGGGAGTTACAAAATATAACATAGAACAGGTAAAGACTTCGATACTGGTTATTTGTACGTTCGCAACGGACACAATCTGCGTTGAGTCATGTCCCAGAGCGACGACGGATTGGTAAGACTTGAGAGTATACACATTACACTCTTACTCTCTTACACATTTACAATAATACGATTTAGAGGGAGGATCAAAGAGTTATATTACAATGTATGTTTTTTAATTCTGTCACTCTCCACAAATGTACTCATGTATGTCTTATTGGATCATTTGATTATCATGATTTTTTATAAGTTTTCGTTGCATTGTATTTTCAAATGTAGGATAAATGCTTTTTTAAATGCAGAGATTTAAAAAAATATGAATTAAAAAACACTTGTTTCATTTACTGTAAGTGAAAGTAATAGTCTTAAATAGCAAGTATATAACAAATAACAAACATGAATTAATTACCGCTTTCAGAACCGCTGTCATCTATCACCACTACAAGATTGCAAAGTGCGTCGACAACTTTCTGCTGGTTCTGTAAGTCCTGCTGCAGGGCACGATGTGTTTCCACCTGAACCTTGAGGGACTGAAGGTCTGGTCCTGTTTCTGACATTCGGGAAATTCTGTCTTCCGTACCGGTTAACCATTCACGTAGAGTGTCCAGCTGTCTTTGCTGTTTTGCCATCAGTACATTATGGATACTAGAAAAAAAAATACAATGAATTCTCAAAATATACAAACTGAAACATGATAATGGTTTTGAAGTAGTCTCAAAAAAAAAAAATCCACACATTAACATCAATCCTATTTAAAAACTTGTATTATTGATACATTTCATGTTAGTTCCTATATGATGTGTATTCTATTTGTTGCTTGCTAAATGCACTGCATGAAACTGAACTCTGTGTCTCTGATGGAGAGGATAAAGTATGAATGAGTGTGTTTGTGTTAGTAATGTTGGTTTGTCAAGGCCAATGATTCATGACAGCTTTATACCCTGTTCATGGTCAGACTGGTATCCACTCACAACGGCAATCAATCATTACACTTTGTAATTTTACTGCAATCTGATTTTCACCATTGTTGTATTAAGTGCATTCAAATACTATATATTATGTTTCTGTGTTCATAACTTAGTACTTTTTAAGTAGTTATCTTATAGTAATATTAACAATACGAATTTGTGAACTATCGGTTAGGATTACTGTACTTATAGTTACTTTCAGTTAGTGAGTGAATTATCTTGTTACTTGTTTATTTGTAGCTGTCTATTTCACAATTCACAATGTGAATTCACAATGGTCATCGAAAGAAAGAGAATAAGTTTCACTGTTCAGTGAAGGTCATGAAATAATTAGTAATATACCTGAAAAATATGATGAAGAAAAACAACAAAACTCACTGACTTATCCACTGAATCAAGCATCAAAACAAGATGCGTATTACTACAGTGGAAATCGTTTAACGTGAAAACGGTTACCACAAAATATCGGTTAACACGAAATACCACTCAGGTACCGATCGCCGTTTGTTATGTACAGCGTTTTATTTGTACGGTTAACACAAAAGGTTTACCTGAAAAATATCGGTTAACACGAAAAATTTTTGTTAAAAATAATTTTTTTTTGGCTGGCTTTTAAGTAACTGCATACAAAATAAAGCCACACAAGTACGCCCAAAAGCTTGTTTTCGATGTAAAGGAATCCATTCTTCATCTCTAAAAGAGAAAGAGCAGGTAGTGACCATAGTTTGTTTTGTCTACCTGTTTTGTTTTGTCTTCAGTACCAAGTTCTATTTACAGTACGTACTGTACAGTGTACCGGTTGTTTACGAGAAACCATAGCCTCTCCTTCAGCACCAAATGTGTTGTTCATTGACCGCAAATAAACCGTTATCGTTTATATTAACTACCTACTCTATAGGGTGTGGTGAGTTCAGTTCAGTTGTATTCTGTGCGTGTACAGCGGTGGTAAAGTTTGCAGTACGGTACCGATAACATTTTATTGTAAAAAATTTACTCAGTTGTGAGGATTAACTGTTTACTTTTTTACTGTACAAACTTCTTAGTCTTTTACAGCCAGTTAAGTGACGTTAAGCGTGTGACGTGTACGTGTTAAGTGAAGTTACGCTTTCGTAAATTTCGTTTTTGCAGTCCGGAAGTAAAATGGAGAAGAAAGTGCGTAAACAAAGTGCCCTCTCTTTAGAAAACAAAGTTGAACTCCTCCAAGCTGTTAATGAGGGTATTCGAACTAAAACAGAAACCTGTAAAACATTCGGTATACCAAACTCGACGTTATCCACGATTATAAAAAATAGAGATAAAACTTTAGAACTGTATGAGTCGGGCAAGTTTGAACCAGGCAGAAAACGTTTCCGTAAGGCAAACCACGAAAACTTAGAGGCTGCTCTTCTTTGTTTGGTTTAAGCAAGCAAGATCACAAGATGCTCCTATTTCTGGACCACTACTGATGGAGAAAGCAAACTACCGCCATGGAGTATGGTTCCTACCACTACCGATATGCTTTCGTTGCTGAGCCGTGTTCGTCGATATTTTGAAGCCAACTCGGAAGGTGAAATGTTTGAACACGTTGATAAATTAGAACAATTTGTTGAAAATAAAATAGTGCAAAATTGTGTGCAAATGAAAATAACGGATTATTTTAAATAAAGATAAACACGAAAACAACGGTAAAGTTGAAAGACATACTGTAGTCTATAAGAAAACCTAAATCATAGGACTAAATTTAGAACAGCTAATAATAATTTTAAGAAAAATTAACAATAAAAAACCATGAGGATAAATAAAAGGTTATATTTGTTGCATTTTACTAGACAGTACAATAAATAATCTACAGTACACTATTTGTTCACTTCCTCATTTTGTTTCACTTTTTGTTCGCTTAACGCGAAATTCGGTTTACACGAAAAAAATAACTGGTCCCCGTCATTTCATGTTAACCGATTTCCACTGTATAATAAATCAGAAAGCTTCATTAAATATTTGAGAAAGCAAAGGAAATGCAGTCCAGAAGGAAAACTCTCTACATTGTGGAAAAAATGTAAAACGCATGAGAAAAGGAAATGTTTTCTTGATGATTCTGATAAGTGTTTAGTAAGAAATATTATTCAGTATTTTTATAAAACTCAAAATGTTGTGCCCACTGTTAAAAATCTCCTACCTCTCAAGAAAGAAAGAATCCATTTCCCATGGGGGTGCTAAATCATTCACGCAAATGTTTAAAAGTATGGGATTCGAGTGGAAGAAATATAGAAGTAAAAGAAAAGTGTTAATTGAAAATTCAGAAATTGTAATAATGCGTTACAAGTACCTTGTGCAAATTAAAAGTTTTTGGAAATCTGGGAGAAACATATTTTTTTAGATGAGAGGAAAGTGAACTTGAGTGAGTTTTGTTAATATAATGTGAATCGGTATTCCTCAGTAGTCGTTGGTTTGTTTACACCACCGAACGTGGCTACATGTGCGTGTGTCTACGCTCTCTGTCTACTTCACATTTCTCTGAAGTACATAGAGTTCAGTCTAAAGCAGTACTTATATCTAATGTTGTACTGTTACAATATCACACAATGTTATGTTTAATTATATAAACGGGTTTAATGGGTCATTTGCTGACGAGAGTGAGACATCTATACAATACTATAAAATAGGTTAATTACCTTCTGTCAACGTTTCTTAGAATCCTTTTCAGGATAACTCGAGTTTTGACACCAATCATCATCATCAGATCGGATATGAATAAGGTTAAAACATTATTGATGTATATACATCTCGTCAAATATTAAAAATTAAAAACAAAACATACATTACACAAATAATAAATAAAACATATTATAACAAAATAACAATATAACAACGAAATATAAAAACACGCGACCGCAACGAACCTGCACAGGAACGCCACCACGGTAAGACTAATCAATGCCGGCTTGACCTTGGTTCAATTTTATCGATCTGATATAGCCGATTTCTCGTTCTATATGATCGATTCTATTAAATAAAATATTATTTGTATGTATTGCTTTTTCATTTAGGACACGATTGTGATCCTGCTTTATAGCTTTATATATCTCGAACCTTTCAAGGGTGTCCAGCTTTAGTGACTTTTTACATTTATGTAGGATATCTAAATTATCACCAATACTCTTTATATTATGGTCATGTAAGCTTAAATGTTCTGCAAATGTAGATCTTCTTACATTTGACTTGGAGCTTGGGATATGTTCTTTATAGCGTAATTTGAAGGAACGACCTGTTTGTCCTATATAGAACTGTGTGCAATCAGAACAATTAAGTCTATATACACCAGTACCGTCAAATATATCGGAGGGTATATTTTTGTTAGTAAATGTAAGTTTTTTCTCAAGTTTATTACCCGCCTTTGAGGCCAAAGTAATATTATGCTTTTTTAATTGGTTTTTTAAAATATGGTGTAGAATTTCACCATATTCTATCGCAATGTATTTGTTTACTTTTTCTTTGGATACATCAATATTTATTGGTTTATTTTGTTTTTTATTAATTATTCTATCTACTATATGACTATCTATACAATGCAAATTTTATGCTAATGGTGGTAAACCACACAAAGAGGTACAGCTATAACTCAAGTCATACCATTAGCTAACATTTGCTGCTGAATTCTTAAGAAACATGGACTGAAAAAAATACTGAAAAAATGTTAAAACCTCATGACACTCATTTAGGACCCCTCCCCCATAAAAAATATTTTAGGCATATCAGAAAATAAATTGTTCTAAAACACTGACTGGACTCTAAAACTGAATTCTGGACTAAGCTGTCTTGGCATTTCACAAAACCTGCAATTATGTAATGAGGATTTAAAGGAAAAAAATGTTTCTCCACTGATGTGGATGAATTTGAATATTATACTCTACAGGCGGATAGTGATGGAAGCGATCAACAGTGAGAGTGGGAATAGTGTTGAGAGTGACAATAAACAAACAGTCAAGTTCACTGTGTTTATATTTTTCATCATATTGAGCCCTATAGATGTATCTAGTACATCCAAGTCAAACAAGTGCCAGAATCCTAAGGACGTACCAGGTGCACCCGCAAATTTGACACATTTTAAACTAAACGAGGTAGCTCCTATACGTTCATAAGCTTGGTTTCCATGTAATGAAATATTTGAGTTTTGGCTATTTAAACTGTAGAGGTCAGCATGCACTGGAACAAAATGGGGAAAAATATTTCTGTTTGTACTATGTACACGTATTTGATGAGGGAGCCATTTTTGTTGTTTACCTACAGCTTGTGCGTGAGATAGTCGTGTTTTGTTATATTTTTGTTTATTGAAAATTGATTCCAGGAATTATTTTACATAAGAAGAAATTAATGAAATCATAAACAGTTCTGGCTCTGACATCGATTCATCAAATTCATATTCAGAAATTAGTGGTAATGTGTGCTGATGATATGATTGTGATGGGTGAACCTAATAATATAACTTAACATTTCTCAGTTTTTAGTTGAAATTATTAAAAACTCAAAAGATGTACATAGTGATACAAGTTAATTTCGTATATCAAATTCAAGTACATGGTGTGAGTTAGATGAACAACCACTGTTACCCGTGTATGATACAGTGAGTTGTATCCTAACCTCAGTTGATAAGATGTCTTTTGTTTTAGACTATTTCAGTAAATTTTTTTATAACACAATATTTAGGTAGAAACAACATAATTTTGTGTATAGCTGTAATCTGTGTTTAAAATTAATGTATTGCGTAAGAATTGAGTTGAGCTAATTTTCTTTTTTAGTGAAAAAGTTGTAACCGGGCTAAAAGGAGAGGGTTTTATTTTATTAAAATCATATAAATTTATTTTCCATCTGTGTGGCCAGTCCCATGTTAAATAAAGTTGTCATCAAACAAAGGAACAGTGAAGTGAAATTGTGAAAGGCGAGGTGGTAATGGAATGCGACGTCGAGTGTAACTCCAGGGTAATTAAGCATTTCGGCACGTACAAAGACGCGCAACATGAACATGCACGCATAGACGACGCACATCAGACTCCAAACAACGCCACAAAAAATGGTGAGATGCGAAAACTTTATTTCCATGCGGTCTGATGCTGGCGGATACACTGAGAGGCCACGCCTTCCACAGCCTCAATATTTTTGCCAGTTGGCATTGTTAACACCTGGGCACAATGCAAACCCATGTTACCAATACAGTGACAAAAAACTTTGTAATCCAAAAGGCAGTGACTTCCGCCTCATGAACAACGCAGTCGACTTATAGTCGCGGCATTGGCCCGACGCACGCTAAGACTCGTGGGCCCCAAGAATCTTTTAAAGTTTAATTGAAAGTAATAAACTTGCACAAATAAGTGACCGGATACCTAAGAATGGAGTAAGTGGAGTGACGGAAGAAAGTGTAAAAGTGTATTGAACTAATAAACATATTCGGACATATATCGAGTGCGGCACGTGACGAGGAGAAGTACGCTCAAAGTTAAGTAATAGATGACTACCAATCTCACGCTACAATTCTTCTAAATTAAGAGAGCGCTCTAAATAAAATAAAAGGGGGGTTGTAAAGGTATGAATGCGAGAATGTAGCAAGGTGGGTTTGTCTTATATAAATTAAGAGTTAGAATTAGAATAAGTAAGTAAATTAGAATTAAAAATGTTAAGTAAATGTTTTGTTTGATGTCTGTTTTTAATTTGTTTCTCATATTTAAAAAAATGAAAAAAGTAATTTGGATAGAATAAACTAAAGGGTTCGTTTTATATAACCATGAGTTAGTGTAGTTATTTCGTCGTTACCACTTCCTAGTGTTCTGTGCTGAAAAATTCGTCTAACATTCCCAGGTTTCTTCTGAATTGGGGGGTAGTCAGATTGCAAAATTATCCCTTTTGTTTAATTAAGGAAAAGTGTAAAGGTTTCGATGTATATCCTAAAACATCGTGGCGACTCTGGACTTCTGATTGAAATTTAAAAGAAAAAGGTAAGTAAGCGAAAAAAGACCGCATGTAAGATTCTGGCAGTATTTTATTTTATTTATTTATTTCGATTAAGTTTGTTTGTTAACAAAGTGTACTTTTCACAATTTAAGTAAAAAAGTATACTACAAAACACCATGACAAAATATATACCATTTTAAAGCAGAAGACGTGTACTTCAATGCACTGTTTACAGAATGGATGTAAGTGAAGAGACAAATTTTTTATTAGCCCTCAAACTTTTACTAAAATGCTCAGGACACAGCAGTATGTAGGGACTGTAACCGGGCCAGCCTCAATGTCTTAAAAGTGGGTTTCAAATTATGTATGATTGTGTGCTTATTTAATATTATGCAAGAGTAACTGTTATTTCTATTATTCATCAAGTATGTGAATAACACTTAATAACAGAACATAAATCTTTGACAAGGTATTTTTTTTATTTTTTACAAATTGACTTTTTCGACTTTCGACATCTTCTAAAGTTTTTAGTGTTATATTAAGAGTCAAGTTATTGTCAGGTAAGTACATTCTAGACATTACAAATTTTCTATTTGCTACAATCATTTTAAACTGTTCGACTATAATACAGTAAAACCTCGTATTTATGCTCCCGCTTATAACACTATCCCGTCCATTACGCTCTTTTTATATGGTCCCTGGACGTTTCATATACATACCCCTTAAATTTTAACCTCTTATAACGCTTCCAAGTCCCGCTTATAGTGCTTTTTTCCCGGTCGAAAATGAGGAAAAATTCCGTATAAATTGTGAAACAGTACTATATTTGAGATGTTTTAAAAGTGTGGTGAAGAAATTGTTGCTCTGACTGTACTGAAGGTACGGTCACCCTCTACCCGACACCCCGAGTAGACAAAAGGAATTCCACCCTCTACCTGAAGAAACCCTCCGGACAGCAGTGTCGGGAATTGTACCTAACAGTACTTTCCTTTGTATGAAAGGAATTTAACACTCAAAAGTCTCCCTGTCAATACAGTACATTTCTGTCCTTTCTTATTAGTCGTTCTTTGAATTCTTGGCAGTGCAGTTGTGATTAGTGCAAAAATGGCAAAGCGGAAATCTCTTTCTATAAGTGAAAAATTACAAATCCTCCGTAAGTACGACGAAAATTCTATGCTGAATCAAAAGGATTTTCTGAATCTGTGGGAATCCCTTCATCCAGCTTAAGAACAATAATAAAAAATAGGGATGCTATTACCGATGCAGCGAAGGGTGGTTGCAAACGTAAGAAAGTGAGATCCGGGAAATATGAAGACGTCGAGGAAATTGTTATTGAATGGATTCACAAATCCCGTGATGCTTCAATTCCATTAAGTGGCCCAATCATACAAGAGAAACCATGAGAAATAGCAGGCAAATTGAACACAGACTTTTCTGCTTTGAATGGTTGGCTTGATAGATTGAAGCAAAGGCATGGCATAGTGTATCGGCAAATCAGTGGTGAATCAGAGTCAGTTAGTGACAGTGATGTAAATGACTGGCAAAGTGAAGTGCTACCTAGGCTCATTAATAATTATGCGTCGCGCAATGTGTTTAACGCAGATGAATATGGCTTATTCTTTAATCTAATGGCCGACAAGTCATATGTGTTCAAAGGGGAGAAATGTCACGGTGGCAAATTAAGGAAAGAAAGGGTAACTGTGCTTGTTGCTGCAAATGACGATGGATCTGAAAAATTACCACTGTTAATGTTGGGGAAGTCACCTAGACCCCGATGTTTTAAAAACATTAAACGACTGCCTTGTGAATACAAAAATCAAGCACGTGCCTGGATGACTGGTGACTTGTTTGTCACTTGGCTCAAAGACTTAGACAAAAAATGGTACAAACCAATCGCAAAATCATGCTTTTTGTCGATAACTGTCCAGCTCACCCGAAAAATGTGAATCTGAAAAATATAGAACTAGCATTCCTGCCTCCCAACACAACCAGTAAACTCCAACCAATGGACCAGGGGATCATAAAAGTGCTCAAGCATTTTTATCGAAAGTATGTTGTTCTATGATATCTGCAGTGCGACAGTGTAGCCGAAAACCGCATCACCTTATTGGACACAATGAATTTCATCTCCGCTGCATGGGAAGGGATCGATGCGCAGAGCATCCCAATTGCTTCAATGAAGCAGGCTTTTTTAAGGTAAGATTCTAAATGTTGTTAGATTAGGCTATTATCAAGCTTCTGTAAAAAACCTTTTTTGTTTCGACAGAGGGTTAATTTTCTTTTTTTAATTTCTTAGAGACATGGTGTAACACCCGGTGAAACAAATGCCCCTGTCACAATTGATAATGACGAGGATTGGGCTGCTGTACAGGAGAAGTTAGGAGATGTTAACTTGGAAGATTTTATATCAGTTGACAATGGTCTAGTGACATCAGAAATCCGCGATGTCAACGACATGATTGCGGATCATGCTGCCGCTACCGTCCAAGATGAAGACAGTGATGAGGAAATTGAATCTGCTCCAAAAATATAATATTACTGTTACTCCTGGCGGCATATCAAGTGACGTGAATAGCTACTTAAACCGCATAGAAAATGTAATCATTCATAACAGTAGTACACACACTTGACAAACATCAATCAAAGACTTCTTTAATAGGAAATGAGCTAAAATTTGCATTTTGCATTGTAACTAATGAACAATACTGTAATTATAAATACAGTACTGTAATAATAATAATACTGTAATACAGTAATAATAAAACACAGTACTGTAATTGTTTCCTATGAAGTGGTGTCCAAATTGTTTTCCAATCTCACAAATCATTTCCCGTCTATAGCGCTGTCCCGCTCATTAAGCGTTTAAACCACAGTCCCTTGATGAGCATATTAACGGGGTTCTACTGTATATAATATTTTATCTACACAAGACAGTTTGTCAAATCTCTGGAAATATTATTTTGAAAGGGCTAGACGAAGAAGACATAATAATACACTCGTACCCAAAGTGTCAAACATTCAACATTGCTTGTTCACATCTACAAAACCATCATTCATACACACATCTACAAATGTTCCAGAATTCTGAAGAAAAAAACATTTTGTTTAAATTACCTGGCCTGTTTCTCCATAGCTTTAATGCGCAGAGCTTCCCACCGAGAGTTTAGAAGCCTCATTTGTACTCTGACTTCATCTTCTTCATCCCTTGACAGTCCACCCTCTGACAACATACGAGCACCCTCTTCTAGCACTGCCCCAACACCTTCCTGATGGCCTGACAGCTCAAGCAAGAAACCCTGTGTAGTTTTTAGAAAATTACATGACTGAATATATATTAACATATACACAAATAATACATACATGTATTATATGTATTTTTTAATATAGTTCTAAAAAATGTCTCGTATATAGACAAAGCTAAATAATATCTGTTATTTACTAACCTCATGAGAATGAAATTGTTCTTTAATAGTTTCAAGATCAGCCTCTAACTCAGTATCATCATGGTTGAGCCTGTCTTCTGCTTCTAGTAACCATGTGAGTACTTCTTCCATGGCAACCTGATATCCTCCAAGTTCAACAGAAACATTTGTTGCAATGCTGACTGGCCTTGAAGCTCTTGCCGACTCCCCACTGGCGTCCGACTACATGGAAAAATTTTAAGTTACATTAAATTCTCTTTTCAAACATGCAAACAAATAAAATGGTGAGACAGTTTATTTTAATTTCATAATCCTTACAATATATTATATTTCTTATAATCTTATAAGAAATATAATATATTTATAAGAAACCTTATAATCTTATAAAAATATATTATAAACCAAGTTTATTAAGATAAATTTTTTACTGTTTCATAAAATTTACTGTTTTATAACACACACACACACACACACACACACACACACACACACACACACACACACACACACACACACACACACACACACACACACACACACACACACACACACACACACACACATTATAAATACTTCTGCAAGTAGACTGTTCTTATTTTCTAAGTTTCATTTTAACCTGACACACACTTCACAGAATATATCTGTATCATCATAGGTTTCTAAATGAATTTGTGTATATCACATGAGTTCATTTAGAGAGCTCTGATAATACGATACAGACTATTACATAAACAGAGAACGTGCTCCTAGTTCTGGCGTTAAAATTACTTTTTATAATTAATATGTGATGATATTAATTATGGTGATTATGTTTAATATGATTAATGCCTTATTAATATGCTCAGCGCCAGAGATTTTTTTAGATCTCAGGGTTTATTAAATAATAACTCTTCTGTTAAGATGCTAATAACTTATTTAATATTTGAATAATTATTCATATACAAACAAGATATTGATTATAATCTTATATCAATAAACATATAAGTATCATATTCAAATTCCCATTGAATTTGATCATAAATCATTATATATCTTTACACAGCACTAACGCTTTAATTCAATTACTACCTTTAAATTCGCTTGCAATTATAATTAAACAAAGTAGTAAATTCTTTATAAATTATCTTTGTATACTTCAAATAATCTTGATATTACATCTGTTCAATGCTTAATCATTTAGTAAAACAATTATTAATTAAACTATCAGATGAAATTAATGTATTCACTGACTTTGTTTTTATAAATTGTTAGTTAGATTATACTAAGTACATATAGAGTTATTCATTAGTTCTTTCTAGGTCATAAGATATAGAATTCTACTAGCATCTCAACAGACTCGTGAATTCTTTCAGAATGAAACGGGCGAACCAAAGATAGACGACTAAACTACATGGGATTTATAATTAGTAAACAATTGAAATTAATCTGTTACTTGAGTGTGTGATTATCCATCTCCTGCCTTTGTAATGATTCACATCAATACACATTACACTTTTTACACTTTACCACTATTGCTCTGCTTTGGTTTACACACTCTCGACAACTTCTATCGGTCACGTACTCGACTGCAACTCGGTTATATACTCCGTTCTACTTACGCGCACCAGATAAAATACACTTTGTCTGTATTTACTTCGTATTACCGCACATATCAATATAAACTTCTTCAATCTTGATGTCGCACTAAATAAAAGTTATTCACTCGTGATCTTTTCTTCGTACTGGCTTGTTCAGTTTATACTTGAATTGTTAATTATATGATCACTGAATGTTACGTTGAACTATTATTTCCATTATACGGAATAAGATGATTGTCACATAAAGCTTGACTAACATAAACTAAAAGAGATTGATTCAGAACTTTGTAATAAGAATGTTTGCGTTCGAATAAGTTTCACTAAAAGAGACTGACTAAGTAAATGTAAGAGAGTTTGATTAAGAGATACCAAGAGAGTTTTCGTTCCTCCCAGGGTAATATTTATACGGGCGCTTCCTTTACTCTCTCCACCGTCACACTAAAAATTACCCCATTGGTTATCTATTTCGTTTTTTGCTGGTAATTTCAAATCTACCCACTCAGTAACAGCTAAAAGTTCGCGCTACAAAAAGACGCTTTTTCTGGTTGGCTGCAACATTCCGCGAGCGGCAATTTCCCTCGTGTATGTTAATTCGTAAAACTGACGCTAACTTTCTCTGACGATTTCACATCTTTACTGCGTGATCTATTGTACTTTCAAGGTTGTAGTTGACACCCTCCTAACGGGACTCCCATCATTTTTTGTGACTTTTAGCAAACAAAACATTCTATATCTTTATGACTTTAGAAAGCTGTTTCATACAATACACTTTTAAAACTGCTGGCTCCATACTGTCGCCTGTATAATATTAACTTTTTATATAACCAGGAGACGTTCATTTGTCTCGTTCTTATTACAATTACATTAAAATTGCTTAATTCTTATTTAATACACATATTACATTATTAATTATGTCTAAATAATAATACATCATATTACATAACCTTGGTTTACGTTATAAGACATTCTGTAAAACACACATCAGATTGAAACAAAATGAAAAAAAAATAAGAACATTCTACTTACAGAAGTAATTATAATTTGATTGTATATATAAGATATATCTAAAGGATGAAAAAACAATAAACTATGTAACTTATATCTTGGCAAACAATTTGATTGGTGTTTGTTAGATGAACATACATTTCCAGAGATAATAACTCTGTATGTTTACTTTGGCATTATGAAAATAAAAAAATAATTACCGGTATTTTACTTATAACTGTGGTATAAAATCATCACTCAATCTCATCTTGTTATCAGTTAATTAAAAAGTTTCCACAGTCAACTAATTACAAAATGAAACATATGTAACTTAACGTTATATAAATAGGAAAATAATTACTAAAATGTAAAGCATGTGCATATCTGGTTTTATATAGCCATTTCTGCAATAACTACAAAATAAAAGTAGCCACACTTTACTATACAATAAAAATTTACAACATTAAACTCAAGGCATGACGATGTAAGCAAGTTGAGAAGACCTTGTAATCAAAAACAAACAGTAGAAAACATACAATTTAAAAAAATAAAATAAAAGATAAACTGTTTCCAATGAAAGAGTCTAAACAATATTCAATAAAAATAATGTAAAAGTATTTGAATTCTACAATTCAATTTGACACATACTTCAGGTAAAGGTGAGCTGAGTGATCCAGTTTCTGAATTCAGTGAGAAGTCAAGGTTGTTCATCTCTAAAGAGGAATGAGGTAATGACTGGAAGAGGCACATCACATACATCATCACAGACTTCTTGTCCGGGACTGAAGTATTCACATCTGTCAACAGAAATTGCACCACAAAACTAAAAACCAATTCTGTTAAATACAAAATACAAATTTTATGCATGAACAGCCACCGCTACATCAATAATCCAAAGCAACAGCCAGTCCACATTTTGAATTTGTTCTTATTTTTGAATACAGAATACCAGGAACATTTTACATTAATGGGCTGCTATAGTTTTTCTTTATTTTTAATTTAATATATTATTAAGTAATTCTAATTTTTATATTAATTTTATCAGTAAATTAATAAAGAAAAATAATTTTCAGTGGATACTGGTACAGCTAAAATAACACTGGTCAACAAAATTTAATTTTTTGTTTGTTAAAAGAAAGTGAATAACTGATTCTTATAGCATTTTTAGTGCTGATTTCAAATATGTTAACATGTTTTCCTGTCGGGCATAGGTTTTTAGTAATTTACATTTTTCTCTTCCAAAAAGAAAATTATGTGACGGTAATGTAACAATATGTTACATGCATCATTTATCTAAAATGTACTTCTTATGGATTTTATGCTATAATTTGCTATAGGTTCCTCTTTAGGTTCCAGCAGTAGTCAGCTAGCATTTTGGGATAAATTTATATAACATATTGAACCATATGAACTATTATGAACACGAAACTGACTCTGAACTTTATTAATATTGTAAATTTATTCATTGTTAGAAATATTTATTCGCAAATCAAGGTTAATTGTGTATAACCTCGAAACCCAGTTTAACCTCTAAATTAGACACCAGTCGTCTTGAGGACTTACGATATTAGTTTAAGATTTTCTATATTTAATGTAATCACTCTCCTATTATGAGACTTTATAGTAATAATTGACATCTTACAGTTCTGTATTTTGCAGTTTCAAAGAACCCATTGTTTAAAACGAACTTTGACCATTTTGTCGACCAACCATTTGTATACAAGGTACCAACCCTGGGATACTAGTTTCAGAAAATGTAATGATTTCTTGTAAAGCAAAGATAACTGAATTGATTGTTTTTAATAAGGATTAAGGATCAGATAAAACGATAAATAAATAGCCTTTTTCAACATTAAAGGAACATGTATTTATTTTCATTCGGTAAAAAAGTTTTTCGCAATCAAACAGAGGTTATGTTTATGTCTGAGACCAGGTGGTAACACTTATCACCGGCAGCAGTGAAGCTATTCAAATGTTTTAAATTTTATATCGACAATATTTTGTTAACATTGTCATCACGAATGAAGAATCTCCGTTCAAAATGAGTATTTAAATATAATATCAACATAATTCACTTCATTAATTCAAACAAAATCATACTACAGTTAAAGAAAACGTTATTCAACATATAACCCCCTATAATTTAATAAGGAATAAAATAAATCCAGGAAGATTATTTTTTAACAATATAACCACATACCATAAATAAACTATAAGAAGAGAACAGAATACGATATGTAACATATGGCGCCAACAACTTGTGGGGCGTTTAACAACCTAAATCCAGCAAGATTATTTTTAACAATATAACCACATACCATAACTAAGAAATCGATCTGAAAACGATACGTAACAATATGCCCCAAAGCTTCCGGTAAAGAATTCATGTCATTTGCAGTACAATAGACTTCGTACTGGAGAAGAAATGTTCAAATTCAGACTGCCTGTCATGGAGATGAATCAAAATGTTCTTGTTTGTTTTGATTAGTGTGTATATAACAATAATGATGACTATTCACCAACCCAAACAACTGTATTTCACTTAATCAATTTAGTTGCTGCACACAAATAAACCAAAGCTATTTTTCTGATATTTTCTAAGTCCATAAAGTCTATGCATATGGAGTTCATGCATAGTACCTACTGAAAAATAAAAAGGGCAGTCACAAAAAAATTGAGGCTGATGGAGAAATTCTGACTAGATATTCAAAATCAGCACCCAAAAATACATAAGAATTAGCAAAATTGACCATTTAACAAAATCATTGTTGACCAAAGTAATTAGACATGAAACTTGTGTCAGAATGCGCAGTGTCAAAAGCTCTCATTGCGCATACGTAGTTTGATGTGTTGTTTTCGTCCAATCATTTTGCGTTCAGAAGAGCTGCATGGTTGGTGTGTCATATGATTCTGTATCATGGTTAGTCACCTCACACCCTGCTTCCTGCACTGCTTTCCCCGCCTTCCCCCCCACTATGATATGTACGAACCATTTCATGTCTCACTCCTTCATCTGTACACTGACAAGATAGGAAATATGTGAGGCGTACATGACACTTTGTAAGCAAAGAATGATGCAACATTCTGGCATCGTTTCATATGACACAAGTTTCCAGAGTGAAAGTAAAGACAAAGATTCCAAGAGAATTTGCCAATTTGGGACAGATAGGTTTAAGGAGAGGGCAGTGATATGTTGAGAAGATATGCATCGCATATGTGAGCAACTGGATAATGCAACCTCTGGCATGTTGTTGTCACTTCTGTGACTTCTAACAGCACCTGGGGCAATCTGGTTATATACCTCATCACACAGGATTAAGTACAAAAGCATTATTTCAGTACAAAAGTCTCCACCCAGTTGTAGCTGTCAACCCAGGGGTGCCAGGTGTTGGGACTTTTTCCCACAGTGGTGAAATCTGAAGGTTCAAAAATTCTATATGGGGATTTCCTTTCAAACACTGATTATATTCAATGCTGAAATATTTTCAGGTGCTAATGAAAATTTATTAAGCTTTTGGAGAGAAGTGAAAAAACACAAAAGAAACGGTTAAGTGAACCTTCCCTACTTTTCCAGCTTATACAAAATTCAATTTACTACATATCAGTGGGTGTGTAGAAACAATTTTTAATGTCATTAACCTCAGTTAAAACAAAATTATAAATAAATTAGGTAGTGAAACACTTTATGGCTTATTAGGCACAACAAATGTCCTAAATAAACAAAATAAATCTTGTTTGGATTTTATTACAAATGGTGCAATAATGAACAAACATAGTAACTGTACATATTGTAACGTCACAAAACGGTCCATAATATTACAACCACCAGAAGAGTGAATGATACCAAAATAAATATAAGTAAGAACCAAGTATAGGTAACAAGGAAGAAGGTAATAGTTAAAATTATAAACCATTAAAGAATGAAAGGAGATAAGACCTTCAAGTGAACAGTAGTAAATCTACTATCTGCATAATATGACACTACAACATAAACAGACAATTTGACAGAGACGAATTGACAAGACAAAGTTTCCCAAATAGACTGATAAGTGAGCTTAAATAAACCTTTAATAAACGAAGTCAAATAGTACAAGTAAAATAAAAGATGACAAGAATTATATTTGTAACATGTAGTATTATTAAAAACAGCACATTAGCTGAATAATGTCAAAGTACTGATTTGAGGGACAAATATAAAGAAAGATAATATTGTTAATCATGAGCTATGAAAGATGATAAGAAAACCAATTGTATATACCATAATAATGAGATGATCTAAATGGAACCATCAAAGTAATAACCAAATGTTTTATTCTTCGTATTGTTTAAATTAGCAGCCATCCTTACTATTTCTTTTATGAATTTGCTAACTGCTATAATTTTTTATTGTTCGACTAAGCTTTTCGTCATTACTGACATCTTCAGGTCTTAAACAACCTGATAGCAAATTCATAAAAGAAATAATAACCAAATGTTAATTAAATAATGTTATAAGAATATCAAATGTGTAAAAAAGATGTATTATTAGTCAAGGAACAAAACCTCATAATGAAATATGTAGACCAAAAGAATGGCTTAAGATGAATTGAAATTACTCAATGAGTATTAACTAATATAAATAAAAACTCTAAGTAAAGACACACAACTTAGGTGAAGTCAATAATGCAGAGAAAGTTGAAATAATAACAAACAAATGATGACCCAAACAAACCATGAAAATAAGAATCATGTAGAGACCCTACAAAACATAGGGAGATATAATAATATTAATTACAATGAAGGTGTAAATCACCATACTATGAGTAATAGTATAAGTATAGGAAATAAGAAAAAATGTTGAAATAAGAATAGTCAAGTAAAGAAGTTTATAATCGACAATCAACAAGTGTTGATTACACCATACCATACTATGAGTAATAGTATAAGTATAGGAAATAAGAAAAAATGTTGAAATAAGAATAGTCAAGTAAAGAAGTTTATAATCGATAATCAACAAATGTTAATAAATAATTAATATTGTTCAGCTGGATACAGCATTTATAAATAATAATATGTTCATTTCAATCAAATAATTATGTTCAGAAGAGAAATTAATGATAGTTAAGTAAATATTAAGAAAAAAGTTAAAAGTCGGATCTGCAACATTAGCTGACGCCTGTAAACAATGCATTATTTAGAATAGGCTATTATGAAAATAGAAATTGTTAAAGAAAAATATAACCAAACTGGCATCAAGTCATGTCAAAATAACGAGAAAGAAACGAGCTATACAATGCTAATAGTAGAACCTAATTTGTACTTAAAATAACTGAGATATAAATGTAGCATCATAAATTTTGTGAATTTTGAATAAATACAAGAAATAAAATTAACAACGAAAGTGACGCGTTGAATACAATTATGTAACATTATGTAACGGCTAAAAATAGAATGACCTCATCATGACATCATTTTCAACCAATCAGGAAGTACCTTAGAAAGCAGTTAACACAGCCTAGCGGCGATCTAAGAAAAGTAGCCTATATATACAAACGCACGAGTAAACAAAACACATTTTGTCAATTTCCACTCAACCAGCAACTACGAATCCAGACCAAAGTTATCATCAAAATTAATTATTCTACAAGTGAAGAAGTTTAAATATAGTAAAGTGCATCGAAACCAGTAGTGATATCTTTACTAGAAGTGCGAATTGAAAGAACGAGGTTAGGTACACTACCTAACCAAGTAATTAAATATTCAAGAAGATATATAATAGTTCATATGCGTAAACAGTGCAGTGAAGTCACGATCAGTGTACCAGATCGTGAAGTGTGTTAATAAATAATCCATAAGATTATAATTCATTGAGTACTGTGCCATATATTTACCTTGTTTATGAATAATATATTAGTGGTATAGGACATAATACACCTGTATACTAACGCAAAAACAATAATACCATAAGTACTAAGCGCTGTCTTTATTTTATTTAGAGGAATTATACTATTCCGAATATAAGAATTCATGTATTAGCGTTACCGTAATTAACCTCAAACTTGTCAAGATTAAACGAACTTTTCGTCAATCGATTTAAATGATTAAAGGTGTCTAACCTATTAATTTCAATTATTGTAATAGCATTGTATCGCAAGGCATTGGCATTTTATCCTGTAATCTAAAAGAAGTCACCCTTGAGGTATGAAAAATTTGTAAACAAACAATCGATTATTAGCAGAGTTATCATTGCAAACCCATTGGGTTAAAAATAGTTAAAAGCCGGATGATTTGTAATCCGTTTGCATTATTAATTGAATGTATTAATTTGAAACAAGTAAATAGTGAGCAATAAACAAATGAATTGCGAACTAACAAACATTGTCAGTAATTATTTAAACAGTAATTAATTCTTTTTTAACAATTAATGAGTTGCAATTTCAAAGCAAGCAACCAGTTAAATTGGCTATTTGGACGAGTGAACCGCCAACAGTTAAAATCAAATAAATAGTTAAGAAGGAAAGTAATTCCTGATATTATTTTAATCACTCAATTTAAATTCAATCAAAATTAATTATTTTAATTATTCAAATAAATTCTTTTTATGGAATATTAACAAGAAATTCCATATGGCACCCAGGTAAAATTCAACTGTGCTCACTTAATAAAAAACAGTGCAGACATACTGTTTTTTTTTGAAAATGTGACAGTACATAGGACCGTCTAAGGATTTATTGGTACAGGGAAATAATTTTATTGTGTTTTCATGTGTTAAGAATGGTTAGGTTAACTTTTCCCAATATTTTACACACAACGCAGTTCGCCAGAGTAGCTTGACTTCAAGGTCATGGGCGTACGTGACTTTCAACACATATTTGGACCAAGCAGGCCTCGAACAATGTTAAAAAACGTCATAACCAATACGAAATCGCAACAACGGAGGCGTAAGACAATGCCGTCATCCGTTTTAAACAAAAGAATGCAACATACACTCAGAGCGTTAGCACGCTAAAATATTCGCTGGCGAAGTTTTGCCAGTAAAAGTGTTTTTGAACAGTTAAAATGTGATTAACAAGTAATCAGTACCTGTTAATGTAACCAGTAATATACGATGTAAATATAAATTCAGTGCAACGAAAGGACAGACTAAACAGTGAAGTTCGCCGACTACCTGGCTTGAGATGGAGAACGTCTGAGTGAAAACTACAACTACAAACTCAGGAAAGTTTCAAATACTATAACCATTATTCATTTGATCATATCAGCTCAGAATTCTAATTAAAATGAAAAAACAAAAATGTACCAATAATTAATATACGGGGAAAGAGTGAGTGTGCGCGTGCGAGAGAATGGCGGCATTTTTTGATAAATGAGGCATTGGTTTATGTTTTAAGAAATTTAGTAAATCAACTCAAAATTAACTGCAGTCTATTAAAATGCTTTTGTAGCAAATTAAGTACAAAATTGAATAATGAAAATTAATGAATAATTAGCTGGACGGAAGTACGTAGCCACCATTTTGATTTGTAAACGTATGACGACAATTTTGAAATATTAAACAAAAGTCTTATTCCACATACATGGTGTTAGAGTCATTATTTCGAAAAATCCCAAACTGTTTCTGTTTCTCGCTTAGTAAAGAACCTTGGACCCTTAGTGAAAAAAGTAGTGTAGCAGCAGCGCCACGTGCACAGACCGGATGTGTTGTAAATTATATGGTATAACTTGACAACAAACAAAAGAACCCTCGGCTAGTTGGGTTCGCGCACTTGCATCTGCCAGTTCTGACACGACGGTTGAAAATCCGTAATCTGGCGACGTGGTGGGGGCAATGGAGGGGCGAGCGGAGGTTCAGCACTTCGCTACAGAATGCGAATGTTTCATACAAGCGTCTGACTAAATAAAATATAATATTTCATGCAAATTTGTATATAATAAAAATAATATATTTTTTTATAATATATTATGTATTTGACAATGTACACAGATTTTTCCTATTTTTGATAATTAATTATCTGTTCATATTGTTACTGAACGAGATTCTGCGTGTGAATATGAGGTGTTTAATATTTCGTGTATTTAATTTAATTCGGAGCTTAAATGTCACGTGGGCTTCAAAACCTATTTGAAACATCTATTAAATATATAAACCTAAAATTATAAAATAGTATTAATCATAGAGTTAAATGGAACTATTTACAATTCCCAAGCTGTAAACCATACTTTAAAGAAATATACGGCTCCAATAAGCATACACACAGAGGACATAATATGAACAAAACGAAATAATACATGCAAAACACTTGCTTATGAAGGATAAGGATTAAGTCATAAGAGGCAGTATAACATACCTGTCATTCTCGTATCTCATCTGCGATCTCACCATCGTCTTCCTGATTACCGCTGTCATCCTCAGACTCAGATTCAGATTCAGATGAGCTGACATCACTCACAGAAATAATGAAGCTATCAATGGCGTCATCAATGAGGACATCTTTGGATATATATTCATCTTCTATCTTGTGTACGTGCTCGCAACATTTTTTCCATTTGGACTCTGAATATTCCGAAAATGCTTGCTCGCAAAGTCTACACTTCACTTCTAGAGAGTCTGACACAGATTCACCCACTCTACCTTTGATGTCTGCCCACACCAACTCAATAGGATTGAGGTCTGCGTGATAGGGCGGCAGACATAAAACACTGTGACCGGCATTGGTAAACATTTTATCAATTTTGTAGGTCTTCTCACTAGGAACATTTTTTACTAACATCAGCAATTCCGCTTTGGTCAAACTACCTTCAAATTGGATGTTGTTGTGTGTAAGCCAATCAACTATGTCCTTTTTGAGCGACGACATTGTTCCTTTCCACCCAGGTTGAAAAATTGGTAAAGTTCATGTCGTCATGGTAGTCCCCTGTTTTCTGCTTTGATTTGAATATCAATAAGGCGTTGTTTATAAAGCCTTCCTCTCCCCCGGCATGCACAACAATAATGCGAGGACCTTTTCCTATAGCTTGTAATTTTCCCAGCTCTGTATCAGATTGCCAGCATGATGGGACAGAGTGAGTAGAATGAACGAATGTTTCATCTAAATACACTATTTTCCGACCATCTTGTCTGTACTGATGAATTTGTCTGAGGTACCTTCCCCTCCATGCCACGATATCAGGTTTTTCTATCAACAGCTTTCGAGAACTACGGCACCTTGTCCACCGGAACCCCATCTCTTTCAATATCCTTCGAAGATACTCTCTGCTACAGTCAAGTATATTTTCTGATTTTAACACTCTGTTCAATTTATTCAATGTAGGTACAGTTTTTTTCATCACGTAAAATTCACTTATTTTCCAACGTATCACACCTTTCGTGAAGTCGTCTGTTTCGATCCTTTTCTTATGGACTGTTTTCTTGCCATCAGGTGTAGAAAACTGCAGACGACCCTTGGCCATAGAAGTTTTCCCTTCCGCTATTACACGCTTCACCAGTGACTTTGAAACTCCCATTGCTTCACTTGTTGAAGCCACAACATTATAATTAAGTTTATTAACGGTTTTCTGTTCTCGTAGGTGAGCAGCTACATTATAGACTATTTCTCTGGCTTGTCCCCTTAATGGCCGTCCAGATTTGCTAACAGACTTTGAAGAAGCAGCCATAACTAAACTCAAGTGACACTATCACTAGAATAACATGCTACACAACACTATATACATAAACACATTTACCAATAAAGTACATGCTACGCGATAAGGGATTATAGGACTACAACTAACAACTAAAGAAAGAAAGAAAGAAAATGCATATAAAACCGACAAAACAACAAGAGCGCGTGAAAACTGATACAGAAGTGGCAATGAAACTCTTGAGTCACCGCGTCTTCACGATGTGCACAGTACAGTGGTCAGACAGCATGTGACCCCCTCCACCATTCCTCTATGACGTCACACATCCACTCGGAGAGAATGTGCGGGGAAGTGGGCTTTGCGCAGGTTCTTTTGATCGTTGCACCTTTATAAGTACCATAATAAAATCATTATTTTTATAAAAAGTAAAGTAAATAAAAAGAGTTATTGTTACAAAAACTTAACAGTTTACAAACAAACTGAGACCAACTGAACTTCCAGTACGACACTAAAGGTACGTGAAGGTTTGAATTATTTAAATAACTTCGTCAAAACTACACATTAACATACAAAGACGATATAATTCAATGGAAGTGCTGATGAACTTCGAGAGGTCTCCAAAGCTGTTTACATTCAACTAACGGGGATTACAACAATTATTTAATCATATATAATTAAAAATTATTTAAACAAGAACATCATAATTGAGTCAAACCAATTAAATTAAATCAAATGAACTGAATTAAATAAAAAAAAAAAAATTAACGAAATAGTGATAAATTCAGAGTCAAGCAACGTGTGACAAGTGATATTTAACAACAAGTACGTACAGAGTAAATTTTTGTATTAATATACAAACTAAAAACAGGTGTGACTAATTTTCCTGTACATTGTTTTTGTCAATTAAACAACTGGAAGACTGTGCAAATATAGTAGGCCCTAATGAACTAAGTACAAGAAAAAAAATTGCAAAGCTATTCAGCTCGATCTCAGCAGATAAGTACATTTTCTTTGAACACATTTAAAACAGTTTTTAATATTTATGTTACACTTGTAATAGTATATAACTTTACATAGTTATAATACATTTTATGTAATAGTTGTAATATTCTTATAACTTTTAGCATATATTCAGATTCTTAAAAATATTAGGCTTTGTATACAGGACATATTGTGGCAACAGGGATTTTTATATCGAAGTGTGAACAAAATTTGAGCAGGTACATGAGGGAAATGGGTTTGTCTGACCCGGTAACACTGTCTGTACTGTAATTTTCATAGAAGAGGGACTGACAGTTGCGATGACGTCATCACCATATTGCCACTTCGTAACCACGTGTTTTTGTCCTGTAAAAGTCTTATTTCTTGCTACATATCCCTTTACTTCTGCCCAAATTAACTCAATGGGGTTAAAATGACAGTGGTAAGGTGGCAGTCTTACTACTTTATGGGAATCTTCTTTCTCTACTTTGTCAATTAGGTATTCCGGAAATTGGGGTTTACAACATCCAACAGCTTGCTTTTTTCATGCTAACAGAGGTAGAAATGTTATGTTGGTGAAGCCAGTGAATAATTTCTTCGTTACGTGTAAGCCAATGTCGGCGCTTTGTTGTATATAACCGAGTGATAAATGGTCGTTATCCATTATAATAGTTGAAGGCACTGTGAGGTTTTTTTAATAACGAGTATGTGAACCACTTGGTAAAGTTTTCAGCATTTATTTCTAAAAAATATCACTAAATCGTACAACACGCACTAAAATATGACAATATTGTATTTAAAACTGTTAAATTTCAATCACATCAAACAAAATCAAATGCACTAGACCTACTACTCAATTCAATATGCGCACGTGGTAAAGCATAAACAACAAGTACGAGTTGACAACGCTGCGGTGGATTGGATAGTTTCAGCCAATCAGACCGCACTAAACACCACTTCCCCAGTCGCTTCCAGACAGCTGTCAATACCTCTCCTGTAAAAATTTAACTGTAGTACATGCAGTGAACACTGAAGTAATAAGAAGGATTATTAGGTGTTTTGGCTTGCAAATTCGTCATGAGTGTCAGGTGACAGTGGTTCAGTGTTTTTTTAATCACTGTGTGAGGACTTCTGCACTTGGTGACTTGTATTATTTATTGTTTAATTTGTGATTCTTTGTAATATTAGTTTGTGTTGGACAACTGTAAACCTGAAAGATTGTTGCCTAGAAGTGTTTGTTATTTCTGTTTTGTTTTTGTAAGTAATGAAATCTCTGGTGTCCAGTTATTTATTCCACTATTTAAACACAACAATCCAAGAGACTGTCTCTTTGCCAATACCACCATTTCAGTTATCACTCTGATCAGGCAAAGATTTGGACACTTTCAACTTAATTTTTTTATGTTTTCATCAGTTTTTAAATGTTGTTGGTTGAACTGGATGTTCATCGTCTTCCACCTCTTCTCAACTTCCACTAAATCTTTTGTACCAGTCAAAAACTCAGGTATGTGATGTACATTTTGTCATAAAACACGTTTTCCAACAAACTAAAAACTCTGTTGCACTCTTTTTAAATTTTACTAGGAACCTGAGATTACCATGCTGTTAAATTTTCAGGCCAACCATTATTCCAGTAACAGAGCTACGCACAAAGTTTTCTAACAGCACTTATGACACTTCTGACCCCTCCCCCTGTGGCAGTTACAACTAGACTCATCCAATTAAGAAGGGATCAAGATTAATGAGCTATCCTCTCCAATCACTAACATGTGATCCATTCAACACAAATAAACACAATCCAGTTATTTAATAGCCACACCTCGTATATCATAGTTTATTGTTACGCTGTAAAGCAGAAACATTGGGGTCATCAAACGTTGAGGCAGTTCCCATGATTTCTTCACTTCGGCAAGAGTTACTAGGTCTCATTTTTAATGCAATAACCTGGGCACGCCATACACATAAGTGTTAATAGAAGAGATCAGGATGAAACTGGTGGCAAGGGATTGTGCAACAAAGTAAATAACAGCTTGTTTCCTCCCCCAGCAGAAAAACAACATTGGAAGAAACATGCTCCCTGAACACAAAGGCTAACAGCATAAAACGCAGATCGCCATTCTCCCCAATTCTAATAAAGCAACTTAAGTGGTATAACATCTGGGTTGGAAATAAAGGATTTTCGCATATTCAAGTACATCACAGATAGGTTTGTCAATCAACAGTCAGGAGCTTGTCCCAAATGATTGTGTATACTTGTTGTTCCACTTAATGGTTAAATAAAATACTGAGGAATCTTATTTAGCTGAATTTGTGGGGGAGTGTGCAGTTAAGGTGACATCTTTTACAACATTTTAAGAGTTACCAGCAAATTCTTATCACCGAGCATGAAACATCTGTATTACACCATTAATGTGAAATTACCAAATATTATAATAATGCTGGAATATATAAATGACTAGTTTGAATTACATATAAACAATTCTATGTCATTATACAAGACTGTATGGGGCTACAAAATATCATTAAATAATACTGGTTAAGAACTGTATACTGTCTTACATTTGCATAACTAATGCAACCACAAACAAAAGAACCTTCGGTAAAAGGGTATACACATCTTCCCCCAAACTATCAGATACTCAATTCCCCACTCCACTGACTGGCAGACAGCTGGGTCATTCCATGTCAAATCAACCACACCATGACACCCATGACCTCAGATTTTGATGAAACTTGGCATGTTTATTCCTTTCATGGACATGAGTAACCATACCAAATTTTATTGCTGTATCTCAAACAGTTTAGTTTTTACAACCTATTAAAGTTTTTGAAATTTCGTCGTTTTATAGATCGGATGGAGGAAGCTAAATTTGTTTTCTGATGGAAAATAAATTATATTTTCCTTGTTTACCAACCAATGTTGATGAAACTTTTTATGAGTATACTTTAATATGTAAGGAACCCAGAACAAAATAAATTACACCAGCAAGTACCTACACATAGTCAGAAAAAAATCCTAAAATGTTACTTAGAACATTTTTAAATGAAATACAGAGTTCCACGCTAAGTGGAATATCTTCAAAAGGGAAAAGGATAATCAAAACATTTTTTAAAATTTTTGTTGTACAATATATACTCTAAAATAAAAAAAATAAAACTGTTGGTTTTTTACTCCTTCATTATTATTACTTCATAAATAAAAATAACTTTTAAAATTCATTTGTTTGCCCGCAGTTTATTAAATTAAAATTTATGAAGAAACAAGATTTTAAAACAAATAAATAATAACATAAAAATTATAATTACAAAGTTAGGTATATATTTACAATGTAAATTTACAACTTTTTTCCCACGTCTAGGATCTGGTGCTGCTAAAAACCCCTTGTCTTTGAACAGTTTTTGACCCTTACGAATAGAATAATCAGATGCATTAAAAGTGTCTTTTATTTGTCTTCTAGACCACATTAGTGAAGCTGGAATTGTCAGCATTTGAATCTGTTTGTTTCTTGATGTACAACTTAATTCATTTTTAATTATATCTACGAGCTTGTCCAGATCTTCAGATTTTTGCATCACACTTTTTTCCTTAGTAATTTTTCTCCTCTGGCAAATCAACTTGAAGAACAGTCTGATTTTTTTTTTACATTTTCATATACTCTGTAGTTTTTTTACCGTAAGATGATCTGCTATGTTCACCAAGTGCATGTAATTTCATTGGGGAACATCCGATTTCATGGAATGAAGAATTTAGTTCATCAATCGCACTCTTTTTTTGTAATTGGAGTAGTTCTTCAGGAGTTAATCCCGCATCATCAACTTCCTCATCTTGGGCATTATTTAAGCTACTTTCATCTTTACGTTTATCATTACTCTCATCAATTTGTTTGATTTTAAGTAGATTGTCCCTGCAAGATGCACAAAGCTTTTGTCCTGGTTTCACTTTGTAGCCCTTTGATAAAATTATCCTCCTACTCTGTTCTACAGTTACAACACAAAGTGTTTTTTTAATTGGAGATTTATGTTTTTTCAAAGGGTCACAACATACCTTTTGTAAAAATTCATACTTTTTCAAAACCACACTTTGATGATGAAGACAAATAGTTTCTAACTCATAACTTTAATCCGTTCTCAATTTTAAAAGAGTTACATCACTTATAGACAGTTTTTCAATAGTTTGTATGGCTTTTTTCTCGACATAGCTTAATAAATGACAATCACTATTAGTAACTTCCCCCACACTGCATTTCTCCTCCATTTTTCCACCATTCAAAAAATATCGATTAACAATAAATTCTTTTTAAAATAACATTAATATCAGGTACTAATCAAAATTCTACACACTTAGTTGTTAACCAAACAGTTACAGTACAAAAAAAATCCAACACAGTTTGAACTACTGAACAGTAAAAAACTGAAACAGATAAAAAAACTGTAAAACATAACCACTAATCATGCATGTTACACTGGCAACAGACTGTGACTGACTGACCAGTGGATGCCAGGGTTGCCAACTCCTAAAAAAGTTTCCCCCTAAACACAAGTCGAAATACCCCTAAAATCCCCAAAATTAATTGTTAACCCCCCCCAAATAACTATATTTAGCTTTGAAATATTCATTATTTACAAAGTATTCAATATTTTGAACAGAGTTTCGGTTTCTTCTGAGGTTTCAGAACTTTTGAAGTCATACATTTTAACATTAAATAAACTTAACATTTTTTTCGATGGATTAAATGTTATGCAAGATCCGCCATTCCGTTGCAGAGAGAATCGGACCATCATAATACTTTGAAGTATTTCAATAGATAGCCTACTTCGTAACTTATTTTTTACAATATTGTAAATAGAAAAGGGGCATTCGACACTCGTGTTCGAAATCGGAACTGTAAGTAACCAAAATTTTGAGACGTTTTAAACATTTATGTCCAGCAGCATCGCAATCATCGTATACTTCTGAATAAAATACAGTTGAACTGGAAGTCTTCAACCATGTTTTATTACTCAATTGGAACCACTCTGACTCCAATAAGAATGAACGGGACTGGACACCCCCCTCCGAGGGTCGAAAAGTTGATGACTTTTGTAAAACTCTTAATTTTTTCTTAATTGTTTATTATTTTTTAAGGTAGTAACTCATTTTTACTTCCATGTTCCATAAGGAAATGGAAGTATGGTCTGATTGTACTACCCTCAAAACTAACTAACTAATGCAAAGTTAAATTCCAGCTAATGCACGCACCCAGTGAACGTAATATTGTTTTTAATTATGGCTCCATTGTGTTAAACAGACCGCCAAAAAAATTCAAAGAATGCCATCTAGCTAATCTAACAAGACTTCTTTAATATGTATACCATGTATACAGAGCCAGCATTGTGTAATAAATACTACTTAGTAACCAGATACTTAACTAGATGTCGGTTTTTTTAATTCATCAAATAACTGATAAAAAAATTTAAAGTATTCATAATGCCCCTAAAATTACCCCTAAAAATATTAAGACCCTAAAAAATCCCATTCCACATTTTCCCCCCTAAATTTAGGGGACCCCGTTTCATGTTTAAACAAGTGTACTTGATCAGTAAACAGAGCACCAGTTAATTTATTTTTTTCTGGATTCCTTACATATTAAAATATACTCATAAAACGTTTCATCAACACTGGTTGGTAAACAAGGAAGATATAATTTATTTTCCATCAGAAAACAAATTTAGCTTCCTCCATCCGATCTATAAAACAGCAAAATTCCAAAAACTTTAAAAGGCTATAAAACCTAAACCATTTGAGATACAGCAATACAATTTGGTACGGTTACTCATGCCCATTAAGGAAAAAACATGCCAAGTTTCATCAAAATCTGAAATCATGGGTGTCAATTTTTTTTTTTTTTTTTTGACACGGAATGGCCCAGCTCTCTTGTCATTTCACTTGCACTTGCATGCTGTACCATAATGATTACAATACTGTACCATAATTACTGCAATACAGTCCACCACACTGTCTCACTTGTAAGTTGGTAATTTAAGAACATTCATGTTTAATATGGTAACCAAATCACTTGTACGAATTAATAAATTATTTACCTTAAATTATCCGCCGTGTGATTTCTTGTAGCTTCGTCTATGACGCGTTTCAGAGCTTATGCTCCATCATCAGATATTAAAAAGGTAAAACTATCACTCTTGCGAGATCGTTAAGAAGTAAAAATGTCAAAATTTGCATGTGAACCGTACGCGGATTTGGGTGCACACCTGTTCAAGTTCATTCTGCCACTGAGCGGTTGCTACCTTATCGTAGCCCCAGCGAGCAGACTCAAGGCGGTATCGTACAATCGGTTGGATACAAAGTTCAGGTGGTCATTTAACACGATATCGCGACTCCTTGGGTTTGCATATGCACTGTAAATTTCAAATGCAGTGATGCAATTTTACATTCAAGACGATGGCCTAGCTATGGGCTCACCCCTCTCCGGCCTACTGGCCGATATTTATTTGAATTATTATGAGAATACTCACTTGTTGAACAATAATATACATGCAAATAAAATAATATTTTATGTACGGTATGTAGACGATACGGTTTTAATTTTTTATGGTACTATAAGACAAATCGAATTATTTAAAAACTGTTTAAATAAAATAAATAGAAACATCCAGTTTACTCTTGAAACAGAGGTTGATAACAAGATAAACTTTCTAGATTTAACCATCACTCGACAGATGAATAAACTAAAGTTCAACATTTATAGGAAACCGACTACCACTGACACCACAATACACGCAGACTCTCATCATCCTCTTTTACATAAAATAGCAGCGTACAATAGTTTCATTCATAGATTATTAACAATTCCTTTGGATGATAATGACTTTCGTGATGAGCTAAATGTCATAAAATATATCGCGGTTGCCAATGGTTACAATAGTTTAACCATTGACAAACTGTTGAGAAAACATGAAAAAAGAATGCTTAAACCCCGAATAAACAACAACACGCAAAAAATTTTTATATCTACTAATTACACTAGCTTTATGCCTAAGGTTTTGTCTTCTATATTGAATAATAATAGTTTCACTATTTCATTCACGACTAATAATAAGTTACTGGATATTCTCAAACCGAAAAAACACACGCCTCCAGAAGAAAAAACTGGCATATATAAGTTAACATGCAAGATTGAGAGTGCTTCTACATTGGACAGACTGGGAGAGGTTTTCTTAAACGATTTCGAGAACATTTACCTAAGAAAATAAGAAACATTGACAACATCAAATCAAATTACGCCCGACACCTGACTCCACACAATCATAATTACACAGATTTTAGTTCCAATTTAATACCGTTACATGTGTGTAAGAAGGGCCGTTTCATGAATGCCTTGGAGGAATTTGAAATTTATAGTGCATATGCAAACCCAAGGAGTCGCGATATCGTGTTAAATGACCACCTGAACTTTGTATCCAACCGATTGTACGATACCGCCTTGAGTCTGCTCGCTGGGGCTACGATAAGGTAGCAACCGCTCAGTGGCAGAATGAACTTGAACGGGTGCGCACCCAAATCCGCGTATGGTTCACATGCAAATTTTGACATTTTTACTTCTTAACGATCTCACAAGAGTGATAGTTTTACCTTTTTAATATCTGATGATGGAGCATAAGCTCTGAAACGCGTCATAGACGAAGCTACAAGAAATCACATGGCGGATAATTTAAGGTAAATAATTTATTAATTTAAGAACCATCACAAATAATTCATAAAAATAAACAAACATTCAACGCTATGACAATTACATGTAACACACAGAGCAAATAACTGTAGTTATGCAGTGTTCACTCATGCATAAAGTATCCCTTCATTATACTCTTTCACATGTATATACTGGACACGTGGGTTAGTGCAGATTATTTTGTTTGTCATCCTCTTATACTGAGTGACTCACCACCAGCCGATGCTGTTTGTATGTGCTTACCCAAACAGACAAAAGGCAATCTTATCTACAGGTCTTTCATAAATCACTGTTCTGTTTTGTCTGAAGACAAAATCATAGTTTTTTGCAGACACTGACAGTTTGGAGCACCAATAGTGACACAAACCCAACAAACAATAGATGTTCACAAACACTCTTATTCGTTGGTCTCTGCCACTGTCATAGCTACACATTCGTAACAGTTCATACAGATGTACAAAACACAGAGAACTAGTACAGTACAGCTACAATAAACACACTACAACAAACACTATACAATTCACTAACGTCTCAGACACATTTAGCTTATAATACATACTACAAACATTGTTGGAATTATTATTTGCTAGGCTGTTAGGC
This sequence comes from Magicicada septendecula, assembly GCA_034769895.1. Classification (NCBI taxonomy): domain Eukaryota; kingdom Metazoa; phylum Arthropoda; class Insecta; order Hemiptera; family Cicadidae; genus Magicicada; species Magicicada septendecula. The sequence continues at coordinate 831,229,974 of CM068368.1, forward strand.
CATAGTCTACTCCTGTAGACTGCATGTTCACAAGCAGCAGACTATGACCTAACAGCCTTATAACAATGTTAATGCCCGCCGTGAAAGCCTAAAGAATTCTATACGTACTATAAAATTAAACTGAAAACAAATCAAACAATACCATTTGGTGAGTATCCTTAAAAATCTTCTTATAATGGTATTCAGATTATTGAACGTTCCAATTATTGACATTCTACTGTAAACTCAAAAATCTTAACTATTACTGGAACCTGAATGTTTGAATTACCTTCTGGATCCAACAGTTTTTCAATCCCATACTGTTCTTGAGCAATTCTAAACGCATGTTCTAACCTAGCATTCGGATGTCTACGAGTGACATTTGCAAAGTCAAATAATTCTGGCCTGAAGTGGTGTAGCAAAGCGTTGAATGCTAAGCCGTCTGACCAAGAAGTTGTGAAGTTACGTACGTCAACTCCAGGATAGTTCTAAACAGAAATGAATCCCAATCAAAATACACTGACATAGCTTTCAACATTTAAATATACAAAAATGTTATGTTTATACAATAAAAAAATTTAAAAAAAAACAGGATGCACAACATACTGTTCAATGTCTTGTACCAAAATACTTACTGTTCTGTTTTTATTCATTAATACAAAAGTAAATTTAAACTATTTTATTTTAGAGCTTTTCTTTTCACAAATTAATTGTAGCCATTCTTGAAACAGCTTTCACATCTTATACTTCTGAAGTAGATCAGTCTGCTTTCTTCGCTCTTCAGCCACATTCTATAGATTGGTATGTTTGTGCTTCATACAAAATTTCATCTATTTATTTCTGGCATTTTTCTCTCCACTCCTATAATTCTCGTTCTTCTTATGTCTATCATACCTTGGTCATTCCATGTTATCATTCCTACATCCCTCCTCCATCCTCATTTGTATATGTAAAACAACCATACCTTTTGCATCCTAATAAATTTCACTATGTTTTGCTCCTTTATATTCAGTCCACTTATATGCCTAATAAATTTCTGTATTTTTTGCCTATTTTGTTTGCAATATAGAAACCTGAATACCAGTGTCAGATTCATTACAGTACAACCTCTCTAGTCCGACCCTCGGCTGGTCCGACCACGGCTCAGGTATCGACTTGTTGATGACTTACCAGCTTGTTTACATACTTGTCAGTTGTTTTACTGCCTCAGTGAACCGGCATCTAGTGTCTAGTGCGTGCTAATTACTCGTCCTGTGTGAATTGGTGTACGTAGTAATTGGTGACAGTTTTAGTGTTTACAAATATTTGTTTACACTTTTAATACTGTGTGTACATACTGTTGTAGTTTTTGCATTATGTCAGGAGCAAAACGTAAACACATTACTCTTCCTTTAAGTGAAAAATTAAAAGTGCTATAGAGACCGGACAAGGGGGAATCACTCCAAAAAATTGCTGAGGAACTCAACGTGGGAGTTACTACAATAAAGGACCGGAGGAAAAATAGAAAGGATATTGAATCTTGTATGGTGACGGTAGAGGGCGAGAAAGCACTAAAAAGTCGCAAAACACTAAAAAAGCCAAAATTGGAACTGCTAGACAATGCGTTATGGATATGGTTTTGTCCCGCTATCTGGGCCTATTGTCAAAGAAAAGGCACTAATTCTGCACAAAAAATTGGAAGTTGAAGGTGAGTTCACAGCTAGTGAAGGTTGGTTAGATCGGTGGAAAACCCGTCATGGCGTTAGATATGTCACAATATCAGGTGAAAAACTATCAGCTGATGACGAGGCAGCAAAAGATTTTCTTTGAAATTTAAAAAAATTGTTGAAGAAAATGAATTAGCACCTGACCAAGTCTATAATATACATGAAACTGGCCTAAACTATAGAATGTTACTGACAAAAACACTTGCTGCATCAAATGAGACCGTGATACGAGGGACGTCCAGAAAGTAAGAATACAACACTTGTTAAAAATCGAAAAATGAATATATTTTAATGAAATTTACAGGGTATGTGCCAAAATATGTTATCATTTCTCCACATAATCGCCGTTGAGGTCAATGCACTTTTGAAGCCTGGGCACCAGCTTTTGTATACCCTCGTCGTATACCTTCCGCTCCGCTCCACCTCCTTAAGCCACTTTTTCACAGTCTCCATGACCTCCTCATCGTCCGAAAATCGCTGTCCACCCAAGAACTCCTTCAATTTGGTGAAAAGATGGTAATCCGAGGGTGCCAGGTCCAGGGAGTAGGGTGGGTGAGTCACAATGTCCCATCCAAACAACACGAGCAGGTCCTGAGTGAGCCGGGCGGTATGGGGTCTGGCGTTGTCATGAAGGAGTGACACACCACGAGTCAGCATTCCCCTCCTTTTGTCTTTGATTGTTTGTTTCAACTTCTTTAGGGTCTCACAATATGCAGCAGCATTGATGGTGGTCCCTTTGGGCATGAAATCGACCAACAAGATCCCGTTCCGGTCCCAAAAGACGGATGCCATGATTTTCCTCTGTGAAGACTGACCTTTGAATTTTTTGGATGTTGGAGACTGTCTTTTTGACTCAGGAGTATAGTGACACACCCATGTTTCGTTCCCAGTCACAACTGAGTCGAGAAAGGATCTCACATCTCAAATCTCACACCTGCAGTACGTGGAGCAAACGGGGGACGAACTGGTTGACGTGTTAAGCTGCTGCGACGACATTTCGTAACGGACTGAGGCGATCGATGCTCATTTTGACCACTAAGAACCTGTCTACACGTCACGGGTGCCAACTTTGAAAAAAAAATTTCCCTATGTCCTACACAGCCCTTGTATTCTTACTTTTTGGACGTCCCTCGTACTAGGATCAAAACTTGCCAAAGACAGGCTAACCATTGCTACTTGCAGCAATGCTAACGGTACACACAAGCTTCCGCTTTTTGTCATTGGCAAGTCCAAAACGCCAAGGGCGTTCAAGAACATTAATTTATCATCGCTACCAGTTTATTACCGCAACGAAAAATCAGCTTGGATGGACTGTACACTTTTTAAGTCATGGTTTTTTGACAAATTTGTGCCTGCTGTTGAAAAAAACTTAAAGCCCAAAAACTTCCTGTTTGCGCTCTGTTGTTGTTAGATAATGCACCATCACACCCTTCTGAAGAAGAATTGATAAAAGGAGAAATAAAAGCTGCATTCCTTCCACCCAATGTAACTTCCCTTATCCAACCAATGGATCAAGAAGTGATCGAGTGGCTGAAAAAGCGTTATCACCGAAAGTACATCAGCTCAATTTTGGAAAAGACAGTAGAAGGCTGTAACCTTTTTGAAGCTATGAAATCATTTAGTATCAAAAATGCAATTTACACAATACACTGTCAACACATGAAATTCATTGTTAACAACATTCCCAGATATAAAAAATTACTGTCAGCATAACTTTAATATTTGACAGGGCTCTAACATTTCCTTGTTTTTCTTTGCCACAGATGTTCTTCTCAAGTAACGATGTTTTTTAAAAGGTTCATATCTTTTACAGCTCAGTTCAGAAGACGTTACCTTACACCCACTCGAATCTGCTTTCACTCTTCAATCAAAAGGGAAGGGACAAATTTGACTGCAACTCATACCTAAATTCTGTTTGTTTCTTGCTTTAATATTTTTTCCCTATTAAGATGTTAACATACAAATATTAAAATGAGTAAAATGGTCATAACGTCAAGTATAATAAGGTGATTATTCAATGTTGTGGTGGGTTGCTACATATTTTGATTTATTCTATAAATTTATATGTTCTTCATCAAATTAAAATTTCATGGCTGGAATCAACTTCAGTAAAATTATTTTCTGGGTATTGGGCTGTGGTCCTCTTGTTATAAATCCATACATTTCAACTGAAGCTATGGCAGTCATCTTCAATGGTCTTCTGTCCTGTTCCTCCAATGAGTGATAATGTGACACTCCAAACCATCACACTTTGGAGCCAACTGCATCCGGGCTGCTATCCAATTGGCTGAGAGCTTGACCAATCCCGCTGCTCACTTGTATCAACAAAGGAGTTGGATGTTATATCCGAGGCAGCGCTACAAAAACCTCTCAGTGCCAGATACTAGGCCTTATTCAGCCTCCATCTCTCTTACTCCTGTTGAGGGTGTTACTGCGCTTATATATCTTGATCACTTCCCAGTGCAGCTGCGTATAATAGTGCAACATAGCAGACATATATCCTTCCTCTGTTCCACACCCATTTCCTCCTTCTCACAACTTTCTTTTGGCTTCCAGTTAATGACTTCATTAATACTGGCTATTCTCTTTGCTCACAAGCCTGTATCCATCAGTATACTACATCTTCTTCTTCCTCTTTCTTTCTTCTCTGCTATCTTTCCTTCAGTCCCCATTCCAATATATTACTTGGATCTTTACTAGCTTTATTATAACTTCTTCTTTCAGTTCCTTCTGTTTTACAACATGCTGTCCTCCAAAATTCATCTTCTCTTTCAAATAGCTTTCCTTCATCTTTCCTTATCAAATACATCACTTCCACCACATATGTCACCTCGTGGGGGGGGGGGGGGATGAGACTAGCTTTAAGGTTGGACACCCCATTTTCCTCAGGACAAATGAGGCATTCAGGATTCTTCCCACATAATTTGATAAATTCTTTGCATCTCAAAGTTTTTGAGTAAACCAACATGGAGTATAATGGTTGACAAAAAATATGGAAAAGTGCTGATTTAAAAATATTCTACTTTGATTAACTCGTATTGAAATTAAAGGTAAAAATCTCATGTCATTAGGAATCAAATTCTAAATTTGTATTCTTAACAGATCTTGTGAAAATGAGTCTTCCTGAAGATATTTTGAAAACCTAGTTTTATTATTCCCTTTCCATTTTAATTTAAGGGTATTGTACCAAAAATGTTTTAGTAATGTATATGTTATTTTTTATTTAGCAACGTATATGTTATTTTTTACGTAAAATCCAGCATAATATATTCTAAAATAATAGCCTATATGTAAAATATATTCTAATTTTTCCAAATTAAAATCAAGAAACTTCTAGTTTATCTGAGGAAAGAGCACAGTTCAAACCATAGAGATATTAGACTAGATGAGTCATGAACACACTTTACTGCTAGGGAAAGTGTGTCTGGACGAAAAAGGTAAAGGTAGATTAATAGGTTGTACGTTCATTTTCTGACGTGAACGTAATTGTTTTTTAATGCCGCAAGTAGCCTATGTATGGTACCGAATGTTGAGTAATTGCCAGTTTTATGAAAACTCGAACTTTATTTTATTAGTTTATAAAATATTATAATTCCTCTTATTTTTACCATTATTTATAAGCTTCATTTTAACACACCAAACTGCCTTCGAAATAGGTCTCTTACACAGAAATTTTTAATAACGCTGGAGGGGGGAAGAATTTATCTCTCTCATCCCCCTCGTAGTTACGCCACTGATATGCATTATAAAAAAACATCAAAATTTTAATTTACCTGTGTATTCTGCCGGCACCACGCGAGAAGGGTCTTTTCCAGGTTTGTCTGTTGCAGTTCCGACATTAAGTCTTTCAAATGGTAATGTACCTACAAAAGAAAAATACAGAAACTAATCAGTAACTCATATAAACACACAATGTTTCCAAGCCCCTGACAGCTTGGTGTCTTAGCAATAATTCAGTGTATATCAAATGCATGGCAAGTTATGAAGTAGTACACAAATTTATGTAACTTAGATTTCTGGATATGATATGTATCAAAGGAGACTGCTGAGGATATAAATTTGATATAATTATTGTTTTTGGATGTGATCTGTGCAAAACGTTTTGAACCTTTTTCTCTATTAATCAATTCACTATTATGTTAATTATTTGTTGTATTATTTGTTTTATAGCACCAAAAACAGAAAAACAAAGTACCTCTGATTATTTTTTTGTTTAAATACAATAATTATGGAGTGTAAAAACAGAAAATTAATAAGGAGTATTATGGACAGGAGACGGGATGATAAGACCTACTAGTAGTATTAGCGGTTACAACGAATCTTTCTGTTTTAAATGTGAACTTATTTTGTTCAAATGGACAAAATATAGACCTACAAATATAGATGTTTGAAAATTATCCAACAAATATAAATGTTTTCCATCTGGTGTAAATTACTCACAGGCTACAAATACATTTCTACATTATTTTATTACTGTAATGAGTCTGTTATTATACTTTTAATCCTTTTATATAGAATGTGATTTTTAATGTGTATTGGAGCAGTGTACAGTGGAATACAAAAAATTACATACCTGAAAAATGTGTATCAAAGAAACTGTAAATACAATCTTTACACCGTTTTAATATATACATTAAACATAATGTTGTTATATATTGTATTACAAATATTCATATATACTAATTAACCTTCCTCACAATTATGTCAGACAACTGACATTCTACTATAGTATAGTACGTTCTGTCTACTCACTCATTCTTACTTACTTCAGGTGTTCTCTCCACTAAATCGGCAAATACAAAAATGATTTTTTAGTGTGTTCATACAGTGAAAAGAATTTTGTACAAGCAAACCTGTAATATTTCTTGACCATTTAAGAGCCACTGACTGATTTTTTGAACAATGATAATGTCATCAAACTTGAATGTGCTAAGTGTTTTATAATAATGTTAATTTTCTGAATTTTCAGATATCTAGAAAATTATTATTTACTTTAAACATATAATCCGTAAGCTACAGCATCAGGAATTGTTGTTCGATACACTGAACTAAACTCTATGCACTGTATGAGTCCCCTATATAATATTAGCAGTTTACAGAAAAATTAATTTTACAAATCTGGAAATTTTGCTACCATTTCTTTTACATGACATTTGAAAATTCAAATTTGCATCTCTTTTTCTATGTATTGTATTGGTTCTCTATATTTTTTCCCTTTGTTTTGCATAAAAATTGGAAAAATTGAAAAAAATGTTCTGGTATGTGCAATTTTTTATCATTACAAACTGGAATGCCTGATAAATTGAAGCATATGCTTCTTTTATAATATCTAATTAGAAACACTTAAAGAAAATCATGTGAGCTTTTAAAAAAATAAAAAAGTTATGATTTTTTTTTTTTTAAGGAAAACCTTGTAAATGCCATAAATCAACCTGACACTTTGGAAAACACCTTGCACTGAAGGCGTTAACGTTATAAATTACTTCAAGTTGTAATTAATTGTATTGGAAACATGACAATACCAGTTGTGATATCAAATTATGTACATAAAAGACTAATATAACTAAAATAACTAATATTTTATGTTATTAAAACTTAATTATAACGTATATTATACAAGTAGCCTATATTAAAAAACAAGTATATTCTATAGTTGGCCAACTGATATTTATCTACTTGGGGCAAATATAACATAACTAAAGCTAACAGAAAAAATAACCATGTTTGTCTTTCCATAACCAGTATAAAACATACTTTTTATTTCAGACAGATGTTTCCATAGTAGTTTGGGTTTTTTTGTTATTTATGATGGGCGAGAGTTCTGTATTAAGCAATCTGTATAATATGCTATATACAAAAATGGCTACCTCTAACTTATACTGAAAATGGTTTCCAAAAAAAACTTCATTTTTCCTTTTTGTAACATTTTAAACTGATACATTACTGCCTACATGTAGGCATTTTGCATAATAAATCATCAGTTACATGAAACCAAGTACACTAGTGTCCCAAATAATCTGAAGCCACTGAATTTCCTAATCCAAGTAATATATCTTTACAGACACTTTAAAGTTTTAATAAAGCAGCTGCAGTTCATCATTGACATGTAAACAGTATACAGAAAACGACACACGAAATTACCTGCCAATGTAAAATAATGCTCCATACAAGGCCTAATATCAATTTGGGATTCCCGTCAACTATGTCATTGCTGCTTATATTCACTAGTTTTACCTGAAGCAAAACAGATTCATTATTAATTCAAGTACTTCTAGTTCATTATATTGATATATATATATTGTAACAATCTACTAGGGTCGTACCTGTTGAAATGTATCACACTTGTTTATTTTGTGTATTAGTGTGAATGTAGTGTTTGCCTCACACTGGTCGTTACATAAATCGACGTCACTACTGGAGTCCGTAGCGTTGTCAATGTCACCAGTACAACCTACCTGTTAATTCATAGGGATTACGATTCCCGGGTGGCGCCAAATTGTTTCTGTTAAAACAATTAAAACATTTAATTTTTAAGGTAATACGTGATATTAGCTAGACAGCTGTGACGTTTGAATTGTTCCCGCTGCTACGCAGGTTGTCGGCTCGGCCGCTCGTGGTGAGCGCTAGTTGGCTGTTGCTTAAAACTTCGCTAACACACATATATTCTACAAAATTCCTATGAAATAACAAGATAGTAATGTTCTGTACTGCGTTTTTTAATACACATTTAATTATCAATAAATATGACAAATGAATTATAAACAAATTTATAATATTATGCTCCGGCTTAGAGCTTGAAACACAAAACATCTCAGGTTGGCAAAATTGATTTCAAAACACTATCGTTCAGTTACTTTTAACAAATTACTATGTTTTTAAAATCTGGAGTTCTTTTGATCATGAAAATAGACATAAACGTTGATTACATGAAAAAAAGTACACTACTATACCTTATGCGTACTTAAGATTTATAATGTGTTTGTACAATTTGTTCAGTAGTGTCGTATTTCTGTTACAGTAGTTATGTTCACAAATAAGGTTATCTCTATAGTTTAATTAAATGTTTTTTAATGTAAGTAAATTATGCCTTTACCTTTGAAAGAAAATACTACTTTTTAAATAGTGAGAAATTTTATCATTTGAAAATAATTTAAGTAATTTGGGGTTTTGGGAGTAAGGAATTATTCGGTACTTATCAGTTCATCTCACGTTGTCTGTGTCATCATCAGGATAGGCGTATATTTTTCGAATTTGGGCTGGTTGAAGGCTTCCAACATCTTCTTCAAACTGGTCTGGGTTTTTTCTTTAATTAGTTTATTTAATTTCGTTCCTGGACATCATTAATTCTGTATAGATCGACGTCTCTTCATATTGGGTTAGCTTGGTTCACTGATTCGACCTTTTATAACTGTTTAAATTAAAATTTTAGTTTGTCCAATTTTTCGTGTGGCTTACCCACGCTTCGTTTCTTCAGCGTCTCTAAAATTTAACGGAAAAATAAGCCCTCAAACGTCTCGTTGTCATAGTAACCAATAATTCAATGCTTGGTTAATTACTCCTTACATACATTGTTAGAAATATTTGAATTTTTATTCAAATTTATTAAGTATTTTCCTAATGATTTTATTCCCTTATAATTCCTTTGGGATAATAAATGACATCACTATTATTTTTCTTTCCTTTCAAAGTTTACAATGATACCGCATAAGGTCATATTCTGTTACACATTAACTATAGTCTAATTATTTGACATTTAATAAATAACATATCTTTCTTGAATTAAATTATTACAATAATATTTCTGTGTTGAAATAACTGATATATAATTACTGTCCATTCACTGTTCTTAGATTAGTAAGATTTTTTGTGAAATTGATACAATTTGCATTTGAATGTCTTTGGCAGTTAACTGTTTTCATAGTCACAAACAGCCATTATTGTTTTTTAGTGTATTTCCTTTTTAAATTACATTCTGAATTCAGCCTGATGGGCTTCACTTATTTGTTTGTGTTTTAATTACTATTCAACATACATTTTCATTACTCTTCATTTAAAATATAATAGTTAGGTTTATGGACTGTAAGTCCCCTTCAGCCATATTCCTTCTTTAACATTGAATCAACTATTCTTTACAAGTCATAAATTATTCTTAGTACTAACATTGATTTCTTTCTTGTCTTATAAACTAGGGTGATAAACATTGTCACTTTCTCTAATATTATGAAGGTTAATTCCCCTTTCAACATGGGGTGTTGTATTCTTTATAATTTTAATCTTTAATAACAAACTTTACTTCTATCCTATCATGCCATGTTAACACAAGTTATTGTACTGGGCTTTCTCCCTGAATATTATTACAAGCTTCCTTAATATTAATTTGGATTACTATTTCTAATTACTTCTAGGTATATAACTAATTATAATCTCACTCCAATCATTGGTTGTTTATCAATGTTTTACAGAGTGTCTATTTACTTAGCATTCTATTTTGAATGTTTCACATCCACTTTCACTATTTTTTAGGGCATTTACATTTCACTAAAGCACTTCACTTTGGTTCACTGTTTTGTAATTAGTGTTATTTAATGGGTAATCCCTATACTTTCTCCTACCATTTCTCACTATTTTGTTTTAGTATTATATTTACTATTAACAATACTAGGCTAGTTGTGTTTTGGTTGAATCTAACCTTTCTGACAGGGTTAGTGTACTTTTCCTATACTACATTGCTTTACAATTGTATTGTCTTAAAAATGGGTACCTAGGTTAAATTAATGCTAATAATAACATTGGTTTCATTAATACATAATTATTCAAGGTTTATTGACCGTATTCTATCTCTAAACATACAATCTTTCCCTTTTATATATGTGTGTTAGTTTCCCCTTGGGTTTTATCTGTCTCCTCTTCATTCTTCCTCCTCTTCTTCTTCAATCCGGTTCGGTTCTCCTCTTCTTCTCTTCTGGTTTAAATTCTGTTTACATGTATGGATCTGTCCTCTTCTTCTGGTTCTTCTTTAGTTCTGTGTCCATCATTGTTTTGTCCATCATATTTTTCTTAAGTATGTTACGTGGTTCCCTTCTTTATGTTTGTGTTTTCGGCTCAATCATGTCAAAATATTTACATTTTAATAAGTATATTACGTGGTTCCCTTCTTTATGTTTGTGTTTTCGGCTCAATCACTTGGGTTGGGTAATATCGTTGTACGTCTTGTCGAAGTATTTACATTTTAATCATTTTTTACACGTTTTATTTCATATGAAGTAATTTTATATCAAGAATTATCTTTTTTATCACTGGTACGAGATTTGGCTTAATTGTATCGTTACATAATGCCTCTCCTCTAAAATTGATCATTTTAATAAAACACTAGCATAGTTTTTTATGAAATTATCAGTTATAGATAACCTTTTTCCTTCTCTTCCTTGTTTGTTTCTCCATTCTCCATTTCTCTTCTTACTTAATTCACTCCATTTTATTTGGATCTGTTTTTATTTATTTCCATTGGTGCATATTCCCTCATACACAAATTTTTTTCCCTAACTTTATATAGTAGCTGGTTTCTCCCATTACTACTCATTTTTCTGACACTAGAGGCACATCTTCTCTACTCAGTTCATATAGATTGCTGGACTTTTCAACAGTCAATCTTAAATCTTTGTCTACTTGTGACTTAATAATAATAATAATATAATAATATAATTGGGATTGTCCACCTTGTGGTTTGTTTTTAGATCACTTTATCATTACTACTCATTCTTCCTTCCGCTATACCTTAACTATACACTAACATCTACTCATATACTATATTGAGAAATTTTATCTTTATTCATATGTTAATTTCATCATATCTCACTTTTTGTGATCATTTTAATTGTCTTAGACATTTTTTTTTCTTAGTCATTTAGCAGGATTCTGCTTTAGCCATATTTGTATATTTGTTTTATATACAATTTCTCTCTCCTTGTACCAGGTATAGTTTTATTTATTTTTTTTCTGATAATACTATTGATTCAGTATAATTTCAAGTATTTATCTCAGTAATTTGAACTTGATTTTATTTTTGTTTATTTTACTCTGTATTCAACATCATTTTTGATAATTCTTTGGTAAGTTAATGGTCTTACCTTAAAGGAATGTTTGTAGCGTATTCCTTTTTAGCTATTTTTTGTTTTAATTATAATTGTAAGTTTGTGCTTCTTACATTTTTATTACATAGGAATGTGTGTAACTTATTCCTGATTATCTCACTTTTTACTTCATACTTCATATATCAATTTTTTTTTTTTTTTGTTAGACTGCAAATTAATTTAAATTGAAAGGAATTTGTGTAACTGTTTCCTTTGTTTTTTTGTTTTCATTATTATAAAACTTTTTTATTGTTCCGCATATATCATCTAAATATTTGAGTAAGCTGCTCTTACCATCTCTTTTAGAATTTTGAAATCGGTTTCATTTCACAATGGTTTTATTCTTCTTCGTAAAACTTTTTTATTGAAGTTTGGTTGTAAACTCCCTTGATTTTCCTTGTATTGATATTACTGATCTGGTAAGTATTATTACCATTGTCTCTTGTGATGATATACGGATTATTATGATATACATAATTGTTTATTCATATTACTATATACTGGTCCGTTATTTATATTTTGTTAAGTTGACTTCTCCTTTTCTTTCCTTTATTATTTCCTTCTCTTGTTCGACTCTTTGTTATTATGCACCTCTACTCCTTCAAGTGCTTGGTAGACACACTTATTCTGGATTATATTATTAAATTTATTTATTATAGTTTAATTTTTTCTTATTTAAATCGTCTTGGTCAATAATATGAAGATCCGTCCCTTTTCTTGGTGTGTGGTATCTTCACTTAGTTTACCTATGGTCCATCAGTTCCTCTGCCCTTATGGTTCGGATAACTCTGGCGTGTAGAACTGTTTTCTTACTGGTGAAATAGGTCTCCTCCGTCTTGTACCATAATTCCTTTAATACCATATGTTCCGTGGTATTTATTTCTACCTCCATCAGTTGATTAGTTTGTCCATTAATCAGAGAAGTTATTTGTGCCTCTCTTATTAATATGATTTTTGCTTTTTTATTTGGTATCTCCATTTCTGGCGTGCTCCAGTATTTTATTGACCTTCTTGTTTTGTTGTCAGTCATTTCTATTTCTGGCATCTTCCATCTAAGCATAGATTTGCTGAAATTTTCATCCATTGGTTGGTTGTGACATCCTTTTATAATTTCCCTCAGAGTCCTCCTACAATCTTTGTACTTTATTAATTTGCTTTGACAGGTAATGGGCAAATTAAATACATCGATGAGTCCGTTCTTCATCATCTCCACTTCTTCTCGTGTTTTGATGAGTTTCCTCTTATATACCTTTCTCAGTTCCTCTGTTTTCTTAATCTTCTTAATGATTCGATTCTTCTTCATACGACTGTTTACACCTATTTGTAGTTCTTGGTGCCTCTCCTCTAGTTCCTTGACCATCTCCTTCTGTGTTATTTTCTGATTCCCCGGTTCCATGTTCTCATTCAACGTTTCTTTAATACCTTCAGAAGTGTTGTCTAGTGTTTCATTCAATTGTTTGAAATCACTAACAACTGTTTCTTGAAGTTGATTTACTGGGTAACTTGTTTCTTCCCATCTCTTATTCATCCCTGTTTTTGTCCGTTTGTCTTCTTCACGAAACTCTGCAAACAAGAATCTCAATTCTTCTCTGTTCTTCTCACTTTCTTCCTCGATTTTCCGTTGGAGAATATCATGATTATTTTCCATCTTTTTATTTACTAATTCTAGATCCTTTTTGATCTGTTTCTTCAGCTCCTCGCTCTTCTTCTCCAATGCCTCCTGACTTCTCTTCAAGTCTTCATGGTTGCTCTCTATTTTGTCATTCAGGAATTCTATACTCTCCTTCATTTGCTTCTTCAATTCTTCGCTGTTTATGTCCAGTTTTTCCAATTTTTTATTCAAATCTTCCTTGTCTTCCTTTCTTCCCTCTTGCAGTGATTCTAATTTTTTATTCAAGTCTTCCTTGTCTGATTCTAATTTTTGATTCATTTGTCCAAATTGTTCCATCATGAACTTCATCATGCTATTTAAATTCGTTTCTTCTGTTGGTTTGACTGGCTGGTTATTTACCCTGACTTCTACTTCTATTTCCGGTTCAGGTTCGGGTTCAAGTGGGCTTGGATTTTCCGGTTGGTCCTCCTGTGGGTTTTCTTCTGACAATTCTCCAGTCATTTCCTCCATTTCTACTTCTTCAACTTCCTCCATTTCCTCTGGGTTTCCTTCTTGGTTTGATGTTTCCTTCCCTTTGCGTCTCGTAACCATCCCGTGTCTATTCATGATCGCCGCTAGTTATTCTTCCTAGCCACACGTTGCTGGTCGCCTATATGTAACTATCTATAGGCAGGATGTGTGTACTTCCTTAAAGCCCCTCGTTGGGTTCGTCAATATGTAACAATCTACAGGCAGGATGTGTGTACTTCCTTAAAGCCCCACGTTGGGCGCCAATATGTAACAATCTACTAGGGTCGTACCTGTTGAAATGTATCACACTTGTTTATTTTGTGTATTAGTGTGAATGTAGTGTGTTTGCCTCACACTGGTCGTTACATAAATCGACGTCACTACTGGAGTCCGTAGCGTTGTCAATGTCACCAGTACAACCTACCTGTTAATTCATAGGGATTACGATTCCCTGGTGGCGCCAAATTGTTTCTGTTAAAACAATTAAAACATTTAATTTTTAAGGTAATACGTGATATTAGCTAGACAGCTGTGACGTTTGAATTGTTCCCGCTGCTACGCAGGTTGTCGGCTCGGCCGCTCGTGGTGAGCGCTAGTTGGCTGTTGCTTAAAACTTCACTAACACACATATATTCTACAAAATTCCTATGAAATAACAAGATAGTAATGTTCTGTACTGCGTTTTTTAATACACATTTAATTATCAATAAATATGACAAATGAATTATAAACAAATTTATAATATTATGCTCCGGCTTAGAGCTTGAAACACAAAACATCTCAGGTTGGCAAAATTGATTTCAAAACACTATCGTTCAGTTACTTTTAACAAATTACTATGTTTTTAAAATCTGGAGTTCTTTTGATCATGAAAATAGACATAAACGTTGATTACATGAAAAAAAGTACACTACTGTACCTTATGCGTACTTAAGATTTATAATGTGTTTGTACAATTTGTTCAGTAGTGTCGTATTTCTGTTACAGTAGTTATGTTCACAAATAAGGTTATCTCTATAGTTTAATTAAATGTTTTTTAATGTAAGTAAATTATGCCTTTACCTTTGAAAGAAAATACTACTTTTTAAATAGTGAGAAATTTTATCATTTGAAAATAATTTAAGTAATTTGGGGTTTTGGGAGTAAGGAATTATTCGGTACTTATCAGTTCATCTCACGTTGTCTGTGTCATCATCAGGATAGGCGTATATTTTTCGAATTTGGGCTGGTTGAAGGCTTCCAACATCTTCTTCAAACTGGTCTGGGTTTTTTCTTTAATTAGTTTATTTAATTTCGTTCCTGGACATCATTAATTCTGTATAGATCGACGTCTCTTCATATTGGGTTAGCTTGGTTCACTGATTCGACCTTTTATAACTGTTTAAATTAAAATTTTAGTTTGTCCAATTTTTCGTGTGGCTTACCCACGCTTCGTTTCTTCAGCGTCTCTAAAATTTAACGGAAAAATAAGCCCTCAAACGTCTCGTTGTCATAGTAACCAATAATTCAATGCTTGGTTAATTACTCCTTACATACATTGTTAGAAATATTTGAATTTTTATTCAAATTTATTAAGTATTTTCCTAATGATTTTATTCCCTTATAATTCCTTTGGGATAATAAATGACATCACTATTATTTTTCTTTCCTTTCAAAGTTTACAATGATACCTCATAAGGTCATATTCTGTTACACATTAACTATAGTCTAATTATTTGACATTTAATAAATAACATATCTTTCTTGAATTAAATTATTACAATAATATTTCTGTGTTGAAATAACTGATATATAATTACTGTCCATTCACTGTTCTTAGATTAGTAAGATTTTTTGTGAAATTGATACAATTTGCATTTGAATGTCTTTGGCAGTTAACTGTTTTCATAGTCACAAACAGCCATTATTGTTTTTTAGTGTATTTCCTTTTTAAATTACATTCTGAATTCAGCCTGATGGGCTTCACTTATTTGTTTGTGTTTTAATTACTATTTCTAATTACTTCTAGGTATATAACTAATTATAATCTCACTCCAATCATTGGTTGTTTATCAATGTTTTACAGAGTGTCTATTTACTTAGCATTCTATTTTGAATGTTTCACATCCACTTTCACTATTTTTTAGGGCATTTACATTTCACTAAAGCACTTCACTTTGGTTCACTGTTTTGTAATTAGTGTTATTTAATGGGTAATCCCTATACTTTCTCCTACCATTTCTCACTATTTTGTTTTAGTATTATATTTACTATTAACAATACTAGGCTAGTTGTGTTTTGGTTGAATCTAACCTTTCTGACAGGGTTAGTGTACTTTTCCTATACTACATTGCTTTACAATTGTATTGTCTTAAAAATGGGTACCTAGGTTAAATTAATGCTAATAATAACATTGCTTTCATTAATACATAATTATTCAAGGTTTATTGACCGTATTCTATCTCTAAACATACAATCTTTCCCTTTTATATATGTGTGTTAGTTTCCTCTTGGGTTTTATCTGTCTCCTCTTCATTCTTCCTCCTCTTCTTCTTCAATCCGGTTCGGTTCTCCTCTTCTTCTCTTCTGGTTTAAAGTCTGTTTACTTGTATGGATCTGTCCTCTTCTTCTGGTTCTTCTTTAGTTCTGTGTCCATCATTGTTTTGTCTATCATATTTTTCTTAAGTATGTTACGTGGTTCCCTTCTTTATGTTTGTGTTTTCGGCTCAATCATGTCAAAATATTTACATTTTAATAAGTATGTTATGTGGTTCCCTTCTTTATGTTTGTGTTTTCGGCTCAATCACTTGGGTTGGGTAATATCGTTGTACGTCTTGTCGAAGTATTTACATTTTAATCATTTTTTACACGTTTTATTTCATATGAAGTAATTTTATATCAAGAATTATCTTTTTTATCACTGGTACGAGATTTGGCTTAATTGTATCGTTACAATATAAATTTTAATAACAAACTATCCTTATTTCTTGTAGTTTTCCATACAGCGTTGTAACCACAAGGAATGGATTAGGGGGATCGATCACCCCTCCAAAATCCAAAATTACTTAAAGTAGGCCTACTTCTAAGCCAGTTGTGTGTGGTAAAATAAGGCTTATAAATAACTGCAAAAATAAAAGGAATTACAATACTTCTAAATTATATAATGAATGTGTCTTCAAATAATAAATATTTCTGCAAGTCAAATTTTATTAAATGATATTACTGTATTTTCACTCATTAATATATTCAATTCATAAACAAACATCTGAAAATACAGAATAATTCTGTGAAATGTTCATCAGGTGAAATTAACAATAATATAATTCAATAAAAGTTTACTTGCAGAAATATTTATTATTTAAAAAAATAAAAATGTTAAAATGTTTTAAATATTCATTAAATAAAAAAAGCTGCAAGAAATATTGAAGAGTTACCTACAAAATAAAGATTTCTAAATTAATATATATTTTCTTATTACAATTATCCTTCTTACAATTATTATTATTAATAATAAATAATACTTGCTTCTTCTATACAACAATATATTTTTCAATATATTGTAGCATAACAAAATTATCACGCTAAACATTTAACTTAATGCAACATAAATAAAGAAGAAAAGGTCCATAGTGAGTGAGAAGAATGAATTGTTTAAAGGTTAATCAAAAGGAAACTGTATATTAAGTCAATAAAATGTTAATAAGAATGAAAAATAACAAAGAAAACCATTGATCAAAATAACTTACTATGTAAAAACCCAATAAACCAGCAGTATACCCAGTAGATTGGGGAAGCAGTAAAAAGGGAAAGACAAGAAAAAGGAGATAAAAGGGTGAAAACAATATTAATAATGGAAATTTATAAGGTCAAGAAGCAGAGAAACCACAAGACCAGAAATTTATTAATATAATAATGAAGAAAGGACAAAATATGTCAAGATTCCCACAAAGAGCCTAGAAACAAGAAGAGCTATTCCAAAAATGTTAATAATGGAATACATACTATTGAACAAAATTAAAACCAATATATTTAGACCCAGTAACTCAAGTTACAAGATACAATCCAAAGAAAACCGAATTGTAAACTAGTTATAAGTATAATATGTAAAAAATTATTTAAAAAGACTACCATTAGTGTAGACAATAATATGTGACACACTATAATAAAGTATAGTGTAAGAAATAGAAATCTATTAAAAAGACTACCATCAGTGTAGGGAAATACTATATAAAAAATAAAAGACAGTCTAATGACTAAGGTCAATTTTAATAATAAAAGTGTTT
Source organism: Magicicada septendecula (assembly GCA_034769895.1). NCBI lineage: Eukaryota > Metazoa > Arthropoda > Insecta > Hemiptera > Cicadidae > Magicicada > Magicicada septendecula. The sequence goes on from CM068368.1 coordinate 831,248,173, forward strand.
AAAAAAAAAAAATTAAGTAATATAAGATTGTAATAGGTATAAGATGTTTTTATTTCATAGTGTTACCAAAATAGTTATAGTGAACACAAGAGACAGTTAATAACTGAAGGTGTCATTAGTTATAAGATGTTTTTATTTCATAGTGTTACCAAAATAGTTATAGTGAACACAAGAGACAGTTAATAACTGAAGGTGTCATTAGTTATTAGATGTTTTAATAGGATTAGGTTTGTGATAAAAGGAAACATAAAATCAAAGGACAGCCAATGACTGATAATATTACTGATAATAAGATGTTTCCATTATAATTCTATATGTATAAAAAAGTAATAGGCATAAGATGTTTTTGTTACGTTTAAGTGATATAAAAAAAAAAGTTAGTAGATATAAGATATTCTGTTGTATTTCAAATCATGTTATTTAATTTTCAAGTTTGTAAGGCAGAGAGGCAAGTAGGAAATAGAAATGTAATAATTTTATTCAAAACTGTAAACCATATGAAAGGTACAAAGCAGATTAGCTAAGACACCATTCTAGAAAAAACAGACTAGTAATGTAAACCAAAACTATCTATCAGAGAATCAAACTACATAATAGGGGATAGAATTCAGTACATACAACACAGAAATTGAAAATGTAATTAATACAGATACAATTAATAACGAATAGAATGACAAAGGAAAGAAAATTAACTTCCTTTGGAAACAAATAATACTAGGCCTATAATGGTAATCAAATCAGACTAAACAGTAAATTAATCAATATTGAAGTGTTTTAACAACAAAATTATTAACAACAAAGACAATCACGGAGTTATTAAGATTATTCCATGGAAATATTATCAGAAAAAACACTTAAAAACCATTTAAACACTAAATTTGTACAAAATATGAGGCCTACAATAATTATAAAAAATTGTAATTTTTGGGCTTAAATGAACTTGAAACAAACCCAGCTATATATCCAAATATGTAAAATTAATTAATCAATATTGCTGAGTAGTTAGATTTTTGTAAAATTAAGAAATATTTGAAATACAGTAAAAAATAAGAATACTTATTATGTATATTTAGATGATGAACCAAATCTGAGACATGTACTTTTATAAATAAACAATAGAAAGAGGAAAAAGACATATCACAAATTACCCTAAAAGGACGACGTTCAGAGTTTAGTCTATTGTTAATCGTGAAGACAAATAGTTGAGAATGTACTGACAGAATACCGAAAAAGAGTAATTTTGTGCAAAACCGTGAGTGTGGATATGAAGAGTGTAACAGAGGTTAACTAAAATGAAAATAACATTAACCGTTAATAATTAACACCTCACTAATTCCGAACAACAGTAATAACACCATTTAACACAAGCACAAGAAATCAACGGCCATTTGAGAAGATTTTGGACCATATTAGCAGAACACGAAGACACATATTTGAACATCGGACACTTCACCAGTAACCCATCCCGAAACGATATCGCAGGAGAAGAGAGAACACTCTACACTATATTCCTGGACCAACACTACTTCGCAGAGAAGGGAATATTCATTTATTTCTGCGGGAGAAGCTCAACCCGTTCCAGCAGTGCATAGCAGAGAAAATCGAGGTGACGGCGGCCATACTGGATTTCCGAACGACCCAAGTACACTGCCAGCTTGAAGGGAGTGACGTCATTTCGACGAATGGTTCGATATTACTTTTCATAATTGACAATTTAAATAATAATATTGTTTTATTTCAGCCATAATAATTTAGTTTAAGAATATCTGTAAGACTGTATCTTGTTCCTTGCCCTCTGACCATTTCGACTCGCTAAAAGAATCCTAATTAATTAATCTTGTAAAAAATATATTTTGTCAATCTTGTTCGCTACCGACTGGAGCAAATAATCAGCCAATGCCTGGGCCATGCGCAGTCTGAATGGCGCATAATTTTAAATGTCAATAAATGAACATCATTATTCAGTTACAAGAGTTGTATTTATTTGTATAATGAATGTTAACTATTTTTTTTCTCTTCTAAACAAAAATAATTTACAGTGATAGAATAAATATCTGAGAGGAAGAAGAAGAGTAAAGTCAGCGGAGAGAGAACCAACCGATCTGACTACACAATTCAGTTATTAATAGAAACAAATAGATTTGAACTACCAATTCATACTTATTAAATTGGAAGTAATTAAAGTACACACACAATTAATTAATTATTAATTAATTAATTAAATTAACCAATTAAACAAAAAAATAATAATAATAATAAATAATAATAATAATAATATATAAGTAAACTTTTATACTTACAAAATTTTTCTTTAATTCTCAACCAATCACACTTTATTATAATACATTATTTATATTTTATTTATTCTTTGTAATTGGTGAATCCAAAGTGGAGCTGATCATCGGCGAGTTCAACACCGAGATTCAGACAACATTTATTAGCACCACAATTCTATCTTTATATCAGTATTCTATCTTATTTATTTATATTTGTAATATTTTTATATTACAAATTGGCGTCCAACTAAAGGGCTTTAAATAGGAGCTAATAGAGTTATAAAATAAGGACGATCGTCCAGTTTCCTATTTTTAGCTCGGCAGCGGTCAATAGGTCGGAAGAAGGAGCGAGATGCACAGGAGAGCTACATCAAGGAAAAGGGCTGTGGAGGCCGAGCAGGAGGTAGACATGGAGGATAAAGAGGCGACACCAGTGGAAGATGTGGAGTCGATGTTACCGCCAGCAGAACCAAACAAACCTGCACCACAGGAGGAGCAGCCAGAGAAATCCACCACGAAGGAAGATACAAAATTGGATAAAATGATGGAGATGTTAATCAGAGAATTCAAAACGACGAAGGATAAAATCGAAGAAAATAGTAAGAAGCTGGAAAACGTTAACCAACAATTGAAAGAAGAATTAAGAGAAAATAGTAAGAAGATGGAGAATGATAACCAACGATTGAAGGAAGAATTGGGTAATAAAATCGGAGATACCAACAAGAAAATCGAAGAAAATAGTAAGGAAATGAAAAGTGATAACCAACGATTGAAGGAGGAATTAAGAGAAAACAGTAAGAAGATGGAGGAGAAAATGGAAGAAAATAGTAAGAAGATGGAGGAGAAAGTGGACGAGATAAAAACGAAAATAAATTAATAATGGAGGAAAATATTAAGAAGATCGAGGAGAAGATGGAGGAAAATATCCAGAAGATTGAGGAGAAAATGGAGGAAATAAAAACTGACAATAAACAATCGAAGGAGGAATTGACCCAGATAAGCCAAAAACTGGAAGAAACCAATAAAAAGATGGAAAATAATAGTCAACAATTAAGAGAAGAATTGAAAGAGACGAACCAAGAGAATATGAACCGATTAGATGGAAAGATGGAAGCATTGAAGGAAGAACTGGGGCAAAAGATAGCTGAAAATAATGAAACAATCAGCAAGAAGGTAGAAGAGGAATTAACGTTAATCGAACAAAAGGTTACAAGAGCTGACGAAAGATGGAGCCAAACCGAACGAGAAGTACAGAGTATCAAGACAGAAATAAACACTAAGGTTAACAACATTGAAGAAACGACTAGGAAGACGTTGGAGGAAAGACTAAAAGAAACACGTGAAGACTGGGAGCGAGTGCAGGACCGATTCACAGAAAAATGTGACGGCATTGAAGCTACTGTGACCAGTATCAACAGTCAGGTGCGACAGAACCAAACAGATATAGACCTATTCCACAGTCGACCGACAAGTATTACCAGTTGTCCTAACAGTGAGAATCACGAAGGAATTAACTTCAGGTTTTATAAAAACAAACCGATGGAGTTCCTAGCCAGAATCGAAGAGTACTTCACCAAACACAGGGGCAATCGCTGGAGGGAGAATAAAGAAGTGCTTGACGAATCGTTCAAGGAGATAGCAGATAATTGGTGGATGGCGATAAGAGACGAAGTGACCGACTACCAACAATTCAAAAGGCTATTCAAAGCCAAATATTGGTCTGAATTGACACAAAATATCGCCAGAGACGGGATCTGTCATGGAAAATACAACCCGTATGGAAACCAGACTCTAACGGCGTACTTCTTGGGAAAGGTGTGCGTGGCCAAACATCTAGAGCCCAGAATACCGGAAGAATGCCTGGTCAGCAAGCTCTCATACCATTATGAGGAGGATATAATAAGAGCTAGAAGAAACAGTCAGATAAAGACTGTACAAGCAATGACCGAGCTCTTAGAAATGTATGAGCATGAGGATTATTACCGCCAAAGTCGCAGGAGTTATGAAAAGCCGGAACCAAGAAGTAACACCAATAATTCGAATAATAATAATCGGCAGAATGTGGGCAACAACAATAATTATAATTCCGCAAATCGGAATAATGCCGAATACAATTATAACACCCGTAATAACAATAATGTACCTAGATTTAATAACAGTAGTAATAATAATAATAATGTTCCTCGAATTAATAATAATGAGGGCAACAATAATAATAATAATAATAATAATAATAACCGTCCACAAAACAATAACAGTTATTATAATAATAACCGTAATTATGTTCCAAATGGTCAGAGGAACCCCAACCCCTCTAATAACAATTATCATAGTAATTATAACAGGAATTACCCGAATGGAGGTAATAACAATAATTACAGGACATATCGACCCCATATTAACTACATCAGAGCGGAAGGCAGTGGACAGAGGAGGTACCAGCCTCAACGAAGGAGCCGATATTATGAGTACGAGACCTTTCAAGGAAGTCAGGGAAATAATCGTTACAGAGAGTACGAGCCCAGACGCAGTTCCAGCCTGGACAATCAACGAAGACTACCTGTAACGGAAGCCCAACAGGACGTTCGTGTTGAACCAAACGAAGCAGTTTCAGGACTCCAAGTTGATGCTTCCAACGGCCTAATCCGTAATGATGCGGAACATTTAAACGAACGGAGGCAGTAATAAACTCCAATAACCCTTTACTGCTCCAATCTGCTGGGTTTGACCAAGGAATAAATTTGAAGAAAGAAAGAAGAAATTTTACAATAATATACAGTAATTATTTGAAAGATATCCGTAAGGACTTGCTAGAAGAAAACGAAATTAACATTAATAATAATGACAATGAAATAATACATATAATTGCAGAAATTGAGGGTATTTCTGTTCCTATAATGATAGACACTGGAGCCAATGTCTCTATAATAAATCGTAATGAGTTGGACCGGATACAGCAGGAATGCCACAAAAACTTACCGGTACTACCTATTAATAATATTGTACTTGTAGGAGCTACCGGCCGACAGAACAAGACCATAAGAAAACAGGTATCACTAAGTGTCAACAGTCAGGGCATTAGTGTGGATATGATATTTCTTGTTGCAGCCGGATTACCTTTCAACATCATGATAGGATGTGACATATTGCGCAGAAACTCAGCAGTTATCGACTTGTGCCGAGGAAAGGTATCACTCTTTTCTGAAGGTTCGACCTGGGTAGCCAATTTAACTAACAGCAAGATGTTAGACTCCAGACAACTTCTCGACCACAAAAATAAGGTGAATTACTTGTCAAACTACTCGACAAACAACAAGCCAGTACATCAGGATTCGGAGGATGACCTATGGCAACAAAAGATTCAGGAGATACGTAATTTCCAATGCCACAATACTACCGAGCAATTAAAGGAAAACCAGCTGAATCAATTAGTCAACATATATGAAAAATATCGAGCTGTATTTTCGGACGAACCTGGAAAGATCCAGAACTACCAATGTTCCATACGATTCAGAGAACCGGTAGAATTTAATCGAAAGTCGTATCCCTAGCACAATCTTTGAAGGAAGCCGTATGCACAGAGATCCAGAATATGATCAGTAAAGATATTATCGAAAGCAGTCAATCGCCATACACTAGCCCAATTGTGGCTATACAAAAGAAAAATGGAAAGGTAAGGCTTTGCCTTGACGCACGTGAGATAAATAAAATGATTATTAACGATCGTACCTCACCTGGCGAAATTGATGAGATATTGAAGAGATTTCACGGAACGAAGTTCATTACCACGTGGGATACCGTTTGCAGCTATTGGCAGGTGGAGTTGCACCCAGCAAGCCGGCAATACATGGCGTTCATCTTCGAAGGGCGCTACTATCAGTTTAAGAGGTTGCCCTTCGGGTTAGTGAACTCAGTAGCTGTTTTTGTCGCCTGTATGGATCATATACTCGGACCAGAAGCGCTCCAATTCACGACTGTCTATGTTGATGATCTCCTAATAACATCAACCAATTGGGAAGAACACTGTTACCGTGTGGAGCATGTCTTGAAGAAGCTTGCTGAAAATAATGTTACCCTTAAACTAGACAAGTCCAAGCTTATAGCTAAAGAAGTACAATTCTTGGGTTTCCAGTTAAACAGTCAAGGAATAACACCATCAACAGAAAAGGTAGACGCCATACAACGATTCCCTATACCAAAAAACAGAAGGCACCTACAATCATTTTTAGGCCTGTGTAACTACTATAGGAAGTTCCAAAATAATTATTCCGAACTGATGGCCCGGTTTCAGTACCAGTTATCGTCCAAGAATAAGTGGCGATGGGGTCAAGAACAAGACGAAACCTTCAAATCAATTAAGGAGAAGTTCTTAGAAGCAGTAATGCTCAACCATCCGGATTTTAACCGACCCTTCTTTCTAAACTGTGACGCTAGTAACATTAGCTTGGGATCAACACTGTACCAAGAAGATGAAAGTGGAAACCATCTAGTAGTGAGCTTTGCTAGCAGAACCCTTAACCAGTGTGAAAAGAACTATAACGTGATGGAAAAAGAACTGCTAAGTGTAGTCTTTGCCTGTGGGAAGTTTCGGACGTATATCCTCGGATATCCAGTAACCGTTCGAACAGATCACAAATCTATTTCATTTCTGAGAAGATGCAAGTTAAGCCATGGTAGATTGACCAGATGGGTACTTGCCCTGCAGGAATACGATATACAGTGGGAGTATGTTCCTGGAAGTAAAAATGTAGTAGCCGACGTGTTGTCGAGAGTAAATCTGGAAGAACAAACGTTCGAAGGCGAAAAGGAGAGCATTTTGAAAATCTATAATATTATTAAGGACAGATCCCATTTAGAAAAGATAGTACAGGACATCAGCAAACACCAGCAGTCCGACCCAAAGTTAAACCACATTAAACTTCGTCTCTCCAACCACGATGACACAATAACCAAATTTTATTGTGTACATAACGAAATATTATTCATCAAAACATCCCTTGATGAAGAGATATGGAAGATCATGATCCCTACTACAATCGAAAAGGATATCATCCTGGACTATCATCTACGATACGGTCACATGGGAGCCATGAAGGTGATCAAGGCGATAGAAGAGAATTGTCATATAAAAAGTATAAATAGAAAGACAAGAAACTACCTCAAAACCTGTCTGATATGTCAATTGGTGAAAACCAACAATGAGAGAAAAGAGGGTATGATGATACCAATTACCTCACAAGCCAAACTGGAAAAGGTCTTTCTGGACATCTGTGGTCCATTTCCCCGCAGTGGCGGACGCCATCGATACAAATACATTATTATCATGATGGATCATTTCACAAAACTATACCCTGTGAACAGAGCGACCACTTTGAAGACTCTAGGAATAATAACAAACCATTACATTCCAGAGATAGGGAGCCCGGCATCCATAATCACAGACCATGGAACGCAATTTAAGGGTTGGAGGTGGAGAAACACTCTAAATACGTTGGGCATTAAGACATACAAGACATCTGTCTACCACCCCAGCAGCAATCCAGCGGAGAGGGTACTGCGAGAAGTCGGAAGAATATTACGGACTTATTGCTATAATCAACAAAGGAAGTGGCAAGAATATTTATTAGCTACTGAAGAATTCCTTAATTTGTCATATCACCCTGCTATAGGTACCACGCCATACACGGCAATGTATGAAAAACCGCCTCCAAGAGAAATACAAGACATAATAGAGTTCCCCATGAGTCAAGAATACAAGATCAATCGAATCAGATTCTACAATAAATTGGCAGAAGACCAGGAAAGGCGCAAGAACAAGTATCAAAAGGCGATTAAGAAAATAATAAGCTATGAAGTCGGAGAAAAGGTACTGCTAAAAAACAGGGAATTACCCAGTACTTTGGAAGGCATTACCAAAAAGTTGTTACTGCTGTATACCGGCCCATACCTGATTATTAAAAACAATAATAACAATACGTATGTACTAAAGGATATCATTTCAAATAAAGTAAAAGGAACTTATAATCAATTATCAATTAAAAAATATTTAGAGGAGAGATAAAGAATTTCCAAATTCAAAAAATTAGTAAGTACAACTTACACCAAACATTCGAAGAATTATGAAGAGAAAAAAAAAGAATTTTGATGAATAAAAATTTTCAAAATCCAAAACAATAGTAAGTACAACTTACACTGATCATTTGAAAGACTATTATGAATGATGAAAAAAGAATTTTGATGAAAAAAAAAATTCCAAATTCAAAAAATTAGTAAGTACAACTTACACTGATCATTTGAAAGATTATTATGAATGAGAAAAGAATTTTGATGAATAAAATTTTCAAAATTCAAAAAATTAGTAAGTACAACTTACACTGATCATTTGAAAGACCATTATGAAAGGAGAAAAAAGAATTTTGATGAACAAAAATTTTCAAAATTCAAAACAATAATAAGTACTACTTACACCAAAATACAGTATTGAAAAAAAAACAACTATGAATAAGAAAGAATTCAGTTGAATAAAAATATCTAAAGTTAAAAAATAGTAAGCTCATATCATTACTCATACGAATGATGAGAAATAACTCATAAATATGAAAAAAGATTTTGTAAGAAAGAGATACAAAATTCTCAAGGAGAAAGGAAACCAGAATATCATATGACTTAATCGAAACAACTTAACCAAAATCACAAAGGAAATAATTTAATAAAAATGGAACAATGAAGAAGGACCAACTCAGTAAAGACCAAATAGTGAGACCAGAAACCAAAAACCCTGATACTATTAATGATAATGTTGCAATAACCACGGTTATAGTGAAAGTGATAAAGAATTAATTCATGTTATGCCATGAGCAATAAAAATAACTCATTGGATACCAGATGGTAGAAAAAATAAATATAAATACTAATTACTATGTAAACATGATGAAATGATGAAATGTATATTATACCACCTACCTAAACCACATAATATGGAATAAGCTTTAAGAGAGAAGAAGAGTCAAGTGTATAAAAGTATTAATTAATATAAAGTATTATGAAGTGAAGAATCTAAAGATGTTTATTTTAGTCAAAAGAGACTACTTTTACTGTTTATTTATTTTTATGACTGGATGTAGAAAATGCCATCAGTCTTATATTTTGAGCAGAGATGATAATGCCTCTGGACTCAATTAATTGAAGTATTGGACAGCAGGGATTGAAGCCAAAAGTGCCACTCTGAACTGTTCCAATTAATTTGTTAGGGAATGTTAGGGAGTAAACATACTGGTGAGGAAGCACCAAATAAGAAAGGATATAAAATGATAATGTTATACACAAGATTGAGAATCACTTATTAATGAAGAAAGAAACTAATGAAGGAGATACACATCATCTGAGAGGAAGCAACGGTGGAAAAAGAAGGTATATAAAGTGAAAACATGTAATCACGAAGAAAATATGGTGAATACAAAAGAATTAGTAGTAATTATTTCATCCATACTAAGAGTATGATCTGAACTAATCACTTTTACAGGAGAGCATATGTAGCATAACAAAATTATCACGCTAAACATTTAACTTAATGCAACATAAATAAAGAAGAAAAGGTCCATAGTGAGTGAGAAGAATGAATTGTTTAAAGGTTAATCAAAAGGAAACTGTATATTAAGTCAATAAAATGTTAATAAGAATGAAAAATAACAAAGAAAACCATTGATCAAAATAACTTACTATGTAAAAACCCAATAAACCAGCAGTATACCCAGTAGATTGGGGAAGCAGTAAAAAGGGAAAGACAAGAAAAAGGAGATAAAAGGGTGAAAACAATATTAATAATGGAAATTTATAAGGTCAAGAAGCAGAGAAACCACAAGACCAGAAATTTATTAATATAATAATGAAGAAAGGACAAAATATGTCAAGATTCCCACAAAGAGCCTAGAAACAAGAAGAGCTATTCCAAAAATGTTAATAATGGAATACATACTATTGAACAAAATTAAAACCAATATATTTAGACCCAGTAACTCAAGTTACAAGATACAATCCAAAGAAAACCGAATTGTAAACTAGTTATAAGTATAATATGTAAAAAATTATTTAAAAAGACTACCATTAGTGTAGACAATAATATGTGACACACTATAATAAAGTATAGTGTAAGAAATAGAAATCTATTAAAAAGACTACCATCAGTGTAGGGAAATACTATATAAAAAATAAAAGACAGTCTAATGACTAAGGTCAATTTTAATAATAAAAGTGTTTAAAAAAAAAAAAATTAAGTAATATAAGATTGTAATAGGTATAAGATGTTTTTATTTCATAGTGTTACCAAAATAGTTATAGTGAACACAAGAGACAGTTAATAACTGAAGGTGTCATTAGTTATAAGATGTTTTTATTTCATAGTGTTACCAAAATAGTTATAGTGAACACAAGAGACAGTTAATAACTGAAGGTGTCATTAGTTATTAGATGTTTTAATAGGATTAGGTTTGTGATAAAAGGAAACATAAAATCAAAGGACAGCCAATGACTGATAATATTACTGATAATAAGATGTTTCCATTATAATTCTATATGTATAAAAAAGTAATAGGCATAAGATGTTTTTGTTACGTTTAAGTGATATAAAAAAAAAAGTTAGTAGATATAAGATATTCTGTTGTATTTCAAATCATGTTATTTAATTTTCAAGTTTGTAAGGCAGAGAGGCAAGTAGGAAATAGAAATGTAATAATTTTATTCAAAACTGTAAACCATATGAAAGGTACAAAGCAGATTAGCTAAGACACCATTCTAGAAAAAACAGACTAGTAATGTAAACCAAAACTATCTATCAGAGAATCAAACTACATAATAGGGGATAGAATTCAGTACATACAACACAGAAATTGAAAATGTAATTAATACAGATACAATTAATAACGAATAGAATGACAAAGGAAAGAAAATTAACTTCCTTTGGAAACAAATAATACTAGGCCTATAATGGTAATCAAATCAGACTAAACAGTAAATTAATCAATATTGAAGTGTTTTAACAACAAAATTATTAACAACAAAGACAATCACGGAGTTATTAAGATTATTCCATGGAAATATTATCAGAAAAAACACTTAAAAACCATTTAAACACTAAATTTGTACAAAATATGAGGCCTACAATAATTATAAAAAATTGTAATTTTTGGGCTTAAATGAACTTGAAACAAACCCAGCTATATATCCAAATATGTAAAATTAATTAATCAATATTGCTGAGTAGTTAGATTTTTGTAAAATTAAGAAATATTTGAAATACAGTAAAAAATAAGAATACTTATTATGTATATTTAGATGATGAACCAAATCTGAGACATGTACTTTTATAAATAAACAATAGAAAGAGGAAAAAGACATATCACAAATTACCCTAAAAGGACGACGTTCAGAGTTTAGTCTATTGTTAATCGTGAAGACGAATAGTTGAGAATGTACTGACAGAATACCGAAAAAGAGTAATTTTGTGCAAAACCGTGAGTGTGGATATGAAGAGTGTAACAGAGGTTAACTAAAATGAAAATAACATTAACCGTTAATAATTAACACCTCACTAATTCCGAACAACAGTAATAACACCATTTAACACAAGCACAAGAAATCAACGGCCATTTGAGAAGATTTTGGACCATATTAGCAGAACACGAAGACACATATTTGAACATCGGACACTTCACCAGTAACCCATCCCGAAACGATATCGCAGGAGAAGAGAGAACACTCTACACTATATTCCTGGACCAACACTACTTCGCAGAGAAGGGAATATTCATTTATTTCTGCGGGAGAAGCTCAACCCGTTCCAGCAGTGCATAGCAGAGAAAATCGAGGTGACGGCGGCCATACTGGATTTCCGAACGACCCAAGTACACTGCCAGCTTGAAGGGAGTGACGTCATTTCGACGAATGGTTCGATATTACTTTTCATAATTGACAATTTAAATAATAATATTGTTTTATTTCAGCCATAATAATTTAGTTTAAGAATATCTGTAAGACTGTATCTTGTTCCTTGCCCTCTGACCATTTCGACTCGCTAAAAGAATCCTAATTAATTAATCTTGTAAAAAATATATTTTGTCAATCTTGTTCGCTACCGACTGGAGCAAATAATCAGCCAATGCCTGGGCCATGCGCAGTCTGAATGGCGCATAATTTTAAATGTCAATAAATGAACATCATTATTCAGTTACAAGAGTTGTATTTATTTGTATAATGAATGTTAACTATTTTTTTTCTCTTCTAAACAAAAATAATTTACAGTGATAGAATAAATATCTGAGAGGAAGAAGAAGAGTAAAGTCAGCGGAGAGAGAACCAACCGATCTGACTACACAATTCAGTTATTAATAGAAACAAATAGATTTGAACTACCAATTCATACTTATTAAATTGGAAGTAATTAAAGTACACACACAATTAATTAATTATTAATTAATTAATTAAATTAACCAATTAAACAAAAAAATAATAATAATAATAAATAATAATAATATATAAGTAAACTTTTATACTTACAAAATTTTTCTTTAATTCTCAACCAATCACACTTTATTATAATACATTATTTATATTTTATTTATTCTTTGTAATTGGTGAATCCAAAGTGGAGCTGATCATCGGCGAGTTCAACACCGAGATTCAGACAACATTTATTAGCACCACAATTCTATCTTTATATCAGTATCTTTATTTATTTTATATTTGTAATAAAATTATATTACAAATTGGCTAGCCCAACAGTGGGGATTTAAGGAGACTAATCCTGTGACTAAGAACAATAATTATATCTTCCTTTTATATTTGTAATATTTTTATATTACAATATTTACAATGTTTCAACAGCAGTAACTGTCATCTTGTTAAAGGAAATAATGACCACAAATTAATCCAACCTTTACACAAAAAAAAACCCCCACTGGTTATAATCAATATTTTATGAAAAAGAAAAATGTATGACAAGTCTGATATGACAAATATCCTACTGTATATACTGATAACAGATATAAACACTAGATTCAAGTTTTCACAAAAGTCAAATACATAACTAACTACGCTTACTACGAAAACTGCAAACTCTTGGCACTAGTTAAGGAAGTCTAAACAATTAAAGTTATGTACACAGTACCATGTAGGTATACTTACGTTATTTTGTTCAAGAACTTGAAGTGCTCTGTTCACATTGTTCAAATGGTGTACGCGCATACGACCTTTCTCTCGTTTCTACAACACAACACAAAAATATTTTGAAACATTTCATAACTGATTAATAAATACTACTTATAACATTAATAACCCAGAAAACAACCTTAAAAAGCAGCGACTGTGAAATATTTATTAAGAATCATATTTGTTGAAATTGCTATTATTAGCTGGGCTGTTAGGCCTTTGTCCACAGTTGTTGCTGTTGACAAATGTTTCCACGCCACCATCGGAGGCTATCATCAGTGTCCACGATTGGCACGGTGTCCACCAATTCACCACAGAGATGAGGTAGCGACTATGAATTTTGCCTGAGAAGGTTCACATATATAAACTTTTGTGCTAGCACGATCTAAGGTGGAAAGCAGCATCAACCAATCATCATCGAGTGCTAACTGATTAGCTTGGAAGCACAGCATGCCACGTCCTATCTAATAGAAGGCTTTCTCCCCTTTGATTCATAGCGATAGAACCATGTTTGAAGATTTTCATTCTGCAGCCGAGGGTAGTAAGCACTCTCTGAGATCAAAATATTTTATTTTGTGTGTTGGAATATAAAGGATACCAAAATAATTTAGGAAATATTTATAATTATAAATAATTGTATGACTCCAACTTTAAATTACTCTTTTACAAACATACATATACATTTTATTTGTTATAAACAATTAGTTTTTGACAGGTAATAAAATTTTAGCACCATATACGTATTTAACAAGAACTGATCACATATCTTCAGTGATCCAAACGTTTCTCATCATATTTTATCCAGTATAGATTTAGAGCTGTATGTAGGGGCTATGGGTCCCTTAGACTCCTAGATCTACCTATGACTCACTGAACTGTATACTTACAATTATATTTAAAGACTTACATACTACATATTTGACGACCTTAAAAAGTTTCAAAATGTATATATGGAAAAGTTAAAACTTTAACTGATATTTTAAATACAGTGTTGTAAAACGTAATATTTCAGTTCTTTTTAACCTCTCTCCCAATAAAGCAATATGTACATTACTACATATAAATATGGTATAGTAAGAACACCAATATCAGATATGTTATCTGAAATGCTCTGATGTTTTATACAGAGCATTTGGTGTATATTATTTTGTCTAACAAATGAAGCATATTATTTCAGTTATTTTCTTATGTGTTACAAAAAACAAATATAAAGGAAAATAAGTGAAAGTAACTGAAATCATAGAAGAGTTTGTGACACAGCAGAGGAGATCTTCAGAAATGCTCGTGAAATGTCCTTCAAATGCTATGTGTAAAATCTCTCAGGAGGCATTCAAACATACTGGGCTGTTAGCCTGTAATCCAATTTACCTAAAGTTTGTGCCAAACATTCCATACCCATGACACCCATCCTTGGGGAATAGACATCCTGATTGCCTGCCTAGGACTAAGAGTGAAGATTGTCCCACCTGTACAAGCGCTTCTATTTATAAATGTTTCTCAGGTATCAGCTAAACTTGCTGCTGATTGGTCAATATTCCAAACAATCGTATCACCCTCATTTCTGATATGATTGGTTGGAATATTGATCAACCACCAGTGAGCATGGTTGAAATCTGAGAAAAATTTATAAATATAAGTGCTTCTACAGGTGGGACCGTCTTCACTCTTAGTCCTAGGCAGGCAATCAAGACATATGTTCCCAAGCCTCTGAGGATAGCCGTCATAGCTATGGTTGAGGCATCTGTCATGAAGTACAGAAAACTGGACTACAACATAACAGCCCAAAAAAGTATTAACAATATAATAACTAGATCACTTACGCATGCCATGCTACTTCCATTTCCAACATAATATGTATTCTTAAACTCAAATTTATATACTTACATTAAGTATACATCATGTGCTCATGATAAATAGATAAAAATCATGATAGACATGACTTTCATGATAAATAGATATTTCATCAGTAGACATAATGTAGTAGATCAAATTTCATTGGACGTAAAACATTATACGTTACTGAACTGGACATTAATTTTCTGCGTCTATCAGCTCTGCACTTTTATCAGCGCATATAATTAACAAAATATTGGGTATACACTGTCCAAAGCAATAAGCCTACTGAAGTACAGTAAATGATATTTTAATCTAGACCTGGATGTCATCCAAGTGCACTGGCTGTTTTTTTTTTTTTTTTTTTTTTTTTACTGCAGTAGACATTTTAGAAACACAGTCACATCAGTTATTTCTGATGAGAAACCGTGCCTACAGCCTACAATAAGGAAATGCCACTACCCATATCTTATACACTATCACACTTCATATTGCATAACTTTATTGCATTATTAATCTTTGATTACTTACATATTGTCTACCTGTCAGAATTTCCAGTAAAGATAGTAATCGAGTGCCATCTTGCAGGTCAACAAATAAATCAACTATCGGTGAGCAGTTACTCTGAAACACAATCGAATCGACATTGATTAACCTATTATTAAATGGACATTGCATTTGTTTTAAAGGTAACAAAAAATAAGTAATTACTAAAAATGTAAGTGCAATACATATTAGTTACCCCATGGAGCCAGTTAAACAAGAGAAACCATAACAAATACTTATTGTGATAAAAACTAGATCACATGAATTTCATTAAAATACTATTTTTACTTCTCTTTATTTTGTCAATGACATAGAACACACCTTATTTTAGTAAAACTGTGTTCTACAATTTCTTATTGTCTTGAAAATTTGGATTAATCTGAAGTTTGAAAATCGCTCATATGGTACGTCATGTTGATCCTAACCTGTTTAATCTATCGGGCAAAAGCAGATCCAGCAGCAATATTGGGGGGAGGAAATGCGAAAAGTGGACCATTCTTTAGTGGTCTAATGTGTGTGTATGATATGAATGCATGAAGATAAAAACCCATCGTGTTCTTATCAATACAATAAGCTTATTAATATACAAGTATAAAATCATATCTGTTTGTCATCTCATTGTTCTCTTAATAGCATTCACTTACAATTTAAAATACACAACACTCATTTATAGTATGTATCAAACAAAAATTAACATGGTGGTAAGGTATCGTTACAATTTAAAATAATTTTAGAGTAAGACTATAAACCTACATAACGTGATACAAAATTTGTATCATGCTCACAACCACAAAAATCATAAGATGACAAAAAATTTTGTCTGTAATGACCATGGGGGGGGGATTCTTCCCCCGTAGCCTGCTGTCATGTTTCTCAAACTAAGCATTTTACACTTGACACTGTATTCTAAATAATGATTACTGATAGTATCAACAGGCGTTAAATACAAATCACTCACTAATCAATTCTTTTTATATAATTAATAAAAATCAAGTCAAATCAAGGACTATATTTTATATACAGTATTCTGTTTACATTATACTTGCATTTTAGTAAAAGTCTTAATAAACAAACACACCCATACATACATACTCAATGTAGAATTCAGATTCTAATTTTTTCCCCAATTATTTACAAATAGGCTACATTACTTGTACTGTGAATATAGCGTGATTAATAAATATAAACATAACCTCCAATCCAGAAAGTAAAAATTATTAGTTTATAAAGAATTCTTACTTGGGGTGGTTAAACAAGTAATAAATTAATAATTAAAAAATCACTTACTGCCAAAATGTTTCAATTTCCCGGGCGCCACCTCATATCTACAAGGATGTGGATATAAAGGATTCATTTGCCAAACACACAACAACAATATTATGTCTAATGCTTATTTAATTAATTAAGTTGTAGCAAATTACAAATATAACACTCTGTATGGATATTTCCTTAAGTAGAATCACTTCTCTTATCTTAACAATGAGTATCTCTGAAATCGCGATTAATTAACATTTAATAATTTTCTAACACTTATAATTGTAAATTATAATCTACAATTGTATTTGGCAAATTTAGATTACTGTTTAGATATGATTTTTTAAGAATTTACTAATTGACGTTTTATTTCGCTTCAGTCGAATGCAGAGCACTGAGAGGCAGTTCTCAAGGTTAATTAATTATTAGTGTGAGTTCTTTGACTTGAATGAATTGAGTTTATTGACTTAACTCTAAAGTACCATTAGTTTGAGAGCGTTGATTATTCGTAGTTCATACTCTCGGTGACATCATGTGGTCCTCTGTGTTTAGTAGTTGCTGGTCTCCGTAGTCATTGTAGATTACGTATCCCTTCGCGGTCACTGCACCTCACGATCACTGTTTAATTATTGAAGAATTCTCGAACTGTTCACTTTTCACGGCACTCGTATTGTGTTGAATATGAGTGTCCTTAATTGATGTTGGTAAAGTTCCTGTATAATGTTTTTTAAAGTAGTTGTTTAGATTGCTGATTTTATGTCTAATGTCTCTGTTGTAGAATATGCACTGAGTCTCTCTGTTGATGTGTTCTGTATTATATAAAAGCTGCTGTAATGTTTATAGTTTCTTGTGAATTATTTGTAATTGTAGAATGTCTGTTAATTGAATTTGTCTTCACTTAGTATTGTACTGTGTATCCGTATTCTCCGACACTTTGTTTAAATTACGGTGAAGTTAATTAATTGTAAAGTCTGTTTTACATGTTGACTTCGCGTGATATTACTTTATACTAATAGTCTGTCGAACGCGATTAACTGTTCAACTCTCTTGCTATGAGTTTAGAATTTAGTGAGAATTATAACAACGAGTTTCGTACGATTTGTCGTATTCACTTCATTGTTCACTTTGAGAAATTGAATGTTCGCACTGAAGTAACCGTTCTCAAGACTCTAGATATGCGCACTTCTGAAATTGTGTCGAACGCTTGTAGTTGTTCACGCTTATGTAATGAATCGATGACTAAACATTGTTACCGAGTTAAGATGACTCGTGGTGATCACTTTGTAGATGAGTACTAGACTGCCGTTTTTCTGTTCTGAGATCTACCAAGTAAACTCTTCTCCCGCCTACCTCTGCTGAATCTTCCATCTGCTTGGATACTCTTATTGGTTCTTTAGCCAGTGTGACAAATTGTATATTCGTCATTGGTTTTCGAGTATCTCTGCTTTACAGGTGATTCTCTTGTCGAACTACCATTCGTCCTGATTGTTCCTACAGCCGTTTTCTCTATTTACTAGGAATCTCATTCAAGCACTCCAGAATTCGTGAGTTTCACTTTTCCCTTGTACATCAGGCGACATTTCTTTGTCTCTCGTGGCCGTCTCCTAGTGTCCAATTTCTGTTACGCTTTGACATAGATACAATACTGGTATTGTTCGATCTGCTGCACCATTGTTTATCTTCAAGTTGCACTCTGGCTTTGTTTTGAGTCTGGAACGAATCTTCCTTTGTAATCACGACTTTCGTCAAATTTCTACGTTGCAATTGTTCTGGCATCTAATGTTGTACCGTATCGAATTGACAAACTCTTTGCTTTCAGTCTGTGTCAAAGTTTTTAAAAAGGGTAGATTGGGTTATGCCTTTCTTCACTCAGAGCAGCTGCCTGATGCGAAATACAACGTCTCACATACATCTAGTAAGTGTCACTCTTTTTGTCAAACAATTAACTTTACAGCCGTAACACATCAAGCTGTCTGTAGGTTACAATGCCAAAAGGACAGTCTTACAAACTTTCCCTTCACACACCCTCACATACTTCTTTGTCAAATATAACTGCTAGTACACATTATTTTTAGCTATTATTTACTACTTGTACAATTTTATAAATATTTTAAAAAATACACGTTACATTGTCCTTAAATTTTTTATTAATTGATGGCGTGTAACAAAATCAAATAATAAAATTTGTGCCCTTTTTTTAATTAATTATGTAAATTTTAATTAATTATGTAAATTTTAATTAATTAAGTATAAATATCTAATGAGTTACATTTATTGCTAGTGATGTAATCCCTTTAATGGGTTCCAGTACCTTCAACTTGGTTTGTTTACGTTCAAAACTGTCTACAGTGTACCCTTGTGTCTGGGCTGAGATTTATGACCTCTCCCATTCATCCCCTGTCACTCTCTCATTCACACCTTGTTACTTGTCAAAGGGTCCTACTAGCGGTTTCACTTTTTCTGTTTGCTATTCTAACCTATACAATTGTTTACAATCCTACGCACTACCATCCATTCAGACCACTTATCTTCCTAACATATCATAATATAGAATTAACAACTATCTAATTCATTATGTACATCTGTTTACATATAATTATTCACCTAGATACTATTACTGTTCTTTCTTACTTTCTATTAGTTAAATATCCACTTATATATTTTTCATTTGTCAATAATTTTCTACTTGCAAATGCATACAACAACAACAAAATTCATAATACCATATTAATTATCGCTTAGTTCTTATCATTACTTTCATTGTTAGTCATTGTTCAATGTCTTTGTTTTGTTTTTCTTAGATATACTTTTATTCTTATACATAATATACAAAATATAAATCTTTACTCTGATATACATCGTCAGTTGATAACCTTACTTCGATTATTACTTTAAAATTTTACAATTATTATACATAACTTTATTATATCATATTTATTATATGAGTGCTACAATTTGCTTACTCACGTAACCGATCGTTACTAATGCGTTATTTCCTTTTACTGCTCTTCTTGTCAGGTAATATATTGCTTTAGCTGTCGGACATTGAAATTTCCTCTTGTTACTTTCTTCTCGTCCAAATATTCTAATGTATAAGTAGCTTTACTTATTTGCTTCGCAACCCTATATGGTCCTTCGTACAGGTCACAAAATTTCACTATTATCTTATTCATTGCATCGGATATTGGACATGTTTTAACTAATACCAGGTCACCGATGGCGAATGTTGTTAGTTCTCTTTGGTTCATCTTATTTGCATGTCGCTCTCTCTTTTCTTTAATCCTTAAATAAATGTCTTCCGGCTTATAAGTAGTTGGTTCGGAAATCACACTTCTGTCAATAAATTTGGTCCACTCTCTGGTTGGTTTTTTTCCAAAGTGTGCCTCGATTGGACTCATCTCAATGGTACTATGGTATGTCTCATTTAAACAACTTTCAATGGCTTGGATATACTTGGCCCAATTTGAGTGTTTCTCTTTGACAAATACTCGAAATAAGTTGCCTAGTTGTCTGTTAGTTCTCTCGGCTATATTTGTACAAGGGTTCCGAATAGCGGTAAACTTCGGTTTAATTCCTAGTTCTCGTAAACTCCTTGTCCATATATTAGTAGTGAATTGGGTCCCATTATCAGTGACAATTGATAACGGTTTTCCCCATGATGCTATATATTGTTTGAGTCTGTTTATGGTAGCACGAGTTGTAGCTCTTTTCAACGCATAAAGTTTGACGTACTTTGTGAAATTATCGATGATAACAAGAATGTATTTAACACCTCCAGTCGATGTAATTAGGGGTCCATAGTAGTCCATACTGATTAACTCCCCTTTCTTCTTTGGCAGCATCGGGATGGTTTCTCCTACATTATTCTTATGATGATCCTTACATCGCTGACATGTATCGCACCTAGTAATGATTTGATGTATCGTTTTGTTTATTCTGTCTCCAGTAAAGTACTCTCGAAAAAGTCTTTCGGTTTTTGGTATGCCGCAGTGTCCGTATACAACGTGTAATTCTTGAATTAAATTTTCTTTCATGTTATTCGGTACATATATTTTCCATGACTTCTTGTCTTGTCGGTATAGGATTTTTTTAACATATTGATATTTATTACTTAATTTAGAGTCTTCCTTACTTTCTAATTCACAAATAATTTTGTTCAATTTAGGATCTTGGCGCTGCAATTTCTCAATATTTTTTATATCCTTCATTATTTTCTTATCCAATTTCAAGGTAATACGATTAATTTCCATCTCTTCACTAAAACTGACATCACTGCTGTCCATAGCGTCCTCTGGGTTTCGGCTTAGTATGTCGGCTACAATATTTTCTTTGCCTTTACAATGCACAATGTCGAAATCGTATTCTTGGATGCACAGTATCCAGCGGGTAATTCTAGCATTTGATAGGTGACATTTGTGTAGGAATGTGAGAGCTTTATTATCTGTTATGATTGTGAATCTATGTCCTAATAAGTATATCCGAAATTTCTTCAAACAATGTATGATACTCAGCAGTTCCTTCTCGGTTGTGTGATAGTTTAATTCAGCACCTTTGAAAGTTCTGCTAGTAAAAGCTACGACGGCGATGCGTCCTTCGTCATCATATTGAAACAATTACCCTCCTAGTGCGTAGTTGCTGGCATCCGTTTGTAAATAATATTGCTTCTTGAGATCTGGGTGTTTTAAAATTACAGTATCTATAAATAATTCTTTGACTAATTTAAATTGTCGGTCGTGCTGCTCCGTCCACTTGAAGTTGCGCTCCTTCTTTAACAATTGTATTAATAAAGATGTTTCAGCATATCGACTGGTAAATCTGTTATAAAAATTTGTAAGTCCTAAAAACCCTTTTAGTTGCTTTTGATTTCTTGGACGTGGAAAATTTTGGATTGCCTTTACCTTGTCTGGCATAGGACTAAGGCCTTCTACTGATAAACAGTAACCAAGATAATTAATTTCTCTACGGAAAAACTGTGATTTTTTGAAGTTCACTGTGATGTTTGCTTCGTATAAATTGGTCAATAATAGATCTAAATGTGTGAGGTGTTCCTCCAGACTGTTAGATAGACATAGGCAGTTGTCTACATATATTATCGTAAATTTCTTGACTGCATCTGACAACACAGTATCCAATCCTCTCGTCAGGCTGGCCAGACTTGTCTTTAATCCAAACGGTGTGACTGTGAAGCGGTAGGTCTTTCCTTTATATAGAAACCCGGTGAAGTCCCTGCATTCTCACTTAAGTGGTACCTGCCAGAAGCTGGAGCGTAGATCGATCGATGACATATATTTTACTCCTCCGCAATTAGCAATGAGCTCGTTGATTGGTTGTGCCCCTTCGAAGTCAGGTATCATCACCTTGTTTAACTTCCTGGCGTCCAAACACAATCTTACGCTCTGGTCCTTTTTTATAACTGTCACCATGGGATTGATATATTGGCTGCTCGCTCGCTCGATCACACCGTATCTTAACATTTTCTGGATCTCCTCTTCGACTTTGTCTTGATAGGCAATTGGTATAGGCCATCCCTTTTGGAAGAAGGGGGTGTTGTCCGTGATACGTAGTTCATGTTCATATCCATGAATTTGGCCTGGTTCTTCTCGGAATAGATTTCTATTTTTCATTAATATTTTAGTTAATTTTTTCTTCGTTTCTGTATTTATATTAGTTAACTCTTCGACAGCTTCTTGAAAGTTAATAGATTCCTCATCGGCCGTTTCTTTATCCAAAGCGATCTGATGTATATGTACAATTTCATTAGGATCCTCTACATTTTTTTTATAATTTCTATTTTTAATATGCATTACATTTTGCTGGAAATCTATAGTACACTCACCTTCCTTCAACATATTTATTCCTAGTATACAGTCTTTATTCAGTCCAGGGATGATAAAAAATACTAAGTCAAATTTATAATTATCAATCTCAGCTTCTAAAAGTACTTGTTTTCGTATTACTTTTGATTTATGTCCGAATGCACCTTTTATATTGGTATTCGATAAGTTTAATAGCTCGATTCTACCTAATTTATCTTTATTATGGTTGAACCACGTTTCGGCAATGCCGTTTAATTGACTCCCCGAATCAATTAGTGCAGTTACTTCTACATTATTTAATTTTATTTTTATTTCCGGACATTTATTGTACAGGAAATTAGTGGTTTCTTCTTCTTCATCCATTTTATCCAATTCTTTACGAATATCAATATAATCTAATGCTACGTCTAACTGGTTATTTATTTTTCTACTAGCTAAGTATTGTTGCCGCGACAGTGGGTTGGCTGGTCGTTTTTTGTACGTGATTCTTGTGAAAGGCAAGGTTGTTGACGCTCAATTGTTACTGTGTTGACAATGGGCTGTTTTGTTCCCCTATCCTCTGTACCAAACGTTTGTTTATTGCACCACCCAGGTCTGTGACCCTCGTGTTCAGTCTCCACTTTCATACCCTTCGTTTTATGATAGCCATTGTTAATATGTCTTCCACCGTTGTCAACCATTGTCTGTTGTGGCTGCCGATACGATCCTCTCATTTCTCGTTGTTGAATGGTAGCAAACTCATTTAATAAGCTTTCAAATTGATCTACTTGTTGGACGCCTCTAGTTATGATGGCAACTTCTATTTCCTTACCATAGTAGCGTGCAAGTTTGCGAATTAGATGCTGGTCCAAGATTGGTGGGATCAGTTGTCTGCACTGTAGAATTTTATTCTCGAGGTATTGCACCATAGTGAGTTTACCATTCGGATAATAACATCCGTACTCCAAGCTGTCCCGGATGTTTTCTTGAATTTGTTGACTCCAGAATTTCTTGGTAAACGCCTCCTCGAATTGTTCAAACGTATGTATTTGGGATTGTACGATTCTCCACCATACTGTTGCTTCACCCTCTAGATGCCTGCTAATCCACTTAATACCTCCGCTGGGGTAATATATTTCTTTAACCTCTTTTAATTCTTTTAGAAATTCCATGGGGTAGGCGTCTCGTCCGTTGTACCGTACCTCCTTTAACTGTTCTTGGTTAGCCACAATAGTATTTTGGTTGTTTACCATTGGTCTTGACTCCAACTCTGTTAATTTTCGTTTTAATTGCTCTTGATCTTCTTTCATCTCGTCGATGCGTCGACCCTTTTCTTCAGCTAATTTTCTTAATTGTTCTTCCATTTCTCCTTTGTTTACGGTGGAAATATTTCTGACTTCTTCTTGGACGACCTCTTTTGTTGTTTTTATTTCTCTTCTCACTTCCTGATTGATTCGATTTAAATTTTCACTTAAGTTTTTAGTAGTTTTTTGTATTTCACACTTAAATTTTTCACTTTGTTGCTGTACCACCTCGCCAAAATTATGCTCAGTCTTATTCAATTCTTCACGCCATGTTTTATTCACTATTTGAATATCACCAACTAATTTGTCATGCAACATGTTCATATCGTTTTTTATCCCCTCTCTTAACTTAGTGTGCTTTACTGTAATATCCTTAATAGCTACTTCTAATTTATTCTGATTTACTTCAACTTTTTCTTCTAATTTCTTCTGATTTACTTTAACATCTTGAATGTCTTCTCGTATCTTCTTATTGTCTTCTTGTAATTTATTCAGACTTATTTCTAATTTATTCTGTAATTTCTTGTTATCTTCTTTCATCAATTCGTATAGCATTTGCAGCTCACTTTTTGGCTGTGGTCCTTCTGCCCTTATTTGTTCCTTCTCCGTCTGTGATACTGTCGCACTTACTTGTTCAACTTCTGCGCGTGGTCCTTCTGCCCTTATATTTTCAATATCCGTTCTGATTTCTTCCTCCATCATTGCTATGACTTGAGGATCTCCCATTTGGTTATATATCTCCATCTCTTCGCTCTCTTCAGCTCTCCTTGGTGCTTGTGTTTCTTCTTCACTGGCCATTGTCGTATAAGGTGTTTCTTTTTCCATTTTGCGTGCCTTACTTCGCGTCAACATATACCGTATATATTCGAACCGTGACTAAGCAACTGTAGTTACAATTACTAGCCCTATGTTCTTAATGTCTACTCTATTTATTAATACTTTTATTTTATTTCTAATTCTCAGTTTAGTTAACTTATTTAACTCAATTCATTCATCTGACTTTTTGACAAATCTAAATTTAGATTTTGCCACGCGAGTTGGGCGACAAATATAAAGAATTCTTACTTGGGGTGGTTAAAAAAGTAATAAATTAATAATTAAAAAATCACTTACTGCCAAAATGTTTCAATTTCCCGGGCGCCACCTCATATCTACAAGGATGTGGATATAAAGGATTCATTTGCCAAACACACAACAACAATATTATGTCTAATGCTTATTTAATTAATTAAGTTGTAGCAAATTACAAATATAACACTCTGTATGGATATTTCCTTAAGTAGAATCACTTCTCTTATCTTAACAATGAGTATCTCTGAAATCGCGATTAATTAACATTTAATAATTTTCTAACACTTATAATTGTAAATTATAATCTACAATTGTATTTGGCAAATTTAGATTACTGTTTAGATATGATTTTTTAAGAATTTACTAATTGACGTTTTATTTCGCTTCAGTCGAATGCAGAGCACTGAGAGGCAGTTCTCAAGGTTAATTAATTATTAGTGTGAGTTCTTTGACTTGAATGAATTGAGTTTATTGACTTAACTCTAAAGTACCATTAGTTTGAGAGCGTTGATTATTCGTAGTTCATACTCTCGGTGACATCATGTGGTCCTCTGTGTTTAGTAGTTGCTGGTCTCCGTAGTCGTTGTAGATTACGTATCCCTTCGCGGTCACTGCACCTCACGATCACTGTTTAATTATTGACAATTCTCGAACTGTTCACTTTTCACGGCACTCGTATTGTGTTGAATATGAGTGTCCTTAATTGATGTTGGTAAAGTTCCTGTATAATGTTTTTTAAAGTAGTTGTTTAGATTGCTGATTTTATGTCTAATGTCTCTGTTGTAGAATATGCACTGAGTCTCTCTGTTGATGTGTTCTGTATTATATAAAAGCTGCTGTAATGTTTATAGTTTCTTGTGAATTATTTGTAATTGTAGAATGTCTGTTAATTGAATTTGTCTTCACTTAGTATTGTACTGTGTATCCGTATTCTCCGACACTTTGTTTAAATTACGGTGAAGTTAATTATTTGTAAAGTCTGTTTTACATGTTGACTTCGCGTGATATTACTTTATACTAATAGTCTGTCGAACGCGATTAACTGTTCAACTCTCTTGCTATGAGTTTAGAATTTAGTGAGAATTATAACAACGAGTTTCGTATGATTTGTCGTATTCACTTCATTGTTCACTTTGAGAAATTGAATGTTCGCACTGAAGTAACCGTTCTCAAGACTCTAGATATGCGCACTTCTGAAATTGTGTCGAACGCTTGTAGTTGTTCACGCTTATGTAATGAATCGATGACTAAACATTGTTACCGAGTTAAGATGACTCGTGGCGATCACTTTGTAGATGAGTACTAGACTGCCGTTTTTCTGTTCTGAGATCTACCAAGTAAACTCTTCTCCCGCCTACCTCTGCTGAATCTTCCATCTGCTTGGATACTCTTATTGGTTCTTTAGCCAGTGTGACAAATTGTATATTCGTCATTGGTTTTCGAGTATCTCAGCTTTACACGTGATTCTCTTGTCGAACTACCATTCGTCCTGATTGTTCCTACAGCCATTTTCTCTATTTACTAGGAATCTCATTCAAGCACTCCAGAATTCGTGAGTTTCACTTTTCCCTTGTACATCAGGCGACATTTCTTTGTCTCTCGTGGCCGTCTCCTAGTGTCCAATTTCTGTTACGCTTTGACATAGATACAATACTGGTATTGTTCGATCTGCTGCACCATTGTTTATCTTCAAGTTGCACTCTGGCTTTGTTTTGAGTCTGGAACGAATCTTCCTTTGTAATCACGACTTTCATCAAATTTCTACGTTGCAATTGTTCTGGCATCTAATGTTGTACCGTATCGAATTGACAAACTCTTTGCTTTCAGTCTGTGTCAAAGTTTTTAAAAAGGGTAGATTGGTTTATTGGGGGTTATGCCTTTCTTCACTCAGAGCAGCTGCCTGATGCGAAATACAACGTCTCACATACATCTAGTAAGTGTCACTCTTTTTGTCAAACAATTAACTTTACAGCCGTAACACATCAAGCTGTCTGTAGGTTACAATGCCAAAAGGACAGTCTTACAAACTTTCCCTTCACACACCCTCACATACTTCTTTGTCAAATATAACTGCTAGTACACATTATTTTTAGCTATTATTTACTACTTGTACAATTTTATAAATATTTTAAAAAATACACGTTACAAGTTCTAGAATTCAGCCACACATGTGATACAGTCATCCTTAATGATGTTCCCCATTATTATTATTTATTCTTCTTCTTTGTACATACAATGTCTAAAACAATTTTCTCACTACAACTATCAATATTATGAAATTTAAGACCCCCTGTCTTAACATTTCCTTGATTTAGTGTACACAATATTCAACATTTTGTAAAAACTATATTTATTTGTTAGGCATTTGACACTAACCACTTTCAGTAATAAATAAATATATATTGTAATCTAACGACTTTGAGTGTTATATTTTAAATTAACTTGTAATTGATTTAGTAGTATTACTCTTCAATCCTCACGTCGTAATATAATTATCAATGATTGGTGTTGTTTTTTGTTGTTTAATAATTAATTGAAATAGTAATGTTTATGTTTAAAATAATGTTTATGTTTAAAAGGACTGTAATAACTGTTCTCTCGATGTATCTACCTCCCCACTTACCATCCGTGAACGTCTTCAATCTTCCTAATATGTTGCTCTATCTCGCTGGAAAGACATGAATAACACACAAAATACTTCACCTTGATATTAACATATACACAGTACATAAAATAATAATGATACTTAATCGTGGATTGAATATTCAAATACTGGCCGCTGGAATATTGGCGTACCTTGAGAAACAATTGCTTCTAAAATGCAATTGTTTTTTGTGCCTATTTAAAAGAAATAAATACTCTCTGTTCACTGGTAAGATATTTAGGCGTTTATTAACATTAGTTAAATTAAATGAAATCCTTTTTTAAAACAATAAATAAATCCCCAAAACAACAAAGTTAATTATTTTCTGAAAATTCTTCAGCTCAGGGCTGGTAACACTGGTACAATATACAATATTATGGTAATTCTTGTTATGTTAACTTTGGTTATTATAGTTACCAAATTTTCATGGATTCTTTGAATTTACATGATGCAAGATACAAAGATGCTTGTTAAGAATAATATTTATTCATATAGAATGATCAAAAGATGAAAAATTAAAAATAGTTAACCTCAATACGATATTAAAATTACCGTATTGTCGTACAGCAGGTGTGCTGCAGTTAGTTGTTCAAAGCTGTGTAACACGTGTTATAAACGTTACACTATAAAACAATATTACTGGTTTAATTATTATTATGAACTGGATTTGATAAAGAATAGAAAAATTCTTCTTGTTGAGTCTATTCAAAAAAGTATTGTTAATGACTGGCGTGACTCTCTGTTGGCAAAGAAATATTTGTTGGTTATAGGTTAGTTTACCTATAGATGAGAGTAAGTTACCAAAATAAGTTATTTAACATTATTGAAATCTTAATACTATTTTCAAAAACATTATTTATCGTAATAAGATGGATAATTAACGGCAGTGATTGTTCTCTTATGTAAAATCATTATTTATCAAGTACAACTGGGATTGTAGTCAAGTAAGCGACTATATTTTACAAGTGTTGTTTGCGGTATTTATCATTACTTCGAGTTCTGTTATTATTTTTTCTTACACAAACATTAAAATATTTTAATTAAATACCATTATTAAATTAAACAAGAACTTTTATTCATTGTGCCTGATAATATATCATCGTTCGCTAGATTAACCATGCATAGTGTGTGCTTGGCTAACGTAGTCCGCTATAATATTCGTCAACTGACGAAAATTATATTTTCATTTTATTTTAAAATTCGTTAACTGATAGTACTCCCTGCATATTTCACTTAACACTGCCTTTATTATACACTGGCAATGTTTTAATAATTCACTTTATTATTCGTCGCACTGTCACACGAGAAAAAAATTAGTCTTCAGTTGAGGTTAGTTATAATTGTTTACTATCTGACGCGCACATTTCAAAATGTTTTCTTGATGACTGTCGCGGGCTCTGATCGCATCGGTGGCTGAAAGACAATTAATTCTTCTCATCGAAGCTCCTTCTCGCGTCTGGTAAAATCAGATCATCCTATTGGTGTAGAAGTCTGTACTCTCTACCCCAAATGCCTTGGTTATATTAAAATTTTAATTTTTAGCGTCTATGCTTTGGGTTCGAGACTCAGCTATGACGCGTTCATTCCCATTCGGAAATGACAGAAAATCTTATAATATTCATAAGTTTCTTATTAATCGTCTGATCGTCATTTGAATAGTCGCATTGTTTTGCGGATACTTGTGTCTTTAATTTAAGTCCAAACAAGTAATAAATCCGTCCATTAACAACTCACTTCACTTTATACAATACACATATAGTGGCTCTTAATAAAAAATAAGTTTTTTCCACTATATTTTGGTGTTATTATAACATAATGCTTATAATTAAACGTTTAGAGTCCATATCTCTCATCATCTAACACATAATATTAACATATTTGTGGTTTAAGCAAAATGCATTCATGGCGTACAAGCCATACATGTCCAAGCATTTGTCTTTGCTCATATCACCATTATTTCTTATACTATTACATACCTTTGGTACTAAAATGTTATTTAACACTTTTACATATATTTGCTGATACTTTACTCCAGCAAATGTTGTCTTATTTACACATATAGCATTGTTTAAAATACACTATTCTAGTATTTCGCCATTCTGTCACTCTCATTTAGTTATTTTTATTCATATATTATATGCATTATTGATAATTAAAGTGTACACAAACATTGTACATGGTCTGTTTAGTGCACTTACTAACTTTTTGTTAGTTGAAATTTCTTTAAGTTACATTAGGATGGTTATTTACACCTAGTCCTATGATTACAGTTAATTAGTTTATTAGATTATAGTTATTAAATTACTTATACAATGATTGTGAGGTATTCTCATAGTTGAATTGAACATTCTTCTAACTACTGGTAAACTTCCTTACTCTCTCTTTACAAGTTTTGTTATGGTTTTTTGATTAACTCTCTAGTCACTTGGGATTCTGTCTAATTTGTTTATTGTTATTATTAATAATCTGACTTATATAGTTGTGTTCTTCAGTTCATAAGGTATTCATTGTCTTGTACATTTGTTCTTATTTGGTCTCTGTTTGAAACAATTACTGGTAACTACTTTATCTAATTATTGTGTATGATTTTATGTTGTAGGTCCTGTTCAGATGAGGTTATGTGTTACTGAGTTGGCAGCAATATGCTTCTTACTTTATTCAATATTCAACTTAAATACTGTCATGTCATTATAGCATGTTACTACCATTGTTTATTACTATGTTTTACACACTTTGTACACATTTTACACTATATGTTTATACAATAATACTTGGTTTTTTACTTAACTATGTTACACATTTTGGTGGGTTGCATCTTGGCTTGTATACATTGGTCTGTTTCTTTTCAACAAATTAGTTTGTTTACTCCATATTGGTTATAACATTTATCTACATTATGTCCTGTGTTATTATGACATTCAGGCATATTCCATATCAAGGATTATATAGCTTTTATTATTGGTCTTTTTGAGCAATTATTTCTCTTTTCAGTTCCATTAAATTGGTGGTCTTACTAAGTATGTTTGTGGTTTTACAATCTTGGATTACAATTGGTACACTAATTGTTTGTGTATTTCTCTTGATAACCGTTGATTTCACTTATTAATTTTTATTCACTTCCCTTTGTCATAAACACTTCACTCATATTGTCTGTGTTGCTTATTTGGGGTTAGTGTCATTACACTATTTATTGTTGCACTTATATAAAGTATTCACTATTACTGTTTGTGATCACTTACTAAGGTTCAACATTGGTTTTTATTATACTGGTTTCACGATGTCCTTCCTTGATAGATAGTTTTTATTACTACTAATCTTGTACTCATTCTTATTTTGGTTACTTTACTAGTTGTGGTGCCTTCCATATTTTGGGAATGCTGGTGTCTTGTTCTAGTTATACTTAATCTTCATTCTTCATGGTACGTAGTAATCATTATTCTTATTTTGGTTACTTTACTAGTTGTGGTGCCTTCCATATTTTGGGAATGCTGGTGTCTTGTTCTAGTTATACTTAATCTTCATTCTTCATGGTACATTTCTTCTTCTTCTTCTTCTTCTGGTTATTCAATTGTTTATTCTTCATTTTAATTGTTTGTCACTTGTAAGGCATTTTTTGGTTCCTCACTATTTGTGATAACTCAGGTTCATTTAATATAGTTATAATTTTCAACATTTTCACTCATTATTATGATAATCATTATCTTATATTTGTCTCACTATTATGGTAAATTAGTTATGATAATTACATTTAATATGTCTCTTCCTTATGATGATAGTAATTCTTGGCATATCCCCTCACTATTTTGATCTATTGGGCCGATATTGCTAACGTATTATATTGATCCATTGTATTCTCTCTTTCTTCTTTCTACTCGATGATATCTTTTTATGATTCTTCTTTCTTCATCGTTTGGTTGCTTTAACATTATTCATTCATAGATACACTTTTGATTTTCATACTTCTGTTCCTTCTTCCATGTTTGATGAAATATGCTTATGGTACACTTTTATTTGACGTATTATATTATTTTTATGTAACCGTTATTTTGATACGTTACAATATAAATGCTTCTTTATGAAATTAGCATATAAAATACTGCACTAAGTACATAGGAGACATAAGTTTTAATGATAGACAAGAATAGATCAAGTAACAATTTGGTATATTTTACAATAAGAAACAATATTTTATATGTGAGATGATAATAATACAAAAGAACTGAAATTAAAACATATGTTTGTTAAGTACTGTCATGGCCGGCTTTAGTAGAAGGCCGGAAAATTAAACCTGGCAACACTGGAACCAGCTGATATTTGAGGCCGACTAGACAATCTCTTAATTTATGTATTTCAACAATCAAATCGTGTCATTTTTAATTGCCGGTTAACACCAGTTTTATAATTCTTCATTTTTTGCAAATTAAAAATTTATTATGTAAAATACTGTTATATTATTTAAGAAATATAATAATTAACTTATTCATATGATACGAATTCAATAATTCGAACAAAATTAATTCATTAGGTGTAATACTAATTCACTAATTTCTTCAACTTAAACGTATAGTACTACGTACACACATACCTATAATTTAGATTTAGTATAAATAGGCCTACTCATGATTTTAGTAATGCTATGAAATTAAATCAAAATATAACATGTTTGCTTTAGCTATTTTATTACACTATGTTTATAGGCCTCAGATGCAACGTTGCCACATTTAATATTCCGGCTTTCTACTAGAGCCGGCCATGGTGCTGTGTATAAAATTAAGTAAGATTAAGAAGAAATATGCAAAACTGAAATTAAAATATACATGTCTGTTAAGTACTGTATACAAAATTAAGTAAGATTAAGAAGAAGTATGCAAAAGTAAAACTACTTTAAAATCTTAAGAGAAACGGTCTGCTGTACCAGAATTCAAACTAAAAACATCAGGGAAATTTGGTCCTGAAGAATTTTTTATTTTACTAGTGTAAAACTATAATAAAATAAATAAACAAAACAAAGTCAACACTGTTAAAAAATCATAAGTAAGACTAACAAAGTATATTGTCATGTAGCCTACACAAAATCCTTCATAAGTAAAATAGAAAGTAGCAAAAACCAAAATACACATATGTAAAAATCATGTATCAACAAATCTACTTGACAAAGTCCTGGACAGTGACAGATGGTTCACATAGGAAATAACACCAGGTAAACTTGATAACACTTAACACGAGGAGTTGGTAAACTTGACAAAACTGAGTTCAAAATTGACATGTACAGGAACAACCATAAACAATGGCAACTATTAATTAATTGATATGAAACAGCTATGATAATAAGGACATCTATTGTACTTTCTGGCTAGGAAGACACATTGTAAAAAATCTCTGAATTGAAAGTAGGTAGAAGACCAAGGGGCTGACCCTAAATACAATGGTAAGACTACGGTAATACGTGAGAACTAGCAAACAGCAGACGGCGCAACACCAAATATGGGATGATATGAGGCAAATAGCACGAGAGAAATATCTGTAGAAGATGGAAAGAGAACATATAAATATTATTATGCTCCCTTAGCTGCAGAAGTCATTCACTATTTTAACAAAGTATAAATACTATTTATTACTGGATAAACTTTATATTAGATAATTTTCTACAATGAAAATCCCGAAAATGATGAAACATTATGAAAATCCCGATTACACTATTATTTATTGTTTAGTAAAGTAACAATTGTAGAGCACACAAAATTGTTTTGTGTAAAAATTCCCTTTAGTCTGATACCTGGCTGAATGTTTACAATTTTTTTAATTTTGATCTCATTTTTGGCCCTATGGTCAACAAATTTTAAACGTTTTGAAAACTGCACACTATATTCAGATTTTTATTAAAATTCTCTTTCATTTGATATCCCACCCATATGGAATTTGTGATTTTATCAAACTTTTGCCCCACTTTTTCGGCCTAGGCATCAAAAAATTTGGAATTTCCAAAACTCAATACTACATTTTGTTAAAATCCCTTTAATTTTATACACACATGAATTTTTGTGATATTATAAAAATTGTAATCCACATTTTGGCCCCAAGTGTCCCAAAATTTTTAAAAATGGTCCCAAATTCATATGTTATTAAAACATAATACATATTTGTTTATTTGTATTTATACAAATAAACAACATGGTTTATTTTATATCCCACATTGACTTGTGATTTTTTCAAAATTTTGACCCCCTCACTTTTTAACTTCTACCTCCTATTTTTGAGAGGAACAGTCTAAAAAATAATAGATTTCTGTTGGGAGACTATGGGACATGGATGGGAAGATTTACAAAAATCGGTTGATGTGTTCAAAAGCTATCATGAGACACACCCCAAACAGACAAAATAAATGCCACATGGTCAAGTAAAATATCAGAACTTGTTTTCCTCCTTCGATAAGGTATAGATGGGAAAAGAAAAAACGAAGATCGTAAGAAAGGGACAGAATACATATACCTTTTTTCTTAGAAAATAAATAAGAGGAAAATTATAAAACCTGCAAAACTAGTCAACATATGCTGAAACTGATTAACATATTCTTTATGATTTACAGTTCACTCGTAAAGAGACTACACATAACAACAACAGTCCTTACAACAAGAAGATTTCATTTAAAGTAACCTATTATTGTTAACTGATAAATTTTTAATAATATTTATGTTACATTTTAAAAGTTTCTTTAAATTACTGTATTAAGGTACAAGTTTTTAGATCAATATTGAAACTACCAGCCCTGCTCGCAATTAGTTGCGACTTCCTCTCCCCTAAGTTATCAGTCTTTCGATTAGTTTGTACTCTCCCCGCATATATCAGTAGTGCGTGGGGAGGGGTTATACTAGACAGAGTACCTCTCACTGGTTTGCCATTACCTTGTAAGGAGGAACAATCATAGATGTGACTATAGACTGTTTAATATGCATTGGAATGTTAGGAAAACAGATACGATGGGAGTCTTGTCGATTTAACTCCAATGAGGTTCGATTGATAGGTGTGTTCAATTCTTGGCCAACGAAATATTATCAACGGAAGTTTTTTAGTCACATTGCTTTAATACACTTATAAACAAATAAAATATTTGAATTGTATTGATTAATTATTACAGCATACAGAAAATAAATTGTGACCACCCAGTTTCTGGTCATGTTGTAAATATATAAAACAGGGTTCACCTACAAAGTTAAATGTAGCAATTAATGAGTTTAAATATTCATTTGTATGGCATTTAATTTTTACAGTCAGATTGACATATATCTGTTTAATTGTTACTGAAATACAGGATGAGAAAATACAAACAGTAAATTATAAAACTGGAGTGATGTAGAGGACAGAAGGTAATAGAAAGCAACAATTATATAAATACAGATGACTCCTGAAAGTAACTGTAAATTAAGTGAACATACCGCAAATTATAAAGTAAAATAAACTAATCATAGCAATAAAAGTTTAACTACTCTTCTTGATGATTTAAAAAAAATTCCTTTCTTCATATTTCATATGGATAACAGTATGTTCACATATTGATACAAAAAGAGAACTACAAAATAACAGTAAAGAAATAAAAGATTATTATAATTATAATATTGCAATTACAACATTATTTTATTTATTGTTCCTAATATTTAATTTAATTTTTATTTTATTACACTTTATCCCCAAAAATTTTCATTCTAACAAGCACACAACCATCTCTTGCTATAAACGTTCTCTAACCTGCTGATAATGCACACGGCAGTCACACCTTTTCAAAACACACACACACACACATGCAGACACACTCTCATGCACATGGAGTGGTGATTATTATTGTTCAAAATAATCAACATAAATACTTTCTTTGATACTTGAACAGACAAGTATAAAAATGTGTTAAAGCAGATATTTCTGAAGTAATTCACATACAACATTATAAAAACATTGTAAACATTATACAACATTATAATAAAAATACAACAACTTTATTACACGTTAATTAATGTAAAAAAATTTGATCATTACTGTACATATGCATGATGTATG
The DNA here is from genome assembly GCA_034769895.1 of Magicicada septendecula. NCBI lineage: Eukaryota > Metazoa > Arthropoda > Insecta > Hemiptera > Cicadidae > Magicicada > Magicicada septendecula. The sequence continues at coordinate 831,284,147 of CM068368.1, forward strand.
AAAAACGCAATGTGGTCATGAGAAACACAGAGTGGATAAAATTCTGTTAAAATATACTACACAGTAACTGTACAAGATTAATAATAATTGAGGGATTGGGGGGCCCAACATAGTAAAAACAAATTGAAATTGCAGATTTATTTAGTTAACCTGTACAGGTCCATGCAAGCGATGAGATAATGCCATCGCCCACCTTGGCGCCGTGTAGCTCCCGCTGCGGGGATCACGGTATATGGGAAAGGGGTTCCTAGATATGGCTTGCTACAGGCCGTGAGGTTAGATAAGGCCGTCGCCCACCTTGGCGCCTTGTAGCTCCCGCCGCGGGGATCACGGTGTATGGGGAGGGGTTCCTAGATATGGCTTGCTACAGGCCGTGAGGTTAGCTAAGGCCGTCGCCCACCTTGGCGCCGTGTAGCTCCCGCTGTGGGGATCACGGTGTATGGGAAAGGGGTTCCTAGATATGGCTTGCTACAGGCCGTGAGGTTAGATAAGGCCGTCGCCCACCTTGGCGCCGTGTAGCTCCTGCTGCGGGGATCACGGTGTATGGGAAAGGGGTTCCTAGATATGACTTGCTACAGGCCGTGAGGTTAGATAAGGCCGTCGCCCACCTTGGCGCCGTGTAGCTCCCGCCGCAGGGATCACGGTGTATGGGAAAGGGGTTCCTAGATATGGCTTGCTACAGGCCGTGAGGTTAGCTAAGGCCGTCGCCCACCTTGGCGCCGTGTAGCTCCCGCCGCAGGGATCACGGTGTATGGGAAAAGGGTTCCTAGATATGGCTTGCTACAGGCCGTGAGGTTAGCTAAGGCCGTCACCCACTTGGCGCCGTGTAGCTCCCGCCGCAGGGATCACGGTGTATGGGAAAGGGGTTCCTAGATATGGCTTGCTACAGGCCGTGAGGTTAGCTAAGGCCGTCGCCCACCTTGGCGCCGTGTAGCTCCCGCCGCAGGGATCACGGTGTATGGGAAAGGGGTTCCTAGATATGGCTTGCTACAGGCCGTGAGGTTAGCTAAGGCCGTCGCCCACCTTGGCGCCGTGTAGCTCCCGCTGCGGGGATCACGGTGTATGGGGAAGGGGTTGCTAGATATGGCTTGCTACAGGCCGTGAGGTTTCAATTAGACATAATCTAATTTACAGTTAGTATTTGCCGAGGCCGGTTCCAAAATTCACCTGGCACAGATGGTGTTGACCGAGGGCGCTAACGAGGAGATTGCCCTGGAAGCGGGCACAGCGGCGGTAGAAGTTTCTGGAAAGTGCCGGACACAGGCAGTTTCCGATGGTCAGATAATGTGCTTTGCAGGGCCAGCGCAAACCTCGGTCCACGACAGATTGCAGCTATCGCTTACAGTTCAACACCGGAATCGCGTAGACAACCATCAGTGTCACTCACGTAGTAACGATGGATTTGGCTAGGCGACGGGTCGTTGATTTGCTACAGAGAAGGAGTCTGAGTTGATATAATCGATGGGCAGTTTTGCGGGCCACTCGCTCGGAACGTGTCCGCCAGGTGAGAGACGTCGATCGAGATAACCCCGAGGTACTTCACACCGGGAGACCAAGCCAAGGGAGTACCCTGCGACTGGTTAAGATTGTAGCTGTGTTCCTGGCCACGTTAATGCATTTTACTCGACGTAGGCGACCAGCTGGTCCTGGAAGCAGATAACGGCCATTTCCGCGCTCAGATCGACAGCATACACTGCCGTGTCATCGGCGAACGTAGCCAATCGTGACTCATAATACGCGTTTTGCATGTAAGCATAAAAGGGGGCAGAGACTTCATTACCAAGCAGACGACGTCCTTTTGAGCCATGCACGGAACAGTGTACAAGTTTCAATATTTTAATCGTTGATTTGTTTTCGCAAAGATAATAAAGCGCTAAATTAAATACAAATTATAGAAAACCAATGTACAACAATAGGCACATTTGTAATAAGAATCGATTAGCAAACAAACATATCGGTATGGAGAACCATACATGACTTCCACGTTCTAAGATTTATATTTAAAATCATTTACTTGAATTCGGTTCGATAATTTGTAACAAGTTAGGTGTGTTCCTTGTAAATCGAGTTTTAAGTTTGACAAATTGAAATAAAATATTTCCATAGAAACTACTTCTTTGTTACCGATAACGTAGTACACATATAAAATATCGGTATGGAGAACCATACATGACTTCCATGTTCTCCGATGTATATTTAAAATCATTTTCGAAATGAAATATTTCATAGAAATTACTTCTTTCTACTTATTGCTTCAGCCTTAACCACAGTAGTGTGGTCACTAAACGTATACCACCTTACGTTATCGCACTCGATTTTCACTGATGGCAGTCGATGGCACTGCGGAAACGTGTGGTTTTGCAGAAAACATTGGACTACGGCCAAACAGCACAGGAAGGAATTTAAACAACAAACTACTTCTTTGTTCCCGATAACGTAGTACACATATAAAAAATTATCCCCTCCCCCTTCAACTATAATTTTCATTTATAGCAAATTACCCCCACCCCTTCAACTAGCCTCTTCATTTATAGATATTTCATCTACGTTTCTACAATGGATTATTATGATCTTCTTATCAAGATACTTTATTTATCAAAATTAAGTACTTTACTCTTGTTAAAACATAAAACGTTGCTGGTAAACTACCCTTTCCCCGTAACCGATCTTCACCAAAATCAATATGCTTTGAGTCCTCTAAAACTCAGGCACATATGTAAAAAATTATTTGATTCTGTTTGAATTTACGGCAGTTATCGTTCGTCACAGAAAAAAATACCCTTGTTAAAACATAAAATGTTGCAGGTAAACTACCCCTTTCACTTAACCGATCTTCACCAAAATTAAAAGGCCTTGAGTTCTCTACAATTTAGGGATGTATGCACAAAATTATTTGATTCTGTTTGAATTTTCGGCTGTTATCGTTTGCCATAGAAAAAATTCTACACACACGCACACACACACACACACACACACTTTTCGGAAAATAACTTTTTTTCATGTTTTGAGGGTAGTACAATCAGAATCAGCCGTTATCTCGAACACGATTTTTTTCGCCATGACCATACTTCCATTTCCTTATGGAACATGGAAGTAAAAATTATCCCCTCCCCCTTCAACTATCATTTTCATTTACAAAACATTACCCCCTCCCCCTTCAGCTACCCTTATCATTTACATACATTTCATCTGCCTTTCTGGAGTGGATTATTAAGTCCTTCTTTTCAGGATAATTTATCTATCAAAATTAAGTATTTTACTCTTGTTAAAACGTAAAACGTTGCAGGTGAACTACCCCTTCCCCTTAACCGATCTTCATCAAAATCAATAGGCCTTAAGTCCTCTACAATTCGGGCACATATGCAATAAATTATTTGATTCTGTTTGAATTTGCGGCAGTTATCGTTCGCCATAGAAAAACTTCTACACACACGCGCGCGCGCGCACACACACATACTTTTCGGAAATGACTTTTCTTCATGTTTTGAGGATAGTACCATCAGAATCAGGCCTTATCTCGAATATGATTTTTCGTCATCACTATACTTCCATTTCCTTATGGAACATGAAAAAATTGAAAAATATCGGTATGGAGAACCATACATGACTTCCATATTCTAAGATTTATTTTTAAAATCATTTTCGAAATGAAATATTACCATAGAAACTATTTCTTTCTACTTACTGCTTCAGCCTTAACCACAGTACTGTGGTCACTAACATATACCACCTCACGTTATCGCACTCGATTTTCACTGATGATGGAAGTCAATGGCATTGCCGAAACGTCTGGTTTTGTAGAAAACATTGGACTACGGCCAAATATCCCGGGAAGGAATTTTAACAAAAACTACTTCTTTGTTGCCGATAACGTTGTACACATATATATAAAAAATATGCATAAAATTAATGGCTTGTATAAGTTAATGATTGATCTCCATTAAGTAGTGCTCAAGTTTCCAAAGTTTTAATATTATGATGTCCGTAATTAAAACATCAGAGCAGGTTTAGTGTGTATGAGGGTTCACCGTGGACAAAAATTTTCAACATTTCCTATTGAGCGTTGCTTAGAATAAATCTGCGAATCTACAGTGTACGTTTCATAGAACAAACACGCGGAAAAGAAGGAGCGCTCCGAAGTCACTCATGGACCCTCAGCATCTTGCAGAGGGTTCATTCCCTAAAGACGAAAAGTCTGTCTATGAATCGTTCCTCTGTAAACACGTGCAGTTACACTGCCCAGCGATCCACAGGAAGCAAATCGCTATCCACGCTGAACACTTTTTCGGCTTGCATGCGTTATGTTGGTATGGGTTCGGCACTTTCCATTTAAAAACCGTGCTAATGTAAGAAAATAAACATGAATGAGGCCAGAAGTAACGCGAATTGTGTGTGTGTGTGTCTTCCCTGCCTTTTTATTGCGGTAGTGATAATAATAAAATGGAAACGTAAACAGTACATAACTGAGATATGCTTGCCTGTCACGCACGATATATTTTCTCTTATACATGACTAGCAGAATACCCGTGCTTCGCTACGGAGTTTCACGTTGTACGTAATGAAAATGTTAGTTTAATTAATAAAGTTTAATTAAAGTAGGCTTCTTAAAAATAAATAGCTGTTGCCCACAACTTCGTTCGCGTGGTCTTCAATTTAATGCGATAATATATTTATAACAGAATCTATTCTATTGGGTTGCCATAGTAACCAGATCTAATAGTTTTTTAAGACCGCAAAGGACCCCCCAGAGGATCGTATCGAAAAAAACACCTGTCCTATGTTGGTTCTCCCGTTGCGTAAAATATTTGTGCCAAGTTTGGTTGAAATCGGTCCAATGGTTTAGGTGGAGATGTGGAAGACCCCAAAGGATCGTATCGAAAAAACACTTGTCCTATGTTGGTTCTCCCTTTGCGTAAAATATTTGTGCCAAGTTTGGTTGAAATCGGTCCAGTGGTTTATGAGGCGATGTGGAAGACCCCAAAGAACCCCCAAAAGGACCCCATCGAAAAAACACCTATCCTATGTTGGTTCTCCCGTTGCGTAAAATATTTGTGCCAAGTTCGGTTGAAATCGGTACAGTGGTTTAGGAGGAGATGTGGAAGAAACCTTCGCGGACGTGCGCACAACAACTCACCGAAGTTTCATCGCAATCGGATGAATGGTATAGGAACGCATACGGGACAAACAAAGAAACATTCATTTTTATATATAAGATGTAAACTATACCACTTACTTGACATAAACCGTGATAGCTAAGCCAATGTACAACATATATGTATTAATTATACACATAAATGTTCCTCGATAGTGGCGAAAACTTGAATAAAACCCGTTCAGTACGTCCTGAGATTAGCGATTTCAAACACAGAGAGAAAACGGACCGACTTCACTTTATACTATGTACAGATTTACATTAAAATGAAAAAATTATAATTTTATTGCCTGGCAACAAAATTATTTTATTTTTAACAATTACCATTGTTTGAAAAAGTTTAAATGAATTTTCAAGTACTTTACTCTTGTTAAAACGTAAAAGGTTGCAGGTAAACTACCCCTTCCCCTTAACCGATCTTCACCAAAATCAAAAAGCCTTGAGATCTCTACAATTCAGGGACGTATGCAAAAAATTATTTGATTCTGTTTGAATTTGCGGCAGTTATCGTTTGCCATAGAAAATACGCTTGATAAAAAACGTTGCAGGTAAACTACCCCTTTCCCTTAACCGATCTTCACCAAAAACAAAAGGTCTTGAGTACTCTACAAATCACGGCTGTATGCAAAAAATTATTTGATTCTGTTTGAATTTGCGGCTGTTATCGTTTGCCATAGAAAATACCCTTGATAAAAAAACGTTACAGGTAAACTACCCCTTTCCCTTAACCGATCTTCACCAAAAACAATAGGTCTTGAGAACTCTACAAATCAGGGCTGTATGCGAAACATTATTTGATTCTGTTTGAATTTGCGGCTGTTATCGTTTGCCAAAAAAAAAATTTCCCTTGATAAAAAAAAACCGTTGCAGGTAAACTATCCCTTTCCCTCAACCGATCTTCACCAAAAACAATAGGTCGTGAGTACTCTACAAATCAGGGTTGTATGCAAAAAATTATTTGATTCTGTTTGAATTTGCGGCAGTTATCGTTTGCCATAGAAAAAAATTCTACAGACACACAGACACAAGACAGACAGACACACACACAGACACTTTTCGGAAAACGACTTTTTTTCATGTTTTGAGTGTAGTACAATCAGAATCTGCAATAATCTCGAACACGATTTTTTTTTCCATCACCATACTTCCATTTCCTTAAGGAATATGGAAGTAAAAGAAATTTTTCAAGTTGTTTGGAATAAATTACTGCAATTTTATTTGCCGGACTGAACAAACAGTCGAAGGCTACCTTAATCCTTCCCTCTAAGAGGACATAACCTCAAAAACTAAGACAAAAATTTGAACCATCCCTCAACCATCAGCGATCTAGCGATGTTTACAGAATGAGATTTCGTACTCGCAAGACAACTATTGCCTCCAGCGATTAAAAATGTCCGTAGGGTCTGCTCATATAACTAATTAGCATAATTATTTAATCCGATTTTTATGACTGCGATTTTACCGGTATATTTTTTCGAATCTTTATCCCTTATTTTCTTTATCCCTCTGGGGTGGGGAGGGGAAAGGTAACCCTCAAACCCGCCTCGTTGCGCCACTGATTAGATATATGTACTGTTGTGGAACTGGATAGTGATAAGAGACCCTTGGCTGTAAGATAATGACTTTGTTATTGTTAATAGCTAACGACTATTTAGCGGTTGAAGTCAGAAACATGTCGCTCATTAGTTTCAGTGACCAGACTGTAGAAAGAGCTGTACTGTCGAGTTAAGAAAAACTAATATTAAAATTAATAACTAATAATCAAATACTCGACAGTTTACTTACCAAAATATGTGTTGTTCCGTAAATAAAAACGTTTATTTAGCAATTTCTCTCGGGCGTTTATAAATACAAATATAAAAGATAAGATACACCGTAAATAACATTATCACAGAGAATTTACTCTTATCTTAGCACACATACCGGTACAGTGTCAGTTTCGTACATGTGGTAATTCGAAATGCAGTCCACGCATACACTAGCGTACCACGGTAGACGGTGACATAGACATTCATTATTCCCTACAAATTTGTAGCCTACTTTACTGTACTCAAACAGTTGCAACCAAAATTACTTTCCACTCTCATCCACCCTATTATCAGAATCATAAAATGCTCTACAAAAAGCGTTTTATGCTCTTGACAAAGTCATTAAGGTCTATAATTTAAGTAGGCCTACATCTACTGAAAATCTTAAAATTAATTGCTTTTTGTTGTAATTAGCCAATAAGAGGAAAAATAATCTTGAACGAATGTGTTGTAGAACATGTGAAAAAGTCTTTAATTAACTAGGATGTGATATGAGTTACAATTATAATTATAATATAGAAAAGACTTCAAAATATGTGTGGCACAATTTTCAGAACACTCAAAAAGAAGGCCCAGGGGGCACTTTATTGAAATTTTATTGGGTAATGGCTGTTCCTACTCTGTTATATAGCGGTGACGTCTGGAGATTAACAAAATATGACTCTAAACGTATCTAGGCTGCAGCGTTTGCGTCCATTGGCGGGATACAAGCCTACATCAAGAGACGGTAAGAGGAATGATGATATCAGGAAGGAACTGAGTATATTTTCAATGATTGAAATAATAATACAGTATCGGGGGGGGGGGTAAGTCAAGTCCACGTCCCCGTCGTGCCCCCTGGGACCTCCTGTAGACACACTGTAGCTACAGATGCTAACGGACCTCTGTGAAGACCAACGGACGGAATGGTGGAAGAGATCTCAAGAGGGGAAGAGTCTTAGAGGGGCAGACCTCTTCAAAAACCTGGGTTCATCTAGCTCCGGATGATAGCACCCAGTAAGCGCCTCTCCCTAGGGTTACAGGTGAAACCCGGTCAACGGTCTCAAAGGCGGATGAGGCATCTCAGTTCCCAACGGCAGAGAGAGCGGAAGAACCTAGTGGAGTAAACCACGAAAAACAATCATTTCGGGCTAACAATCCGATCTTATCTCGGAATTTAATTCCTACTTTTGCACTCTATACAATTTCAATTGCAGTATGGAAAGTCCGCTAAATGAAGGCACTACCCCAGGTGGTAACTTGAAAGAGAAATCCACAATGACATGCACTGGGACCAAGGTTTCTGGGAAGTCCCAACAACTGCAATCAAAGGTTTGAGTCGAAGCAACCTTGGAATCCCTCTAAACTTAAATTTAAGAAGTATCTGTGGGGGAAGAAGTGAACATCAAGTTGGAATAAAGAAGTCCAAAAGGATTTAGGAAAAAATAATATACTACACGCAGAAGAAGTAATTGAAGGAGAAGTTTTACGGGCAAAAGTGTTAAAAATTGAGGGAGTCCAGGGTAGGAGAGAGAGAAAACCAAAGTGGACTGAAGACAGGAAGAAGAGACACAGTGAGAAGATGAAAGAGTACTGGAAAAAAAGGAAAGAACAAAGAGTAAAGAATTGAAATTGGCACGTGGTCCCTAGATGGCCGATACGGAAAAAAAAAGAATTGAAACTGGCATGTGGTCCTTAGATGGTCGATACAAAAAACAGTTTCGCACGAAATTGAAGAACCGTTTAAATAGACGGGTAGATAATAAAAAGCTTGGCAGTACATAGTAAGAAGTAAAAGAGATCCAGGACGCACAAAAGCAAGATGGACATAACAAACCTGTAAGGCAGGAGCAGGCATAGTCAATTCTAGTTCTGAAGTCTTTTTCCGGCATAGACCGCATCGAAAACGTCTTGTAAGCCAACGTGTCACCCCTATTACAATGGGTATCCTCAGGTGGCAAACGAACTCGGTTATACGGTGTGAAGGTGGCGGTGGCTGGTGGCTGGTAAGTGGACCCTGCTCTGTAGGCGTTACACCGCTTGTATTATTTGCGCCGTCATTCACCTTCCACAACTCCCGTCCGTCAAATCCCTCTATAGTAATATGGGTGAAACATTGTCTTACAAGACATTTCGACGCGGTCCACACCGCAATATGATTTCAAATACAGAATGGACACCGGCCGCGGAAGCCTACGTGATAATATATACTGTACATATTTATTGTAATCATCATCTAATCCCTGAAGAATATTATAGTGTCATCCACCATTTCTTTACGAACTACAACACTATTAATGTTAATAATGCCGAAAGGACCTGACCACAGTGTTCTCTCTCCCTCTTATACGACTCAAACTTGGACCATTCCGAAACACGCTGAATTTGACGCCAGTAGATTCCAACAGTAGATTTGACGCCACTGAAATAGATACGAAAACATCAATGTAATCTGTTCCAGCGAGACCTACAGGATTCAGCGTAACGACAGTACCACATCTCAAATACGACACAAAGAACGGATTGCAGACAGTAAGGTAAATACCAACGGAAATATCCGTCGAACGCCCATGGTGCTTTGAAAATATGAATGATAGGCATTTCACTGACAGTAACATTAGAAATGAAATGGGTGGACTACTCAAGACGAGACTGTTCAATGTAAGAAATTTAAAAAGATTCAAATAAACACAAAGGCTTGGTAATTTCACAATTTATTCTTAAACTCTTTCGGCTGATTAAGCTATTTTCAAAGAGCTGCTAAGAACAACTACATACAACGAATGTGTTAAAAGGTGTAACCATCAATCTCCACTCTGCACCTGGACTCTCACAGGCCTAACCAACTTATGCGCGATAACCACTCCTTACATCATTGTAAGAAGCTTACTTCTGAATACTGCATTATACGTAGCTTTCAAATCAATAAATAACATACGTTCACCCTTTAAACACACTCTTTATATTTAGCTGTTCTTAGCTGCTCTTTCAGAGTAGCCTATCAGACTGAAACAATTGTCACAGTTTAAGAATAAATAGTGAAACTACAAAGCGTAAATCTTTTTAAGTAATTTGTCTCACCAAGTGCCCAACGAGTCTTCAATTAATGTCGTGAAGAGATTTAAAGACAGTACGATGGTTTTGAAGTTCCTTAGGTAAAGACCGTAAACGAAAAGACAAGTCGAGGAAACCAATAACGAGACGCTGTGACATAAAGAGACTTCATCCTCATCACCATATGCAAGGATTAAACCAAGGATGGTTTGTTCCGGTCTCACAAAGGCAAAGCCTAGAGCTGGTCACTCCAGCGCTTCCTCGGACGTCCCAGACCTTTCCGTCCCCTCGGCTTATAGTTCTACAGTTGTTTGAAGAATGGCAGTCATCCATTCGGCAAAGATGTTCCCACTAATTCAGCCGATACTGGTCAATCCTCCCGAGTATACTCATAATATTCAATTCCTGCCGTACATATGTGTTTCTTCTACGATCATGGAGAGTATACACTGCCACATGCCTGAGAAATCTTATTTCAGCCGCTTGGATACGACTTTCGTACTTTCGTTCAAGTCCAGTTCTCAGGAACCATAAACAAGTGTGGGAACCTTGTAGAATTTTAGGTGTGTTTCTTTACTTTTGACTTAAGAGTTCGCCTGATGCTCTCGCACATAAGGCTGAACTTATGCAACTTATTCACAACGTCGTTGCTTGCATTATAAGACACACTGTTACCCAGGTATTCGAAATTGTTAACTTGTTCCAGGACAGTACCATCTATAATAACTTTTGCCCGTACGGGATCAGTTCCACGAAAAGCCATCACCTTGGTCTTAAGTGTGGATATTTGTAATCCAGAGTCTTTGCAGATTCGATTTAACAAATGTATACCCATCTGCAACCTGTTTTCCGAGTCCGACAGAATAGCCTGATCGTCCGCAAACAACAAAGTGTCAATTGCAGAGTGGGCAATCATAACATTCTTCGGAAAACACATCTACCAGTTTTGTATGACATCGTCAATATAAAAATTAAGAAGAGAAGATGATAATGGACACTCTTGTCATACTCAGGAATTGATTAGAAAGAGACTTAAAAACCTCTTCTCAACAGGTATATGACGGCCGAAAAAAAAAGATCCTGACTAGTCGAGAGTGAGGTTATGGGTTCCATTCGAGATAAGGCAATGGGGATCCATCCCCGGGACCTAGTGGAAACCCTAAATTGGAGAAATACCTCTAAAGCTGCAGCAAAACACTCTACTCTCTCTACCTGTATCTCAAGGAGAGAAACCCAAAATAAACTCTGCTCTGTCACTATGTCATAAGGTGGGCTTTATCACAAAATGTCTCAGTGCAGGACGATACTCTGTACTAGGATCTTTACCGGAATACAACCTTCAACTTCACCAGTAAATGTTTAATAATATAAGAGGACGGTGGCGGCACTTGACAGAACTAGCGGATGTGTAATTCATGTAGCGAATAAAAAGGCACAGTTAATTATAGACAGTACTAATCTTTCTGAACGATTATCCAAGACGGTACGTCCATTTTAAGTGTCATTAAGCCGCCACTGCCTTGCTTATTATGTATTACTGGCGTCTACAATTGTGACTCGCATAGTTAAAGAGTTTCATTACAAACTGTTCTTGCCTTTTCAGTGATGACAAACATTTGACGTTGCAAATTCAACACTGCAAGTACGTTGCGACTTAGCAGAGATATGCACATCGTTTTTCTTAACATTGAAAAAAAAAGCTCCTTTACTACAGCTAACAGTACAGCAAAGAAAATATCTGTGTCAATTAATCAGAACTATTCAAAGAGTGAACTGTCAGAAACATTTTGAGAATATCGCAAAACGTAGTGACCACTAAGAAAATTCGACAAGTGAGTACGTTTCAGACGTGGATACACATGGGGGGAGTCCCCCCCTCCACAAATGGGGTCACATCAGACGAAAGTTTGCAATAATGAAAGTTTCGTTATCTTATGACTGTAGAATGGTTTCATGATTGTGAATTTGATACAAAATTCATATCACGTTATGTAGGTTCATGGTTTTACTATAAAATTACTTTAAATTCTATGTGTACATATTAATTTTTGTTTGATACGTAACTTAAATGAGTAGTGTGTATTTTAAACTGTAAGTGAATATTATTAAAAGAACAATAAACTGACAAAGAGATATACGATTTACTACTTGTAGATTATTAAACTTGTTGTACTGATAATAGCACACTGTATTTTTATCTTCACTCATTCCTATCATCTATACTTTATACCACTAAAGAATGGTCCAGCTTTTCATATCTTGTCCCAAAATTGCTTGCTGGATCCGCTCCTGGTGGGTTTCACCTAATACGCCATGACTTAAAGTGGGAAACGGAATGAAACTGCAGAGATCCTGATTTGTAAATATCGCTCGATAGATATGTGAATATATTCTTTCTTGTTCATGGATAATCTAATTGTTCAACCGAGTGAACACGCTTCAGAAACACAGCGCAAGCTACAATTGTCACTGGCATCATCATCATCATCATCATCATCATCATCATCATCATCATCATCATCATCATCATCATCATCATCATCATCATCATCATCGTCATCGTCAACATCATCGTCGTTGTCGTCGTCATCAACTTCACTAGAGCAAGTATTACCGTTTTCTTTTACTGACACTTCAGTTGATAGCTCTAAGCAGTTATGTAACTAGTACTACATGAAGGTCTCAATAAAAAAAAACCAATGTTATGGTTTTTCATGCAACAGAAGCTGACCGAAATACGATAGTCATGAACGGCCAAACAATGACGTCAGCTACGATTGAGACCAATACACTGATAACAAACTTGTCACATTGCGGACAGCCTAACGAACCATTACCAAAACGTACAGAAATAAAGTACAAAAGGAGACGAAATGTAATTCTAAAAGGGAACGGCTGGTCGTTGAAACGGAATGTGTATGAGAATAACAACAAGGAGAAAATGTAACAGGAATCAAAAAATGAAAATTTTTCGAATTTTTTTTTGGAAATTTTTCGACAAGTTAAAGGGTGCACGAGGCTTCATCGTATAGGGAACCGGGACAAAAGAAAATGTCTTGGGAGTCTCTAACGTGTATAGAGGAAATGACAAAACAGGAATGTGTCGGGAGAACAACTAGAAACAATTCTACAAGTACTATTATCTGAACAAGCAGGCTATGGGTGTTCAGACGCGAGGGAGAACGCAGACATCAAGGCAAAACGGGCGCATTACCGTTTGATGAAATCTGAACCTGATGAATTTCCTAAATCTTAGTGGCGAAACGAAGTGGGTGGATTTGGGCATTAAACCCCTTCCCCGAGAGGGATAAAGAAAAAAGGAAACGTGAAAAATTAAAAAAATTACCGGTAAAAATGTAGACAAATTAAATAATTAAACCTTATTACAAACAGAATTATCACTGTTGCACACCACTATAGAAAAATTTACAGGCATTGCACAGATGCAATGCACAAAGAAGGGCATTGAAAATGGTTCAATAAATCTAAAAAATATTTATATTTATGTTCATTCACCAATCAATGAATTCATTCTTCATTCACCAATCAATGAATTCATTCTTCATTTACCAATGTACAGATTATAAGTTAAATGTAGTCACATTCATAAGCGAAGTTTTATATGTGTACTACGTTATTGACAACAAAGAAGTAGTTTCTATGGAAACTCACCGGTTCCCATTTTCGATCACGCACCAGCGATCGGCCGCAAATGTGCGACACGTCCTTATAAACATTTTCAATGTTAAAATTATATCGGAATTCCGATCTGACGATGAGCTGAGAAGCTTGAAAGCGCTAATCGGAATAATTTTTCTATAGTGGTGTGCAACAGTGATAATTCTGTTTGTGATTATAACCACTAACACAACTTTCTTCATTAAACCTTATTAGTTAAGTGAGTATAAAATTTTAATCTGCGGCGCGTTACAGCCGTCTGGGAGTACGAAATCGCTTAGTGCAAACGTTGTTCGTTCGTCTGGTAGTTGAGGGATAGTTCAAATTTTTACCCTAGTTTTTGAGGTCATGTCCTAGGAAAGTCGCAGCCTTCGAATGTTCGTTCAGCCCGCAGTGTATCTGTTATACTGAAACACCGGATTCGGCCAATGACCGAAATTTTTGGCCACGACGCGATGTGGACAGACCAGAATACCCATAACGCGACGTGGGCATTTGTATTCGGTCATTGTCAGTAACTAAATGTCCATAACGTGTTGTGGGTAAACGCAGTTGCTCAATAGCCAATTCTTCCTTCGGACTTTGCGCAAAATGGTATTACCCACAACGCGTCGTGAGTATGAGCGTTGTCCACAACGCGTTGTGTGTATTTGGTATTTACGCAAAGACTGAAAATATGGGCACGGGCAACGTGTACCACTGCGTAATTTGTTTTAGTCTATTTTTTTAATATTTTTGGTTCGTTTTTGTTTTGGGGTTTTTGTTTTTTGTTTTTTAATTTTTAAGCAAGGTTACATATTTTATTTGAATTTTTATTTCCAAAAAATACAATTGTCAGGTAATGTATAACGTACAATACTTAAAATTAAATGACTAACTTAGTGCCTATTTAACAATACTGAAATTTTACATTGATATTTTACTTTTTTATTAATTTTGTTGACTATGACGCCTACTTATTAGCACAAGCAGTGTTGCTGTGGCATTTGGAATTGCATTTTAAGTTGTTTTTGAAACACTTGCACGATTTTCATGCACAAATTTTTTTGCAACCGCATTTCACGAAACCTTGTTTTGACCCAGACGCCACCATTGCTTCATGTCTTACATTAATTGGTTCTTCGGGTACCTCGTCAGTTTTTAAAAATTTATTTTTAATCACTTGAAATTGATTTCTGGCAAACTGTTTTTCCAACGTTCCATGTTTTGTACCAAGGGTGTGAAGATCTTCATTTATATTCATCACGACTATCATCACATTTCGAGGAGCTAATCGCCCACGATCAACCTCAGGTATGTTCACAAATACATTGTCCCCTACCGACACGGGTGTTAGCTTATTTTCAGTATTTTTCAACATTCGATCAGCCTGCTGCTTTAAGCCAATTTTACACTTTTCTCGAGCAGTTTCAATGGCAGTTTTCTTTTTCAACGCTCAGCCTCACTGTGAGGAAAGTTATTTCGGTCTTTGTGCAAATACGGAATACCCACAACGCGTTTGTTATTAAGGATCTGTGGTCCCTAATTTAAGGAAATATTTCGTTCATTTCTGTGTGGCATCTATTCAACTTCATCTGCTGCAAATATTTACAGACCCTTTAAAATATATACAGTTTTAAACAATTCGTACAAAATATTCAACACTTTTTCGGTCTGCAGAATATAGTGAAACTTTGTGCCAGATTTCTGGTATCGTGTATTTTATTTATATTATAAATACATTATAACGTTTTCTGAAGATGGCAGTAAGGAAAACCAGTCAAAACGAGTAAGGAAGCCGAAACCAAGGGTGCCCACACCATGGTGCAATGGTGCAAGTCGCACCACTGGAATTTTTTTTGGGGGGGATTTTCAAGGCGATTTTTGTAACTATTTTGGGGGGGGGGGGAATGTAATTATAGAATAATCATTTTTGGGTACCAGTAACGTTTTCAATCATTTTACACTGAAGATGGTGTCCAATGGTGGGGCCGAAACGTCTGTTCAAATTAACAGCATTAGACCACGTCCGAATAGCCCGGCAATGGGTCGCAGCTTTAACAGAGTTGATGCCCGCCGTGACAGCCTCAGACACCAGTTGGCGAGGTGTGCTATCATCCGTTATCAAATTCAGTCACTAAAGGTTCACTAAGCCCTTGCACTGATGATGATCATTGGTGGTAGTGGTGGCGCTGGCGACAGTGAACATCACAAATTGTTCTAAAATTGAAAAAAAAAATCCACGTTGCTAGCTCTTAATTTATCTTAAATAAAATTACAAAACTTTGAGTAACCATACGCTAAAGGATTTAAAAAAAAATTGAAAAAATCTTAAAAGTTTTCGCAAATATCTCGATCTCTCTTCTAGATTAGCAGCCCATATGCTGGTTGGCAGCAGCTCGCCATTCTTCACGCTTCTCTGCTTTTCTTTTCAACTCACAATATGATGTGAAGTTCATATCGGACCATAAGCTGTTTCATGTAGTCTAAACGGGTTCGTCCTCTGTGATTCTTCCCTTCAATTGTTCCTTCTATTATTCTCTTAAACAACCCATTGTGTCGTAGTATATCCCCTATAAACTTAAATCCTCTGCCTTTTAAATTCTGTAAAAAGCTCTGCTTCTCCTGAGCTCTTCTGTTAGCACCAGGTCTTCAAATGCTTGGAGTCTTTTCTTGTCACTTTCTCCAATTGTCCAAGATTCCGTATAGGGCAACACTCCACACGTATGTCTTTACTAGATTTTTTCTTATTTTTAGGCTGATAGTGTTTGAAGTGAAGAGGTTTTTCTGTTAGTTGAAAGCAACTTTAGCCTGCTTAATTCTGCTTATAATTAATATCTCGATAAATATGATAAGTCTTTAGAACCTGATTTAAAGAGGATCATATTTTGTACAAAACTGCACTAATAAAAATTTCTCTAGGCCCAACCTAATGTTGTAATGTCGGTATCAGTGCATAGCAACGCGTGAAGCAATTTTACCACCCCCGCACTGGAGCGCGAACAGTTACATAATAATAGCATAACAGTAAACTGAAAACACATCGGTGAGTAAAACTTTCTGTATTCATCTTGATACTTCTCAACCGGTACTCACCTTTGCAAGCTGAGAGTTAATCCACTTTGCGAAAGTTTTCTTCTGAACATCTTCCCGTTCGTCTGAAAAAAAAGTCCCATATTAGTCACTAAAATAATCTACAGTAATCTGATAAGGTAATATTTGTATTAACAAGAGATATAGTCTCATATCATTTGTCGTGAAATCTGAGTCGTTTTAAACGTCAACCTTGACACGTTTCGGTCGTTAAAATATTTTCGAATGAGAGTTGTACCGGTTGTAGTTGTTATGTCTGCCAGACAGATGGCAGCACTGTTTCACGTCTATCATCTGTTGACAATTTCAATTTTCGTTCGAGATAATAATACAATGTGTCTATATAAAGTTAAAACGTATTATGGATACGCGTCTTTTGTAAAAAGATGTTATGGATAGGACTATTTTGTAAAAACATATTATGGATACGAGTATTTTGTAAAAAACGTATTACGGATACGAGTATTATGTAAACACACATTATGGATACGATTATTATGTAAAAAAGTATTATGGATACGAGTTTTCTGTACAAACGTATTATAGATGAGTATTTTCTAAAGCGTATTATGGATAAAAGTATTCTGTAAAAACATTTTATGGATACGACTATTTTGTAAAAACGTATTATGGTTACGAGTATTCTGTAAAAACCTATTATGGATACGAGTATTATGTAAACACACATTATGGATACGATTATTATGTAAAAACGTATTATGAATACGAGTATCTTGTAAAAACGTATTATGGATACGAGCATTTTGTTAAAACGTATTATGGATACCCGTATACTGTAAAAACGTATTATGGATACGAGTATTTTGTAAAAAAACGTATTACGGATACGAGTATTATGTAAACCCACATTATGGATACGATTATTATGTAAAAAAGTATTATGGATACGAGTGTTCTGTACAAACGTATTATGGATACGAGTATTCTGTAAAACGTATTATGGATACGAGTATTCTGTACAAACGTATTATGGATACGAGTATTATGTAAACACACATTATGGATACGATTATTATGTAAAAAAGTATTATGGATACGAGTGTTCTGTACAAACGTATTATGGATACGAGTGTTCTGTACAAACGTATTATGGACATGAGTATTTTGTAAAAACGTATTACGGATACGAGTATTATGTAAACACACATTATGGATACGATTATTATGTAAAAAAGTATTATGGATACGAGTGTTCTGTACAAACGTATTATGGATACCCGTATACTGTAAAAACGTATTATGGATACGAGTATTTTGTATTTTGTATTGGCGCACGATACCAGTTACTACATATTTAAAAGGAAAATCTCTAACCTAACGATTGTTTTACCGTTTCATTATTATTCTGCAACCAGTATGATATCGGCAAAATGAACAGATATTATTCACAAGGATAAATAAAACGTTTATAGGTATGCAAGTACCATCTGAATATTCTTTATTGCTTTATTTTACTATACAATACAGTAAGTAATCTATACTTGTTCATTTATCTCATTTTTGTTTCAACTTTTTGTCCGCTTATCACGAAATTCTCTTAAAAAGAAATTTGGTTAACACGAAAAACCAGCTGGGCCCCGTCATTTCGCGTTAAACATTTTCCACTGTAGGCTAATTATTATTATAACATTAACCAAATATCGGTATGGAGAACCATGCATGACTTCTATGTTCTAAGATTAATATTTTAAATCATTTACTTGAATTCGGTTCGATAATTTATAAAAAAAAATATCGCCCACTCTCAAACTATTTTCACTATTTGCAGACATTTTTGTTATTATGAGGCAGTCTTTTAATATAATGTTATTTTCGAGTAACTTTATCTATAAAAATTACGGACGTTATTCTTATAAAGAAATCGATCCTCACCATTAACGATACTTACACTTTCATAGAGTAATAGTTTTGTCACATGTCATTTCTAAGGTATCTTATCCTTCAACATTAAATATTCGTACTTTACTTGAATTCAGCACAGCGATTTTCAAAAAATCACCCCCTTCCCCTAAAACTACCACTCCAATAATTATCACATTTGCCATTTTACAGTGGATTAATATGAGTTTATTTTCGGGGCACTTATTTATTAAAATTAAGTACTTTCCTCTTGTTAAAACACAAGGCAACAAAATTATTTTACCTTTCACAATTACCATTGTTTGAGAAAGTTTAAATGAATTTTTAAATACTTTACTCTTGTTAAAACGTTTGCAGATAAACTACCCCTCCCCCTTAACCGATCTTCACCAAAATCAATAGGCCTTGAGTCCTCTACAACTCGGGCACATATGCAAAAAAATTTGTTGATTCTGTTTGAATTTGCGGCAGTTATCGTTCGCCATAGAGAAAATTCTACATACACACTTTTCGGAAAATGACTTTTCTTCATGTGTTGAGGGTAGTACAATCAGAATCAGCCTTTATCTCAAACATGATTTTTTACGCGATCACCATACTTCCATTTCCTTACGGAACACGGAAGTCAAAAGGAATAGATTCCACTAAGTTTACTTTCTATTTTTCTATAGTGGATTATTATGACCATCTTTTCAGGATACTTTATTTATCAAAATTAAGTACTTTACTCTTCTTACAACATAAAACGTTGCAGGTAAACTACACCTCCCCCTTAACCGATCTTCACCAAAATCAATAGCCCGTGAGTCCTCTACAACTCGGGCACATATGGAAAAAATTAGTTGATTCTGTTTGAATTTGTGGCAGTTCTCGTTCGTCATAGAACAAATTCTGCGTACAGACACACAGACACTTTTCGGAAAATGACTTTTCTTCATGTGTTGAGGGTAGTACAATCAGAATCAGCCCTTATCTCAAAGACGAGTTTTTTCGCGATCACCATACTTCCATTTCCTTGCGCAACACGGAAGTAAAAATCTGTGCGGCCTACATTTCGTTTGCAATCGATCGGTTATTTTTTCGTCATTTGGCATTAGTAATAATCTGATCGATCTTTAACATTATCCATTTTAGCCGTTTCCTCCACAAAGAATAAATTACGTAATACTCTTTAGTACACGATGTATACTGTATATACGTAGCCTATGACAATGAAATATCTGCCGGTTGGACGGATGCCAACGCTATATGGTAATTTCTATTCTCGTACAAGCGGTGGTACTGTACAGTACACGGCCCATTAACTATTATATTCCACGTTATACAAGCAAAGGTAATGGACTCTGACCCATACGTCATTCCGTACACCGATTACCGTGTGTTTCTAATTAACCTGTAAGTTTCTTGCAGTTGTAATTAATATATACAATGTTGAGATTCTAATATGTTGATTGCTATGTTACAGGCGAGGACATTATTATAGAGATCTGTAATAACCTTGTGTTACAGGTACCACACAGCGCGTGAAGTATGAACAAAAATCGACTCACTACATTCGCAGCTACATGCTTTATGAACTGCAGTGGCGTATCAATAAAGTGGTGTATACAATTTGGCTTGGGGGGGGGGGCCCGGTCGAGTCGGCTTCTCAGAAAAGAAAAAACAAGTTAACAGTAATCAACATTACTATGTTTAAAGAGGTTGAAAAACATGTGACAGCATCCTGAAATCAATCCTATTACCTACAGTAAACTGTAATAACACAATAAAAATACGCGTTAATTAAACACTGTTTAGAAGATACTTACTGACTTATTGAATTGATTTTTCCTATATTTCACATTTCAAACCTGTTAGTGTATTCACAAAAGAGCTACTGATATATTAGCGTACACAAAAAATAATAACAAAATTGCCTAAAAATTAGGAGATTAACAAAATTTGACAAATTTGTTTGACCCTCTGGGAGGGTCCGGTCCCTTTCGTACACCCCCCTCGTAAATACGCCCCTCATAGACTGTGAGCATGACTGGTCATTATAAGTTAGTTGTTAAGAGAGCTTTGTATTTTTGACAAGTCAGAAGTTATACGAGGTGTGAAAATGTAGTGCGATACACGAAAATGTGTGTAATTATATTAATTTCAGTTTGCGATTGTCGTGTACATGTGTCGTAGTTACCCTAACCAGGGAAAATGAGACACGAGACCCTTATTGATGTGGATGTTTGGATATGGCACCTGGACCAGCATGAAGCGCGTCTTATTACAAGAACTTTGTTGTAATTAGATGTACTTCTCGATGTCTGGAAATATGTTTCTTTTTAATTAAGTACGGCTCATTGCTGAAAAGCAGTAACTACCAAGCTACCTGAACTAAAGAACTCGGTCATTATTTTGAACGAAATACATTTATTGTTGCATAAATTTTAAATAACGTTTCGATTATCAGAAAAATTAAGAAAGTCCCGATTACTCTATTTTTTTTTAGTAAAATAATTTTAAACCAGACAATCATATAATAAATACAAAAAATAAATAAATTCTTACTTTTTTTTCAGTTGTATTTAAACCATCATGCCTACGTGACAAATAATTTATTCCTACCTTTTAAGTTTAATTGTTTCCCCAGACGTATATGATATGTGCCTAAGCCTATGCTAATCTCTAACTTTTATCCCAATTTTTTTTTTGAAATTATATCACGAACGTAACAACAAAGTGCTACTAAACTTGCGAAGTTAGTTTAGAATACATTACATAGGAACAAAACTTGTATTTTAAAAAAATTCTACTAAAAAATCAGTCAGGATTGCCTACAGACCACGTATAAACGGTCAGATCGTAGCTGAGAAGTCCAAAAGACAGACCACCCCGTAGCAGAACAAGGGAGTATATGAGGTACACTGTGGTGTAAGAGAGAACTCAAACACGTCGCACGCTATAGACGGCCTGCAACTTCATGCAGCTAGAAGCTGGTACTTGAGTACGACCGCGAACCAATAGGAACACACCATCCTACTCGCACTTAAGTTATAAATACATAAAAATCTGTCAGGACGTTGCGAACACGTTTCGGGGAAAACGGCAGAACACTACGCGGAACTCTCAACCCAAAAAAGGAGCCATTACATTACGTCCGCAAAAATTTCACAAACACACAGATTTCAAAACGTTATTCAACGCCTTGCGACTTCCAAACACAATCGCGTGTCAAACACAAACACACTTCCCTCACAGCTCTTCCAATATTCACAGTGTCTCCCACGTTCTTCGGAGACATCTTTCTTTCCTCCTCAAATGAGTCCTGGAGACAACGGGAGAGTTTACCTCTACCGGTATAAATAGGCCTACATGTTAATCCGTATTGACACCGTACCAGACTTTGGAATTGCAGTAAATCGAGCACCGCTACACTTAACTGAATAAAACTTTGAATACGATATGCAGTAACTTATGGGCACCTTAAATGGAATGTATGCCAATTCTGTAATAGGCAGTAGGCTTCCCCGACCTGTTCCGGCTCAACAACCCACCTCCTAGTAGGACGTCCCACCTGCGTCATCCAAAAGTTAACCTTGACAACCTCAACACGAGTGTACGCGCCAATTATTCCGCCATCCATAAAGTTTCTCTGTCCAGCTGTTCTCGAACATCAACATTCCCGATTTGATGACGTCAACACTGTAGTAATTACTGAAGCAATAATTAGTTACTTCGTTTTTGTCGATCGAACGGTCTCGTTTCCTCGTTCCGGTCAATCAAACATGCGATTTCTGTTCCGTTTCTTTCCTCTAAAGTTTGTCCAGGGTACTCCTCACTGATCAGGCATTTCAGAGAGTGAAGCTACTTTTTTCTGAACATCCTATAAATTCCTCTTAAAAATACAAGATATACTTTAGGCTGTACCGTAGTGTACTCCCCCAAACTTGTATCGGCAACAGGGTATTATATGCCACGAATACCCTCTTCCCGGACCTCGACTCCTTCCCGACCAAATTAAATATTAAATATGCTACGAACGCAAGCACTCGAGCTTCCATCCGATCCACTGCAGCCTCAACAAACCGCTCCACCAGAAACACGACACGACTGTCTCCCAATTAATCGCCTGCTGGTTCTTGCCGACACACCACACACCGCAGATGAACACCACAGATGTCTACAATAACTAACTAATCCGGAAATACCTCACAATCCTCCTCGACTTCCTGAAAACGGATAAAACCCGCAAATTTTCAGTCGGATATCAAATTACAGACAATTTTAATTAATTGTCTGAATGTAGTATTTAGTTTTGGAAATTTCAAAATTTTGAGTTTAGAGCCCACAGTAAAGAGATAAAAAATTTGAAAACATTGTGAAAATCCAGCATGGTGTCTGAAAAACAGGAATTATAACCCAAATCTGAATATTACTAATTTTTAGTGTTTAGTGCATGATTATGTGCTCTACAATTGTTATGTTACTAAAGAAATAGTAATCGGGATTTTTGTAATTTTTCCCTTAATTGAAAAATTATCTAATACGTAATAATAAATAATGTACTTCGTCCAGCATCGTAAGGGAGTTCTGCTGCTCAGGGAGCATATTAGTAAACCTGTTTGAGAATGGTTTCATTAATGTTGGTATCAAATGCATCCAGTGGAACGTCTCTTTTAAACTGAAAATTCTAAAAACTGAACTGCGAAATGTTATCCATTACGACCTTCTGAATATTTTAAGACTTTTGATGTGAATGCGAATGAACATCTTATGGTTCGTTCTCAGTGTCGTCATGTAAGGTTTTGCCGCGACCAATATTTGTGTACTTTCGAGGGCCTCGTGTGCAAAAACTATAAGGATTACAGAATATCTAAAACTATGACTGGATAGCCCGTTTCGTCGACTACCGGAAATTGTTTGTCGCGAGGGGAGGGGGTGGTTGCGCGGTGACGTCACAGCGCTGCGCGTGGGGGTCTAAATTTGGGCTTGTGTGGACACGGCGCGCGCTCAGTTCAGTTGTATCTCCGGAACGAGTTGGTCGATTTTAGTGATCGAGGTGTCTACGGAGAGCTGAGAACGTGAGTTAGACGTTAATAACACAAGAAATATAAAATTAACATTGGAAAGCAGAAAATATTGAGATATTGTGAAAATGCCGCGTCCTCAGAAGATAAAGAAGGCTGTAAAATCTGGAACTCCGAACAAAATGCGTGCACCACGACTTACAAATATAGAACGTTGTCGGCTACATCGATTGCAACAAAAGGAATTGGAAAGAAGACGCCAGAATTCGAATTTGGATGGTGGAAGTGGAGCGCCCAGTACAAGTAGCGAGTGCGTACAACGTTTGGAGCAACCTAGCACTTCGTCATCGTGTCGAATGAATTTGGAAAGTGGTCCAATAGACGTAGAAAGCAACGACGATTCCATTGATATGCAGGATGACAATACTGAGACTCGTACGGACGGTAACATCAGTCCGTCAATGGCGCGTTCAGACCTTTCGCTCGATTTGACAAATAAGTATGCTGCATGCGATCGCCACTTTGTGAAAATGTTCTTTGACAATGAATTTGGACTTGGTTGTGATGTTTGTAATCGACTTTGGTTCAAGAAGGATCTTAAGCTCGTTAAAGTTAAACACTGTAACATTTTGCGCAGCGAGTTCCCCGACCAAGTAGTGGAGGCTATGGTAGCATGTGTAAATTGCCGTCGATGCTTGGATACTAATAAAATCCCATCCATGAGTGTGTCTAACGGTTTCAAATATCCTGATCGGCTTAAAACTTTGCCAGTGTTGAGTCCGGTAGAGGAACGGTTGATATCACCTAGGCTGCCTTTCATGCAAATTCGCCGACTTCGACACGAGGGCAGTTATGGCATCATTGGTCAAGTAATAAATGTTCCAGTTGATGTGAACAATATGGTGAAACAATTGCCTCGACAGTTGGACGACGATTATGCGATAAATGTTAACATCAAGAGGAAATTAATGCACAAATCGTCATATTTGAGCGGGTATGTTCG
The DNA here is from genome assembly GCA_034769895.1 of Magicicada septendecula. NCBI lineage: Eukaryota > Metazoa > Arthropoda > Insecta > Hemiptera > Cicadidae > Magicicada > Magicicada septendecula. The sequence continues at coordinate 831,308,780 of CM068368.1, forward strand.
GAAATCCAATGTAATGCAATGGCTGCAGTACTTGGTGAAACAGCCGTTGTACCGTATATATGGAATTACCATCGATGGAACTTTGTTGGACAATATATGTGTCGACAGAATTGACGATGATGGGGATTGTGTAGAAGAGGCACCAGTGTTAGACTCGGATTGCATTGTGGCCAGGCAACATACACTTCTGTGGAACGAGGAGAACTGTCTTGATATAGCGCCCGCCCAACACAGTATGCCGTTGAATATTGTGTATGATACACACGCCGAGGAATTGTCGTTTCCAAATATTTACTTGGGTATAGATCGTCGCTACAAAGATGGTGTAAGAGTGACTCCTTATATGATGGCCACGAGTGAAATTAGACGTAAAGATCGGCGAGGTGTGACCCCACAACACATCTTGTATATGGCGATGAAAATCTTGAGAATGAGAGTCGTCGAGGGAATGTTTCATACTTTCAAAACGCCAAGCACAGTTAATGTGACTCGTGCTATGTTAAATGATAAGGAGTTCATACGTGATTGCATGGAAAAGAATTTGTCATTTCTTAAATCCATTCCAAATTCAATGCAGTATTGGCAGGATCGTAAGCGTGACTTGTTTGCAATGATGCGCCAGCTTGGGAAGCCTACTGTGTTTCTTACGTTGAGTGCAAATGAAATTCGTTGGCCAGGTTTGCTGTCGGTGTTGCATCGCCTAAGTGATTCGTATAAAGATGTGCAAAATGTTGAGGCACTTAGCAGATCAATGCGGTGTCATTTGGTGAATGAAGGTCCAGTTACGTGTTGCATTGTGTTTAACAAACTGGTCGACATTTTGATGAGTATGTTGTGCAGTAAGACAAAGGCGAATCCATTTGGTGATCGGTATCGAGTCGTTGATTACTTTAAGCGCATCGAGGCAGTCCACATGCGCATATACTCTTGTGGTTGAACAATGATCCTAAAGAATCAATCAGTGAAGATATGCCATGTACAATTGAGTTGATGAATACATTGGCGAGCGTATCGAGGGGAGATTTGCCTGCAGAGATGTACTCCAATCAAACGCACCAGCATACGTTTACTTGTACCAAGCGTGGAGAATCAACGTGTCGAGAGTAACGTATGTAATTTCGCATTCACGAAATAAAAATCCGACGGGAGTATCAAGAATACTCCCTGAATATTTTTTAGGTCGTAAGAGCACTTTACCTAGAAATGCCCTTTATTGATATAGCCCTGACTGATAACATTTCATGGAAAACATTTAGAAGGAAGTTCATTTACCAAGTATTTCAACTACCATACTGTGTCGACTCGGTATTCAACGTTCTTGAAACATACAGACTCTTTCATCGTCTTGTTTTATAATCTTAATGCAATGTACTACCGTACTATCTCTATCTTAAATATTTTCACTATTTAGACCGTTCATATACCTACATACTGTAATTTTAACAAACAAATGTAATTAATTTTAACAAAAACTGTACTAGTTTGTTCCCTGAGCTGCAAAACTCGCTCACTATTTTGAAGGAAGAACATATATTGTTGGATAAATTTTGATACTAGATAATGTTTCAATTACATAAGACAAATTATGAAAATCCCGACTGCCCAACTGTTTTCTTGGTTAGTAAAGTAACAATTTTAGAGTAATCATACGATAGTCGCCAAAAATTCCAAACAATCGGATTTGTGGTAAAATTCCCTTTAGTCTGACATCCGGCTGGAATTTTTACAATTTAGAATTTTTTTATCTCATTTTCACTCCCTGTAATCAAAAAACTTTTAATTTTCAAAACAGGAACTATATCCAGATTTTGGCTAAAACTCTCTGTAACTTGATATCCCACACGGAATTTGCAATTTTATGAAACATTTGCCCACTTTTGGGCCCTGGAGTCCAAAATTTTTGAAATTTCCAAAAATTAACACTGCATTCAGATTTTAGTTAAAATTCCTTTTAATTTTATACGCCACATGAATTTTATGATCTTATCACAATTTTCACCCATTTTTTGGCGCCCGGAGTCCGAAAAGTTTGAAATTTTCAGTAGTGAACACTAATTTCATATTTTGGTTAAAATTTTCTTTAACTTGATACCACCATATGGACTTTTGCGATTTTTTAAAATATTGACTCACTCACATTTTTGCCTCCCGTCCCGCTATTTTTTTTGGGAAATCTATCTCAAAAACAACAGAATTTTGTACAGTAAAAGTATGGACACGCATGCCAAGTTTTATGAAATCGGTTGTCGCGTTCAAAAGTGATCGTCTGCCTATCCCAGACAGACAGACAGATGGCAAACGATCGAGTTAAAACTGATAATTATATTTTTCACATATTAAGACTGAATTTACCATGTAGATACATGTAGCATGGCATTATTAAATTTTGAGCATAACATTAAAATCATTATTGTGAGGGAGAAAGAATGATTAAGATTTCAAAACTGAAAATTCTGCATAGGGGCGTTACTTGAAGGAACTCCGGGAGCCCTCCAGGTTTTAAATACGACCCTGACTGTAATAGCTCGACAGCTGGCGACGTAAATGCTTACTGTATTTCAGTACGCTTGATACTTTGTATAGGAATTCAACTTGACTTGCTAGTAAAGGTGTGGGGAGTCTGGCGACTTGCTATCAGTTCCCTTGCCGCCCTCAAGGCCTCAAATGTTTAAAAAATTAATAAATAAAACGTTACAGCAGTATGTACGGCTTTATGATATATTCAAATTGATAATATAATAAATTATAAAATGCAATTGCCAGACACTTTGTTGGTTCGAAGTTGCTGACAGACGATTTTAAAATACTGAAATAAATGTATTATTAACGTTATAGAAGGAAAGCTGAATTTTATAAATGTTTTTCGAAATATATTTTTATAACTTCTTGCAAGTAGCCAGACAAATATTCCGGTTCCAACATCCAGCCAGACCACGTGAAAGGATGGCAGACAGTGTCGAAGCATTATGCGCTTCTATGGTTGTGACAGTCAGCATTTATTTATTTACTGATAAATAAATAAATACTTTATAATTTTATCAAGTATATATAGTTTATTTCAAAACCCAGAAGATGTTTTTGAAATAACCTCCAGTACCTGCATACCTAAGTCTGTTGCGAGCCGTAAGGTTTGTGGCAAGAATAAATCAACAATCTTTCGCCTAGTTCTAATTGGAACAGTTCTCTTTAAAAGATGCCGATAAACGCCAGTCTCAACAAATGTGTAACTATACTGTATTAAAACTATATATAGACCTACTCTATTAAAAATTATATTCTGTACTTTTTTTTATTTCAAACAAACGGTGTACTCCTACAAGAAGAAACCATAACCTCAAATCGTCAGTAACATTGGTGTCTTAATCACAACCTCAAGAGCCCAACATTGCAAAAACCACATCACTATTTTGAACTGATAAAAAGACATAAAAGGAAATACAATATGAATTGACAAAAACATCAGGAGAAATACATACTGGTGTGAAAAGAATTTTTTTCATTCAAAATATTATTATCTAAAGTAAAAACAATTATAATTCATTAATGTTCTTACACTTTCTCCCGACCTTTCACGTGGTCTGGCTGGATGTTGGAACCGGAATATTTGTCTGGCTACTTGTAAGAAGTTATAAACATATACTTCGAAAAACATAGGCCTATATAAAATTCAACGTTACAGTCAGCAACATAGAACCAATAAAAGTGTCTGGCAATTGCATTTTATAATTTATTGTATTATCAAATTGAATACATCATAAAGCCAGACATACTGCTATAACGTTTTATTGTTTAATGTGTTAATCCTTTGAGGCCTTGAGGGCGGTAAGGGTAGCAATAGTAAGTCGCCAGACTCCCCATTCCGTTTCTAGCAAGTCGCCTCGAATTTCCACAGCAAGTATCAAGCGTACTGAAAATACCGTAAGAATTTTCGTCGCCAGCTCTTGGTCTATAAGTGTTGGCAAACTGCTTTCCGTGGTGTCCACGATTCGAATCCGTTCAGCACAGTGTATGACTACTATTGCTTTGTAAAACTTTGGGCGGTAAGGGTAGCAATAGTAAGTCGCCAGACTCCCCATTCCGTTTCAAGCAAGTCACCTCGAATTTCTACAGCAAGTGTCAAGCGTACTGAAATACCGTAAGAATTTTCGTCGCCAGCTCTTGGTCTATAAGTGTTGGCAAACTGCTTTCCGTGGTGTCCACGATTCGAATCCGTTCAACACAGTGTATGACTACTATTGCTTTGTAAAACTTTATTATACAGTACTATCTCTCCAGGTTTTCCCGTTTAGGAGTTCGTCATCATACTGTTCAACATATTGTCTTGATACCTGTTAATTTTAATTAGAATATCGTTGGGTTTCTATTAAAAATGATATACTTATCAACAGAATGATGATTACTGGTTTTTATACAAATGAAAGGCAACTGTAGAAACAGATGACAGTTAAGTCGCGAAGGAACGGAAATAAACATATGAAAATCAAATTAAGGGGTGTTTGTAACCCCTATTTCGCCCATTTTTAATTTACTAGATTTCATAACCCGTTTCCTCAAACACTAATTAACTGAGCTGTTTGAAACTTTTACGTTGATTGGTCCTGAAAGAAACTTTAACACAGGGGGTTTAGGATATACTTACGTTGAGCCATTTCGAAATTTTAATCCAATCCAAAAATTATAACACTTCAAAAAAATCGCGTATTATAATTTTGTTTTTCGGGACAGGCACATTGTATCAAAACATCCCTGTGTTAAAAGTTGTATCCTTTTGCCCCACACATGTACAGAAAATGTGAGGTCTGTATCTCTAGTAGTTCAAGAGATAATGGGTCTTTTGTGTGAAAAATAAAACTTTTCTGAAAACAGCAAATGAAGATTAATCATCAATATAATGAATTTGTGTGCACTGCCTAATAAAGTGCTGATGCATATAAAGGTTTATCTGGTCTTCTGCAGCTTGAATTTCTTCTTCCAGCTTCCTTTTTGCCATTGCTCTCTTCTGTCTGGCTTCTTTCTGTAGTTCTGCAGTTGCTTGTTCAGCTCTCCGCACTCGTTTCATATCAGTACCCAACTTAATTTCAGCACAGTTCTTTCCTACTGACATGCCTAGTTGTTTCAACACAAAGCACTTGGTTCATGCAACTGCATCATAAACCCCAAAATTCAATGTCTGTAGGGAAACAAAAACAGTTTTAGGAATGCGCGACCAAATTATGTTGTTTACCGACTAATTGGGGTTTTGACTTTTGCCATGGACACACTTTTTCTGGGTTAGCCAGGTCTCTAAATATAGGTTTAAGGTCATCCATATGTGTAGTATACAAAGAGCTATAAGAACAAAAAGCAATAGTTCTGTGTACTATAACAAACCGAAATATGCATAAGCTCGAATGGGTGACATATTGGACTGAGTTTATATCCCTGACATCATCACCTAAAAAAAAATCGTAAAATATTTTGTAATTGTCCGATTAATTCAAAATTAATATCAAATGAAAGCAGATATTCCATACAATATTTTGGAACAAAAAAACTTAAATTAAAAACAGGCACCCCTTAATAAAAGCAACGAGGACATCAATAAAAGAGATGAAAACGAGTTGCGACTTAGGCGATAATGAACAGGAAAAGGGGAAAGGAAGATCGATGAAACAGAATGAAAAAAGAATTGACAACATGTACTTGTCATCGGTAAAATATAACACCTGCACCATGTTGACGGTGACAAAATATAGGCAAACAAACGTAAATAGAAAACTTGCACTGCAAAACAAAAGTACGATAAAGCCTAGTGCCCTGATAACACACGTACAAAGCTGTACATCAAGTGTTGCTACTACTGACAGCAACAAGTATGCGGGTGGGGGCATCTATCATTATCAGGCAACCGTATCTCAGCTGATAATCTGTACTAATTATGACATCCACCTTATTAGCTACCGTCGAGTCTATAATAATAACTTCACCTTATCGACGACTTCACGCTTACTCTTATCGAGGCTTGGGACCGCGGCTTGAATTCTGAACACGTCTCACTTTTTAAATGTTTTTGTCAGTTCACGCGTTTCAAGCGATCGCATCCAATTGACCTCCTAATTCTCCTCAAAGAAAACGCTGGAAAACTGTACATCAACTTCAAAAACTAAGAAAAATAATACTTGTCCAATGGGTCCCAGCACAGTGTTGAATCCAAAAAGTCAAAGATAATCCGATATTTTGGCAAAAGGCAAAAAAACTCATAGAAACTTACAGAAAACGCATTTAGTTCCACTCAACTATACTTCTACTAGACCCAACAAGTAGTAAAAGCAGCACAAAATAGTAAAAAGGTTCTGGAAAACCAGAGGCGGATCCAGCAAACAATTGGTGGGAAGAGGACTTGGGGGGGGGGCCATTCTTTAATGGTCTAAAGTATAAATCATACGAATTTGTGAAGATAAAAGTACAGTGTGTTATTATCAACACAAGCTTATTAACCTATAAGTAGAAAATTATATCCGTGTTTGTCAGTTCATTGTTCTTTTAATAATGTTCACTTACAGTTGAAAATACATACTACTCATTTAAGTTACGTATTAAACAAACACTAACATGCTGATAGGGTGCAGTTACAATTTAAAGTAATTTTAACGTAAAACCGTGAACCTGCATAACGTGATATGAATTTTGTACCATATTCACAGTCAGAAAGCCATTCTACAATCACAAGACAAGAAAAAACTTTCGTCTGATGTGACCCCCCCCCCCCCGTGGATCCGCGTCTGTGGAACACAGCTTGTGAATAAAAATCCCGGAAAACTTTTCTTGGAAAGACCTCTCCTGTCTGTCTTTCGGTATTAGACCTACCGGACTAATATCGGTGTCTCAGAGGCTCTCTTCAGCTGCCACACAGGCCATGATAATCTAGCCGCACATCTCCACAAACTACATAAAACTCTTGCCATCTCTTCACTGATTGAATTTTTTTATTTGCAACGATCCTAACAGCATAATAGACATGAAACATTTCCGCTGCAAAAACACGAAACAGAAGCAAGAAGTTACGTATTCTTATCGGGACAAAATTAGTGGATGAAATTCCGAAGTATGAGCGTTAGAACCAACCACCACCCATCATTTCACACTTTTATTTATTTATTTATTACTACTACTACTATTATTATTATGACTTATTTTTTAATTTTACACAATTATTTGTCGTTTTCTTGAATTAATTTTTCGTTCCTGCTAGCTATGGAGCGCGTTATTTCAACTGTTTTCTTCCTTGGGCTTTTAAGTTTTTCCTCCAGCATATATGACCAAGGGTTGTGCGAGACGATGGGCATGTCCGTCGTCCGCTGTTGTGCCACGTCCCGAGTCTAGAGCTACCGCCGCGGGGACCACAATGCACTGGATTCCTAGATGTGGCCTGCTACCGGCCGTGGAATTTCAATTTCACAAGTCTAATTGAGCGTGAGTGTTCCCCAAGACCGGGCGGAAGATTCACCTGGCACAGGTGGATTGCGACCGAGGGCGCTAATAGGTGATTGCCCTTAAAACGGGAACAGCGGAGGTAGAACTTTCAGGAAAGTGACCTTATAGTGGCGTTCAGGGAACGGACACGAAGGGACTCTTGGATGGTCTGGTTTGAAGTCAAATAATGGGGTTTACACGCCCAGCGCATTCAGGAGAGACTGAAGCTTACGTTTATCGGTTTTTGCCAAGTAACCCCATACGGGTATCGCGTAGGTAACCATCGGCGCCACGTACGTAGTTTCCCTAGGCGGCGGGTCATAGATTTGGAGCAAAGTAGGGGTCGGAGTTTGTAAAGACGATTGGCGGTTTTGTGGGGCACTTGCTCGGAGTGTGTCCGCCAGGTGAGACGACGATCCAGGTGAAACCCGAGTAGGGCAGACCAGGGCAGAGGAGTATCGTCTCGTGCAGTCTGTCGGGGAGCCTTCTGCGTCTGGAGAAAACTACAGCTGTGCTCTTGGCCGCGTTAATAGCGACCCTCCATTTCTCTGCCTACTGAACGTAGTCGTTAAGCTGTTCTTGGAGCCAGCTAACAGCCGTTTCAGCCCGACGATCGGAGGCATAAATAGCCGTATATCGTCGGGGGACATGGCCAACTTAGTTCCAGGCAACCTGGATACGTCAATGACGTATACAGAGAAAAGGAGGGGGGCTAAGGCGCTTCCCTGAGGACGCTCCCTGTGGTACTTCGTACTAGCCCATTTCGAAGAAAGGGTGTTTATCTACTCTCCTGTGGAAAGTTCTGTTCCGAAGAAAGCTAGTAATCAAATGAATGTAGCAATCCGGAAGTAGAATCTCCGTGAGTCTGTAAGGAAGTCCAGGATGACTTTCGACACGATCGAAAGCTTTCTCGGCATCAAGTAAAACGGCAACGGTCTGTTCGCGCGAGCACCCAACCTCAGCAATGGCCTCCAGTTGCACAGGCTTTACGTTTTACGAGCCTTTTCTTTATTTCTTCACTCCACGTTTTGCCTGTTCTGAGATTAGGCTTTTCCTGGAAACTCTCGTGTGCTCCAACTTTCTTCTTAAGAAGTTCTTGTTCCTGCTGGATGTCTTCACGCGTGATCCTCACTTCCTGCAGATGCCTTTCCACCTCGGTGAACCACGCCCCCTTGGTTCTCTTACCTAGGCAGTGGGCAAAGATGTCCCCGGTCAATCTGTCTGGGCTCGTTCGTGTTTTCTTTGCGCGTTTTCGAAAAATTATTTTTTTGTTTATTTGTTATTTTACGTCAGTTTTCTCATCTCTGCGCCACCGTTTAGTCACTTCTATGGATTCGCTTTGAGTAAATTAGCGTATTACAATGTTTCTGAAATTTCCAATAATTACGAATATTCAATCTTCTGGAGTTTCGTTAGCGGCTTGTCGAACTTGCAAATAAAAAAGGCCTCCCCGTCCCATACCGCGTTTGACAAGCTAACGAAGTGAAATTTTACTGTTTCTTTTCGTATATTTTCCACACAGCAATTTCATAACGTCCTAATGGTAACGACAAACGGATGTTCGTTTATTTTCCTTGTAAGTTTCCTTATTAATATTCAAAACAGATAACTACATTTCCTTCAGATAAAAAACGGACTGGAATGGCAAAAACAAGGCGTGGGTTACGTAATACCCTGCATTCGTGAAAAAGTAAGACGATATAAAGTTGTAGTCTACGAAGCTTATCCAGTTTAATAAATTTAATTCTTTTTGGAGATCCATATTAAAAATGCACTTCCGCCTCTTTCACATTTCAAGAATAAACTTTAGTTAAAAAAAAAACAGGATTAAAATCTTAAAAATTAGGCTATATAATTTAAAACATCATTAAGTAACAAAGCGACCAGTTAGTACACAGATAAAAAAACTAACCCTACAACACAACTACAAACCCGTGCCGTGTCTGAGACGCTCAAATTTGCCAAAATGTATTTTTTTATTTTCTCTGAATTATACATTGGAATCATCGATACTTAAAATCGAACAATGCGACTCCATGGTAGCACATTGTACACGTATTATGATAGGCTACTGATGTACCTATAGACTGTGATTAATAATTCATTTATAACTTACCAAAGTCACAATGTATTTATAGCTTTTATTAAAAAACGGGAGATAATCAACATTTTTATTAAAAGACAGGACGGCCGGGAAATTATGAAAAAGGCGGTCCCTACGTTCGATTCACACGGTACATATTGGCAGGCTACTTTATTTTACTTACATCATTTGTTATTCTTGTCGAATTCGAACTTCGATTCTTGCCCAAATGTTATGTCTTGTTTGTATCCTTCTATGTCCATATAATCTAAAATGCATTCTACCTGGCGAAGGTTGCAGATGTTTTCGTAACTGAAACGTCGCTTTAAAAAAATACTTTAAAAAAGTTGTTGAAATAAAACCGGGCTGTTTAGACCGTGGTCGGCGTGGTCGACAGAGCCGACTAAGCTATCAGCAACCGCCCATACAGTGTCGACATTCTTTAAAGAGATAACAGTGCGTTCGTTAAAACTAATAAGATCCGATATCTCCAAAGTTTAAATATAATTAATTATTCTATTTTGAACATCTACCATCGATGTGACAACTGGCATGTTTATAGTTACATAAATACGTAATTTTTTACTAATTTAATAAGTGTAATTTCTATTTTAAAAACCTACCAGAAAAGCTACCACCGGGGGCGAATTAGAAGCGCGTAGTGCCCTATGCTGGTTTTACTGGTGCCCCCTCCCCGATTCAAAATTCAATCTTTTATCCACTATTTACAGTGATAAATGGCATACACAATTTCGAAAGTTAACAATTATTTTATTAAACTCTCAGATTACAACAAATATTTAGCTAAGTAGTGATTAAAATGAGCATAGTAGTCTAGTAGTTGGTTACAGTTGTTGGACTGTTCTGAAGACAAAAATCTATTTTTATAATACGCGTACAAGCGTAGAATAGTTCTTCTTCTTCTGCTTCGTCCTCCTCCTCCTCCTCCTCCTTTTCCTTCGGTACTGAAGGACTCTTACATGAGCTCTGTCCTCCAACATTAGTCTTCTCCAACGTCTCCTATCCGTTGTGATCTTAGCGTAACCCGTTCTTCTGAGACCTTCCAGCACATCATCCGCTCGCCTTATCCTAAGTCGACCCCTCTCTAAGCTTTTAGGCGTATACACCTGTGTCATCAGGATTTTCTTTGGCATACGCTCTTCATCCGTCCGTTCTATGTGACCTAGCCACACTGTATTCGTAGAATATTGTATCGGATTTTCGAATTCATACTTCAACATTTAGAACATAAACACACAGGCCTAAGTTCAATAACGTTAATTAATATGATAAGTATATAGAGTATTTTCAGATATAAAACCTGAATGAATCATTTTACGTTGTGTAATTAACTTGAGTTTATGAAAAATGTGCACTACATAGGACAGGACACAGAAGGTAGGAAGATTTGGGCTACTGTGTTCAATTCCTCTCTTGATTATCTAATTTATTTATAGTACGGCTTAACACATTCAGAAGCCCAATAAGAGCTACATATGGGTACGTTCACCTACATTTATAATGTACAATAAAATGTCAAAACATCAGCTAAAATAAACATCAGCCAACATTTAAAAAAATAACATTTATATTATCAATAAGTGCTATTAATTGAAGCCTACTTGAAGGAGAATATACAGTACGAACATATTATACTGTATACTTAGTAACAGAATAATCATTACTAGTGCTTAACTGCCCTGATTCTTGTTACAAACCATACACAATGTATTTAATTGAAGCCTACTTGGAGGAGATTATACGAACATATTATACTGCATACTTAGTAACAACAGAATAATCATTACTAGTGCTTAACTGCCCTGATTCTTGTTACAAACCATACACAATGTGTTTAATGTAAAAGTGAAAAAACTTGTAGAAACGTTCCGTCAACTAAAAAGGTCAAAGCGGTAGCAAGATAGTGCGAGAAATAGTTGAAGATAAACCTGTGGAGAAAAGTAAAAAAAAAAGAAATTTATCAAAATTATCACTCCCTAGGAATATGTTGAATAGGGCTGCATCATTACTAACTAGAAATCAGCCATTAAAGGTTTGGACATCAACTTTGTCTGCCGCCAGTTGTATCGTACCTCACTGGGAACTGATCTTAAAAAATCATGAAAAATCTAATTCCACAAAAACAATTACCACTAAATAAATGAAACCTCACTCCAAGGCAGGCACTAGAAAATAAAATAGTATCTGTATAGGATCCCAGGCAGGAATTTTTAATTTTAACGCACACTCCAGAGAAGTCCGAAATACAATAAAAATAAAAAGTAAAAAACAGGAAAGGAGAAAAGAGAGAAAATAGTGCTAAAAGAAGAAATTACTGAAAAGAAAAGAGTATCAGCTGTAAATCTTAAAGTTTCGTAAGTTGATCAAGTTGGATAAGAGTTTTCAAAAAACGTTAATGCGTATGGTGGAAGTTATGTAATGTGTGTTTAAAACGGTCTAACGAGTAGCTAAGTAAGACTACAGTGTTTTATCTTCGATTACGACTTTTATTCTGATTGTGTTCTAACCGTTTTGTAAAATGTAAAAACAATTTTTTATGTGTACTTGTTCAGACTACAATGTCCCAATGTTCCATGACTTTAGGCAGTATGAAAAATAATTCATTTTAATAAAAATAAGAGTGTATACAATTTATTTCATTTTATAATTGAATCGGTTATTGTAAAAAGGTCATTAGTTCACAAATCGAGATTTTTTAGAAAACGGTAAAAAAGTGACTTGCAGACAAATGGTAAAACACAAAGAAATACAGTGGAACTCGCGAATAATGAGTTCGCTTATAACGAGAACTCGGATGCAACGAGCAAAAGTACGAGATTTATTTGGTTTTGTATCTTAGTAATGATAATTAAACTCGCTTTTAACGAGTAGGAACGCATTAGAGACTTAGTTATAAAGACCATTTTATCGCAGGCTTGTTCATGGGTTAAGGTCTAACAAAATTCCTTATAATACAGCATTTTAAACGTTCGTTTAAAATCATTAACGCAATTTAGTGAAACTAATAATGTAAGTGATGAATCCGTGGAATATTTAAATAAATCACAAAACTGTTTTGATATCTACAGATACAAAATTACTAAACAAACAAAAATAGATGACTTACTTAAGGTTAATTAAGTTCTGTGTGCGAAATATAATTTTGACGATTCCATTTAGAACGAAGAACAAAAAGACAAAAAAATAGAGTGAATTTTCTTGTAATTTAACAATAAATATTGAACATGTGACATAGAAAGTTTTGCGTTTTTTGCCAGGTAGCCGGCTGATTTTTGGTAAGTTTTTACTACACAGTTACTTTTACCACATTTCGCGAATGCACTGTACGCCAATATTCAGCAAATAATGTTAGCGTCTAAAAAATGTTTAAAGTATAAATTTCACTTTTAAGCGTAGAATGCAAAACATGTCAAAATTGTATTGTGCAAAGCCTCTTCTATAGTAGACTTTTTTTGTTGTGTGTTCGATTAACACGGTATCAAAATTCAGGCTTGCGAGTCGACAATTCGGATGTAGCGAGCACCCGGTTTTAACGACACATTTGTCAGGTCCCTTGAATCTCGTTGTAAGCAAGTTCCACTGTAGTCCTTCTTTCTAATAAACTACAGTAGAATTACAGTTTAAAACAAACAGAAACATCAATTTAAGATATTTTGTTTTCGTTCAACAGTTTTTTGAAATTTGTGGACTCATGGACCTTTCTTTCGTGTACGCTTAAAAATGACATGTAAAGATTTTTAACAGCGGTTCCAAGTGATAAAGGCAGTTGTTTTACTAGAGGAAAATAACTTTTTAATATTATCGTAATACAGACACATGATAATAACATAGAATTTTTTTCCTTTTTTAATCAGACTTTCCTTGTGCAACAACTACGTTAACACACTGCCAGTTAAAAATCTCTACATAAAACGATTACTCCTCTGGAATGTGTTGTTCCAATTTCTCGATATCACATAATTTATGAACATTGATAGCACGCCTACTCTCATATGCATTTTGTACAGGAGGACTATTAATGCCAGCGACTCGAGTAGCTTGAAGGTAGTTTTGCTCAATTCACTGATACAATCATATAGTCAACTTGACTACAACGCCTGCCTTATGTTTGTCACTTTGGTACATATAATATTCTGAAACCACGAAATTTACTTTCTATGATGTTTCCATATTTTTCACCAAATATTCAACCTAAAGAACGTTTTTTACTTCCATATTCCTTAAGGAATGGAAGTATGGTGATGGCAAAAAAAATCGTGTTCGAGATTATTGCAGATTCTGATTCTACTACACTCAAAACATGAAAAAAAGTCGTTTTCCGAAAAGTGTCTGTGTGTCTGTCTGTCTGTCTGTGTGTCTGTCTGTAGATTTTTTTTCTATGGCAAACGATAACTGCCGCAAATTCAAACAGAATCAAATAATTTTTTGCATGCAGCCCTGATTTGCAGAGTACTCGCGACCTATTGTTTTTGGTGAAGATCGGTTGAGGGAAAGGGGTAGTTTACCTGCAACGGTTTTTTTTTAGCAAGCGTAATTTTGTTTGTTTGGCAAACGATAACAGCCGCAAATTCAAACAGAATCAAATAATGTTTCGCATACAGCCCTGAATTGTAGAGCTCTCAAGATCTGTTGATTTTGGTGAAGATCGGTTAAGGGAAAGGGGTAGTTTACCTGTAATGTTTTATGTTTTAACAAGAGTATTTCCTATGGCAAACGATAACAGCCGCAAATTCAAACAGAATCAAAAGATTATTTGCATACAGCCCTAAATTGTAGAGTCCTCAAGACCTATTGTTTTTGGTGAAGATCGGTTGAGGGAAAGGGGTAGTTTACCTGCAACGTTTTTTTAACAAGGGTATTTTCTATGGCAAACGATAACAGCCGCAAATTCAAACAGAATCAAATAATGTTTTGCATACAGCCCTGATATGTAGAGTACTCAAGACCTATTGTTTTTGGTGAAGATCGGTTAAGGGAAAGGGGTAGTTTACCTGTAACGTTTTATGTTTTAACAAGGGTATTTCCTATGGCAAACGATAACAGCCGCAAATTCAAACAGAATCACAAGATTATTTGCATACAGCCCTAAATTGTAGAGTTCTCAAGACCTATTGTTTTTGGTGAAGATCGGTTGAGGGAAAGGGGTAGTTTATTTTTAAACGTTCGGCTATGAACGTTCAAAATCTTCAACAATATTATTATCTGAAGACACTATTATAAGCGACCCTACTGCCACAGTTTCCAGTCTTTACTCCGAGGCAGCTTTGGATACTACAAGTATTTCGAAGTTTTACATGAACAGGTTACTGGTCTGTTGCACAACCCCAGGAGGACCAGAGACTCTTCTGTCAGGGTACTAATATTTGTGGTACGATTCATAGAAATCTTAGAAATAAAACAAGACACAGCAGAAAGATTAAATTTTATAAGACAATTGCAATACCCACGTTGATTTATGCGAGTGAGGCGTGGGTCATGACAAAAAAGGAAAGCGACAAGATTCAGAGTGTTGAAAGCAGTTTTTTCGAAATACTTTAAATTATACATTGCACGACAAAATAAGGAATGAAGATATCAGAGCAGAACTCGAAGTAAAGGACATAAATGAAATTATTCAATTTACAGAAGACAATGGTGGCATCATCTGCAAAGGATGACAGAGGATCGATTGCCGAAAGCGACACTGAACTATAAAGCCGTTGGTAGAAGAGACGTGGGTCGTCCGAGGATGGGATGGGTGTTGGAACAGGTTTATATAACCTAATCCTTGAAGAGGAGGAGAAGAAGATACTGCACAGTATACTAGGTCATGCGTGCAGTTGCGATGTTTGACATGAAAAAGTCATTAGTCCTACACTCATGACGTTTTCATCATAACTCTATTTTTTAAATGTAATATTTTACTATGGAGACATGGGACTCACCCCTTTATCATACAAAATGATGTGTCTACAATACTACATACAAAACTCATTTTATGAAAAAATGTGACTCATGGGCTTTTCATAATAACTGACTCAATTGTATGGGCAAAATGTGCAAAACACTGTGCGTCAATACATGTTGTCTCAAACCTGAAAATTTTTAAAAACAAAAAAACCTCCCGTGTGGAGTTGCTAGTCTCCCATCGGGCGCCTCCCCAGGTGATGGACAGGGGAATGCTCACCAGATATGGTGGGTACCGGGGAAATAAAATACCCGGGGCGGACCAAAACTAGCAGCTGCTGCCTTGTAGTTAGATATTGGTTTATCAAAGGCTAAAGGAAGTAAACCTTGATTAAAAATTGCCTGGTCCTCCAGATTGGGGGTTAATACAACGGGCCAACTCCCCATTCATTGGAAAAAAAGAAAATGTTCAAAAACCAAATAGATTGCAGAATTCAATTTGTTTGATTTTATGCAAACAAAAAAATTACAATTGTATGGGCACACGAAAAAAATGTCACAGGAAAGATTGCCAAAGAGAGTTATGGAATGGACCCCACCAGTAAGAAGGAAAAGAGGAAGACCACCCATCACCTGGGTAGAAGAAATTCAGACTATATTGAGGGAACGAGAAATTGAAGAAGACCTTAGGATGGACAAGCAGCAGTGAAAGATGAGTGTTCAATCACTTCTGTAATCTTAGGTTCCGGAAAGTGTGTAAACATCGTACAACCGGAATAATAATAATAAAAAAACCTACAAAACGTAGGTCTATTCGTCCCTCCATACGTTTCTATAATTTTAATTATATTATTAATTATTAATTCTATAATTATTTACTGTATAATCGACAGTCGACTTCGTACCAACAATTACAATCAAATCGTGGCTCACATAAGCCATGCAGCTAATGATATCACTGTCGTCCGGTTGGGTTAAATCGGACGCGTGCCGTGCCGGCCACTACCGCTATTACGACCAGACGGTATGTGGTCGTCGCTGTAGCTGATTTGAATTTCGACGCTTCCCCTCTACGTCTCGCGTCTTCCTAATCTAGCTTCCTAATATAGAAATGCATGCGACTCGGCCCGGCGTCTGAGTTCAAGGCGAAGCTATGTGAGTATCGTTTGTTGTTGTCTTTCTGATAATGAGTCGCAGAAATTGTGAAAACGTGCGGCCTGTTGCGTGAGTCTGCCCTCCCCCTCCGCCATAGTTGTGAGTCTGCTTGACGTTTCCCCCCTCTCCCAATTAAATTTATAACGTTCTTCGAAGATACATCGTAGAACAACTGTACTAACATACGAATATATGTAAGCAACAAAAATTACAAACACAACGCGTACAATTGCAAGACATGCTAACCAAAGCCACAGTTTTATATATCAACATTTAAAAAAATATATATTAATGAGCAAGTGAACGATTCCTATCCATACCGTATTCTTCTAAACCAATGACGTTCAATGGCGTCCGTGGGCCACACTCATTGGCATTTATCTGCGTTCGTAGAAATTTAGAAAGTTAAACGAACAATTCTGAAATACTGAGGAACAGGAATCCATACTTCAGAGATTTTCCGGTGAAGAAGACCTACGAGGATCAGTTGAGAAGTTCAAGAAGCGACATCTATAACTTAGGATTAGAACTAAAACTTTTTTTCGTAAGATCCATATTTCGTTTAACACCTTTTAATTTCCAAATCTATTTGTCAATTTATTCATTGTTAACTGGCTGATTGAAATTTACGTGTAATGCGTGTTTTGAAAAAATGGACAAAATCACGAATTATTTGATAAAAAAGGTCTAGTGCCAATGGAAATTCACAACGAAATGACAAATGTGTTAGGAAATGCTGCACCTTGAAAAATAATAATAGTTCGTATGCAGGTTTTCGAGTTTAAACGTGGTCATACAAGCTATTAAGATGATCCCCGCGTGGACGACTCCTCCAAATGCGCACAGGTTTATCACACCAAGTTTTTGACTTAAACTATGATACAGAAGCTAATGTGAAATGCTTGTGAAGTCAGCAATGTCATCTACTCCCAATCGGCGGTCTTCCAATACCGTATAGGCATACGGTATTTTTTTGACGATAACTAGAGATGCTGGACTTTTTGTTGTCCACTACGGGGATCGTCTTCAGTGCTCGTATGACTATGTTTAAACTCGAGAACCCACTTACAAATATTGTTTTTGAAGATGCAGCATCTCCTAACACATCTCCCTTCTCGGTTGTGAATTTTCATTGCCGCTAGACAGTTTTTTTGCCAAGAATTCGATCACAGCACGACGTTTGATTTTGCCCATTTTTTAAAACATGCGTACACGTAAATTTCGAACATATGATAAGCAATGAATGAACTGGCAGATAGATTTGGAAATTAACACGTATTTATAAGAAATATGAATCTCCAAAAACACACGAAAAATTTTAGTTCTACCGCGAAGCTATAGATGTCGCTCCGCGAACTTTTCAACTGACCCTCGTACTTTCCATTTTTGGTAGCACTTATATTTCCGAATATACACATCCTACAATGAAAATATTAAAAGCTGTGCAGAGGAGCAGTGGTGTAACTACGAGGCACCTTCAGAGCTATTAAAAATTCCATCAAAATTCCATAATCACATAACGTAGGCCTATTTCTACACCACTTGCGTACGTCACAGTAAAGGCTTATTCACTGAATAATTGTAGAAATCAAGAGAATTACAATCTTTGTACATTAATAAAGTTACGAGTTTTCTTAATAATGACAACCACTCAACATTTGATAAATAACGTACGTATTTGCAGCATTAAAAAAACTGTCCACACGCCAGAAAACGAAAGACTTCTAAAAATGTATTTATAAAATTATATAGGAAGAATACTGAATTTCTCAATTGCCCTGAGGAATATGGGGGGGGGGGGCAACCGGCAAGCTAGTCTTATACCTCCCCAGTAACTAGTCTCAACCCCCCCCCCCCCAGGAGTAGCTCCTAGTTTCGCCACTGCAGAGGAGGAAGTTGTAACAAGAGTTATTGAAGTCATCGCTGCGATTAGACACTACACAAATAACTACAGACATTCTTATTTAGTAAGTCAGAACACTCTTCGGTGTTATCATTATAAAGTATAATGTTAGAACAATTATTGAAAATATAACTCTTAAATCTTGCTGCCCACGATTTACTTGAAAATGTGTATGATTTTCCGAAGCACACGATTTATGGCGGGTAAGCTATACAAACTAAACGTACAAATAAAACAAATTTAAAACATGGAAAATTCACGTTTGTACGTAAAATGGTAAAGTTAGACCATGGCCGGCTTTAGCAGAAGGCCGGGATATTAAACGTGGCAACGTTGCGTCTGAGGCCTATAAGCATAGTGTAGTAAAATAGCTAAAGTGAACTTGTTATATTTTGACTTAATTTCATAGCATTACTAAAATCATAAGTAGGCCTATTTATAGCTAAATCTAAATTATAGGTCTGCGCGCACTTAGTACTATACGTTTAAGTTGAAGAAATTAGTGAATTAGTGTTAAGCGTAATGAATTAATTTTGCTCGAACTATTGAACTCGTATCATATGAATGAGTTAATTAATATATTTCTTAAATAATATAACAGTATTTTACATAATAAACTTTTAATTTGCAAAAAATGAAGAATTATAAAACTGCTGATAACCGGCAATTAAAAATGACGCATTTTGATTATTGAAATACATAAATTAAGAGATCGTCTAGTCGGCCTCAAAAATCAGATGGTTCCTGTGTTGCCACGTTTAATATTCCGGCCTTCTACTAGAGCCGGCCATGGTTAGACCTATAATAAAACGTGTCATTTAAAACACGCGTGTAAAATTTACTAACCGATGGTTAAATACACAATGGTTTGCTCTCTGACGATACAGAAGTGTGTACCACGACCGGAGGGTGTAATAGGTCACGGCCTAATGCTTGAAGGAAACGTAATAACAATTTAACCTTCTTCTTCTACAGACGTCATCCACCAGCTCAAGCTGTTTTATCTTGGCTTGCTTTCGGACCACTTTCACCATTTACGTTAATCAACGGAATACTTATTCACACTTTTGCTGATTTACTATTTACACTTCTCATTACCAAAGGTGCGCTATTTACCTTACATATTATAACGCTGACTCGAAAGTCTTGGGTTTCTTCAGCCTTCGGAAAGGTATTTAAGGAAGTGAATCGCCTCGACTTTCTCATTCTGACGATGAGATCTATCCTCGCTGTCGTCTGGTTGTAGAGTCACATGTCTGATCCCAATGGTTTCCAACTTAAAAAGCTTCAGGGCCACATTTAAACAAATGCACCTGTCAGGGTGCCGCATCAGAAACGATCAATTTTTGACAAGCAACGTAAAAATAAAAAAGGCAGTATTTAACTGTCAATACGTAAAAAAAGGTAGTTTACACATTTAACTTATCTGAGGCTTTGGCTTTTTATTCTTTGGATCCTGCAAGTAAGATATTTTTTCGTGGGTGGGTTACTGGCCCTATCCGCACAACCTCGATGTGGAGGGAGGGGATGTAATTCGGACTTCCCTTGTCCTAGGGGGATTGCCTTCTCCATGGCTTCGCGGTCCCCCTCCCCGTTTTGCGCAGTATTACAGCCGTCTGAATCATCCAGATTCACGCCTGCAATATTCCAAAGATAAGCCGTTCCAGGATCCCTTCCTTTGCTCCTTAACGTGGTACTAGTGGATACTGCTGCCCTCCACCAGAAATGTTTATCGACCTTCCGGTCTAGTCCGTACTGTTCTCCTAAAACAGGGTCACCATGTGTAGGATGTGGCTCTTCACCACGCAGTACGGTCTTGGCTGGACAGAAGCTACGGGCTGCAATGGGGCGCCATCACTTCCTCACACCCTGGGCCTTGTGAGGACCAGTGACCAGTCAACCCGTAGCAAAGGGCACCAAAGAGCAACAAACGAAGGTGGTGTGAAATTTTTGAGGAATAACAGGTGCTAGCGATGGAATATAGACAGGTGGGGAAGAGAGATGTAGGACGGCCGAGAGCGAAGTGGGTCCCGGAACAGGTTCGGGATTGAGTGTAATCCTTGAGGTTGATGATGATGATGATGATGAAATTATCTGACTACATATCTTCAACGGTACAATCTTTACTGTGCCAGTATATAATACAATGAAAATACACAAAAGATATTAAAACACTGTATACTTATATAAAATCTTCCACAGTGAAAACGTTTAACACGAAAACGGTCAACACAAAATATCGGTTAACACAAAATATGGCTTAGGCCCCGATCATTGCTTCTATTTTACACATATATTTTGTACCCTTACCACGAAAGTTTAACCTACAAAATATCGGTTAACACGAAACATTTTGTTAAAATAATTTTGTTGCTCGCTTTCAATGGCTGCACAATAAATAAATCCATATATGCACGCCTCAACACAGTGCAAGTTAAAAACTGTGTTAGTGATGACAGTACGACAAACTTGACACGGAAAATGACAGTGAAAATTTACGAGTTCTTACCGCTACCGATATGCTTTCGTTGCTGGTCCGCGTTTCTCCATATTTAGAAGCCAACTCGGATAGAGAAATGTTTGACAACACTGAAAAATTAGAACAATTTTCGAAAATAAAACAGTGCAAAATTGTGAGCAAAAGAAAATAACGGACTATTTTAAAAACAATTGAACTCTGTCATTATAAGAATTTTAAAAGACACACTACATTACTGGACAAGAAAACACAAATCGTAAGGTTAAGTGAAAAACAGCTGAAGTGCGTGTATACTAAATAAAAAAAAAGAACCGTATTTTTCTCCCAAAATTAATCAGAAATTATTGAGGAAGATAAATAAACGGTTATATTTTTTATAACGATAAATATTTTTTATTGCTTTATACAGTAAATAATCTATACCAGTGGTTCCCAAAGTGAGGTCCGGGGCTACTTTTCAGAAAAAATAGAATACTGTATACCGTAATTTTTTCCGATTTTCTTTATGCTCTAAAATCTAAATTTTACAATCTCAAAACAATTAGTAGAAGATTCCAGTATAAATTTTTGTTGTTCAAACTAATTGTAATTGTAAAAGTAATTTCAAACTAATGCTTTTAATAATCTCTTTAAATCATGTCATTTAGCAGTTTGTCAGCCGACATGTTTGATATCATTAATATTATAATTCTCCAAGCTACGAGAATTTTTATTTTAATACATTTTAATTAAAATATAAGAGTCTGTATCATATTTACTGTTTGTTTTATTTCAGAACTCACACAGGGTCCATGATATTTTTAATTTTTTGGGGGGGTCAGCGAACTAAAAGTTTGGGAACCACTGATACCAATCAAACCATTTCCTTATCCAAAACAAAAGTTATGGCTTTTTCTGGGGCAAATCATATTAGAACGAAGACTGTCATAAGGACTCGGCAATAGAACAGGTGCCACATTTCAAGTATCTAGGGTGCAGCATCACATACCAAGATGATATTGATGAGGTTGAAAGCCAGCCGCTTTTTGGCTGTGTCATGAAACACTTACAGAAGAAAACAAGGAAAGAGACGCAACTGAAATATTATAATGTAATGGCCATACCTCAACTACTGTATGGTAGTGAGACTTGGATTAGAAAGACCAAAGATATATCTAAAATACAAGGAGTGGAAATGAAGTTCTTGAAGGCTGTAAAGGGTTGTACCAGGTGAGATCTTATCAGAAATGATCAAATTAGAATGGAAGTAGGCACAGCTGAAAGATTAAATGAGAAAATCTCCCGCAACAAAACGGAGTGGCGGTTACACGTAGAGAGAATGGATCCAAATAGATTCTCAAGAAGAGCCCTTGACTATAATCCAAGGGTAAAGAAAGTGTGGGAAGACCCCGTAAGCGATGGTTGGATGACTTCCATTGAGACTAGAACAGGC
This sequence comes from Magicicada septendecula, assembly GCA_034769895.1. Taxonomy (NCBI): domain Eukaryota; kingdom Metazoa; phylum Arthropoda; class Insecta; order Hemiptera; family Cicadidae; genus Magicicada; species Magicicada septendecula. Next base: position 831,331,191 of record CM068368.1, read on the forward strand.
TACTAGCCTAAGCCGTAAAGAATGACGACAACGACGACGTAATCTATATAGTATTTGTTCACTTATCTCATTTTGTTTCATTTTGTGTCCGTTTTAAACAAAATTCGGTTAAAACGAAAAAACAGCTCGTTCCAATTACGAGGGTCAGTTGAAAAGTTCGCGGAGCGACATCTGTAGCTTAGCGGTAAAACTAAAATTTTTCGTGTGCTGCAAGATTTGTATTTTATGTAAACTCCTGTTAATTTCCAAATCTATCTATCAATTTATTATTGTTTAGAACCTGTTTAAAATTGACGTATCATGCATGTTTTGAAAAACGGACAAAATCAAACATCGTGGTATGATTATTTGTTAAAAATTGTTTAGCGCCAACGGAAATTCAGTACGAAATTGTAAATGTGTCAGGAGATGCTGCGACTCAAAAACCGGTGCGTTTATAAGTAGGCACTTGAGTTTAAACGTGGTTGTACGAGCACTGAAGATGATCCTCCCCCCGCGTTGCGTTGCTGCAATGCGTTGTATTCTTCTAGTTATACATATTGTTACATTGTGTCTCAAATCGTGTTAAAAAGCCACACGTTGGTTGCGTCAATTTGTTAACGCTAAAGGAACTCTCCCGTATCAATCTTAAGCCTCACTGTTGGCTTCAATTCTGTAACGTTAAGTTAACTCGTACTATCTTAAGTGTATTTTGTTAGTATCTTAAGGATGAGTATGTTGTCAGGGTAATGTAAGTTGAGCGCCAATTTGCAATCAAATGTTGCAAATAAAATTTATTGATAAATTTTAAATTAATATTGCATATAGCATAAGGGTTTCTTTTTTCTTCTATATTTTTATCTTTTGTAATCTTTTGTTCAACATAATATTAAGACTACTAATGCTCAGTAAGGCAGATTCAAATCAGGTGCCATACTTTCCTTGTTGGGAGTGTTACCAACCTATGCTAATTGATGAAAAAATTAACATTCATTAATATGGTGTACATAATATCATATACATTTTAATTATCCATTAAATAAAGAAAAGAAAACCTTTTATCTGTTGTTATTGAACTCAAATCCTTTATTATCCTTTTTAAATTTTTTTAAGAGACAATAATAATTGTTAACAAAGTCTGACCGGCTGTTTTTTAAATATGCTCAGAATGGCAGCAGTAGCTCTTATACCTCAAGGCAGACCTATCTGTACTTTAATAATTACTAAATAAAATACAAATAGAATGGTTTTACGTTAGATCCTTTTGACTACGGTATAAACGACAAATATCTTAGGAAAAGTACCAAAATACATAGGCTTATAATAAATTACAGAGTGATTTAACAAGACTCTATTAAGAATTTTACAATGTTCAGTGTCTAGGTTATGTTGATTTATGTATTTTAAATGTCTAATACACTTTAAATGGTTATATTACCATATATTAATAGTTTTTTACACTGAAAATAGGATTGTTTATTAATTATTTTCACAGTGCAGGTTCAAAATTAGTTTTAATCAAAAGTGTAAACAGTGTCTTTGAAAAGTGTAACTTAGGCCATTAATGTAATTTCTTCAGTTTAGTTATTTAGCAAAAATACTTCCCTTCCTGGATAGGTTGATTTTGTTTCTTCTTATGTTAATTGGTTTCCTTCTTTTGAATAAAGTTGTCCTTCTTTCTTCTAACTATTTAGTTTTGTAATATAATTCAACTTTAATTAGGTTCACTGATATGAAATTCAAAATATGTTGGAATGCTCTCTCATCTTTTTTATATCCTTTCTAGTTTAAATCTAATAATGGACTCCTCTTCATTCAATTTATAACATATCAGTTGCTAGCTAAGGCCTATAACTTAGATTTCATTGGTTTAATTGTATCATCTGTAGTACTATGTTCTCTCTGAGCCTCAAAATCAACAAACTTCTAATATTTTATTTTCAATTTTCTTACACTTGTTATAACTTTTTTATCTGATCTTTGATCTTCAATATACTATTATCTTTGAGTTTCTGATGGAACACTGATTGTTTTGATACCACTTTTGATTATCTTCCATTATATATTTTCTGAGTTACCCTTTTACACTTTTAACTTTTTTCACAAAATTATTTATTATTAGTTCTTTTTGTACTCTTCACTTTACTAAAACTATTAGATACAATTAGTAATAATCTATTTCAACCTGACGTTAATTATTCTATTTTTAATATAAACTTTTTTCAAATTCCTTAACTATCTAGGCCTAACATGCCTAGTTTCACAAATCTCTTTTATTATAATTTTGGTACCCTTCCATTAACATTAACATTTGTTTTATTAATATGACAACATATATTATTAATCAATATCAAACAACTAATTACTAATAACTACTAGGAAACATATGACAATTCCTATTGAACTTCTGGATACAATCCAGTTTTTATAAACATAAATAAAACACGGTAAGTAGTTCCCAAAACTTTGTCCTCCTTACTGAATAACACAACGATTAAAACATTGTTTATTATTAAACACTTCCCTCATAAACATAACACAACTCTTAATAAACTTATGAATTAATTTCCACTCTCACATACTTACTGGGATTATTATTAGCATAGTAAGTATTTCTATGACCTTGTCCTCCTAACTTACTTACGTTAATAGTTTAAACATAACTATTAGAACATTATTTAACATTAATTAATAATAATAAACCTATAATTGGTAGTCCTTGAAACAAGCTACCTTATGTTTCCTGGTACTTTTCTAGGAATTGTAAACATATTTTACTCATGTGATTACCCATGAAGATGATGGGCAAATTATCATGTAACAATATACATGAGTAGTAAACTCCGGTAAAACATTTTTTAAGATACCGGGATTTGACGACTAAATAGCACACATACGTAATGTACAATCATATTTTCACTCACACATTAGCGTTTTATTGAAATATTTGACAACAGTATTGTAACCAAAGGGTATGTTTGTGGGTATTGTATGTTATTCAGTAATATTAGCTCACTTCACTTATTCCGTATTCATTTATATATTTTGTAATAAATCATTTATAGCTGTTGCCTTGTACTATAACCTGACCACTGAATAATCACTGCATGTTTTCTACATTACTGAAATACGAATTCATACAAATTAGCACAGGCCTATCTGAAAAATACCCACAAATTATCTTATCATCTTCAAGGCTGCGAGGGCTTCCTGAGTGAAGGATCCGTCGCAGGGTCTCCTCGAATTGTCAAAAACGACGTACTTACAGTTCTCCGAGTTCCTACCTTATCTGCCTTTGTCCGGTTGTTGGCTGAAACTGTTTTCGCTGTAGCCGCGAGCGTCATCATCGTTACCCTACCTTAAAACTATCCGCGCAACACAACCACCACCCCTCGATTCGACTCAAACGCCTTCGGGCAATTCTAGATACCCCGCCGTAAAGTCATCCTCGTACTGCACTTTTCTTTTCCCCCTTCACAGTATCCCCCTCTCTCCTCAATAAACATCCAGCAACACGTCTAAACACTCACTTGCTGTTGTATATCATCGTTGTCGATATGAAGCTCTCTGTGTGGAAGCGACCGACACCTCAAGGCATCCGCAACTGTACTTGAGAAAGGGCAGCACCCTCCGTCCAATCAGCAACGCCGCGGCTCCTCTACAAAAAGCCTAGTAGAAAGCTCGACTGTAGAGTATAAATGCTGTCTCAAGACCAGAGATGGGAGTACGGAGGAACATAATTGACGGACGGCAGATAACACTAGGAGCAACTCCTGTGGGGGGGATGACACTTAAAGGTTGGACTGCCCGTTTCCCTCAGGCCAAGTGAGATATTCAATAGTCTTCCCATATAATTATTTATAAAATTAATTATAAGCCTTATTTTAATACAAGCAACTGGCTTAGAAACAGGCCTACGTAAAGTGTTAAGTAATTATGGACTCTCACTGAAATTTTTAATAGGTCTGGAGGGGGGGATTGTCTCGCTACTCCCCCCTCCCCGCAGTTACGCCACTGGGCCTACGCGTGGTCGGAGAGTTGAGGTAGACACACTGTGACGGTCAGAAACTTAGATCCGGATAGGCCCATCTGCGAAGACACAACACAACTAACACGGAGAGGCGACGTCAGTCGCAAACAGACAGGCAAATGTCAAACGGTCGAGTTAAAACTGAGAGCTCGCTTCGCTCGTTCAATAAAATAGAATAAATCTAACAAGCAGAAACATAAATTTCCATCCGAAAATGCAGCACTCAATCACTGCGCTGTGCGCTGACTTTTGGTATTTAAAACGACACACTTATTTCAAAATCATCATCATCATCATCTTCACAGATTAAACCAAGGATGGTTTGTTCCGGTCTCAAATAGGCAAAGATTACAGCTGGTCACTCCAGCGACTTCCTCGGACGTCCCACACCTCTCCGTCCCCTCGACTTACAGTTCCAGAGTTGTTTCTTATTTCAAAATATTTAACCAATTATTTATCGGAGAAGTCGGCTGATTTTATCTTATTGATTAGTTTTCCTTGTTGATTAATACTACTGATACTTTTTCCTTCTTTATTTTTCATCCCAGGCCGAAATTTCCCCAGGATTACCCTAATTAACCCCCGAACTTCGCTCGCTCTTTCGGACATATTCTGAACCTCTGTATAGAAGTATCTATGTAGATTGATTTCAATTGTGTCTCTTGGCTATCTAATTCTGAAAGTATTTAATGTCCAGCATCTTTATGAAACAGTTTACCGCACTATAATACAATACAAATGGCAATATACCTCAGAACAGTGACGTATCTACGGGGGGGGGGTCCACAAACCTATTTAAAATTTCAGTGAAATTCCATAATCACTTAGCGTACGCCTATTTCAAAGCCGGTCACATGTGTTAAAATAAGGCTTATAAATAATTATACACAGGGCTTGATTTCAGGGGGAACGTCCCGTAACCTCTTGGGTCCAAAAATAAATTACCGAAAAAAATATATGAAAAGAAAAACCTAATTATTACAAACATTTACTACTAATTTTTAAACTGTGTCCCTCATCTGCCCCACTACAAAACTAAACATTTGTCAAAATCAAACACCAGCACTAATCTTTATCTTAACTATCGTTCAAAAAATGTCCCAATGGATAAAATGAAATAAAAAAACTTGCTTCCAAATTAAACTACTGTACATGAAAGGCAACTGATTGGGAGCTGCCGAGAATAAGTGCACTCCAGAATTTTTCCGGAGAGTCTTTCTACCTTGAAATGTGCTATTGAATCCACAGCAATAACTTAAAGTGAATGTGAGAGGTCTGGTTTCTGGACATCATACAGCATTTGACACAAAGAATAAGGAAATGTCAAGAAACAAACAATATGACGACACAATGATGAAACTATGGAAATTTTTTTAAAATATCCGAACCACCGAAACCATCACTTAGAGCATCGTTTCTCAACCTGGGGGTCGCGACTCCCAAGGGGGTCGCGGTGATATTAAAGGGGGGTCGCGAAATAGCCTAAACAATAATGAAATCATTTTATGAGAAAAAATCATTTATTATAAACATTTTACTTACAATAAGTACACATGTAAAGAAAAGAAATTAATGTGATGGTTGCATTTGTTTTTCATTTAAAAGTTTCTCCATACGTGGATCTACGTTAGAAACACACAAAAGCAAATTGTTTTCGAGTGATAAAAGACCATTCCTGTATTTAGTTTTTAGCGCAACCATAGACGAAAACCCCTTTTCACAGAGATAAGACGTGGCGAAAGGGATTAATATTTTCAATGCTTCTGTGACTAAATTTCCATATTCATTTCGACGAGCAAGCCAAAACGTATTTAAATCTTCAGATGTAAATTGCAGTTGTAGCGTTTTGTCGGCAGACATTTCGATGAGCTGGTCGTGAATCTCAACTGGTAACTTAGGAGCGGCAACAACGTTTTCACTAAACGGATTCAGTACCCATCTCGTCGAGAAATCATTTTTATCTTCCGGGAAATACTCCGTCAACTGAGTTTTTAGCTCACGCAAATGCATCTTCATGCAATCCAAACTGTGGCGAATAATAGTGTCTTGTTCATTCAAATTTTTCTCAATATAATCCGAAGTGAGTGGGAACATATCCAAATTTTTGCTATGAAGGCGAATAATCCAGATATCAAGCTTCCTAATGAAAGCATGAACTTTGTCTGTCATTAATAAAATGTTTTTATCACGTCCTTGTAAATTCACTTTCAAGTCGTTTAAATACGAAAATACATCAGCTAAGTAAGCCAACAACAACATACACCCATTATTCTGTAAAAACAATGAGATTGGCGTTTGTTTATCCTGGAAAAATATTATTAATTCATCTCGCAATTACAATACCCGGGTTAACACTTTCCCTCGCGATAACCATCTAACTTCTGTATGGAAAAGAAGAGATTTTTTATTTTCGCCCATTTCATCGCATAGTTTAGCAAACAGCCTGTTCTGTAACGGTCGGCTTTTAATAAAATTAACCATTTTTACAGCTTCACAAAGAATTTGATTGAGATTTTCCGGCATGTTTTTTGCGACAAGAGCATGTCTGTGAAGGAAGCAGTGCGTCCATTCCACCCTTGGTATAAGACGATCTTTTAATATTTTCATTAATCCACTGTTCTTTCCTGTTATCGCCTTTTCACCATCACTACATATTGCAATACATTTTGTCCAATCTATGTCAGTATACTTTCTAGTAGCTTCATAAAAAACATCAAAAAGACATTGTCCTGTTGCATGACCCGGTACTGTTTTGAAAAAACAACATATTTTCTTTGATTGATGTGTCCCTATCACATTCATACCTCACAAAACATAAGAACTGAGACATGTTTGCTACATCTGTTGATTCATCAAATTGAATACTAAAAAATTCATTTGAACTCACTTGCAGAATTATCTGATCGCGAACATCGGCAGCCATGTCATCGATTCGCCTTGATATTGTGTCGTTAGAAAGCGGAATTTTTTTCAATTTTTTTGCTTCTTCCACGCCTATTAAAACACTGACCATATCAATTGCAGCAGGCAATATGAGGTTTTCGGCGATTGTATGGGGTTTGGACATCTTAGCTACTCTTAATGCTACGAGATAAGGTGCTTCAAGTACACTTTTATCAGTATGGCTTGACTTACAAATAGAAGTTTGTTGATTTCTCAAGGTATGTAATTTTCTTTTGAAAAATTCCAACGGTTTGTTTTTATGAGCCGGATGTTTACTTTCCAAGTGTCGAACTAATTTTGATGGCTTCATGCTTTCATCGGAGAGACCTTGAAAGCAAACAACGCACTGTGGCTTTCCACCCAATAAGGTAAAACCATAATTTAAATAACTGTCATTGTACAACCTTGTCTTTTTACCAACCGATTCACTGGATGTAGATGGTTCACTTCGTTTTTTCACAAATTTATCCATTTCGCATAAGAAATTAAAAAATAACAATTCAGTTTCACGGTTGACCGCACACTAAAATAAAAGCACCAGACGCACGCTTCGCATTCGAAACTTAACTGAAGTTGTGCCAGTGGTCCAGTGGTCCAGTGGTCCAGTGGTGTACGGAGCAGCAGCTAGTCGTGCTCCGGTGGTCGCAGTGTCCGGGTGATACCCGATGACTGCATGTTGCCTTGCTGTTACCTTGGCTAGCGATCTCGCGCTTTCAAAGGAATGGAGCCTCAATCAATTTTATTTTGGAGGGACAGGATGTTACGATTTTTCTTGGACCCTGGGACCTCGAAAAGACCCGTGACGGCAGAATGGGGGAGACCTCGAAGACTTTTCGCGTGAGAAGCAGGAATTACCCTCCCACAACGGGTAGGGCGCCCCTAGCCGCTCAGGAAAACTCGCCGAGGGCTGCCAGGCGGCAATGTCGGCGCACGGGAGAGAGCGTAGGAGGAGGCAGCGTCCACCAGAGGTGGCACTAGGCACACCTAGGGCGAGCGCAGACCCCCTTCTAGTCTGTCGCCGAGCGCCAGCATGAAGTTGTGCAATCGCAAGCGCCTCTTTTATACTGGCTCCAACTTGATGTGCAAAGAGCACGTACACATCAAGTTGGAACTTGTAAATTGCTCATGTATGTACACGTCATACATGCATGTTCATACCCGTCGCTATAAACGCAGCGACATAAAATAATAGGAATAGTCGTAGTACATTTTTTATACTGTCGGTATTTTCTTACTTAATGTATAAAATTAGTTCAATGTGATTATATAATATTAAATAATTTTTTACATTTATAATTACAGTCAAAATTCAATTAGTAATAGTAAGGCTTACTGTTATTATTCCTTTGGGTGGGTGGGGGGTCGCGAAATATTAATTTTATTTATATTTACTATTTGGGGGGTCGCGGAGCTAAGAAGGTTGAGAATCGCTGACTTAGAGTTTGATTGAGGCTCCGGGATGACCCCATAATGAGTGACATGTTTTTAATATTGTCGTGAGGCTAACCTGACGATGAAGCTCTTTAGAAATATCAGTACACTTCATTACCTTTTTTAGTATAGGTATGTTACATATTTTATAAGGCTTTAAAAATGTAGATCTGCTTTGTGATAACATGATGTAAACGCTAATATAAAATATAAGTATATTTGTGTCTGTACAACTTTTGAATTGATGCGTTCCGGCACATATAATTTTAGAAATCAACCACTAATTATATTTATCTTGAATATCTTGAATCTTGAATATCGCATTTGTCCTGAGAAAAAGAGGGCTCCAACCTTCAAGCAGTCTGCGTCCAACACATACATCCACATAGAAGAGTGGGTGTAAACCATACATTCAAACAGTCAAACAGTTTAAGCACCGTGTCCTGTCTTGTGAAAGGCTGCACACACGAGCAGTAAAGGGGGCGTATTGCACGTAATACGGGTTTTTACTGTAGTATACCCGTGTTGTTGCATGCTGCATGATGTCAGTAACAATGACATTGGCACGATTACACACTATGACACGTATAAGGCGATATGCGCTCATACACACTTACGTAAGCAATTACTCGCCCCGAGACAACTGCTATTACTTGGCACTAAACATTCACCGGCTGAAATGCTTCTGCTAGCGTACAGATTTTCTTCCAACAAAGGAAAAGCAAATTCCTTGCAACCCAAGTCCTGAGATTGGTTGGCAGCAGTGGCGTGGTGTGGGTACATAACACCTGTTCCCGGTTGTGATATGCCTAAAACAACCTAAAAATTCATTCGGATTTTTCAAGTACCAAGCGTTCTTTTTAGAGCATTTTCTATCATTCGCTGGGAAAAGAAGAGGGTCCCGGTTCAACGGGATCTGACTCTCATTATGCTTACACAGAATAAATCAGAACACAAATAATCAAACTAAAAATAATAAACACAAACAGAAAAACACATGATTAAACGAACGAAACAAATAGGTACGTAGTATCTGCTGCACGTTGGTTCCGAAAACGAACCTAGCTGCTAACTGAGCGTTTGCCGATTTATACAGCGGCAACACATTGGGTGGAGAAATCTGTCCTCCCCTCCACAGTTTGTACAGTGATAACTACTACGAGGTCAATGACCGTACACAGTAAACCATTGCCGATGTCTGAGCCGGCAACACAAGACGGTGCAAGTGCCCAGCAGTTCGAAAGGAATGCTACGCTTTTCTTCAAGTTTCCCTACTAATATTGTTCAGATTTAAAATTATTCAATAACTTAAGTATTTACTCTGTGATATAATTAATGTTATTTTCTCTTATTTCCAGTACTGTTGCCGCCGGTGACAGCGGTTACATGGATGCCAAGCTACTGGTTGGCAGGGATGAAATTTCCTAAGACCTCTATCTTGTTGGCCCCCTCCACTTACGACGAAACAAACATCGACCTAACTTCCTTCAATACAGCGTCCGATAGAGATTACTCCCGGACTTCTCACCTCTGCTGACAAATGCTAGTAGAGCGAGGCGTGGCGGAGTTATGCCGTGTTGTTGAGAGAATACCCTACCATTTTTCTGTCGATGATTTTGTAGGCTCTCTCGCTCGTAAACTATTCACCCGTGCCTCCAACTCTCCTTAGCCGAATCTCCGTCGGCTTAGTGCGGACGAAGACACACCAACTAGAAAATTCAAACGCCCTCGAGCACAGACGCCAAAAAAAAGATGCTTTCAGCATCCACTCGCTTGATATAACTCAGTAAACTTATCCTCAGATATAATTTAATGTATTTCACTATATCTTCATTTCCCATTAAAGCCACAAGTCTCCTATAACATCTATTTCGCATTTTACTCCCATCGTACACTGATTCATAAAGTGTTTCTAGTATATTCCCTTCAAATCACTTCAAGTATTTACATCACTACCCGGGATAGTGGTCTCAACCTTATCGATCGTGGCCCAATTCCAAACTTGTTTTCTTCCCAAGACTCTCGGTCTCGCCGGGACAAAAGTAGCTAATTAAATATTTTATTTGTAAGTACCACGTATTATTAATAATTTACACAAAATATAATTACTTAAGATTTTTACTCTAAGTATTTCTCTATCACATATGACCCTTACTGACCAATTACTTTTGGCTCAAGATTTTGAAGACAGAGTACATGACTAGAAAATTGCCACAGGAATATCTGAAACGACGACTAAAGTTAAGTATGAATAAAACAAAATACATGGCAATAGGTGACCTTCATCAAGACTTGATATTGGAGGAAGACATGGGGAAAATTTCATATACAGAGGAATACAAGTGTTTAGGGGTGAAAATTACGGCCAGTGAGAAGCAAGACAAAAAATACAATCCAGAATTAATTTGGGAAAGATGGCTATATCTACATTAAATGGAATCCTGTGGGATAAGCAAAGTCCTGTGGGACTTACGGCTCAGAAGTCTGGACTGCTAATAAACACACATGATAAACATTAATGACAGCAGAGATGGACTTTTGGAGACGTTCGGCAAGAGTATCTAGACGTAAGAAAATTAGAAATTGAGTCATTAAGGACAGAATGAATGTGAAAAATCCAACTGTTGATTTTATCCAAACAAAAAAATTACAGTGGTGTGGATACACGAAAAGAATGGCACAGGAAATATTGCAAAGGAGAGTTATGTAATGGGCCCCACCAGGAAGAAGGAAAAGAGGAAGACCACCTTTCTCCTGGATAGAAGAAATTCAGACTGTATTGAGGGAACGAAAAATTGAAGAAGATCTTTGGATGGACAAGCAGCAGTGGAAGATGAGAATTCAATCACTTCTGTAATCTCTGGTTCCGGAAAATGTATAAACATTGTACAGCCGGAATAATAATAACATATGGCCCTTACCGTCGATGACCAGAAAAAACTTTTTATATCCAGTCCTACTGCTATTAGGGATAACAGAAATAATTATACCACCGCTTATTATTTTGAGACGATTTGCTTTTATCCGAGTAAACAGCTCACCCGAGCGAGACCTGATTATGCCGAATAAAAGACGAAAACTACTGCCTCATTTCAAAGCTGTGAACAACTTTCAGATATTGGACTTCTTATCCGAAAGTGGCGTGTTCCTTGGACGTTACTTCAACTGCTATGTAGCTCTACAGCTCTGTCAGCGCTTCTTGTAAAGAAACTTCAATGTCAGCTGTATTCACAGCAAACCTATCAACTACTATATGACTGGAATATCAGTGAAAATACAAAAAAGACATTAAAACATTATATACTTATAAAAAAAAGTTCTGCAGTGGAAAACGTTTAACACGAAAACTATCAACACAAAATATCGGTCAACACGAAAAATGGCTCAGACCCCGATTGTTGCTTCTATTTTACACATACAGTTTGTACGCTTAAAACGAAAGTTTTACCCACAAAATATCGGTTAACACGAAACATTTTGTTATAATAATTTTTTTGCTGGCTTTCAACAGCTGCATAATAAATCAATCCATGCGTGCACAGTGCAAGTTAAAAACTGTGTTAGTGATGACAATGCCGACGAACTTTACACGAAAAATGGCAACGAAAATTTACGATTTATTACCGCTACCGAAATGCTTTCGTTGCTGAGCCGCGTTCGTCGATATTTAGAAGCCAATACGGAAACTGCCCACCAGTTAACGGAAACGAAGTTCCACAACGCTATAGAAATGCTTCAAGGAATCTACCAGAGGTGTACCTATGGGGGGGGGGGGACAAACTACAGCAGTGCTAGTAAAAATTTCAGTGAAACTCCATAATCACTTAACGTATTTCTAAGCTAGCTGCGGATGTTAAAGTCTTATAAATAGTTGTACAATTATATGGGAAAAATCGTGAAGAATATCTCCTTTATCCTGAGGAAAATGGGGAGTCCAAGATTCAACTAGTCTCCCCCCCCCATAAGCTCGTAGTTACGCCACTGATCTACACACACTTTTATTTCAATTCATCATTAACTGCTGTCAAATACGAAAATTAGGTCGATTCTCGAAGTCCAGTACTGGAGGCATACAACTTGATGTTTCCAAGAAACCCAGTTTCTTGCTTGAAGAAAGATCACGACTCGTGCCGTGTGGTTGTTTGTTTGACAAACTGCAGTCTTCAAAGACGTCAAAGAAGAAAAATACTTCGCATTCAGTAGAAGTCATTTTTCTTCTGTTTTCTTGTCGCTGAAGAATGTCACAACTGTGACCGACGCAGCAACAACACAACAAAGCAAATTACCATCTGTATGGTAGGTTACCAGCACCCCACAAACAACATCTGCGTAACACCCTATGCTGCACTTGGTTCCCTTCCTACACAATATTCACGTGTGGCCTCCTTCTAGATGACCCGCCATAAAGCCATTCTAGTGCATAACATCTTGTTAACAGCTCAGGAGTTGACCTTCTATAAACCTGATTCCCTCATTTTCCTCCATCGATGTATACTATATGGATCGCGTGCTGATAGGGGCAGAAAACGGTCCGAAGCACGTACAACTTTCCCCACCATCGGTAGAATAAAGCCTTTGGCGCTAAGTTACCAGGTGTACTAAACGACTCATTCAGTCAGTAATGCACTTATTTTGACAACTTACAATTATTACATTTGGGACAGTTCTACTGAAAATTTGTGCTTATGAAGATTTTATTATTATAACAGTTTGTTTTTACTTTCGCCTAACTGATGACAGATGACAATAACTTGACCGTTTACACTCATTTTACTGACTTTGTATCAAACGGAAAATTAATTAGAGCGTCGTCAGACGTTTTAAAGATTGTAAAATATATGTATAATTTATTGATTAATTCTGACAGTAAATTTAATACGAAAAAATTTTTATATCAACTTGCACAAACTTTGCCAGCACAGTGTTTAGAAAACATATCTCAAACAATGATTTTTCTGAAGACAGCCATGAAGTGAAACTTATCAAATTAATAGTGACATTATTTTATAAAATCTTGTGCTATAATACTGCTAAGGAAAGAACCGCTGCAGCTACCTTCTCTAAGCTTGGTGTCTGCCAAAAGTTAAATAAATTTGTATTATTTAGTAATGTTTAATGTAAACAATTTTTATACAGTTAATACGTAGCTAATTAAATAAAATGAAAAAAAAATTATGTAAATTAGCATTGCTTATTGAACACTTTAACGACCATGGCGAGCGTATGCGCCAGCTTCTTTTTGGCAATAAACATTTTAAAGTTTACGGCTCACGTCTTTTACTCTTTGTTCCCCTTATTCTTATCTTTACTCGTCTGGCTTCAATATTAAACGTTCATAAATAAGAACGCAAGAGAACTGTTTATAAACGCAACAGAACTTAGCGATAAACTGAAATAATGTGTCAGAGTACTGAAATCTTACAGTGAAACAAATGTGTTTATTTTGGAAAAGAACTTATTAAAAACCTCCCACTTTGGAGTCATTAATTGTTAAAATAACATAGCTATACCACGTAACGCAAAATATGCTCCGCTAAAGCAACAAAAGCTATAACAAAGCAGAGAAGTCAGACTTTGTACAGGCACAGTATATAGAATACGCAGTGTTCTTGCCCACCATTGGTGTAGCGGTCGGACCGAATTCAGTGAATGCAGCACGCGATCCATATAGTAGGCCTATACATCGATGTTTTCCTCGCAAAGACTTCCTTCCTAGCACGTCTGAACACGTTGCTTGCTGCTGCTACCTTGGGCTTGCAACGATTATTTATGTGTTACAAAGATGTCTGTTGATGTTAATTGTAATGGTATACAATTTACTTAGAACTGATGAGTACAAATTATATATTCGTGTTCAAGAAAAACTAATTAAGTAATATTGTTGTATCATCCCTCAGGTTGGTATTTAAATAATGAAACATATACACATTTATCAGTCAAATTTAATGATTAATTAAATTTACGTTAACTTCATTAATATCCATTCTCTTTGACCCTTAACATATTATGATCATTGATTATTTATGACATGATTTCTCTCAATAGACATTTAAATACTAAGGTCTCTATATCTCAAGGTTCTATTTAATTTATATCCAAGCATGACTAATACTTATATCATATTACAACATATTCTATTTCCAAATGGATTCATTTTTAAGATATGAATTTATTTTTAATTTGAAGTGATGTAATCATACTACTTCAAGTTTTAATGTTTACTACTTGCGTAAGTTCTTTTAGTAGGACATGTTTATGCGTAGGTTCTTTTAGTAGGACAGACAGGTGTTTTGTAAAATAGTAATTAGTACATAAAAGTTACTGTTGGTACATTATTCCTGTCTACGGCGTGTGGACCTGCGGTGATCCCATCTCCAGCTCCTGATATCTGCGTCGTAAGTGTAGATGCGCTTCTCACTCCTTTGCATGAATCCTCACCTTGCTGAATCATATCGTGGTTTACTCTCGTAGTATTTGATTGCTTACACTTTTAATCACTTCACTTTAACTAATAATATCCGGCACCTTCCGACATTACATTCGTATAAGTACCGTTCACTAGTTTATAGCATTCATTCTCGTTACGTGAGTTATAGTTCGCACATGACTGATTTCGAACACATGATACGATCCTAATTGTTTTTACAAGTTATAAATTAATAAAACTCTAGTTCTTACTCTTTCAGTATGAACTATATTACACACATTATTCGTTCATTTGACTTTATGAAAATATAGTACAAGTTTCTGAATCTTCACAACTATTTACTAATGTTAATTCTACATAAGTCTTAAGTTAACTCTCTGAACTTTCACCATCGACTACTTCCGAATTTAAATAAAAACTCTTCAATGTTTAAGTCAAGACTCCGCGGAAATTATGACGGACTCCATCGATACGTTACTACCGACTCTTCGAAAATTTACTAATAAACTCCCAATCACGCTTTCGGCTTATTTTATATAGTCAATACACCGAATTCCCCACTAAGTCTCTTTTCGTCATCCTGCTTCGTTTCCATTGGTTCTAAGTTCCTTTATTCTAAGAAAATTTACTCCTGGAAACCCGCCTACATTGAAAGCTGTTTCTGATAAGCCATCTTCATACCCTACCTTAATTCCTTCTCCTGGTCCAACCCTCCTTCTGCTATGGTAAGTCCGATTTCACGCTCGTAAATCTTTCTGTCGTTTTTTCTATATCCCATTTAGACATGACAACCCTTAACTGCCTTTTAACGCACAGCTGCACGGTTAATGAGTTCCCTCACCTCTGCTGTAGCTTTTCTCAGTATTTAACTAGTAACCCTTTCTCTGGCGTTTTTCTATAGTCTCTGGCCAGAACAATTCCTTAATTGTCTCCTAGTGTCCAGCTGCACAGTTTATTCACCTCTACTTGTGGCGTTCCTGGTATGTCGTACTTGTACTCCCTTCTGGTGTTTTTCTACGCCTTTCCACTAGAACAACCCCTAGTCGCTAAGCCTCCAGCTGCCTTGTTAATTGGTTCAATCACCTTCGTTGTATTCTTCTGGATATGTCCCATTCATACTTATCTCTGGTGTTTTTCCATTCCTTTCAGCAAGAACATTTCCAGCTGCACCGTTGATTAGGTTATTCAACTCTGCTGTGGCGTTCTTGGTACTTCGTTCGGTCACCCTAACTGTATCTTTCTCAGTATTACAATCGTGACTCTTTTTCTGCACTTAGCTAGAACAAGCCAGAATTTCTTCAAGTGACCAGCTGCTCTATTACTGTCATTTCAAAATCTGACACCTGCTTTTTTTCCGTTACAGGCTCTCTGCCTCGAGGAGAGCGACTGACACCTGTTCCCTGAATCGGTACCAGGGTTGATGTGCCCCAACACGAACCCTTCATCCCCCGCCATCTAGCGAACAATCGCACTGCCGATTACCCTCTCCGTTACACTTCGAGCACTAGGAACTCGTCGACAGCGCCGCGTTATCTTTTGGCACCAGGTTCGACCAGGACGGTATAATACAGACACAGGTGCACAGATACCCACTACATCAGTACAATGCAATGCAATGTGCCCCCTAGAAATACCCCAGGATATCCATGTGGCCCCCAATTGACAACATAGGTATATACAACGTAGTTGTGTGTGTGCGTGTGATTTAATATTTATAATTTCTGTACCTCAAGATGTTTTCCTTATTTGGAACGTGTTTCGGGAATTCTATTGTTCCCACACTCAGCCTTCCTAATTTTGTATCTTGTGGAGTATTTGTGTTTTGGTTGGTTGATGTTATGGTTTCCTGTTGGTTTTCGGTATTTTTTACTGGTATTATTGTGTGTGACTGTGGTGTATATATTAGCTTTTTGAGTATTTTCGATGTTGAGTGCTTTGAAAATTGTGTCATGTTTTGTACTGATTTGTATTTGTTCTGGTATTAGTTTGTTTTGTGTTTGTATATTTGTAAATTTTCCCAAACGTTGATTATGGTGCCTTTGTGTGGTATATGTTTTATTAGTGTCATGTTGGTTATGTCTGGGAATTCATGTCCTGTTTTTATGCATGTGTGGCCAATATATTAATAATTATTATATGTATTATTAAATCAGACACGACGAAAA